>CM062814.1:777215211-779615211 GCA_031772625.1 Pinus tabuliformis
TAACTTGATTCCAACCACCCTCTTGATGTCTTCATCCTATGACCTCTTGACTTATTTATGAAATCAAACTTGCTATTGGGGGTAAAGTGAGCCTATACAGTTCCAATAAATAATTAAATTACAACACTAATCAGATTCCTTACACAAATGATATGGGTGCTGATATAACAAAGATGAAATGGAAAATATGATTTAAAATTATCAAAACTTACAACAATGAAGCCATGGCGCAAGGTCAAGTAATCAAATTTTTCTACTGACCAAAATAATTGTCAAGAAGCATACCTGCAAATCCATGGAAAATTAATGTTAAAGAAGAAATTTGATATTTCCAGTTAACATGTAAAGGTCAAACTCAGATATATCCATAGATCATTTGCAAGTATGAAATACTTACCATCCATTTAAGAATCAGTATTCGGCTCGATAAAGGCATATGACGCTTTACAAATGAGGTTTCTTGGGTTAATGTGAATCTTGCAGGATCTACTTGGGCCAATAAAGCAAGCAATTGCCTCAATATACAATTTTCTTAACACGCTCAAAAAGTTACCCAACCCAAAAGATTCATTCTTTGTCCTTTTAATCTTCTATATTTAAAAACATTACTCAATCGGCTTATAATATATCTTTTTAACTGAAACAAGATTTTTTGGAGAATCAGTAACTTGAAAGATCAGCTATCACTATTAAACCAGTTACAACTATTTCATAAATACTATAAAAAGGCCAGTTACAACTTACAACATGTCTCTGGAGACTTGAACCCACATAGTTGGGAAACAAATTGTTTACCAAACTACTTGAACTAAGATCCATTTACCAATCGGCCGATAACTAACACAGTATATCCCAATTAGAATTGGCAGGTTGCCAACCAGTTATTGCTTTTCAACTTAAGGAGTCTCCAGAGAATGGAGTAAATAAGATTCCATAGCAACCCAGTTAAGGGAAAAGAAATAAAGAACATCAACTCACCATTTGAAAACTCATAATCCAGAGTTTGTGATTCCCTTTCCCACTCTTTCCAACGCCTCATCTAGGCATCAAGAGGACTTGTAGATCTCAGTATTAACAAAGGATATAAATGCATGCAGAGGTCAAAACAGTAAAACCCAAGGCAGAATTTCACTGAACATTATTGGACAAAATAATTGATCTCCCCTTCCACCTACCTTTGCTCTTGCCAATGCCACAGTTAAGATACTATGTAACACATGGAGAAATGCCAGCATAAAGATGAGGATGTAGAGTTGAAGCATGCCACTTTGGGAAACCAGAGGATACTTACCCTGAATACAAAGCAGCAGAGTTATCAAGTAAAATCCAACATAAAATAAATATTTGAAATTTGTATGGGAAGCTAATTTCAAGATGGTCTAAATCAACTCGATCTCGGCAGGATAATCAATCAAAGAATCATAGGACCTGGATAAAGAAACCATGTGCATTAAGACTAAGAGAAGGGTTTGGCCTTTACATGTGCAGAGATACAATGTTGGCTACCCTCAGAAGCAGCTAAGATGCATCTCCATGGGACCTCCTGTTCAATAGACATTGATTCCCATAGACTTTTTTGCATGCACTCCTTTTCTTGGTCATTATCCCCTTCCACCTTTATATCGCTAGAATCAATTTCCTTCTTACATGGAAGCATAATATAAGCTATTTTTTTGGGTATAAAAATCATGGAATTGGGATTTTGTCCAATTGTCAGTAGAAGCAATATGAAACCCAGAAGCATCAACTCTGCAACCCAAAAAGACGATTTTCAAAAATATTTGCTTAGCGGACATATTCAGAAATTCTAGCGAGCAGATGCTAAAAGAAATCAATGTAGTTGCCTGAAATTAAAGGCTGAAATTCAATTTAGAAAATCGAAAACAAGCTACCAATGCAATCTAAGCAGATCAGTTAAATACATAAAATAGATATTGTCAAGTTCAACCCATGTAACCATTTTAGAAGGAGGTTCTATCTAAAATAGCATAAATTTGTTGTTCAAATTAGTTTCAGAGTATTTGGGGGATAGACTACATGAAGCAACATGGTGGATATGAGTGGTTTCGAGTATCCATTACCTGCTTTCAATTTTTCAAGCGCTTCATATAGAGCCTTTTTATTTCTTCTAGAGAGCCACTGTAAATATAATGACAGAAAAGGGCTTTATTAGTACAGATACAAGCAGAATTCAAAACTTGTAATCCTACAGATTTGTTTATCATGTCTTCCTCTATCAGCATCCTTTTCCTGTAATAACCAAAGCAATAATTCTACTTCTAATCACTGATGACATATGGAATATGAGCCATTCATATTGGGTTTTAAAAGTGTGTTTTATTGGTGATTTCAGAAGCCAAAATTTATCACATTTCTACCAGTCAAAACAAACTGAATGCAGAAGTGAACCAAAGTAAGATCAATTCAACTAAACCAAAAAGTGCATAGTTGAAATCTAAGCAAAACCTTACATTGCTAGCATAATGAATACCATGTTCAAGAAGTAAAGAGATGGCCACAAATGCCAAAAAAACAACTGCTACTTCCCAAGTAGGAGTTTTCTCTAGAGAACGATCATTGCCACTGTCTGCTCCTGCCATATTCTTCTCAGAGGACTGGTAATTGCTTCTAAATTCACCACAACCTTAAAAAGGAAATTTTAGCAGTTTAAAACAATTCTGAATCAGGGTTGATACTCCCAACCACAATATCATCTTTTCAATTCCCAAATCTTGAATTCGAGCACAAATACCCTCTCTCTGAATACAGACGTGGTGAGGCTATCCTTTTAATATTGTTGGTGTATGAAAGAAGACTACCTACTGTAGCTTTGAATTTTGTAAATAAAGAACTCAAGAATTGGTCTCTTGTGGAGTCATTCAAGTGAATCCAATGGCATGGGAAGGCCAAGTGAATCAATTTGTCAGTATAAACATGAACCCAAGTCCATCAATCCATACCCAAGTCCATCAATGGCATGTAAAGGCTGAAATTCAATTTAGAAAATCCAAAACAAACTACCAATGCAATCTAAGCAGATCAGTTAAATACATAAAACATACATTGTCAAGTTCAACCCCTGTAACCATTTTAGGAGGTTCTATCTAAAACAACATAAATTTGTTGTTCAAATTAGTTTCAGAGTATTAGGGGGATAGACTAAAAGAAGCAACATGGTGGATATGAGTGGTTTCGAGTATCCATTACCTACTTTCAATTTTTCAAGCACTTCATATAGAGCCTTTTTATTTTTTCTGGAGAGCCACTGTAAATATAATGACAGAAAAGGGCTTTATTAGTACAGATAAAAGTAGAATTCAAAACTTGTAATCCTGCAGATTTGCTTATCATGTCTTCCTCTATCAGCATCCTTTTCCTGTAATAACCAAAGCAATAAGTCTACTTCTAATCACTGATGACATATGGAATATGAGCCATTCATATTGGGTTTTAAAAGTGTGTTTTGTTGGTGAATTCAGAAGCCAAAATTTATCACATTTCTACCAGTCAAAACAAACTAAATGCAGAAGTGAACCGAAGTAAGATCAATTCAACTAAACCAAAAAGTGCATAGTTGAAATCTAACCAAAACCTTACATTGCTAGCATAATGAATACCATGTTCAGGAAGTAAAGAGATGGCCACAAATGCCAAACAAACAACTGCTACTGCCCAACTAGGAGTTTGCTCTAGAGAACAATCATTGCCACTATCATCTCCTGCCATATTCTTCTCAGAGGACTGGTAATTGCTTCTAAATTCACCACAACCTTAAAAAGGAAATTTCAGCAGTTTAAAACAATTCTGAATCAAGGTTTATACTCTCAACCACAATATTGTCTTTTCAATTCCCAAATCCTGAATTCGAGCATGGGAACCCTCTTTTTGAATACAGACGTGGTGAGGCTATCTTTTTAATATTGTTGGTGTATGAAAGAAGACTACCTACTATAGCTTTGAATTTTGTAAATAAAGAACTCAAGAATTGGTCTCATGTGGAGTCATTCAAGTCAATGCAATGGCGTGGGAAGGCCAAGTCACTCAATTTGTCAGTATAAATGTGAACCCAAGTCCATCAATCCATACCCAAGTCCATCAATGGCGTGGGAAGGCCAATTGTTGTCCACTCTTTCCCTACATCTGTGAATTAGCCAATCCCCCACTTGAATTCCCATTTTCAACTTTTCTAGTGTTGGACAGTTCAAAACTCTCTTGTGGCAAGATATGGGCATCAACAAACCACTCGACAGCCTCACAATTAAACTTTAGAGCATAATTTCTTACGGTCTACCCCAACATTATCCTAGTAACAATTTCTGCAACCTGTAATTCAAAGCTACAAAGCTAGTGAGGTTGTTTTTTTTTCAACTTAAGAAATGGAGCTTGAAGTAAAGAATCATAGGACCTGGATAAAGAAACCATGCACATTAAGACTAAGAGAAGGGTTTGGCCTTTACATGTGCGGAGCTACAATGTTGGCCACCCTCAGAAGTAGCTAAGACGCGTCTCCATGGGACCTCATGTTTAGTAGACATTCATTCCCATAGAATTTTTTGCATGCGCTCCTTTTCTTGGTCATTATCCCCTTCCACCTTTATATCGCTAGAATCAATTTCCTTCTTACATGGAAGCATAATATAAGTTATTTTCTTGGGTATACAAATCACAGAAATGGGCTTCTATCCAACTGTCAGTAGAAGCAATATGAAACCCAGAAGCATCAACTCTGCAACCCAAAAAGATGATTTTCAAAAATATTTGCTCATAGGACATATTCAAAAATTCTAGCCAGCAGGTGCTAAAAGAAATCAGTGTAGTTGCCTAAAATTAAAGGTTGAAATTCAATTTAGAAAATCCAAAACAAGCTACCAATGCAATCTAAGCAGATGAGTTAAATACATAAAACAGACATTGTCAAGTTCAACCCCTGTAACCGTTTTAGACGGAGGTTCTATCTAAAACAGCATAAATTTGTTGTTCAAATTAGTTTCAAAGTATTATGGGGATAGACTACAAGAAGCAACATGGCGGATATGAGTGGTTTCTAGTATCCATTACCTGCTTTCAATTTTTCAAGAACTTCATATAGAACCTTTTTATTTCTTCTGGAGAGACACTGTAAATATAATGATAGAAAAGGGCTTTATTAGTATAGATGCAAGCAGAATTCAAAACTTGTAATCCTGTAGATTTTTTTATCATGTCTTCCTCTATCAGCATCCTTTTCCTGAAATAACCAAAGCAATAATTCTACTTCTAATCACTGATGACATATGGAATATGAGCCATTCATATTGGGTTTTAAAAGTGTGTTTTTTTGGTGATTTCAGAAGCCAAAATTTATCAAATTTCTACCAGTCAAAACAAACTGAATGCAAAAGTGAACCGAAGTAAGATCAATTCAACTAAAGCAAAAAGTGCACAGTTGAAATCTAAACAAAACCTTACATTTCTAGCATAATGAATACCATGTTAAAGAAGTAAAGGGATGGCCACAAATGCCAAACAAACAAATGCTACTGCCCAAGTAGGAGTTTGCTCTAGAGAACGATCATTGCCACTGTCAGCTCCTGCCATATTCTTCTCAGAGGACTGGTAATTTCTTCTAAATTCACCACAACCTTAAAAAGGAAATTTCAGCAGTTTAAAACAATTCCCAATCAAGGTTGATACTCTCAACCATAATATCGTCTTTTTAATTCCCAAATCCTGAATTCGAGCACTGGAACCCTCTCTCTGAATACAAATGTGGTGAGGCTATCCTTTTAATATTGTTGGTGTATGAAAGAAGACTACCTACTATAGCTTTGAACTTTGTAAATAAAGAACTCAAGAATTGGTCTCCTATGGAGTCATTCAAGTCAATGCAATGGCGTAGGAAGGCCAAGTCAGTCAATTTGTCAGTATAAATGTGAACCCAAGTCCATCAATCCATACCAAAGTCCATCAATGGTGTGGGAAGGACAATTGTTGTCCACTCTTTCCCTACATCTGTGAATTGGCCAATTCCCCCACTTGAATTCCCCTTTTCAACTTTTCTGGCGTTGGACAGTTCAGAACTCTCTTGTGGCACGATCTGGGCATCAGCGAACCACTCAACAGCCTCACAATTAAACTTCAGAGCATAATTTCTTATGGTCTACCCCAACATTATCCTAAACATATCTAACAATAATATGTCCAATTACAAAAATCACATTGAATTCCAACATCAAATTTATCAAATTACAGTGGCATTGCATTGCAAGGCCTTCAAACTCCACAGAAAGATAAAAATGGTGTAGAAAAAGCCCAAAATTATTGCATCATCCTTGCACTATATTTAATCTTCACACTACTGTTTGCATGATAAAGAATGATCGATTGGAGAGTGGAATATAAACAATTACAAAAGAATAGCAATGGTGAAAACCACATCTGGAAAATATGCCTTCACATGAAGTATGCAGTTAATGGTACCGTGTCCGTCACATCTTCTCAATGCCATTCGCCTTAAAGAAAACATAATCTAATTGCGGGTCGTGTTGATTGATATTTATTTTATATACCACAAAGAAAGTATAAGATAAAAGGAAATGCATATTTTTGTCATGATAAGTCGACCCCACCTTGTGTTTTGCGCTATCTCGCAGGTAGATACTGCATGGATGAACTTACATTATCCGAATCCCGCCAGGAGGCTTAAGTCTCAAGTTAGGGTTCATTTTCTTACCTGTGAGTGTCCCGATCTGAGACGAAATGACAAAGCAAGATTTGGATTCGTCCACGTAAAAGGAAGCTATGCACGAACAATTTTTTAAGCAGTAGTTTGAACATTTTTCCATTGTAGACATATAAAGAGGAATGGTATACCAAATACCAGTTACGATAGTATTCCATTCCAGTAAGAGAAAACACCTCCCGGCTTCCATCAACGTTGGCGCAGCTGGGTTTCTTAGATAATTCACACCTTGATACTTTGAATTGTTTTAGCTTACTAATTTTTTTATACACATCCGGTGTAGAATAAATGGTGATGGGGTATCTTTTTAAGTCACTCTTTGATATGAAGGTCATCTATTTGAAATTGGGGAAAAAATCCAACCATGTAAAGCGCTTATTCGCCCAGGAAAGATGCAATCCTGATTGATTTTGACAGCTTAGATGTTGAAATGTGACAACAAAGTAATGTGAATAATGTAATTATGGGTAAATTTGGTTTATTACCGATCAGTCAATAAAGAGAAGGATTTGTGTAACCAAGTAATCCCATATTAATTTGGATTCAGTTGTATAACAAGAATGAGTTATGTAACCAAGTAATCCCATATTAATTGGGATTTCCGGTGAGGCTTGTAATCATGGAGAATCATCTTTGATTAATAAGTTTTCAATCCCTTGCTCAGGGGATGTCTCATTGATACATTGTCAAGGTTTTACCACGTAACTTTTGTGTCTTCTTACTGTGTATATGATTCAATTTCCATTCAGTTTTTTCTCCAGTGTTTGTTTAATGTTTCTTTAGACCAACAAATGGTATCAGAGAAAGTTGGTTAAGAGAGCAATCGGGTCCCTGTTTTCACAGTTGAAGTCTGTAGTGAGTGTTAGAGCTACCATTTGAAAGTCGTGAAGTCTGTATAATTTTTTTTTGAAACAAAGGCGAAATCTTTGTGAAGATAAAAAAACAGAGCCACCCGAGCTGCTGGAAATTTTGATTCCGCCAGAGAAATTAGATCGTTGAGAAAAGAGGAGAAACATTCCTATAGAACTACTTCCGGAGGGAAATAATCTTGCAGCTCTTCTACTGTCGCCACCTGAGAAAGCAAGAACCAATCATTTGATCGTTGACCTAGACGTCGAGATTTAGTGGCGTTGAATGATTGATAACCAAAGGCCACAAAACAAGCCACTGACAAATTTTGCATCAAGTCTACTTTTTTTGAAGTTGCTAGAGGAGGATTGAAGTTAGGGGGAGGAGATGTGGTCCACATCAGTCTGCCTGTTGTGGAAAGTCAGCTGTGGAGAGTCAAAAGTCAGGGGGAGAGCCATCAGTAAGAGACGAACGATGTATGGAGCACACCAACGATTGAATGAACCACACTACCACTATTGAAGAGAAAGGATGACGCATAGTCGTATTGTGGCAGTTTGATTAGCAGCAAGCCTTTTTGTGTCCGCTGAAGCTGAGAGCCCAAAACAAAAAGAGTCGTTGGTTGTACAGACAACATTGTTTCGGAGAAAGTTAAGGAAGCTTGGTAGTTTTTTTCTAGCAAAATTTGTTGAAAGGTTTCTCTGGTTAAGACAAAATGAACAATTTTTTTTATTCTGGAATACTAACAAAAAAATTTGAATAAGGATTTTTTGAAGGGGAACATGTTCAGTTTTTTTTTTTTAATAAACAAGTTCAATTTTTTTTTAAAGGCTAAGAATTGTAGAAAGGAATTTCTTTATTAAAAAAGGCTTAGATTTCTGAAGAGGAAACCAAAAATTAATAAACCTTAAACCTTTTTTTTTAGAAACCCTAGCTGGCAGAAAGGAAACCATAACATTTTTTTAAGAAACCCTAGTTGAAAGAAGGAAACCCTAGTAGGAGGATTTGTAGAAAGAAATGGAAAAAATAATGAATGCAAAGTTCGAGGTGGAGAAGTTCACCGAAAAAAAAAATAATAAATAATTAATTAATTCTCTATGGACAATGAAAGTTAGGGATTTTGATCCCTCATTACCATCAGGTTGTACTTAGCGGATGAAGTTCTTTTCAATATTGTTGAAGAAACATCAGAATCGAGTTTATGTGGAAAACTAGAAACGTTGTATATGACCAAACCTTTAACAAATAGAATTTATCTGAAAAGACAGTTATACTGTATTCAGATGAAGGAGGGTACAAAATTGTAGAACATTTAAATGTTTTTAGTACATTTATTTTCCAAACATCAAATATGGAAGTTAAATTTCAGGAAGAAGACAAAGACATCACTTTGTTGTGTTCTTTTTCTGAATCATGGGAGCACTTCATAACTTATATCAGTTTGAGAACACCTGAATCTTTAGAGTCTGATACAGTTGTGGGAGCTATGTTATTTGAAGAAGTGCGAAGGAAGTCCAGTATTGAAACCTCCGCACTAGAATCCATGGTAGCCAGAGGCCAATCAAAGGAAATAAAGGAGAAAGCAAGGAGTTCTTCCAGATCAAAATCAAAGGGAAAAAGTGTAAAGCCAAATTTTGGTACTGCAATAAAGTTGGACACCTCAAGAAACAATGTTAGAAACGAGAAGAGTCTGAAAACCTAAAGAAGGAAGAAAACCAAGTTGAGTTAGGTATGATTGATGAAGTTTTATCTACTAAATGGGGTATGGTAGATGAAGCTTTACCTATTTGTAATGTCTCTCAGAATTATGATAATTGGTTATTAGATTATGATGCCTCTCATCACATGAGTCCACACAGAAATTGGTTCACGTCATTTGAAGTTGTGAATTGTAGTTATATGTTTATGGGTAATAATGTATCTTGTCAGACTATTGGGATGTGAAATATCAAAATTAAAATGTATGATGATACAATTATAACATTAAATGATGTTAGACATGTACCTGAATGGAAAAAAAAATTGATTTCTTTGGGAGTGTTAGACTCGGATGGTTACAAGTTTACAGGTTAGAATGGAGTGTTGAAAGTTTCAAAAGGCGCCCTGGTTTTTATCAAGGCATAACATATCGTTAATATTTACAGACTTAAAGGAAGTACTCAGGTCAATGAGGCAATGACTGTATCAGATAAGGAAAAAGAAGGTACTCGCCTATGGCATCAGCGGTTGGGTCACATGAGTGAAAAGGGTCTTTAGGTACTGATGAATCACAAGTTTCTTCCTGATTTGAAATCCTTGAAGTTGGATTTTTGTAAACATTGTGTATTTGGTAAACAATGTAAACATAAATTTAAAAATCGAAGTCATAATAGTAAAGAAATTTTGGACTATATCGATTCTGATCTTTAGGGACCATCTCCTACTATATCTTATGGAGGTGCATTATACTTCTTAACATTTATTGATGATGTCTCCTGGAATGTTTGGGTCTATATGTTATAAAGGAAAGATGATGTATTTAATGTTCTTAAATAATTTAAAGAAATGGTAGAAAAGAAAATAGACAAATCAATTAAATGTTTAAGAACTGACAATGATGGTGAATTCACTTCTCTATAATTTGAACAATATTGTAAGTATGTAAGGTATAATTTTGTGATACATGTGATTGATGGAGGTAAAGTTGCTCTCAAGAAGGTCCATACACAAGAGAATTGTGCAGAGATATTCACGGAGCCAGTTGTAATAGAGAAGCTTCGATGGTGTTTGGCTATTCCTAGCTTGCAAAAGAGATGATGAATGGGCATGGGCAAGGGATTACGAAAATTGTTGTCAAGGTGGATATTATTGAAATGTGACAAAAAAGTAATGTAAATAATGTAATTATGGGTAAATTTGGTTTATTACCTTTCAGTCAGTTGTATAATGAGAAGGAGTTATGTAACAAGGTAAACCCATATTAATTGGGATTACCCATGAAGCCTGAAACCATGAAGAATAATATTTGATTAATAAGTTTCCAATCACTTGCCCCGTGTAGGTTTCCTTGATACACTATCAAGGTTTTACCACGTAACTTTTGTGTGTTTTTGTTGTGTATATGATTCAGTTTCCATTCAATTTTTCCTCTATATATTTCTTGCTATGTGTTTGTTTACTATCTCTTTAGACCAACATTAGATGCCTTTAGATCTCGATATCTCAAATTACAAATCAAGCCTAAAGTCAAACTCAAATAACTGATTATATATAATATAAATTTCATATAAAATAAATAAATAAAAACAATTTTATCTTTTAACTTCAATCTCTACATTCCATAATTTACACATTCAAAAGATTACATTAATTTTTACCATCAAATAAATTTGTGTGGTGTATAGAAACAATTGAATCTAATCTCCATTCTCATGATTAGACCCAACTTTATATTCTCTGCCATTACATACAATGTAGGTAACGCTTATGCAGTGATATTTTTTAATTATAAATTAAAGATATCTATGAAAATAAATGTGAGCGGAAATAATTAATAATTATTAATGTTAAAATATATAATAATAAGATATTATAATTTATTTTTAAAAACTTAAATTTAAAAAATTTATTTTTAATAGATTTAGATATCAAAATAAATCTTATATAATGGAGTTATGAGAACATTGAATAAATTATATTACAATAAAATTATGAACAAAACAATAAAGTCACTACCATTATGCCAATAAATGGTTGACAAAAACTTATTCATTACAGTATAAAAATATTTTTATAACCACATAAAATTTAACTTAATAAGTAACTATATATCTAATTAATGTGAATATGAAGTATTACATAAACTAATATATTTGACGAGTTTTAGAATGATATGTCACATTCAATTTCCAACATCAGATTTGTCAAGTGGCAGGGGCACTGCGTTGTGAGGCCTTCAGACTCTACAACGAGATAGAAAGGTGGAAAGAAAAACCCAAAATTAATGCAGCGCAGTGAAAACGATCTATCATTTTAATGACTGCAGTATAAAGAACCTTCACACCCTGGTGATAAAGAGTCATCGATCGGAGTGTGAAATGCAAATAACTATAAACGAAGAGCAGCAGTGAAAACCGCTCCTGCAAAATATGCCTTTGCATGTACTCATTATGAAATGCACGCAAAATATGTGTGAAGAAAATGGGCTATCTTTCATTATAAAAGAATACATATACATATGATTTTCTCCACTTGCATCCTGTTGTTTCAAAACAGTTAACTTCTAAATTGCCTTCTGACTGTCTCTGTTCAGACAACTTCTAAATTGCCCTTTGCACATAAAGATGACTTCCTCTATGTAGTTGTCAAGAAAGAAGCAAATTACAAAATGTATGTCTGATCAAATACTAGTGATAGCACTGTATATCACATGAGGCCCCGTATCTAAGACGACCCATCATATCATGATATATACAGACCACTGAAGGCAGCTATTTTCAAAAGCCTGGAAGCTAATCATCTCTGGATGTGCATTGAATCCTTCTTTACAGAAAATATCTGTCCCTCTATTTTGCTATCTGGAGATATGGGAAATAAAAAACTTTTTAAAATTCATTCATCAACACCTTGATCCTCTATTTTGCTCCCTGAAGATATGGGAAATAAAAAAATTCATCCACTATTTTGCTCTCTGAAGATATGGGAAATAAAAAAATTCATTTATCAACACCCTGACCCTGTTCTTCCAATTAGAAAATTCAAGAGTCTCCCATTTATATCTCTCATTTCCCATATCCTCAATTCCAAACCATTTGGAACAATATAAGACACTCCTTAATGCAAGAAATTATGCCTTGGTATTAGTTACTTTGCCGCTAAACGAGAGGAAATGGTAAAAACCCCAGCTCAAATGAATGGGTATTAGGAAAGGCAGAAAGGAGAAATACAAAAATTAAGACACACAAACTATAGGAGCTATTGTTCTTCTTTATTGATCACACAAATTTGATTATTACAAAAAATCCATAGATTTACTCATCCAAAATAAATCAACACCCTTTAAATTAGACTTTTCCCAAAATATAACTCATTTCAGATTAAACTTTTACCAGAACATAACTTAACTCACTTGAAATCACTAGACTTGTGTCAATTAACTAAATCTCTTAAATTTAACCCAGTCTAAATCTCTTAAATTTAAGAAACTCTAACATGCGAGACTAATTACAATTTCTAACAGCTGCCCCATGACTCTAATGATGTGGCCGCACGGAAAAAACCACCTAGAAAGCAAGCCCACAGATTCCTTCGGCCCCGAGTTATTTGTGATTTCCTCCCCTGATTAAATGATACCTTGTCCCTGACAAAAACATGATTTAATCGTTGGTCATGGTGATTAATATTAATATCATTTATAAATCGAAGAAAAAATATTACGTAAAAGGAAATGCATTACATGTGTTTGTCAGGGTTACCCGACGCCAACCCAATATTATGCTTTTCGCTATCTCGCCGACAAAAATTCCATGGATGAACAGACATTAGCCGAACTGCTGCGAGGGGACAGAAATCTCAAATTAGGGTTCATTCGCTTTGCTATGGCAAACTGAAAATTCTCGTGAAGAGGCAGATCCGGAACCTCCTTTAGTCCTTCCAGCATCTGCACGACCTCCCCCATCGAAGGTCTAAAATTGGCATCCTCCTGTATGCACTGAAAACCGATTTTCAATACTCTGATCGCTTGGTTTCTGTCAAAACCGCAATCACCCGCAAGTCTCGAGTCGATCACCTCCGTCTCTCTGCCGACGACAGCCATTGAGAGCGCCCAAGCAGGCAAGTGACACTTATCGGACTCAGCCCATTTACTATAGTTCTTTCGCCCTCCAATAATCTCGAGAACCACGATTCCAAAGCTGTACACATCGCTCTTCTCAGTGATGGCGCATTCCAGAAGCCACTCCGGGGCAAGGTAACCGGGAGTGCCTCTCATGGTGGTCACCACGCCGCTATCTTTTCGGCTCATGAGCGTAGCCAACCCGAAGTCAGAAACCTTGGCCACGAAATTCTCGTCGAGGAGAATGTTTTGAGGCTTTACATCCAAATGAATGATCTTATACCGGCATTCCTGATGTAAGTAAGCCAGGCCACGGGCGGTGCCCAATACGATATTGAATCTAATGGGCCAAGTCAGGAACCCTATCTTACTCGCGTCGAAAAGCCATCGGTCCAAGGAGCTATTGGGCATGTGTTCGTAGATGAGGATCTTGTGAGATCCCTGCGAGCAGAAACCCAACAGTTGCACCAGATTCCAGTGATGGATTATGCCCAATATCGCAACCTCTGAGTAAAATTCCTTCGCGCCTTGCCTTGCGATCTCCAGTCTCTTCACAGCTACCATCGTCCCATTTTCAAGCACGCCTTCGTACACTGTCCCGAACCCGCCGGATCCCAGCACCTTCCCAAAATTGTTGGTCAGCTTCCGAATTTCCTTGAACGAGAATTTCCTCGCCATCACATTCGGAATACTGTACGCAGTCTCACTTGAATGGTCTCTCCCGGAATTGCCTGATTCTGGTCGTGACCTTCTGCAAGCCCTGAAAGGATGAAAGAAAATCAAAACCAGTGCAGCTGCTAGCAAACCGACTCCGACCCCGACCCCGATAACCGTTTTGTAGGATTTCTTGCCATGCTTCGAGGCCTTTGGATTCCTGATTAAATCCATGCTTTGCACTTTGATGAAAGCAAAATTCTTCCCGTTCGAGGTCTCTGCAAGTGTCCCGAGCTGAGACGCAACGACAAAGCAAGATTTGGATTCGTCCAGATAAAAGGAAGCTCTGCACGAGCAATTTTTTAAGCAGTAGTCTGAACATTTTTGCATAGTAGACATATTAAGAGGAACGGTATACCGGTTACGATAGTATTCTATTCCCGAAAGAGAAAACATCTGCCAGCTTCCATCAACGTTGGCGCAGCTGGGTTTCTCAGATAATTCACAGCTGGATCCATTGAATCTGTATTCACTTCCTATGTGATGTGTACCGTTGTTGGGGCATTTACATTGTTGATTCTCTTGAGAACAAACCCCATAATTGCCACAAGAGTTGGGCAATTGGCATTTGCTCATAGCTTCGGACAACAGTTGGAAGGGCCCTGCAATTCCGGCTGCATATCCTCTCAGATTTCCATCATGGTCCAGTCTTATGTAGACGGCGTCTGACGATAAATTTGGCCGGGCACCGCGAGAGAGATAATAATCCGGCGTAAAAGATGAAATATTACACATATTCAATGCACTGCTAGTCGTAGAGAGTAGAAACTTCAAACCGAGACTTGAAGCCGGCCATGAAATAGTCACGTTGAAGGAAACACCTGAGCAATTTTGGTCCAGAGTAAGGGCGCTCTCATTGTAGACATTCCACGTCCAGTAGAGCTCGGAGAACGCAGGATCGGATCCGTTGACATAGAGTCCCAGACCCCCGGGCCTCACTTGCAGGCTATATGTGCCATGCGACAGATTATAACGGGACTTTCGGCTAACGAGCGCTTGCCCTACACGGAGGTATTGGCCAAGCAAAAGCGTATCGGTGGGATTATCGCTGCTTTGCCAGAGAGTTGCGTTTGCCTTGCCAAGAATTCGAAGCACACCGCCACCGGACAGTCTCATTCCCGTGACCTTCTTCCCGCCTGTGTTCGTCGACCATATGATTCTCCTACCAGAAGACAATAACCCGCCATTAATGGAGTCGGAAAGCACCAGATTCCCATCAGACTGCAGCTCCAGGATCCCGTTCTGTGACACGGGGTTATCTCCATTGGCAGCCCACACAACCCCACCATTTTGCTGCAAAGGCGATCCGGACAGCACGATGGACAGAACATATTCATCCTTTCCTGTTTGCACGAAACTCAAAAAGGACCAGGACGTGATTCCGGAAGAGAAGTTCTCATGAACAATATGCGTGATGAGAATTGCAGTGGCGTTGTCTTCGTTATTGAGAAACAAGGAAGCTACCGTGGTACTCACGTCGGAAACAGACCAAGTTGTGTTGATGGTGACGAATCCATCAAAGCTCTGGGCATTTACCAAACAGTGGATCAGGGTAAACATGAACCAGACAGTACAGATTAGCCTGCGACAGAACCTGACTCGGGATCCTTCCATCATCTTATATATGACAACTCAACAAACTCAACAGAGCGAAAAGCAGCAATAGGGCCGATAATCTGCTCCTCCATAACCCAGAGAAAAAGGAGAGGATTGCTGTAATAATAGCCAAGGTCTAATTGATTGCTTAAGAATAAATTCTCCTATTAACCAACTTTAAACAACATTATCTGAATAAATTCATAATAGTCAGTTTGCGTAATCACATTCTGGTAGGCGACCGTTAAAGTCAAAAGCACGAGTCATGATTTTTTGGCAGCGCATGAGTTGAGATGTGTGATCGGATCCTTCAGACTTTAACATGACTTCAGTGCAGATGGGCGTCAATGGATAAAAACCGACCTGAACAATTCAAATGCATCAAATGCGACAAACGGCGTTGAAAAGACCTGGAAATTGTTTCTGGTGTCGAACCGTGCCTACCAAGGTTGGAATTTCAAACCCTACCTATCCTTCAAAATTGATATAACCGTTTCACTATTATTCGTCAAAACTGATGTAACCATTTAACTATTTTTTTAATAATATTTCGCTAACAACAATCAATTTACCCATCAAATTCCATCTAACTGTTTTTTTAATATTCCATCCAACTGTTTTTTTTAATACCCATCAAATTCCATCTAACTGTTCTTTTTAATATTCCATCTAACTGTTTTTTTTAATAATATTTGACTAACAATAATCTGTTTTTTTTTAATAATATTTGACTAACAATAATCAATCCCCTCAAATTCCATCCCTTATCAAATATTAAGCACTGAATATTAAGCAACCTATTCATAATTTAACTGCACTAAATACGAAGACGTAATATCCCGAGGGCTCGAAAACGATAGTTACAAGTATTACATTATGTACTAAGTTATATATTAACAGTCAATTATTGACTTAGTGTTTGGTTACAAGTATTACATTATGTACTAAGTTATATATTAATTGACTTAAGCACCCTATTCATAATTTAAATGCACTAAATACAAAGAGGGAATATACCGAGGGCTAGAAAACGATAGTTACAAGCATTACATTATGTACTGTTATATATTAACAGTCAATTATTGACTTAATGTTTGGTTACAAGTATTACATTATGTACTAAGTTATATATTAACAGTCAATTTTATTGAATTAATGTTTTGGAGATATGTGATAAGATAGTTTCGACTTTAACATGAGATTAGTCAAGATGGGTATGAATGGATAAAAATAGAGATGTATCATTTAAATGTAACAAGGTTGTATGGTTAGTTTTTTAGTTTAGTTTAATTATTGAAGATTGAAAGGTATGAAAGAATTTCTAGATTTGAATAAAGAATTTAGTTTAAATATATTTCAATTAAAGTAAAAAACAATAAAGACATAATGGGACAAGAGGTTAACTATTGAAAATTGATGCATTCATCCAAAGAATTTGTCATGTAGTTAGTTGTTACCATTGAATTTATTGAGTATGAGTGGAATGAGTAGATTGATTATTGTGGTATAAAATTGGCCCATCTTGCTAGAGAATCTGTAGCATAGATGTAGATAAAACAGTATTTGTGGTGTGGTGAGGGGATTAATTCTCGCGTGAGGTTATTTGGTGTCTTTTGCATTAAATGCTTTTATTGGCCAATGACTTTTGTTTTAGTTTAATTGTTTTATAAAATTATTCATTACTTATGTAGCACAAGTTTTCTATGACCCATAATTATATATACAAATATTGACACTATATATCTATCTATATATATATATATATATATATATATATATATATATATATGACCTTATTAATATACTAAAATTAGGGTACTATTTTTTTTGTTCCCCTTGTAAAAATCGTAATTTTATTCATAAGACAAAATTGCATGTTGTAAATGATAAAAAGTATATGCATACCGCATGTTCTCGTTTTCACAGAAAACATTAAAAAAAAATGAAAACCTATTCTTTTCTCCCTTTCTTTTTTTCCACTTTTCGCCAACCTTCAGTGTTGGGAGTGGCAGTTACAATGGATAGTTGTTTTGTATTTATGGGAAGGTCTTTGTCAGAATCAGATCCTTCTGATCCATGAGTTCGCTTGTTTCCAGATATTTCCATTCTTGTTAGTCGGGATTCTTGTTGTTGCAAAGGGTTACTGGGGTCTTCCTCCTCCTTGATTGTGTTGTTCTTGACCTTTTGGACATCCATTTCTGCTTTATATTCTATTTCTGATTTTTCTGCTTCTTCATCCAATGGGTTGTGTATTGCCATCCTTTTGGCTTTTTTTGTTACTTCTTGTTCCATTTGGGGATTTTTTTTGCTTGTGGACAAGCACTATGGAGGTGGCCTGTTTGTAGACATCCACGACATCGAAAAGATTTATTTTTGTAATCTAAATGTTGTGTCCACTGTGTATTATTGAAATTTAATGTAATGTTGTCTGGTAGTGCCTGGCTAAGGTCTACTTCAATGCAAAGCCTCGAAATAGTGAATATTCCCCTTGTAAGTCTGTCCCCGTCAATCTTAAGGAACTTTCCTAGGGAGTTCCCTATTGCTATTAAAACATTATGATTCTAGAAATGTAATGGAAGGTTGTGCAACCTGGCCCAAATTGGCATCTTTGTTACTACCATTGTGTTGGCATCGAATTCTAGAAACCAAGGGGTCATGAAGAGTCCGACATTGCGCCAGAACCATTGACCCTTATTGAGGATATGTTCCCTTTCCTATACTATTCTGAATCTGACTGTAAAAAACCCCTTGGGGCATAAGTATATTTCACAATTTGGTGACCATGCAACATATATCCATTGGTGCAAAACATCATCTTTTGGCCAAAAACCATTAAATGTGCATATAACTGCTTTGGAATAGAGATCTGAGTACAAATCATTTACCTCTGGCATTGCAATGGTGAGAGCAGTATTCTCAGATTTTTGTTCTATAATGTAGGGCCCTAGTAGCTCAGGCAGTGTTGCTGGTTCGGTTTGTGCTTTGTCCTTACCTTTAACTACATCCTTGAAAGAGCCTGTGTTTTTTGAGCTGGTTCCAGAACATCCACCCCACAAACACAAGTTGATCATGATGGTCGATTCTATGGCAATGCCATAATATTGAAGTGTGTAGTTATCCTGTAAAATGACACATGAGTAGATTAGGTTTTGCCTGCATGCTGGTATACCGAGGTGGTTCTGCATTTTATATCTTAAATCCTAGATCCTCCACCACTTCTAGATCCTCCAACAAATATGCTTGCCTTCCAGCGTTTTAATGAAAATTTGTATCAGATCCGCCTCAATAGTGTGTGGGTTTGTCTTAGGAAGGGCTCGGTCTGTTTCCCATGCATCCGGATTTGGCATATCTAAGCATATCAATGCTCTATCTAGTTCTTTCTTCTCTAGATCTTAGCTATCTAATGGATTTGTGCAGTTTAGTGCACTGTTTGGTTCTTTCTTTAGCATATCTGGACTAGTATGCCTAGCATTTCCTTTTGTCAGATACTTGTCTGCTGGATCCAAGAGACCTTTCGGGTGTGGCACTTCCTATCTTAGTGTTGTGTCCATGCAAATCTTACCATCATAGGGATCCTGTTCTCAGTTGGGTCATAGATCTTAGTGAAGAGCACCTAGACAGAAGCCCCATACCATCTCCTGTGTTGCCATGACCATCGAGGACGATTCCCTTTTACCCATTATCTTAGAGTCTGCTAGTCGATAGGCAACAGAGGAAAAAGGTTTGTAAAAAGCCGGATCTGGCCATCGCATGAGCCGATATGCAATATGTCTGCTCATAGCGAAGATTCCTAGTCTTGATCTACAAGGAATGCCTTGTTTTACGTATGGAGAGGTCGTCGATGGTCGTTGTGGTGGTCGATCTGCCTTTGGGGGTTCAAAACTAGGTGCATAATTCCACCAAATGATTGGCTACTTTGTTGCCTCATCCTTCATATCTTTTGGTGTTCCGCGTACTCCATTGATGCCCAGATTGGTGGGATAGAAAGCGGCATCAGCATGATCAATGGTTTCAGATATCCTTGCAGTTTTTTGTTCTCCAGGTTTGAGTATCCTTCTCGTCGTCTCTATTGAGAAAAACCAAGTGCAAACGACATCGCATATTGATATATATTTACAAAATAGTATAATTTATTTATTTTGAAAATTTTAAAAATGGTACCGTGTCCGTCACATCTTCTCAATGCCTCTCACCTTAAAGAAAACATAATCTAATCACGGGTCATGTTGATTGATATTTACTTAAATATCGAAGAAAAAGTATAAGATAAAAGGAAATGCATATTTTTGTCATGGTAAACCAACTCTACCTTTGGTTTGCGCTATCTTACAGACAGATATTGCATGGATAAACCTACATTATCTGAAATCCTGCCATGAGGCATAAGTCTCAAGTTACGGTTCATTCTCTTAGCTATGAGTGTTCCGATCTGAGACGAGATGACAACAATATTTGGATTTGTCCACATAAAAGGAAGCTATGCACGAACAATCTTTTAAGCAGTAGTCTGAACATTTTTCCATTGTAGACATATAAAGAGGAATGGTATCCCTAATACCAGTTACGACAGTATTCCATTCCTGCAAGAGAAAACATCTATCGGCTTCCGTCAACGTTGGCGCAGTTGGGTTTCTTAGATAATTCATGACTTGGTACCTTGAATTTTTTTCACTTAATAAGTTTTTTAAAACGCACCCTTAATTAAAATTTTGAACTATGAAGAGAGGGTAGTCCACCCTAAAAATTTTGACCTATGAAGTGAGGGTAATCCACTATGTACGTTAGGGTAGAATAGAGGTGGTGGGGTATTCTTGTAAATCATCCTTTGATGTGAAGGTCATTTGTTTGAAATTCTGGGAAAAAATCTAGCCATGTAAAGAGCTGACCTAGGCCAAATGCAATCCTAATTGATTTTGACAACTTAGATGTTGGAATGTGACAACAAAGTAATGTAAATAATGTAATTATGCGTATATTTGGTTTATTACCAGTCAGTCAGTGGTATAACGAGAAGGAATTATGTAACCAAGTAAGCCCATATAAATTGGGATTTCACTTGAGACTTGTAACCATGGAGAACTATCTTTGATTAATAAATTCCCAGTCCCTTGCCCCGTGGATGTCTCCTTGATACACTGTCAAGGTTTTGCCAAGTAAATTTTGTGTGTTCTTGATTTCCATTAATTTTTTCCTCTATATATTTCTTGTTGTGTGTTTGTTTAATGTCTCTTTAGACCAACAAATGGTATCAGAGCAAGATGGTTAAGAGAGCAGTTGGGTCCTTGCTTGCACTGTTGAGGTCTGCAATCAGTATGAGAGCCGCCATTTGAAAGTCATGAAGTCTGTATAATTTTTTTTTTTAAACAGAGGCGAAATCTTTCTGAAGATAAAAAAAAAACAGAGCCGCCGAAAAGTCTTCTCTCGCCAAAGAAAATGGGTTGTTGAGGTCATTGAGAAAAGAGGAGAAACACCCCTGTAGAACTGTTGTCGGAGAGAAAGAACCTCGCAGCTCCGCTACTACCACCTGCTAAGAAAGCAAGAACTAGTCACTGGATTGCTGACCCAGCCTCTGGAAGTTCGTGGAGTCGACCAATTGATAGTCAAGCGCTACAGAACAAGTCGCCAACATAGTTTGCTTCAAGCCTGTTGTTTCTAAATTTGTTGGAGGAGGATTTAAGGATTTTTTGTTGTGATGCCTAAGCTCTTATTCCTAAGCATCAATGCTCAAAATTAGATCCAAAATCGAAATGTTATGTCTTTGTTGGGTATGATAATGTAGTGAAAGAATAAAGGTTGTGGGATCCTTCTTCGGGGAAGATAGTATTTAGTAGAGATGTAACATTTGATGAGTCTTCTCTTTTAAATCAGATGTTAAAAAAATTGAACAGGAACAGGTATCGCCTAATCAACAAAATCAGTTGGTGACTAAACGTTTTTTAGAAATTCGAAAGGAAAGACTTCTGAAGAAGAAGGTAAAGAAGATGCAAAAAAAACTGTTGAAATTTCAGAACTAATTCTGATCAGGTGCTCATGTCCTAAGTGTCGTAAAATGCTCAAAACTCAAAGTGCTCAGAATTGGTTCAAACTTGAACGACTCGAAATTTCTCGTCTTCTTGATTCCGGCGCCACAAACGGTTTGAAAAACGGTCGTCGTATGAGGAAGTTATGGCAAAAAGAAGAATTTGTCAATAACATTGGAAATTTTAATTTTTGAAAAAAAAAATTAAAAAAGGAATATTCTGCAGAATATTCCTTTGAATATTTTGCAGAATATTCCTTGGAATATTCCAGGGAATATTCCCTTTTCGGCAACCAATCACAGGCTGCCATGTGGCAGGCCCGGAGGCGCAACGTGGCCCCAAATGACGTCAGCAAGCTTCATGGGCGCATAAACAAAATTTTGGGAGTCCCGTGGTTTGAACACATGACCTTCCTTACAACACACCCACGCCTTACCGTTAGGCCACCACATCAGTTCTTGTTAGATGGGCACAAAAAATATTATTTAACGTTTAAATTTGTGTGAGGGGGGGCTTGAAGGGGGCCAGCCCCCATGCCATACGACCAGCGCCCAAAACCAGGGGCCTAAACCCTCACCGCCCGACGTGAAATCCAAAGATAACCGCCAACCGGATTTTGTGGTCACATGGGCCTTTTAATGTAACTGTAGTTAGGATTTGGCGGAAATTTTGGCGGACATGGCGAATTTGGCGGACCTGCCATAATTGGCAGAGCTAAGTGGACATTAACTAAAGTTAGCTGGAGTTCTTTTAGGCTAAACTGCAGGGGATCATTAAATGGCCATAACTTTGGCTAGGAAAGGCGGTTGTGGACGAATTTTTTTTTTTATTTTGGATATTTTCGACCTTCTGAAGCCATTGGTGCAGGTCTTACAGCCATCTGAGGTCATTTGCAGAGGTTTTGGAGCCGTGAAAGTTCTAGGAGCCACTAGGGCCCAGTTTTGTGAAGACTGTATAGGGTTGCAAGTATCCATTGGAGGTGATCCAATAGTCAATCGTGAAGGATTCAAGTGTTCTAAATCCATTTTTACCATCTATTTCTCCTGTAGATGCTTCTATCCAGCTGTATTTTCAATTTTAGCATTTAATGAAAATAAGAACAAGCCCAGTTGGGAGCTTTGGACCCAGCAGACGTAGCCCAGGAGGGGTGAACTGCTTTATCAACTTCTTTTGCATCTGTGGTTGAGTTATTTTGCAGAACAAATTCGTTTTAGTGTGTTAAACAGTAAAAGGAAATAAATCTGCTATGTTTAAATGGGTCATGAACAGCTGAAAATTTCATTTGTTTTTCTTTCTTCAAGACATGGAAATCTTTTAAACATGTATATTTCTGAATTGAATACCTTGCAAACAAAATTCAAGTAGTTTCAAATTCAGATCAAGTTGGTATCAGAGCTCAGGGTTATGTGCAAATATCTTCTAACTGTCTTGCAAGTATTGATGCTTACCAGGTTGAAACTTAAAAGAGGGGAAGGACAGTTGACTAGAGAACGAGAGAATCCTTAGCCAAGGAAGGCGAGAGAGCCATCACCTCCACCTTCAATTTCACCCTCAAGAGTCTCAGCAGAAGCTTCCAGGATGTCTGAACATGAAGGAGAAATTCCTACAGATACAGATCCAAGAGAAGAAGAAAGAGTCTTCAGAAAGACTTTCTTGGACCTCACTGAAATGGTGAGGATATTGTACCAAGAAATAAATGAGAAATTGGCTAGAGAAGGGTCCAAACATCCACATGAAGGAGAGGGCTCTTCAGGAGGTAAGAAGGATGATGATCATTTCAAGAAAGGACATGGAGGAAATGGTGATCCACCACCCCCATCTTCACCTTCTTCCTCTTCATCCTCATCTTCTTCTGTTCATAAGCATAGATCCTCTGGAAAAAGTCATTTTTTGAAGCTTGATGTAAAATTCAAATTACCTATGTTTAATGGTGAAGTGAATGCAGAAAGGCTTGACAACTGGATTAGGCAGTTGGAAGTTTACTTGAGGATCCAAAATATGCATGATGATGCCACAAAGATTCAGTTGGCTTCTTTGAGAATGGATGGAGCAGCATTGGTCTGGTGGGAGGCCAAGACTAAAGAGGAGATCAAGAAATTTGGTAAGGTTACCTTAACATGGCCTGCATTTCTGTTAGCCATTAAAAAACAATTTTATCCTCTTGCTCACATGCAGAAAGCCATTATGAATTGGCAAAATTTCAGACAACTTAAGGGTCAGAGTGTCCAAGACTACACCTAAGAATTCAGGAGAGGAGCTCTCTTGTTCGGGGTAGATTTACAGACCCAAGAAACCTTACTGAAATACATTGGTGGCTTGCATAGCTACCTTAGGCACACCATCTTGATGTTTAACCCTACTAGCCTGGACGAGGTTTGTTTCCAAGCTACCCATTTAGAGGCCAGGGGAAAAAACACATTTGAAGAGGGTAGAAACAAGCCCCCCAAGGGGAAACAAAAAGAGAAAACCTCCAAGGGAAAGGGAAAAAAGAATGCATCTGCCAAACAGGAGAGTGAGAAAGTGATCTGTAAACACTATTCTAAACCAGGCCATGAGGAGAAAAACTGTTGGAAATTACATCCTGAAAAAAGACGTCAATCTAACAAATCCAAAGGGAAACAAAAAACTGCTGCTGCTACATCTACACCACAAGATTTAGGGGAAGATTCAGGTGATGAAACCAAAATTGCAGCAATGGGTTTGAGAAACTTGAAGGGAAAAGAAATTGAAACTCAAGCCAGCACTAGTACCTCAAACTGCCATGTACAAGCTCCTAATGAGGAAGAAAGAAGTGAACTGTTTCATGTGAGGGTGATTTCAAAACATACTAAAATTGACACACTTTTTGATAGTGGGTCACAAGCAAACCTTATATCAGAGGACTTGGTCAAGCAGCTTAAACTTGAGACCTTTCCACATCAGAAGCCATATCCACTTAGATGGATTTGCAACGATGCAAATTTACAAGTTTCAAGAAAGTGCACATTGTGCTTTGCAATTACTGCACATTTTATTGACACAGTTGAACTTGATGTGGTACCTTTTGATATAGCAGGAATTGTTTTGGGAAGTCCTTACTTGTTTGACAGGAAAGCTATCTTTCATCGCCATGAAAACAAATATCATCTTTTCAAAGATGGCAAGGAGTTCATTGTTAGAGCTCATCGCAAGAAGACAAATATAGCGATGGTGAGTGCAGGACAGGTAAAAAGGCTGGTCAATTCAAGTAAGAATTTTGTTCTTCTTATGATTAAGCCCAAGGTTGATGTGAATAATGAGTCATTTGACAATTGTGATCCAAAACTTAAATCAGATCTGTATCATGTAGTTGATGCATATCATGAGATGTTTCAGGAGCCAACAGGGTTGCCTCCTAAGAGGGAGATTCAGCATGAAATCCATTTGCATCCAGATTGTCCTCTTCCAAACATAGGCATGTACCGCATGTCTATTATGGAGAATGCTGAAATAAAGAAGAAAATCAAGGACTTGTTGGACAAGGGTTTCATAAGACCAAGTACTTCGCCATGTGGGTCACCGATTGTATTGATTCCAAAGAAAGATGGCACTTGGCATATGTGTGTTGATTTCAGGGCCTTGAACAAGATAACGGTAAAGAATCATTACCCACTCCCAAGGATAGATGATTTGCTAGATCAGCTGAAAGATGCTCGATATTTCACTAATCTAGACTTGCACAGTGGATATCATCAAGTAAGAATTGAAGAAAGTGACATTTGGAAGACAACCTTTAAAACCAAACAAGGACTCTTTGAGTGGCTTGTGATGCCGTTTGGTTTGTGAAATGCACCTGCACCTTTCATGCGGGTAATGGATGATGTCTTGCGTCTTTTTCTTGATGATTTCGTTATTGTCTACTTAGATGACATCTTAATTTTCAGCAAGTCTAGAGAAGATCATGTCATGCATGTTAAGAAAGTACTTGATATTTTGAAGAAGAATAAGTTATTTCTTAAAATGTCAAAGTGTGAATTTGGAAAGACTTCTTTGGTTTATTTGGGACACATAGTAGGAGGAGGTGCTTTGAGAATTGATCCTGCTAAGATTGAGGCTATTGTGAAGTGGCCTACTCCCAAATCCATAACAGAGGTAAGAAGTTTTTTGGGTGCGGCTCAATATTAGAGGAAGTTTATCTCTAACTTCTCTTCTATAGCAGCTCCTATGCATGCAGTGACAAGTGTGAAGCATGCTTTCCAATGGGGAGGCAAGCAGCAAAAAGCTTTCGAATCTTTGAAAGAAAAGATTAGTTCAGCTCCAGTCCTTGCATTACCGGATTTGAGATAGCCATTTGAGATACAAACTGATGCTAGTGATTATGCTATGGGTGCAGTTCTTCTACAGCATGGTAAGCCTATTTCTTTTCATTCTGAAACTTTTAATGGTGCTGTTGTAAATTATCCTACATATGATAAGGAGTTGTATGCGTTGGTACAAAGCGTCAAAAAGTGGAAACGCTATTTGATGGGCAAAAAAACTGTTATACATACCGACCATCAGCCCTTACAGTACTTGCAATCACAAAGCAAGTTACAACAGTCAAGACACTTCAGATGGATGGGCTTCTTGCAACAGTTCCATTTGGCAATAAGGTACAAGAAAGGTACTTTGAATAAGGTTACTGATATGCTTTCAAGGCCTATTATTGGTGCTGTTACTTTACTTAAGAATGATTCCATTGTACATGACAGTTACATAGAACAATATGCATCTGATGATGACTTTAAAGATGTGTATGCTAACTTGAGTAAAGGGAATCATGTAGAGGAAAATGACTATCACATGCATAACAATTTGCTGTTTCATTTGGGCAAGTTGTGTATACCACAGGGGGAGAGAATAAATGTCATAAGAGAAGCTCATTCTTCTCTTATTGCTGGCCATTTTGGTGTGAGCACAACAGTTGCACATCTACAGAGGTATTGCTATTGGCCTCGCATGGTAGATTCTGTTTCAAGGTTCATAAGAGGTTGTTAATTATGTGCTACAAGCAAGCCTAGCAATAGGAAGCTTGGTTTGTATACTCCTTTGCCGGTACGTTCTAGACCATGGGAGAGAATCTCTATGGATTTTGTAGGAGGTTTGCCAAAATCTCGAAAGCAGCATGATTATTTATATGTAGTAGTTGATCGTTTCAGCAAAATGTGTATACTTATGCCTTGTAAGAAAACTATAACTGCTGAACAAACTACTGAATTATTTTTTCATCATGTATGGATTCACTTTGGTTTGCCTACTTCCATTATTAGTGACAGGGATTCGAGATTTGTGGGTAATTTTTGGTCCAACCTATGGGAAATGATGGACACAAAGTTGAAGAAAAGTACTGTTTTCCATCCACAAAAAGATGGACAAACAGAAGTTGTGAACAGAACCATTGTGCACCTCTTGAGAGGTTATTGCAGCAAGCATCCCAAGCTTTGGGATGAACATTTGCACTACATACAACATGCTTACAATCGTGCCAATCACTCTTCCATAAACACCTCACCGTTTGAAGCTTGTTTTGGTTACTTGCCAAAATCACCTCTTGATTTCATTCTTGAGAAAGATGTTGCCATTGAGGGACATAGTGATATTGACAAAGCTCGTTCATTCATTGAAAGAATTCAGCAAATACATCAACAAATTCAAGAACAGTTTGAGAAGAGTCAAGGTAAGTACAAGGAAAGACACGACAAGCATAGAGTCGATCACAAGTTTCAAGAAGGGGATGAGGTATGGTTGTACATTAGTAAAGAAATGATGCAAGGATAAGGTAAAAAGCTGAAGCCTGTTCCTTACGGTCCATTCAAAATCCCCAAGAAGGTTGGAAATAATGCTTTTCAATTAGATTTGTCGTCCTACATGCAAATGTATTCTGTTGTCAATGTGGAGAACTTACGTTTGTATGAACCTCCTTTGATTGTTGATCATGAAAATGTTGTTCAGCTGCCATCTATAGAAGATTTCTCGCCAGAATTCTTAGATGAGCTGAAAGAAGATACAATCCTTGACAGAAGGACACGCACTTCAAGGAGGGGCAGTGTAGATTATGTTCGGGTTGGTTTCAAAGGCAGCAAACCGAACAAGGCAATGTGGATGGAGGTGGACAGAGCGAGGGAGTTGTACCCTCACCTCTTTAACTGGTAGTTGAAGGCTTTTGGAGTCCAAAAGTTTCTCAATTGGGAGGCGTGATCAGGTGCTCATGTCATAAGTGTCGTAAAATGCTCAAAATTAAAAGTGCTTAGAACTAGTTCAAAGTTCAACGACTAGAAAGTGCTCGTCTTCCCGATTCTAGTGCCGCAAACGGTTCGAAAAACGATCGCCGTATGAGGAAGTTATGACAAAAAGAAGAATTTGTCAATAACATTGGAAATTTTAATTTTTGAAAAAAATAATTTAAAAAGGAATATTCTGCAGAATATTCCTTGGAATATTCCATTTTCGGCAACCAATCACAGGGTGCCACGTGGCAGGCCCGGAGGCCGCCATGTGGCCCAAGATGACATCAGCAAGCTTCATGGGTGCATAAACAAAATTTTGGGAGTCCCGTGGTTTGAACACATGACCTTCCTTACAACACACCCACGCCTTACCGTTAGGCCACTACATCAATTCTTGTTAGATGGGCGCAAAAAATATTATTTAACGTTTAAATTTGTGTGAGGCGGGGCCCGAAGGGGGCCAGCCCCTAAGGGCCAGCCTCCATGCCATATGACCAGCGCCCAAAACCAGGGGCCTAAACCCTCACCGCCCGACGCGAAATCCAAAGATAACGGCCAACCAGATTTTGTGGTCACATGCGCCTTTTAATGTAACTGCAGTTAGGATTTGGCGGAAATTTTGGCGGACATGGCGAATTTGGCGGACCCACCATAATTGGCGGAGCTAACTGGACATTAACTAAATTTAGCTGGAGTTCTTTTAGGCTAAACTGGAGGGGATCATTAAATGGCCATAACTTTGGCTAGGAAAGGCGGTTTTGGACAAATTTTTTTTTTATTATGGATATTTTCGACCTTCTGAAGCCATTGGTGCAGGTATTACATCCATAAGAGGTCATTTGTAGAGGTTTTGGAGCCGTGAAATTTCTAGGAGCCACTAGGGCCCAGTTTTGTGAAGACTGTATAGGGTTGCAGGTATCCATTGGAGGTGATCCAATAGTCAATCCTAAAGGATTCAAGTGTTCTAAATCCATTTTAACCATCTATTTCTCCTGTAGATGCTTCTATTCAGCTGTATTTTTAATTTTAGCATTTAATGAAAACAAGGACAAGCCCAGTTGGGAGTTTTGGACCCAGCAGACATAGCCCAGGAGGGGTGAACTGCTTTATCAACTTCTTTTGCATATGTGGTTGAGTTATTTTGCAGAACAAATTCGTTTTAGTGTATTAAACAGTAAAAGGAAATAAATCTGCTATGCTTAAATGGGTCATGAACAACTGAAAATTTCATTTGCTTTTCTTTCTGCAAGACATGGAAATCTTTTAAACATGTATATTTGTGAATTGAATACCTTGCAAACAAAATTCAAGTAGTTTCAAATTCAGATCAAATTCAGAAATGAGTCACTCTAAGAAGGTCTACAAGGGAAAGAAGAACACCCAAATTGTATGAAGGTTAGTTTTCATCTTTTGCATTGATTATTGAATATGGGGAACATTCTTGTTATCAAGAAGCAGTGGATGATGCAGATAGCGAAAAGTGGAAAAAGGCTATGGACGAAGAAATGGATTCCTTAGCAAAGAACAAAACCCAGGATCTTGTAGAACTTCCTGAAGGGAGAAGTGTTGACAGATGCAAATGGATCTTCAAATTGAAGTTAAATGATGATGGCAGTATCGAGAGGTATAAGGCAAGGTTGGTAGCAAAAAGGTATTCTCAAGCTGAAGGTATCGACTTTCATGAGATTTTTTCACCAGGCATAAAAATTGTTTCTATTCGTACTATGTTAGCACTAACTGCATTAGTTTATCTTGAGTTAGAACAATTAGATCTTAAAACAACCTTTCTACATGGTGATTTGAATGAAGAGATTTATATGGAACAACTAGAAGTTTTTATACATGGTCGTAAAAGAAGATTAGTTTGCAAGCTCAGGTTATCATTGTAAGGCTTGAGGCAGTCTCCCTAGCAGTGGTACAAGAATTTCGACTCCTTCATGGTGATTCAGAACTTTACTAAAAGTGAGTATGATCATTGTGTACACTTTAAAAGTTTCAATGGCATATTCATTATATTGATCTTGTATGTTGACGATATGATTATTACAAGCAAAAGCATCGAAGAGATCAACAAGTTAAAGGCTCAACTCTCTAGAATTTTTGATATGAAGAACCTTGGAGCTAAAAAACATATCTTGGGCATGGAGATACATAGAGACGGGAAAAATGGAAAGATTTTGTTATCACAGCAGAAGTATGTGGAAAGAGTACTTGAAAAGTTCAGTATGAACAATATGAAACCTGTTAATGTTTCATTAGCTTCCCATTTTAAACTCTCTTCAGCTTTGAGTGCTAGAAATGATGAATAAAAGAAGTATATGCCTCATGTACTATATGAAAATACAGTAGGCAACTTAATGTATGTGATGGTATTTACAAGGCCTTACATTTCACATGTAGTTGGAGTTGTCAGTAGGTTCATGGAAAATCTAGGAGAAGAACATTGGCGAGTAATGAAATGGGTGCTTCGGTATTTGAGAGGCACAAGTGACCATTTCATCATCTTTAATGGTAGTTAAGGACCAGTTTGCGGATATGTGGATGTTGTTTATGCAGGTGATTTGGACAAAAGGAGATCTACTATAGGTTATGTTTTTACTCTTGCAGGTGGAACAATTAGCTGGATGTCAAAGCTTCAAAACACAGTTGCTTTGTCCACTACCAAAGCAGATTATGTAGCTGCTTCAGATGCGAGTAAAGAAGCAATCTGGTTGAAAGGTCTACTTAATGAGATTCGAAGGATGCAAGAGAAAGTGAATGTATTATGTGACAGTCATAGTGTTATTCATTTGCCTACAAATCTAACTTATCACAGCAAGACAAAGCACATTGATGTAAGGTATCATTTTATGAGACATTTGATCGATGGAGGTAAAGTAGCTCTCAAGAAGGTCCATACATAAGAGAATCCTGTAGACATATTCACGCAGCCAGTTACAGTAGAGAAGCTTCTATGGTGTTTGGTTTCTCATGGCTTGCAGAAGAGATGATGAATGGGCATGGGCAAGAGATTAGGAAAATTGTTGTCAAGGTGGATATTGTCGAAACGTGACAACAAAGTAATGTAAATAATGTAATTACGGGTAAATTTGGTTTATTATCGGTGCGTCAGTTGCATAACGAGAAAGAGTTATGAAATGAAGTAAGCCCATATTAATTGAGATTGCCCGTGAGACTTGTAACCATGGAGAATAATCTTTGATTAATAAGTTTCCAATCCCTTGCCCGATGGAGATTTTCTTGATACATTATCAAGGTTTTACCACGTAACTTTTGTGTGTTCTTGCTGTGTATATGATTAGTGTCTATTCAATGTTTCCTCTATATATCTTTTGTTTTGTGTTCATTTAATGTCTCTTTAGACCAACATTAGATGCCCTTAGATCTTGATTTCTCAAGTCACAAATCAAACCTAACATTAAACTACAATAATTTAATGTCAATTTAAAATAAAATAAATATACAAAATTAAAAAATAATAAAGCAATTTTAGCTTTTACTTCGTTCTCCATATTCCATGATTTGCACATTCAAACTACACCAATTTAATATCAATTTAAAATAAAATAAATATATAAAAATAAAAAGTAATAAACGACCAAACTACACCAATTTAATATGAATTTAAAATAAAATAAATATATAAAAATAAAAAGTAATAAACGGTTTTATCTTTTACTTCATTCTCCACATTCCATGATCTGCACATTCAAAAGATTGCATTGATTGTTCGCATCAAATAAATTTGTGTGGTGTATAGAAACGATTGAATATGAAAAATCTCCATTCTCATGGTTAGAAGCAGCTTAATATGATTTGCCATTGTATACAAGGTAGGTAACGCTTATGCATTATAGTGATGTTTTTTAAACATAAACTAAATATTTTAATAAAAATAAAATGCGAAAGAAAATAATTAATAGTAATAAAATATATAATAACGAGATATTATAATCTATTTAAAAATAAATAAATTTAGAAAATATATTTTTAATAGATTTAGATATCAAAATTAATCTTATATAACGGAGTTAAGAGATCATTAATAAATTATATTACAATAAAATTATGAACAAAACCACAAAGTCACTACCATCGTGCCAATAAATGGTTAACAATAAACTTATTTATTGCCATATAAAAATATTTTTATAACCACATAAAATTTAACTTAATAATCAACTAGCTATATCTAATTAATAATTAACTAGATATATCTAATTAATGTTAATATGAAGTATTACATAAACTAATATATCTAACCAGTTTTAGAATGATGTGTCACATTCAATTTCCAACATCAGATTTGTCAAGTGGCAGGGGCACTACGTTGTGAGGCCTTCAGACTCTACAACGAGATAGAAAGGTGGAAAGAAAAACTCAAAATTAGTGCATCGCATTGAAAACGATCTATCATTTTAATCACTGCAATATAGAGACCCTTCACACATCGGTGATAAAGAGTGATCGATCGGAGTGTGAAAATGCAAGTAACTTTAAATGAAGAGCAGGAGTGAAAACCGCTCCTGCAAAACATGCCTTTACATGTACTCATTATGATATGAAATGCCTGCAAATTATGCGATTACATGAAGAAAAAAGGGCTACCTTTCATTATAAAAGGGCTATCTTTCATTATAAAAGAATACATATACATATGATTTTCTCCACTTGCATCCTGTTGTTTTCAAAACAGTTAAAAAACCTGTTAACTACTAACATGCCTTTTGAGCAAGTTCTATTTCTTCATATTTTTTCTGACTATCTCTATGCACGCAACTTCTAAATTGACCTTTGCACATTAATATGACTACCGCTATGTAGTTGTCAACAAAGAAGCAAATTATAAAATGTCTGTATGATCAAATACTAGTGATAGCATTGTATATCACATGAGGCCTCGTATCTAACATGACCCATCATATCATGATATATACAGACCGCTGAAGGCAGATATTTTCAAAAGACTAGAAACTAATAATCTCTGGATCTGCATTGAATCCTTCTTTATAGAAAATATATGTCTCTCTATTTTTCTCTCTGGAGATATGGGAAATAAAAAACTTTCTGAATTCATTGATTTGATCAACACCCTGATCCTGTTCTTCCAATTAGAAAATATCTGTCTCGCTATTTTTCTCTCTGGAGATATGGGAAATAAAAAACTTTCTGAATTCATTTATCAACATCCTGATCCTGATCTTCCAATTAGAAAATACATGTCTCTCTATTTTGCTCTCTGGAGATATAGGAAATAAAAAACTTTCTGAATTCATTTATAAACACCCTATCATGTTCTTCCAATTAGAAAATTCAAGAGTCTCCAATTTATATCTCTCATTTGGCCATATTCTCAATTCCAAACCATTTGGAACAATATAAGACACTCCTTGATGCAAGAAATTCAGTCTTGGTATTAGTTCCTTTGCTGCTAAACCAGATGAAATGGTAAAAGTCCCCAGCCCAAATGAATGGGCATTAGGAAAAGCAGAGATGAGAAATACAAAAATTAAGATATAAAAACTAGAGGAGTTACTGTTCTTTTTTATTGATCATACAAATTTGATTATCACAATGAACCGAGTGAGGGATTTACTTGTAGGAATTTACAGGGTAAGTTCCACAGAAGAATACCAAAAGGACACCGCTCACAACCAGATCTCAAATCAATACACCAGTATTTTTGACGTGGTTAAAACCCTCAGAGTGCAAGGAGGGAAACAGTCCACGGCCTGTCCCAACGTGGGTACAGACAATTTATTAATCAAAGAATGAAAATTTACATAAGCTTCTCTCATGCACGGATTACCCGAACAATGACCCTCCATGCGCTTTAAATAGAACTCATGGACCAATCGGGTGTCAAGCCACGGATCAAGTGTCGGTAATACCGAGGTGAGAGTGAACCGTCGGATCACTACATATCGTGACCGTCGGATTGTAAGTTACAAAATGTACAACGGTAAAGAAACACACTTTACCTAACTCTAACCTAACTCTATACTAGACCAAGTTGAACTTAACTATATCCTATGTGTCGGAATATCCTAACATCCCCCCTTAAGAACAACTTGGGATAGGATTGAAGGATTTACAAATATGACACAATAGGAGAAGGAAGGAGGCACTAGAGCCTATCCCCCCTTAGTGACAACTTCCTGAACTCCAAGCATATATCGAAGTTTAGTGAACATCGCCTCTGTGAGAGCCTTTGTGAAGATGTCTGCAACCTGATCATCCGTTGGACAATATTGCACTTCAAGAACATGGTCAAGAATGAGCTTTCTGATGAAGTGCATGTGTAGTTCAATGTGTTTGCTGCGCTGATGCTGGACTGGATCTTTGCATAGCTGAATGGCACTTTGATTATCACACCAAAGTGTGGTTGGATGCTGCTGCTCAAAGCCAAACTCTGATAGGATCTGACGAAGCCACAAGGCTTCCTTACTAGCTTCCACGGCACCACGATACTCTGCTTCTGCTGACGAAAGAGAAATGGCAGCCTGTTTCTTACAAGCCCATGTAATAGGTCCTGAACCAAGAGTGAAGACATAACCGGCAGTAGACTTCCGATCATCAAGGTCACCAGCCCAATCAGAATCAGTGAAACCAACTAACAGAGGAGCTGCTTTGGCACTGTAATGAATCCCAAACTGTATTGTACCTCGAACATAACGAAGTATTCTTTTAGCTGCTTTCCAATGACTTTCACGGGGGTTTTGCATAAAACGAGCAACAAGGCCAACAACAAAGGAAAGATCAGGACGAGTATGGGTTAAATACAAGAGTTTTCCGACAAGTTGACGGTATAAGGTAGCATCAACTTCAGGAGAAGTACAAGAGACTGAAAGTTTGACTCCAGACTGAAAGGGAGAAGGGGCTGGCTTACAGTCTTCCATGTGAAAATGACGAAGAATATCACAAGCATACTTGGACTGGGAAAGGAAAATACCCTCTTGGGATTGCAAGACTTGAAGACCGAGAAAATAGTGTAAGTGTCCTAAGTCTGTCATTTCAAATTTCTTTTTAAGGCTGGACTTCACATGGTTTATAAGGTTGGGATCACTACCAGTAAGAATAAGATCATCAACATAAAGAACAAGGATGATGAGAGAGTTGCCCACTTTCTTGGTGTAGACAGTATTGTCAGAATGACACCTAGAAAAGCCAGATTCTAAAAGAAAGCTATCCATTTTGGCATACCAAGCTCGAGGAGCTTGCTTGAGGCCATAAAGGGATTTCTTAAGGCGACAAACGAGGCTGGAGTCTGTTTGTATGAAGCCAATGGGTTGTTCCATATAGATTTCTTCCTGCAAGTCCCCATGCAAGAAGGCAGATTTAACATCCATTTGATGTACTTCCCATTTTAAAGAGGCAGCAAGGGAAAGAACAAGGCGGATAGAGTTCATTTTGGCAACTGGAGAGAAGGTTTCAGTGTAGTCAATGCCTTCAACCTGTGAAAAGCCCTTAGCAACTAGACGAGCTTTATGTTTGTTAACTTTCCCATCTGGTCCATACTTGGTTCTGTAAACCCATTTGCATCTAACAAGTTTGCGTCCCTTTGGTAGAGGAACAAGATCCCATGTATCATTTGTCATCAATGAATGATATTCTTCATTCATAGCTATTTCCCAATGTGGATGGCCTGAAGCTTCTGCAAAAGTGTCAGGATCATGATTCACTGGAGCTTGAGCCAGTAAAGAAGAGGCTCTTTCAAACTGAGAACGTGTACGTCGCTGATCTGTAGGATCACCGGCAAGATCACCTGCTGCATCCCGAGTAGCACGGACCCATCTTGGAAGTTGAGGATCCTGAGAAGGTGGGGAAGGATTATCATCCTCGCTTTCATCATCAGAAGAAGAAATGTTCTCAAAGATAGAAGAGATGGGAAGAGGTGGCACATCCGCCGGACTAGGCTCGCAGGCCGATTTATTTTCATCAAATTTTACATCTCTTCTAATGATAACATTTTTGGACTTAAATGGAATAAGTCTATAGCCTTTTACATCTTCAGAATATCCAACAAAAGTACATTTCTCACTCTTAGGTTCTAAGGCTTTATGCTTTTCATCTGGAATATGGGCCCATGCTTCACTTCCAAACACACGAAAGTGACTTACATCTGGTTTAATGGAACTCCAAGCTTCTTCTGGAGTGATATTCTCTAGAACCTTAGTAGGAGTGCGATTGATTATATAATTTGCACAATTAATTGCTTCGGCCCAAAAACTAAGACTGAGTCCTTTAGATTGCAGCATACAATTAGCCATTTCCTTTAAAGTGCGATTTTTCCTTTCAGCTACACCATTTTGTTGTGGAGTGTATGGAACAGTATGTTGCATTTGAATGCCATTTTCGGTGCAAAAGGTGATGAATGCATTTTTAACATATTCTCCACCATTATCAGTTCTTAGCTTAAGAATTTGATGTCCAGATTGTTTTTCAACGAATGCTTTGAAGGCCAAAAAGGTGGTAAATACTTCGCTCTTGAGTTTTAAGAAGTATACCCAAGTGCGTCTAGAGAAATCATCAATGAAAGTTAAGAAGTACTTGCAGCCAGAGAATGAAGCAACAGGAAGAGGACCACATAAATCACTGTGCACAAGCTGTAAAGGGGCTGAGGCGTGCCAAGAGGCACGTTTGTCAAAACTGTCCCGATGATGTTTTCCGAGTACACATCCGGAACAAACACCATCTTTGCAAGATACCATAGGAAGACCTGTCACCATGTTTTCTTTACAGAGATGCTGAAGGGAGCGATAGTTTAAGTGACCATACCGCTCATGCCAAAGTTTGCTCACTTCATCATTATGAGCAACAAATACTGAGGGAAGATGGGATGACCCAAAGTTGTGAAACTTATACAACCTTTTGGAATCATCAGCAAGATCAGTAGCTAGAATCTGTTTAGGATCTTTTAGATCCTTGATTACAACATCATGAGGTGAAAATTCAACGATTTTACCTTCACCTGAATGAGTTATCTGATAGACAGATAGAAGGTTGCAGGATAAGTTTGGAACACATAATACATCATTGAACTGACCATTGTCTAGATGAACAGTTCCAGTCCCTACAACATTAAGAGATCTATCATCACCAACATATATATTTTTGGTGTTACAATCATTTAAAGAAGAAAACATGGCTTGGTTTTTGGCCATGTGACAAGAGGCTCCAGAATCAATGAGCCACTCATGAGAATGAGAAGAAGAAGAAGATACATTTAATGCATAACTAGACTGAGATGACTGACGATGACATGCAGAAAATGCCGTTCCGGAAGTTGAAGTTGAAGTAGGCTCCAGATGGATGTTATGTTTCTTCATTGCGGCTTCCAAGGCTTCCATCTTCTTAAAGCATTTAGATTCTAAGTGGCCATCTCGATTACAAAAGTTACAATGTCTTTCAGTCTTCTTCCATTTGTTTTTATTGGGCTTATCATATTGCTGAAATGATCTTTCATCTTGAGGCTGAGTTGGTTTAGGACCATTCCTTTGAGGATAAGACTTCTTAGGATGCTTTGAATTTGGATACTGCTGGGCGGCTAACGCTTTTGTGGAAGAGTTTCCAAGATTAAGAAGACCAAGGTGTAAGAGTTTTTCTTGTTCTCTTATTAAGGAATCACAAAAGGAGTCAAAGGAAGGGGGCTTGTAGTCTTTGCCTTGACAAATGAAAGCTTCCCTGGTAGAATGGAAAGTGGAAACAAATACAGAGTAGGCTGGCCCTAACTTAGTGAGGATGGAATAAATAAGGTTACCATCATCTTTCTTAACTTTAACACCTTCCAAGAGATATCTAAGGTTCTTGAATTTTGACAAGAAATCTTCAATGCAAGAAAAATTATTAGGATCCAAAGTAAGCAGCTCATTTTCAAGTTGATGGGATCTAATTTCATTTTTAATCCCAAAAACTTTAGCAAGTTTTTCTAATGCTTCATGAGGAGTTTCAATTTCTGCAATGTGGAATCTAAGATCAGGAGAAACAGACATTCCTATCAAGCCACGTGCTTGATCTTGTCGATTTTCCCATTTTTCGGCCTTGTCTTCATCTTTGGGTTTCTTCTCTTGGTCTGTGGCTATTCTGAAGAGACCTTTACTTCTAAGTAAATCTCCCATGTAGGCGACCCATTGGAAGTAGTTAGTGCTGTCAAGAATGACTTGGCATGGACTTTCCATTTTTGAAAAACAACTGAAGCTGAAGATGCTGAAAGTGAGTGGTCCAATGGATAGATCTCGAAAAAATAGGCGGTTTTAAAAAAAACGGCTCTGAAAAAGGCTTCCGGATGAAGAAGTTATGGCTTTTTGAAAAAAAATTGTTGACGTTGCCGGCAAAGTGCGCGAATGTGCGGGAATGAAAAAATCCGCCCCCACAAAATGGAGACTTGAACCCAAGACCTCTACTCTCTTAAAAGGTCTTTGAACCAATTGATCTATACAAAAGATTTGAGAGAGAGAGAGAGAGAGAGAGAGAGAGAGAGGGGGGGGGGGGGGGCCTCGATTTGCGTGCTTGCCTTGGGAAGACTCTTTTCCCCTACAAAACACAAAACACAAAACCCAACACGAATATCCAAAGAAAAACGAACCTTACGGCTCGAAGTTAGCTTTAGCCAAAAAACTAGAAATTTTAAAAAAAATCTCAAAGTTAGCTTTTAGCCGAAAAACTAAATATTTTCCTCAATGTTTCTGATTTTCCGAGATCACACTAAGGTGCAGGGAAAAGAGCATACGCATGAGAAAAATCCTTTCTTTCTGTTTCTGATTTGCCCAGATCGCACAGAGTCGCAGGGCAAAGAGCATACGCACAAATGAAAGGTATAGATCCGGGAAAAAAAAGCTAAATAAACCGAAACCGAAATAAGCAGAGAGAAAATGACAGTAAACTGCAAAAAAAAACACTGTATACCTCCCGATCTGAAAAATGACGCAGCTAGGGCTACCGGAAACCTTTTCGCGTGAAACGAAAGGGGTTCCTCACTGAAACAGATGCTCTGAATGCAACAGAGCAGTCCTCTCGGCCCGAAAGCAGTCAGAAACAACAGATCTAGGAAACGACAGCCGCATGCAGTTCTACCGGCTTCAGATTTGGATCACCAACGGACGCGGCCCTCAAATAGCTCTGATACCATGTAGGAATTTACAGGGTAAGTTCCACAGAAGAATACCAAAAGGACACCGCTCACAACCAGATCTCAAATCAATACACCAGTATTTTTGACGTGGTTAAAACCCTCAGAGTGCAAGGAGGGAAACAGTCCACGGCCTGTCCCAACGTGGGTACAGACAATTTATTAATCAAAGAATGAAAATTTACATAAGCTTCTCTCATGCACGGATTACCCGAACAATGACCCTCCATGCGCTTTAAATAGAACTCATGGACCAATCGGGTGTCAAGCCACGGATCAAGTGTCGGTAATACCGAGGTGAGAGTGAACCGTCGGATCACTACATATCGTGACCGTCGGATTGTAAGTTACAAAATGTACAACGGTAAAGAAACACACTTTACCTAACTCTAACCTAACTCTATACTAGACCAAGTTGAACTTAACTATATCCTATGTGTCGGAATATCCTAACATTACTCACCTAAAATAAATCAAAATATACATTCTCCACATTTTTTTTATTGATCGCCCAAATTTGATTATTACAATGAACTCAAGAGGGATTTACTCACCCAAAATAAATCAAAATACATACTCTATATTCGACTTTTCCCAAAATATAACTTAACTTGAACTCAATAAACATTCGACTTTTCTCTAAATATAACTTAACTCAAACTCACTCCATTTGACTCAATTAACTGAGTCTCTTAAAATTAAACAACTCTAATATACCGGACTAATTACAATTTCTAACGGCTGCCACATGACTCTAATGATGTGGCCGGATGGAAAAAATGGCTAAAAAGCAAGGCCACAGATTCCTTGGGCGCCTAATGATTTGTCATTTCTTCTGTCACATAGAGACCATATTCCTTAAAATGAGCCGAAATCTTGAAGCAAGTTCCCCTCATTAAATGATACTATGTCCCTGACAAGAAGAACATGATTTAATCGTGGGTCATGGCGATTGATATTAATGTTATTTATAAATCGAAGAAAAAATATTAAATAAAAGGAAATATTACTCACCCCAATATTATGTTTTTCGCTATCGCGCCGACAAAAATTGCATGGATGAACAGACATTAGCCGAATTACAGCGACCGGACAGAAATCTCAAATTAGGGTTCAATCGCTTTGCTATGGCAAACTGAAAATTCTCGTGAAGAGGCAGATCCGGAACCTCCTTTAGTCCTTCCAGCATCTGCACGACCTCCCCCATCGAAGGTCTACAATTGGCATCCTCTTGTATCCACTCAAAACCGATTTTCAATACTCTGATCGCTTGGTTTCTGTGAAAACCGCAATCACCCGCAAGTCTCCAGTCGATCACCTCCGTCTCTCTGACGACGACAGCAATTGCGAGCGCCCAAGCAGGCACGTAATTCTCATCGGACTCAGCCCGTTTACTGTAGTTCTTTCGCCCTCCAATAATCTCGAGAACCACGATTCCAAAGCTGTACACATCGCTCTTCTCAGTGATGGCGCATTCCAGAAGCCACTCTGGGGCAAGGTAACCGGGAGTGCCTCTCATGGTGGTCACCACGCCGCTATCTTACATATTCAAATTCAACACCAATTTGTAAGATAAAAGATCGAGTCAAAAGAAATTGACCTAGTCTATTGTAATTAAATGAAAATGTCTCTCGCATCCATTTGATAAGATGAATTTTGAAATATGTAGAAAGCAATTAGGTCTTTATTTCTTTCTACATTAAGGGGATGTTACAATAATGTAGATATTAAGGGGATGTTAGAATAATGTAGAAATAAGATGTTAGAATAATGTAAAAATAAAAAAGTAGAAAAGTCTAAAAAATAAAAAATTTAAAAAATTAATAGTTTAAAAACTTGATAAAATTAGTCACTTGTCAAATTTATAAAATTTTCAGATCTCTTAGATATAGAATGACTGAGAAAAAGGTGATATGGGACTATAAATTGAATCGTTGTAAAAGCATTTTTGAATCAATAAAATGTAACTTCATCTTGTGTCTATTGAGTCTCTGGTGTGTTTTATCTTTGATATTCTAACTGGTCCTGCAGAAGGTCTAAGCTCCACGGAAAAGAAAAAAAGTTTAAATAACAAACTTTATGTTTAGAATTCTAGACAAAACTCTTATTTTCCAGGTATTACGAGTAATCCAAATTACATGTGGGCAATGATACACCACTAAACCTATTCTTCCATTGCATTTCCTCCCTTACAGTTCCACTTTGACTTATGTTACAAATTGCTTCATTACATTTTTAGTTTTATCCATGTGCTTGGATGGGAGTAGAACGTTTTTTTAATGCTTCCCAACTTTTATTAATCTTGATAGGGGGGGAATAATAAAATGGTAGGGCAAAGTTTTAATCAGTTTTTCTAAATTTTTTATTTAATCATGGTTCCAATATAAGAGATGCGTAAAAAATAATTTATCATTAACTAAATAAGGACAGTTAAGAAAGTATACCTACTTTATTAAAAGTCTGAATACATCAGAAATGTAGAGTAAAATGTGTACAATCAACACCAAAAAAATTCACTTCAAAATATTTGAAAGGATGGCATATAGATAAGACTTCCTTAAATCTTTAAGGATTGAGTTATTGAATTGCATATAGGTAAGCCTGCTTTAAATCTCTGAGGATTGAATTATTGAATTTTCCAAATTTTCGCAAGCACTTTTTGATTTTTTATATGGATGGCCTCTCTTTCCCATTGGCTTCCTCAAACTATGATATATTTATACATGACATGTACATGTATTCTCATGGAATTTTTTCATATGTAGAACCATTTATTTCTTCTTACGTTATTGCAACTTAAAATTTAGATTTTCCCGACAACAAATATGGAATATATGGAATAAGTGACCGGGAACATCTTCCAATTAACAAATATGAGGTTGTGTTTATTAGGTATCTCATTTTCGTGAATTTTATGACTGAACAACTGCCATGAAATTGGCCAGGCGAGATTACCTTGTAAGTAATAAGGGTCTTGCACAGGGACTGAGTGCAAAAATGTAAGGGCATAATAGACTCATGAAACTTGCCATGGGAAACATGGAGAAGCAATCGATTATCACTGGTTTGCATCTAGTTGGTTAAGCAATCGATTATCAGAGTTTTGTATCTAGTTGGTTAAATTTTTACTTTCTAGGAATATAGGATTTACTCACCTTCAAAACCTGCTTCGAGGAAGGTATAGGTTGATTGATCTTTATGGTCATCGTGTGAATGGAGCCACTGATCTAAGAGACGACTTATAGTTATCCCATATACATATACAAAGACGTTTATTGGGCAGACTTTGAAAACTCTCATATTTACTTTGTAATTAATTAAATATTTATTATCTATAAATTAAATTAATGATATAATAATATTTAAATACTTCATATTATTATTAAATATAACATTAATAAATAATATTATGATAAATAATCTTGAAAATTTTATTTTGTTAATATTTAATTGAATAATATCATTAAAATGTTATTCTTAAATATAAGTTGATTGTGTTGAGATTATGCTTAATGTGTTGTTTTTTATGGCAACCTATGTGATAGAGATGTCAACATAATGGTTATGCATATGCTATAGGTGATATGAACAAAGGAATATCAGTTCAGAGACAAATGGATAGTAAAGAGAAAGTGTGAGAAAGTATACGTGGGTCTTATTAATCAAAATCGCATACATATACGGTATGATTCAGAACAGTAGCGTATACCTTCTGACATATGATTGATCATGGTTTGCAGTGACAAGATCTGATTTCTGTGATGAACAGTATATGCTTTGGTATACCTGTCGGCGATAGTGCAGTAATATGATATGATATGAATTGGTTTGATGGAGTTGCATTGGTTTATTGTTATTTACTGATTGGTTTGATGATTTAGTTGGTTTAGTAAGTGAGTGATTTGATAGAGAAATTGGTTTCAAAATTTTTATTTGATATTGGGCTTAAATGATGGAAGTGGTTCTAGTCTGAAAATATGATGAAATTTGGCCTACAAGTATTGATGCTTTGAGTCAAGTGGATCTAGTATGAAATATTATGAAACGTGGTCCACAAGAGGTGTTGAGGGTTAGAGCCTTCATTAAGGGAGTTAAAGCTTCATTCCAGTAGTAGCTAGAGAAGTTTGTGTAGGGGGTAGGAGCTCCCTTCTGTTAGGAACCGGTAAATGAGATCAGGGTTTTGAGCTCCCTTGTAGTGGGCATTGGAGAACGAAAAAATGTTGTATCCTTTTGTAGGTGGGTGCTTGTATACTGGTAAAAGTCTACGGCAGTACAAAATTGTAAAAGGTTTCATTAAAATAAGAAAGAAGACAGATACAATAACAGCAGTGGTTTTCTCCCACTTTGGGTTTCCACCTAAAAATCCTAGTGTTCTATGTGTGTTGCTTATGTGTTGTGTTATCTGCTCTTTACTACTCATAATTTCTTCTTAATAAATAAAAAATGGCATAATGATGCACTGGTTAAAGATGAATAGTTGATGGAACATATGAAAAGTTAGTTAGTTGAATGCACGCGGTTTTACTTCATTAGAGTTGTGTACATATGCGGGTTGCATAAATAATAGTAATGTACAAAAATTCAAAATACGAAATGAAAATTTTGAAGTAAATTAAATTTTGAAGTAAAGTAAATTAAATTAAAATGACAACTATTGATGCTAGAAAATATTCATATTCAGGAGAACCCCGCTTTCTATTGATCAGGAATGAAGAAGAATTATCAGGTACTGGATTTTGTTCTACTTGTGATCCATTTTCATGTTCATGTAATATTTATGATAGTGAATATGACAGTGAATCAACTAAACTTGCTCTTATGGGTAAAACTGAAAACTATCATTCAAACCTAATGGCCCTAGGAGAAAAAATTAAAAGGCTTATAGATGAAAATAGAGATCATCAAAAGTTACCACAACTGTTTGATCAAAGGGATTATACCTACAAAGAAGAGATTATCAGGTTAAAGAACCAGTTAAAAGAAGGAAACAAAATTGAAGAAGGAATGAGGAAGAATTATAAGGAAAAGGAAGATCAATGTTAAAAGATGTAGAATGAAGTAGCAACATTAAGAAATAAAGTGAATAAAGAAGATACACCAACCGAAAACCTTAAAGAAAGAACCAGTTACTGTGAAGAACTTGAAGCAGAAATCACTCTCTAAAATTTCATCTTGAAAAGTCAAGCAAACAATATGAGGAGATTCTTAAAGCATTTGAAGAACAAGAAAACATACTTAAGAAGGAAATTATTGAGTTGAGAACTCAATTGGAAAAGACTAGAGGTGAAAAAGTGGTTGAGGTAAGTTAGTAGAAAAAGATAAGCAGTTAAGAATTCAAGATATTTCAAAGATATTGAACAATATTCTTAGTAATCAAAGGCCTCCCTCCATTAAATCGGATCATGGATTTCATGAAAATATAAAATAAGAATCTAGCTCACAAGCTTATGGAAGCAATTATAAGGTTATCAAGAAAATTCTGAAAATCTGGATAAAGAAATGAGAAGTCAACCAATTCAATAGCCAAAGAAAGAAAATATTCAAAAGAAATAATTTTCTCCTAACTATACAAGTAACAATCGATTCTCTCCTCTACACAATAATGTTGAATGTTTTATCTATCATAACTTTGGACACTTTGTAGCCAATTGTAGAAAAATATTCACAGGAAGATTGTCAGCTCCTAGGTACTCAGGATTCTTTAAGGGATATTGTTTTTCTTGCAACATGTTTGGTCACAAAGCTACTAATTTCAATAGGAGGAATATGAAACAAAAATATTATGATTCCTCTGCTCCTTATTCGGGTCATATAAAATTTTATTCTTGTAACAAAGTTGGACATAAGGTCATTGATTGTAGGTCAAATAAAAGTAAAAGGTGGGATAAGTTTCAACATAGAAATTGCAAGAAAATTTGCAGGAAGAAGGGACATCAGTCTGAGATGTAGAGAAGATTGTCCCTACTATATTCCATTACTCTTTAATCATAATTCTAACAGTGACTGCAGAAGTAATGTGAGGTGCGTGACCTGATGAAGAGCAAGCGATGATTATCAAATTTAAAAGATCAGTAGTATATGATCTAAGGGGGGTTATGAATGATTATCTTGGTGATAGTTCTCTAGTTTTGTTTTGATATTCATTTGATGATCCTTATACTGATTAAATTTCATTAGTGAAGTAGCAGTGAAAGAAACATGTATGATATTTCAGGGGGAGTTGTACTCATGAAAAATCAACACTTTATTTTCTGTATGTGGATCTCATGAATGACAGTCGCGTATATATATGCGAGTATTGATCTAGACAATCATGCATGTTTCTCTAAGATGAAGAAACAATAGGAAAAGATCATGGGAGTTTCTGATATGCTTCAATTAGTTGCTATTTATCTTTCTATTTTTTATATTGACTTGTTGCATACTTAGAAATGATGGTTCATGAGTTACTGCAGTTTGTCATTGTTGTTTTGGTTCTTTAATGAATTTATTGATTGATGAAGTGGATATAATGAAATTTGATAATGAATGGTTGGAACAGGTTCAGGGGGAGAATTTGTTATTCTTTTCATAACACATTGTTGGAAATATAGCTACCTTCTAAATGAAGATGTTTTCATGGTTCGTTCATTACTTTCTAACATTGATATATTCTACATATATTGGTTGTTGATGTTGTTGCTTAGTTCTATGTCTTATAATACTAAATTTTCTTGTTGATGCTTGAAAGCATTGGTAATATCTTGATGTTGTTTGTATTTTGATGTAAAGGTCATGTAAAGAACCATGTTGTAAATCATTGTAAAATTCAGTTAGGTATGGGTGATTGGGGTAAAGTCATTTAAGTATGTAACCCCATTATTTTGGGCATTTTATGTAATAGTGAGTCAAATATGTAACCCCATTGTGTTGGGTGATTGATGTAAGCATGGGTCCTTGGTGATAAGAAAGGTCATATCTGATTGAGTCATAAAGTATTGTATATCTTCGAGGTTTCAACATATGCTTAGGTGGAGCATGGTCAATATACAATCTTCATCTTCAGCAGATCAACCCTAAACTAATCCTCACTACACAGGGGAAGAGAATTATTCATTCAACATTTGTCAGCTCTTTTCCCTTGATGTCAAAAGGGGAGATAAGCTTAGTGTTTGGAGAGAAGCTTGGAAAGTTGTCTTGGGAGAGAATCTTGGTATGTTTACAGATGTGTCTGCATGTATTTACAAGTGGTGGTGACCAAAAACCAAAGTGGCTGCCATTAAGTCCAAAGGGGGAGACTGTTGGCATTATGACTAATGTGTTGGCCTTGATGGCAACCTACTTGATAGAGATGTCAACGAAGATGGTACAAGTGATATGAACAAATGAACATCAATTCAGACATAGATGGATGTTAAAGAACAACTGTGAAAAAGTATTGCCGGGTCCAATTAAGCAAGGTTGTGTACATACGCGGGTATGATTCAGAACAATAGCGTATAACTTCTGACATATGATTGATCAGGGTTTGTAGTGACATGATCTGATTTCTATGATGAACAGTATATGGTCTGGTTTATTTGTGAGTGGTTGTGCAGTAATATGATCCGATATGAATTGGTTTGATCTAGTTGCATTGGTTGATTATTATTCAGTGATTGATTTGATAATTCAGTTGGTTCAGTTAGTGAGTGATTTGATACATTGATTGGTTTCATAATTGTTATATGATATTGGGTTTAAATGATGGAAATGGGTCTAATATGAAAATATGATGAAATGTGGCCTACAAGTATTGATGCTTTGAGTCAGGTGGATCTAGTATGAAATATTATGAAACGGGGTCCACAAGAGGTGTTGAGGGTTAAAGCCTTTAGTGAGGGAGTCAAAGCTTCCTTCTAGTAGTAGTTGGAGAATTTTTTGCATGGGATGGGATCTCCCTTCCGGCAGGATCCGGTAAACGACATTAGGGCGGTGGAGCTCCCTTGTAGTGGGTGCTGGAGAACGCGAAAAGGTTCTAGCCTTCTGTAGGTGGGTGCCTTTATACTGATAAGAGTCTGCGTCAGTAAAAAATTGCAAAAGATTTATTTAAAGTAAGAAAGAAGATAGAGACAACAATAATGGTAGTTTTCTCCCACATTGAGTTTCCACCTAAAAATCCTAGTGTTCTATGTGTTTTGCTTATGTGTTGTGTTATATGATCTTTGTTGCTCATAGTTTCTGCTTAATAAATGAAAAATGACATAATGATGCACTGGTTAAAGATGAATAGTTAATGGAACATATGAAAAGCTAGTTAGTTGAATGTATGCAATTTTACTTCACAAGAATTGCGTACATAAATGAGTTCAATAAATAAAAGTAGCGTACATAATGCAAAATAAGAAATGAAAAGTTTGAAGTAAATTAAAATACGGATTCACACCCACCCTCCTTCTCCCGCCACCCCCCTAGTATTTTTCCCAACGGATTGATCAATGGAATGTTATTGTTAAATATAAGTTAATTGGTCATAAATTTTGAAGAAAATTTATGTTATTTTCAAATGACTTGTTAGTATCTTTTAAAGCAAAAGATTTTCACTTACTCAATATATTTAGGTTCTAAATTTTTCATCATTAACCTTCTTTCCCAATGTTCAAAGAAACTGAACTCTTAACCAATAAGAAGTAGTTTCAAATCTTATCCACCCAAAAAAAACAAAAAAACTACTTCACAAATTATAAACTTCACAATAACATCCAACTAAATGTAAAAACATATTTCTGTATTAATCACATAAATATCCTTGCATCTTGTAAACCACACGCTTGGACCAAAACTCTTATATAATTAATACCAAAAAAATATTTTTACATTTATATTTATGGATTACAAAAACTTAAATTCAAAAACATCTAACTAAATTAAATACTACTTAATTATTTTTATTTTGTAATTTTTATTAATTTTTTTAATATAATATTTAAAATTTTCAAAAAAATAATTAATTCTAAATAAATTTAATATAAAATAAAATAAATATCCAACAATTTAAAATAAAATAAATATCCAACAATTAATGTAAGGCACTACATTAATTTTTAACGTCAACGTCATATAAATGTAGTGCCACTACATTAATATAAAATAAAATAAATATCCAACAATTAATGTAAGGCACTACATTAATTTTTAACGTCAACGTCATATAAATGTGTGTAGTGTATAGAAATCTATGAATCTGAAAAATCTCTATTATAATGATCTTAACTATCTCAATACAATGTGCCCTAGCCTATGAGGTAAAATCAACTAAAATATATAAAGTAAAATCAACTAAAATTTATAGATTAAAATTAATTAAAATAAAATAATATCGGAAGAAAAAAAAAACAATTTGATACTCTAGTTGACTCTAGTCTCTCCATCCTATGAGTTACGGATACATAGAAACCATTGAACCTGAAAAATCGAACCTGAAAAATCTCCATTAGAGTGGTCTGTAATGATCTTAAAAATCTCAATACACTCTGTCATGGCTGGCAAGGTACGTAGCCCCTCAATACACTCTGTCATGGCTGGCAAGGTACGTAGCCCTCATCTCTGTATAGAGGGGTTTTTAAATATAAATTTATTTATTTTTTAAATAAGGAGTTGTTTTTAGGTGTAATTTTTTGGAATTCTTGATGAATTTTTTGTCCTGGTTGAAATATTGCTAGTAAAATCTCGATTTGTGCTGTTTAAAGTGGTTTTTTTATTGTATATATAGATTCAATACTGTGAAAAACTTTTTTGGCATTTCCATTGTGCAAAGTTCATCCATCAAATTTGTGATCTCGATGAATCCCTACCAAATTCTAGAAAAATTAAATAAAAAAATAAACTAGAAAACTTTTGAAAAAATCACACTTAAAAACAAGTCATTAAACAAAATATAATTTTTTATTAATAATTATTGATATATATATTTACAAAATAGTATAATTTATTTATTTTGAAAAATTTAGACTTAAATTTTTTATTTCTAATAGAAAAATAAAATATCTTATAATCAAGTCATTAGAATATTAAAGAAACTATATTGAATCAGAATCACGAAACAAAAAAGCTATTAAAGTGAGTTTAATTACCCTATCAAAATAATTTTATAATCAAATAAAATTAATTTGACATTTTTACCTTTTAAACTTACCTTAAAATAATACTAAAACTAAGCTTACCTTAGAGCAATACTAAAACTAAACATATCTAACAATAATATGTCCATTTACAAAAATCACATTGAATTCCAACATCAAATTTATCAAATTACGGTGGCATTGCGTTGCGAGGCCTTCAAACTCCACAGAAAGATAAAAATGGTGTAAAAAAGCCCAAAATTATTGCATCATCCCTGCACTATATTTAATCTTCACACTACTGTTAGCATTTCCTCCAATTCCTCCAATTTTAATTGTGATTGAAGACGACCCTAAAGATTCTTCTCCCTCGTGGAAGACCAGCAGCCACCATATTGTCGTAATACACAGAAAAAAACAGAAAATCCGCACCGCTTAGATGAGAAAATGGAGTTTTTCCATATTTTCGTAATACATATCCTAGTTGATTCAAGATACGTCAGAAAATATGCATATCTGTGTTGATTCAAGATACGTCAGAAAATGGAGTTTCTTTGTCCACCTATCCAATAAAAGAAGACTTTTAAACATCCAATAAAAGAAGACTTTTAAACAATGGTGCGATTCAGTTATTTAACAATTTCCTACCCACTCAATCCTCCAATTCGTCCAATTTTAGTTGTGATTGAAGACGACCCCTAAACATTCCTCCAAAGTGTTTCCGTCTTCGTGGAAGACCCTCATGTTGTCGTAATACACACTAGAAAACAGAAAATCTGCATCTCTGAGTCAGAAAATGGAGTTTCTGTGTACCTATATCGCACCATTCACATAAGCAAATCTGGTCCCTTAATTAATGATGATCTTTTAATACGAATTTTGATAAAAGTAATGACCAAGTATTGGGTGGACAAGAGGGCACTAGCGTAATCAAAACACAATCTCTCCGCCTCTGACTCTCTTAAACGTTCAAGTCAATATTGGGTGGACAAGAGGGCACTAGCGTAATCAAAACACAATCTCTCCACCTCTGACTCTCTTAAACGTTCAAGTCAATATCACCTCAACGTTAAAAAATTTGACAAATAAATCGAAAAGTCACTAAAAACCAGAAACTCTTCTTTAAAGTCAGTCAAGGACGTTTAAATATAAAATACGGTATTCGTAATTAAAATAATTTTAAAAATACGAACATTTCATAAATTAAATTAAATATTTCAAAATCGTCTCATTGAAAAAGAATGATCGATCGGAGTGTGGAATGTAAATGTAAATAATTATAAACGAATAGCAACGGTGAAAACGGCATCTGCAAAATATGCCTTCACATGAAGTATGCAGTTCACATAAAATGGTACCGTGTCCGTCACATCTTCTCAATGCCTTTCACCTTAAAGAAAACCTACTCTAATCGCGGGTCGTGTTGATTGATATTTATTTTATATACCAAAAAAAAAGTACAAGATAAATGGAAATGCATATTTTTGTCATGATAAGCCGACCCCACCTTGTGTTTTGCGCTATCTCGCAGACAGATATTGCATGGATGAACCTACGTTATCCGAATTCCCGCCAGGAGGCTTAAGTCTCAAGTTAGGGTTCATCTCTTAGTTGTGAGTGTCCCAATCTGAGACGAAATGACAAAGCAAGATTTGGATTCGTCCACATAAAAGGAAGCTATGCACGAACAATTTTTTAAGCAGTAGTCTGAACATTTTTCCATTCTAGACATATAAAGAGGAATGCTATACCTAATACCGGTTACGATAGTATTCCATTCCAGTAAGAGAAAACACCTCCCGGCTTCCATCAACGTTGGGGCAGCTGGGTTTTTTTTGGATAATTCACACCTTGATACCTTGAATTTTTTTTAACTTACAAATTTTTTTATACACATCTGGTGTAGAATAGACGGTCATGGGTATCTTTTTAAGTCATTCTTTGATGTGAAGGTCATCTATTTGAAATTGGGAAAAAATCCAGCCATGTAAAGCGCTTGTTCGCCTAGGCGAGATGCAATCCTGATTGATTTTGATAGCTTAGATGTTGAAATGTGACAACAAAGTATTGTGAATAATGTAATTATGGGTAAATTTGGTTTATTACCGATCAGTCAATAAAGAGGAGTTATGTAAACAAGTAATCCCATATTAATTGGGATTCAGTTGTATAAAGAGAATGAGTTATGTAACCAAGTAATCCCATATTAATTGGGATTCCCTGTGACACTTGTAATCATGGAGAATCATCTTTGATTAATAAGTTTCCAATCCCTGCCCAGTGGATGTCTGGTTGATAGATTGTCAAGGTTTTACCATGTAACATTTGTGTGTTCTTACCATAGTTACCAAGTTCGGCCGTACCGTCAAAAGGAATTCGGAAATTCGTTGATTCGGTTCGGTACGACGAATAATTCGTCAGTGTCCAATTCGGTACAGGTGAGCCATGAAAGATTTTGGCCAAAGCTTTCTATCAGTTTATTTCCGGCGTCCACTGTGCTGCTTCCACTGACTTGACGAAGACTGTGTCCACTGTGCTGCTTCTGCTGACTTGACGAAGACTGTGTCCACTCTCGCTTACTTGACGAAGAGTGTGGCTGTGTAGGCTCTGTGTAACCATTGGTAGGAACACTGACAAATCACTGCTAAATAAAATCACAAAAGAATAAATCAAGCTTTTCAATTACCTTTTATAAAATAAGGCAGGGAAAGTTGAGAATTGAAATTTTATAAAAATAATGCAGCTATTTTTTTTCTTTTAAGCTTTAGTGATATTTTTTTTTAGCTTTATTTTTTATGTGAGGATTAAATTGGAAAAAAATAAACAATAATTTTTATAAACATAAAAATAAAAATAAAAAATAATAATTCTTATATTATAAAAAAATGAATTTTATTAAATTTCATAAAAATTAATAATTCTTATATTATAAAAAATGATTTTTATTAAATTTCTCTATAAAATATTAAATATTATTAGAAATTTGGTTAGAAATTTGATTATTTTAATTTTAGTTTGATTTTAATATTTTATTATACATTATTTACAAATTATTCTACCACATAATATGGTATAATAGAAAATAAATTGCTAATACAAAAATCTAAATTTTTTATTAAATAATTAATTTAATTAAAAATAAATCAATATTATCATTGACATTAAATAATATAAATAGCTCTTATCCATATTGCCAGATGAGTTAGTAATTTCTATATAATTGCAACTAAAAGAAATATAACTTCTATTTTAACAAGAATTATGAAATAATGAATTGGTTGCAAATTGGTACCTCTTTTATAAAAGAAAAAATCTAATTTCTATATCGTGTCAAATGAATAACTCTTATAAAAAAAAAGATAAATCAATATTATAAAAAATTATAAAACATATAAAATGGTAAGCTTCCAAATCCACAATTTTTATACAAAAAAAAAACAGTAACTTCTATATTACAAAAAATTATAAAATGGAAAAATTAATTATTATAAAAGATATAAAATGGTAAGCTTCCAAATCAACAACTTTTATAAAAAAATAGAAAAACAGTAACTTCTATATTACAAAAAATTATAAAATAGCAAAATTCAGTTTACAATGGGTAAGAATTGTAAAAAAATAGAAAAAAAAGATAAATCCAATATTAAAAAAAAGAATATTAAGTATTTGTAAGATTTATAATGTCGAATTTTTTCCGTATTGAATTTTATAGGGTCGAATTTTTTCCGTATCGAATCGAATTCGAATTCGAATTTGGTAACTATGGTTCTTACCGTGTATATGATTCAATTTCCATTCAGTTTTTTCTCCGTATATTTCTTGTGGTGTGTTTGTTTAATGTCTCTTTAGACCAACAAATGGTATTAGAGTAAGTTGGTTAAGAAAGCAATCGGGTCCCTATTTGCACAGTTGAGGTCTATAGTGAGTGTTAGAGCTGCTATTTGCAAGTCGTGAAGTTTGTATAATTTTTTTTAAAACAGAAGTGAAATCTTTGTGAAGATAAAAAAACAAAGCCACCGAGCCGCTGGCAATTTCGATGCTTCCAGAGAAATTGGGTCGTTGAGAACAGAGCAGAAATATTCCTATAGAACTACTTCCGGAGAGAAAGAACCTTGCAGCTCTTCTACTGTCACCACCTGAGAAAGCAAGAACCAGCCGTTTGATCATTGACCTAGACACCGAGAGTTAGTGGCGTTGAAAGATTGATAACCAAGGGCCATAGAACAAGCCGCTCACAAATTTTGCATCAAGCCTGCTTTTTTTGAAGCTGCTGGAGGAGGATTGAAGTTAGGAGGAGGAGTCATGGTCCACGTTGGTCCGCCTGCTATGGAGAGTCGACTATGGAGAGTCAAAAGTCAGGGGGAGAGCCATCAGTGAGAGAGGAATGATGTATGGAGCACACCAGCGATTGAATGAACCACGCTACCACTATTGAAGAGAAAGGAGGACGCAAAGTCGTATTGTGCCAGTTTGATTAGCAGAAATCTTGTTTGTGTCCACTGAAGCCGAGAGCACCCAAAACAAAAGAGTCATTGGTTGTACAGACAACATTGTTTCGGAGAAAGTTAAGGAAGCCTGGTAATTTTTTTTTAGCAAAATTTGTTGAAAGGTTTCTCTGGTTAAAAAAAAAGACAATCTTTTTTATTATGGAATACTAACAAAAAATTTGAATAAGGATTTTTTGAAGGGGAACATATTCAATTTTTTTTTTAATAAACAAGCTCAATTTATTTTTTAAAGGCTCAAAATTGTAGAAAGGAATTTCTTTATTAAAAAAGGCTTAGATTTCTGAAGAGGAAACCAGAAATTAATAAACCTTAAACCATTTTTTAGAAACCCTAGCTGGAAGAAGGAAAACCATAATATTTTTTTAAGAAACCCTAGTTGAAAGAAGAAAACCCTAGTAGGAGGATTTGTAGAAAGAAATGGAAAAAATGATGAATGCAAAGTTCGAGGTGGAGAAGTTCACTGAACAAAAAAAAATTAATAAATAAATAATTAATTAATTCTCTATGGAAACTGAAAGTTAGGGATTTTTAGCTCTCATTACCATCAAGTTGTACTTAGCGGATGAAGTTCTTTTCAATATTGTTGAAGAAACATCAGCATCGGGTTTATGGGGAAAACTGGAAACTTTGTATATGACCAAACCTTTAACAAATAGAATTTATTTGAAAAGACAATTGTATTGTATTCAGATGAAGGAGGGTATTAAATTGTAGAACATTTAAATGTTTTTAGTACATTTATTTTCCAAACATCAGATACAGAAGTTAAATTTCAGGAAGAAGACAAAGCTATCACTTTGTTGTGTTCTTTTTTTGAGTCATGGGAGCACTTCATAACTTAGATCAGTTTGAGAATAACTGAATCTTTGGAATCCGATACAGTTGTGGGAGCTATGTTATTTGAAAAAGTACGAAGGAAGTCCAGTATTGAAACCTCCACACTAGAATCCATGGTAGCCAGAGGCTAGTCAAAGGAAAGAAGGGAGAAAGCAAGGAGTTCTTCCAGATCAAAATCAAAGGGAAAAAAGTGTAAAGCCAAATGTTGGTATTGCAATAAAGTTGGACACCTCAAGAAACAATGTTAGAAACGAGAGGAGTCTTAAAACCCAAAGAAGGAAGAAAACCAAGTTGAGTTAGGTATGATTGATGAAGTTTTATCTACTGAAGTGGGTATGGTAGATGAAGCTTTACCTGTTTGTAATGTCTCTCAGAATTATGATAATGGGTTATTAGATTCTGATGCTTCTCATCACATGAGTCCACACGGAAATTGGTTCACGTCATTTGAAGTTGTGAATTGTAGTTCTATGTTTATGGGTAATAATGTATCTTGTCAGACTATTGGGATGGGAAATATCAAAATTAAAATGTATGATGATACAATTAGAACATTAAATGATGTTAGACATGTACCTAAAGTAAGGAAAAAATTGATTTCTTTGGGAGTGTTGGACTCAGATGGTTACAAGTTTACAGGTCAGAATGGAGTGTTGAAAGTTACAAAAGGCGCCCTGGTTTTTATCAAGGCATAACATATCGTTAATCTTTACAGACTTAAAGGAAGTACTCAGGTCAGTGAGGCAACGATTGTATCAGAGAAGGCAAAAGAAGGTACTCGCCTATGGCATCAGCGGTTGGGTCACATGAGCGAGAAGGGTCTTTAGGTAGTGATGAGTCGCAATTTTCTTCCTGATTTGAAATCCTTGAAGTTGGATTTTTGTAAACATTGTGTATATGATAAACAATGTAAACATAAATTTAAAACTGGAAGTCATAATAGTAAAGAAATTTTGGACTATATCGATTCTGATCTTTAGGGACCATCTCCTACTATATCTTATGGAGGTGCATTATACTTCTTAACATTTATTGCTGATGTCTCCCGGAATGTTTGGGTCTATATGTTATAAAGGAAAGCTGATGTATTTAATGTTTTTAAACAATTTAAAGCAATGGAAGAAAAGAAAACAGACAAATCAATTAAATGTTTAAGAACTGACAATGATGGTGAATTCACTTCTTTATAATTTGAACAATATTGTAAGGATGAAGAGATTGTAAGACATAAAACCATTGTTTATACTCCTTAGGAAAATGACATTATTGAACGTATGAATCAGACTCTTATGAAGAGAGCGAGAAGCATGATTAGCAATGCTAACCTACAAAAGGAGTTGTGGGCAGAAGCAATATCTATTGCTTGTTATTTAGTAAACATATCACCTTCAGTTTTCATTAATTGTAAAATTCCTGAAGAAGTTTGGTCGGGTCAGTCTTGTGATTATTCACATTTAGATATTTTGGTTGTGATGCATATGCTCTTATTCCTAAGAATCAACACTCAAAATTAGATCCAAAATCGAAATGTTATGTCTTTCTTGTGTATGATTCTACAGTGAAAGGATACAAGTTGTGGGATCCTTCTTCGCGGAAGATAGTCATTAATAGAGATGTAACATTTGAAGAGTCTTCTCTTCTAAAATCAAATGTTGAAAAATTGAGCATGAACATGTATCACCTAATCAGCAAATTCAGTTGGAGACTAATATTTTTTTAGAAAGTCGAAAGGAAGGAAAGACTTCTGAATAAAAAGGTGAAGAAGCTGCAAAGGAGACTACTGAAATTTCAGAACCAGTTTAGCAACGAATCTCTCTAAGAAGGTCTACAAGGGAAAGAAGAATACCCAAAAGGTATGAAGATTCTACTTCATCTTTTGCATTGATTACTGAAGATGGGGAACCTTCTTATTATCAGGAAGAAGTGGATGATGCAGATAGATAAAGGTTCAAACAGTCTATGGACAAAGAAACGAATTCCTTAGACAAGAACAAAACCTAGGATCTTGTAGAACTTCCTGAAGGGAGAAGCGTTATCGAATGGATCTTCAAATTGAAGTGAAATGTTGATGGCAGTATCGAGAGTTATAAGGCGAGGCTTGTAGCAAAAGGCTATTCTCAAGTTGAAGGTATCGACTTTCATGAAACTTTTTACTAGTCGTACCGTGTTAGCACTAACTGCATTACTTGATCTTGAGTTAGAATAGTTAGATGTTAAAACAACCTTTCTACATGGTGATTTGACTGAAGATATTTATATGGAACAACCATAAGGTTTTGTACAAGGTCGTAGAAGAAGATTAGTTTTCAAGCTCAAGAAATCATTGTATGGCCTGAGGAAATCTCCCAAGCAGTGGTACAAGAAGTTTGACTCCTTCATGGTGAGGTAGAACTTTACTAGAAGTGATTATGATCATTGTGTATACTTTAAGAGTTTCAATGGAATATTCATTATCCTGATCTTATATGTTGACGATATGCTTATTGCAAGTAAAAGCATGGAAGAGATCAACATGTTAAAGTCTCAACTCTCCAGAAAGTTTGATATGAAGGATCTTGGAGCGGAAAAACATATCTTGGGGATGGAGATACATAGAGACATGAAAAATGGAAAGCTCTAGTTATCACATCAGAAGTGTGTGGAAAGACTACTTGAAAAGTTTAGTATGAACAATGTGAAACCCGTTAATGTTCCATTAGCTTCCCATTTTAAGCTTTCTTCGGTTTTGAGTCATAGAAGCGATGAAGAAAAGAAGTATATGTCTCGTGTACCATATGCAAAGGCAATAGGAAACTTAATGTATGTGATGGTATCTACAAGGCCTGACATTTCACATGCAGTTGAAGTCGTCAGTAGGTTCATGGCAAATCTAGGAGAAGAACACTAGTGAACAATGAAATGGGTGTTTCGGTATTTGAGAGGCACAAGTGACCATTGCATCATCTTTAATGGTAGTGAAGGATCATTCTACGGATATGTGGATGTTGATTATGCAGGTGATTTGGAAAAAAGGAGATCTGTTATAGGTTATGTCTTTACTCTTGCAGGTGGAGCAATTAGCTGGATGTCAAAGTTTTAAGAAACAGTTGCTTTGTCCACTACTAAAGTAGAGTATATAGCTGTTTCATATACCAGTAAAGAAGCAATCTGGTTGAAAGGTCTACTTGATGAGATTGGAAGGATGCAGGAGGTAAAGTTGCTCTCAAAAAGGTCCATACACAAGAGAACCGTGCAGAGATATTCACGGAGTCAGTTGCAGTAGAGAAGATTCGATGGTGTTTGGCTTTTCCTAACATGCAGAGGAGATGATGAATGGGCATGGGCAAGGGATTACGCAAATTGTTGTCAAGGTGGATATTATTGAAATGTGACAACAAAGTAATGTAAATAATATAATTATGGGTAAATTTGGTTTGTTACCTTTCAGTCAGTTGTATAATGAGAAGGAGTTATGTAACAAAGTGAACCCATATTAATTGGGATCACCCGTGAAGCTTGTAACCATGAAGAATCATCTTGATTAATAAGTTTCCAATCCCTTGCCCCATGGAGATTTCCTTGATACACTATCAAGGTTTTACCACGTAACTTTTGTGTGTTTTTGCTATGTATATGATTCAGTGTCCATTCAATTTTTCCTCTATCTATTTCTTGTTGTGTGTTTGTTTAATATCTCTTTAGACAAACATTAATGTCTCTTTAGACCAACATTAGATGCCTTTAGATCTAGATTTCTCAAATTACAAGTCAAACCTAAAGTCAAATTCAAACAACTAATTATATATATAATATCAATTTAAAATAACATAAATAAATAAAAACAATTTTATCATTAACTTCAATCTCTACATTCCATAATTTATACATTCAAAAGATTACATTAATTTTTAGTATCAAATAAATTTGTGTGGCGTATAGAAACAATTGAATCTAATCTTCATTCTCATGATTAGACCTAACTTAATATTCTCCGCCATTACATACAAGGTAAGTGACGCTTGTGCAGTAAGGTAGGTAAGTAACTGATATTTTTAATTATAAATTAAAGATTTTAATGAAAATAACTAATTATATATATAATATCAATTTAAAATAACATAAATAAATAAAAACAATTTTATCTTTAACTTCAAGCTCTACATTCCATAATTTATACATTCAAAAGATTACATTAATATTTAGCATCAAATAAATTTGTGTGGCGTATAGAAACAATTGAATCTAATCTCCATTCTCATGATTAAACCCAACTTAATATTCTCCGCCATTACATACAAGGTAGGTGACGCTTATGCAGTAAGGTAGGTAACGCTTATGCAGCGATATTTTTAATTATAAATTAAAGATTTTAATGAAAATAATTTCGAAAGAAAATAATTAATAATTAATAATATTAAAATATATAATAATAAGATATTATAATTATTTTAAAAAAATTTAATTTAAAAAAATAAATTATTTTTAAAAGATTGAGATATCAAAATAAATCTTATATAATGGAGTTATGAGAACATTGAATAAATTATATTACAATAAAATTCTGAACAAAACAATAAAGTCACTACCATCATGCAAATAAATGGTTAACAAAAACTTATTAATTACCGTATAAAAATATTCTTATAACCACGTAAAATTTAACTTAATAATTAACTAGACATATCTAATTAATGTTAATATGGTGTATTACATAAACTAAGTTTTAGAATGATATGTCACATTCAATTTCCAACATCAGATTTCTCAAGTGGCACGGGCATTGCGTTGTGAGGCCTTTAGAGTCTACAACGAGATAGAAAGGTGGAAAGAAAAACCCAAAATTAATGCAGCGCAGTGAAAACGATATCATCTTAATCACTGCAGTATAAAGAACCTTCACACCCCTGTGATAAAGAGTGATCGATCGGAGTGTGAAATGCAAATAACGATAAACGAAGAGCAGCAGTGAAAACCGCTCCTGCAAAATATACCTTTGCATGTACTCATTATGAAATGCGTGCAAAATATGCGTGAAGAAAAAGGGCTATCTTTCATTATAAAAGAATACATATACATATGATTTTCTCCACTTCCATCCTGCTGTTTCAAAACAGTTAACTTCTAAATTGCCTTCTGACTGTCCCTGTTCAGACAACTTCTAAATTGCCATTTGCACATAAAGATGACTTCCTCTATGTAGTTGTCAAGAAAGAAGCAAATTACAAAATGTCTGTCTGATCAAATACTAGTGATAGCACTGTATATCACATGAGGCCCCGTATCTAAGACGACCCATCATATCATGATATATACAGACCGCTGAAGGCAGCTATTTTCAAAAGCCTGGAAACTAATCATCTCTGGATCTGCATTGAATCCTTCTTTATAGAAAATATCTGTCCCTCAAATATCTGTCCCTCTATTTTGCTATCTGGAGATTTGGGAATAAAAAACTTTCTAAATTCATTGATCAACACCTTGATCCTCTATTTTTCTCTCTGAAGATATGGGAAATAAAAAAAATTCTGAATTCATTCATCAACACCCTGATCCTGTTCTTCCAATTAGAAAATTCAACAGTCTCCAATTTATATCTCTGAGTTGCCCATATCCTCAATTCCAAACCATTTGGAACAATAAAAGGCACTCCTTAATGCAAGAAATTCTGCCTTGGTATTAGTTACTTTGCCGCTAAACCAGACGAAATGGTAAAAATCTCAGCTCAAATTATAGAAGCTATTATTCTTTTTTATTGATCACACAAATTTGATTATTACAATGAATCCAGAAATTTACTCACCCAAAATAAATCAAAATACCCACTTTAAATTAGACTTTTCCCAAAATATATCTTAACTCACTCAACAATAGACCTTTCCTAAAATATAACTTAACTCACTTGATATTAGAATTTTCCCAAAATATAATTTAACTGGAAATCACTAGAATTGTATCAATTAACTAAATCCCTTAAGCAGACTAATTACAATTTCTAACAGCTGCCCCATGACTCTAATGTTGTGGCCGCACGGAAAAACACTACCTAGAAAGCAAGCCCACAGATTCCTTCGGCGCCGAATTATTTGTGATTTCTTCCCCTGATTAAATGGTACCTTGTCCCTGACAAGCACATGATTTAATCGTTGGTCATGGTGAGTCATATTAATATCATTTATAAATCGAAGAAAAAATAATAAATAAAAGGAAATGCATTACATGTGTTTGTCAGGGTTACTCACCCCAACCCAATATTATGTTTTTCGCTATCTCGCCGACAAAAATTGCGTGGATGAACAGACATTAGCCGAACTGCTGGGAGGGGACAGAAATCTCGAATTAGGGTTCAGTCGCTTTGCTATGGCAAACTGAAAATTCTCGTGAAGAGGCAGATCCGGAACCTCCTTTAGTCCTTCCAGCATCTGGACGACCTCCCCCATCGAAGGTCTACTATTGGCATCCTCCTGTATGCACTGAAAACCGATTTTCAATACTCTGATCGCTTGGTTTCTGTCAAAACCGCAATCACCCGCAAGCCTCGAGTCAATCACCTCCGTCTCTCTGCCGACGACAGCCATTGAGAGCGCCCAAGCAGGCAAGTAACACTTATCGGACTCAGCCCGTTTACTGTAGTTCTTTCGCCCTCCAATAATCTCGAGAACCACGATTCCAAAGCTGTACACATCGCTCTTCTCAGTGATGGCGCATTCCAGAAGCCACTCCGGGGCAAGGTAACCGGGAGTGCCTCTCATGGTGGTCACCACGCCGCTATCGTTTCGGCTCATGAGCGTAGCCAACCCGAAGTCAGAAACCTTGGCCACAAAATTCTCGTCGAGGAGAATGTTTTGAGGTTTTACATCCAAATGAATGATCTTATACCGGCATTCCTGATGTAAGTAAGCCAGGCCACGGGCGGTGCCCAATACGATATTGAATCTAATGGACCAAGTCAGGAAACTTATCTTACTCGCGTCGAAAAGCCATCGGTCCAAGGAGCTATTGCGCATGTGTTCGTAGATGAGGATCTTGTGAGATCCCTGCGAGCAGAAACCCAACAGTTGCACCAGATTCCAGTGATGGATTATGCCCAATATCGCAACCTCTGAGTAAAATTCCTTCGCGCCTTGCCTTGCGATCTCCAGTCTCTTCACAGCTACCATCGTCCCATTTTCAAGCACGCCTTCGTACACTGTCCCGAACCCGCCGGATCCCAGCACCTTCCCAAAATTGTTGGTCAGCTTCCGAATTTCCTTGAACGAGAATTTCCTCGCCATCACATTGTACGCAGTTTCACTTGAATGGTCTCTCCCGGAATTGCCTGATTCTGGTCGTGACCTTCTGCAAGCCCTGAAAGGATGAAAGAAAATCAAAACCATTGCAGCTGCTAGCAAACCGACTCCGATGGTGACCCCGATAACGGTTTTGTACGATTTCTTGCCATGCCTCGAGGCCTTTGGATTCCTGATTAAATCCATGCTTTGCACTTTGATGAAAGCAAAATTCTTCCAGTTCCAGGTCTCTGCAAGTGTCCCGAGCTGAGACGCAACGACAAAGCAAGATTTGGATTCGTCCACATAAAAGGAAGCTCTGCACGAACAATTTTTTAAGCAGTAGTCTGAACATTTTTCCATCGTAGACATATTAAGAGGAACGGTATACCGGTTACGATAGTATTCTATTCCCGAAAGAGAAAACATCTGCCAGCTTCCATCAACGTTGGCGCAGCTGGGTTTCTCAGATAATTCACAGCTTGATCCATTGAATCTGTATTCACTTCCTATGTGATGTGTACCGTTGTTGGGACATTTACATTGTTGATTCTCTTGAGAGCAAATCCCATAATTTCCACAAGAGTTGGGCAATTGGCATTTGCTCATAGCTTCGGACAACAGTTGGAAGGGCCGTTCAAGTCCAGCTGCATATCCTCTCAGATTTCCATCATAGTCCAGTCTTATGTAGACGGCGTCTGACAATAAATTCGCCCGGGCACCGCGAGAGAGATAATAATCCGGCGTAAAAGATGAAATATTACACATATTCAATGCACTGCTAGTCGTAGAGAGTAGAAACTTCAAACCAAGACTTGAAGCCGGCCATGAAACAGTCACGTTGAAGGAAATACCTGAGCAATTTTGGTCCAGAGTAAGGGCGCTCTCATTGTAGACATTCCACATCCAGTAGAGCTCGGAGGAGGCAGTATCAGGTCCGTTGACATAGAGTCCCAGACCCCTGGGCCTCACTTGCAGGCTATATGTGCCGTGTGACAGATTATAAAGGGACCTTCGGCTAACGAGCGCTTGCCCTACACGGAGGTATTGGCCCAGCAAAAGCGTATCTGTGGGATTATCGCTGCTTTGCCAGAGAGTTGCATTTGCCTTGCCAAGAATTCGAAGCACACCTCCACCAGACAGTCTCATTCCCGTGACCTTCTTCCCGCCTGTCTTCGTCGACCATATGATTCTCCTACCAGAAGACAATAACCCGCCAATAATGGAGTCGGAAAGCACCAGATTCCCATCAGACTGCAGCTCCAGGATCCCGTTCTGTGACACGGGGTTATCTCCATTGGCAGCCCACACAACCCCACCATTTCGCTGCCAAGGCGATCCGGACAGCACGATGGACAGAACATATTCATCATTTCCTGTTCGCACGAAACTCAAAAAGGACCAGGACGTCATTTGGGAAGAGAAGTTCTGATGAACAACATACGTGAGCATAATTGCAGTGGCGTCGTGTTCGTTACTGAGAACCGTGGAAGCTACCGTGGTACTCACGTCGGAAACAGACCAAGTTGCGTTGATGGTGAGGAATCCATCAAATCTCTGGGCATTTACCAAACAGTGGATCAGAGTAAACATGAACCAGACAGTACAGATTAGCCTGCGACAGAACCTGACATGGGATCCTTCCGTCATCTTATATATGACAACTCAACAGACCGAAAACCAGCAATAGGGCCGATAATCTGCTCCTCCATAACCTAGAGAAAAAGGAGAGGAATGCTGTTATAATAGCCCAGGTCTAATTGATTACTTGAGAATAAATTCTCCTATTAACCAACTTTAAACAACATTATCTAAACAAATTCATAAGAGTCAGTTTGCGTAATCACATTCTGGTAGGCGACCGTTGAAGTCAAAAGCACGAGTCATGACTTTTTGGCAGCGCATAGATATTTCAGACATAAACAATTCAAATGCAATATATGCCACAAACAGGCGGTTCCTATTTCCAACCTACAAACAGGCGGTTCTTATTTCAAATGCAATATAGGCCACAAACAGGCGGTTCCTATTTCCAACCTACAAACAGGCGGTTTTTATTTCCAACCCTATAGCATTATAAATGTTATGTCCTTACATCATCCTTATAGCATTGTAAATATTATGTCCTTACACAGTCTTGACAGAGCAGTGCACTTGGAAATCTTTTCGATGTCGAACCGTGCCTACCAAAATTGAAATTTCAAAACGTATCAATTTACGTAGTAAATTTGATGTAACTATTTAACTAGTTTTGTAATAATATTTCACTGACCACAATCAATTTACCTCTCAAATTCCATCCCTCTGCCAAATATTAAGCACCCTATTCATAATTTAAATGCACTAAATACGAAGAGGGAATATACGGACCAAATATTAAGCACCCTATTCATAATTTAAATGCACTACATACGAAGAGGGAATATACAGAGGGCTCGAAAACGATAGTAACAAGTATTACGTTATGTACCATTAACGGTCAATTATTGACTTCATGTTTTGGAGATATGTTGACTTCATGTTTTGGAGATATGTGATAAGATAGTTTCGACTTTAAAATGAGCTCAGTCAAGATGGGTATGAATGGATAAAAAATTCAATCCCTGTACCAAATACTGAGCACTGAATATTAAGCACCCTCAAGATGGGTATGAATGGATGAAAAATTCCATCCCTGTACCAAATACTGAGCACCCTATTCATAATTAAAATGCAGTAAATACGAAGAGGGAATATACCGTCGAAAACGATAGTTACAAGTATTACATTATGTAGTAAGTTATACATCAATTATTGACTTAATGTTATGGAGATATGTGATAAGATAGTTTTGACTTTAACACGAGAGTAGTAAAGATGGGTTTCAATAGATAAAAATGGAGATATATCATTAAAATGTAATAAAGTTATATAATTAGTTTTCTCAAAGTGTTTAATTTAGTAAGTTATATATTAACAGTCAATTATGTCAATAATGTTATGGAGATATGTGATAAGATAGTTTTGACTTTAACACAAGAGTAGTAAAGATGGGTTTGAATAGATAAAAATGGAGATATATCATTCAAATGTAATAAAGTTATATAGTTAGTTTTCTCAAAGTGTTTAGTTTAATTATTGAATTTTGAAAAGTATGAAAGAACTTTTAGATTTGAAAGGTTTAATTTAAATATATTTTAATTAAAGTAAAAAGTAATAAAAATATAATGGGGCTGTGGTTCACTGTTGTGTGTAAAATTGATGAATTTACTCAAAAAATTTATTATGTAGTTGGCTGTACCAAACAAGACTGTACCATTGAATTTATTGAGTGTGAGTGGAATTGGTGGATTAATTATTCATCTTGCTAGATAATCTGTTGTGCAGTGGACTATAGCATAGATGTAGATAAAGCGGTATTTGTGGTGTGGCCAAGAGATTAATTCTCTAGTGAGGTTATTTGATGTATTTTGCATTAAATGTTTTTATTAGTCCGGGGCTTTTGTTTTAGTTGTATTGGCTTTTGTTTTAGTTGAATTGTTTTATAAAATTATTCATTACTTATGTAGTACAAGTTTCCTATGACTCATAATACTATATATATGAATGACCGACTTTATTAATATACTAAAATTAGGTTACTATTGTATTATGTGCTAATATTATTATCTATTGAGTTTTTAACTTATATGATACCTATAATATGTTAGTTAATTTATAGATTTATATTATTAGTATAGTATACTTATTATATAGGATTTAGTACCTAATTATAATTTAGGGATCTAATATAAATACTTAATTAGATTATATTAATAATGAATTTAATTATTACAATTTAACTATAGTCCTAATATTAGTGTCGGTACTTAATTACAAGATAATAACTAAAATATTATAAGGCATAATGTTATTACCATACTTATGTGTTAAAGTTATAATATGATAATAACTATTAATAGCAATATCACTATAGTAGGGTTATTAGTTTAATGAACTATTTGGCGAATATAATTAAGGCTAATATTAGGACTACTATAGTCGATAAGTAAAAATAATAAGGATATTATATGATGAGGCCTTAATATTATACTATTATAATTTAAATATAATGGCTATAATTATATATCTTATAATGAATCTTATAGTTAATAAGTATATGCAATTTCAATTATACAAAATAGGAATACTTAAAACCAACAAAATGAAAAATAAATTATTTAATATTTATTTTTAATCTTCAAAATTGATTCATAGAGATCATGGAATGATTTGATGTTAATCCATGGATCAATATAACTATCAATATCAAGAAAAGCATTAATCATTAAATCACTTTATATCTAAAATATTAATCATTAAATTACTTTTTATCTAGAATATTACATATTACCAATGCAACCAATACACATTAACAAACACAATGTACCAAAATAAATATCAAATTAAGTTGAACTAAAATCTTTTAAATATTTAGATATCATGATAAAAGATAAATTTATGTTTTTTTTTTTTTTTAAATATAACATTAAACACTAACATAAAAATTTATTTCCAATTAATAAAATAGAATGAAAAAAGTTTACTATTCTATAAATTATATTAAATATAATTCCTGTAAACAATTTATTTTAAATAGATTTTCAGACCATTGTTTTAAGGTTCAATATGACTCAAACAATTGTTTTAATGTTTGATATGACTTTAATAGATTTAAATTAACGATAAGAATAAATAAAAACAATGAATTAAAAAATCACACACCACTTAAGTTTGACATCTCTCTTTCTATTTATTATAATAATGCAATTTGAAATAGATGAAGCTTATCTACATATAATAGTGTGCATGAGAAGATGACTACAAATTGTCAACAAAAGATCCAATGGCAATGTGCTGCAATTTGTTTTACCATTTATCTAAATAGATTTTTATGTTACATGAAATTTTTTAGTTTTTGTTCTCTTGAAATTTTAATTAATATAATAAAAAAATTGTGAAATTAATGTATTATTTGAATGTTTTAAATTATTTTTAAAATATTAAATTTATTTATCAAAATGGGATTTAAACTAAGACATATATATATATATATATATATATATATATAACTTCTCGATCTCTGTAATTAAATATAAGATATTTTGCTAATAAAAAATGGCAAATCGTAGTCAATGGTTTCACAAAATATATATAACTTCTCGATCTCTGTAATTAAATATAAGATATTTTGCTAATAAAAAATGGCAAATCGTAGTCAATGGTTTCACAAAAAAATGTTGACAGGTAAGAGTTCTATTATTATGTATGGAAAATAATGCTCTAACATCGAAATAGATTAGATAGATAATGCATTTATGAAACTTGTCAATATGTTATGTTTCTACGGGGAAATACAAATTGCTCAGAGATTACAAAAATCTTAATGAATCCATGTTGCATTGAATGGATCTGTTGCTTTGGCTAGGTTTAATTGACTATAATTGATTTTATAAAACATGGTTGACCTTCATTGAATAATATTAAACCAAAGGGACTTATATTTTAAAGCTAAGGTATATAGACCTAAGATAAATATTATAAACACTAAAATAAACATGGTTGACCATGGTTGATTTTTGTATTGAGGAGATCCTTACACAATGTGACTTTGGACCATGCTTGACCATGATTTATTTTCAAATCGAGAGAACCTTTCTCATAATGCGGCATTGGACCCTGGTTGACCATGATTGAGGATGGTTCATGATGGTTGATTTTCATATTTAGGCAATCTATGTCAGAATGCGACGTTAGACCAAGGTTGACCATCATTGATATTATAAATGCAAGGGATTGTTATTATACCCAAGGGAATAATAAACTCAAGGGATTAATGCTAATACCCCAAGGGATTATGAACCCAAGGGAATATTATTAAACCCAAGGGACTAATATTATAAACTCAAGGCATATAAACCTTAATATAAATATTCAAAACACTAAAATAAACATGGTTCACCATGGTTGATTTTCATATGGAGACAATCCTTGTCACAATGCGATGCTGGACAACAATTACCATGCTTAACCATGGTTGATTTTTATATTAAGACATTTTTTTCATAATGCGATGTTCAACCATGGTTTAGCATGATTGTCAATGGATGACCATGTTGGACTTTATAAAACATGGTTGACCCTGCTTGACCAAGGTGGCCCATGATTGACATTGCTGACCATCATTATCATATTGGGGCAATCTTTTCATAATGTAATGTTGGACCATGGTTGAGGTAATGATTGATTTGCGTATTGAAACAATCATTGTCACAATGCAATGTTGGACAATGGTTGACCTTGATTTACCATGGTTGACCACAATTGATTTTATAAAAGATGGTTGACCTTCATTGAATAATATTAAACCAAAGGGACTAATATTTTAAACCTAGGGTATATAAGCCCTCAGATAAATATTATAAACACTAGAATAAACATGGTTGATCATGGTTGATTTTCATATTGAGACAATCCTTGTCATAATGTGACCTTGTATCATGGTTTACCGTGCTTGAGATGATTGATTTTCAAATTGAGAGAATCTTTCTCACAATGTGACATTGGATCCTAGTTGACCATGGTTGACCATTATTGACAATGGTTCACGATGGTTGATTTTCTTATTGAGACAATTTGTGTCAGAATGTGACATTGGACAAAGGTTGACCATGGTTGTCACAATGTGACGTTGGACCATAGGGACTAATATTATAAACCCAAGGTATATAAACGCTAAGATATATATTGTAAACACTAAAATAAACATGGTTGACCATGATTGGCGATGTTCACGATGGTTGATTTTCATATTGAAACAATTGTGTCAGAATGTGATCCGAATGGAAAATGGCATCCACCCACAATATTCATCCACCCATGGAATTTCACCATGTTATTGTAAGTGGTATCCACCCATGGTCCCCTAGAAAATGGACTTTAATGAATTGTGGATTTTTGAATGACCCATAACCATGAAAAAGGAAGATCTGAGGATAGAGACACCATGTAATTCTTGTGACCAACTATGATACTAACAATGTGCTGCCTAGCAAATGGACTTCGATGACAAGGATTTTGTGCGGTTGACCAATAACTGTGATGTTGATTGTTAATGAATTAGCAGGTGCCTACATAGCCTAGGGTGGGAGGGCATATCTCCAAATAACCCAATTCAGATGCTTCTATGCCGAAACTGATGAATGTGAAGCAGGTGCCTACTAAATCGGAGTGGGAGGGCACATCTCCAAAGGGAACTCACTCTTAATGCTGCTATAGATTTAACATGGACATAAATCGATAAATATAACTTGGAATATTTATTATAACTTGTTTTTGGAGACAAAATTACTATTTTGCATCTTCCCCTCTACTTGAAATTGCTATTTGGACACTCGGAAAACTCAAATTCGTGCTACAATTGTTTTGTCGTCACAAAAGTTTTGAAACAATAACTGATTTTAAATCAGTAATATCTCCCTCATCCGAAATCTGATTCGACCAATTATTTTTTTGAAATTGGTTAAAATTTCAAGAGGAGCTCAGATCTGTAATTATTTTTCTAAAATTCTACACAAAAAACTATGAAAATTGATAGGAGATCTGCCTTCCACGAATTGTCATCAGAAAAATTTCTGCAATGCTGCTGATGTTGAATCAGTGATATCTCTCTCATCCAGACTCCGATTCAGCCGATTTTTTTTTTGAATTGGGTATTTTTTAACAAGGAATCAAAATTTTTTTTTCCTAAAATTTTCACCAAAAATCTTAGACCTGATTTGCAAACTCTTCGCCCAAAAATTTCGTACAAAACAAAATGAGAAAAAGAAAATTCTTGCTGCTTTTCCCAAGAAAGTGCTCTGTGGAGGTCACAACACATGCATGAAGATTTTTTAATATTTCTGCAAAACTTTGAAACTGAAATATGAATCAAACCTTCATTCCCATGGAGTCGTAAACTAGATTCTATACCACTGATCTGGGTCTTGGGGAGAGACCCCCAAGATCTAAAAAAAATGCAATGCCAAAAAGAAAATGAGAGAACACACAGTAAATAAAACCACAAAGAAACTCTTTTATTAAAACATATAATAATTTTAAAGGCTACATTGTGGTGGATAATTTGTCCTTTTACAAAATGCGACTTGTTTCTTATAGCCTTTTTTGGTTACAATACCACATGTACATTCCATGGGTGGGTAAATACCATGAGTGAATGAATACCATGGGTTGATGTCACATACAATACTTGGGAAAATACCATTGTTGAATGAATACCATGGGTGGATGTCACTGACAACACTAGTAGAAAATGGTGAAATTAGCGACTAGGTGGCTAAAAACATTAGTCACTACAACATTTCCAAGTGAAATACTACAAAAAATTAGCAATATTAAGAGACCCAACTAAAAACGAGTAACATAAATGACTAATTTAGTCTCGAGTTAAAATATACGACTAGATAAGAAGTAATACTACTAACATTGACTAAGGTGAATGACTAATTTAGTCCAGGAACAAAAATACGACTATCTAACCAGAACTACAATAATATGAATTAGTTGTTTATGTTAGCCATTTTAATTATGACACTTCAACAATCTAAACTTACAAGTCATAGGGGATTCAAAGGTTGTTATAGATTGAATGAAAGGTTATACTTCCTTATACACTTCTTTATTGGATCATATGATTATCAGAGTTATGGAGCTTATTAGAATCTTTAGGGTCATATCATTTGATCACATTCATAGAGAATTAAGCTCAAAGTTTGACAGATTATAAAAAATGGGAGTGGGCCAACACCTCTTATTGCAACACGATAGGACCGCCTATATATGTTACAACAACATTGCTAAATTATTTAGTGGGTTGCACATTTATTTCACATTTCTTCTTCATCCTGCAAAGTGGTAGTTCTAAGGAGAGGGTATGAACTTTGATCAAGGAATGTTCACTTAGTACCACTACCAAGTTTCCTAATTCATGCAACTTGTCAAATGTATTAAGTTTGCTTCACAACTTCTCATGGTGCTTAAATTACTTGTCTAAACCTCTCATTGAGACTACAGCCCTCCAACATCTCTAACTATTCAAAATCTTCAACCTTTTTTAGAGTCTTCTTAGACGTGCACTTATGCCTGAAGCAGAACCTAACACTAGCATCCTGAATGTGCATGCTCATTCCCTCTTTCAATGCCTCATTGAAACCACATTATCGCACTGCTTAAAATGAATTTTTCATGTCTTTAGGAAAAGCACCTACTTTGCTTATAACAACCTAACTTACACGACTGACTATGAGAAAAACCCATTTTCTCAAGATGAAAACATAGGGTTTTAAAACCCTATTCGCGCAACAATTTGAATATATTTAACCTAAAGAAGGATGTGTATCCTACTCCTTCCAAATTTGGCATATGAATTTTAATAAAATAACATTTTTTTTTAACTATTAGTATGTATACCTTCATAGACTTAGCAGTCATATCGCTACATGGAGGTGGGTCCCTTATCCCACAAACAAATGGGTCTCATACACCAATTTGGTGTCTGGCTTGGCCGTGACCTTAAAATTGGATAATAATAATATATACTCTATTTTATTTTTACCCACCTAATATGCAAGAACACCTAAATGTTTTCAATACAACCAAGTTAAAATCACTTGTTTCCTTCCAATATCTCACATTTTTCCTCCATAAACTTTAATAGCAAAATCATTACATAAAAATATAACCTTAAAATTAAATTATTATTATAATAAATACTACCTATTATCACAACCAAAAACATGTAAAAACTATTAAAGTTATTATTATTATTATTATTATTATTATTATTATTATTATTATTATTATACTACCTAATATCACAACCAACAACATGTAAAAGCCTATTAATTTCTCACATACAATTAAAATATGTAAGTGAAAATAAAATATAGTATTTTTTAGCATTGGAAAATTTTAATCCTTTTTTGAAATTTAACCTTTAATTTTGCTTTACCATACCCCTCCCAACCATAAACCAAACTGTTCAGAGTGTGGGAAAATGACATATTAGAAACTTGTGAATTATGGTTCTATGACTAGCTGACCCGACATGAATCTTTAGTCCATTGATCGCGCAAGACCAAATATCAAATGCTAATTTTTCTTTACAATACCCCTCCCAACCACAAACCAAACTGTTCATACTGCAGGAAAATGACATATCAGAGAGTTGTGAATTGTGGTTCTACGATTAGCTTACCCAACATGAATATGTAGTCCATTGATCGTGCCAGACCCAATATCGAATTCCACCATCGATTCCTCTGTCGATTGATTGCCACAGATCCAATATTGAATTCTACCATCGAATCTTCGTTCAAAAACTCAGAGGCATCTATTCTCGTTGTGGTTGAAAATATCTATCTTCCTGTCCCCCTCTCAATGTATTCAAAAATTGGTGAGTCATTCCTAGCTTTTAGTTCATCTTTAAAAGCATGAGACTACACTTCTGGTATAGATTAGGGTTTGATTTATACTATAAAAACTATCCCATTCTCGCTTCCAGACATGAAGGCGCAGATAAATACCAAAAATCACTTTTGTAAATTCCATTTGGAGCTCAATCTAACACTCCAAACTATTTTTCTATGGAAACCAAATCCCAAAAACTGAAATTTCCATGACATTGGGATCCATATGGGTTGAGGCCTCCTTTCACTGATAAAATCATCAAGCTGGTTGAATCCATTGCCAACCTCTTCCTAGAAGATTGAAAGTAGATTGGCCCCTGCCTGAGGGATATGTTGATGGTACCTTGCATTGATATGTTGCCAGTGGAGGTTGCTGCAGTGATCCCTCAGGCGATTCCAGCCTTTGTTGCAATGAAAGTTGAGGAAACACACATGAGTATTGCCATTTTGGTTAGGATCCATTCCTCTGTATTTGGAAGGGTCTTCATGCCATTCCCAAGCTTTCCAAATATGACATGGATGGTTTTCTATCAATGGTAAGTGCATGTCGATTAGATTTAAACAATCTTATTCAACATTTACTATTGGATGACGCTCATTTTTGTTTACTTGAATATAAATCCATTATTGATTTCATGTCTAAGAGGTATATTGTAATGGTTATGCTTCCAAAACCATAAGAAGATCATGATGAACAATATGAAATTGTAGTTCATAAATCTCAAATTCTTGTGCATTCATTTGAGCCAATTTCTTATGTAGAAATCGATGTTTTATAGGGATGTTTTAAACTGCAACCGTTCCTTCTGCAATTAGGAGATTGAGTATTGCAAAGATTCACTTTTTTAGACTCTACTGTAGAATAAAACCTATAATCCATATCATTAAAACTCTCCTCTTGTAAATCATTTAAAATATTTTCCCTTAGATGAAATAGAGGAATAGTCATACCAAAATCCTCCGTAAATATAACTAAATCCTTGAAAGCCATGTTTCTAGACATTTAATCATTTCAACTTGGAAAAGGGGACTTTTTCTGGAGGGTGTAGAGAAATTTTAGCATGCTCTTGAGATCCTTCAAATTTTATCTTAAAATCACCTAAAAGTTGCAAAAATGAAAGCTAAGGGTCTTGCTGAAACATTGAGGATGAAATTTGAACACTGATTGAATTTGTACTTGCACATTAACAAGCTTCATTGATCCTAAGAACATGCAAGACAATTTAGTTTGTAATGGATTAAAAATTGAGACCACAATCTTGTTGAAACCATTGATAACTTCCCAAAATCAATGCCAAATTCATGACCGTTGAGCATGATAAGGTTCATTTTAGAAGTAAAGCCCTTTTTCTCCTTCCCTCATACTAATTCTTATTATGAAAATAATAGTAACGACGTCCATATTCCTAGTCCAAGGCCCTTTTCATGTACATTGCCAAAGGCCTTGAGAGTTTTATTAGTTTGGGATGAAATAAAAGTCATCCCAAGCTACCAAGTGGTACACCTTGGAGCATATTCTAGCTAAGCTTCCCCAACCAACATGATAGTTTTTGGTGATCAATGACTCTTGAAAGGGGAGGTTGATCTTGGAAGGAGTCAGAGGTTGACTAAGTATGTTAACTGAATAAATTGTATATGTGAGAGTATTCAAGGAGATTTTAAGTATGTTCACACTGTACTCACTGTATCAGAGGTGAAGAGTTACATAGAATCATAAGTGTAGGATTTTCAATGTACTGGTGAGTTTTAGTCATGCATCATAACAGAAATTTGGTGTTGTGTCATAGATAGGTTTATAGCACAATTCCTATTTAGCCTAATAGCATACTGGTTTAGGGAACTAATTAGCCTATAGCGTACTGGTTTCCATTTTGCTAATTTAGGGAACAATTCCTTGTAAGCAAGGAGGAAGAAGTGAGAATACTACTAGGTGACAAGTGGCAAGTGGGAATGTCTCACAGTGTATTTGTAAACATATAATTGTAACTCGCTTTTTTAGGAGACAAAAACCCACCAATGATCCCATTCATTTTTCCATCATTTACTCCATTAATTGACTTCATTATATTTTTGACTTTATGTACTACAATATATCTACATTTGTGGTATTCCCCTTTTGTAGTATTCCTTTTATTTTTTAAATTCCACTTATATTACTTGAAGGAAAAGGAGAAACTAGTTACATTTGATATCATCATATTATTTTCGTAAGTCTTCTCATCTTTGTTTGTAAGAACATATAAGATATTGGGCAAAATCTTGCCATCTTTTAGCAATAGTTCAATCTATTGTCAATTGATTAGCACAAGTTAATGTGCATCCTTTACCCATCCAAGATAATGTGAGTTTCGATGAGTTGAGGTTGGTAACTTAATTTCCTTTTCCAATTGAATAAAGAAAAGGTTATTTTGGTTGCTATTATCAATAACCATATATGCTAGTTTGCGCTTGATTTGACAGTTCTATGTACAAAGAGATTCCTTGTTGCTAGCAAAGTTATCTTTGGACATTAGCATCAAGTGTGGATCAATGTAGCTAGGATTGTTGACATTAACCTCTAAGTCTCCAACCTCTCAATAATTCCTATAAAGGAAGTATTTTTCCTTTTGGACCTCTTTGGCCTAAGTGTTTGACATTCCTCATTGGAATGGGAAAGCTTCCTATGATAGGTGCCATATTTCTTCTTCCTATGAAAAGGTTTCTCCTTTGTTCCCAGCGGACATTAACATCATCATCATCATCATCATCATCATCATCATCATCATCATAAATAGCTGGTCTTTAAAAAAATACATATAATAATTCCCTTGTTACAATTCTAATTATTATTGGATCATGGTTGTTATTATGAGTTAATATTATTATTATAATAATAATAAAATAATAAAATAATAGTTATAATAATTATTATTATTATTAATAAATTATTATAATAATTTAATGATAATATAATATTATTATTATAAAAATATAATAATAAATTTATTATATTATAATAATAATAATAATAATTATATTATTATATTATTATATTAATATAATGATAATCTAATATTTTTATGAGTTATTATTATTATTAATTGATATTACTAATATTTTTTTTGTTGAAGCAAGAGACGATTCTTCTATATCACTAAGATGAAAATAATTTACATGTTTTACAATTGTCCACTCGACAAAGTGGACTCAAAACAAGGGTGCTAGCCGCCAATGGCAAGAACCCCCAACCCAATACAAATAACCAACAAATCCTTTAGGATACCTACCCTAAACAAGCTGGAAAATGCCTTAGCCGAGCGATTGCTCGCACCAGCACTCACTCAACCCACCTATTAAATTGTGGCCTTCCAATCCACTTCTTAAATTGATGGTGGAGATGTATTTCACATCAAGAAGGCAAACAAAACTAATCTCCTTGGCCCAAAAAAATGCACGATCAATCCTGATTGTTGATCCCTGCCCCAAAATCTGACGGCTGAAATGAATATCGCACTGCCCAACATGACGATTTTAGCGTGCGATCGGAATGGCTTTTCATCCGGCCCCACTGCCACATGTTGTTCACTAAATGGGATCGATGTAAAAAAGGGAAAACTGCTTCCCACTCACAAGGCTTGCGATCACCCGAAAACCTCTCTGGCCATGGTATTCCGATCAGAGGTGAAGGTTTCAGCCTACCTGTTAAATCGTGGCCTTCCATTCCATGTCTTAATCCAACAGTGGTGATGAAATTCACACCAAGAAGGTGAACATAACTTAACTCCTTGGCCCCATAAAAATGCACGATCAATCCTCATCATTGATCCCTGCCACAAAATCCGACGGCTGGAATAAATATCGCATAGCTCAACATGCCGATTTTTAGTGTGCAATCCAGGTGGTTTTTCATTCGGCCCCACTGCCATGTGTTGTTCACTGAATGGGATCACTGAAAAAAAGGGAAAACTAATTCCAACTCGTGAGGCTTACAATCACCCCAAAACAGCTCTGGCCATGGTATTTCGATCAGAGGCGAAGGTTTTGGATTAACGGGGATGCGACGGGTTCCCAGATTTCTCTCTCTATCCATATCTTCTCCACCTGTGGCATTCTGAGAAGAGGCTTCTACGAACCTGCTAGAAACCCCTAGAAATAAAACTCCTGCTCTGCAACCATTGATGACTTGATTGAGCTTGATGCTCTGAATTGCAAACCGTCAAAGCATATCACTCATTGTAAAACCAGTAATGTACACTCCTCTAATCATATCGCTTCTGAGTTATCAATACTGCCCTCCATGGCTCTACTCTGAAACACCAACCAATATTCCTCTGCCTGGTCTTGGCACTTCACCTTAAGACAGTGCTGAGGTAACCCTTTCCATTTCATTGCAAACCTATTTTCTGCGCAGTTCACTCCTTGATTAGCCAGAAGATCCGTGAGTTTATTGGCCGATATTCGGACATGTTTAAAAGTTATTGTGTGGAGGCATAGAAGGCGGTTGTGGATTTGTTGAAAGATCTGGATTAGCCTCCAATTCCTTGAGGCCTTTTCCGGTGCCATACCCCAGCTAATTCTCTTGATTGAGTTAATGATTAACTCAGAATCTACTTCCACAATCACATTTTGTTGATTATCCTGAATCAAGAATTCTAAACAATGCTCCATAGCCATAACTTCTGCCATATTATTGGTGGTTCTCCCTAGGTGACCATAGAAAATGAACAAGATATTCCCTCTTTCATCTCTTAAAACTCTACCATGACCCACAATACCCACATTTCCCTTTGAGGCACCGTCAATATTGAGCTTCAAAAAACTCTTGGGGTTTAGTGCCAAAAATCAAGCTCATAGTGTCTAATGAGAATCTTCCTTTCCTGGTCCTGAGGAATGAGACCCTGTAACCCTAGCTAACAAAGAATTCTCAAATCTAGTTCCGAAGGAGGATTCTTAAGGATATTTCAGACAATACTCTATTGTCTCGTGAAGCTGTTTTAAGATTTGATCCAAAAGGTAAAGGGATGGTTTTTTAACATCCTTGAAAATTATGTATTCCTTTCTTTCCAAATATTCCAGATAATGAGGCCAGGTGTAAGAGCCCAAGCAATGTTATGGACTTCATTATTTGAAAAATTTCTTTTCCACTTGTTTATGATGTTGTTGATGTTCCCTTTGTCCCTATCTGACTGTTCCAAAACGGTGGCAAAAGCATCCCACAACCTGGAAGTAAAGGTGTAGTTGTTGAGAAGGTGCTCTATTGTTTCCTCTTGAGCTCCACATAGTTGGCACTTGGAAAACCCCAAAACACCGCTTCTCTGAATGTTGTCCCAAATAAAAATCTTCCTATGCTAGACTAGCCACATGAAGAGCTTAATTTTCATCCAACCTTGATCCCTCCATAGTCTTTTCCATGCTTTATCCAGAGCGTACGAGGCCAAACCAAGGAGAAAGAGTTTATCTTCCTTAAGATTAAAGATGCGCTCATTCTTGTTGCCCCATCTTAGCTGGTTATTCCCTTCTGATAGTAAAATTTTCTTCCGATCTAACTCTTGCATTAGCCTTTCAGCTTTAGCTTTTAAGCGGCTGTCGTCCCTGAAATTATGTTTCCTCCATATTCTCCATTTTTATAAATTGTTGTTTTGATCCCAGAAATCCTTTACCTTGGTTAAACCTTTAGCATCTGCCTCTACCTTAAGTTCCTTCCATTCATCTTTTAAAAGAATGGGTTCTTGTTGCCATCTGTCCTCCGAAAATAGAGCTAGGTTTCCCTCTCTAATTTCCCAAAAGCCATTATCTTGGACTAGACCTCTATTATCGCAAGCCTTGTTCCAAATGTGTGATCCCTTAATATTTCAATCCATTCGTATATGGTCATCACTTTGCCATGACCTGGCATATTTTTCTTTCCAAATTGTAGCACACTAAGCCTTTGGTTCTTTTATCTAGCGCCACCATAACTTAGCCCCTAAAGTTGTGCTTAAAATTTCAGGATCATCCAATCCAAGACCCCAATGTTTTCTAGGTTTGCAGAACTTTTCTCATGCTACCAAGGCCCATTTTTTCTTTTCTTCCCCCTTGCCCCAGAGAAAGTCTCTTTGTATGGATCTGAATAGCTGCAAGACTCCTTTAGGAGCAAGGAGAGCAGAAAGCATAAAAACTATGATAGATTGCAAAACAGCCTTTGTCAGCACCAACCTACCAGCCAAGTTTAAGGACCTCATAGTCCATTTCCTTATTTTTTTGTGCAATTTATTAATCACCGGCTCCCAGATGATCTTGTGTAAAGCCTTAGCAGTTAGAGTAACCCCCAAATATTTTGAGGGGAGTGAATCTATTTGAAAGCCTAGAATTTTAGCAATGTTCCTATGAATGGCAATATTAGTATTGAAGAAAAATATCTTAGATTTGGAGAGATTAACTTCCATACCTGAAGCCCTAGAAAATTCATTTAGAATTTGTTTGTAAGCATGAGATTCTTTGGCTGTGGGGATTCCCTACAACATGGTGTCATCCACAAACTGTTGATGCGTCCAAGCCTGTCCCTTACCAGTAAGTTGGATACCTTTGATCATTCCAACTTCTTTTGCATGTTTGATAGATAAACCGAGTCCTTCCATCACGAGGATCAAGAGAAAGGGAGAGAGAGGGTCCCCCTGTCTGAGGCCTCTAGAGGGAATAAAAGTTGTAGATGGAGAACCATTGACTAGAATTGAGAAGCTGGAGGAAGTGACCAGGGCCAAGATCCATCTCACCCAGTTATGATCAAACCCAAAAGCAATAAGAATTTCCTCTATATAATTCCAGTTAAATTTATCATAGGCCTTGGCAATGCCCAATTGCATGATCATACCAGCCTTTTGGTTGTTGGTCAGGGAGTGTACCACCTCATGTGCTTGAATAATATTATTAAGAATTTTCCTTCCTTCCACATACCCAGATTGTTCAATAGAGACCAAGGTAGGAAGGAGAGGCTTGAGTCTATTAGCCACCACTTTTGATATAATCTTGTAAACCACATGACATAAAGCTATCAGTTTGAACCTGTCAGTAGTTTGGGCTGCCTCCTATTTCGGGATCAGGGCAATGAAGGAAATGTTCATGGCTTTCAAAATAGTTCTATTCATCCTCGAATCTTCTACAACATTTATAATATCCCGTTTTACAATATTCCAGCAAGCCTTGAAGAAATCTACATTGAAACCATCTAGGCCAGGTGCTTTAACATTTTGCATTTCTTTAAGCACTTCACTGACTTCTTCTTCTATTACTGGCTTGTTAAGGTTGAAATTGTTCTCTCTGGACACCAGCCTAGGTATATGTATTTTGAAGTTTCTGATAGAGTTTTCTCTGTCATAACATGTTTCCTTGGCTGTGCCTCAAAAGTGCTTAACAAGAACTTCTTCTATATCTGTATGAGAGTTGTGAAGATTACCTCCCTCGTCCTTGATAACTGAAATTCTATTGTGAAATCTGTTAGCCATAGTGGATCTGTGGAAAAATCTAGTGTTTCTTTCTTTTTCTTTGAACCATTCAACCCTCGATTTTTGCCTCCAAAATATTTCCTCTTGTTTACATAAATTCTCCCATTCTTGATTACATTTGGTATCATGATCATTTCTGGTTTCATCGAAGCCATCTATGATAAGGGCTTGGTTGAGTTCCTGTATTCTACCCTCTACTACTTTTTTAGCTTCAAAAATATTTCCATGTTCATTCTTATTCCAATCCTCGAGCCGAAGCTTGATGTGTTTTAGTCTTTTCTATAGAAGGAGAATTCTAGAGCCCTCAATGTTCAACTCTTCTAACCACCATTTGGCAATGTTGCTGGTGAAATCTAGATGGGAAAGCTAGATGTTTTCAAATCAAAAAGTTTTGTTCTGGGGACTACCAATACTTTGCACATCCAGATGAACCAGCTAGTGAGCCTCCAAAGGGTAGAATTATTGCTGATATTTCCTTATCATTGAGCATAAGGTCTTTTGATATCATAAATCTATCTAATTTTGAAGCTACCTGAGACTCTCCTCCTCTTTTGTTGTTCCAAGTAAATATGCCATTACGCGTTACAATATCCACTAACTTCATTATATCTGTAAAAGTATGAAACTTCATAGAGCCTTTACTTAGAACTCGGGTTCCACCTTTTTTCTCCGAAAGTGATTTAATCATGTTGAAATCCCCTCCCAATATCCATGGGATGCCTGAATGTCTCTCTCTGAGAGCCTCCAAAGAATCTAGAAATTTGCGTTTACCTTCCATTCTTTGGGGTCCATAAACATTTGTGCCCAGGTAGGTTTCCTTATCTCCTACAGGTTGTATGACCACTGATATATATTCTCTGGATGCCTCGGCATCTAAAATATCTATTTTATTTGGATTCCAAAGGGTGAGTATACCTCATGATGTATTCTCTCCTTTGACTTCCAGAAACTCATAATGATTGAGCCATTTACTATGAATCTCTTTTATTTTTTGAATGAAACATTTGGTTTCCTGGATGAAGATCACATTTGGAGCTGTTTGTTTCATTCTATTACTAATCCGTCTCTATTTTCTTTTACTACCTAGACCTCTAATGTTTCAAGAAGTAAACTTCATTATTAAATATTGGTAAAGGAGTAGCTAGTTAAGTCTTTCATCTCACCTGAATCTATCATTAGCTTTCCACATTCCATCAATAGTTCATTCTGTTTTTTCCTACCACTTTTCTTTCCTGGGTTTCTGAGCGCTAATCCTGGTGTGGTTTTCACCATTTTTACCACTTTGCTGCTCTGTTTTTCCTTGTTTTTTTGCCTCTCTGGTCCTTTATTTTGGTTTTTCCATATAAATAGTTGCTGGACTCTGTTGAACTCCTCTGGAGGTAAAGAGTCTACTCATTCCTTGGTTCCTTGAATCACCAAATCCTCTAGATCTAGATTCTCTTTTTCAAGAATCTCCTGAAGTTCTTGTTCCTCTGTTTCCATCTCACTTTGGGTCATCTCATGATCCATTTCTGTTTCTACATCACTCGCCATTGTTTCAACTTGCTGATTGATATCAGTTGTTTGTTCCCTGTCCCTTTCTTTATCTTCCTCCATTATACCTTCTCCCTTCGTCTAATCTGTAGTAGTTATTCCTTCTTCCTCTTCCAACACTTGGACCCTGTTTTGACTGGTTTGTTACCCTTTAGGTTTTTGTGTCTTTGACCCCCTCTTGCTTCCTCTTCCTCTATTTTCCACTTTTTGAAAGCTCTTAGAGTCTTTCATTGTGTTAGTTTTACTCTTATTCTCAATTTTAATGAGAGGGAAATCCCTAAATAGGTGCCCATACTCATGGCATTTGCGACATCTGAATGGAATATGTTCGTAATCCATAGTTTGCACCAATTCTTGATCAAACAATTCGAAGATAACCTCATATAGTAGAGCTCTAGAGAGATCCATCTCCACACTTACTCTAGAAAAGGAAGTATACTTTCCCCTCCTAGTGGCTTTAGAAGCTTTGACAAAATTTCCTAACTTATTTCCTATGGCCGATAAGGACTCTGTTTGCCAATAATCAAGCAGGAGAGAGTAGAGTCTTATGCAAACTGGGACTGAAGTAAAGGTTTCACGTTCTGGTACAAAATTAATGATCCAAGGTCTCATGTAGAGACGTGCTGTCGCATAGAAGTAGGGCCCACCTTCAAAATCTCTATCCTTATCTTTGATGTTTGCAAATACCATAGTAAAGAAACCCTTTGACCCTAGGTGTAGTTCAATGCTTCCTTTTGGTTTCGAGTCATATTTTATCCACATTTGTAAGGCTTTTTCAGTGGGCCATAAACCAATGAATTTTCAAATGATTGCATATGTTTGCATGTGGTCCCTATGCGCTTGTAGAGAGGGCTCATTTAAAACAACTCTGGGAGTAACATTAGCTTTGGGCTTACAGGGACCCATGTGTGCTTTGTTTTTTGTTCTCTGTTTCTTGTCTTCTTCCTCATTCTCTTTAGTATTGTTATTCCCCTTTAAATTCTGTCCAGCTTGTTCCTCTTCACTGTTCCTATTCCTTCCCTTTGAAGGGCCCTTGTCATATTCCATAGGTTTTCAACCCCTGGTGGTCACATCCTATTTGAAGGAGGGAGTGGAGCTCCCTCCTTGGCGCCCTTACATGGAGAACCGCTCCTGCAACAACCCTGAAACCTTAGATTTTTCTTCCTCCATCATTCGCCGTTGTCTGCTCCCTGATTACTAATATTATTATGAGTTTATATTGTTAATATAATAATCATATAATAATATATATAAACAATATGCTTCTTATTATTTATATAGTTATTAATAATCATAAATAGTTGGTGTTTGAAAAAATACACATAATAATTATTAATGTGGTTGATATCAGCCTATTGGCCTATATCAACTACATTGGAAAACGTGGTTGTATATATGTTTAATATAGGTCTATTGGGGTTTATCAACCACATTGGTAAAACTATGAAAATAAGCCATGTTTATTTTAGTGTTTGTAATATTCATATTTCGGTTTACCAATGCTCGGTTTATAATATTAGTTCCTTGGGTTTAATATTATTCCATTGGGTTCATAGTCCCTTTGGATTTTAGTATTAATCCCTTGGGTTTATGTTTCCTAGGCATCCCTCCTATTGGAATTGGGCATTCTAATCATTTTTCTAATTAATTTTTTTTATCTGAGGGTTTAAATTGAAAGATGATGACATATTCTCGCAGTAGCCACTCCATAATGAATGAAATTGAAAGTGATAACGTCCTTGCATATCCAAATAAAGGGTTTAAACCCTCCATCATTAACCTTATTTCCAAGTGTTCAAAGAAACTGAACCCTTAACCAATAAGAAATAGTTTTAAATCTTATTCCACCCAAAGAAAGCAAAAAAACTACACAAATTATAAACTTCATAATAACATCCAACTAAATGTAAGAACATATTTCAGTATTAATCACATAAATATCCTTGTATCATGTCCTCATGATAAACCACACTATATGGTTCGAAAGACGTCAAAAAAAAACTTTTATATGATTAATACCAAAAAATGTTTTTACATTTATATTTATGGATCACAAAAACTTAAATTCAAAAACATCCAACTAAATTAAATACTACTTAATTATTTTTATTTTTATAATTTTTATTAATTCTCTTTAATATAAATATTTATTTAAAATTCTAAAAAAATTAATTAATTCTAAATAAATTTAATATAGAATAAAATAAATATCCAACAATTTACTCCATCTCCACATTCCATGATCTACACATTTAAGAGATTGCATTAATTTTTAACGTCGTATAAATTTGTGTAGTGTATAGAAATCTATGAGTCTGAAAAATCTCTATTATGATAATCTTAACTATCTCAATACAATGTGCCCCAGCCTATAAAGTAAAATCAACTAAAATTTGTAAAGTAAAATTAATTAAAATAAAATAATATTAAAGAAATTAAAACAATTTTATACTCTAGTCTCTCCATCCTATGAGTTACGCATTCACTTGATAAAATAATTTTGTTGGTAATATATAGAAACCATTGAATCTGAGAAATCCATTAGAGTGGGCTGTAATGATCTTAACAATCTCAATACACCCTGTCATGGCGGGCAAGGTACGTAGTGCTCACCCCTGTAGAGTGGGGTTTTTAAATATAAATTTATTTATTTTTTAAATGAGTTGTTTTTAAGTGTAACTTTTAAGAGTTTTTGGTGAACTTTTGGCTTTGGTTGAAATATTAATAGTTAAATTTTGATTTGTGTTGTATTTTTATTGTATATATGGATTCAAAATCTTGAATTTTTTTTTGGCATTTGCATTGTGCAAAGTTCACCCATCAAACTTGTGATTTCAATGAATCTCTAACAAATTCTAAACAAATTAGATAGAAAAATAAACCAGAAAACTTTTCAATAAATCACACTTAAAAACAACTCGTTAAATAAAATATAATTTTTTTATTAATAATTATTGATATATATATTTACAAAATAGTATAATTTATTTATTTTGAAAAATTTAAAAATGTTACCGTGTCCGTCACATCTTCTCAATGCCTCTCACCCTAAAGAAAACATAATCTAATCGCGGGTCATGTTGATTGATATTTACTTTAAATATCGAAGAAAAAGTATAAGATAAAAGGAAATGCATATTTTTGTCATGGTAAGCCGACCCCACCTTCGGTTTGTGCTATCTTGCAGACAGATATTGCATGGATGAACCTACATTATTCGAAATCCTACCAGGATGCATAAGTCTCAAGTTAGGGTTCATTCTCTTAGCTATGAGCGTTCCGATCTGAGACGAGATGACAACAAGATTTGGATTCGTCCACATAAAAGGAAGCTATGCATGAACAATTTTTTAAGCAGTAATCTGAACATTTTTCCATTGTATACATATAAAGAGGAATGGTATCCCTAATACTAGTTACAATAGTATTTCATTCCTGCAAGAGAAAGCATTTGCCGGCTTCCATCAACATTGGCGCAACTCGGTTTCTTAGATAATTCACAGCTTGATACCTTGAATTTTTTTCACTTACTAAATTTTTTAACACGGATCCTTAATTAAAATTTTGAACTATGAATTGAGGGTAATCCACCCTTAAAATTTTGACCTATGAAGTGAGGCTAATCCACCATGTACGTCAGGGTAGAATAGAGGTGGTGGGGTATTCTTGTAAATAATTCTTTAATGTGAAGGTCATTTGTTTGAAATTCTGGGAAAAAATCTAGCCATGTAAAGAGCTGACCAAGGCTACAAGCAATCCTAATTGATTTTGACAACTTAGATGTTGGAATGTGACAACAAAGTAATGTAAATAATTTAATTATGGGTAAATTTGGTTTATTACTGGTCAGTCAGTGGTATAACGAGAAGGAATTATGTAACTAAGTAAGCCCATATAAATTTGGATTTCACTTGAGACTTGTAACCATGGAGAACTATCTTTGATTAATAAATTTCCAATCCCTTGTCTTGTGGGTGTCTCCTTGATACACTGTCAAGGTTTTACCAAGTAACTTTTGCATGTTCTTGATTTCCATTCAGTTTTTCCTCTATATATTTCTTGTTGTGTGTTTTTTTAATGTCTCTTTAGACCAACAAATGGTATCAGAGAAAGATGGTTAAGAGAGCAGTTGGGTCCTTGCTTGCATTGTTGAGGTCTGCAACCAGTGTGAAAGCCGCCATTTGAAAGTCGTGAAGTCTGTATATTTTTTTTTTTTAAACAGAGGCGAAATCTTTGTGAAGATAAAAAAAACAGAGCCACCGAAAAGTCTATTGTCGCCAAAGAAAATGGGTCGTTGAGGTCATTGAGAAAAAAGGAGAAACAGCCCTGTAGAACTGTGATCGGAGAGAAAGAACCTCGCAGCTCCACTACTACCGCCTCCTAAGAAAGCTAGAACTAGTCACTCAATTGTTGACCCAGCCTCTGAGAGTTCGTGGAGCTGACCAATTGATAGTCAAGGGCCACAGAACGAGTCGCCAACATAGTATGCTTCAAGCCTGTTGTTTCTGAAGTCATTGGAGGAGGATTTAAGGAATTTTTGTTATGATACCTCTGCTCTTATTCCTAAGAATCAACGCTCAAAATTAGATCCAAAATCGAAATGTTATGTCTTTATAGGGTATGATAATGTAGTGAAAGAATAAAGGTTGTGGGATCCTTCTTCGCGGAAGATAGTATTTAGTAGAGATGTAACATTTGATAAGTCTTCTCTTCTAAAATCAGATGTTGAAAAAATTGAATAGGAACAGGTATCGCCTAATCAACAAAATCACTTGGTGACTAAACCTTTTTCAGAAAATTGAAAGGAAAGACTTCTGAAGAAAAAGGTGAAGAAGATGTAAAAAAAATGTTGAAATTTCAGAACTAGTTCAGAAACGAATCACTCTAAGAAGGTCTACAAGGGAAAGAAGAACACCCAAATTGTCTGAAGATTAGTTTTCATCTTTTGCATTGATTATTGAATATGGGGAACATTCTTGCTATCAAGAATCAGTGGATGATGCAGATAGCGAAAAGTGGAAAAAGGCTATGGACGAAGAAATGGATTCCTTAGCAAAGAAAAAAACTCGGGATCTTGTAGAACTTCCTGAAGGGAGAAGTGTTGACAGATGCAAATGGATCTTCAAATTGAAGTGAAATGATGATGGCAATATCGAGAGATACAAGGCGAGGTGGGTAGCAAAAGGTATTCTCAGGCTGAAGGTATCGACTTTCATGAGATTTTTTCACCAGGCATAAAAATTGTTTCTATTCATACTATGTTAGCACTAACTGCATTAATTTATCTTGAGTTAGAACGATTAGATCTTAAAACAACCTTTATACATGGTGATTTAAATGAAGATATTTATATGGAAGAACTAGAAGGTTTTATACATGGTCGTAGAAGAAGATTAGTTTGCAAGCTCAGGTTATCATTATATGGCTTGAGGCAGTCTCGCTACCAGTGGTACAAGAATTTTAACTCCTTCATGGTGAGTCAGAACTTTACTAAAAGTGAGTATGATCATTTTGTATACTTTAAAAATTTCAAGGGCATATTCATTATATTGGTCTTGTATGTTGACGATATGCTTATTACAAGCAAAAGCATGGAAGAGATCAACAGGTTAAAGGCTCAGCTCTCTAGAATGTTTGATATGAAGGACCTTGGAGCTAAAAAACATATCTTGGGCATGGAGATACATAGATACAGGAAAAATGGAAAGATTTGGCTATCACAACAGAAGTATGTGGAAAGAGTACTTGAAAAGTTCAGTATGAACAATATGAAACCTATTAATGTTTCATTAGCTTCCCATTTTAAACTCTCTTTGGTTTTGAGTGCTAGAACTGATGAATAAAAGAAGTATATGTCTCGTGTGCCATATGAAAATACAGTAGGAAACTTAATGGATGCGATGGTATTTACAAGGCCTTACATTTCACATGCAGTTGGAGTTGTTAGCAGGTTCATGGCAAATCTAGGAGAAGAACACTGGCGAGCAATGAAATGGGTGTTTTGGTATTTGAGAGGCACAAGTGACCATTGCATCATCTTTAACAGTAGTTAAGGATCAATTTGCGGATATGTGGATGCTGTTTATGCAGTTGATTTGGACAAAAGGAGATCTACTTTAGGTTATGTTTTTACTCTTGCAGGTGGAGCAATTAGCTGGATGTCAAAGCTTCAAAAAACAGTTTCTTTGTCCACTACGAAAGTAGATTATATAGCTGCTTTAGATGCGAGTAAAGAAGCAATCTGGATGAAAGGTCTACTTAATGAGATTCTAAGGATGCAAGAGAAAGTGAATGTATTATGTGACAGTCATAGTGTTATTCATTTGCCTACAAATCTATCTTATCACAGCAGGACAAAGCACATTGATGTAAGGTATCATTTTATGAGACATGTGATCGATGGAGGTAAAGTAGCTCTCAAGAACGTTTATACATAAGAGAATCCTGTAGACATATTCACGAAGCCAGTTATAGTAGAGAAGATTCTATGGTATTTGGCTTCTCTTGGCATGGGCAAGAGATTAGGAAAATTGTTGTCAACGTGGATATTGTCGAAATGTTACAATAATTAATGTAATTACGGGTAAATTTAGTTTATTATCAGTGAGTCGGTTGCATAACGAGGAGTTATGAAATGAAGTAAGCCCATATTAATTGGGATTTCCCATGAGACTTGTAACCATGGAGAATCATCTTTGATTAATAAGTTTCAAATCCATTGCCCCGTGGAGGTTTTCTTGATACATTGTCAAGGTTTTACCACATAACTTTTGTGTGTTCTTGCCGTGTATATGATTCAGTGTCCATTCAGTGTTTCCTCTATATATCTTCGTTTTTTGTTTATTTCATGTCTCTTTAGACCAACATTAGATGCCCTCAGATCTCGATTACTCAAATCACAGATCAAGCCTAAAATCAAACTACAACAATTTAATATCAATTTAAAATAAAATAAATATATAAAAATAATAAATAATAAAACAATTTTATCTTTTACTTCTTTCTCCATATTCCATGATTTGCACATTCAAACTACACCAATTTAATATCAATTTAAAATAAAATAAATATATAAAAATAAAAAATAATAAAGCAATTTTATCTTTTACTTCATTCTCCACATTCCATGATTTGCACATTCGAAAGATTACATTGATTGTTCGCATCAAATAAATTTGTGTGGTGTATAGGAACGATTGAATATGAAAATTCTCCATTCTCATGGCTAGAAGCAGCTTAATATGCTTTGCCATTGCATACAAGGTAGGTAACGCTCATGCATTATAGTGATGATTTTTAAATATAACCTAAATATTTTAATAAAAATAAAATGTGAAAGACAATAATTAATAATTAATAATAAAAAAATATATATAATAACGAGATATTATAATTTATTTTAAAAAAATTAAATTTAGAAAATATATTTTTAATAGATTTAGATATCAAAATAAATCTTATATAACGGAGTTAAGAGACCATTGAATAAATTATATTGCAATAAAATTATGAACAAAACCATAAACTCACTACTATCGTGCCAATAAATGGTTAACAATAAACTTATTAATTATCATATAAAATTATTTTTATAACCACATAGAATTTAACTTAATAATTAACTAGATATATCTAATTAATGTTAATATGAAGTATTACATAAACTAATATATCTAACCAGTTTTAGAATGATGCGTCACATTCAATTTCCAACATCAGATTTGTCAAGTGGCAGGGGCACTGCGTTGTGAGGGCTTCAGACTCTACAACGAGATAGAAAGGTGGAAAGAAAAACCCAAAATTAGTGCATCGCAGTGAAAACGATCTATCATTTTAATCACTGCAATATAGAGACCCTTCACACGTCGGTGATAAAGAGTGATCGATCGCAGTGAGAAAATGCAAATAACTTTAAACAAAGAGTAGCAGTGAAAACCGCTCCTGCAAAACCGCTCCTGCAAAAAATGCCTTTACATGTACTCATTATGATATGAAGTGCCTGCAAATTATGCGATTACATGAAGAAGCAAAAAAAGGATATCGTTTATAAAAGAATACATATACATATGATTTTCTCCACTTTCATCCTGGTGTTTTCAAAATAGTTAAAAAATCTGTTAACTACTGACATGCCTTTTGAGCAAGTTCTATTTCTTTATATTTTTTCTGACTATCTCTATGCACACAAATTCTAAATTGACCTTTGCACATTAATATGACTACCTCTGTGTAGTTTTCAACAAAGAAGCAAATTATAAAATGTCTGTATGATCAAATACTAGTGATAGCATTGTATATCACATACTAGTGATAGCATTGTATATCACATGAGGCCCCGTATCTAAGATGACCCATCATATCATGATATATACATACCGCTGAAGGCAGCTATTTTCAAAAGACTGGAAACTAATAATCTCTGGATCTGCATTGAATCCTTCTTTATAGAAAATATATGTCTCTCTATTTTGCTCTCTGGAGATATGGGAAATAAAAAACTTTCTGAATTCATTGATTTGATCAACACCCTGATCCTGTTCTTCCAATTAGAAAATATCTGTCTCACTATTTTGCTCTCTGGAGATGTGGGAAATAAAAAACTTTCTGAATTCATTTATCAACATCTTGATCCTGATATTCCAATTAGAAAATACCTGTCTCTCTATTTTTCTCTCTGGAGATATAGGAAATAAAAAACTTTCTGAATTCATTTATAAACACCCTGATCATGTTCTTCCAATTAGAAAATTCAAGAGTCTCCAATTTATATCTCTCATTTGGCCATATTCTCAATTCCAAACCATTTGGAACAATATAAGACACTCCTTGATGCAAGAAATTTTGACTTGGCATTAGTTCGTTTGCGGCTAAACCAGATGAAATGGTAAAAGTCCCCAGCCCAAATGAATGGGCATTAGGAAAGGTAGAGATCAGAAACACAAAAATTAAGATACACAAACTAGAGGGGCTACTGCTCTTTTTTATTGATCACATAAATTTGATTATTACAATGAACCCAATGAGGAATGTACTCACCCAAAATAAATCAAAATACACATTTCTCCACATTCTTTATTGATCGCACAAATTTGATTATTACAATAAACTCAAGAAGGATTTACTCACCCAAAATAAATCAAAATACATACTTTATATTCGACTTTTCCCAAAATATAACTTAACTTGAACTCAATAGACATTCGACTTTTCTCTAAATATAACTTAACTCAAACTCACTCCATTTGACTCAATTAACTGAATCTCTTAAAATTAAACAACTCTAATATACCAGACTAATTACAATTTCTAACGGCTGCCACATGACTCTAATGATGTGGCTAGATGGAAAAAAATGGCTAAAAAGCAAGCCCACAGATTCCTTGGGCGCCTAATGATTTGTCATTTCTTCTATCACATAGAGACCATATTCCTTAAAATGAGCCCAAATCTTGAAGCAAGTTCCCCTCATTAAATGATACTATGTCCGTGACAACAAGATCATGATTTAATCGTGGGTCATGGTGATTGATATTAATGTCATTTATAAATCGAAGAAAAAATATTAAATAAAAGGAAATGCGTTACATGTGTTTGTCAGGGTTAGTCGACCCCAACCCAATATTAGGTTTTTCGCTATCTCGCCGACAAAAATTGCATGGATGAACAGACATTAGCCGAATTACTGCGAGGGGACATAAATCTCAAATTAGGGTTCATTCGCTTTGCTATGGAAAACTGAAAATTCTCATGAAGAGGCAGATCTGGAACCTCCTTTAGTCCTTCCAGCATCCACACGACCTCCCCCATCGAAGGTCTAAAATTGGCATCCTCTTGTATGCACTGAAAACCAATTTTCAATACTCTAATCGCTCGGTTTCTGTCAAAACCGCAATCACCCGCAAGTCTCCAGTTGATCACCTCCGTCTCTCTGCTGACGACAGCCATTGAGAGCGCCCAAGCAGGCAAGTAACACTTATCGGACTCAGCCCGTTTACTGTAATTCTTTTGCCCTCCAATAATCTCGAGAACCACGATTCCAAAGCTGTACACAGCGCTATTCTCAGTGATGGCGCATTCCAGAAGCCACTCCGGGGCAAGGTAACCGGGAGTGCCTCTCATGGTGGTCACCACACCGCTATCTTACATATTCAAATTCAACACCAATTTGTAAGATAAAAGATAGAGTCAAAAGAAATAGATATAGTCTATTGTAATTAAATGAAAATGTCTCCGTTGAAAATAATTAATATTATTTTGTATTAATGGAGAAATGGTTACACAAGTTGTAACGTATCTCCTTAATTTAGGATTTGTTCCTAGAGTTTAGGAGTTTGGTTGCAACTTCTTGATCTCTAGTAATGTACTTAATGATGTAATTGCTCATTTGGTGAATGTAAAGTGTATCGAGAGATTTCTCTTTGTTTGAGTGCAGTGTCCAGGTGCAGTATTCACTTGTGAGCTGCAACTCCTCCTTTTTCAATTCAAGTCTTATTTTTATCTTGGTATCAGAGCATAGAGTAGGGATAGAGTAGGGACAACCTTAATCTTTTTTTTTTTAGGATGTACCATTGATTACATAACTATAGTGGTGGTGGAGTATATAAAAGCATTCGTAGAATCAGGTGGACTGCAATAACACCTAAAGCACAGGTCTCAGATGACTAATCATCTCTGACCGGAAGAAAGGGTTGGCGCAGTTTCATCGCAAATAGTCGCGCTATTTTTTACCAGAAGGAGGGGTTGGCCTGGTTTATTAAGGAACAGTTGTGCCATTTGGCACTGTTTTGAGAGTGATAATCGCACCAACGCGCCAGAAATTGCTATTGGCGCGGGAAAACAAGCATTAATCGCGCAAATTCTATAAGACGCATCGATTTTTTTTTTGGCGCGGATCTTTTGCCGTCGAGAAGCGCCAGCCTCTTTCTCTTTGGAAAATCTACAATTTTTTGCAGATCGGCCTTGCCCGGTGGTGGCACTTTGAAATTTCAGATCTGTTCAGTGGCAGCAGATCAGAGTTGCCCGGTGGTGGTGCATTGGAGTTCCTGATCTACTCGGTGGGAGCAGATCGGATTTGCCTGGTGGTGGCGCATTGGAGTTCCGGATCTGTTTGAAGGCAGCAGATCGAACTTGCCCGGTGGTGGCTCATTGAAGATACAATTTTTTTTTTCTCAGCAAAATAGAGGTTCGGATCTGGTATGTGGTGATTTTTTTTTAGTGTGTCCTGAAAGCGTACAGTTGGATAGACATATTCATCAGAGGATCAGAAAATTTATCAATCCAATATGAATAACAGTATAGAATCATACCTCCACAAGTCTCGCAAACTCGATGGATTGAATTTTTCCAACTAGAAATTCAAGATGCAGACTTTACTTGAAAGTGAAAATGCGTGGTCGATCATTATAGGAAATGAGCTGAGACCAGGATCAGCCGCACAAGAACAAGATTGGGATAAAAGGGAGACAAAAGAAAAGGCCATATTGAAGATATCCATCAAGGACAATGTTATCGCACATATTAGAGACTGTAAATTGGCCACTGACATTTGGACGACGATCAAAAACCTTTGCCAGACGCAGAATACAAACCGTGTCTTGTCACTCAAATGCAAGCTGTTTGCATTGAAGATGGAGGAGAATGAGTCCGCTGTTGGATTCATTGCTAGAGTCAAAAACCTGAAGGACAGATTGGGAGATATCGGAGAGAAAGTTTCCGATTCAGATCTGGTCACGATCATGTTGAACGGAATGACTGATGAATACCAAATCTTTACCACAGGGCTATCAGCAAGGGAGAAAGCCCTTGCATTTGAAGAGCTGATAGGGATTCTGATACAGGAAGAAGAACGACGACAAAATTTGAAACCACAAAGCAATGACCTTGCTCTGATGGCAAAACGGAGACTATATAGAGGGAAGCAGCATTAGCAACCGCAGCAGCAGCAACAAAAAGGAGTCAATGCATTTCAAAAGAGACCGTTTAAAGGTATGTCTGCTAATAATTTTCCCAACAAAAAATGTTTTTACTGTGGAAAACCTGGACACCAGATTAAAGATTTTTATAAGAGGCAAGTAGACGAAGGAAGAAACAAACAGAGAAAACATAAGGGTTACTTTGTTGAGGAAGAAGAGGATCATAGCCACGAACTTCGACTATTTATAGCCGATTGTGTCCTTTCAGCTTCAAAGGGAGATGAGGACAACATATGGTATGTTGACTCGGGTGCATCCTCACATATGACTGGAAAGAAGGACTGGTTTGAATTTCTTGAAGAAACTTCATGTGGGTCGAAAATCTATTTAGGAGATGATAGTGGACATGAGATCAAAGGATATGGTGACATTCTTGTAAAATTACCTAGCGGTGACATTAGACACCTTAAAAATGTATTGTATGTTCTAGGAATTAAGAAAAACTTGGTCTCTGTCTCAATTATTACTGATCAGGACATGCAAGTTCAATCCTTTAAGACTAATTGTGTCATTAAGGATAGCCAGATGGAAACAGTTGCAACAGGAGTGCGCGTGGGGAGTCTGTACAGACTAGATGTGAAGAGTATGACACAACAAGCAATGGTTGTAGCTGAATCGACAGCTGAAAATATCTGGCATCAGAGATTCGGCCCTCTTAATCTGCAAGACCTCATCCTACTTCAGAGAAAAGGTATGGTTGATGGACTCCCTGTTTTCCATAATGTTAAGCTGGATTGTGATGGATGTGCATTAGGGAAAATGCATATAGAAGAGTTCCCTTTGCATGTTAATAGAAAGGAAAGAGACATTTTAGAACTAGTGCATACAGACATCTGTGGACCTATGCAAACCAACTCATTAGGAGGAGCATATTACTTTCTTTTATTTACAGATGATTGCACTAGATTTTCATGGATATACTTTCTGAGTAAACAGTGATTGGCACATTCCATTGTTATTGGAAGAAAACAGTGAGGAAGATGAAGAGCAGGAGGAGAAACAAGAAGAAGAAGTAACAGACAATGTAATCAATGATGATGCAAGCCCAGAAGAGGTTGAAATAGGCAGATTTGAGGTAAGACCCCTACCAAGGAGATCAGGTAGGAAGACTCGATTACCTTCTAAATTGAAAGACTATGCATTAATGTCAAAGATTTTAAACATTGTAGAACTTGCAAATTATGAGGAAGCAAGTAAATCTGATGCATGGAGGGCTGCAATGTATGAGGAAATAGAATCAATAAACAGAAACCATACTTGGGATTTGGTCGAATTGCCTGAATGTAAAACCCCCATAGGATGCAAATGGTTGTATAAACCAAAAATAAATGCAGATGGGAATATAGAGAAACTTAAAGCTAGATTGGTAGCAAAGGGTTACTCACAGAAAGAGGGAATAGATTTCGATGACACCTTTGCTCCTATAGCCAAATTAAACACCATTAGAATGCTAATTTCCTTAGCAACAAAACACAAATGGCAGCTACACCAGCTAGATGTTAAGTCTGCATTTCTGAATGTTGACTTGAAGGAAGAAATTTATTTAGTACAGCGTGAAGGTTTTGTGAAAAAGGGGCATGAACATCTTGTGTGTAAATTCAAAAAAGCACTTTATGGTTTAAAACAGGCACCCAGGTCGTGGTATGAGAAAAGTGACTCATTTTTTGTACAGCATGGCTTTCTTAGGAGCTTGAATGATCCAAATCTGTATACCAAGTTTAATAAACAAAGGCAAATTATTTTGATTTCTTTGTATGTAGATGATATGATCATAACAGGGAATGCTAACAATCTGATCAAAGGAATCAAACAGAGGATGTCACAAGTGTTTGAGATGAAAGATCTTGGAAACCTTCATTATTGCTTGGGATTGGAGGTATGGAAAGACTCTGGACAAACTTTTCTTACTCAAGGGAAGTATGCCAGAAGCTTGCTGGAAAGGTTAAGAATGGAGCAGTGCAGATCAGCAGCAAAACCATTACAACAGAACTTAAAGTTGACCAGTGACGACGGTACTAAAGAGGTGGATGCTACCATGTACAGACAACTAGTTGGCAGTTTGATATATCTGACTACAACTAGACCAGATTTGGCATATTCTGTTAGTGTGTTGAGCCAGTTCATGTCAAAGCCACTCGAAAGTCACTGGGTCGTAGCAAAAAGTGTGTTGAGGTATCTTAGTGGTACTATTAGTTATGGAATTTTGTACTCTGACACTTCTGATGTTTTTCTAGCAGGTTTTTCAGATTCGGATTGGGCAGGTAACTTGGATGATCGAAGATCTATCACAAGTTACGCATTCAGCAGTGGATCCGGGGTCATAGCATGGAGCAGCAAAAAGCAGCACACTGTAGCTCTATCTTCATGTGAAGCTGAGTACCAAGCGTTGTGTGCAGCCACATGTGAAGCTATTTGGTTGAGAAGACTTCTCAACGATGCAGGAGCAGAGCAGAAAGAATCAACTATTATCAAAACTGACAACCAGAGTACCATCAAGCTTGCATACAATCCAGTCTTTCATAAAAATACCGAGCATATCGATACTCAAGTTCATTTTGTTCGAGAGAAACAACAGTCAAAAGAGATATGTGTTGAATATTGTAAAACTTGTGATAACATGACTGATATTTTTACTAAGCCTCTTGGGCGTGTAAAGTTTGAATTGTTTAGAGGGATGCTAGGAGTTCACGATAATCCTTTCTCCATTAAGGGGGGCAGTTGAAAATAATTAATATTATTTTGTATTAATGGAGAAATAGTTACACAAGTTGTAACATATCTCCTTAATTTAGTATTTGTTCCTAGAGTTTAGGAGTTTGGTTGCAACTTCCTGATCTCTAGTAATGTATTTAATGATGTAATTGTTCATTTGATGAATGTAGAGTGTACAGAGAGAGTTCTCCTTATTTGAGTGCAGTCTCCAGGTGTAGTACTCACCTGTGAGCTGCAACTCCTTCTTTTTCAATTCAAGTTTGATTTTTATCTGTCTCTCGCATCTTTATTAAGCCATTTGATAAGATGAATTTTGAAATATGTAGAAAGCAACTAGGCTATTATTTTTACACTAAGGGGATGTTAGAATAATATAGAAATAAGATGTTAGAATAATGTAGAAATGGAAAAAGGTAAAAAAATCTAAAAAATAAAAAAATTTAAAAAATTGATAGTTTAAAAAATTGATAAAGTTGTTGAGTTGTCAAATTTATAAATTTTCAGATCTATTAGATATAGAATGCGTGAGAAAAAGGTGATGTGTGCCTATAAATTGAATCGTTGTAAAAGCATTTTTGACTCAATAAAATGTGACTTCATCTTGTGTCTATTGAGTCTCTTGTGTGTTTTATCTTTGATATTCTAATTGGTCCTGCAGAAGGTTTATGGTACAAGTAATCCAAATTACATGTTGGAAATGATACACCACTAAACCTATTTTTCCATTGCAATTCCTCCATTAGAGTCCCACTTTGACTTATATTACAAATTGCTTCATTACATTTTTAGTTTTATCCATGTGCTTGGATGGGAGTAGAACGTTTTTTTAATGCTTCCACCTCTTATTAATCTTGATAGAGGGAAATTATAAAATGGTGGGGCAAAGTTTTAATCATTTTTTCTAAATTTTTTATTTAATCATCGTTTCAGTAAGAGAGATGCGTAAATATTAATTTATCATTGACTAAATAAGGACAGTTAAGAAACTATACATACTTTATTAAAAGTCTGAATACATAAGAAATGTGGAGTAAAATGTGTACAATCAACCCCAAAAAAGTTCACTTGAAAATATTTCAAACGATGGATCATGGCATATAGATGAGCTTTCCTTAAATCTTTAAGGATTGAGTTATTGAATTGCATATAGATAAGCCTGCTTTAAATCTCTGAGGATTGAATTATTGAATTTTCCAAACTTTCTCAAGCACGGTTTGATTTTTTATATGGATGGCCTCTCTTTCCCATTCGCTTCCTCAAACTATGATTTATTTATACATGACATGTACATATATTCTCATGGAATTTTTTCATATGTAGAACCATTGATTTCTTCTTTCGTTATTGCAACTTAAAATTTATATTTTCCCGACAACAAATATGGAATAAGTGACCGGGAACATCTTCCAATTAACATATATGAGGTTGTGTTTATTAGGTGTTTGTTTCCCATTTTTACTTCTTGGTGGAGAAATCGAGTGCCCGTTGAAGTACAAAACTAACTAGCTTATATCTCATTTTCGTGAATTTATGACTGAACAACTGCCATGAAATAGGCCAGGCGAGATTACCGTGTAAGTAATAAGGGTCTTGCATAGGAACTGAGAGCAAAAATGTAAGGGCATAATAGACTCATAGAGACTGAAGATGTTTTCATGGTTCGTTCATTACTTTCTAACATTGATATATTCTACATATATTGCTTGTTGATGTTGTTGCTCAGTTCTATGTCTTATAATACTAAATTTTCTTGTTGATGCTTGAAAGCATTGGTCATATGTTGTTTGTATTTTGATGTAAAGATCATGTAAAGAACAATGTTTTAAATCATTGTAAAATTCAGTTAGGTATGGGTGATTGGGGTAAAGTCATTGAAGTATGTAACCCCATTATTTTGGGCATTTTATGTAATAATGAGTCAAATATGTAATCCCGTTGTGTTTGGTGATTGATGTAAGCATGGGTCCTTGGTGATAAGAAAAGGTCATATCTATTGAGTCATAAAGTCTTGTATATCTTCGAGGTTTCAACATATGCTCAGGTGGAGCATGGTCAGTATACAATCTTCAACTTCAGCAGATCAACCCTACAGTAATCCTCACTATACAGGGGAAGAGAATTATTCATTCAACATTGGTCAGCTCTTTTCCCTTGATGTCAAGAGGGGAGATAAGCTTGGTGTTTGGAGAGAGGCTTGGGAAGTTGTCTTGGGAGAGAATCTTGGTATGTTTACAGATGTGTCTACATGTATTTACAAGTGGTGGTGACCAAACACCAAAGTGGTTACCATCAAGTCCAAAGGGGGAGATTTTTAGCATTATGGCTAATGTGTTATACTTGATAGAAACCTACTTGATAGAGATGTAAACGAAGATGGTACAAGTGATATGAACAAATGAATATCAATCCAGACATAGATGGATGGTAAAGAAAAACTATGAAAAAGTATTAGCGGGTCCGATTAAGAAAAGGTTGTGTACATACGCGGGTATGATTCAGAAAAATAGCGTATAACTTCTGACATATGATTGATCAGGGTTTATAGTGACATGATCTGATTTATGTGATGAACAGTATATGGTTTGATTTATCTATGAGTGGTTGTGCAGTAATATGATCCGATATGAATTGGTTTGATCTAGTTGCATTGGTTGATTGTTATTCAGTGATTGATTTGATAATTCATTTGGTTCAGTTAGTGAGTGATTTGATACGTTGATTGGTTTCATAATTGTTATATGATATTGGGCTTAAATGATGGAAATGGGTCTAATATGAAAATATGATGAAATGTGGCCTACAAGTATTGATGCTTTGAGTCAGGTGGATCTAGTATGAGATATTATGAAACATGGTCCACAAGAGGTGTTGAGGGTTAAATCCTTTAGTGAGGGAGTCAAAGCTTCCTTCTAGTAGTAGCTAGAGAATTTTTTGCATGGGATGGGATCTCCCTTGCGGTAGGATCCGGTAAACGACATTAGGGCAGTGGACCTCCCATGCAGTGGGTGCTGGAGAACGAGAGAAGGTTGTAGCCTTCTGTAGGTGGGTGCCTTTGTACTAGTAAGAGTCATCATCAGTAAAAATTTGTAAAAGATTTCTTTAAAATAAGAAAGAAGATAGAGACAACGATAATGGTGGTTTTCTCCCACATTGAGTTTCCACCTAAAAATCCTAGTGTTCTATGTGTTTTGCTTATGTGTTGTGTTATATGATCTTTACTGCTCATAGTTTCTGCTTAATAAATAAAAAATCACATAATTATGCACTGGTTAAAGATGAATAGTTAATGGAACATATGAAACGCTAGTTAGTTAAATGTATGCAGTTTTACTTCACAAGAGTTGTGTACATAAACGAGTTGCATAAATAACAGCAGCGTACATAATGCAAAATAAGAAATGAAAAGTTTGAAGTAAATTAAAATACGAATTCACACCCACCCTCATTCTCCCGCCCCCTTAGTGTTTTTCCCAGCAGATTGATCAATGGAATGTTATTCTTAAATATAAGTTAACTGGTCATAACTTTTGAAGAAAATTTATGTTATTTTCAAATAGCCTGTTAGTATCTTATAAAGCAATAGACTTTCACTTGCTCAATATCTTTAGGTTCTAAATCTTCCATCACTAACCTTCTTTCCCAGTGTTCAAAGAAACTGAACTCTTAACCAATAAGAAGTAGTTTCAAATCTTATCCACCTAAAGAAAACAAAAAAACTACTTCACAAATTATAAACTTCACACTAACATCCAACTAAATGTAACAAAATATTTCTATATTAATCACATAAATATCCGTGCATCTTGTAAACCACACACGTTGACAAAAAACTCTTATATAATTAATACCAAAAAAAATTTTTACATTTATATTTATGGATCACAAAAACTTAAATTCAAAAACATCTAACTAAACTAAATACTACTTAACTATTTTTATTTTGTAATTTTTATTAATTTTTAATATAAATATTTATTTAAATTTTCAAAAAAAAATAATTAATTCTAAATAAATTTAACATAAAATAAAATAAATATCCAACAATTTACTCCAATCTCCGCATTCCACGATCTACACATTTAATACATTGCATCAATTTTTAACGTCATATAAATTTGTGTAGTGTATAGAAATCTATGAATCTGAAAAATCTCTATTCTAATGATCTTAACTATCTCAATACAATGTGCCCGAGCCTATAAAGTAAAAGCAACTAAAATATATAAAGTAAAATCAACTAAAATTTATAGAGTAAAATTAATTAAAATAAAATAATATCGAAGAAAATAAAACAATTTGATACTCTAGTTGACTCTAGTCTCTCCATCCTATGAGTTACGCATATATAGAAACCATTGAATCTGAAAAATCTCCATTAGAGTGGTCTGTAATGATCTTAACAATCTCAATACACTCTGTCATGGCTGGCAAGGTACGTAGCCCTCATCCCTGTAGAGTGGGGTTTTTAAATATAAATTTATTTATTTTTTAAATAAGGAGTTGTTTTTAAGTGTAATTTTTTGGAATTTCTGATGAATTTTTGTCTTCGTTGAAATATTGCTAGTAAAATCTCAATTTGTGTTGTTTAAAGTGGTTTTTTTATTGCATATATAGATTCAATGCCTTGAAACACTTTTTTGGCATTTCCATTGTGCAAAGTTCACCCATGAAATTTGTGATCCCAATGAATCTCTACAAAATTCTAGAAAAAATAAATAGAAAAATAAATCAAAAACTTTTCAAAAAATCACACTTAAAAACAAGTCATTAAATAAAATATAATTTTTTATTAATAATTATTTATATATATTTACAAAATAGTATAATTTATTTATTTTAAAAAATTTAAACGAATTTTTTATTTCTATAAATTTCTAATAAATTTATTATTTTAAATCAAAAATATCTTATAATCAAGTTATTAGAATATTAAAGAAACTATATTGGATCAGAATCACGAAACAAATAAGGTATTAAAGTGCGTTTAATTACCCTATCAAAATAACTTTATAATCAAATAAAATTAATTTAACATGTTTACCTTTTAAACTTACCTTAAAATAATACTAAAACTAAGCTTACCTTAGAGCAATACTAAAACTAAACATATCTAACAATAATATGTTCGTTTACAAAAATCACAGTGAATTCCAACATCAAATTTATCAAATTACGGTGGCATTGGGTTGCGAGGCCTTCAAACTCCACAGAAAGATAACTAGCATTTGCACCCGATGTTGCAAAGGAAACGCCGTAAGGCATAAATTGAAGAAAGCAAATAGAGCAAAAAAATACTTTGATAAAGAATAAAAATATATTAAAAACTCAAATCAATGCCCCATTAACTGGAACCACTTAGTAGGCATTCCATATGAAATGGGCATATGATCCAAGAACATTGCTGCATAAAAGAGCCAATTAGTCAGGTAACATAAGTATAAATGGTTTCATATATTAAAATCCACAGGTCTAACAAATCTTGTTTAGACATTTAAGATATAGAAGCTATCTTGTTTCTCCATTTAAGATATAGAAGCTTCGAAACCTTTGTATATGAGCTATTGTCAAAGGACTACCCTTGTCCTCAGAAGCATTACCACTAGTATAAAGGAGATCAGGACCTTCAAGCTGCCGAACCCCATGTATTTCATTGCCTAATCTTAATGATTTCATTTGGTTATGTAAAAGCCCCATGTATTTCATTGCTTGATCGTTATGTAAAAGGTTACACCTCTTGAAATTTAGAGTTGAAAATTTAAAGGCTATCATCATATTTTGGTCTTCAACGCTGATTGGCATGCCATGAATATGTGGGGTTTTTTGGGAGTTATCCAAGCGACCTGTGCCCAATTTTTGCCAATTTTTTGTTTGAAATCCTGTTAGTTTTTGTTGTTGGGGTTTCTGGCATTTTTTTTTTTTTGTTGGTGCGCCCTTTGGGGTTTCTTCGCAGGTTTGCATATTCTACTCACTTGTTGGTCTCTTAGCCATTTTTCTGATTTGTTGTGAGACATTAAATGTTCAGCCTAACTAATGTTTTTAACATAATACATTCCCATGAATAAATTTACGAAAGTTTTTTTTTTGGAAAAAATAAATTAATTTAAAAAAAATAATGCATTCATTTGATATATATATATATATATTTCGATTTAGATATTATTATAATGTTTTGTAATTATAATAATCATAATTTCATTTTAAAATTATGGTTAAGTTAGTAATCAAATTCCTAACTTTTACTAACTTTTATAAATATATTGATTTAGATATTATTATAATGTTTTGTAATTATAATAATTATAATTTAATTTTAAAATTATGGTTATGATATGTATAGAATTTTTGGTTTGTGAAATAAATATATTCCTTTGTGTAAGATTTGGTTACAAAAGTTTATAAAAATATAAGAATATAAATGTTTTTTATTTTAGATGGAAATATATAACCTCTTTAAAAAATACATATTCTTAAACTACTAGTATTTTTTTGATAAATAATTAATTATTAATTTAATTTATAAAATATAAATTAATTAATTTATAAATTTGATTCCCAACAAAGTATTTGATAATGTTCAAATCTTATCAAGAAAAACTGAGAATGCAAATTAATTGTTAAAAACATCCAAACTGGATTTAGTTTTCACAACCTATATAATTCCTGAGTCCTGGTATATTCAGCTATCGACCGCCATCACCAGATTCTAGAGACTTTTCCGATCCCGTGATGGTAAGAGCAAGTCTAAGGAATATGTCATTCTGCTTCATCAGTGGCAGGGTCTGATTTGTTGTCTTTCCCAATACTTTCCCATATACTGCGATGGCAAGGCTTTCCATCATGGCACTGGTGCTAGCTGAATTTGATAGAATGGAGAGGAGAAGAAGCAAGTGGCTCCTCTAAAAATATTTGAACAGTTGATTTTAGTGAAAGCTATTATTTCAATGAAACAAAATGTAGGTAGAATTTGCAGATGCCTTTTTGGTTCCTTGTTTGTTATGGGTCCACTTCTCTCTGCTGCTTAAATGAAGGTAAACTTTACCATGGAAGATAAGTCAAATTTAGATATAATTGGTTTTGAACTAGGCTTTTGTATGATGTGGATGGAACATTTATATTTTGGGAAAGGGAAATTTGTCATCATTTGTGTGTGCAACTTTTGAATTGGGATATTCTGTAGTCTCTATATCCTCAGGGGCCTCGGTAACCAAAATAGGTTGATTATGCTGGGGAGGATAAGAAGAAGATGCATCAATTTCCGAATCTAATGCGTTGGATACTAAGTGGTCATATCTCTCAGAGGCATCTGCAATTTCCATGTCTCCTGTTGTTTTGTATCTTTGAAGCAAATGCAATGGAGAAGATCCATGGATTGGAGTTGTTTCTACACTTTGAAATCCTGAAAACACAGTTGATCTGCTTGTGAAACCAAGGGAAGAATGCTTTGACTTTCTATCTCGTTTTGTTTTTTTCTTAGCATTTTGTTGTCATCTGTTCAAAGCATTCGCTGTCTGTTCTTCAAATATTGCCTTCTTCATGTGAGATCCCATCTGCATGAAAATATCCCATCATATTTTAAGAGCACATTCCTTTATACATGATATTGATTGTTTTTGAACAATCCAAAAGTTCACTAAAACATTTGTACATACTGGAAAAACAAAATTTTCCCCAAAAATGGATGTTCTCTATCTATCAACAAACAGGGTAAAATGGATGTTCTCTATGTATCAACAAACAGGGTTATATCAAGAAATAAAATTAAAATGATTTAAAGAAAAATCATCATTTCTATTTCTCTGCTTTTCTGGAAGGCTCCAGACTACAAAAAAAAATTAATTTAACAAACAGAAGGAAGCATATTTTAGAGTGGTCATACTTTTCATTCAAAAAGCCTCTAAGGCTTTACCTGAAGCTCTCAATAGAGAGATAATTGTTGTACAAAAAAAAAAATTAAACTCCACTGTTTTCTATATCCTGATAAATTTGTCTACTATGAGTTAAACTATTTTTTAATGAGGTGATATTTTAACTGTTTCACCGAAATCTGATGACACGATTTTTTGTGAGATCACAATGTTTCATTGTTTAAATTGTATTTTTGAGTACAAAAATGGATTCAATGTCCTAAAAAATCCCTTCAACATTTGGATTGTGCAAATTCAACAACTTAAAACTAAATTTTCCCCTATTTCTAATCAAAAACTATGGTTTTAACAATTTTTACTCAGATTTTTGGCAAAATCAACCAAAAAAAAATCAAAAGTGGTCTCATTAAACAATTGTGTTAATGCATTATCAAGTGACACCTTATCTCTAATTTTATCAGTACAAGTAAGATATTTAATATCACAATGTAGGGTTTGATTAATCTATTTCTGTACAAAATAAACCAGGTGAATACACTAAGTGAATACTTGGAAAGCCAACATTTTCTCAAGTTCAATTGATCCTGTCAAACACCTAAACTGATTGTATTTTCAATGAACATGGAGTAGACTGACTTCTGTCACAAGGGCATAAAGTGGAAGTGTGATGTAACTACATAGAAACTGCACAGCAAACCTAGACACAAACACAAGAAACCCAAGGTAATCCTTATCAGATGCATAATAAGGTCACTCTCAATATTCTCCATACACATATTAAAGCTGCAAAACAATCAACTAGTGATAAGTCAAAGAAGAGATAATGATATTAAATAAATAAAAAACAAACAGTTAAAATGATGAAGTTTGCTTGGAAGTTAGAATGTCCTTTACATGTAACCAATTAAATATAAATTAGCACACTAGTCTATATGTTGCATACTTACCCTGTGATAATTCTTACTATGATGAAATTAAACCTCTCATGAAAACAAGATCTCAGGCCAAATTCATACTGCAAGAATGAAGTCAAATTTAAATAAGGTGCACAGAGGGATCAGAATTGAAACTTTTTAGCTGTGTAAACTAAAATTGATTTAAAACACCTAGCACTACAATATGTTACTATTGTTATAACAGTAAATCCAATGATTCTACATACAAAAGTTCATTCTTTACTAAATGAACATAGTGCTTACCCATATCCACAAGAAGAAAGCAAGCTGGAAAGCATTCTGCAGAACATAAGGTAAGTTTGCTAACCATCAAAGCATTGTCATTTCCATGAATATTCAGTAAATAGGATTCAGAAATAGAATTTGTCAATGAGGCATTGGTGTTAAAAGCATTTTGATACCTGGAACAGAGTGAAATGGAACAAGAAAAGAACAAGTTTAGGATGACTGAACCAAAAAAGTTCATCGGTTGGCTGCACTATGGGAATTCCTTGAACTACGACATGCCTCTCTTGAATTTCTAAGGCCATCTTTGTTATTATAACTTGTAGCTTTGTGCCGACCAACAAAACCGTCTACGCATTTTCAAGATCGAATGGCAATAAGCCCGAAGAATTCAATCAAGAAACTGTCTAGGTCATTAACTCACATCATCAATAAGACAATCCTATTAGTCTAAGACTTTTGCTTACTTACAGCTAAGGGAACAAAAGAGAGCCAAAAGTACGCATACCATCATGCTCAGAGAAACACATCCAATCCAAAAGAAAATATTAATTGAACAAAAGCGAAAACTGCTTTATGAATATGCAAAATTATGTCTTTGGCGAGAGAGATGAGTCTTGAAGACTTACCATACACATTAAGAAGCAAAAAAATTACAGCAAAAGCCCACAAGGAAGGACTGCAGATAATGCATCAAAAGGCCTCTATTTAGGTAAAATTCAAGGGGATTTTCAAAACATTCCAAGAAGTTGACATAGCAAGGCCCAAGAAGGAAACCTAATATTATTTCTGAAGACCAAAGCTTTTGTGAGCAGGGAAATCTGTACTAACTTGATTCCAACCACCCTCTTGAAGTCATCATCCAATGACCTCTTGATATATTTATGAAAATCAAACTTGCTATTTGGGGTAAAGTGAGCCTATACAGTTCCAATAAATAAATAAAATTACAACACTAATCAGATTCCTTACACAAATGATATGGGTGCTGATATAACAAAGATGAAATGGAAAATATGATTTAAAATTATCAAAACTTACAACAATGAAGCCATGGCGCAAGGTCATGTAATCAAATTTTTCTACTGACCAAAATAATTGTCAAGAAGCATACCTGCAAATCCATGGAAAATTAATGTTAAAGAAGAATTTGATATTTCCCAGTTAACATGTAAAGGTCAAACTCAGATATATCCATAGATCATTTGCAAGTATGAAATACTTACCATCCATTTAAGAATCAGTATTCGGCTCGATAAAGGCATATGACGCTTTACAAATGAGGTTTCTTGGGTTAATGTGAATCTTGCAGGATCTACTTGGGCCAATAAAGCAAGCAATTGCCTCAATATACAATTTTCTTAACACGCTCAAAAAGTTACCCAACCCAAAAGATTCATTCTTTGTCCTTTTAATCTTCTATATTTAAAAACATTACTCAATCGGCTTATAATATATCTTTTTAACTGAAACAAGATTTTTTTGGAGAATCAGTAACTTGAAAGATCAGCTATCACTATTAAACCAGTTACAACTATTTCATAAATACTATAAAAAGGCCAGTTACAACTTACAACATGTCTCTGGAGACTTGAACCCACATAGTTGGGAAACAAATTGTTTACCAAACTACTTGAACTAAGATCCATTTACCAATCGGCCGATAACTAACACAGTATATCCCAATTAGAATTGGCAGGTTGCCAACCAGTTATTGCTTTTCAACTTAAGGAGTCTCCAGAGAATGGAGTAAATAAGATTCCATAGCAACCCAGTTAAGGGAAAAGAAATAAAAGAACATCAACTCACCATTTGAAAACTCATAATCCAGAGTTTGTGATTCCCTTTCCCACTCTTTCCAACGCCTCATCTAGGCATCAAGAGGACTTGTAGATCTCAGTATTAACAAAGGATATAAATGCATGCAGAGGTCAAAACAGTAAAACCCAAGGCAGAATTTCACTGAACATTATTGGACAAAATAATTGATCTCCCCTTCCACCTACCTTTGCTCTTGCCAATGCCACAGTTAAGATACTATGTAACACATGGAGAAATGCCAGCATAAAGATGAGGATGTAGAGTTGAAGCATGCCACTTTGGGAAACCAGAGGATACTTACCCTGAATACAAAGCAGCAGAGTTATCAAGTAAAATCCAACATAAAATAAATATTTGAAATTTGTATGGGAAGCTAATTTCAAGATGGTCTAAATCAACTCGATCTCGGCAGGATAATCAATCAAAGAATCATAGGACCTGGATAAAGAAACCATGTGCATTAAGACTAAGAGAAGGGTTTGGCCTTTACATGTGCAGAGATACAATGTTGGCTACCCTCAGAAGCAGCTAAGATGCATCTCCATGGGACCTCCTGTTCAATAGACATTGATTCCCATAGACTTTTTTGCATGCACTCCTTTTCTTGGTCATTATCCCCTTCCACCTTTATATCGCTAGAATCAATTTCCTTCTTACATGGAAGCATAATATAAGCTATTTTTTTGGGTATACAAATCATGGAATTGGGATTTTGTCCAATTGTCAGTAGAAGCAATATGAAACCCAGAAGCATCAACTCTGCAACCCAAAAAGACGATTTTCAAAAATATTTGCTTAGCGGACATATTCAGAAATTCTAGCGAGCAGATGCTAAAAGAAATCAATGTAGTTGCCTGAAATTAAAGGCTGAAATTCAATTTAGAAAATCGAAAACAAGCTACCAATGCAATCTAAGCAGATCAGTTAAATACATAAAATAGATATTGTCAAGTTCAACCCATGTAACCATTTTAGAAGGAGGTTCTATCTAAAATAGCATAAATTTGTTGTTCAAATTAGTTTCAGAGTATTTGGGGGATAGACTACATGAAGCAACATGGTGGATATGAGTGGTTTCGAGTATCCATTACCTGCTTTCAATTTTTCAAGCGCTTCATATAGAGCCTTTTTATTTCTTCTAGAGAGCCACTGTAAATATAATGACAGAAAAGGGCTTTATTAGTACAGATACAAGCAGAATTCAAAACTTGTAATCCTACAGATTTGTTTATCATGTCTTCCTCTATCAGCATCCTTTTCCTGTAATAACCAAAGCAATAATTCTACTTCTAATCACTGATGACATATGGAATATGAGCCATTCATATTGGGTTTTAAAAGTGTGTTTTATTGGTGATTTCAGAAGCCAAAATTTATCACATTTCTACCAGTCAAAACAAACTGAATGCAGAAGTGAACCAAAGTAAGATCAATTCAACTAAACCAAAAAGTGCATAGTTGAAATCTAAGCAAAACCTTACATTGCTAGCATAATGAATACCATGTTCAAGAAGTAAAGAGATGGCCACAAATGCCAAAAAAACAACTGCTACTTCCCAAGTAGGAGTTTTCTCTAGAGAACGATCATTGCCACTGTCTGCTCCTGCCATATTCTTCTCAGAGGACTGGTAATTGCTTCTAAATTCACCACAACCTTAAAAAGGAAATTTTAGCAGTTTAAAACAATTCTGAATCAGGGTTGATACTCCCAACCACAATATCATCTTTTCAATTCCCAAATCTTGAATTCGAGCACAAATACCCTCTCTCTGAATACAGACGTGGTGAGGCTATCCTTTTAATATTGTTGGTGTATGAAAGAAGACTACCTACTGTAGCTTTGAATTTTGTAAATAAAGAACTCAAGAATTGGTCTCTTGTGGAGTCATTCAAGTGAATCCAATGGCATGGGAAGGCCAAGTGAATCAATTTGTCAGTATAAACATGAACCCAAGTCCATCAATCCATACCCAAGTCCATCAATGGCATGTAAAGGCTGAAATTCAATTTAGAAAATCCAAAACAAACTACCAATGCAATCTAAGCAGATCAGTTAAATACATAAAACAGACATTGTCAAGTTCAACCCCTGTAACCATTTTAGGAGGTTCTATCTAAAACAACATAAATTTGTTGTTCAAATTAGTTTCAGAGTATTAGGGGGATAGACTAAAAGAAGCAACATGGTGGATATGAGTGGTTTCGAGTATCCATTACCTACTTTCAATTTTTCAAGCACTTCATATAGAGCCTTTTTATTTTTTCTGGAGAGCCACTGTAAATATAATGACAGAAAAGGGCTTTATTAGTACAGATAAAAGCAGAATTCAAAACTTGTAATCCTGCAGATTTGCTTATCATGTCTTCCTCTATCAGCATCCTTTTCCTGTAATAACCAAAGCAATAAGTCTACTTCTAATCACTGATGACATATGGAATATGAGCCATTCATATTGGGTTTTAAAAGTGTGTTTTGTTGGTGAATTCAGAAGCCAAAATTTATCACATTTCTACCAGTCAAAACAAACTAAATGCAGAAGTGAACCGAAGTAAGATCAATTCAACTAAACCAAAAAGTGCATAGTTGAAATCTAAGCAAAACCTTACATTGCTAGCATAATGAATACCATGTTCAGGAAGTAAAGAGATGGCCACAAATGCCAAACAAACAACTGCTACTGCCCAACTAGGAGTTTGCTCTAGAGAACAATCATTGCCACTATCATCTCCTGCCATATTCTTCTCAGAGGACTGGTAATTGCTTCTAAATTCACCACAACCTTAAAAAGGAAATTTCAGCAGTTTAAAACAATTCTGAATCAAGGTTTATACTCTCAACCACAATATTGTCTTTTCAATTCCCAAATCCTGAATTCGAGCATGGGAACCCTCTTTTTGAATACAGACGTGGTGAGGCTATCTTTTTAATATTGTTGGTGTATGAAAGAAGACTACCTACTATAGCTTTGAATTTTGTAAATAAAGAACTCAAGAATTGGTCTCATGTGGAGTCATTCAAGTCAATGCAATGGCGTGGGAAGGCCAAGTCACTCAATTTGTCAGTATAAATGTGAACCCAAGTCCATCAATCCATACCCAAGTCCATCAATGGCGTGGGAAGGCCAATTGTTGTCCACTCTTTCCCTACATCTGTGAATTAGCCAATCCCCCACTTGAATTCCCCTTTTCAACTTTTCTAGTGTTGGACAGTTCAAAACTCTCTTGTGGCAAGATATGGGCATCAACAAACCACTCGACAGCCTCACAATTAAACTTTAGAGCATAATTTCTTACGGTCTACCCCAACATTATCCTAGTAACAATTTCTGCAACCTGTAATTCAAAGCTACAAAGCTAGTGAGGTTGTTTTTTTTTCAACTTAAGAAATGGAGCTTGAAGTAAAGAATCATAGGACCTGGATAAAGAAACCATGCACATTAAGACTAAGAGAAGGGTTTGGCCTTTACATGTGCGGAGCTACAATGTTGGCCACCCTCAGAAGTAGCTAAGACGCGTCTCCATGGGACCTCATGTTTAGTAGACATTCATTCCCATAGAATTTTTTGCATGCGCTCCTTTTCTTGGTCATTATCCCCTTCCACCTTTATATCGCTAGAATCAATTTCCTTCTTACATGGAAGCATAATATAAGCTATTTTCTTGGGTATACAAATCACAGAAATGGGCTTCTATCCAACTGTCAGTAGAAGCAATATGAAACCCAGAAGCATCAACTCTGCAACCCAAAAAGATGATTTTCAAAAATATTTGCTCATAGGACATATTCAAAAATTCTAGCCAGCAGGTGCTAAAAGAAATCAGTGTAGTTGCCTGAAATTAAAGGTTGAAATTCAATTTAGAAAATCCAAAACAAGCTACCAATGCAATCTAAGCAGATGAGTTAAATACATAAAACAGACATTGTCAAGTTCAACCCCTGTAACCGTTTTAGACGGAGGTTCTATCTAAAACAGCATAAATTTGTTGTTCAAATTAGTTTCAAAGTATTATGGGGATAGACTACAAGAAGCAACATGGCGGATATGAGTGGTTTCTAGTATCCATTACCTGCTTTCAATTTTTCAAGAACTTCATATAGAACCTTTTTATTTCTTCTGGAGAGACACTGTAAATATAATGATAGAAAAGGGCTTTATTAGTATAGATGCAAGCAGAATTCAAAACTTGTAATCCTGTAGATTTTTTTATCATGTCTTCCTCTATCAGCATCCTTTTCCTGAAATAACCAAAGCAATAATTCTACTTCTAATCACTGATGACATATGGAATATGAGCCATTCATATTGGGTTTTAAAAGTGTGTTTTTTTGGTGATTTCAGAAGCCAAAATTTATCAAATTTCTACCAGTCAAAACAAACTGAATGCAAAAGTGAACCGAAGTAAGATCAATTCAACTAAAGCAAAAAGTGCACAGTTGAAATCTAAACAAAACCTTACATTTCTAGCATAATGAATACCATGTTAAAGAAGTAAAGGGATGGCCACAAATGCCAAACAAACAAATGCTACTGCCCAAGTAGGAGTTTGCTCTAGAGAACGATCATTGCCACTGTCAGCTCCTGCCATATTCTTCTCAGAGGACTGGTAATTTCTTCTAAATTCACCACAACCTTAAAAAGGAAATTTCAGCAGTTTAAAACAATTCCCAATCAAGGTTGATACTCTCAACCATAATATCGTCTTTTTAATTCCCAAATCCTGAATTCGAGCACTGGAACCCTCTCTCTGAATACAAATGTGGTGAGGCTATCCTTTTAATATTGTTGGTGTATGAAAGAAGACTACCTACTATAGCTTTGAATTTTGTAAATAAAGAACTCAAGAATTGGTCTCCTATGGAGTCATTCAAGTCAATGCAATGGCGTAGGAAGGCCAAGTCAGTCAATTTGTCAGTATAAATGTGAACCCAAGTCCATCAATCCATACCAAAGTCCATCAATGGTGTGGGAAGGACAATTGTTGTCCACTCTTTCCCTACATCTGTGAATCGGCCAATTCCCCCACTTGAATTCCCCTTTTCAACTTTTCTGGCGTTGGACAGTTCAGAACTCTCTTGTGGCACGATCTGGGCATCAGCGAACCACTCAACAGCCTCACAATTAAACTTCAGAGCATAATTTCTTATGGTCTACCCCAACATTATCCTAAACATATCTAACAATAATATGTCCAATTACAAAAATCACATTGAATTCCAACATCAAATTTATCAAATTACGGTGGCATTGCATTGCAAGGCCTTCAAACTCCACAGAAAGATAAAAATGGTGTAGAAAAAGCCCAAAATTATTGCATCATCCTTGCACTATATTTAATCTTCACACTACTGTTTGCATGATAAAGAATGATCGATTGGAGAGTGGAATATAAACAATTACAAAAGAATAGCAATGGTGAAAACCACATCTGGAAAATATGCCTTCACATGAAGTATGCAGTTAATGGTACCGTGTCCGTCACATCTTCTCAATGCCATTCGCCTTAAAGAAAACATAATCTAATTGCGGGTCGTGTTGATTGATATTTATTTTATATACCACAAAGAAAGTATAAGATAAAAGGAAATGCATATTTTTGTCATGATAAGTCGACCCCACCTTGTGTTTTGCGCTATCTCGCAGGTAGATACTGCATGGATGAACCTACATTATCCGAATCCCGCCAGGAGGCTTAAGTCTCAAGTTAGGGTTCATTTTCTTACCTGTGAGTGTCCCGATCTGAGACGAAATGACAAAGCAAGATTTGGATTCGTCCACGTAAAAGGAAGCTATGCACGAAAAATTTTTTAAGCAGTAGTTTGAACATTTTTCCATTGTAGACATATAAAGAGGAATGGTATACCAAATACCAGTTACGATAGTATTCCATTCCAGTAAGAGAAAACACCTCCCGGCTTCCATCAACGTTGGCGCAGCTGGGTTTCTTAGATAATTCACACCTTGATACTTTGAATTGTTTTAGCTTACTAATTTTTTTATACACATCCGGTGTAGAATAAACGGTGATGGGGTATCTTTTTAAGTCACTCTTTGATATGAAGGTCATCTATTTGAAATTGGGGAAAAAATCCAACCATGTAAAGCGCTTATTCGCCCAGGAAAGATGCAATCCTGATTGATTTTGACAGCTTAGATGTTGAAATGTGACAACAAAGTAATGTGAATAATGTAATTATGGGTAAATTTGGTTTATTACCGATCAGTCAATAAAGAGAAGGATTTATGTAACCAAGTAATCCCATATTAATTTGGATTCAGTTGTATAACAAGAATGAGTTATGTAACCAAGTAATCCCATATTAATTGGGATTTCCGGTGAGGCTTGTAATCATGGAGAATCATCTTTGATTAATAAGTTTTCAATCCCTTGCTCAGGGGATGTCTCATTGATACATTGTCAAGGTTTTACCACGTAACTTTTGTGTCTTCTTACTGTGTATATGATTCAATTTCCATTCAGTTTTTTCTCCAGTGTTTGTTTAATGTTTCTTTAGACCAACAAATGGTATCAGAGAAAGTTGGTTAAGAGAGCAATCGGGTCCCTGTTTTCACAGTTGAAGTCTGTAGTGAGTGTTAGAGCTACCATTTGAAAGTCGTGAAGTCTGTATAATTTTTTTTTGAAACAAAGGCGAAATCTTTGTGAAGATAAAAAAACAGAGCCACCCGAGCTGCTGGAAATTTTGATTCCGCCAGAGAAATTAGATCGTTGAGAAAAGAGGAGAAACATTCCTATAGAACTACTTCCAGAGGGAAATAATCTTGCAGCTCTTCTACTGTCGCCACCTGAGAAAGCAAGAACCAATCATTTGATCGTTGACCTAGACGTCGAGATTTAGTGGCGTTGAATGATTGATAACCAAAGGCCACAAAACAAGCCACTGACAAATTTTGCATCAAGTCTACTTTTTTTGAAGTTGCTAGAGGAGGATTGAAGTTAGGGGGAGGAGACGTGGTCCACATCAGTCTGCCTGTTGTGGAAAGTCAGCTGTGGAGAGTCAAAAGTCAGGGGGAGAGCCATCAGTAAGAGACGAACGATGTATGGAGCACACCAACGATTGAATGAACCACACTACCACTATTGAAGAGAAAGGATGACGCATAGTCGTATTGTGGCAGTTTGATTAGCAGCAAGCCTTTTTGTGTCCGCTGAAGCTGAGAGCCCAAAACAAAAAGAGTCGTTGGTTGTACAGACAACATTGTTTCGGAGAAAGTTAAGGAAGCTTGGTAGTTTTTTTCTAGCAAAATTTGTTGAAAGGTTTCTCTGGTTAAGACAAAATGAACAATTTTTTTTATTCTGGAATACTAACAAAAAAATTTGAATAAGGATTTTTTGAAGGGGAACATGTTCAGTTTTTTTTTTTTAATAAACAAGTTCAATTTTTTTTTAAAGGCTAAGAATTGTAGAAAGGAATTTCTTTATTAAAAAAGGCTTAGATTTCTGAAGAGGAAACCAAAAATTAATAAACCTTAAACCTTTTTTTTTAGAAACCCTAGCTGGCAGAAAGGAAACCATAACATTTTTTTAAGAAACCCTAGTTGAAAGAAGGAAACCCTAGTAGGAGGATTTGTAGAAAGAAATGGAAAAAATAATGAATGCAAAGTTCGAGGTGGAGAAGTTCACCGAAAAAAAAAATAATAAATAATTAATTAATTCTCTATGGACAATGAAAGTTAGGGATTTTGATCCCTCATTACCATCAGGTTGTACTTAGCGGATGAAGTTCTTTTCAATATTGTTGAAGAAACATCAGAATCGAGTTTATGTGGAAAACTAGAAACGTTGTATATGACCAAACCTTTAACAAATAGAATTTATCTGAAAAGACAGTTATACTGTATTCAGATGAAGGAGGGTACAAAATTGTAGAACATTTAAATGTTTTTAGTACATTTATTTTCCAAACATCAAATATGGAAGTTAAATTTCAGGAAGAAGACAAAGACATCACTTTGTTGTGTTCTTTTTCTGAATCATGGGAGCACTTCATAACTTATATCAGTTTGAGAACACCTGAATCTTTAGAGTCTGATACAGTTGTGGGAGCTATGTTATTTGAAGAAGTGCGAAGGAAGTCCAGTATTGAAACCTCCGCACTAGAATCCATGGTAGCCAGAGGCCAATCAAAGGAAATAAAGGAGAAAGCAAGGAGTTCTTCCAGATCAAAATCAAAGGGAAAAAGTGTAAAGCCAAATTTTGGTACTGCAATAAAGTTGGACACCTCAAGAAACAATGTTAGAAACGAGAAGAGTCTGAAAACCTAAAGAAGGAAGAAAACCAAGTTGAGTTAGGTATGATTGATGAAGTTTTATCTACTAAATGGGGTATGGTAGATGAAGCTTTACCTATTTGTAATGTCTCTCAGAATTATGATAATTGGTTATTAGATTATGATGCCTCTCATCACATGAGTCCACACAGAAATTGGTTCACGTCATTTGAAGTTGTGAATTGTAGTTATATGTTTATGGGTAATAATGTATCTTGTCAGACTATTGGGATGTGAAATATCAAAATTAAAATGTATGATGATACAATTATAACATTAAATGATGTTAGACATGTACCTGAATGGAAAAAAAAATTGATTTCTTTGGGAGTGTTAGACTCGGATGGTTACAAGTTTACAGGTTAGAATGGAGTGTTGAAAGTTTCAAAAGGCGCCCTGGTTTTTATCAAGGCATAACATATCGTTAATATTTACAGACTTAAAGGAAGTACTCAGGTCAATGAGGCAATGACTGTATCAGATAAGGAAAAAGAAGGTACTCGCCTATGGCATCAGCGGTTGGGTCACATGAGTGAAAAGGGTCTTTAGGTACTGATGAATCACAAGTTTCTTCCTGATTTGAAATCCTTGAAGTTGGATTTTTGTAAACATTGTGTATTTGGTAAACAATGTAAACATAAATTTAAAAATCGAAGTCATAATAGTAAAGAAATTTTGGACTATATCGATTCTGATCTTTAGGGACCATCTCCTACTATATCTTATGGAGGTGCATTATACTTCTTAACATTTATTGATGATGTCTCCTGGAATGTTTGGGTCTATATGTTATAAAGGAAAGATGATGTATTTAATGTTCTTAAATAATTTAAAGAAATGGTAGAAAAGAAAATAGACAAATCAATTAAATGTTTAAGAACTGACAATGATGGTGAATTCACTTCTCTATAATTTGAACAATATTGTAAGTATGTAAGGTATAATTTTGTGATACATGTGATTGATGGAGGTAAAGTTGCTCTCAAGAAGGTCCATACACAAGAGAATTGTGCAGAGATATTCACGGAGCCAGTTGTAATAGAGAAGCTTCGATGGTGTTTGGCTATTCCTAGCTTGCAAAAGAGATGATGAATGGGCATGGGAAAGGGATTACGAAAATTGTTGTCAAGGTGGATATTATTGAAATGTGACAAAAAAGTAATGTAAATAATGTAATTATGGGTAAATTTGGTTTATTACCTTTCAGTCAGTTGTATAATGAGAAGGAGTTATGTAACAAGGTAAACCCATATTAATTGGGATTACCCATGAAGCCTGAAACCATGAAGAATAATATTTGATTAATAAGTTTCCAATCACTTGCCCCGTGTAGGTTTCCTTGATACACTATCAAGGTTTTACCACGTAACTTTTGTGTGTTTTTGTTGTGTATATGATTCAGTTTCCATTCAGTTTTTCCTCTATATATTTCTTGCTATGTGTTTGTTTACTATCTCTTTAGACCAACATTAGATGCCTTTAGATCTCGATATCTCAAATTACAAATCAAGCCTAAAGTCAAACTCAAATAACTGATTATATATAATATAAATTTCATATAAAATAAATAAATAAAAACAATTTTATCTTTTAACTTCAATCTCTACATTCCATAATTTACACATTCAAAAGATTACATTAATTTTTACCATCAAATAAATTTGTGTGGTGTATAGAAACAATTGAATCTAATCTCCATTCTCATGATTAGACCCAACTTTATATTCTCTGCCATTACATACAATGTAGGTAACGCTTATGCAGTGATATTTTTTAATTATAAATTAAAGATATCTATGAAAATAAATGTGAGCGGAAATAATTAATAATTATTAATGTTAAAATATATAATAATAAGATATTATAATTTATTTTTAAAAACTTAAATTTAAAAAATTTATTTTTAATAGATTTAGATATCAAAATAAATCTTATATAATGGAGTTATGAGAACATTGAATAAATTATATTACAATAAAATTATGAACAAAACAATAAAGTCACTACCATTATGCCAATAAATGGTTGACAAAAACTTATTCATTACAGTATAAAAATATTTTTATAACCACATAAAATTTAACTTAATAATTAACTATATATCTAATTAATGTGAATATGAAGTATTACATAAACTAATATATTTGACGAGTTTTAGAATGATATGTCACATTCAATTTCCAACATCAGATTTGTCAAGTGGCAGGGGCACTGCGTTGTGAGGCCTTCAGACTCTACAACGAGATAGAAAGGTGGAAAGAAAAACCCAAAATTAATGCAGCGCAGTGAAAACGATCTATCATTTTAATGACTGCAGTATAAAGAACCTTCACACCCTGGTGATAAAGAGTCATCGATCGGAGTGTGAAATGCAAATAACTATAAACGAAGAGCAGCAGTGAAAACCGCTCCTGCAAAATATGCCTTTGCATGTACTCATTATGAAATGCACGCAAAATATGTGTGAAGAAAATGGGCTATCTTTCATTATAAAAGAATACATATACATATGATTTTCTCCACTTGCATCCTGTTGTTTCAAAACAGTTAACTTCTAAATTGCCTTCTGACTGTCTCTGTTCAGACAACTTCTAAATTGCCCTTTGCACATAAAGATGACTTCCTCTATGTAGTTGTCAAGAAAGAAGCAAATTACAAAATGTATGTCTGATCAAATACTAGTGATAGCACTGTATATCACATGAGGCCCCGTATCTAAGACGACCCATCATATCATGATATATACAGACCACTGAAGGCAGCTATTTTCAAAAGCCTGGAAGCTAATCATCTCTGGATGTGCATTGAATCCTTCTTTACAGAAAATATCTGTCCCTCTATTTTGCTATCTGGAGATATGGGAAATAAAAAACTTTTTAAAATTCATTCATCAACACCTTGATCCTCTATTTTGCTCCCTGAAGATATGGGAAATAAAAAAATTCATCCACTATTTTGCTCTCTGAAGATATGGGAAATAAAAAAATTCATTTATCAACACCCTGACCCTGTTCTTCCAATTAGAAAATTCAAGAGTCTCCCATTTATATCTCTCATTTCCCATATCCTCAATTCCAAACCATTTGGAACAATATAAGACACTCCTTAATGCAAGAAATTATGCCTTGGTATTAGTTACTTTGCCGCTAAACGAGAGGAAATGGTAAAAACCCCAGCTCAAATGAATGGGTATTAGGAAAGGCAGAAAGGAGAAATACAAAAATTAAGACACACAAACTATAGGAGCTATTGTTCTTCTTTATTGATCACACAAATTTGATTATTACAAAAAATCCATAGATTTACTCATCCAAAATAAATCAACACCCTTTAAATTAGACTTTTCCCAAAATATAACTCATTTCAGATTAAACTTTTACCAGAACATAACTTAACTCACTTGAAATCACTAGACTTGTGTCAATTAACTAAATCTCTTAAATTTAACCCAGTCTAAATCTCTTAAATTTAAGAAACTCTAACATGCGAGACTAATTACAATTTCTAACAGCTGCCCCATGACTCTAATGATGTGGCCGCACGGAAAAAACCACCTAGAAAGCAAGCCCACAGATTCCTTCGGCCCCGAGTTATTTGTGATTTCCTCCCCTGATTAAATGATACCTTGTCCCTGACAAAAACATGATTTAATCGTTGGTCATGGTGATTAATATTAATATCATTTATAAATCGAAGAAAAAATATTACGTAAAAGGAAATGCATTACATGTGTTTGTCAGGGTTACCCGACGCCAACCCAATATTATGCTTTTCGCTATCTCGCCGACAAAAATTCCATGGATGAACAGACATTAGCCGAACTGCTGCGAGGGGACAGAAATCTCAAATTAGGGTTCATTCGCTTTGCTATGGCAAACTGAAAATTCTCGTGAAGAGGCAGATCCGGAACCTCCTTTAGTCCTTCCAGCATCTGCACGACCTCCCCCATCGAAGGTCTAAAATTGGCATCCTCCTGTATGCACTGAAAACCGATTTTCAATACTCTGATCGCTTGGTTTCTGTCAAAACCGCAATCACCCGCAAGTCTCGAGTCGATCACCTCCGTCTCTCTGCCGACGACAGCCATTGAGAGCGCCCAAGCAGGCAAGTGACACTTATCGGACTCAGCCCATTTACTATAGTTCTTTCGCCCTCCAATAATCTCGAGAACCACGATTCCAAAGCTGTACACATCGCTCTTCTCAGTGATGGCGCATTCCAGAAGCCACTCCGGGGCAAGGTAACCGGGAGTGCCTCTCATGGTGGTCACCACGCCGCTATCTTTTCGGCTCATGAGCGTAGCCAACCCGAAGTCAGAAACCTTGGCCACGAAATTCTCGTCGAGGAGAATGTTTTGAGGCTTTACATCCAAATGAATGATCTTATACCGGCATTCCTGATGTAAGTAAGCCAGGCCACGGGCGGTGCCCAATACGATATTGAATCTAATGGGCCAAGTCAGGAACCCTATCTTACTCGCGTCGAAAAGCCATCGGTCCAAGGAGCTATTGGGCATGTGTTCGTAGATGAGGATCTTGTGAGATCCCTGCGAGCAGAAACCCAACAGTTGCACCAGATTCCAGTGATGGATTATGCCCAATATCGCAACCTCTGAGTAAAATTCCTTCGCGCCTTGCCTTGCGATCTCCAGTCTCTTCACAGCTACCATCGTCCCATTTTCAAGCACGCCTTCGTACACTGTCCCGAACCCGCCGGATCCCAGCACCTTCCCAAAATTGTTGGTCAGCTTCCGAATTTCCTTGAACGAGAATTTCCTCGCCATCACATTCGGAATACTGTACGCAGTCTCACTTGAATGGTCTCTCCCGGAATTGCCTGATTCTGGTCGTGACCTTCTGCAAGCCCTGAAAGGATGAAAGAAAATCAAAACCAGTGCAGCTGCTAGCAAACCGACTCCGACCCCGACCCCGATAACCGTTTTGTAGGATTTCTTGCCATGCTTCGAGGCCTTTGGATTCCTGATTAAATCCATGCTTTGCACTTTGATGAAAGCAAAATTCTTCCCGTTCGAGGTCTCTGCAAGTGTCCCGAGCTGAGACGCAACGACAAAGCAAGATTTGGATTCGTCCAGATAAAAGGAAGCTCTGCACGAGCAATTTTTTAAGCAGTAGTCTGAACATTTTTGCATAGTAGACATATTAAGAGGAACGGTATACCGGTTACGATAGTATTCTATTCCCGAAAGAGAAAACATCTGCCAGCTTCCATCAACGTTGGCGCAGCTGGGTTTCTCAGATAATTCACAGCTGGATCCATTGAATCTGTATTCACTTCCTATGTGATGTGTACCGTTGTTGGGGCATTTACATTGTTGATTCTCTTGAGAACAAACCCCATAATTGCCACAAGAGTTGGGCAATTGGCATTTGCTCATAGCTTCGGACAACAGTTGGAAGGGCCCTGCAATTCCGGCTGCATATCCTCTCAGATTTCCATCATGGTCCAGTCTTATGTAGACGGCGTCTGACGATAAATTTGGCCGGGCACCGCGAGAGAGATAATAATCCGGCGTAAAAGATGAAATATTACACATATTCAATGCACTGCTAGTCGTAGAGAGTAGAAACTTCAAACCGAGACTTGAAGCCGGCCATGAAATAGTCACGTTGAAGGAAACACCTGAGCAATTTTGGTCCAGAGTAAGGGCGCTCTCATTGTAGACATTCCACGTCCAGTAGAGCTCGGAGAACGCAGGATCGGATCCGTTGACATAGAGTCCCAGACCCCCGGGCCTCACTTGCAGGCTATATGTGCCATGCGACAGATTATAACGGGACTTTCGGCTAACGAGCGCTTGCCCTACACGGAGGTATTGGCCAAGCAAAAGCGTATCGGTGGGATTATCGCTGCTTTGCCAGAGAGTTGCGTTTGCCTTGCCAAGAATTCGAAGCACACCGCCACCGGACAGTCTCATTCCCGTGACCTTCTTCCCGCCTGTGTTCGTCGACCATATGATTCTCCTACCAGAAGACAATAACCCGCCATTAATGGAGTCGGAAAGCACCAGATTCCCATCAGACTGCAGCTCCAGGATCCCGTTCTGTGACACGGGGTTATCTCCATTGGCAGCCCACACAACCCCACCATTTTGCTGCAAAGGCGATCCGGACAGCACGATGGACAGAACATATTCATCCTTTCCTGTTTGCACGAAACTCAAAAAGGACCAGGACGTGATTCCGGAAGAGAAGTTCTCATGAACAATATGCGTGATGAGAATTGCAGTGGCGTTGTCTTCGTTATTGAGAAACAAGGAAGCTACCGTGGTACTCACGTCGGAAACAGACCAAGTTGTGTTGATGGTGACGAATCCATCAAAGCTCTGGGCATTTACCAAACAGTGGATCAGGGTAAACATGAACCAGACAGTACAGATTAGCCTGCGACAGAACCTGACTCGGGATCCTTCCATCATCTTATATATGACAACTCAACAAACTCAACAGAGCGAAAAGCAGCAATAGGGCCGATAATCTGCTCCTCCATAACCCAGAGAAAAAGGAGAGGATTGCTGTAATAATAGCCAAGGTCTAATTGATTGCTTAAGAATAAATTCTCCTATTAACCAACTTTAAACAACATTATCTGAATAAATTCATAATAGTCAGTTTGCGTAATCACATTCTGGTAGGCGACCGTTAAAGTCAAAAGCACGAGTCATGATTTTTTGGCAGCGCATGAGTTGAGATGTGTGATCGGATCCTTCAGACTTTAACATGACTTCAGTGCAGATGGGCGTCAATGGATAAAAACCGACCTGAACAATTCAAATGCATCAAATGCGACAAACGGCGTTGAAAAGACCTGGAAATTGTTTCTGGTGTCGAACCGTGCCTACCAAGGTTGGAATTTCAAACCCTACCTATCCTTCAAAATTGATATAACCGTTTCACTATTATTCGTCAAAACTGATGTAACCATTTAACTATTTTTTTAATAATATTTCGCTAACAACAATCAATTTACCCATCAAATTCCATCTAACTGTTTTTTTAATATTCCATCCAACTGTTTTTTTTAATACCCATCAAATTCCATCTAACTGTTCTTTTTAATATTCCATCTAACTGTTTTTTTTAATAATATTTGACTAACAATAATCTGTTTTTTTTTAATAATATTTGACTAACAATAATCAATCCCCTCAAATTCCATCCCTTATCAAATATTAAGCACTGAATATTAAGCAACCTATTCATAATTTAACTGCACTAAATACGAAGACGTAATATCCCGAGGGCTCGAAAACGATAGTTACAAGTATTACATTATGTACTAAGTTATATATTAACAGTCAATTATTGACTTAGTGTTTGGTTACAAGTATTACATTATGTACTAAGTTATATATTAATTGACTTAAGCACCCTATTCATAATTTAAATGCACTAAATACAAAGAGGGAATATACCGAGGGCTAGAAAACGATAGTTACAAGCATTACATTATGTACTGTTATATATTAACAGTCAATTATTGACTTAATGTTTGGTTACAAGTATTACATTATGTACTAAGTTATATATTAACAGTCAATTTTATTGAATTAATGTTTTGGAGATATGTGATAAGATAGTTTCGACTTTAACATGAGATTAGTCAAGATGGGTATGAATGGATAAAAATAGAGATGTATCATTTAAATGTAACAAGGTTGTATGGTTAGTTTTTTAGTTTAGTTTAATTATTGAAGATTGAAAGGTATGAAAGAATTTCTAGATTTGAATAAAGAATTTAGTTTAAATATATTTCAATTAAAGTAAAAAACAATAAAGACATAATGGGACAAGAGGTTAACTATTGAAAATTGATGCATTCATCCAAAGAATTTGTCATGTAGTTAGTTGTTACCATTGAATTTATTGAGTATGAGTGGAATGAGTAGATTGATTATTGTGGTATAAAATTGGCCCATCTTGCTAGAGAATCTGTAGCATAGATGTAGATAAAACAGTATTTGTGGTGTGGTGAGGGGATTAATTCTCGCGTGAGGTTATTTGCTGTATTTTGCATTAAATTCTTTTATTGGCCAATGGCTTTTGTTTTAGTTTAATTGTTTTATAAAATTATTCATTACTTATGTAGCACAAGTTTTCTATGACCCATAGTTATATATACTAATATTGACACTATATATCTATCTATATATATATATATATATATATATATATATATATATATATATATATATGACCTTATTAATATACTAAAATTAGGGTACTATTTTTTTTGTTCCCCTTGTAAAAATCGTAATTTTATTCATAAGACAAAATTGCATGTTGTAAATGATAAAAAGTATATGCATACCGCATGTTCTCGTTTTCACAGAAAACATTAAAAAAAAAATGAAAACCTATTCTTTTCTCCCTTTCTTTTTTTCCACTTTTCGCCAACCTTCAATGTTGGGAGTGGTAGTTACAATGGATAGTTGTTTTGTATTTATGGGAAGGTCTTTGTCAGAATCAGATCCTTCTGATCCATGAGTTCGCTTGTTTCCAGATATTTCCATTCTTGTTAGTCGGGATTCTTGTTGTTGCAAAGGGTTACTGGGGTCTTCCTCCTCCTTGATTGTGTTGTTCTTGACCTTTTGGACATCCATTTCTGCTTTATATTCTATTTCTGATTTTTCTGCTTCTTCATCCAATGGGTTGTGTATTGCCATCCTTTTGGCTTTTTTTGTTACTTCTTGTTCCATTTGGGGATTTTTTTTGCTTGTGGACAAGCACTATGGAGGTGGCCTGTTTGTAGACATCCACGACATCGAAAAGATTTATTTTTGTAATCTAAATGTTGTGTCCACTGTGTATTATTGAAATTTAATGTAATGTTGTCTGGTAGTGCCTGGCTAAGGTCTACTTCAATGCAAAGCCTCGAAATAGTGAATATTCCCCTTGTAAGTCTGTCCCCGTCAATCTTAAGGAACTTTCCTAGGGAGTTCCCTATTGCTATTAAAACATTATGATTCTAGAAATGTAATGGAAGGTTGTGCAACCTGGCCCAAATTGGCATCTTTGTTACTACCATTGTGTTGGCATCGAATTCTAGAAACCAAGGGGTCATGAAGAGTCCGACATTGCGCCAGAACCATTGACCCTTATTGAGGATATGTTCCCTTTCCTATACTATTCTGAATCTGACTGTAAAAAACCCCTTGGGGCATAAGTATATTTCACAATTTGGTGACCATGCAACATATATCCATTGGTGCAAAACATCATCTTTTGGCCAAAAACCATTAAATGTGCATATAACTGCTTTGGAATAGAGATCTGAGTACAAATCATTTACCTCTGGCATTGCAATGGTGAGAGCAGTATTCTCAGATTTTTGTTCTATAATGTAGGGCCCTAGTAGCTCAGGCAGTGTTGCTGGTTCGGTTTGTGCTTTGTCCTTACCTTTAACTACATCCTTGAAAGAGCCTGTGTTTTTTGAGCTGGTTCCAGAACATCCACCCCACAAACACAAGTTGATCATGATGGTCGATTCTATGGCAATGCCATAATATTGAAGTGTGTAGTTATCCTGTAAAATGACACATGAGTAGATTAGGTTTTGCCTGCATGCTGGTATACCGAGGTGGTTCTGCATTTTATATCTTAAATCCTAGATCCTCCACCACTTCTAGATCCTCCAACAAATATGCTTGCCTTCCAGCGTTTTAATGAAAATTTGTATCAGATCCGCCTCAATAGTGTGTGGGTTTGTCTTAGGAAGGGCTCGGTCTGTTTCCCATGCATCCGGATTTGGCATATCTAAGCATATCAATGCTCTATCTAGTTCTTTCTTCTCTAGATCTTAGCTATCTAATGGATTTGTGCAGTTTAGTGCACTGTTTGGTTCTTTCTTTAGCATATCTGGACTAGTATGCCTAGCATTTCCTTTTGTCAGATACTTGTCTGCTGGATCCAAGAGACCTTTCGGGTGTGGCACTTCCTATCTTAGTGTTGTGTCCATGCAAATCTTACCATCATAGGGATCCTGTTCTCAGTTGGGTCATAGATCTTAGTGAAGAGCACCTAGACAGAAGCCCCATACCATCTCCTGTGTTGCCATGACCATCGAGGACGATTCCCTTTTACCCATTATCTTAGAGTCTGCTAGTCGATAGGCAACAGAGGAAAAAGGTTTGTAAAAAGCCGGATCTGGCCATCGCATGAGCCGATATGCAATATGTCTGCTCATAGCGAAGATTCCTAGTCTTGATCTACAAGGAATGCCTTGTTTTACGTATGGAGAGGTCGTCGATGGTCGTTGTGGTGGTCGATCTGCCTTTGGGGGTTCAAAACTAGGTGCATAATTCCACCAAATGATTGGCTACTTTGTTGCCTCATCCTTCATATCTTTTGGTGTTCCGCGTACTCCATTGATGCCCAGATTGGTGGGATAGAAAGCGGCATCAGCATGATCAATGGTTTCAGATATCCTTGCAGTTTTTTGTTCTCCAGGTTTGAGTATCCTTCTCGTCGTCTCTATTGAGAAAAACCAAGTGCAAACGACATCGCATATTGATATATATTTACAAAATAGTATAATTTATTTATTTTGAAAATTTTAAAAATGGTACCGTGTCCGTCACATCTTCTCAATGCCTCTCACCTTAAAGAAAACATAATCTAATCACGGGTCATGTTGATTGATATTTACTTAAATATCGAAGAAAAAGTATAAGATAAAAGGAAATGCATATTTTTGTCATGGTAAACCAACTCTACCTTTGGTTTGCGCTATCTTACAGACAGATATTGCATGGATAAACCTACATTATCTGAAATCCTGCCATGAGGCATAAGTCTCAAGTTACGGTTCATTCTCTTAGCTATGAGTGTTCCGATCTGAGACGAGATGACAACAATATTTGGATTTGTCCACATAAAAGGAAGCTATGCACGAACAATCTTTTAAGCAGTAGTCTGAACATTTTTCCATTGTAGACATATAAAGAGGAATGGTATCCCTAATACCAGTTACGACAGTATTCCATTCCTGCAAGAGAAAACATCTATCGGCTTCCGTCAACGTTGGCGCAGTTGGGTTTCTTAGATAATTCATGACTTGGTACCTTGAATTTTTTTCACTTAATAAGTTTTTTAAAACGCACCCTTAATTAAAATTTTGAACTATGAAGAGAGGGTAGTCCACCCTAAAAATTTTGACCTATGAAGTGAGGGTAATCCACTATGTACGTTAGGGTAGAATAGAGGTGGTGGGGTATTCTTGTAAATCATCCTTTGATGTGAAGGTCATTTGTTTGAAATTCTGGGAAAAAATCTAGCCATGTAAAGAGCTGACCTAGGCCAAATGCAATCCTAATTGATTTTGACAACTTAGATGTTGGAATGTGACAACAAAGTAATGTAAATAATGTAATTATGCGTATATTTGGTTTATTACCAGTCAGTCAGTGGTATAACGAGAAGGAATTATGTAACCAAGTAAGCCCATATAAATTGGGATTTCACTTGAGACTTGTAACCATGGAGAACTATCTTTGATTAATAAATTCCCAGTCCCTTGCCCCGTGGATGTCTCCTTGATACACTGTCAAGGTTTTGCCAAGTAAATTTTGTGTGTTCTTGATTTCCATTAATTTTTTCCTCTATATATTTCTTGTTGTGTGTTTGTTTAATGTCTCTTTAGACCAACAAATGGTATCAGAGCAAGATGGTTAAGAGAGCAGTTGGGTCCTTGCTTGCACTGTTGAGGTCTGCAATCAGTATGAGAGCCGCCATTTGAAAGTCATGAAGTCTGTATAATTTTTTTTTTTAAACAGAGGCGAAATCTTTCTGAAGATAAAAAAAAAACAGAGCCGCCGAAAAGTCTTCTCTCGCCAAAGAAAATGGGTTGTTGAGGTCATTGAGAAAAGAGGAGAAACACCCCTGTAGAACTGTTGTCGGAGAGAAAGAACCTCGCAGCTCCGCTACTACCACCTGCTAAGAAAGCAAGAACTAGTCACTGGATTGCTGACCCAGCCTCTGGAAGTTCGTGGAGTCGACCAATTGATAGTCAAGCGCTACAGAACAAGTCGCCAACATAGTTTGCTTCAAGCCTGTTGTTTCTAAATTTGTTGGAGGAGGATTTAAGGATTTTTTGTTGTGATGCCTAAGCTCTTATTCCTAAGCATCAATGCTCAAAATTAGATCCAAAATCGAAATGTTATGTCTTTGTTGGGTATGATAATGTAGTGAAAGAATAAAGGTTGTGGGATCCTTCTTCGGGGAAGATAGTATTTAGTAGAGATGTAACATTTGATGAGTCTTCTCTTTTAAATCAGATGTTAAAAAAATTGAACAGGAACAGGTATCGCCTAATCAACAAAATCAGTTGGTGACTAAACGTTTTTTAGAAATTCGAAAGGAAAGACTTCTGAAGAAGAAGGTAAAGAAGATGCAAAAAAAACTGTTGAAATTTCAGAACTAATTCTGATCAGGTGCTCATGTCCTAAGTGTCGTAAAATGCTCAAAACTCAAAGTGCTCAGAATTGGTTCAAACTTGAACGACTCGAAATTTCTCGTCTTCTTGATTCCGGCGCCACAAACGGTTTGAAAAACGGTCGTCGTATGAGGAAGTTATGGCAAAAAGAAGAATTTGTCAATAACATTGGAAATTTTAATTTTTGAAAAAAAAAATTAAAAAAGGAATATTCTGCAGAATATTCCTTTGAATATTTTGCAGAATATTCCTTGGAATATTCCAGGGAATATTCCCTTTTCGGCAACCAATCACAGGCTGCCATGTGGCAGGCCCGGAGGCGCAACGTGGCCCCAAATGACGTCAGCAAGCTTCATGGGCGCATAAACAAAATTTTGGGAGTCCCGTGGTTTGAACACATGACCTTCCTTACAACACACCCACGCCTTACCGTTAGGCCACCACATCAGTTCTTGTTAGATGGGCACAAAAAATATTATTTAACGTTTAAATTTGTGTGAGGGGGGGCTTGAAGGGGGCCAGCCCCCATGCCATACGACCAGCGCCCAAAACCAGGGGCCTAAACCCTCACCGCCCGACGTGAAATCCAAAGATAACCGCCAACCGGATTTTGTGGTCACATGGGCCTTTTAATGTAACTGTAGTTAGGATTTGGCGGAAATTTTGGCGGACATGGCGAATTTGGCGGACCTGCCATAATTGGCAGAGCTAAGTGGACATTAACTAAAGTTAGCTGGAGTTCTTTTAGGCTAAACTGCAGGGGATCATTAAATGGCCATAACTTTGGCTAGGAAAGGCGGTTGTGGACGAATTTTTTTTTTTATTTTGGATATTTTCGACCTTCTGAAGCCATTGGTGCAGGTCTTACAGCCATCTGAGGTCATTTGCAGAGGTTTTGGAGCCGTGAAAGTTCTAGGAGCCACTAGGGCCCAGTTTTGTGAAGACTGTATAGGGTTGCAGGTATCCATTGGAGGTGATCCAATAGTCAATCGTGAAGGATTCAAGTGTTCTAAATCCATTTTTACCATCTATTTCTCCTGTAGATGCTTCTATCCAGCTGTATTTTCAATTTTAGCATTTAATGAAAATAAGAACAAGCCCAGTTGGGAGCTTTGGACCCAGCAGACGTAGCCCAGGAGGGGTGAACTGCTTTATCAACTTCTTTTGCATCTGTGGTTGAGTTATTTTGCAGAACAAATTCGTTTTAGTGTGTTAAACAGTAAAAGGAAATAAATCTGCTATGTTTAAATGGGTCATGAACAGCTGAAAATTTCATTTGTTTTTCTTTCTTCAAGACATGGAAATCTTTTAAACATGTATATTTCTGAATTGAATACCTTGCAAACAAAATTCAAGTAGTTTCAAATTCAGATCAAGTTGGTATCAGAGCTCAGGGTTATGTGCAAATATCTTCTAACTGTCTTGCAAGTATTGATGCTTACCAGGTTGAAACTTAAAAGAGGGGAAGGACAGTTGACTAGAGAACGAGAGAATCCTTAGCCAAGGAAGGCGAGAGAGCCATCACCTCCACCTTCAATTTCACCCTCAAGAGTCTCAGCAGAAGCTTCCAGGATGTCTGAACATGAAGGAGAAATTCCTACAGATACAGATCCAAGAGAAGAAGAAAGAGTCTTCAGAAAGACTTTCTTGGACCTCACTGAAATGGTGAGGATATTGTACCAAGAAATAAATGAGAAATTGGCTAGAGAAGGGTCCAAACATCCACATGAAGGAGAGGGCTCTTCAGGAGGTAAGAAGGATGATGATCATTTCAAGAAAGGACATGGAGGAAATGGTGATCCACCACCCCCATCTTCACCTTCTTCCTCTTCATCCTCATCTTCTTCTGTTCATAAGCATAGATCCTCTGGAAAAAGTCATTTTTTGAAGCTTGATGTAAAATTCAAATTACCTATGTTTAATGGTGAAGTGAATGCAGAAAGGCTTGACAACTGGATTAGGCAGTTGGAAGTTTACTTGAGGATCCAAAATATGCATGATGATGCCACAAAGATTCAGTTGGCTTCTTTGAGAATGGATGGAGCAGCATTGGTCTGGTGGGAGGCCAAGACTAAAGAGGAGATCAAGAAATTTGGTAAGGTTACCTTAACATGGCCTGCATTTCTGTTAGCCATTAAAAAACAATTTTATCCTCTTGCTCACATGCAGAAAGCCATTATGAATTGGCAAAATTTCAGACAACTTAAGGGTCAGAGTGTCCAAGACTACACCTAAGAATTCAGGAGAGGAGCTCTCTTGTTCGGGGTAGATTTACAGACCCAAGAAACCTTACTGAAATACATTGGTGGCTTGCATAGCTACCTTAGGCACACCATCTTGATGTTTAACCCTACTAGCCTGGACGAGGTTTGTTTCCAAGCTACCCATTTAGAGGCCAGGGGAAAAAACACATTTGAAGAGGGTAGAAACAAGCCCCCCAAGGGGAAACAAAAAGAGAAAACCTCCAAGGGAAAGGGAAAAAAGAATGCATCTGCCAAACAGGAGAGTGAGAAAGTGATCTGTAAACACTATTCTAAACCAGGCCATGAGGAGAAAAACTGTTGGAAATTACATCCTGAAAAAAGACCTCAATCTAACAAATCCAAAGGGAAACAGAAAACTGCTGCTGCTACATCTACACCACAAGATTTAGGGGAAGATTCAGGTGATGAAACCAAAATTGCAGCAATGGGTTTGAGAAACTTGAAGGGAAAAGAAATTGAAACTCAAGCCAGCACTAGTACCTCAAACTGCCATGTACAAGCTCCTAATGAGGAAGAAAGAAGTGAACTGTTTCATGTGAGGGTGATTTCAAAACATACTAAAATTGACACACTTTTTGATAGTGGGTCACAAGCAAACCTTATATCAGAGGACTTGGTCAAGCAGCTTAAACTTGAGACCTTTCCACATCAGAAGCCATATCCACTTAGATGGATTTGCAACGATGCAAATTTACAAGTTTCAAGAAAGTGCACATTGTGCTTTGCAATTACTGCACATTTTATTGACACAGTTGAACTTGATGTGGTACCTTTTGATATAGCAGGAATTGTTTTGGGAAGTCCTTACTTGTTTGACAGGAAAGCTATCTTTCATCGCCATGAAAACAAATATCATCTTTTCAAAGATGGCAAGGAGTTCATTGTTAGAGCTCATCGCAAGAAGACAAATATAGCGATGGTGAGTGCAGGACAGGTAAAAAGGCTGGTCAATTCAAGTAAGAATTTTGTTCTTCTTATGATTAAGCCCAAGGTTGATGTGAATAATGAGTCATTTGACAATTGTGATCCAAAACTTAAATCAGATCTGTATCATGTAGTTGATGCATATCATGAGATGTTTCAGGAGCCAACAGGGTTGCCTCCTAAGAGGGAGATTCAGCATGAAATCCATTTGCATCCAGATTGTCCTCTTCCAAACATAGGCATGTACCGCATGTCTATTATGGAGAATGCTGAAATAAAGAAGAAAATCAAGGACTTGTTGGACAAGGGTTTCATAAGACCAAGTACTTCGCCATGTGGGTCACCGATTGTATTGATTCCAAAGAAAGATGGCACTTGGCATATGTGTGTTGATTTCAGGGCCTTGAACAAGATAACGGTAAAGAATCATTACCCACTCCCAAGGATAGATGATTTGCTAGATCAGCTGAAAGATGCTCGATATTTCACTAATCTAGACTTGCACAGTGGATATCATCAAGTAAGAATTGAAGAAAGTGACATTTGGAAGACAACCTTTAAAACCAAACAAGGACTCTTTGAGTGGCTTGTGATGCCGTTTGGTTTGTGAAATGCACCTGCACCTTTCATGCGGGTAATGGATGATGTCTTGCGTCTTTTTCTTGATGATTTCGTTATTGTCTACTTAGATGACATCTTAATTTTCAGCAAGTCTAGAGAAGATCATGTCATGCATGTTAAGAAAGTACTTGATATTTTGAAGAAGAATAAGTTATTTCTTAAAATGTCAAAGTGTGAATTTGGAAAGACTTCTTTGGTTTATTTGGGACACATAGTAGGAGGAGGTGCTTTGAGAATTGATCCTGCTAAGATTGAGGCTATTGTGAAGTGGCCTACTCCCAAATCCATAACAGAGGTAAGAAGTTTTTTGGGTGCGGCTCAATATTAGAGGAAGTTTATCTCTAACTTCTCTTCTATAGCAGCTCCTATGCATGCAGTGACAAGTGTGAAGCATGCTTTCCAATGGGGAGGCAAGCAGCAAAAAGCTTTCGAATCTTTGAAAGAAAAGATTAGTTCAGCTCCAGTCCTTGCATTACCGGATTTGAGATAGCCATTTGAGATACAAACTGATGCTAGTGATTATGCTATGGGTGCAGTTCTTCTACAGCATGGTAAGCCTATTTCTTTTCATTCTGAAACTTTTAATGGTGCTGTTGTAAATTATCCTACATATGATAAGGAGTTGTATGCGTTGGTACAAAGCGTCAAAAAGTGGAAACGCTATTTGATGGGCAAAAAAACTGTTATACATACCGACCATCAGCCCTTACAGTACTTGCAATCACAAAGCAAGTTACAACAGTCAAGACACTTCAGATGGATGGGCTTCTTGCAACAGTTCCATTTGGCAATAAGGTACAAGAAAGGTACTTTGAATAAGGTTACTGATATGCTTTCAAGGCCTATTATTGGTGCTGTTACTTTACTTAAGAATGATTCCATTGTACATGACAGTTACATAGAACAATATGCATCTGATGATGACTTTAAAGATGTGTATGCTAACTTGAGTAAAGGGAATCATGTAGAGGAAAATGACTATCACATGCATAACAATTTGCTGTTTCATTTGGGCAAGTTGTGTATACCACAGGGGGAGAGAATAAATGTCATAAGAGAAGCTCATTCTTCTCTTATTGCTGGCCATTTTGGTGTGAGCACAACAGTTGCACATCTACAGAGGTATTGCTATTGGCCTCGCATGGTAGATTCTGTTTCAAGGTTCATAAGAGGTTGTTAATTATGTGCTACAAGCAAGCCTAGCAATAGGAAGCTTGGTTTGTATACTCCTTTGCCGGTACGTTCTAGACCATGGGAGAGAATCTCTATGGATTTTGTAGGAGGTTTGCCAAAATCTCGAAAGCAGCATGATTATTTATATGTAGTAGTTGATCGTTTCAGCAAAATGTGTATACTTATGCCTTGTAAGAAAACTATAACTGCTGAACAAACTACTGAATTATTTTTTCATCATGTATGGATTCACTTTGGTTTGCCTACTTCCATTATTAGTGACAGGGATTCGAGATTTGTGGGTAATTTTTGGTCCAACCTATGGGAAATGATGGACACAAAGTTGAAGAAAAGTACTGTTTTCCATCCACAAAAAGATGGACAAACAGAAGTTGTGAACAGAACCATTGTGCACCTCTTGAGAGGTTATTGCAGCAAGCATCCCAAGCTTAGGGATGAACATTTGCACTACATACAACATGCTTACAATCGTGCCAATCACTCTTCCATAAACACCTCACCGTTTGAAGCTTGTTTTGGTTACTTGCCAAAATCACCTCTTGATTTCATTCTTGAGAAAGATGTTGCCATTGAGGGACATAGTGATATTGACAAAGCTCGTTCATTCATTGAAAGAATTCAGCAAATACATCAACAAATTCAAGAACAGTTTGAGAAGAGTCAAGGTAAGTACAAGGAAAGACACGACAAGCATAGAGTCGATCACAAGTTTCAAGAAGGGGATGAGGTATGGTTGTACATTAGTAAAGAAATGATGCAAGGATAAGGTAAAAAGCTAAAGCCTGTTCCTTACGGTCCATTCAAAATCCCCAAGAAGGTTGGAAATAATGCTTTTCAATTAGATTTGTCGTCCTACATGCAAATGTATTCTGTTGTCAATGTGGAGAACTTACGTTTGTATGAACCTCCTTTGATTGTTGATCATGAAAATGCTGTTCAGCTGCCATCTATAGAAGATTTCTCGCCAGAATTCTTAGATGAGCTGAAAGAAGATACAATCCTTGACAGAAGGACACGCACTTCAAGGAGGGGCAGTGTAGATTATGTTCGGGTTGGTTTCAAAGGCAGCAAACCGAACAAGGCAATGTGGATGGAGGTGGACAGAGCGAGGGAGTTGTACCCTCACCTCTTTAACTGGTAGTTGAAGGCTTTTGGAGTCCAAAAGTTTCTCAATTGGGAGGCGTGATCAGGTGCTCATGTCATAAGTGTCGTAAAATGCTCAAAATTAAAAGTGCTTAGAACTAGTTCAAAGTTCAACGACTAGAAAGTGCTCGTCTTCCCGATTCTAGTGCCGCAAACGGTTCGAAAAACGATCGCCGTATGAGGAAGTTATGACAAAAAGAAGAATTTGTCAATAACATTGGAAATTTTAATTTTTGAAAAAAATAATTTAAAAAGGAATATTCTGCAGAATATTCCTTGGAATATTCCATTTTCGGCAACCAATCACAGGGTGCCACGTGGCAGGCCCGGAGGCCGCCATGTGGCCCAAGATGACATCAGCAAGCTTCATGGGTGCATAAACAAAATTTTGGGAGTCCCGTGGTTTGAACACATGACCTTCCTTACAACACACCCACGCCTTACCGTTAGGCCACTACATCAATTCTTGTTAGATGGGCGCAAAAAATATTATTTAACGTTTAAATTTGTGTGAGGCGGGGCCCGAAGGGGGCCAGCCCCTAAGGGCCAGCCTCCATGCCATATGACCAGCGCCCAAAACCAGGGGCCTAAACCCTCACCGCCCGACGCGAAATCCAAAGATAACGGCCAACCAGATTTTGTGGTCACATGCGCCTTTTAATGTAACTGCAGTTAGGATTTGGCGGAAATTTTGGCGGACATGGCGAATTTGGCGGACCCACCATAATTGGCGGAGCTAACTGGACATTAACTAAATTTAGCTGGAGTTCTTTTAGGCTAAACTGGAGGGGATCATTAAATGGCCATAACTTTGGCTAGGAAAGGCGGTTTTGGACAAATTTTTTTTTTATTATGGATATTTTCGACCTTCTGAAGCCATTGGTGCAGGTATTACATCCATATGAGGTCATTTGTAGAGGTTTTGGAGCCGTGAAATTTCTAGGAGCCACTAGGGCCCAGTTTTGTGAAGACTGTATAGGGTTGCAGGTATCCATTGGAGGTGATCCAATAGTCAATCCTAAAGGATTCAAGTGTTCTAAATCCATTTTAACCATCTATTTCTCCTGTAGATGCTTCTATTCAGCTGTATTTTTAATTTTAGCATTTAATGAAAACAAGGACAAGCCCAGTTGGGAGTTTTGGACCCAGCAGACATAGCCCAGGAGGGGTGAACTGCTTTATCAACTTCTTTTGCATATGTGGTTGAGTTATTTTGCAGAACAAATTCGTTTTAGTGTATTAAACAGTAAAAGGAAATAAATCTGCTATGCTTAAATGGGTCATGAACAACTGAAAATTTCATTTGCTTTTCTTTCTGCAAGACATGGAAATCTTTTAAACATGTATATTTGTGAATTGAATACCTTGCAAACAAAATTCAAGTAGTTTCAAATTCAGATCAAATTCAGAAATGAGTCACTCTAAGAAGGTCTACAAGGGAAAGAAGAACACCCAAATTGTATGAAGGTTAGTTTTCATCTTTTGCATTGATTATTGAATATGGGGAACATTCTTGTTATCAAGAAGCAGTGGATGATGCAGATAGCGAAAAGTGGAAAAAGGCTATGGACGAAGAAATGGATTCCTTAGCAAAGAACAAAACCCAGGATCTTGTAGAACTTCCTGAAGGGAGAAGTGTTGACAGATGCAAATGGATCTTCAAATTGAAGTTAAATGATGATGGCAGTATCGAGAGGTATAAGGCAAGGTTGGTAGCAAAAAGGTATTCTCAAGCTGAAGGTATCGACTTTCATGAGATTTTTTCACCAGGCATAAAAATTGTTTCTATTCGTACTATGTTAGCACTAACTGCATTAGTTTATCTTGAGTTAGAACAATTAGATCTTAAAACAACCTTTCTACATGGTGATTTGAATGAAGAGATTTATATGGAACAACTAGAAGTTTTTATACATGGTCGTAAAAGAAGATTAGTTTGCAAGCTCAGGTTATCATTGTAAGGCTTGAGGCAGTCTCCCTAGCAGTGGTACAAGAATTTCGACTCCTTCATGGTGATTCAGAACTTTACTAAAAGTGAGTATGATCATTGTGTACACTTTAAAAGTTTCAATGGCATATTCATTATATTGATCTTGTATGTTGACGATATGATTATTACAAGCAAAAGCATCGAAGAGATCAACAAGTTAAAGGCTCAACTCTCTAGAATTTTTGATATGAAGAACCTTGGAGCTAAAAAACATATCTTGGGCATGGAGATACATAGAGACAGGAAAAATGGAAAGATTTTGTTATCACAGCAGAAGTATGTGGAAAGAGTACTTGAAAAGTTCAGTATGAACAATATGAAACCTGTTAATGTTTCATTAGCTTCCCATTTTAAACTCTCTTCAGCTTTGAGTGCTAGAACTGATGAATAAAAGAAGTATATGCCTCATGTACTATATGAAAATACAGTAGGCAACTTAATGTATGTGATGGTATTTACAAGGCCTTACATTTCACATGTAGTTGGAGTTGTCAGTAGGTTCATGGAAAATCTAGGAGAAGAACATTGGCGAGTAATGAAATGGGTGCTTCGGTATTTGAGAGGCACAAGTGACCATTTCATCATCTTTAATGGTAGTTAAGGACCAGTTTGCGGATATGTGGATGTTGTTTATGCAGGTGATTTGGACAAAAGGAGATCTACTATAGGTTATGTTTTTACTCTTGCAGGTGGAACAATTAGCTGGATGTCAAAGCTTCAAAACACAGTTGCTTTGTCCACTACCAAAGCAGATTATGTAGCTGCTTCAGATGCGAGTAAAGAAGCAATCTGGTTGAAAGGTCTACTTAATGAGATTCGAAGGATGCAAGAGAAAGTGAATGTATTATGTGACAGTCATAGTGTTATTCATTTGCCTACAAATCTAACTTATCACAGCAAGACAAAGCACATTGATGTAAGGTATCATTTTATGAGACATTTGATCGATGGAGGTAAAGTAGCTCTCAAGAAGGTCCATACATAAGAGAATCCTGTAGACATATTCACGCAGCCAGTTACAGTAGAGAAGCTTCTATGGTGTTTGGTTTCTCATGGCTTGCAGAAGAGATGATGAATGGGCATGGGCAAGAGATTAGGAAAATTGTTGTCAAGGTGGATATTGTCGAAACGTGACAACAAAGTAATGTAAATAATGTAATTACGGGTAAATTTGGTTTATTATCGGTGCGTCAGTTGCATAACGAGAAAGAGTTATGAAATGAAGTAAGCCCATATTAATTGAGATTGCCCGTGAGACTTGTAACCATGGAGAATAATCTTTGATTAATAAGTTTCCAATCCCTTGCCCGATGGAGATTTTCTTGATACATTATCAAGGTTTTACCACGTAACTTTTGTGTGTTCTTGCTGTGTATATGATTAGTGTCTATTCAATGTTTCCTCTATATATCTTTTGTTTTGTGTTCATTTAATGTCTCTTTAGACCAACATTAGATGCCCTTAGATCTTGATTTCTCAAGTCACAAATCAAACCTAACATTAAACTACAATAATTTAATGTCAATTTAAAATAAAATAAATATACAAAATTAAAAAATAATAAAGCAATTTTAGCTTTTACTTCGTTCTCCATATTCCATGATTTGCACATTCAAACTACACCAATTTAATATCAATTTAAAATAAAATAAATATATAAAAATAAAAAGTAATAAACGACCAAACTACACCAATTTAATATGAATTTAAAATAAAATAAATATATAAAAATAAAAAGTAATAAACGGTTTTATCTTTTACTTCATTCTCCACATTCCATGATCTGCACATTCAAAAGATTGCATTGATTGTTCGCATCAAATAAATTTGTGTGGTGTATAGAAACGATTGAATATGAAAAATCTCCATTCTCATGGTTAGAAGCAGCTTAATATGATTTGCCATTGTATACAAGGTAGGTAACGCTTATGCATTATAGTGATGTTTTTTAAACATAAACTAAATATTTTAATAAAAATAAAATGCGAAAGAAAATAATTAATAGTAATAAAATATATAATAACGAGATATTATAATCTATTTAAAAATAAATAAATTTAGAAAATATATTTTTAATAGATTTAGATATCAAAATTAATCTTATATAACGGAGTTAAGAGATCATTAATAAATTATATTACAATAAAATTATGAACAAAACCACAAAGTCACTACCATCGTGCCAATAAATGGTTAACAATAAACTTATTTATTGCCATATAAAAATATTTTTATAACCACATAAAATTTAACTTAATAATCAACTAGCTATATCTAATTAATAATTAACTAGATATATCTAATTAATGTTAATATGAAGTATTACATAAACTAATATATCTAACCAGTTTTAGAATGATGTGTCACATTCAATTTCCAACATCAGATTTGTCAAGTGGCAGGGGCACTACGTTGTGAGGCCTTCAGACTCTACAACGAGATAGAAAGGTGGAAAGAAAAACTCAAAATTAGTGCATCGCATTGAAAACGATCTATCATTTTAATCACTGCAATATAGAGACCCTTCACACATCGGTGATAAAGAGTGATCGATCGGAGTGTGAAAATGCAAGTAACTTTAAATGAAGAGCAGGAGTGAAAACCGCTCCTGCAAAACATGCCTTTACATGTACTCATTATGATATGAAATGCCTGCAAATTATGCGATTACATGAAGAAAAAAGGGCTACCTTTCATTATAAAAGGGCTATCTTTCATTATAAAAGAATACATATACATATGATTTTCTCCACTTGCATCCTGTTGTTTTCAAAACAGTTAAAAAACCTGTTAACTACTAACATGCCTTTTGAGCAAGTTCTATTTCTTCATATTTTTTCTGACTATCTCTATGCACGCAACTTCTAAATTGACCTTTGCACATTAATATGACTACCGCTATGTAGTTGTCAACAAAGAAGCAAATTATAAAATGTCTGTATGATCAAATACTAGTGATAGCATTGTATATCACATGAGGCCTCGTATCTAACATGACCCATCATATCATGATATATACAGACCGCTGAAGGCAGATATTTTCAAAAGACTAGAAACTAATAATCTCTGGATCTGCATTGAATCCTTCTTTATAGAAAATATATGTCTCTCTATTTTTCTCTCTGGAGATATGGGAAATAAAAAACTTTCTAAATTCATTGATTTGATCAACACCCTGATCCTGTTCTTCCAATTAGAAAATATCTGTCTCGCTATTTTTCTCTCTGGAGATATGGGAAATAAAAAACTTTCTGAATTCATTTATCAACATCCTGATCCTGATCTTCCAATTAGAAAATACATGTCTCTCTATTTTGCTCTCTGGAGATATAGGAAATAAAAAACTTTCTGAATTCATTTATAAACACCCTATCATGTTCTTCCAATTAGAAAATTCAAGAGTCTCCAATTTATATCTCTCATTTGGCCATATTCTCAATTCCAAACCATTTGGAACAATATAAGACACTCCTTGATGCAAGAAATTCAGTCTTGGTATTAGTTCCTTTGCTACTAAACCAGATGAAATGGTAAAAGTCCCCAGCCCAAATGAATGGGCATTAGGAAAAGCAGAGATGAGAAATACAAAAATTAAGATATAAAAACTAGAGGAGTTACTGTTCTTTTTTATTGATCATACAAATTTGATTATCACAATGAACCGAGTGAGGGATTTACTCACCTAAAATAAATCAAAATATACATTCTCCACATTTTTTTATTGATCGCCCAAATTTGATTATTACAATGAACTCAAGAGGGATTTACTCACCCAAAATAAATCAAAATACATACTCTATATTCGACTTTTCCCAAAATATAACTTAACTTGAACTCAATAAACATTCGACTTTTCTCTAAATATAACTTAACTCAAACTCACTCCATTTGACTCAATTAACTGAGTCTCTTAAAATTAAACAACTCTAATATACCGGACTAATTACAATTTCTAACGGCTGCCACATGACTCTAATGATGTGGCCGGATGGAAAAAATGGCTAAAAAGCAAGCCCACAGATTCCTTGGGCGCCTAATGATTTGTCATTTCTTCTGTCACATAGAGACCATATTCCTTAAAATGAGCCGAAATCTTGAAGCAAGTTCCCCTCATTAAATGATACTATGTCCCTGACAAGAAGAACATGATTTAATCGTGGGTCATGGCGATTGATATTAATTGATATTAATGTTATTTATAAATCGAAGAAAAAATATTAAATAAAAGGAAATATTACTCACCCCAATATTATGTTTTTCGCTATCGCGCCGACAAAAATTGGATGGATGAACAGACATTAGCCGAATTACAGCGACCGGACAGAAATCTCAAATTAGGGTTCATTCGCTTTGCTATGGCAAACTGAAAATTCTCGTGAAGAGGCAGATCCGGAACCTCCTTTAGTCCTTCCAGCATCTGCACGACCTCCCCCATCGAAGGTCTACAATTGGCATCCTCTTGTATCCACTCAAAACCGATTTTCAATACTCTGATCGCTTGGTTTCTGTGAAAACCGCAATCACCCGCAAGTCACCAGTCGATCACCTCCGTCTCTCTGCCCTCCAATAATCTCGAGAACCACGATTCCAAAGCTGTACACATCGCTCTTCTCAGTGATGGCGCATTCCAGAAGCCACTCTGGGGCAAGGTAACCGGGAGTGCCTCTCATGGTGGTCACCACGCCGCTATCTTACATATTCAAATTCAACACCAATTTGTAAGATAAAAGATCGAGTCAAAAGAAATTGACCTAGTCTATTGTAATTAAATGAAAATGTCTCTCGCATCCATTTGATAAGATGAATTTTGAAATATGTAGAAAGCAATTAGGTCTTTATTTCTTTCTACATTAAGGGGATGTTACAATAATGTAGATATTAAGGGGATGTTAAAATAATGTAGAAATAAGATGTTAGAATAATGTAGAAATAAAAAAGAAAAGTCTAAAAAATTTAAAAAATTAATAGTTTAAAAACTTGAAAAAATTAGTCACTTGTCAAATTTATAAAATTTTCAGATCTCTTAGATATAGAATGACTGAGAAAAAGGTGATATGGGCCTATAAATTGAATCGTTGTAAAAGCATTTTTGAATCAATAAAATGTAACTTCATCTTGTGTCTATTGAGTCTCTGGTGTGTTTTATCTTTGATATTCTAACTGGTCCTGCAGAAGGTCTAAGCTCCACGGAAAAGAAAAAAAGTTTAAATAACAAACTTTATGTTTAGAATTCTAGACAAAACTCTTATTTTCCAGGTATTACGAGTAATCCAAATTACATGTGGGCAATGATACACCACTAAACCTATTCTTCCATTGCAATTCCTCCCTTACAGTTCCACTTTGACTTATGTTACAAATTGCTTCATTACATTTTTAGTTTTATCCATGTGCTTGGATGGGAGTAGAACGTTTTTTTAATGCTTCCCAACTTTTATTAATCTTGATAGGGGGGAATAATAAAATGGTAGGGCAAAGTTTTAATCAGTTTTTCTAAATTTTTTATTTAATCATGGTTCCAATAAGAGAGATGCGTAAAAAATAATTTATCATTAACTAAATAAGGACAGTTAAGAAAGTATACATACTTTATTAAAAGTCTGAATACATCAGAAATGTAGAGTAAAATGTGTACAATCAACTCCAAAAAATTTCACTTCAAAATATTTGAAAGTATGGCATATAGATAAGCCTTCCTTAAATCTTTAAGGATTGAGTTATTGAATTGCATATAGATAAGCCTGCTTTAAATCTCTGAGGATTGAATTATTGAATTTTCCAAATTTTCGCAAGCACTTTTTGATTTTTTATATGGATGGCCTCTCTTTCCCATTCGCTTCCTCAAACTATGATATATTTATACATGACATGTACATGTATTCTCATGGAATTTTTTCATATGTAGAACCATTTATTTCTTCTTACGTTATTGCAACTTAAAATTTAGATTTTCCCGACAACAAATATGGAATATATGGAATAAGTGACCGGGAACATCTTCCAATTAACAAATATGAGGTTGTGTTTATTAGGTATCTCATTTTCGTGAATTTTATGACTGAACAACTGCCATGAAATTGGCCAGGCGAGATTACCTTGTAAGTAATAAGGGTCTTGCACAGGGACTGAGTGCAAAAATGTAAGGGCATAATAGACTCATGAAAGTTGCCATGGGAAACATGGAGAAGCAATCGATTATCACTGGTTTGCATCTAGTTGGTTAAGCAATCGATTATCAGAGTTTTGTATCTAGTTGGTTAAATTTTTACTTTCTAGGAATATAGGATTTACTCACCTTCAAAACCTGCTTCGAGGAAGGTATAGGTTGATTGATCTTTATGGTCATCGTGTGAATGGAGCCACTGATCTAAGAGACGACTTATAGTTATCCCATATACATATACAAAGACGTTTATTGGGCAGACTTTGAAAACTCTCATATTTACTTTGTAATTAATTAAATATTTATTATCTATAAATTAAATTAATGATATAATAATATTTAAATACTTCATATTATTATTAAATATAACATTAAATCAATAGTATTATGACAAATAATATGATAATATCTTCAAAATTTTATTTTGTTAATATTCAATTAATTGATTGTTTACTAAATAATATCATTAAAATGTTATTCTTAAATATAAGTTGATTGTGTTGAGATTATGTTTAATGTGTTGTTTTTTATGGCAACCTATGTGATAGAGATGTCAACATAATGGTTATGCATATGCTATAGGTGATATGAACAAAGGAATATCAGTTCAGAGACAAATGGATAGTAAAGAGAAAGTGTGAGAAAGTATACGTGGGTCTTATTAATCAAAATCGCATACATATACGGTATGATTCAGAACAGTAGCGTATACCTTCTGACATATGATTGATCATGGTTTGCAGTGACAAGATCTGATTTCTGTGATGAACAGTATATGCTTTGGTATACCTGTCGGCGATAGTGCAGTAATATGATATGATATGAATTGGTTTGATGGAGTTGCATTGGTTTATTGTTATTTACTGATTGGTTTGATGATTTAGTTGGTTTAGTAAGTGAGTGATTTGATAGAGAAATTGGTTTCAAAATTTTTATTTGATATTGGGCTTAAATGATGGAAGTGGTTCTAGTCTGAAAATATGATGAAATTTGGCCTACAAGTATTGATGTTTTGAGTCAAGTGGATCTAGTATGAAATATTATGAAACGTGGTCCACAAGAGGTGTTGAGGATTAGAGCCTTCATTAAGGGAGTTAAAGCTTCATTCCAGTAGTAGCTAGAGAAGTTTGTGTAGGGGGTAGGAGCTCCCTTCTGTTAGGAACCGGTAAATGAGATCAGGGTTTTGAGCTCCCTTGTAGTGGGCATTGGAGAACGAAAAAATGTTGTATCCTTTTGTAGGTGGGTGCTTGTATACTGGTAAAAGTCTACGGCAGTACAAAATTGTAAAAGGTTTCATTAAAATAAGAAAGAAGACAGATACAATAACAGCAGTGGTTTTCTCCCACTTTGGGTTTCCACCTAAAAATCCTAGTGTTCTATGTGTGTTGCTTATGTGTTGTGTTATCTGCTCTTTACTACTCATAATTTCTTCTTAATAAATAAAAAATGGCATAATGATGCATTGGTTAAAGATGAATAGTTGATGGAACATATGAAAAGTTAGTTAGTTGAATGCACGCGGTTTTACTTCATTAGAGTTGTGTACATATGCGGGTTGCATAAATAATAGTAATGTACAAAAATTCAAAATACGAAATGAAAATTTTGAAGTAAAGTAAATTTTGAAGTAAAGTAAATTAAATTAAAATGACAACTATTGATGCTAGAAAATATTCATATTCAGGAGAACCCCGCTTTCTATTGATCAGGAATGAAGAAGAATTATCAGGTACTGGATTTTGTTCTACTTGTGATCCATTTTCATGTTCATGTAATATTTATGATAGTGAATATGACAGTGAATCAACTAAACTTGCTCTTATGGGTAAAACTGAAAACTATCATTCAAACCTAATGGCCCTAGGAGAAAAAATTAAAAGGCTTATAGATGAAAATAGAGATCATCAAAAGTTACCACAACTGTTTGATCAAAGGGATTATACCTACAAAGAAGAGATTATCAGGTTAAAGAACCAGTTAAAAGAAGGAAACAAAATTGAAGAAGGAATGAGGAAGAATTATAAGGAAAAGGAAGATCAATGTCAAAAGATGTAGAATGAAGTAGCAACATTAAGAAATAAAGTGAATAAAGAAGATACACCAACCGAAAACCTTAAAGAAAGAACCAGTTACTGTGAAGAACTTGAAGCAGAAATCACTCTCTAAAATTTCATCTTGAAAAGTCAAGCAAACAATATGAGGAGATTCTTAAAGCATTTGAAGAACAAGAAAACATACTTAAGAAGGAAATTATTGAGTTGAGAACTCAATTGGAAAAGACTAGAGGTGAAAAAGTGGTTGAGGTAAGTTAGTAGAAAAAGATAAGCAGTTAAGAATTCAAGATAGTTCAAAGATATTGAACAATATTCTTAGTAATCAAAGGCCTCCCTCCATTAAATCGGATCATGGATTTCATGAAAATATAAAATAAGAATCTAGCTCACAAGCTTATGGAAGCAATTATAAGGTTATCAAGAAAATTCTGAAAATCTGGATAAAGAAATGAGAAGTCAACCAATTCAATAGCCAAAGAAAGAAAATATTCAAAAGAAATAATTTTCTCCTAACTATACAAGTAACAATCGATTCTCTCCTCTACACAATAATGTTGAATGTTTTATCTATCATAACTTTGGACACTTTGTAGCCAATTGTAGAAAAATATTCACAGGAAGATTGTCAGCTCCTAGGTACTCAGGATTCTTTAAGGGATATTGTTTTTCTTGCAACATGTTTGGTCACAAAGCTACTAATTTCAATAGGAGGAATATGAAACAAAAATATTATGATTCCTCTGCTCCTTATTCGGGTCATATAAAATGTTATTCTTGTAACAAAGTTGGACATAAGGTCATTGATTGTAGGTCAAATAAAAGTAAAAGGTGGGATAAGTTTCAACATAGAAATTGCAAGAAAATTTGCAGGAAGAAGGGACATCAGTCTGAGATGTAGAGAAGATTGTCCCTACTATATTCCATTACTCTTTAATCATAATTCTAACAGTGACTGCAGAAGTAATGTGAGGTGCGTGACCTGATGAAGAGCAAGCGATGATTATCAAATTTAAAAGATCAGTAGTATATGATCTAAGGGGGGTTATGAATGATTATCTTGGTGATAGTTCTCTAGTTTTGTTTTGATATTCATTTGATGATCCTTATACTGATTAAATTTCATTAGTGAAGTAGCAGTGAAAGAAACATGTATGATATTTCAGGGGGAGTTGTACTCATGAAAAATCAACACTTTATTTTCTGTATGTGGATCTCATGAATGACAGTCGCGTATATATATGCGAGTATTGATCTAGACAATCATGCATGTTTCTCTAAGATGAAGAAACAATAGGAAAAGATCATGGGAGTTTCTGATATGCTTCAATTAGTTGCTATTTATCTTTCTATTTTTTATATTGACTTGTTGCATACTTAGAAATGATGGTTCATGAGTTACTGCAGTTTGTCATTGTTGTTTTGGTTCTTTAATGAATTTATTGATTGATGAAGTGGATATAATGAAATTTGATAATGAATGGTTGGAACAGGTTCAGGGGGAGAATTTGTTATTCTTTTCATAACACATTGTTGGAAATATAGCTACCTTCTAAATGAAGATGTTTTCATGGTTCGTTCATTACTTTCTAACATTGATATATTCTACATATATTGGTTGTTGATGTTGTTGCTTAGTTCTATGTCTTATAATACTAAATTTTCTTGTTGATGCTTGAAAGCATTGGTAATATCTTGATGTTGTTTGTATTTTGATGTAAAGGTCATGTAAAGAACCATGTTGTAAATCATTGTAAAATTCAGTTAGGTATGGGTGATTGGGGTAAAGTCATTTAAGTATGTAACCCCATTATTTTGGGCATTTTATGTAATAGTGAGTCAAATATGTAACCCCATTGTGTTGGGTGATTGATGTAAGCATGGGTCCTTGGTGATAAGAAAGGTCATATCTGATTGAGTCATAAAGTATTGTATATCTTCGAGGTTTCAACATATGCTCAGGTGGAGCATGGTCAGTATACAATCTTCATCTTCAGCAGATCAACCCTAAACTAATCCTCACTACACAGGGGAAGAGAATTATTCATTCAACATTTGTCAGCTCTTTTCCCTTGATGTCAAAAGGGGAGATAAGCTTAGTGTTTGGAGAGAAGCTTGGAAAGTTGTCTTGGGAGAGAATCTTGGTATGTTTACAGATGTGTCTGCATGTATTTACAAGTGGTGGTGACCAAAAACCAAAGTGGCTGCCATTAAGTCCAAAGGGGGAGACTGTTGGCATTATGACTAATGTGTTGGCCTTGATGGCAACCTACTTGATAGAGATGTCAACGAAGATGGTACAAGTGATATGAACAAATGAACATCAATTCAGACATAGATGGATGGTAAAGAACAACTGTGAAAAAGTATTGCCGGGTCCAATTAAGCAAGGTTGTGTACATACGCGGGTATGATTCAGAACAATAGCGTATAACTTCTGACATATGATTGATCAGGGTTTGTAGTGACATGATCTGATTTCTATGATGAACAGTATATGGTCTGGTTTATTTGTGAGTGGTTGTGCAGTAATATGATCCGATATGAATTGGTTTGATCTAGTTGCATTGGTTGATTATTATTCAGTGATTGATTTGATAATTCAGTTGGTTCAGTTAGTGAGTGATTTGATACATTGATTGGTTTCATAATTGTTATATGATATTGGGTTTAAATGATGGAAATGGGTCTAATATGAAAATATGATGAAATGTGGCCTACAAGTATTGATGCTTTGAGTCAGGTGGATCTAGTATGAAATATTATGAAACGGGGTCCACAAGAGGTGTTGAGGGTTAAAGCCTTTAGTGAGGGAGTCAAAGCTTCCTTCTAGTAGTAGTTGGAGAATTTTTTGCATGGGATGGGATCTCCCTTCCGGCAGGATCCGGTAAACGACATTAGGGCGGTGGAGCTCCCTTGTAGTGGGTGCTGGAGAACGCGAAAAGGTTGTAGCCTTCTGTAGGTGGGTGCCTTTATACTGATAAGAGTCTGCGTCAGTAAAAAATTGCAAAAGATTTATTTAAAGTAAGAAAGAAGATAGAGACAACAATAATGGTAGTTTTCTCCCACATTGAGTTTCCACCTAAAAATCCTAGTGTTCTATGTGTTTTGCTTATGTGTTGTGTTATATGATCTTTGTTGCTCATAGTTTCTGCTTAATAAATGAAAAATGACATAATGATGCACTGGTTAAAGATGAATAGTTAATGGAACATATGAAAAGCTAGTTAGTTGAATGTATGCAATTTTACTTCACAAGAATTGCGTACATAAATGAGTTCAATAAATAAAAGTAGCGTACATAATGCAAAATAAGAAATGAAAAGTTTGAAGTAAATTAAAATACGGATTCACACCCACCCTCCTTCTCCCGCCACCCCCCTGAGTATTTTTCCCAACGGATTGATCAATGGAATGTTATTGTTAAATATAAGTTAATTGGTCATAAATTTTGAAGAAAATTTATGTTATTTTCAAATGACTTGTTAGTATCTTTTAAAGCAAAAGATTTTCACTTACTCAATATATTTAGGTTCTAAATTTTTCATCATTAACCTTCTTTCCCAATGTTCAAAGAAACTGAACTCTTAACCAATAAGAAGTAGTTTCAAATCTTATCCACCCAAAAAAAACAAAAAAACTACTTCACAAATTATAAACTTCACAATAACATCCAACTAAATGTAAGAACATATTTCTGTATTAATCACATAAATATCCTTGCATCTTGTAAACCACACGCTTGGACCAAAACTCTTATATAATTAATACCAAAAAAATATTTTTACATTTATATTTATGGATTACAAAAACTTAAATTCAAAAACATCTAACTAAATTAAATACTACTTAATTATTTTTATTTTGTAATTTTTATTAATTTTTTTAATATAATATTTAAAATTTTCAAAAAAATAATTAATTCTAAATAAATTTAATATAAAATAAAATAAATATCCAACAATTTAAAATAAAATAAATATCCAACAATTAATGTAAGGCACTACATTAATTTTTAACGTCAACGTCATATAAATGTAGTGCCACTACATTAATATAAAATAAAATAAATATCCAACAATTAATGTAAGGCACTACATTAATTTTTAACGTCAACGTCATATAAATGTGTGTAGTGTATAGAAATCTATGAATCTGAAAAATCTCTATTATAATGATCTTAACTATCTCAATACAATGTGCCCTAGCCTATGAGGTAAAATCAACTAAAATATATAAAGTAAAATCAACTAAAATTTATAGATTAAAATTAATTAAAATAAAATAATATCGGAAGAAAAAAAAAACAATTTGATACTCTAGTTGACTCTAGTCTCTCCATCCTATGAGTTACGGATACATAGAAACCATTGAACCTGAAAAATCGAACCTGAAAAATCTCCATTAGAGTGGTCTGTAATGATCTTAAAAATCTCAATACACTCTGTCATGGCTGGCAAGGTACGTAGCCCCTCAATACACTCTGTCATGGCTGGCAAGGTACGTAGCCCTCATCTCTGTATAGAGGGGTTTTTAAATATAAATTTATTTATTTTTTAAATAAGGAGTTGTTTTTAGGTGTAATTTTTTGGAATTCTTGATGAATTTTTTGTCCTGGTTGAAATATTGCTAGTAAAATCTCGATTTGTGCTGTTTAAAGTGGTTTTTTTATTGTATATATAGATTCAATACTGTGAAAAACTTTTTTGGCATTTCCATTGTGCAAAGTTCATCCATCAAATTTGTGATCTCGATGAATCCCTACCAAATTCTAGAAAAATTAAATAAAAAAATAAACTAGAAAACTTTTGAAAAAATCACACTTAAAAACAAGTCATTAAACAAAATATAATTTTTTATTAATAATTATTGATATATATATTTACAAAATAGTATAATTTATTTATTTTGAAAAATTTAGACTTAAATTTTTTATTTCTAATAGAAAAATAAAATATCTTATAATCAAGTCATTAGAATATTAAAGAAACTATATTGAATCAGAATCACGAAACAAAAAAGCTATTAAAGTGAGTTTAATTACCCTATCAAAATAATTTTATAATCAAATAAAATTAATTTGACATTTTTACCTTTTAAACTTACCTTAAAATAATACTAAAACTAAGCTTACCTTAGAGCAATACTAAAACTAAACATATCTAACAATAATATGTCCATTTACAAAAATCACATTGAATTCCAACATCAAATTTATCAAATTACGGTGGCATTGCGTTGCGAGGCCTTCAAACTCCACAGAAAGATAAAAATGGTGTAAAAAAGCCCAAAATTATTGCATCATCCCTGCACTATATTTAATCTTCACACTACTGTTAGCATTTCCTCCAATTCCTCCAATTTTAATTGTGATTGAAGACGACCCTAAAGATTCTTCTCCCTCGTGGAAGACCAGCAGCCACCATATTGTCGTAATACACAGAAAAAAACAGAAAATCCGCACCGCTTAGATGAGAAAATGGAGTTTTTCCATATTTTCGTAATACATATCCTAGTTGATTCAAGATACGTCAGAAAATATGCATATCTGTGTTGATTCAAGATACGTCAGAAAATGGAGTTTCTTTGTCCACCTATCCAATAAAAGAAGACTTTTAAACATCCAATAAAAGAAGACTTTTAAACAATGGTGCGATTCAGTTATTTAACAATTTCCTACCCACTCAATCCTCCAATTCGTCCAATTTTAGTTGTGATTGAAGACGACCCCTAAACATTCCTCCAAAGTGTTTCCGTCTTCGTGGAAGACCCTCATGTTGTCGTAATACACACTAGAAAACAGAAAATCTGCATCTCTGAGTCAGAAAATGGAGTTTCTGTGTACCTATATCGCACCATTCACATAAGCAAATCTGGTCCCTTAATTAATGATGATCTTTTAATACGAATTTTGATAAAAGTAATGACCAAGTATTGGGTGGACAAGAGGGCACTAGCGTAATCAAAACACAATCTCTCCGCCTCTGACTCTCTTAAACGTTCAAGTCAATATTGGGTGGACAAGAGGGCACTAGCGTAATCAAAACACAATCTCTCCACCTCTGACTCTCTTAAACGTTCAAGTCAATATCACCTCAACGTTAAAAAATTTGACAAATAAATCGAAAAGTCACTAAAAACCAGAAACTCTTCTTTAAAGTCAGTCAAGGACGTTTAAATATAAAATACGGTATTCGTAATTAAAATAATTTTAAAAATACGAACATTTCATAAATTAAATTAAATATTTCAAAATCGTCTCATTGAAAAAGAATGATCGATCGGAGTGTGGAATGTAAATGTAAATAATTATAAACGAATAGCAACGGTGAAAACGGCATCTGCAAAATATGCCTTCACATGAAGTATGCAGTTCACATAAAATGGTACCGTGTCCGTCACATCTTCTCAATGCCTTTCACCTTAAAGAAAACCTACTCTAATCGCGGGTAGTGTTGATTGATATTAAAAAAAAGAATATTAAGTATTTGTAAGATTTATAATGTCGAATTTTTTCCGTATTGAATTTTATAGGGTCGAATTTTTTCCGTATCGAATCGAATTCGAATTCGAATTTGGTAACTATGGTAAGATTCGAATTTGGTAACTATGGTTCTTACCGTGTATATGATTCAATTTCCATTTAGTTTTTTCTCCGTATATTTCTTGTGGTGTGTTTGTTTAATGTCTCTTTAGACCAACAAATGGTATTAGAGTAAGTTGGTTAAGAAAGCAATCGGGTCCCTATTTGCACAGTTGAGGTCTATAGTGAGTGTTAGAGCTGCTATTTGCAAGTCGTGAAGTTTGTATAATTTTTTTTAAAACAGAAGTGAAATCTTTGTGAAGATAAAAAAACAAAGCCACCGAGCCGCTGGCAATTTCGATGCTTCCAGAGAAATTGGGTCGTTGAGAACAGAGCAGAAATATTCCTATAGAACTACTTCCGGAGAGAAAGAACCTTGTAGCTCTTCTACTGTCACCACCTGAGAAAGCAAGAACCAGCCGTTTGATCATTGGCCTAGACACCGAGAGTTAGTGGCGTTGAAAGATTGATAACCAAGGGCCATAGAACAAGCCGCTCACAAATTTTGCATCAAGCCTGCTTTTTTTGAAGCTGGTGGAGGAGGATTGAAGTTAGGAGGAGGAGTCATGGTCCACGTTGGTCCGCCTGCTATGGAGAGTCAAAAGTCAGGGGGAGAGCCATCAGTGAGAGAGGAATGATGTATGGAGCACACCAGCGATTGAATGAACCACGCTACCACTATTGAAGAGAAAGGAGGACGCAAAGTCGTATTGTGCCAGTTTGATTAGCAGAAATCTTGTTTGTGTCCACTGAAGCCGAGAGCACCCAAAACAAAAGAGTCACTGGTTGTACAGACAACATTGTTTCGGAGAAAGTTAAGGAAGCCTGGTAATTTTTTTTTAGCAAGATTTGTTGAAAGGTTTCTCTGGTTAAAAAAAAAGACAATCTTTTTTATTATGGAATACTAACAAAAAATTTGAATAAGGATTTTTTGAAGGGGAACATATTCAATTTTTTTTTTAATAAACAAGCTCAATTTATTTTTTAAAGGCTCAAAATTGTAGAAAGGAATTTCTTTATTAAAAAAGGCTTAGATTTCTGAAGAGGAAACCAGAAATTAATAAACCTTAAACCATTTTTTAGAAACCCTAGCTGGAAGAAGGAAAACCATAATATTTTTTTAAGAAACCCTAGTTGAAAGAAGAAAACCCTAGTAGGAGGATTTGTAGAAAGAAATGGAAAAAATGATGAATGCAAAGTTCGAGGTGGAGAAGTTCACTGAACAAAAAAAAATTAATAAATAAATAATTAATTAATTCTCTATGGAAACTGAAAGTTAGGGATTTTTAGCTCTCATTACCATCAAGTTGTACTTAGCGGATGAAGTTCTTTTCAATATTGTTGAAGAAACATCAGCATCGGGTTTATGGGGAAAACTGGAAACTTTGTATATGACCAAACCTTTAACAAATAGAATTTATTTGAAAAGACAATTGTATTGTATTCAGATGAAGGAGGGTATTAAATTGTAGAACATTTAAATGTTTTTAGTACATTTATTTTCCAAACATCAGATACAGAAGTTAAATTTCAGGAAGAAGACAAAGCTATCACTTTGTTGTGTTCTTTTTCTGAGTCATGGGAGCACTTCATAACTTAGATCAGTTTGAGAATAACTGAATCTTTGGAATCCGATACAGTTGTGGGAGCTATGTTATTTGAAAAAGTACGAAGGAAGTCCAGTATTGAAACCTCCACACTAGAATCCATGGTAGCCAGAGGCTAGTCAAAGGAAAGAAGGGAGAAAGCAAGGAGTTCTTCCAGATCAAAATCAAAGGGAAAAAAGTGTAAAGCCAAATGTTGGTATTGCAATAAAGTTGGACACCTCAAGAAACAATGTTAGAAACGAGAGGAGTCTGAAAACCCAAAGAAGGAAGAAAACCAAGTTGAGTTAGGTATGATTGATGAAGTTTTATCTACTGAATGGGGTATGGTAGATGAAGCTTTACCTGTTTGTAATGTCTCTCAGAATTATGATAATTGGTTATTAGATTCTGATGCTTCTCATCACATGAGTCCGCACAGAAATTGGTTCACGTCATTTGAAGTTGTGAATTGTAGTTCTATGTTTATGGGTAATAATGTATCTTGTCAGACTATTGGGATGGGAAATATCAAAATTAAAATGTATGATGATACAATTAGAACATTAAATGATGTTAGACATGTACCTAAATTAAGGAAAAAATTGATTTCTTTGGGAGTGTTGGACTCAGATGGTTACAAGTTTACAGGTCAGAATGGAGTGTTGAAAGTTTCAAAAGGCGCCCTGGTTTTTATCAAGGCATAACATATCGTTAATCTTTACAGACTTAAAGGAAGTACTCAGGTCAGTGAGGCAACGACTGTATCAGAGAAGGCAAAAGAAGGTACTCGCCTATGGCATCAGCGGTTGGGTCACATGAGCGAGAAGGGTCTTTAGGTACTGATGAATCGCAAGTTTCTTCCTGATTTGAAATCCTTGAAGTTGGATTTTTGTAAACATTGTGTATATGGTAAACAATGTAAACATAAATTTAAAACTGGAAGTCATAATAGTAAAGAAATTTTGGACTATATCGATTCTGATCTTTAGGGACCATCTCCTACTATATCTTATGGAGGTGCATTATACTTCTTAACATTTATTGATGATGTCTCCCGGAATGTTTGGGTCTATATGTTATAAAGGAAAGCTGATGTATTTAATGTTTTTAAACAATTTAAAGCAATGGAAGAAAAGAAAACAGACAAATCAATTAAATGTTTAAGAACTGACAATGATGGTGAATTCACTTCTTTATAATTTGAACAATATTGTAAGGATGAAGAGATTGTAAGACATAAAACCATTGTTTATACTCCTTAGGAAAATGACATTGTTGAACGTATGAATCAGACTCTTATGAAAAGAGCGAGAAGCATGATTAGCAATGCTAACCTACAAAAGGAGTTGTGGGCAGAAGCAATATCTATTGCTTGTTATTTAGTAAACAGATCACCTTCAGTTTTCATTAATTGTAAAATTCCTGAAGAAGTTTGGTCGGGTCAGTCTTGTGATTATTCACATTTAGGGATTTTGGTTGTGATGCATATGCTCTTATTCCTAAGAATCAACACTCAAAATTAGATCCAAAATCGAAATGTTATGTCTTTGTTGTGTATGATTCTACAGTGAAAGGATACAAGTTGTGGGATCCTTCTTCGCGGAAGATAGTCATTAATAGAGATGTAACATTTGATGAGTCTTCTCTTCTAAAATCAAATGTTGAAAAATTGAGCATGAACATGTATCACCTAATCAGCAAATTCAGTTGGAGACTAATATTTTTTTAGAAAGTCGAAAGGAAGGAAAGACTTCTGAATAAAAATGTGAAGAAGCTGCAAAGGAGACTACTGAAATTTCAGAACCAGTTTAGCAACGAATCTCTCTAAGAAGGTCTACAAGGGAAAGAAGAATACCCAAAAGGTATGAAGATTCTACTTCATCTTTTGCATTGATTACTGAAGATGGGGAACCTTCTTATTATCAGGAAGAAGTGGATGATGCAGATAGATAAAGGTTCAAACAGTCTATGGACAAAGAAACGAATTCCTTAGACAAGAACAAAACCTAGGATCTTGTAGAACTTCCTGAAGGGAGAAGCGTTATCGAATGGATCTTCAAATTGAAGTGAAATGTTGATGGCAGTATCGAGAGTTATAAGGCGAGGCTTGTAGCAAAAGGCTATTCTCAAGTTGAAGGTATCGACTTTCATGAAATTTTTTACTAGTCGTACCGTGTTAGCACTAACTGCATTACTTGATCTTGAGTTAGAATAGTTAGATGTTAAAACAACCTTTCTACATGGTGATTTGACTGAAGATATTTATATGGAACAACCATAAGGTTTTGTACAAGGTCGCAGAAGAAGATTAGTTTGCAAGCTCAGGAAATCATTGTATGGCCTGAGGAAATCTCCCAAGCAGTGGTACAAGAAGTTTGACTCCTTCATGGTGAGCTAGAACTTTACTAGAAGTGATTATGATCATTGTGTATACTTTAAGAGTTTCAATGGAATATTCATTATCTTGATCTTATATGTTGACGATATGCTTATTGCAAGTAAAAGCATGGAAGAGATCAACATGTTAAAGTCTCAACTCTCCAGAAAGTTTGATATGAAGGATCTTGGAGTGGAAAAACATATCTTGGGCATGGAGATACATAGAGACATGAAAAATGGAAAGCTCTGGTTATCACATCAGAAGTGTGTGGAAAGACTACTTGAAAAGTTTAGTATGAACAATGTGAAACCCGTTAATGTTCCATTAGCTTCCCATTTTAAGCTTTCTTCGGTTTTGAGTCATAGAAGTGATGAAGAAAAGAAGTATATGTCTCGTGTACCATATGCAAAGGCAATAGGAAACTTAATGTATGTGATGGTATCTACAAGGCCTGACATTTCACATGCAGTTGAAGTTGTCAGCAGGTTCATGGCAAATCTAGGAGAAGAACACTGGTGAACAATGAAATGGGTGTTTCGGTATTTGAGAGGCACAAGTGACCATTGCATCATCTTTAATGGTAGTGAAGGATCATTCTACGGATATGTGGATGTTGATTATGCAGGTGATTTGGAAAAAAGGAGATCTGTTATAGGTTATGTCTTTACTCTTGCAGGTGGAGCAATTAGCTGGATGTCAAAGTTTCAAGAAACAGTTGCTTTGTCCACTACTAAAGTAGAGTATATAGCTGTTTCAGATGCCAGTAAAGAAGCAATCTGGTTGAAAGGTCTACTTGATGAGATTGGAAGGATGCAGGAGGTAAAGTTGCTCTCAAAAAGGTCCATACACAAGAGAATCGTGCAGAGATATTCACGGAGTCAGTTGCAGTAGAGAAGCTTCGATGGTGTTTGGCTTTTCCTAACTTGCAGAGGAGATGATGAATGGGCATGGGCAAGGGATTACGAAAATTGTTGTCAAGGTGGATATTATTGAAATGTGACAACAAAGTAATGTAAATAATGTAATTATGGGTAAATTTGGTTTGTTACCTTTCAGTCAGTTGTATAATGAGAAGGAGTTATGTAACAAAGTGAACCCATATTAATTGGGATCACCCGTGAAGCTTGTAACCATGAAGAATCATCTTTGATTAATAAGTTTCCAATCCCTTGCCCCGTGGAGGTTTCCTTGATACACTATCAAGGTTTTACCACGTAACTTTTGTGTGTTTTTGCTATGTATATGATTCAGTGTCCATTCAATTTTTCCTCTATCTATTTCTTGTTGTGTGTTTGTTTAATATCTCTTTAGACCAACATTAATGTCTCTTTAGACCAACATTAGATGCCTTTAGATCTAGATTTCTCAAATTACAAGTCAAGCCTAAAGTCAAACTCAAACAACTAATTATATATATAATATCAATTTAAAATAACATAAATAAATAAAAACAATTTTATCATTAACTTCAATCTCTACATTCCATAATTTATACATTCAAAATATTACATTAATTTTTAGTATCAAATAAATTTGTGTGGCGTATAGAAACAATTGAATCTAATCTTCATTCTCATGATTAGACCTAACTTAATATTCTCCGCCATTACATACAAGGTAAGTGACGCTTGTGCAGTAAGGTAGGTAGGTAACTGATATTTTTAATTATAAATTAAAGATTTTAATGAAAATAACTAATTATATATATAATATCAATTTAAAATAACATAAATAAATAAAAACAATTTTATCTTTAACTTCAAGCTCTACATTCCATAATTTATACATTCAAAAGATTACATTAATTTTTAGCATCAAATAAATTTGTGTGGCGTATAGAAACAATTGAATCTAATCTCCATTCTCATGATTAGACCCAACTTAATATTCTCCGCCATTACATACAAGGTAGGTGACGCTTATGCAGTAAGGTAGGTAACGCTTATGCAGTGATATTTTTAATTATAAATTAAAGATTTTAATGAAAATAATTGCGAAAGAAAATAATTAATAATTAATAATATTAAAATATATAATAATAAGATATTATAATTATTTTAAAAAAATTTAATTTAAAAAAATAAATTATTTTTAAAAGATTGAGATATCAAAATAAATCTTATATAATGGAGTTATGAGAACATTGAATAAATTATATTACAATAAAATTCTAAACAAAACAATAAAGTCACTACCATCATGCAAATAAATGGTTAACAAAAACTTATTAATTACCGTATAAAAATATTCTTATAACCACGTAAAATTTAACTTAATAATTAACTAGACATATCTAATTAATGTTAATATGGTGTATTACATAAACTAATATATCTAACCAGTTTTAGAATGATATGTCACATTCAATTTCCAACATCAGATTTCTCAAGTGGCACGGGCACTGCCTTGTGAGGCCTTTAGAGTCTACAACGAGATAGAAAGGTGGAAAGAAAAACCCAAAATTAATGCAGCGCAGTGAAAACGATATCATCTTAATCACTGCAGTATAAAGAACCTTCACACCCCTGTGATAAAGAGTGATCGATCGGAGTGTGAAATGCAAATAATGATAAACGAAGAGCAGCAGTGAAAACCGCTCCTGCAAAATATACCTTTGCATGTACTCATTATGAAATGTGTGCAAAATATGCGTGAAGAAAAAGGGCTATCTTTCATTATAAAAGAATACATATACATATGATTTTCTCCACTTCCATCCTGCTGTTTCAAAACAGTTAACTTCTAAATTGCCTTCTGACTGTCCCTGTTCAGACAACTTCTAAATTGCCATTTGCACATAAAGATGACTTCCTCTATGTAGTTGTCAAGAAAGAAGCAAATTACAAAATGTCTGTCTGATCAAATACTAGTGATAGCACTGTATATCACATGAGGCCCCGTATCTAAGACGACCCATCATATCATGATATATACAGACCGCTGAAGGCAGCTATTTTCAAAAGCCTGGAAGCTAATCATCTCTGGATCTGCATTGAATCCTTCTTTATAGAAAATATCTGTCCCTCAAATATCTGTCCCTCTATTTTGCTATCTGGAGATATGGGAAATAAAAAACTTTCTAAATTCATTGATCAACACCTTGATCCTCTATTTTGCTCTCTGAAGATATGGGAAATAAAAAAAATTCTGAATTCATTCATCAACACCCTGATCCTGTTCTTCCAATTAGAAAATTCAACAGTCTCCAATTTATATCTCTCAGTTGCCCATATCCTCAATTCCAAACCATTTGGAACAATAAAAGGCACTCCTTAATGCAAGAAATTCTGCCTTGGTATTAGTTACTTTGCCGCTAAACCAGACGAAATGGTAAAAATCTCAGCTCAAATGAATGGGCATCAGGAAAGACAAAAAGGAGAAACACAAAAACACAAACTATAGAAGCTATTATTCTTTTTTATTGATCACACAAATTTGATTATTACAATGAATCCAGAAATTTACTCACCCAAAATAAATCAAAATAAATAAATTAGACTTTTCCCAAAATATATCTTAACTCACTCAACAATAGACTTTTCCTAAAATATAACTTAACTCACTTGATATTAGAATTTTCCCAAAATATAATTTAACTGGAAATCACTAGAATTGTATCAATTAACTAAATCCCTTAAGCAGACTAATTACAATTTCTAACAGCTGCCCCATGACTCTAATGTTGTGGCCGCACGGAAAAACACTACCTAGAAAGCAAGCCCACAGATTCCTTCGGCGCCGAATTATTTGTGATTTCTTCCCCTGATTAAATGGTACCTTGTCCCTGACAAGCACATGATTTAATCGTTGGTCATGGTGAGTCATATTAATATCATTTATAAATCAAAGAAAAAATAATAAATAAAAGGAAATGCATTACATGTGTTTGTCAGGGTTACTCACCCCAACCCAATATTATGTTTTTCGCTATCTCGCCGACAAAAATTGCATGGATGAACAGACATTAGCCGAACTGCTGGGAGGGGACAGAAATCTCGAATTAGGGTTCAGTCGCTTTGCTATGGCAAACTGAAAATTCTCGTGAAGAGGCAGATCCGGAACCTCCTTTAGTCCTTCCAGCATCTGGACGACCTCCCCCATCGAAGGTCTACTATTGGCATCCTCCTGTATGCACTGAAAACCGATTTTCAATACTCTGATCGCTTGGTTTCTGTCAAAACCGCAATCACCCGCAAGCCTCGAGTCAATCACCTCCGTCTCTCTGCCGACGACAGCCATTGAGAGCGCCCAAGCAGGCAAGTAACACTTATCGGACTCAGCCCGTTTACTGTAGTTCTTTCGCCCTCCAATAATCTCGAGAACCACGATTCCAAAGCTGTACACATCGCTCTTCTCAGTGATGGCGCATTCCAGAAGCCACTCCGGGGCAAGGTAACCGGGAGTGCCTCTCATGGTGGTCACCACGCCGCTATCGTTTCGGCTCATGAGCGTAGCCAACCCGAAGTCAGAAACCTTGGCCACAAAATTCTCGTCGAGGAGAATGTTTTGAGGTTTTACATCCAAATGAATGATCTTATACCGGCATTCCTGATGTAAGTAAGCCAGGCCACGGGCGGTGCCGAATACGATATTGAATCTAATGGACCAAGTCAGGAAACTTATCTTACTCGCGTCGAAAAGCCATCGGTCCAAGGAGCTATTGCGCATGTGTTCGTAGATGAGGATCTTGTGAGATCCCTGCGAGCAGAAACCCAACAGTTGCACCAGATTCCAGTGATGGATTATGCCCAATATCGCAACCTCTGAGTAAAATTCCTTCGCGCCTTGCCTTGCGATCTCCAGTCTCTTCACAGCTACCATCGTCCCATTTTCAAGCACGCCTTCGTACACTGTCCCGAACCCGCCGGATCCCAGCACCTTCCCAAAATTGTTGGTCAGCTTCCGAATTTCCTTGAACGAGAATTTCCTCGCCATCACATTGTACGCAGTTTCACTTGAATGGTCTCTCCCGGAATTGCCTGATTCTGGTCGTGACCTTCTGCAAGCCCTGAAAGGATGAAAGAAAATCAAAACCATTGCAGCTGCTAGCAAACCGACTCCGATGGTGACCCCGATAACGGTTTTGTACGATTTCTTGCCATGCCTCGAGGCCTTTGGATTCCTGATTAAATCCATGCTTTGCACTTTGATGAAAGCAAAATTCTTCCAGTTCCAGGTCTCTGCAAGTGTCCCGAGCTGAGACGCAACGACAAAGCAAGATTTGGATTCGTCCACATAAAAGGAAGCTCTGCACGAACAATTTTTTAAGCAGTAGTCTGAACATTTTTCCATCGTAGACATATTAAGAGGAACGGTATACCGGTTACGATAGTATTCTATTCCCGAAAGAGAAAACATCTGCCAGCTTCCATCAACGTTGGCGCAGCTGGGTTTCTCAGATAATTCACAGCTTGATCCATTGAATCTGTATTCACTTCCTATGTGATGTGTACCGTTGTTGGGACATTTACATTGTTGATTCTCTTGAGAGCAAATCCCATAATTTCCACAAGAGTTGGGCAATTGGCATTTGCTCATAGCTTCGGACAACAGTTGGAAGGGCCGTTCAAGTCCAGCTGCATATCCTCTCAGATTTCCATCATAGTCCAGTCTTATGTAGACGGCGTCTGACAATAAATTCGCCCGGGCACCGCGAGAGAGATAATAATCCGGCGTAAAAGATGAAATATTACACATATTCAATGCACTGCTAGTCGTAGAGAGTAGAAACTTCAAACCAAGACTTGAAGCCGGCCATGAAACAGTCACGTTGAAGGAAATACCTGAGCAATTTTGGTCCAGAGTAAGGGCGCTCTCATTGTAGACATTCCACATCCAGTAGAGCTCGGAGGAGGCAGTATCAGGTCCGTTGACATAGAGTCCCAGACCCCTGGGCCTCACTTGCAGGCTATATGTGCCGTGTGACAGATTATAAAGGGACCTTCGGCTAACGAGCGCTTGCCCTACACGGAGGTATTGGCCCAGCAAAAGCGTATCTGTGGGATTATCGCTGCTTTGCCAGAGAGTTGCATTTGCCTTGCCAAGAATTCGAAGCACACCTCCACCAGACAGTCTCATTCCCGTGACCTTCTTCCCGCCTGTCTTCGTCGACCATATGATTCTCCTACCAGAAGACAATAACCCGCCAATAATGGAGTCGGAAAGCACCAGATTCCCATCAGACTGCAGCTCTAGGATCCCGTTCTGTGACACGGGGTTATCTCCATTGGCAGCCCACACAACCCCACCATTTCGCTGCCAAGGCGATCCGGACAGCACGATGGACAGAACATATTCATCATTTCCTGTTCGCACGAAACTCAAAAAGGACCAGGACGTCATTTGGGAAGAGAAGTTCTGATGAACAACATACGTGAGCATAATTGCAGTGGCGTCGTGTTCGTTACTGAGAACCGTGGAAGCTACCGTGGTACTCACGTCGGAAACAGACCAAGTTGCGTTGATGGTGAGGAATCCATCAAATCTCTGGGCATTTACCAAACAGTGGATCAGAGTAAACATGAACCAGACAGTACAGATTAGCCTGCGACAGAACCTGACATGGGATCCTTCCATCATCTTATATATGACAACTCAACAGACCGAAAACCAGCAATAGGGCCGATAATCTGGTCCTCCATAACCTAGAGAAAAAGGAGAGGAATGCTGTTATAATAGCCCAGGTCTAATTGATTACTTGAGAATAAATTCTCCTATTAACCAACTTTAAACAACATTATCTAAACAAATTCATAAGAGTCAGTTTGCGTAATCACATTCTGGTAGGCGACCGTTGAAGTCAAAAGCACGAGTCATGACTTTTTGGCAGCGCATAGATATTTCAGAAATAAACAATTCAAATGCAATATATGCCACAAACAGGCGGTTCCTATTTCCAACCTACAAACAGGCGGTTCTTATTTCAAATGCAATATAGGCCACAAACAGGCGGTTCCTATTTCCAACCTACAAACAGGCGGTTTTTATTTCCAACCCTATAGCATTATAAATGTTATGTCCTTACATCATCATTATAGCATTGTAAATATTATGATCCTTATAGCATTGTAAATATTATGTCCTTACACAGGCTTGACAGAGCAGTGCACTTGGAAATCTTTTCGATGTCGAACCGTGCCTACCAAAATTGAAATTTCAAAACGTATCAATTTACGTAGTAAATTTGATGTAACTATTTAACTAGTTTTGTAATAATATTTCACTGACCACAATCAATTTACCTCTCAAATTCCATCCCTCTGCCAAATATTAAGCACCCTATTCATAATTTAAATGCACTAAATACGAAGAGGGAATATACGGACCAAATATTAAGCACCCTATTCATAATTTAAATGCACTACATACGAAGAGGGAATATACAGAGGGCTCGAAAACGATAGTAACAAGTATTACGTTATGTACCATTAACGGTCAATTATTGACTTCATGTTTTGGAGATATGTTGACTTCATGTTTTGGAGATATGTGAGAAGATAGTTTCGACTTTAAAATGAGCTCAGTCAAGATGGGTATGAATGGATAAAAAATTCAATCCCTGTACCAAATAATAAAGAATTCAATCCCTGTACCAAATACTGAGCACTGAATATTAAGCACCCTCAAGATGGGTATGAATGGATGAAAAATTCCATCCCTGTACCAAATACTGAGCACCCTATTCATAATTAAAATGCAGTAAATACGAAGAGGGAATATACCGAGGGCTCGAAAACGATAGTTACAAGTATTACATTATGTAGTAAGTTATACATCAATTATTGACTTAATGTTATGGAGATATGTGATAAGATAGTTTTGACTTTAACACTAGAGTAGAAAAGATGGGTTTCAATAGATAAAAATGGAGATATATCATTAAAATGTAATAAAGTTATATAATTAGTTTTCTCAAAGTGTTTAATTTAGTAAGTTATATATTAACAGTCAATTATGTCAATAATGTTATGGAGATATGTGATAAGATAGTTTTGACTTTAACACAAGAGTAGTAAAGATGGGTTTGAATAGATAAAAATGGAGATATATCATTCAAATGTAATAAAGTTATATAGTTAGTTTTCTCAAAGTGTTTAGTTTAATTATTGAATTTTGAAAAGTATGAAAGAACTTTTAGATTTGAAAGGTTTAATTTAAATATATTTTAATTAAAGTAAAAAGTAATAAAAATATAATGGGGCTGTGGTTCACTGTTGTGTGTAAAATTGATGAATTTACTCAAAGAATTTATTATGTAGTTGGCTGTACCAAACAAGACTGTACCATTGAATTTATTGAGTGTGAGTGGAATTGGTGGATTAATTATTCATCTTGCTAGATAATCTGTTGTGCAGTGGACTATAGCATAGATGTAGATAAAGCGGTATTTGTGGTGTGGCCACGAGATTAATTCTCTAGTGAGGTTATTTGATGTATTTTGCATTAAATGTTTTTATTAGTCTGGGGCTGTTTTTATTAGTCCGGGGTTTTTGTTTTAGTTGTATTGGCTTTTGTTTTAGTTGAATTGTTTTATAAAATTATTCATTACTTATGTAGTACAAGTTTCCTATGACTCATAATACTATATATATGAATGACCGACTTTATTAATATACTAAAATTAGGTTACTATTGTATTATGTGCTAATATTATTATCTATTGAGTTTTTAACTTATATGATACCTATAATATGTTAGTTAATTTATAGATTTATATTATTAGTATAGTATACTTATTATATAGGATTTAGTACCTAATTATAATTTAGGTATCTAATATAAATACTTAATTAGATTATATTAATAATGAATTTAATTATTACAATTTAACTATAGTCCTAATATTAGTGTCGGTACTTAATTACAAGATAATAACTAAAATATTATAAGGCATAATGTTATTACCATACTTATGTGTTAAAGTTATAATATGATAATAACTATTAATAGCAATATCACTATAGTAGGGTTATTAGTTTAATGAACTATTTGGCGAATATAATTAAGGCTAATATTAGGACTACTATAGTCGATAAGTGAAAATAATAAGGATATTATATGATGAGGCCTTAATATTATACTATTATAATTTAAATATAATGGCTATAATTATATATCTTATAATGAATCTTATAGTTAATAAGTATATGCAATTTCAATTATACAAAATAGGAATACTTAAAACCAACAAAATGAAAAATAAATTATTTAATATTTATTTTTAATCTTCAAAATTGATTCATAGAGATCATGGAATGATTTGATGTTAATCCATGGATCAATATAACTATCAATATCAAGAAAAGCATTAATCATTAAATCACTTTATATCTAAAATATTAATCATTAAATTACTTTTTATCTAGAATATTACATATTACCAATGCAAACAATACACATTAACAAACACAATGTACCAAAATAAATATCAAATTAAGTTGAACTAAAATCTTTTAAATATTTAGATATCATGATAAAAGATAAATTTATGTTTTTTTTTTTTTTAAATATAACATTAAACACTAACATAAAAATTTATTTCCAATTAATAAAATAGAATGAAAAAAGTTTACTATTCTATAAATTATATTAAATATAATTCCTATAAACAATTTATTTTAAATAGATTTTCAGACCATTGTTTTAAGGTTCAATATGACTCAAACAATTGTTTTAATGTTTGATATGACTTTAATAGATTTAAATTAACGATAAGAATAAATAAAAACAATGAATTAAAAAATCACACACCACTTAAGTTTGACATCTCTCTTTCTATTTATTATAATAATGCAATTTGAAATAGATGAAGCTTATCTACATATAATAGTGTGCATGAGAAGATGACTACAAATTGTCAACAAAAGATCCAATGGCAATGTGCTGCAATTTGTTTTACCATTTATCTAAATAGATTTTTATGTTACATGAAATTTTTTAGTTTTTGTTCTCTTGAAATTTTAATTAATATAATAAAAAAATTGTGAAATTAATGTATTATTTGAATGTTTTAAATTATTTTTAAAATATTAAATTTATTTATCAAAATGGGATTTAAACTAAGACAAATATATATATATATATATATATATATATATATATATATATATATATATATATATATATATATAACTTCTCGATCTCTGTAATTAAATATAAGATATTTTGCTAATAAAAAATGGCAAATCGTAGTCAATGGTTTCACAAAATATATATAACTTCTCGATCTCTGTAATTAAATATAAGATATTTTGCTAATAAAAAATGGCAAATCGTAGTCAATGGTTTCACAAAAAAATGTTGACAGGTAAGAGTTCTATTATTATGTATGGAAAATAATGCTCTAACATCGAAATAGATTAGATAGATAATGCATTTATGAAACTTGCCAATATGTTATGTTTCTACGGGGAAATACAAATTGCTCAGAGATTACAAAAATCTTAATGAATCCATGTTGCATTGAATGGATCTGTTGCTTTGGCTAGGTTTAATTGACTATAATTGATTTTATAAAACATGGTTGACCTTCATTGAATAATATTAAACCAAAGGGACTTATATTTTAAAGCTAAGGTATATAGACCTAAGATAAATATTATAAACACTAAAATAAACATGGTTGACCATGGTTGATTTTTGTATTGAGGAGATCCTTACAAAATGTGACTTTGGACCATGCTTGACCATGATTTATTTTCAAATCGAGAGAACCTTTCTCATAATGCGGCATTGGACCCTGGTTGACCATGATTGAGGATGGTTCATGATGGTTGATTTTCATATTTAGGCAATCTATGTCAGAATGCGACGTTGGACCAAGGTTGACCATCATTGATATTATAAATGCAAGGGATTGTTATTATACCCAAGGGAATAATAAACTCAAGGGATTAATGCTAATACCCCAAGGGATTATGAACCCAAGGGAATATTATTAAACCCAAGGGACTAATATTATAAACTCAAGGCATATAAACCTTAATATAAATATTCAAAACACTAAAATAAACATGGTTCACCATGGTTGATTTTCATATGGAGACAATCCTTGTCACAATGCGATGCTGGACAACAATTACCATGCTTAACCATGGTTGATTTTTATATTAAGACATTTTTTTCATAATGCGATGTTCAACCATGGTTTAGCATGATTGTCAATGGATGACCATGTTGGACTTTATAAAACATGGTTGACCCTGCTTGACCAAGGTGGCCCATGATTGACATTGCTGACCATCATTATCATATTGGGGCAATCTTTTCATAATGTAATGTTGGACCATGGTTGAGGTAATGATTGATTTGCGTATTGAAACAATCATTGTCACAATGCAATGTTGGACAATGGTTGACCTTGATTTACCATGGTTGACCACAATTGATTTTATAAAAGATGGTTGACCTTCATTGAATAATATTAAACCAAAGGGACTAATATTTTAAACCTAGGGTATATAAGCCCTCAGATAAATATTATAAACACTAGAATAAACATGGTTGATCATGGTTGATTTTCATATTGAGACAATCCTTGTCATAATGTGACCTTGTATCATGGTTTACCGTGCTTGAGATGATTGATTTTCAAATTGAGAGAATCTTTCTCACAATGTGACATTGGATCCTAGTTGACCATGGTTGACCATTATTGACAATGGTTCACGATGGTTGATTTTCTTATTGAGACAATTTGTGTCAGAATGTGACATTGGACAAAGGTTGACCATGGTTGTCACAATGTGACGTTGGACCATAGGGACTAATATTATAAACCCAAGGTATATAAACGCTAAGATATATATTGTAAACACTAAAATAAACATGGTTGACCATGATTGGCGATGTTCACGATGGTTGATTTTCATATTGAAACAATTGTGTCAGAATGTGATCCGAATGGAAAATGGCATCCACCCACAATATTCATCCACCCATGGAATTTCACTATGTTATTGTAAGTGGTATCCACCCATGGTCCCCTAGAAAATGGACTTTAATGAATTGTGGATTTTTGAATGACCCATAACCATGAAAAAGGAAGATCTGAGGATAGAGACACCATGTAATTCTTGTGACCAACTATGATACTAACAATGTGCTGCCTAGCAAATGGACTTCGATGACAAGGATTTTGTGCGGTTGACGAATAACTGTGATGTTGATTGTTAATGAATTAGCAGGTGCCTAGATAGCCTAGGGTGGGAGGGCATATCTCCAAATAACCCAATTCAGATGCTTCTATGCCGAAACTGATGAATGTGAAGCAGGTGCCTACTAAATCGGAGTGGGAGGGCACATCTCCAAAGGGAACTCACTCTTAATGCTGCTATAGATTTAACATGGACATAAATCGATAAATATAACTTGGAATATTTATTATAACTTGTTTTTGGAGACAAAATTACTATTTTGCATCTTCCCCTCTACTTGAAATTGCTATTTGGACACTCGGAAAACTCAAATTCGTGCTACAATTGTTTTGTCGTCACAAAAGTTTTGAAACAATAACTGATTTTAAATCAGTAATATCTCCCTCATCCGAAATCTGATTCGACCAATTATTTTTTTGAAATTGGTTAAAATTTCAAGAGGAGCTCAGATCTGTAATTATTTTTCTAAAATTCTACACAAAAAACTATGAAAATTGATAGGAGATCTGCCTTCCACGAATTGTCATCAGAAAAATTTCTGCAATGCTGCTGATGTTGAATCAGTGATATCTCTCTCATCCAGACTCCGATTCAGCCGATTTTTTTTTTGAATTGGGTATTTTTTAACAAGGAATCAAAATTTTTTTTTCTTAAAATTTTCACCAAAAATCTTAGACCTGATTTGCAAACTCTTCGCCCAAAAATTTCGTACAAAACAAAATGAGAAAAAGAAAATTCTTGCTGCTTTTCCCAAGAAAGTGCTCTGTGGAGGTCACAACACATGCATGAAGATTTTTTAATATTTTTGCAAAACTTTGAAACTGAAATATGAATCAAACCTTCATTCCCATGGAGTCGTAAACTAGATTCTATACCACTGATCTGGGTCTTGGGGAGAGACCCCCAAGATCTAAAAAAAATGCAATGCCAAAAAGAAAATGAGAGAACACACAGTAAATAAAACCACAAAGAAAATCTTTTATTAAAACATATAATAATTTTAAAGGCTACATTGTGGTGGATAATTTGTCCTTTTACAAAATGCGACTTGTTTCTTATAGCCTTTTTTGGTTACAATACCCCATGTACATTCCATGGGTGGGTAAATACCATGAGTGAATGAATACCATGGGTTGATGTCACATACAATACTTGGGAAAATACCATTGTTGAATGAATACCATGGGTGGATGTCACTGACAACACTAGTAGAAAATGGTGAAATTAGCGACTAGGTGGCTAAAAACATTAGTCACTACAACATTTCCAAGTGAAATACTACAAAAAATTAGCAATATTAAGAGACCCAACTAAAAACGAGTAACATAAATGACTAATTTAGTCTCGAGTTAAAATATACGACTAGATAAGAAGTAATACTACTAACATTGACTAAGGTGAATGACTAATTTAGTCCAGGAACAAAAATACGACTATCTAACCAGAACTACAATAATATGAATTAGTTGTTTATGTTAGCCATTTTAATTATGACACTTCAACAATCTAAACTTACAAGTCATAGGGGATTCAAAGGTTGTTATAGATTGAATGAAAGGTTATACTTCCTTATACACTTCTTTATTGGATCATATGATTATCAGAGTTATGGAGCTTATTAGAATCTTTAGGGTCATATCATTTGATCACATTCATAGAGAATTAAGCTCAAAGTTTGACAGATTATAAAAAATGGGAGTGGGCCAACACCTCTTATTGCAACACGATAGGACCGCCTATATATGTTACAACAACATTGCTAAATTATTTAGTGGGTTGCACATTTATTTCACATTTCTTCTTCATCCTGCAAAGTGGTAGTTCTAAGGAGAGGGTATGAACTTTGATCAAGGAATGTTCACTTAGTACCACTACCAAGTTTACTAATTCATGCAACTTGTCAAATGTATTAAGTTTGCTTCACAACTTCTCATGGTGCTTAAATTACTTGTCTAAACCTCTCATTGAGACTACATCCCTCCAACATCTCTAACTATTCAAAATCTTCAACCTTTTTTAGAGTCTTCTTAGACGTGCACTTATGCCTGAAGCAGAACCTAACACTAGCATCCTGAATGTGCATGCTCATTCCCTCTTTCAATGCCTCATTGAAACCACATTATCGCACTGCTTAAAATGAATTTTTCATGTCTTTAGGAAAAACACCTACTTTGCTTATAACAACCTAACTTACACGAATGACTATGAGAAAAACCCATTTTCTCAAGATGAAAACATAGGGTTTTAAAACCCCATTCGCGCAACAATTTGAATATATTTAACCTAAAGAAGGATGTGTATCCTACTCCTTCCAAATTTGGCATATGAATTTTAATAAACTAACATTTTTTTTTAACTATTAGTATGTATACCTTCATAGACTTAGCAGTCATATCGCTACATGGAGGTGGGTCCCTTATCCCACAAACAAATGGGTCTCATACACCAATTTGGTGTCTGGCTTGGCCGTGACCTTAAAATTGGATAATAATAATATATACTCTATTTTATTTTTACCCACCTAATATGCAAGAACACCTAAATGTTTTCAATACAACCAAGTTAAAATCACTTGTTTCCTTCCAATATCTCACATTTTTCCTCCATAAACTTTAATAGCAAAATCATTACATAAAAATATAACCTTAAAATTAAATTATTATTATAATAAATACTACCTATTATCACAACCAAAAACATGTAAAAACTATTAAAGTTATTAGATTATTATTATTATTATTATTATTATTATTATTATTATTATTATTATTATTATTATTATTATACTACCTAATATCACAACCAACAACATGTAAAAGCCTATTAATTTCTCACATACAATTAAAATATGTAAGTGAAAATAAAATATAGTATTTTTTAGCATTGGAAAATTTTAATCCTTTTTTGAAATTTAACCTTTAATTTTGCTTTACCATACCCCTCCCAACCATAAACCAAACTGTTCAGAGTGTGGGAAAATGACATATTAGAAACTTGTGAATTATGGTTCTATGACTAGCTGACCCGACATGAATCTTTAGTCCATTGATCGCGCAAGACCAAATATCAAATGCTAATTTTTCTTTACAATACCCCTCCCAACCACAAACCAAACTGTTCATACTGCAGGAAAATGACATATCAGAGAGTTGTGAATTATGGTTCTACGATTAGCTTACCCAACATGAATATGTAGTCCATTGATCGTGCCAGACCCAATATCGAATTCCACCATCGATTCCTCTGTCGATTGATTGCCACAGATCCAATATTGAATTCTACCATCGAATCTTCGTTCAAAAACTCAGAGGCATCTATTCTCGTTGTGGTTGAAAATATCTATCTTCCTGTCCCCCTCTCAATGTATTCAAAAATTGGTGAGTCATTCCTAGCTTTTAGTTCATCTTTAAAAGCATGAGACTACACTTCTGGTATAGATTAGGGTTTGATTTATACTATAAAAACTATCCCATTCTCGCTTCCAGACATGAAGGCGCAGATAAATACCAAAAATCACTTTTGTAAATTCCATTTGGAGCTCAATCTAACACTCCAAACTATTTTTCTATGGAAACCAAATCCCAAAAACTGAAATTTCCATGACATTGGGATCCATATGGGTTGAGGCCTCCTTTCACTGATAAAATCATCAAGCTGGTTGTATCCATTGCCAACCTCTTCCTAGAAGATTGAAAGTAGATTGGCCCCTGCCTGAGGGATATGTTGATGGTACCTTGCATTGATATGTTGCCAGTGGAGGTTGCTGCAGTGATCCCTCAGGCGATTCCAGCCTTTGTTGCAATGAAAGTTGAGGAAACACACATGAGTATTGCCATTTTGGTTAGGATCCATTCCTCTGTATTTGGAAGGGTCTTCATGCCATTCCCAAGCTTTCCAAATATGACATGGATGGTTTTCTATCAATGGTAAGTGCATGTCGATTAGATTTAAACAATCTTATTCAACATTTACTATTGGATGACGCTCATTTTTGTTTACTTGAATATAAATCCATTATTGATTTCATGTCTAAGAGGTATATTGTAATGGTTATGCTTCCAAAACCATAAGAAGATCATGATGAACAATATGAAATTGTAGTTCATAAATCTCAAATTCTTGTGCATTCATTTGAGCCAATTTCTTATGTAGAAATCGATGTTTTATAGGGATGTTTTAAACTGCAACCGTTCCTTCTGCAATTAGGAGATTGAGTATTGCAAAGATTCACTTTTTTAGACTCTACTGTAGAATAAAACCTATAATCCATATCATTAAAACTCTCCTCTTGTAAATCATTTAAAATATTTTCCCTTAGATGAAATAGAGGAATAGTCATACCAAAATCCTCCGTAAATATAACTAAATCCTTGAAAGCCATGTTTCTAGACATTTAATCATTTCAACTTGGAAAAGGGGACTTTTTCTGGAGGGTGTAGAGAAATTTTAGCATGCTCTTGAGATCCTTCAAATTTTATCTTAAAATCACCTAAAAGTTGCAAAAATGAAAGCTAAGGGTCTTGCTGAAACATTGAGGATGAAATTTGAACACTGATTGAATTTGTACTTGGACATTAACAAGCTTCATTGATCCTAAGAACATGCAAGACAATTTAGTTTGTAATGGATTAAAAATTGAGACCACAATCTTGTTGAAACCATTGATAACTTCCCAAAATCAATGCCAAATTCATGACCGTTGAGCATGATAAGGTTCATTTTAGAAGTAAAGCCCTTTTTCTCCTTCCCTCATACTAATTCTTATTATGAAAATAATAGTAACGACGTCCATATTCCTAGTCCAAGGCCCTTTTCATGTACATTGCCAAAGGCCTTGAGAGTTTTATTAGTTTGGGATGAAATAAAAGTCATCCCAAGCTACCAAGTGGTACACCTTGGAGCATATTCTAGCTAAGCTTCCCCAACCAACATGATAGTTTTTGGTGATCAATGACTCTTGAAAGGGGAGGTTTGATCTTGGAAGGAGTCAGAGGTTGACTAAGTATGTTAACTGAATAAATTGTATATGTGAGAGTATTCAAGGAGATTTTAAGTATGTTCACACTGTACTCACTGTATCAGAGGTGAAGAGTTACATAGAATCATAAGTGTAGGATTTTCAATGTACTGGTGAGTTTTAGTCATGCATCATAACAGAAATTTGGTGTTGTGTCATAGATAGGTTTATAGCACAATTCCTATTTAGCCTAATAGCATACTGGTTTAGGGAACTAATTAGCCTATAGCGTACTGGTTTCCATTTTGCTAATTTAGGGAACAATTCCTTGTAAGCAAGGAGGAAGAAGTGAGAATACTACTAGGTGACAAGTGGCAAGTGGGAATGTCTCACAGTGTATTTGTAAACATATAATTGTAACTCTCTTTTTTAGGAGACAAAAACCCACCAATGATCCCATTCATTTTTCCATCATTTACTCCATTAATTGACTTCATTATATTTTTGACTTTATGTACTACAATATATCTACATTTGTGGTATTCCCCTTTTGTAGTATTCCTTTTATTTTTTAAATTCCACTTATATTACTTGAAGGAAAAGGAGAAACTAGTTACATTTGATATCATCATATTATTTTCGTAAGTCTTCTCATCTTTGTTTGTAAGAACATATAAGATATTGGGCAAAATCTTGCCATCTTTTAGCAATAGTTCAATCTATTGTCAATTGATTAGCACAAGTTAATGTGCATCCTTTACCCATCCAAGATAATGTGAGTTTCGATGAGTTGAGGTTGGTAACTTAATTTCCTTTTCCAATTGAATAAAGAAAAGGTTATTTTGGTTGCTATTATCAATAACCATATATGCTAGTTTGCGCTTGATTTGACAGTTCTATGTACAAAGAGATTCCTTGTTGCTAGCAAAGTTATCTTTGGACATTAGCATCAAGTGTGGATCAATGTAGCTAGGATTGTTGACATTAACCTCTAAGTCTCCAACCTCTCAATAATTCCTATAAAGGAAGTATTTTTCCTTTTGGACCTCTTTGGCCTAAGTGTTTGACATTCCTCATTGGAATGGGAAAGCTTCCTATGATAGGTGCCATATTTCTTCTTCCCACATTGGGTAGAGTATATGGAAAAGGTTTCTCCTTTGTTCTAATCAATATTATTGGGCTGATTAATTAGTAGAAAGAAAATGAGGACGAAATTCCCTTCATCTAAAAGAATTGAATGGTCTTATGTAACTTGGCTTCAATCTTGGAACCAATTTGTATAAAATGCTCCAAGGAGGAAATAGAAGAAACTCTAACTTATTTCTAATACTAGGGAATAACCCACAAATAATTTGGTGTAGAGAGTATATTTTGGGCCCTTTGAGACTCTACCTTGAGTTGGGAGAGAGATCCATATCTGGCTCTCCATTCCTATAAAGATCTAGCCTCCTTGGGTCATTCTGGTCGAAGGAAATATTGAGACTTTAGTTCCAATGTTTCAGGATCATACATAGGAACAATTTTATGCTGGGCATCAGCATCAATTTTTTAGATAGGGGGTTGTTTTATATGGGAAATTAAAGCTACCCGAAGATCATTTGTAGTTAGGAGAATAACTTCCTTTGAAGATCAATTATTATAACTATGAACAATAAGAGAAAAACTTGGAAATGATTCTACTGACTGTGTAGTTAATCAATTATGGGTTTGCAAAAGTTTTCTTGTATGCCTGGATGTTGGTTAGTTCTTCCAATATGACAAGATTATTTATCTTCAATAAGAATGCCTTCAACAAATGGAATGGACCTTTCTACCTTTTCCTCATATGGTTCAAAAAAAGCTTGATAACATGATCAACCTTCTTTTCTTCCTCATCAGATTCCATGTCATATGTAGGATGACTATAAAAGAAAACAATATAGGATCTTGCAATGTTTTATTCAAACTTAATAGGTAATTCTGATTGGAGATGCACATTATTATGGGTACCAAAGTTTTTACCATATTCAAAATCACAGATAGGAGTGTTGGTCTCTTGAAACTTAGGGGTTCTTCAGGACTTCCCTTCATTAATGAGTGTCTTATTAATCTCATTCTCAGGGAAATTAGAACTATAGTTGAGTCCACTATCCCCATCTGCACTCAGGATTTTGTCGTATGTTGGTTGAATTTCAATTTTCAATTTTGCAAAATATTGCCATCTTTTAGCAACAATTCGATCTATTGTCAATCGATTAAAACAAGCTAATGTGAGTTTTGATGATTTTATGTTGGTAATTTAAGTTCAATTTCCAATTGAATCAAGAAAATGTTATTTTGGTTGTGATTATCAATGACCATATATGCTAGTTTGTGCTTGACTTGATAGTTCTATGTACAAATAGCTTCCTTGTTGATGGCAAGGCTATCTTTGGGCATTAGCATCAAGTGTGCATCAATGTAGTTGGGATTGTTGACATCAACCTCTAAGTCTCCAACCTCTTAATAATGCATAGAAAGGAAGTATTTTTTCTTTTGGAGCTTTTTGGCCTAAATGTTTGACATTCCTCATTGGAATGGGAAAGGTTCCTATTATAGGTGCCATATTTCTTCTTCCCACAGTGGGTAGAGGATATGGAATTGGTTTCTCCTTTGTTCTACCCAATATTGTTGGGCTGAGTAATTAGTAGAAAGAAAATGAGGATGAAATTCCCTTCATCTAAAATAATTGAATGGTCTTATGTAACTTGGCTTCAATCTTGGACCAATTTGCATAAAATACTCTAATGAGGAAATAGAAGAAACTCTAACTTATTTCTAATACTAGGGAAAAAAACAAAAAATAATTTGGTGTAGAGGGTATATTTTGGGCCCTTTTAGAATCTACCTTTATTTGGGAGAGAGATCCATATCTGGATCTCCATTCCTATAAATATTTGGTCTCCTTGGATCATTCTAGTCGAAGGAAATATTGAGACTTTAGTTCCAATGTTTCTGGATCAAACATAGGAGCAATTTTATGATGGCCATCAACATCATTGTTGCGGATAGGGGTTGTTTTATTTGGGAAATTAAAGCTACCCGAATATAGTTTGTAGTAAGGATAAAAGCCTCCTTTGAAGATCAGTTGTCATAACTATGAACAATAAGAGAAAAACCTGGAAATGATTCTGCTCACTGTGTAGTTAATCAATTATGGTTTTGTAGAAGTCCTCTTGTATGCCTAGATATTGGTTATCTCTTCCAATATGACAGGACTATTCATCTTCAGTAAGGATGCGTTCAACAAATGGAATGGATAGTTCTGCCTTTGTCTCATATGGTTCTCAAAATGGCTTGATAATATAATCGGCCTCCTTTTCTTCCTCATCAAAGTCCATGTCATATGTAGGATGACTGTCAAAGAAAAATATATAGGATCTTGCACTGTTCTCTTCAAACTTAATATCTAATGTTGATTAGTGATGCACATCATTATGGGTGCCAAAGATTCTACCATATTCAAAATCACAGATAGGAGTGTTGGTCTCTTGAACCTTAGGGGATCTTCATGACTTCCCTTCATTAATGTGTGTCTTATTACTCTCATTCTTAGGGAAAATAGAACTATAGTCTGGTCCATTATCTCCATCTACACTCAGGATCTTGTCATATGTTGGTTGAATTTCAATTTTCAATTTTGTAAAATCTTGTCATCTTTTAGCAATAGTTCAATATATTGTTAACTAATTAGCACAAGCTAATGTGCATCTTTTACCATCCAATATAATGTGAGTTGTGATGAGTTGAGGTTGGTAAATTAAGTTCATTTTCCATTTGAAGCAAGAAAATGTTATTTTGGTTGCCATTATCAATGGCCATATATGCTAGTTTTTGCTTGATTAAACAGTTCTATGTACAAAGAGCTTCCTTGTTGATGGCAAGGTTATCTTTTAGAATTATCATAAAGTGTGGATCAATGTAGCTGGGATTGTCGACATCAACATCTAAGTCTCCAACCTCTCAATAATTATTATAAATGAAGTGTTTTTCCTTTTGGAGCTCTTTGGCCTAAATGTTTGACATTCCTCATTGGAATGGGAAAACCTCCTATGATAGGTGCCATATTTATTCTTCCCATAGTGGTTAGAGGATATGGAATTGGTTTCTCCTTTTTTCTACCCAATATTGTTGGGCTAAGTAATTAGGAGAAAGAAAATAAAGATGAAATTCCCTTCATATAAAAGAATTGAATGGTCTTATGTAACTTGGCTTCAATCTTGTAACCAATTTGCATAAAATGCTCCGAGGAGGAAATAGAAGAAACTATAACTTATTTCTAATACTAGGGAACAATCCACAAAAGAATTTGGTGTAGGTTGTAGAGGGTATATTTTGGGCCCTTTGAGACTCTACCTTTAGTTGGGACATAGATCCATATTTAGCTCTTCATTCCTATAAATATCTGGTCTCCTTGGATCATTCTGGTTGAAGGAAATATTGAGACTTTAGTTCCAATGTTTCTAGATCAAACATAGGAACAATTTTATGTTGGACATTAGTATCAATGTTGCGGATAGGGGACTATTTTATATGGGAAATTAAAGGTACCTGAACAACCTCCTTTGAAGAACAATTATCCTAACTATGAACAATAAGAGAAAAACCTGGAAATGATTATGCTCACTGTGTAGTTAATAAATTATGGGTTTGTGTAGGAATTTACAGGGTAAGTTCCTCAGAAACAAAATGTACAACGGTAAAGAAACACACTTTACCTAACTCTACACTAGACCAAGTTGAACTTAACTATATCCTATGTGTCGGAATATCCTAACATCCCCCCTTAAGAAAAACTTGGGATAGGATTGAAGGATTTACAAATATGACACAATAGGAGAAGGAAGGAGGCACTAGAGCCTATCCCCCCTTAGTGACAACTTCCTGAACTCCAAGCATATATCGAATTTTAGTGAACTTTTCCTCTGTGAGAGCCTTTGTGAAGATGTCTGCAACCTGATCATCTGTTGAACAGTATTGCACTTCAAGAACATGGTCATGAATGAGCTTTCTTATGAAGTGCATGTGTAGTTCAATGTGTTTGCTGCGCTGATGCTGGACTGGATCTTTGCATAGCTGAATGGCACTTTGATTATCACACCAAAGTGTGGTTGGATGCTGCTGCTCAAAGCCAAACTCTGATAGGATCTGACGAAGCCACAAGGCTTCCTTACTAGCTTCCACGGCACCACGATACTCTGCTTCTGCTAACGAAAGAGAAATGGCAGCCTGTTTCTTACAATCCCATGTAATAGGTCCTGAACCAAGAGTGAAGACATAACCGGTAGTAGACTTCCGATCATCAGGGTCACCAGCCCAATCAGAATCAGTGAAACCAACTAATAGAGGAGCTGCTTTGGCACTGTAATGAATCCAAAACTGTACTGTACCTCGAACATAACGAAGTATTCTTTTGGCTGCTTTCCAATGAATTTCACGGGGGTTTTGCATAAAACAAGCAACAAGGCCAACAACAAAGGAAAGGTCAAGACGAGTATGGGTTAAATACAAGCGTTTTCCTACAAGTTGACGGTATAAGGTAGCATCAACTTCAGGAGAAGTACAAGAGACTGAAAGTTTGACTCCAGACTGAAAGGGAGAAGGGGCTGGCTTACAGTCTTCCATGTGAAAATGACGAAGAATATCACAAGCATACTTGGATTGGGAAAGGTAAATACCCTCCTTGGATTGCAAGACTTGAAGACCGAGAAAATAGTGTAAGTGTCCTAAGTCTGTCATTTCAAATTTCTTTTTAAGGCTGGACTTCACATGGTTTATAAGGTTGGGATCACTACCAGTAAGAATAAGATCATCAACATAAAGAACAAGGATGATAAGAGAGTTGCCCACTTTCTTGGTGTAGACAGTATTGTCAGAATAACACCGAGAAAAGCCAGATTCTAAAATAAAGCTATCCATTTTGGCATACCAAGCCCGAGGAGCTTGCTTGAGACCATAGAGAGATTTCTTAAGTCGACATACAAGGCTGGAGTCTGTTTGGATGAAGCCAATGGGTTGTTCCATATAGATTTCTTCATGCAAGTCCCCATGCAAGAAGGCAGATTTAACATCCATCTGATGGACTTCCCATTTTAAAGAGGCAGCAAGGGAAAGAACAAGGCAGATAGAGTTCATTTTGGCAACAGGGGAGAAGGTTTTAGTGTAGTCAATGCCTTCAACCTGTGAAAAGCCCTTAGCAACAAGACGAGCTTTATGTTTATCAATTTTCCCATCTGGTCCATACTTGGTTCTGTAAACCCATTTACATCTAACAAGTTTGCGTCCCTTTGGTAGAGGAACAAGATCCCATGTATCATTTGCCAACAATGAATGATATTCTTCATTCATAGTTGCTTCCCAATGTGGATGGCCTGAAGCTTCTGCAAAAGTGTCAGGATCATGATTTACTGGAGCTTGAGCCAGTAAAGAAGAGGCTCTTTCAAACTGAGAACGTGTACGTCGCTGATCTGTAGGATCACTGGCAAGATCACCTGCTGCATCCCGAGTTGCACGGACCCATCTTGGAAGTTGAGGATCCTGAGAAGGTGGGGGAGGATTATCATTCTCACTTTCATCATCTGAAGAAGAAATGTTTTCAAAAGTAGAAGAGATAGGAAGAGGTGGCACATCCGCCGGACTAGGCTCGCAGGCCGATTTATTTTCATCAAATTTTACATCTCTTCTAATGATAACATTTTTGGACTTAAATGGAATAAGTCTATAACCTTTTACATCTTCAGAATATCCAACAAAAGTACATTTCTCACTCTTAGGTTCTAAAGCTTTATGCTTTTCATCTGGAATATGGGCCCATGCTTCACTTCCAAAAACACGAAAGTGACTTACATCTGGTTTAATGGAACTCCAAGCTTCTTCTGGGGTGATATTCTCTAGAACCTTAGTAGGAGTGCGATTGATTATATAATTTGCACAATTAATTGCTTTGGCCCAAAAACTAAGACTGAGTCCTTTAGATTGCAGCATACAATTAGCCATTTCCTTTAAGGTGCGATTTTTCCTTTCAGCTACACCATTTTGTTGTGGAGTGTATGGAACAATATGTTGCATTTGAATTCCATTTTCGGTGCAAAAGTTGATGAATGTGTTTTTAACATATTCTCCACCATTATCAGTTCTTAGCTTAAGAATTTGATGTCCAGATTGTTTTTCAACAAAGGCTTTGAAGGCCAAAAATGTGTTAAATACGTCGCTCTTGAGTTTTAAGAAGTATACCCAAGTGGGTCTCGAGAAATCATCAATGAAAGTTAAGAAATACTTGCAGCCAGAGAATGAAGCAACAGGAAGTGGACCACATAAATCACTGTGTACAAGCTGTAAAGGGGCTGAGGCGTGCCAAGAGGCACGTTTGTCAAAACTGTCCCGATGATGTTTTCCGAGTACACATCCGGAACAAACACCATCTCTGCAAGATACCATAGGAAGACCTGTCACCATATTTTCTTTACATAGATGCTGAAGGGAGCGATAGTTTAAGTGACCAAATCGCTCATGCCAAAGTTTGCTCACTTCATCATTATGAGCAACAAATACTGAGGGAAGATTTGATGACCCAAAGTTGTGAAACTTATACAACCTTGTGGAATCATCAGCAATACCAGTAGCTAGAATCTGTTTAGGAACTCTTAGATCCTTGATTACAACATCATGAGGTGAAAATTCAACAATTTTACCTTCACCTGAATGAGTTATCTGATATACAGATAGAAGGTTGCAGGATAAGGTTGGAACACATAATACATCATTAAACTGACCATTGTCTAGATGAACAGTTCCAGTCTCGACAACATTAAGAGATCTATCATCACCTACATATATATTTTTGGTGTTACAATCATTTAAAGAAGAAAACATGGCTTGGTTTTTGGCCATGTGATAAGAGGCTCCAGAATCAATGAGCCACTCATGAGAAGGAGAGGAAGAAGATACATTTAATGCATAACCAGACTGAGATGATTGACAACGACATGCAGAAAGTGCCATTCCGGAAGTTGAAGTTGAAGTATGCTCCACATGGATGTTATGTTTCTTCATTGCGGCTTCCAAGGCTTCCATCTTCTTAAAGCATTTAGATTCTAAGTGGCCATCTCGATTACAAAAGTTACAATGTCTATCAGTCTTCTTCCATTTTTTTTATTGGTCTTATCATTTTGCTGAAATGATCTTTCATTTTGAGGCTGAGTTGGTTTAGGACCATTCTTTTGAGGATATGACTTCTTAGGATTCTTTGAATTTGGTTGCTGCTGGGCGGCTAACGCTTTCGTGGAAGAGTTTCCAAGATTAAGAAGACCAAGGTGTAAGAGTTTTTCTTGTTCTCTTATTAAAGAATCACAAAAAGAGTCAAAGGAAGGGGCCTTGTATTATTTTCCTTGATAAATGAAAGCTTCCCTTGTAGAATGGAAGGTGGAAACAAATACAGAGTAGGCTGGTCCCAACTTAGTAAGGATGGAATAAATAAGGTTACTATCTTCTTTCTTAACCTTAACACCTTCCAAAAGATATCTAAGGGTCTTGAATTTGGTCAAGAAATCTTCAATGCAAGAAAAATTATTAGGATCCAATGTAAGCAACTCATTTTCAAGTTGATGGGCTCTAATTTCATTTTTAATCCCAAAAACTTTAGTGAGTTTTTCCAATGCTTCATGAGGAGTCTCAAGTTCTGCAATATGGAACCTAAGATCAGGAGAAATAGACATCCCTATCAAACCACGTGCTTGATCTTGTCTATTTTCCCATTTTGCAGCCTTGTCTTCATCTTTTGGTTTCTTCTCTTGGTCTGTGGCTATTCTGTAGAGACCTTTACTTCTAAGTAAATCTTCCATGTAGGCTATCCATTGGAAGTAGTTAGTGCTGTCAAGAATGGCTTGGCATGGACTTTCCATTTTAAAAAAAAAACTGAAGCTGAAGATGCTGAAAGTAAGTGTTCCAATGGATAGATCTCGAAAAATTAGGCTGTTTTAAAAAAAACGGCTCTGAAAAAGACTTCCGGATGAAGAACTTATGGCTTTTTGAAAAACAATTGTTGAAGTTGCCGGCAAAGTGCGCGAATGTGCGAGAATGAAAAAATCCGCCCCCACAAAATGGAGACTTGAACCGAAGACCTCTACTCTCTTAAAATAGCTTTGAACCAATTGATCTATACAAAAAATTTGAGAGAGAGAGAGAGAGAGAGAGATAGAGAGGGGGGGTGGGCCTTGGTTTGCGTGCTTGCCTTGAGAAAGCTATTTTTCCCTACAAAACACAAAACACAAAACCCAACACGAATATGCAAAGAAAAACGAACCTTGCGGCTCAAAGTTAGCTTTAGCCAAAAAACTAGATATTTTAAAAAATGAACCTTGCGGCTCAAAGTTAGCTTTAGCCGAAAAACTAAATATTTTTCTCAATGTTTCTGATTTTCCGAGATCACACTAAGGTGCAAGGAAAAGAGCATACGCATGAGAAAAATCCTTCCTTTCTGTTTTTGATTTGCCCAGATCGCACAGAGTCGCAGGGCAAAGAGCATACGCAGAAATGAAAGGTATAGATCCGGTTAAAAAAAAAACTAAATAAACCGAAACCGAAATAAGCAGAGAGAAAATAACAGTAAACTGCAAATAAAGACTGTATACCTCCAGATCTTAAAAATGACGCAGATAGGGCTACCGGAAACCTTTTCGCGTGAAACGAAAGGGGTTCCTCGCTGGAACAGATGCTCCGAACACAACAGAGCAGTCCTCTCGGCCCGAAAGCAGTCAAAAACAGCAGATCTAGGAAACGAAAGACGCATGCAGTTCTACCGGCTTCAGATTTGGATCACCAACGGACGCGACCCTCAAATAGCTCTGATACCATGTAGGAATTTACAGGGTAAGTTCCTCAGAAAGAACACCAAAAGGACACCGCTCACAACCAGATCACAGATCAATACACCAGTATTTTTGACGTGGTTAAAACCCTCAAAGAGGGAAACAGTCCACGGCCTGCGCCAACGTGGCTACTACAGGCAATTTATTAATCAAAGAATGAAAATTTACATAAGCTTCTCTCATTCACGGATTGCCCGAACAATGACCCTCCATGCGCTTTAAATAAAACTCATGGACCAATCGGGTGTCAAGCCACGGATCAAGTGTCGGTAATACCGAGGAGAGAATGATCCGTCGGATCACTACATATCGTGACCGTCGGATTGTAAGTTACAAAATGTACAACGGTAAAGAAACACACTTTACCTAACTCTATACCTAACTCTACACTAGACCAAGTTGAACTTAACTATATCCTATGTGTCGAAATATCCTAACAGTTTGTAGAAGTCCTCTTGTATGCCTAGATATTGGTTAGTTCTTCCAATATGACAATACTATTCATCTTCAATAAGAATGCCTTCAACAAATGGAATGGACCTTTCTGCCTTTATCTCATATGGTTCACAAAACGGCTTCATAATATTATCAACCTTATTTTATTCCTCATTAGAGTCCATGTCATATGTATGATGAATGTAAAAGAAAAAAATATAGGATCTTACACTGTTCTGTTAAAACTTAATAGGTAATGCTAATTGGAGATGCACATCATTATGGGTGCCAAAGTTTCTACCATATTCAAAATCACAGATAGGAGTGTTGATATTTTGAACCTTAGGGCATCTTCAGGATTTACGTTCATTAATGAGTGTTTTATTACTCTCATTCTCAGGGAAACTAGAACTATATTCTGGTCCATTATCTCCATCAGTACTTAGGTTTTTTTCATATGTTGGTTGAATTTCAATTTTCAATTTTGCAAAATATTGCCATCTTTTAGCAACATTTCGATCTATTGTCATCTCATTAGCACAAGCTAATGTGCATCTTTTACCCATCCAAGCCAATGTGAGTTGTAATGAGTTGAGGTTGGTAACTTAAGTTCCCTTTCCGATTGAAACAAGAAAAGGTTATTTTGGTTTCCATTATCAATGACCATATATGCTAGTTTGTGCTTGATTTGACAGTTCTATGTATAAAGAGCTTCCTTGTTGTTGGGAAGTCTATCTTTAGGCATTAGCATCAAGTGTGGATCAATGTAGCAGGGATTGTTGACATCAACCCCTAAGTTTTCAACCTTTCAATAATGCTTAGAAAGGAAGTATTTTCCCTTTTGGAGCTCTTTGTCCTAAATGTTTGACATTCCTCATTAGAATGGGAAAGCTTCCTATGATAGGTGAAATAAAAATAGATGAGCTATAGATATATTAAACACACCTGATCTTTGTAGTGGTGGTAAATTGCACCGTCTTTGTTGTCAATTGAATGTTCCTACCATACACTCACTTAGCTCATATGTTGGAAAATCTTGGTGTAGATTGGTGTAGATATTTACAGATTAGATAGAGTCATCATAAGTTTTGGAATTCCAGTGGGTCCATTAAGGTATATTGTAAGAGCATGTGCGTGTGTATGTATCTTTTGAGAGAATGTGTGTGTGTGCATATCCAACTTAAGAAATATTTTGGCAAAGTAAAATGTTCCATGTTAATGAGAAAACAATGACCTGGATATTTTAACCGTAGAGAGCAACTTGTTATTTGCATGACAGAGTGAGAGATTTATTTTATTACCCACAGAATGCAAGATCTTATTGGATATGAAGTATCTGTTTAGGTTGGCAAGAAATTTGTTACAGCCTTCGGAGATCGGACCTTCAAGTCACCACTAACTGAACTTATGATAGGAAATAAATGAGTTGGAAATCATAGGTTTGAGTCTCTTCTAAAACTATGGCTTACTTTTTATAGGCTTTGAGTCATATAAGATTCCCTTCCCATTTATTTTTGGGCATTTTCTGTGTTTTTTGGGTGTAGCTTGAAAATTTCCTCACTATTTTTGAAACTCTCAACCTTTGTTGGGGACCTATAAATCTCTGTTTTCTCAGTACTTTTATTGCAAACCTAAAAAATCTCAATTTTCTTAGTGAGCACCTTATAAGCCCTCTATTTTCATTACTGAGAAGTTGCCTATTTTTTCTTGGTGGTCTGCTTGGAGGAATTTATGCTATCATTCAATTCTTTCACGGGGGGATAGAACTGCCCCTCAATAATTGGAATTGTTGGAAATTTTGACGTCGTGCCTGATTTGAAAGAATGTGGATATTAAGACTTGCAAAATGTTCAGTTGATCATTCGACAGTTGTTGAATACTTTAGCTGCGGACAGTGTGGAGAAAGCCTTTGCAGATCGATATAAGTAGTGAACCTCTTTTGTGGAAGAATTGAAGAATGAAATATTGGAATACTTGCATCAACAAGTTGAAGCCTATGCAACTGGGAGTGGGAATGATCAGTTCCAGATCCCACTTAATGTCTTAGGGGAGGCTTTACAAAGCTTTCTAAGGTTTAAGAGAAGTTTTTTTAGGTGTGTTTCAAGAAAAATTCTTTTTGGGGACATAAATGATGGGAAGATTGATGAATTTTCTCAAGAGATCGACAAGATAGGGTCATGGCTAGCAGGAAAAAGAGAAGTTGTAGCCAAGGCTTTGCTTAAAAGGGCTGATCAGAGTAGAATTTATTATTGTCAAATGAGGTTTGAGAAGAGACTAGATCTTGTAGAACACAAGGCGAAATGCCCATTAAGGCTTGTGATGTGTGCCAATGAAGGCTGTGTAGAGGTGTTGTCAGCTATTTACTGTGAGGAGCATGATGGTACATGTCCATTCAAGTTGTTTCCTTGCAAGAAAAGTTGTAAAGCCAATATCTTAAGGAAGGACATGGAGAACCATTTTTCCACAATCTGCCCAAATAAAGTGGTCCCTTGCCCTTTCAACAAGGTTGGTTGTGTTGTTGTTCTTACACAAGGTTCATTGGATCAACACTTCGAAGATTCTATTGCCTCCCATTGCTTAATGTCCTTCAAGTACTCGAAAACAAGGACACTACGATTGTGAACCAGGCAGAGCACATTTACCTGCTCGAAAAGGTATGCCATTAATTTTCGCACACATAGACTTTGATGCATGGAGTAGCAGTAGTTTTCATTTTCTCCATTTTTCATTTTGGATCCTTTTTTACTCATGGATTTATGCTCCAAAAGGTCCCTTGATGTTGTCAGAATAATTACTTCAAAGATCCTTCCTTTAGGGATGACTCCGAAAGGAAGAAAGATTAATTCATATCAATATTTGCAAGTTTCATGGTCCATTGCTTTTTAGAGAAAGAAGCATTGAGATTTTGGAATAAAGTCCATATGCATTCTCAAAACGCATATAGAGAATCATTTAAGAGTGGAGATATTGGTTCTACTTGTAAAATATCTTCTTCTTAGTATTTTATTTGGACATTGTGCATCTTATGGTATTTCTCCACAGATGTGGAGTTAAAATATTTGGTTTTGGGATTTGGATATCAGAAAACTATCACAACCATGATTGTTGGCTTTATTTCTCTCATTGTTTTTAGTTATTAGATGCTTTTGTTCCAATGTTAGTTTTTCAGTGATGGCACAAAGCTATATTGTTTTTCTCATTAGTAACAGGAAGTTTCTAGGTTTATGTGATAACATCCTTCCTCTCTCTAGTGCTAGACATTGCTTTGGGACATCTGCATGCTTTTTGGATTTCCTTACTTGTAATTGTTTCTCTTTGTTATGATTTCTTAAATGCAAGCCTGTTACAATGATAGTGGAATAGCTCCTGTTGGAGATTGTGTATTACTTCACTGAAATGTGTACTATCTCTTAGTTATACTAATGTTAGGGGAAGCATTTGAATTTTTTGAAGGTGACCCCATATCTTTCTCCATTCTTTGTAGACCTTATCCGTAAGTCAAATATTAGAAGTAAAACATAAAACAAAAAAATAGAAAAAGCATAGGAAATTGGTATGAAATAAAAGGACCCGTTTAAGAACCATTCATACAGAAAGGCATGCAAAGAAGAGTAAAGAAACTGAGGAGACCATTTAAGCAACATCACAGAAAAAAGTCTAAGGCAATCAAGAACAAGGAAGAAACAACTTCAAGATTAAGGCAACCAAGTCCAAAGAATAGGAACAATTATGAATAATATACAAGGGGAAAAGCATGCTTCCTAATTACAATTAATGTGGCACACTTGACTCATAGGAAATTCAAATCCTTAACAGTAACATAAAATTTCTCCTCCTTTATAATAGTTCTCTAAATTCTACATGCAATAAGAAATCTTTTACAAAAAAAGAATTATAATATAGACATAGTAATATAAATAAATCTGAATGTTTGATGCATAGAGCACAATCATTCATCTCCACAACACATCTTAAACACACTTCAAAGACACTTTCCTGGTAAACACAACCCAATTTGTTGGCTACTTTCCTTGAATCCTAGGAAATGTGTTAAATAGTTTTAGGAACATTGCAATCACCCATCTTAAAATATATTCCAGTTTAGCTCCACTTTAGCATAAGCAGAAAAGTAGTTGTTTTCAAGGGGGGGAAGAAAAGTTACCAACTCCTAGAACCAAGAAAGCAAATTGTTTGAATTTCATCAATTAGCTCTCAGTTTTAGTAGTTGCATTGCTTCAAGACTGAGAAAAAAAAAATGGAAATGTATGCCTTTTGAGCAGTAAATACCTGGAAAAACAACATATGTAAACCAATCAAAATGTCCATATTCCAAAAGACTGAGCTACTACAATGTCATGGCCATTAAAACAAATATTGGTAGAGGACTCTACCCTTTTTCATGAATTACACATTAATCATTCTTAAATGGCACTTTGGAGAAACATGTTCTAGCAAGCCTCTAGTGGACCCACCATATCCATTGTCGCCTGAAGAATTTTCCTTAAACAACTAGAGAGATTTTAGTGGTGAAATAAAAATAGATGAACTCTAGATATCTTAAACATATATTATCTTTGTAGTGGTGGGAAATTGCACAGGCTTTGTTGTCAATCTAACGTTTTTCACATACACTCAATCAACTCATATTTTTCCAAATATTGGTGTAGATATTTACAGATTAGACAGAGTCATCATAAGTTTTGGAATTGCAATGGGCCCATTGAGGTATATTCTAAGAGCATGGTGTAGGTATCTTTTGAGAGCATGTTCGTGTGTGCATATCGAGAGAAAGAAATATTTTGGAAAAGTAAAATGTTCCATGTCAATGAGAAAATAATGACCTGGATATTTTAACCATAGAGAGCAACTTTTTATTTGCATGGGAGAGTGAGACGGATTTCTTTTATTACCCGTAAACTGCAAGATATTATTGGATATGAAGTATCTGTTGAGGTTTGCAAGCAATTTGTTACAGCCTTTGGAGATCGGACTTTCAAGTCACCACTAACTAAACTTATGATAGAAAATAAATGAGTTGGTAATCATAGGTTTGAGTCGCTTCTAAAACTCTGGCTTACTTTTTATAGGATTTGAGTCATATAAGATTCCATTCCCATTTATTTTTGGGTGTTTTCTGTGTTTTTTGGGTCTAGCTTGAAAATTTACTCACTATTTTTGAAACCCTCAACCTTTGTTGGGGACCTACAAATCTCTGTTTTATCAATACCTTTATTGCATACCTCAAAAATCTCGGTTTTCTCATTGAGGACCTTATATAACCTCTATTTTCATTACTGAGAAGTTGACTATTTTTTCTTGTAGGTCTGCTTGGAGGAATTTATGGTATCATCCAATTCTTTCAGGGTGGGATTGAACCACCCCTCAATAATTGGAATTACTGTAAATTATGATGTCGTTCCTGATTTGAAATGGTCTGGATATTATGACGTGCATAAGTTCAGCTCATCGTCTGACAATTGTTGAATACTTTAGCTACCGATAGTGTGGAGAAAGCCTCTGTTGATCCATTCAAGTAGCCAACCTCTTTTGTGGAAGAATTGAAGAATGAAATGTTGGAATACTTGCATCAACAAGTTGAAGCCTATGCAACTAGGAGTGGGAGTGGTTGGTTCCAAAGCCTAGTTAACATCTTAGGGGATGCTTTACAAAGTCTTCTAAGGTATAACATAATTTTTTTTAGGTGTGTTTCGAGAAAAAATTCTTTCCGGGGACATAAATGATTGGAGGATTGACAAATTTTCTCAAGAGATCAACAAGATAGGGTCATAATTAGCAGGAAAAAGAGAAGTTATAGCCAAGTCTTTTCTTAAAAGGGTTGGTTGGAGTAGAATTTATTATTGTCAAATGAGGTTTGAGAAGAGAATAGATCTTGTAGAACACAAGGCAAAATTCCCATTAAGGCCTGTGATGTGTGCCAAAGAAGGTCGTGCAAAGGTGTTGTTAGCTATTCACTATGAGGAGCATGATGGTACATGTCCATTCAAGTTTTTTCCTTTCAAGGAAATTTGTAAAGACAGTATCTTAAGGAAAGACATGGAGAACCATTGTTCCACAATCTTCCTATATAAAGTGGCCCCCTACCCTTTCAACAAGCTTGGTTGTGCTATTGTTCTTAGACAAGGTTCATTGGATCAACACTTCAATCATTATATTGCCTCCCATTGCTCAATGTCCTTTAATTACTCCAAAACCAGGAGACTATGGCTGTGAACTAGGTAGAGCACATTCACCTGCTTGAAAAGGTATTCCAATCAATTTCACACACATAGACTTTGATGCATGGAGTCGTGTTAGTTTTCATTTTCTCTATTTTTCAATCTGGATCCTATTTTACGCATGTATTGATGCTCCAAAAGGTCCCTTGAGGTTGTCAGAATAATTACTTCAAAGATTTTTCCTTTAGGGCTGACTCTGAAAGGAAGAAAGATTAATTCATATCAATATTTCCAGATTTCATGGTCCATTGATTTTCAGCAAAAGAAGCATTGAGCTTTGGGAATAAAGTCCATATTCATTCTCAAAACGCATATAGAGAATCATTTAATAGTGGAGAATTTGGTTCTAACTGTAAAATATCTTCTTCTTAGTATTTTATTTGGAAATTGTGCATCTTATGGTATTTCTCTGCAGATGTGGAGTTGAAATATTTGGTTTTGGGATTTGGACATCAGAAAAGTATCACAACCATGATTTCTGGCTTTATTTCTCTCATTGTTTTTAGTTATTATATGCTTTTGTTCCAATGTTATTCAAATCAATGTTAGTCTTTCAGTGATGGCACAAAGCTATACTATTTTTCTCATTAGTAACAGGAAGTTTCCAGGTTTATGTGATAACATCCTTCCTCTCTCTGGTGCTAGAAATTGCTTTGGGATGTCTACCTGCTTTGTGGATTCCCTTACCTGTAATTGTTTCTCTTTGTTATGATTTCTTAAATGCAAGACTGTTACAATGACAATGGAATATCTCTTGTTGGAGATATTATATATTATTTCACTGAAATGTGTACTATCTCTTAGTTATACTAAATTTAGGGGAATCATTTGAATTTTGTGAAGGTGACCTCATATATTTCTCCATTCCTTGCAGACCTTATCCATAAGTCAAATATTTGAAGTAAAACAAAAAACAAAAAAAGGAAAAAGCATAGGGAATTGGCATGAAATAAATGGACCTGTTTAAGAACCATACATATAGAAAGACATATGAAGAAGAGTAAAGAAACTGAGGATACCATGTAAGCAACATCACATAAAAAATTCTAAGGCAATCAAGAACAAGGAAGAAACAAATTCAAGATTAAGGCAACCAAGTCCAAAGAACAGGAACAATTATAAATAATTTACAAGGGAAAAATAGTGCTTGCTAATTACCATTCATGTGGCACACTTAATTCATAGGAAATTCAAATCCTTAATAATAACATAAAATTTCTCCTACTTTAGAATAGTTCTCTAAATTATAATTTATCTGTAACACTAACATGCAATAAGAAATCTTTTACAAAAAAAAGAATTATAACATATACATAGTCCTATAAATAAATTTGAATGTTTGATGCATATAGCACAATCATCCATCTCCAGGACACATCTTAAACACACTTTAAAGACACTTTCTAGGTAAAAATGAGCCAAGTTGTTGGCTACTTTCCTTGAAGCCTGGGAAATATCTTAAATAGTTTTGTGAACATTGCAGTCACCCATCTTAAAATATATTTCAGTTTAGCTCCACTTTAGCATAAGCAGAAGGGTAGTTGTTTTCAAGGGGGGAAAGAAAAGTTACCAACTCTTAGAACCAAGAAATAAAATTGCTTGAATTTCATCAATTAGCTCTCAGCTTCAGTAGTTGCATCGCTTAAAGACTTAGAAAAAAGAAATGGAAATGTATGTCTTTTGAGCAGTAAATACCTGGAAAAACAACATATGTAAACCAATCAAAATTTCCATATTCCAAAAGATTGAGCTACCTTAATGTCATGGCCATTAAAACAAATATTGGTAGAGGACTCTACCCTTTTTCATGAATTCCACATTAATCGTTCTTAAATGGCACTTTGGAGAAGCATGTTCCAACAATCCTCTAGTGGACCCACCATATCCATTGTGGCTTGAAGAATTTTCCTTAAACACCTAGAGAGATTTTAATGGTGAAATAAAAATAGATGAACTCCAGATATCTTAAACATATCTGATCTTTGTAGTGGTGGGAAATTGCACTGACTTTGTTGTCAATCAAATGTTCTTCCCATACACTCAATCAACTCATATGTTGCCAAATATTGGTGTAGATATTTACAGATTAGACAAAGTCATCATAAGTTTTGGAATTCCAATGGGTCCATTGAGGTATATTCTGAGAGCATGGTGTAGGTATCTTTTGAGAGCATGTTCGTGTGTGCATATCCAGAGTAAGAAATATTTTGGAAAAGTAAAATGTTACATGTCAATGAGAAAACAATGACCTAGATATTTTAACCATAAAGAGTATTTGCATGACAAAGTGAGATGGATTTCTTTTATTACCCACAAAATACAAGACCTTATTGGATATGAAGTATCTATTGAGGTGGGAAGCAATTGTTACAACCTTTAGAGATCGAACCTTCAAGTCACCACAAACTAAACTTATGATAGAAAATAAATGAGATGGTAATCATAGGTTTGAGTCTCTTCTAAAACTCTGGCTTACTTTTTATACGCTTTGAGTCATATAAGATTCCCTTCCCATTTGTTTTTGGGCATTTCCTATGTTTCTGGGTGTAGCTTGAAAATTTCCTCACTATTTTTGAAACCCTCAACCTATGTTGGGGACCTACAAGTCTCTGTTTTTTCAGTACCTTTATTGCAAACCTAAAAAATCTCAGTTTTCTCACCTAGCACCTTATAAAACCTCTTATTTCATTACTGGGAAGTTGCCTATTTTTTCTTGTTGGTTTTCTTGGATGAATTTATGTTATCATTCCATTCTTTCAGGGTGGATGGAACCGCCCCTCAATAATTGGAATTGTTGTAAATTATGGCGTTGTGCCTGATTTGAAAGAGTGTGGATATTATGACTTGTAAAAAGTTCAGTTGATCATCTGACATTTGTTGAATACTTTAGTTATGGATAGTGTGGAGAAAGCCTTTGTTGATCCGTTCAAGTAGCCAACCCATTTTGTGGAAGAATTGAAGAATGAAATGTTGGAATACTTGCATCAACAAGTTGAAGCCTATGCAACTAGGAGTGGGAATGGTTGGTTCTAGAGATCAGTTAACATCTTAGGGTATTCTTTAAAAAGCTTTCTAAGGTCTAAGAGAAGTTTGTTTAGGTGTGTTTCGAGAAAAATTCTTTCTAGGGACATAAATGATTGGAGGATTGACAAATTTTCTCAAGAGATCAACAAGATAGGGTCATAACTAGTAGGAAAAAGAGAAGTTATAGCCAAGTCTTTGCTTAAAAGGGTGATTAGAGTAGAATTTATTATTGTCAAATGAGGTTTGAGAAGAGACTAGAGCTTGTAGAACACAAGGCGAAATTCCCATTAAGGCCTGTGATGTGTGCCAATGAAGGTTGTGCAGAGGTGTTGTTAGCTATTCACTGTGAGGAGCATGATGGTACATGTCCATTCAAGTTGTTTCCCTTCAAGAAAATTTGTAAAGCCAATATCTTAAGGAAAGACATGGAGAACCATTGTTCCACAATCTGCCCAAATAAAGTGGTCCCCCACCCTTTCAACAATGTTGGTTGTGTTATTGGGCTTACACAAGGTTCATTGGATCAACACTTCAATGATTCTATTTCCTCCCATTGCTCAATGTCCTTCAAGTACTCCAAAACCAGGAGACTATGGCTATGAACCAGGTGGAGCACATTCACCTGCTTGAAAAGGTATGCCAATCAATTTCACACATACAGACTTTGATTCATGGAGTAGCGATAGTTTTCATTTTCTTCGTTTTTCAATTTGGATCCTATTTTACTCATGGCTTTATGCTCTAAAAGGTCCCTTGAGGTTTTCAAAATAATTACTTTAAAGATCCTTCCTCTAGGGATTACTCTGAAAAGAAGAAAGATTAATGCATATCAATATTTCCAGGTTTCTTGGTCCATTGCTTTTCAGCGAAAGAAGCATTGAGCTTTGGGAATAAAGTCCACATGCATTCTCAAAACGCATATAGAGAATCATTTAATATAAGAGATATTGGTTCTAACTATAAAATATCTTCTTCTTAGTATTTTATTTGTACATTGTGCCTCTTATGGTATTTCTCTGCAGCTGTGGAGTTGAAATATTTGGTTTTGGGATTTGGACATCTGAAAACTATCACAACTATGATTGTTGGCTTTATTTCTCTCATTGTTTTTAGTTATTAGATGCTTTTTTTCCAATTTTATTCAAATCAATGTTAGTTGTTCAGCGATGGCACAATTCTATATTAATTTTGTCATTAGTAACAGGAATATTCCATGTTTATGTGATACCATCTTTCCTCTCTTTGGTACTAGACATCACTTTGGGATGTCTGTGTGCTTTGTGGATTCCCTTACTTGTAATTTTTTCTCTTTGTTATGATTTCTTAAATGCAAGGCTGGAACAATGACAGTGGAATATCTCCTGTTGGAGATATTGTGTAGTATTTCGCTGAAAATTGTACTATCTCTTAGTTATACTATAGTTAGGGGAAGCATTTGAATTTCGTGAAGGTGAGATCATATATTTATGCATTCTTTGCAGACCTTATCCATAAGTCAAAGATTGGAAGTTGTGGATGTTGGTTCTTTATCTCTCATTCTTAAGGAACAAGAAGAAGTAATCAAATATCTGGAGAAAGAAGTGAGCACGCTACAACAAGATGTTAAGGCTATTGATGTTTCTGCTGAAGTATTGTAGCTGCGCAGAGAGTTACAAAACTTACGTAAGCATATAGAAACTTTAAGTCATACTTCATGAGGCCTATTGGGGATGTACATTTAAAAATGATTTTCAAACTCTTGAGAAATTAACATAAACATCCTAGCATTTTGAAAAGAATAACCATTCCCACTTCCTGAATTATTATAGTTGAGCACTACTTAATGTGGAACAATGACTGACATATAGTTCAATTATTTCAATTATAGGAGAGGGTAATAAATAAGTTTTTTTTCCTTTGAGGCTAAGGACCTTTCAAGACCTAACCTTTTATCTCTTTAATGGACAAATATATTTAGATAAATAAAGGAAGAAATTAATTATGGGAATAATTAGAGAATTTATTCTAATCTATCAAGAGTATTAGGTATATTAAGTTAGAAAGAGGTTACTTGAATGGGTGGTAATGGGCATAAGCACATATAAGAGAGTAATATCCTCCCTCAACTCATTCTCTTTTAAGATGGGGAAAATATTTCCCACCGTATTCTCCTGCTCGGCTATGTGAATGGTTTCCAAGTTGGGGATGTTGAGGAAACTAATGATGTGAGGGAGCTGATCTCGAAGAAGGGTGGTCACTCCTACAAATGCAACCAAGTACAATCACCTCAGGGAGTGTAGATGATGGTTTCAATGTTTTTCAACCGCTATTGTTGGTTGTTACAGGAGATGGAAATCTCAATGGAGGTACTATTCAAGGTGGATTTAGCTCTGAATATGGGGGAGTCATTGGTATCCCTCCTTAGTCACGGAGTAGTGGCTTTGTTCCCATGGATGTTTGATTTTACTCCTTAAGTTCACATAATTATGTACATTTATTAAGGTTCAGGTCAGTTGTTTATACAGTTCGTTGTAGTTCTCAAATTATAGATGTTGCCCTTGCTGCCTAAGTAAGCAATTTGTGTTCATTTACTGTTTTCTTTTTGTTTTTGTTAGTTCACATTCTATAATCTAACATCCTCACTCTTATTTGGTATATATACTATTTTGATGCGGCTACTCTCCAAAACACTCTCAGTGTCCTCACTTAGCTTATCTATCAAGGGGGACAAGTTATAGGAAGCATAAATATAGGCTAGGACAAGCTACAAGAAGCATAGATATAGGAATTACTTTAATTTACAATTTTTACTCTATTTCACCATTCTCATTTGTATGTTTTATTGTAACGATAGCAAACTTGGTCAATATTGGTCACTCTCCAACAATTTTGTACTTCTATATATGTATAATACAAAGTAGAGTGTACCATATGCAGACATTATGACAATTTCTTGTCATCTCATACTTGCATACTTTCTCTCTTGTGTGTGAGTATTCACATTGCTATTTTGTACTCTTATCACCATCATGCACCATTATGTGACATCATAGTTATGCATTCTATCCATTAAGGTAGACCTTTGAGAGAATTTTTTTAGATATGATGGATGGATTTTGAAAATTTGTCTACATCAGAATTTTCAGCTCTACATATGCAACATTTTATCCAAATTGGGTTCAAATTGGAGTTCTCATTCCTCCACCTATAGGTGAGAATTTTCATCTCTACATCTGCAACATTTTATCCAAATTGGGTTCAATATGGGGTTCTCATTCCTCCACCTACAAGTCACCCTCAAGTGGACTGGTTATAAGTTATGATAGATGCTAAAATTTTGTTAATGGTCTTTTCCAAGAAAAACCTTTTCGGGAAATCCAATGGATGCTTCCCAAAATTTGTGGATGGCATCTCTAGTAGACCCATTGGCATGGACTAGTGTTCCTCACTTCGGGGGTTTAGAATTGGGTACCTACTCACATGGAACAAGCCAAATGCCCAACAACATGGGTTACAACTGGTTGAGCCAACAATTTGGGCTAATTTTTTTATAATTGTTATGCCTATCTAATGCTCCTTCCATGTTACATATATTATAAAAGTAACTTATCATTAATGTTGTTTGTAATTAAAAGTCAATTTAGCCAAAAGACATCAGGAAACATTGTAGTTCTTGTGAAGGTAGAGGAAGGCGGACTTTAAAGTTGGTTTTCAGATTTATGTTTTCACTTTTGTATGCATTGTATTCTTGTAATAAGTTCAAGTTTGTTGGTTTGATGAGTTCCCATGCAACATAGAACACTTGGCATTTTCCTCTTGTGTTGATGTAGTTGTGTTTCCTGAGGATTTTCTTTGTTTTCAATTCTGTTACTTTATTACAACTGTATTGATTTATGGATGAAGAAATGTTGTTAAAGAGAATTTTCCAAGTTCTATTATAATTTCTTAAAGTTTATCATGGGTATTTCGATTCTGAAAACTATATAATTGGAAAATTAATTTCAGACTTTTAATTTATGGATGTAAGTTTATGGCTTCAGATTGACATTGTAGGGATATCAATTTTGTGAACTCATTTTCCAACCTATAACCCTTGAAATTGCTTGACATTTTGATGCCATTGCTGGGGATGTATTCCTCACACCCTTGTTGGAAATTTTGTTCCCTAATGGAGATATTTGAAGACAAAAAGAGACAAATGGTACATCCATTTAAGGAACATGAATGCATCTTTGGCACAATAGCAACATTTGAATCTTTGGCCCTCCAAAACCATGGTGGACGTTACGACAATTTCCTGTCATCTCATACTTGCATACTTTCTCTCTTGTGTGTGAGTATTCACATTGCTATTTTTTACTCTTATCACCATCATGCACCATTATGTGACATCAAATTATTCATTTTGGCCACTAAGGTAGACCTTTGAGAGAATTTTTTAGATATCGAGGATGAATTTTGAAATTATGTCTGCATCAGAATTTTCCCCTCTACATTAGCAACATTTTATCCAAATTGGGTTCAAAATGGAGTTCTCATTCCTCAACCTATAGGTCACCTTCAAGTGGACTGGTTATAACTTATGATAGATGCTAAAATTTTGTTAATGACCTTTTCAAAGAAAAACCTTTTGGCAAAATCCAACAGATGCTTCCCCACATTTTTGGATGGCATATCTAGTAGACCCATTGGCATGGGCCAGTGTGCCTCACTCCAGGGGATTAGAATTGAGTACCTACTGGCATGGAACAAGCCAAATTCCTAGCAACATGGGTGACAACCGGTTGGGCCAACCCTTTGGGCTAATTTTTTTTTCTAATTGTTATGCCTATCTAATGTTCTTTCTATGTTACGTATGTAATAAAAGTAATTTATCTTTAATTTTGTTTGTAATTAAAAGTCAATTTAGTCAAAAGATGTCATGAAACATTGTAGTTCTTGTGAAGACAGAGGAAGGCAGACTTTAAAGGTGGTTTTCAGATTTATGTTTTCACTTTTGTATGCACTGTCTTCCTGTAACAAGTGCATCTTGGAGTTTGTTGGTTGGATGAGTTCACCTGCAACACAAAACAACAACCATTTTTCTCATGTGTTGATGTAGTTGTGTTTCCTGATGATTTTTTGTGTTTTTAGTTCTGTTACTTTATTATAGTAGTGATTTATGGATTAAGAAATGTTGTTAAAGATAATTTTCCAAGTTCTGCTATAATTTTTCAAAGTTTATCACAAGTATTTCGATTCTAAAAAATGTAAAAATGAAAAAATGAATTTCAGAATTGTAATTTATGGATGTAATTTTATGGCTTCAGATTGACATTGTAGGGATTTTAATTTTGTGAACTCATTTGCAAACTTATAACCCTTGAAATTGTTTGACATTTTTTATGCCATTGTCAGGGATGTATGCCTCACATCCTTGTTGGAAATTTTGTGCCCTAATGGAGATATCTGAAGACAAAAAGAGACAAATGGTGCATCCATTTGAGGAACACAAATGTATCTTTGGCACAACAAAAACATTTGAATCTTTGACCCTCCAAAGCCATTGTGAGCACACACAAAAATAGTGGCAACAATGATTCTGCTATTTTTCCAGTTGCCATGTCCACCAACGATGATTCTTTGGGCAAAGGGAAAACAGTCCCACTAAATACCCTACGATGATTCTATAGGAAGATGCATGAAGACTTGATTACATTCCTATTTGAATTGGATATTGTTTGTTAAGGTTATGATTATGTCAAATATTAACAACCTAATGAGTGTTTTGAGTAGACTCATATCGGTCGTTGTGCCAAAATTCAACTAAGTTTGGGTAGGATGGTCCAATTGGTAGAGAAAAATCAAATAGACCAATTCTTACACCACAACATCATTCACACAACAACCAGCGGTGGAAGAACATGGAGAAAAGGGAGTGGAAAAAAAATCTCCAAGCAAGGATAAGGTTCTGCTCCAATATGATATACCATTTCCTAGAAAAATACAACCAATTGATAAAATGACATTGGAATCGGGATTAGAATCACCTAGATTCAAGAAATTAGTATGCCCCATTTTAAGAAAAACACATAAAAGAAAACTGTTTCTATCACAACTTATATTGTATGAGATCCCACCTTGTGATTTTCATCACATTGATGGAGATTTGTTGTTGTTTCTCTTGGAGAATTATACCGACCTGGCCCTGGCCATGGGGGTGTTGCAAGCAGTGGGTGGGGGGAATTCAAGTTCATGAGAACTCTTCTCTTCATCACATCGTATCACTTGATGGAGATGTTTGGTTGGAGGAATCTCACTTCTCATTGGTTGAATCATGAATGGCATCTCACTTACATGTGCTTGCTTTGTTGATCACCCCTTGGTTGCATTCTTGATGGATGTGGACCATACTATCTCATAATGGTGGTTTGGTGTATATGTTTATCTTGGATGTGGATCATACTATCTCATAATGGTGGTTTGGTATATATGTTTATCTTGGATGTGGATGAGGGTTCTAGCCCCCTAAAGATGGTTAGATGATGATGGATAAGAGATATATTTTTCTTGATTGTTGAAGTTTCCTGGCAACTTTTGCATAATAATGTCGTATTATTAGGTTTCACTAGGAGAAATTATACATGGTCTCTATGCTAGATGTGTGATGTGGGACACACTTTTAAGGTTGGATGTGTTAGCCATTCTAATACATCCCTTTCTCTGATCATGTTTCTATGGTGGGATGAATTAGGGTGCCTTTGTGAGTATTTTCTAGGTGATTTAACTTTATAATGTCACATTTACCAGACATCACCTAGGGGTAAGGTGTTTCATGATGTTAATACCCTCATTGATATGTTATATCTTAAGTTGTTAGAGTTATATAAGGGGTATTAATAATTATATTATGACTTGCTGTGATCTAACATTTTTGTAACGTTAGATGGTGATTTTAATTTAATAATTTTTTTTTGTTGGTGCACTCTAGGTTGGTCCTTTTGTTTTGTTGTTATGATGGGGAGGTTTTCCTAAGGTAAATTTTGTCTTCTTCTTGTGCATTGTGATATCTACTGTTCTATTGTTCTTGTATGGTTGAATTTTTGAAGTATAATTCTTGAATTATATATTGGAATAAAATAAAAGAAGATCAACATCAAAATTAATTAGTATTTCAAAAATATTGTGCTAGACTACATTGCACTTAGAAAATAAACATGGCTATGATCCTTCAGGAACCTAAGCCATCAACTTTGGAAATGTTTCTAGTAAAGATTCCTACGGTTTTTAATGTTGTGATTCTTTCACCTCATGGTTATTTTGGGCAAGAAAATGTTTTAGGAATGTCAGACTAGACATCGATGGTCATGTAAACAAATTTTTTATAATTGCAATGTCTATTTTATGATATTTTCTCTTTATTGTTTGATTCTATTTTGAATATTTCTTTTGATTTTGTTTTCTATTTTAACTATGAAATTGAAAATACTTGGTATCATGTCCATTTAAACAACATCCAAAGCCTGAAGATGAAATTAGTATTACATGATATTGATTGAAATCCTTTTAACTCTTTTGTGTTAAAATAATTTCATGGCTATTAGAAAAGTTTAATTTCACAATGTTATTTGAGAACATGTTGTTTATATATTTGACCAAGTTCATGTGTTAGAGAATGAAATGTTCTATTGAATAAATTGAAAAGGATTAAACATCACACCTCAAATTATTTGTTTTCCTAAGTTATTTATAACTTGATCTTTTTACCATGTAACTTAGTTGGCATGATTGTGCCTAAGATTTTCCTCAAAGTTTAATACTAAGTTATTCAGTGTTTTTCTCTATGGTGACATTTTTTTTTCTTTGTTTGTACAGATCATATGACCACATAGTGGCCACTATCATTCAATCGAAGAAAACTTGTTCGAGTTTCTTGATTTTATGGGGAAAAATGGCTTTGACATTGTTGATATGGAGGTATATGTCATATAAATCCTTTATAGCCTATTTTAGTTTATATTGTAGTGTTCATAGTCTTCTATGTCTCACATCCTGTATTTATTTTCTTTTTGTTTTCAGAAAATGAACTCAACATTGACAACGAATGGAAGAAAGAGTAGAACAATAACACTGGAGCGACAAATGCAAAAAGAGAGAGAGAAGAGAACCTGTCTAGTGATATCTTTAGAGCCAATATCCTGCATAAGACACACACATAGAGATTGATGGTCAAGTCTTCAGAGTTGGTGAATTCGCCTGTAATGTCTTGGAAACACAATGATAATGTTTTGAATTGATGAAATAACATGTCATGTGTAAATTGTATTCCAATTAATATTAAGTTGGAAACTCATATTGTAATACTTTGCATTTCATATAATATAATTTATGTGGTTTAAATTATTTATAGCTGCACTTGATATTGTTTAGTATTTTAATCAACATATGTAACTTTGTGTTTTCATATTAGATGAACATGCATGTTGTATGGCATTTTTTTAATTTAGTTGCAAAATCATACTAATTAATTTATGTTGATTAATAATGAAAATATAAAATCAGTCTAAAACTACTAAATTAGTGGTTTATATTAATTAATGATGAACACAAAAAAATTAATATACGACTAAATTAGTTGTTTATATTGATTATTAATGAAAGTAAATGAAATGAATATAAACTACTAAATTAGTCATTTTCATAATGAATATGAAACTATAAAAAAAGATAAATGATTATTGCTAACGACTAAATTTCGCATATATACGACTATTAGTAGCTAATTTACAATATTTTATAACACGACCAAAATTTAGCCTTAAATTTTTGGTCATTAATTGGTTTCAAATAATGACTAAAATTTTCATAAATATGACTATTAGTGGCTAATTTACAGTGTCTTATAACACGACCAACATTTTGGTCATATTTATTTGGTCATTAATTGGTTTTCTCGGATGATCATATAGTAATATATTTGGTCATTAATTGTGGAAATTAATGACTAAATCAATGACCAAATTAATGACTCAATATATTACTAAATGATAAAATTGAGACAACCAATTAATGACTAAGCTAAAAATGACTAAAAGTTGGTCATGTTATAAGATACCGTAAATTAGCTACTATTGGGCACCGACTGAAAAATAGTCGTTTATATGCAAATTTTAGTCCCTTTGTAGTAACTAATTAGTCTTTTTGTACTAGTGAAATACCATGGGTAAAATCCATGGGTGGATGAATACCATGGGTAAATTCCATGGGTGGATGAATACCATGGGTAGATGCCATTTTCCATTTAGATAATTCTTCTCCCCTTAAGAAGCAATGGTCCCCATTGCGTGAATTTCATGATCAAATTAGCAAAAGAATAATGTAGAATTCCATGAAAGTGAATATGTTCACAAGTACACAAAAAAATAAAGTGGCTTTATCCACTTTATAAAAAAACCTAATTGTTACAGTCAACTGAGTAAGTATACTCTAAGACAAAATTATATCTTTTTTGGCATAATCATGCATGTAGCCATGGAAAGTCATAGAGATATATGTGTTAGGACTTAAAAGATGTAATAGAAAGGAGCAAGCCCATAGCCATTTTTCATTCACTGTCAAAAAATGTACAACTTTAACTCTATTTATAGTCAACCATGGAAACACTAAGAGAATTGCAACTTAAAAGGATGCCTTGCCACATCAGTGTGGAAACCTTGGATTCATTACAAAATTCCTATTTGAAAGAGGAATAAACTTAGAAAATAACTTTGAAGTAATGTTTTTAATCGAAGAAGAAACTAATGAAGGTTCCTGCGGTCCTTCCATTTATTACCAAACTTGTATTTACAGGCATACCTAAGAAAATAGTTTTCAATTTGGGTTAGGAAGTAAAACTCTTGTAAATTATATTGAAAACGAAATATTAAAAATACTAAGAAATCATAGTCTTACCTAAAATAGTTTATGACCTTGGGCATTACTCTACATATGATCTGCAAGAAAGTGAAGGAAGTTAGACAGTGGAAAATTAAAATAAAAGCAAGAAAAACTATGGTAAAATGAACCTGTGAGAGTACCTCAAGTCTCGACTAGAAAACCCTTGATGCATCCCTATTAGTAGACGCAAAGGAATATTAAAGAATAAACTCATAACCATAACACATTCATTGGAAGAAGGCTTGTTAACCCTCGATAATTATGTCAACAGGAGGTTAAAATATAATGTCATGGAGAGAATAGAACTCGAAATATACACTATACTAAAAATCAACTAGAAATGTTGAAATAAGAAGTCATACGACTGAATAATAATTGAGAAGATTATGGCCACCCTCCTACAAAAAAAACTAAAGGATTTCATCAATGGAATGGCTAACATGCAACCATTGAAAAGAGAAAAATGAAATTAAAGTTTGAGGCTTATGAGCATATATCCATGCCACTATAAAATAGATGCAAATGAGGTGGTTTCAACAAGGTTGGGTAGGGTAGTTTCCAACATGTCCAAACTCTACGTGGATGGTAGGAATCTCCATTAATGGGACAGTATTGTTAACATTTGGATCGAAAGAACTGGAAACCATGAAAACATTATAATGTTAATACACCCTTAGTTAAACATGCATGGGAACTTGTAGAAATCAAAATATATATGAATAAACCACATGTGTAATGATAAATAGTGTATTAAAACATATATATACCTCACACATTGTGCCTAAGCAGTGACTCATGAATACAAATGTATGTAGTGGTTATGGAGCACATCTAAAGAATTGATGTGTATAGTCATATGTGCTATATATATATATATATATATATAATGTGGAAAACTATGGAATTTATAGAAATCGAGTGGTGGACGTGATAAATAATCAAATAGTATACATAGCATATTCTAAGGGAAACAAAGTAAGAGATTCTAATCCTATAATATAGCAAAAAGGGAGGGAGGAAGAAATTGAAAATTATTAAATGGAAATAGATGGAACCTTATTACAAGAAAAACATTTATATGTCTTGCAAATAAAAGAAACCGTTCAAAATATCAATAGTTGAAATTGAAGATTAGGAAAGCAATTTAGTTCTTTTAGAAAAGAAAATTCCATTCATGCCAATGGTCTTTACCTTTCAAAAATCAGTTACTTTATGACTTAAATGGGGATGTGACACATGGTATCGGAGTGAAGCTTTCATCACTCATACCTTAAGCTATTCACACTATTAATTAATTTGTTAATGTTTGTGTACACAAAAAAAGAGAAGAAAACCAAAAGAAGAATTTCATTGACGGTGCATCAATGGATGAATCATAAGGAAGAAATCAGGTAGGTGAAGATTAAATTTATGTACATTTAGGGAAAAAGAACAAGAACCCAACAAAGAGTTAAGGGAGATGATGAAAAATCTGCAGGAAGAATTGATAAATTTCAAAACAAGTCATAAACAAATATTAAAGGCTAGTGTAGAGTGGGAGAATTTAAAAAAAATATAACAGAAAATTTGAACCCTAAGATAGTGGAGACAATGAGAGATAAAGAAAATAAGATTGATTCCTCAAACAAAAACTATTAAAAAGGTGACATAAATCCAAGAGGAAGTGTTGGAAGGCGGAAGGGAACATAGTTCCTCAAAAATGTAGTCCAATTTAGAGAAGAAACCTAAGGTAGAACTACAAGGAGAGTTTAGAAAAATCCAACCCACAACTTTTGACCGAGAAAATGAAGAGGCTACAAAAGCCTGGATATTGAATATTAACATGTATTTTCAAGTATTTGACTACTCCATTGACTTAAAGGTCAAGTTGGCCAGCTATTAATTGCAAGGAAAGGATTCCTTGTGGTGGGAAGAGATGATAATAGTCCATAATCTAGAAGGAAAAATGGTTGTTTGGGAGGAGTTTCAATGTTTAAATAAAAATATCTGACAGAATGATATTTTGATGATAGAGCCAAGGAATTCCATGATTTGAAACGAGGAGAAATGACCATGGATGAGTTGGTCAACAAATTTATCCATTTGTTACATTATGTTCCTTATTTCAAAGATGAAAAGGAAATACGCAATGGTTCTTGGTTTTTATTACACATTCGTTTGAGAGGATTGAGTACAATAACTTGAAAACCATGGATGAAATGATAATTAAGGCCCCAATATGGTACTAGTAGGCCAAAAAAAAACATTAAAATCAGAAACCATGGTCTAGTAAGAAAAGGGACTGAATGAGTCAAGGAGGAAAATGTGGCAAGTTTGGGCCATTTAAATAGTTGAGAATGAAAAATTAGAATCGAATTTGGAATAAAAACAACAATTAGGAAGCCAAAATATGAAGTCAACCCTAAGCCAGGTCTAAACAAACTGAACTTACTAAAGGAGGAAATCCTAAGGAGAAGAAGCCTCTAAGATGTTAGGGTTTCAGAGAACCCCATCTCCCTTACAACACTTGGTCTGTGTAAAATTTACAACACTTCAGGAACCCTCTATAGTCAATGATGTGGCTAGGAATGTACCATGAAGTAATGCATCACTTGATGGATTACAATCATAACGTCAATCCACAATGGTGGAAATTGAAGGTAACATTTTTAACCACTTTATTTATATATTAATAAACCTCAGTACTATCTGAGTTACATTATTCCCCATGTGGTAGAAAAGTGTAAATTAAAGTTTGGAAAATATAAAAAATCCTAGCTAGCTGAATATTTGACTGGAACAAAAATAAAAGTTGCAAATTGGGTGTAAGTCTGTACAATGATCCTAATTGGGATACAAAATTCTTTAGCTTTAAATATTCTATTGTTGGGTTCATATCATGGTTTAATAGGAATGGATTGGTTGGAGAAATATCAAGAAATTATAAACTCCCTAGATAGAACTGTCACCTACACAACTAAAAATGGAAAAGTGCAAGTGGTGACAGGGATAACTAGGTTTGGGTTTGTGCGACAAATATCAACATTACAACGAAAAAGGGATACATGAAAGGGATGTCATGTTTTTTCCATCCAATTGGCAGATGATGCTTAGAACAAGAAAAACAAAATTTAAATGAACTAGAGGTCATCCAAGACTATATATATGTGTTTCTAGATGAAATTCCTGGACTACCCCCAAAAATGGAAATACAATTTTCCATAGAACTAATACTGGGAGTAGCATAGATGTCAAAGGAACCAAATTATATGAGAGTGTTAGAGCTAATGGAACTCAAAGTATTGTTGTAGAAAATGCCTAATAAGGGTGTATTTAACCTAGTGTGTCACCATGGTGTGCACTAGTTCTTTTCATTAAGAAGAGATATGGGATTTTTAGATTGTGTATGGATTACCAAAAATTAAATAAGGTGTATGTTAAGAATAATTTCCCCCTTCCAAGAATAGATTATTTATTCTATCAAGTGAGATAGGTGACCATATTTTCAAAAATAGAGCATAAATATGGATACCACCAGCTGAGAATCAAAGAAGAAAATATACCAAAAACAAATTTAAACACAAGTTATGGGGATTATGAGTTTACTATATTACCATTTGGGCTTATTAACGTCAAGGCTACGTTCATGTCCTTGATGAATAGCATATTCAATAAGTGTTTGGATAAATTAGTGCTATTTTTTGTAGACAACATATTAATTTATTCAAAAACCCAGGAGGGACACAAACAACACCTATAAATAGTGTTGCAAACCTTGCATGACCATCAATTATATGCCTTGGACATGTTATTTCAGGAGAAGGCATAATGGTAGAGCTAGATAAGGTGATGGCCATTCTTGATTAGCTCATGAGGGCTTCATTAGAGGAGAAATACCATACCATGTGCGTCCATATTAGGGGATATATATTGAGGAAAAAAATACATAATATAGTGAGCATATAATAGGGGGTAAATGGTTTTTATACTGGAAAGCATAAAAAATGGAGCTAAAATTTAATGAAAAAATATAAAAGGGGTGTAAAAAATGTTAATGAAGAAATGGATACCTACAATATCAAGTGAAAGTAGGGGTTTTTTAAATTAGGGAGTTGCATTGGGTTCATATTGGTAGGGGGTTAAATAGTGTGATTTTTATAGATATTTTCCAATATGTTATCAAATTAAGGGTATTGTTAAATATGTCACGAATGCATGTGATATGTCAAAGGTTCATTGAGTGAAGCGCCTATGGATTGGATAGTCCGAAAAGATGTGGAAGATATAAGATCCTTTACAGGGATTATTGGATATTACTACAAATTTATCGAATGATGATTTTCTAAGATAGAAAATCCCATCACTTCCTTTCAAAAGAACGATGTGACCTTTGTGTGGACACAAAGATTCCAGGAAAGTTTTGAAAAATTAAAACTTCTAATAATGGAACTCATTATGAAAATGACATATATGGCTAAATAATTAACTGTATGTATGAATGCATGTTTAGAAGTTATTGGGGGATTTTTAATGTAGGAGGGACACATAATAACTTATGAGTCATGAAAGTTGAAAGAACATGGAAAGAACTATGCAATCTATAGTTTAGAGTTGGTTGCAGTCATTCATGCATTGAGGATGTGGGGGAATGACTTAATTGGAAAAATATTCACTTTGATTATAGATAACATAAGCTTGAAATACACTTTCAATCAACTAGAAGTTAATGCTAGACAACCTTGATGGATGGAATTCTTAAGTGATTACGATTGTGAAATTAAGAACATAAAGAGAAAAGAGAATAAAGTGGCCAATGTTTTGAGTTGCAGCCTAAAATATTTATGTGTGGTTGTAGTGAGTATAAGTGACAAATATTTTGCTAAAGGAGTGAAAACAACAACATTAAAGGATCATGATTATAATATGATTTGTGACAATTTAAGGGGTAAAATTATGAAAAAAGGGTAACCGAAGTAGATTGAATTTAGTGAAGAAGGATTGATGGTATATAAGAATAGTATTTACATTCCAAATGATGAAGAAATAAAGAAGTTAATTCTAAATGAATGCCATAAAAGGGCATATGAAACATACCCAAGATATGAGAAAAATATTTCTGCAATAAAGAAAGAATTTGTTCTAGCCCGGAATGAAGAGGGATATTGCAGAATATTTCACTAGATGTTAAGAGTGACAACTAATCAAGGCAAAGCGTCAACTAGTCAAGGTAGAGCATCAACACCGAGTAGGATTGTTGAATCCTCTACCCATACCTAAATGGAAATGAGAAGTGATGACATTCGAATCCATAACTGGATTTCCTAAGACCGAGAAGAAACAAAATTCAATCATGGTGGTGGTGGAAAAATTAACAAATTTTTCTCACTTTATTCTAGTACAGTCCACTTACAAGGTTTCTCAAGTGGAATTTTTTTTTGCGAAAGATATTTTACAACTTCATGGCATACCTAACATAGTAATATCAGATAAGGGTGCAAATATTTTACCTAAAAATTTTGGAAAGCCCTATTTGTGGGGATGGGTCGACAAATAGAAAGAGTCAACCTAGTATTAGAAGATATTTTATGTAAGTATCTCATGAGCCAACCAACCAGGTGGGAGGATTATTTACACTTGTTGGATTTCTCATGCAACAATGGATACCAAGTGTCTATACACGTCAACCCATTCGAAGCATTATATGGCATGAAGTGTCATATTCACCTAAACTAGTTTTGGCGAGAAGGTAAGCTTATGTTAGGACCAGATCAATTAAAGGATATGGAAGAGATGGTTAAAAGGATTAGGAGAAATGTAAAAGGGGCCTAGGATAAGTAGAAAAGTTACACATTTTTAAAGATAATAGATAAATATTTCCAAGTAGGGGAACATTCTTATGTTAAAGTGAGACCCAAAAGGACCTCCTTAAATTTGGGGAGCTACTCTAAATTGGACCCTTTGTTTTGTGGACATTTTGAAATATTTGCTAGAGTTGGGTGGGTGGATTACCAACTAGTGCTTCCATCTCATATTAAAACTCATAATGTATTTCATCTATCTATTTTAAATGCGTGTGTACATGATCCCACTCATCTAATTGATTTTCGTGTGGTACAAGTCAAACCAGAAGGAGATTATACTCCATAATAGAGTCACCACCTAGGTTAAAGTACAATGGAAGCACTTTGGGCCTCAAGATGCCACCGAGTAGATGAACGAGGAAGGGAAAAAGGCTTATCCTGAACAATACCAGGGTAGGAGAGAAATAATATGTGGTAGAATCTAATGAAGATAGTATGGGAGACAAATTCAATATCTAGTTAACCCTTACCAATGGGAGAGAAATGTTGAGAAGTGTAGCAAGAAAGACTCAGTTTGACTTATCTTTGGCAAAATTGAGAGAATTCAAAATTTCCACATCACTAGACAACTTTGAGACAATTAACTGAGGCAACATACCTCTTATCACTTAGTTATATAAGTAAATTAGATTTAGTGGCATTGGAGTTCAGTTTTCATGTGTTGATTTCTAATTACTACCAATCCAATTCAGTTATTTCTAGTTGTACTAAGTTAAACTAGTTGTAATAGTTAATATAACTAGTTGGAGGCCAGTTGTGCAATGGGTCAACAATATAACTCAGATATCATCCAGTTAATAGATCAATCAACCAAAAATAGCTCATCCATGCAAGGAATTCTAATTTCTTAATTGTGGTGGAGATTGCAAGGCAGTGTAACATCAGTTGTAGACTAGTTTTGAATGTACATGTGTTGCATGCAATCAATAATAAATCCTTGAGAATTGTTCAAAAATTTTGAGGATCTCAGGTGGGGGTATAAATTGACTAATTGTGGGTTAGAGCTTCTCATTGAGTAGAGAGAATAATTATTATTTTGTAGATTGAGCTCAGAGTTGGAGCTAGCAATTATAATAGATTATCTAATCATATGATTAATGCAAGAAAGATTAAGGGGTTTTTATGAGTTGGTTTCCCATAGATACATCTGCATACTTGTGTATGTGATTGATGCATGTTTGTGAATGTTTTTATAAATTGTGAATTAATTTCTAGTAGAATTGTGTCTCTTGATTTAGATTAAATTTCTTGAGGAGTTGTAATCATATCATAAAATTTCTACATGGTATCAGAGCATTATTCACATTAGAACAAGAATTTCAAAGTTTTTCCTAATGAATTTCGAATTTGCAGCTTCAGTGTAGTAGGATTTCTTTAGAGTTAGGAAAATGACCTTCAATGTATTGACATTAGAGTATGCCTTGGAAGGAAGCTCAAATTTCATTACTTGGAAGGATCGCATGGAGGCAATGCTTGATGAAAATGGATTGTTGGAATAAGTCAAGACAAACATTCCAAAAACAGGATCAGTTGATGCATAGAGCCTAGCTCAAATGAAGAAATATGTAGCCAGGGCAAGGAAAATAATCTTGGAGGAAGTGAGAAACCACGTTGTCTCAAATCTCCATGGAAAGGAAACTCCTTTCACAATGTGGAAAGAACTGAATAAGATATTCGAATGACTATAGAGAAATTTTCCTCAAAGACAAGCTTTGATACACTAAGATGCATAAGAATGATACTATTCTGCAGTATCTCACCAAATTTACAAAGATTCAGGTTGATCTTGGAGGAGTTTTTGTGAAAGTTGCAGAAGATGACTTGATGAGACTATCCCTTCTAGGCCTTCGAAAATCCTGGCATAGCTACCAGGACTCTTATAATGGAGGGGAAAATTACTAAATTGGCAACACTTATGGTCTGATTTTGTACAATAAGAAATCATACAAAATACCAAATATGGAGGTTCATCCAAGGGAGATGACGAAGCTAATTTTGAATTTATTGGAAAGGGAAAGAAGGGAAAAGGGGAGAAATCTCAAATAAAACTAGATTCCATCCAAATGGGAAAGAATAAAGACTTTTCCAAAATAAAATGCTTCAAATGTCATGAATTTGGGAAGTACGCTACAAAGTGTCCATACAAAAATTCTAGCAAGGAGAAATCAGGAGGAGCAGCAGGTGAAGCATTGGCTTCATAGTCCTAGTTAGATTTCAACTTAATCACATGCATGGCCAACATTGTGATGGGGAGTGTGTGGTACTTGGACTTAGGTGCCTCATTCCACATGATAGGGTGTAGAGAGTTTTTCAATGACCTAGTGGATAAATATCTCTAGATGAATATTGAGCTTGGGGATGACGAAAGGTATAGTGCTAATGGGATTGGTACAATAACATTTAAGAGGGAGTCAAGGTCCCCTTTTCACCTTAAATATGTTATGTTTGTACCAAGCCTAAAGGAGAACGCCATCTTTTTAGCACATTTGGAAGATCGTGGCTATGATGTGATATTCAATAAAGGGAAATCATTTTTGATACACAACTACTATGTAGGTGAAGTAGATCAGGGTTCATATGAATAACCTATATAAACTTGTTGTGGAATATTATGCTACATTAAGTAGTAAGGAAGAGAAAGTGCAGAGTCGAGATGTTGGTGAAATTTGGCGCATAAGAATTGTTCATTTTCACCATGGAACCCTTAAAATTATGGAGAAAATAACCACTGGCCTCCCTAAAGTATCATTTGAGAAGCCGAATGTCTACAATGGTTTTACCTTGGGGAACTCTGTAAAATCCACATTTCATGATAAAGACAACAAAGCAAATGTAAGATTGGAGAGAGTCCACTTTGATGTTTGTGGACACTACTCATTAGACTCCAATGATAGACATAAATACTATCTTATTTTTATTGATCATTTTTCAAGAAAGTTTTTAATCTTCTTCATTCGGAATAAGGGTGAGACATTTTCAAAATCTATATAATTCAAGGCACTAGTTGAGAAAAAGACTGGTAAGAAGGTGAAGGCTCTTAGGAGTGACAATGGAGGTGGGTATGTTTTGAATTACTTCAGGTGCTTGTGTGCCAAATAAGGAATTCAAAGAGAACTAACAACTCCCCACAACCCACAATAGACTGGGGTAGCTGAGAGAAAGAACTAGAGAATTGTGGGAGTAGTGAGAGCTATGCTATATGACCAAGCGATGCCACTACACTTGTGGTTAGAGGAATGTAACACAATAGTATGCTTGCAAAACCAAGGTCCTCATCAAATTCTTGGTATGACTACACTAGAGGAGGATTTCTTGGGGAGGAAGTTGGATGTGTCTCACTTCATAATTTTTGGAGCCTCTGTTTATTGCCATGTCTCCAAAGATTCAAGGAAGAAACTTGAGTTGATAGTAGAGTTGGGATATTTTTTGGTTACACCAAAACTCCACAAAATTATTGGTTGTACTTACCTTTCCTTAGAATAATATTTGTGCAAAGGGATGTAAATTTTGATTAGTAGGAAACAATGATATGGTCTCTTAAGAGGGAGATGCGAATCCCACTAGAAGAGGATATTTTAGCTGCAAAGGGGGAGCCTCAGCAAGTTGTAGAGTAGCCACAAGTGGAGGAGCAAATAGGAGTTGGAGTGGAGACATCCACTCAAGCATAAGCATCCAGAGAAGTTAGAAAAAGAACCACAGAATATGATAGATTAATTCAGGATGTGAGGGAGAATGTAGGAGCTCCTTCGAATTTGTGCAGGTAAAGGAGGTCACCTGACAAGTACACTAGATACATGGTTGTAATGACTGAGCGTGTAGATACTAAGCCATCTTATGTTGACGAAGCAGTGGAGAAATTAGTTTGGGTTGATGAAATGATAGAATAATATGAATCTGTCATCAAGAACAGTGTTTGGGAGGTATCCCCAACACTGAAAGATAAATTAGTTGCGGGCTGGAAATGGATCTTCAAAGGTAAGGCATGTAGTAGACAAAAGCATAGATAATTATAAGGAAAGATTTGTGACCAAAGGATTATCTCAAGTTGAGAGAATTGAATATGAGGAAATATTTTCTCCCTGTTGGCATTATGACACAGGTTTGGCACAGGTTTGGCTCGATGACATAAGTGTTGTCCTTGATGGAAACTCACTCAAATAGAAGATCACAAGTTCAGGCTCTCAAAATAGTAGAAAATGAGAAATCTGCAGGTTCCTGTTCACAAAGCTGCGGACCTCGGCTGGTTCCGCAGGTGCGCCATTCAAAAGGTGCGGACATGTTCGCAGGGGTTCCGAACAAAAAGTGCGAACCTAAAATACACGAACTTTCATGCAAAGAAAAATGCGCACACGTGGGAAATCTTATGGTTGGTTCATGGTATTTAGTCTGACATTTTTGATCCTATGGTTTTGGTCTGTGGTTTTGCATCTAAATTACTAAACCCAGGTTTTGGGTCCCTAGTATTGGATCTCTATGGTTTTGGACCATCGTTTGAGTAAGGCCTAGCCTATAAAAAGGAAAGGATATCATTTGGCTGGACACAGATGTGTTGAATATCTTAAGAAGAGTAAGATCTGAAATACTTGTGATCGGTTGGTGAGATATAGCTGGACCTGAATCAAGGAGAAACCTGAGTATTTCAAGTCGGATCTACTGATGGGTCGATATCTCCTTGGCACATGATCAGACCTATAAATCTGATAGTCTGGGGTATAATTGAGGTCTGATCAATTATCTATACCTGGAGGTGCGTAGGCCAGACACAGTGCAGGTGCGGAGGTGCGCAGGCTAGACATAGTACAGGTGCGAAGGTGCGCAGGCCAGACACAGCATAGGTGCGGAGGTGCGCAAGCCAGACACAGCGTAGGTGCGGAGGTGGGCAGGCTGGACACAATGTAGGTGTGGAGGTGCGCAGGCTCGACACTGCAGAGGTGCGGATACCCGCAGGTTTCTATTGGTGAAGTTGCAGACTTTTCTTGAAATATGTTTTAGCTGTTTTCTGTCTATTACTGCAGTGTTTAGGATTCTGAATTGGTGTCTGGTTGCAGTGTTCTGAGAAGTTATTGATTCAGTATTTGTACAAGGAAGTTGGTTGATTGCAGAACTATTTGATGTTTGATTGATATTCATGGATCCCGTCTGAAAATTTATGAAACGTGGTCCCTGGAAGACAAGAGAAGGTTGTAGCCTTCTGCAGGTTGAAGCCTGTGTGCTGGTATAGGACTACACCAGTATAGAATCATTGTAAAAATAATTTTCTAATTGAAAGAAGATAGAGACATTTTGCAGCAGGTGGTTTTCACCCACATTGGGTTTCCACCTTATATCTTGTGTTCTTTGGTGTGACTATCTATTTTTCTTGTTCCTGTTTACTGTTATATGGTTTTGACACACAAATTAATGATCAACACCTGAAGAATAAATTAAATTATAAGTCTGGAAGGTATACGCAAGTCAGATCTTCAAATGTTTGTATAAATTGAAAAAGAATTTGATAATACTGATTCACCCCCCCTCTCAGTATTATTTCCAACAATTGGTATCGGAGCAGGTCCTTCAGGAAAAGCTTGATCGCTTGAAGGAAGATCTATCATCATGAGAAACTACGAAAAGGAAGCATCTATCAGGCCACCGATTTTTGATGGGAGTAACTTCATCTATTGGAAGGTAAGAATCACTGCATATCTTCAATCTCTTGGTACAGAAGTTTGGGATATTGTGGAAACAGGATACAAATTTCCATCAGCAACTCCTACAGATGCAGTTGGTAAGAAGCAGTATGAAACAAATGCAAAAGCTGTCAATACTCTATTAGGAAGTCTATCTCAATCAGAATTCGTCAAGGTTATGTAGCTCAAAAGCGCAAAATAAATATGGGACAAGATCGTTCTGAGCTATGTAGGAGATGAACAGGTAAAACGAGAAAAATTACAAACTCTTAGAATTCAATATGAAAGTCTCAGAATGCATAATGATGAAGGTGTGGCTAGATATTTCCTACGTATAGATGAGATCATAAATTGTATGAAAAACTTGGGTGAAGAAATAAAAGAAGTTGTTTTGGTTGAAAAGGTTCTAAGATCTTTGTCTCGTAAGTTTGATTCAAAAGTTTCTGCCATAGAAGAAAAGCAGAATCTACAAAGCCTTACCATGTCACAACTGCACGGAATTCTAACTGCTTATGAAATGAGAAAAGGAGGACCATCAGATAGGAGAGAAGCTGCATTCAAGGATTCAGGAAAAGGAGATTACTATGAGTCAGGACATATGTCAGAAGAAGAGGAAGAATCAAATTTTGTCAAGAACCTTCAATGGGGAACTGGAAGATTCAGAGGTAAGCTACCTTTCAAATGCTTTTCTTGTGGAAGAGTCGGTCATTATGCTGCAAAATGTCCCCATAAAGATAAACTAGACAAAGGAAAGGAACCTGTTAGATGGAACAAGAAACAGAATGTAAATAAGAAGAGCTATTACACACATGAAGATAGTGATGGATTGTCAAATAGTGATGAAGATGAACAAGGTAATAATGATAGACTTTTGATGGCTTTTGAAGATGATGATTTCTTGGATGCTATAAATGAAGAAGGTCTTTATGAAGAAATTTCTAAACTTAAAGTTTGTTTAGAGGAAAAGAATATGATTATAGATACTCTAACATTCCAACTTGCTGAAAAAGATAAACACAATGAAGAGTTAGAATGTGAAATTGTGGGACTCAGAAAAGAAATTGAGAAAACAAAAGCCCTTAATCTCAGATTTGCTAAAGGATCTAAAACTCTAGAAGAGATTATCAAAGTGCAGTGTTCTCCTCTAATCAAGACTGGTCTCAGATATTCCGAAGAAGCATCTCAAGTTCAGAAGCAAGTGCAGAAACCATCCACCTCCAAAATTTATCTTGATGCAGCAAGGAGAAATGAACAAGTTGACAATAGACAACGAAGCATGATGCAGATCATCGGGTAAATCAGGGACAATTTGCTTCAAGAATGATCAAAGATTATCAAATAAATCGGGAGCAATCTACTTCAAGGATGAACAGAAGCCTCAACCAACCACAGGTAAATCATTCTCAATTTAGCTCAAGAATGGATGGAAACTACAATCATATGGTTGGTAGATTTGATAATTGCAAGAATTTATTCAATGGCCAATGTTTCTCTTGTCATAACTTTGGTCATAAAGTTGCTCAATGTGTTGCCTATAAGACCATCATGACTAGGGAAGCTCAAAAACAAAGGAGTATGACAGGAATCATGAAAAGAACCTACAATAACTTCTCTGCTCTTGAAAATGAAATAGAATGTACTATCTATAACAATTTTGGTCATGAAGATTCTGAATGTAGAAGCAGGTTTCGGCAAACAATTCAGAAGGAGCAAGCTTCATTGAGTTCCAAAACGTGGAAAAAGAAAGAAATGCAACCAGAAATATGTGGGATAGCCTTATATGCGGAAGGACAGGAAAATCAATGGTACATTGACAGTGGATGCTCGAAACATATGACAGGTAATAAAGAAAAACTTCAATCATATAGTGCCTTAGAAAAGGAAAAGAAGGTCTCATTTGGAAATGATACCCCTGCATTCATAAAGGGTAAAGGCTCTGTTCGTTTGAAAGAAGAGGTCAAGGCTGGAAATGTTATGTATGTTGATGGCTTAAAGCATAATCTATTGAGTGTCAGTCAGATGTGTGATCAAGGAACTGAGGTAGTATTTCGATCAAATGGATGTATTGTTCGTGAGCTTGATACAGGAAAAACAGTGATCAGAGGCAAAATAACTCCAAATAACTTATACATACTCAAGGGAGAACAAAAACAGTGCTACTTAAGCAAGAATGATGAACACTGACTATGGCACAGAAGACTGGGGCATCTTAGCTTCTCTCAGATAAGGAAAGCATGCAAATATCAGGCAGTTTGTGATCTTCCTAACATTAGAATTCTAGACAATACAATATGCAAATCATGTCAATTTGGTAAGCAAACCAGAACTAATTTCCCTGAGAAGGAAGGATCAGCTAGCAGGCCACTTGAACTTGTCCACACCAATATATGTGGTCCAACTAGGAAAAGGTCACCTCGAGGAGAAGAGTACTTCATATTGTTCATTGATGACTTTTCAAGGATGCGTTGGATATGACTCATGAAGTATAAAGATGAAGCTTTCGAAAAGTTCATGTCATTCAAAGCTTTGGTTGAAAACGAATCAGATCGCAGAATCAAATGTCTCATCTGATCAAGGAGGGGAATTTACCTCAGATGAATTTTTTGATTTTTGTGAAGAACATGGAATAAGAAGGGAATTCTCTGCTGCAAGGACTCCTCAGCAAAATGGAGTAGTGGAAAGAATGAATAGAACCGTTCAACAAATGGCTCGTGCTATGCTTGATGAGTCTGGAACTCCCGCAACCTTCTGGGGTGAAGCCGCATTTGCCGCTGTTACTATTATCAACAAGACAAACATCCGGGTAAATAACACTCAGACTCCTCATGAAATTTGGTACAGTAAGACTCCCACGGTAAAATACTTCAAAATTTTTGGAAGAAAATGCTACATTAAAAGGACTGATGAAAATCTTGGCAAGTTTGAACCTAGAGCAGATGAAGGCATTTTACTTGGCTACTCTCCCCACAACAAAGCTTACAAATGTTACAATAAAAGACTTGGTAAAATGATTGAAAGCATTGATGTAGTGGTTGATGAAGAAGGAAACACTCCTAGGCAGGTAAAATTTGAAGATTTCGAAGATGGCGAAGACTATCCGTCAACATCAAATCAGATTCATGACGAAGAAGAAACCCATGAGGCACCAGAAGAATAGATAAGGATAGAAGAAAAGAATCCATCCAGATATGTTTAGAAGAATCATCTGGAATCTCAAATTTTGGGACAGAAAGAGGCAGGTGTACAAACAAGAAGAACCATTTCAGAAGCTTCAAGTTATCTAGCATTTCTCTCCTCCACTGAACCGCAAAATGTAAGAGAGGCTTGCAAAGATGAATGTTGGGTCAAGGCCATGGAGGAAGAACTCGGGCAGATTGAAAAGAATAACACTTGGGAGTTGGTTCCCAGACTGAAAGATAAGAATGTCATAGGGACAAAATGGATTTTAAAAAATAAGCTGAATGAAAATGGGGATGTGGTTAGAAACAAGGCAAGACTTGTTTGTAAAGGATATGCGCAACAAGAAGGCATAGACTTTGAAGAAACTTTTGCTCCAGTTGCCAGACTTGAAGCTATCAGAATGTTTCTTGCTCTCTCTAGCTTTCAGAAGTTCAAAATATTTCAGATGGACGTGAAATCTGCCTTTCTGAATGGAGACTTAAATGAAGAAGTATATATTGAACACCCAGATGGGTTTATTCTTTGAAATGATCCAAAACTTGTATGCTGACTCAAAAAGGCTCTCTATGGACTTAAACAGGCTCCAAGGGCATGGTATTATCAGTTGGATAAGTACCTCCATCAACAAGGTTTTATAAAAGGATCAACTGATAGCAATCTATATATAAAAATTGACAATGATAAGTTGTTGATACTTGTTGTGTATGTTGATGATATCATCTTTGGTAGCAATGAAGAAGACATGAGTCAAAATTTTGCCTTGGTGATGCATAAAGAGTTTGAAATGTCCATGCTTGGTGAGCTCACATATTTTCTTGGTTTACAAGTCCAACAAAACAAAGACGGCATTTTCCTATCACAAACCAAATATCTCAAGCAGATCTTGAAGAAATATGGGATGGAGGATTCCAAACTAGTATGTACTCCTATGGTGACAGGATGTAGCCTCAGTACAAATGATGAATCGGCAGCAGTACATCAACCAACCTATAAATCCATGATTGGTAGTCTGCTCTATCTAACAGGTACCCGACCAAACATTATGCATGCAGTGGGAATAGTTGGAAGGTTTCAGGCAAATCCAAAGGAAACTCATCTTCAGGCAGTTAAGAGAATTTTCAAGTATCTACAAGGAACTCAAAACTATGGCTTATGGTATCCTAGAGGTACAGATCTCACACTTCATGCATACATAGATGTGGATTGGGCAGGAAGCGTGGATGACAGGAAAAGCACTAGTGGTGGTGCATTCTTCATGGGTCCTAGATTAGTATCTTGGTTCAGCAAGAAACAAAGCTATATTGTGCTATCTACAGCTGAAGAAGAATATGTAGCTGTGGCATCTTGCTGCACACAACTCCTTTGGATGATGCAAACATTGAAAGATCTTCAAATCACTTGTACTCCACCTATCTCCATTTTTTGTGATAATACAAGTGCAATCATTATTTCAAAGAATCTCGTCATGCACTCAAAGACTAAGCATATACTGATCAAGTACCATTTTCTCCGAGAACAAGTGCTTGAACAGAAGGTCAAATTGGAGTATGTTCCCTCTAAGGAACAAGTAGCTGATATTCTCACCAAACCACTACCCAGGGAGACCTTTGAATACCTCAGACAAAAGCTAGGGGTAGTTGCTGCATCATCTTGTTGTTGAATCTTGTCTGTTTCAGAGATTGTTGGTTGTACGCGAGTTTCATATAAGGTATACGCGTACATACGCTGGTTCATGTGGGTACAATCGTGTATATGTTGACTTGAAGAAAAACAAGGATGAGAAGAGTCCGATATGGGTCTATCAGAGACCATCTAGCACAGGTGCAGGGGGAGCATATATTCTTCTAATACTGCATTGTTTCAATTATCATAGAAGATCTTGGTTCAATTCTTCAGTTGTTTTGATTTCAAGAGGAGCAAGTGCAGAAGGAGAACATGGATTCTGATCTGAATAATGATTGACAGATGCTGCTGATGTTTTGTCTCTTGTCAAGGTCATATCTTGCCTATATGTCAGGGGGAGCTTGGACAGCATAGCAAAGCAGAGATTTCAACATGTACTCAGGGGGAGCATAACCCTTTGCCCTTGATGTCAAAGTGGGAGGAAAGACCTTGAGTGACTTTGGGTTGCCATAAATTCCAAAGGGGGAGATTGTTGGCATTATGACACAGGTTTGGCTCAATGAAATAAGTGTTGTCCTTAATGGAAACTCACTCAAATAGCAGATCACAAGTTCAGGCTCTCAAAATAGTAGAAAATGAGATATCTGCAGGTTCTTGTTCACAAAGCTGCGGACCTCGGCTAGTTTTGCAGGTGCACTGTTCAAAAGGTGTGGACATGTTCACAGGGGTTCCGAACAAAAAGTACGAACCTAAAGTACACGGACTTTCATGCAGAGAAAAACATGCACACGTGGGAAATCTTATGGTTGGTTCATGGTATTTAGTCTGACATTTTTGATCCTATGGTTTTGGTCCGTGGTTTTGCATCTAAAGTATTAAACCCAGGTTTTGGGTCCCTAGTATTGGATCTCTATGGTTTTGGACCATGGTTTGAGTAAGGCCTAGCCTATAAAAAGGAGAGGTTATCATTTGGCTGGACACAGATGTGTTGAATATCTTAAGAAGAGTAAGATCTGAAATACTTGTGTTCGATTGGTGAGATATAGCTCGACCTGAATCAAGGAGAAAGCTGATTATTTCAAGTCGGATCTACTGATGGGTCGAGATCTCCTTGGCGCATGATCAGATCTATAAATCTGATAGTCTGGGATACAATTGAAGTCTGATCAATTATCTATACCCGGAGGTGCGCAGGCCAGACACAGTGCAGGTGAGGAGGTGCATAGGCCAGACACAGTGCAGGTGCGAAGGTGTGTAGGCCAGACACAGCACAGGTGTGGAGGTGCGTAGGCCGGACACAGCAGAGGTGCAGAGGTGCGCAAGCCGGAACACAGCGCAGGTGCGCAGGCTCGACACTGCGGAGGTGCGGATACCCGCAAGTTTCTATTGGTGAAGTTGCAGACTTTTCTTGAAATATGTTTTAGCTATTTTCTGTCTATTACTGCAGCGTTCAGGATTCTGAATTGGTGTCTGGTTTATGTGTGCTGAGAAGTTATTGATTCAGTATTTGTACAAGGAAGTTGGTTGATTGCAGAACTATTTGATGTTTGATTCATATTCATGGATCCAGTCTGAAAATTTATGAAACGTGGTCCCTGGAAGACAAGAGAAGGTTGTAGCCTTCTGCAGGTTGAAGCCTGCGTGTTGGTATAAGACTACACCAGTACATAATCATTGTAGAAAGAAGTTTCTAATTGAAAGAAGATAGAGACATTTTGCAGCAGGTGGTTTTCACCCACATTGGGTTTCCACCTTATATCTTGTGTTCTTTGGTGTGACTATCTATTTTTCTTGTTCCTATTTACTGTTATATGGTTCTGACACACAGATTAATGATAAACATCTGAAGAATAAATTAAATTATAAGTCTGGAAGGTATACGCAAGTCAGATCTGCAAATGTTTGTATAAATTGAAAAATAATTTGATAATACTGATTCACCGCCCCTCTCATTATTATTTCCAACACTCGCTTAGCGAGGTATTCATCCATTAGATCAATTTTTGCACTAGCTACACAAATAGGGTGGAAGATCCACTAGATGGATGTAAAAAAAACATTTATCAATGTTTTTATTAAAGAGTAAATTTACATAGCGAAATGATAAGGTTTTGAGATATTTTATTTGGATTCTCATGGGTGCAGACTCAGGTGAGCATTGGAAATTCTCAAACAAGTACACTAAGCTTGGTACACTCAAATTGATAGTTATCTCATTGGATTGGGCTTCACCAAAAGTGAAGCGGATGTGAACTTGTATCATATTTTGGTAAAAGGTAAATTCCTTATCATTATTTTATATGTTGATGATTTAATATTGATAGGTGATGATAAGTTGATCAACTCTTGCAATGAGGACCTTGCAAGGGAATTTTAGATGAAAGACATTGGTCTCATGCACTACTTCCTTGGGATGGAAGCATGATAAAACGATGGGGAATTGTTTATGTCTCAAGGCAAGCATGCCACTGAGATACTACATTCATTTCACATGGAGAGTTGTAATCACATGGAGACACCTCTAGCGACAAACTGGAGGAAGGAGAATGAAACTTCAGGTGAAGAGGTTGATGCTACCATTTACCGATGGCTAGTGGGTTCACTAATGTATCTTATTAACATAGGACCAAATATGTGATATGAATTCAACCAGTGGATCCAAGCTATTGTCAGGACGACTAAATTATATTAGAAGGAAGCTAAGCATGTTTTATGGTACCTTAGAGGCACTACCCAGTATGTATTATGGTATAGAGGGAAAAAGGGAGTGAATTTGTGTGGCTTCATAGATGCAAATTGGGTTGGGGGTCCATCCAACCAAAAGAGTACATCAGGTGGAATTTTGAATGTTGGGTCCACAATAATTTCCTCGTACAGTAGGAATCAGAGGTTTGTGTCGCTCATCTCATCAAAAGTTGAATGTATGGCTGTAAGTCAAGCAACATGTGAGGTGATCTAGATGATAAAGATACTTGTGGGACTATTACGTTAAGAGATGGATCCAACTATGATCTATTGTGATAATCAAAACTGCATTAAGATTTTTGAGAATACAATGTTTCACGATCAATCTAAGCATATATATATCTGGTATAATCATTTACAGGACTATGTGCATAGGAGGATAATGTTGCTACGATACATTCTCAAAGAGGAACAAGACACTGACATCTTGAAAAAGGCTTTGTTAAGAGGGAATTTCAAATTCCATAAGTGCAAGATAGGAGTGGTTGATAATATCTTTCTTGCTAAGAGGTAGTGTTGAGAAGTGTAACAAGAAAGGCCCAATTTGACTTAGCCTTGGTCAATTTGAGAAAATTCAAAATTTCGACACCAACAAACAACTTGAAGCTAGTTAACTGAGATGACATGGGTTTTATCACTCAGTTATTTCAATAAATTTGGGTTAGCGTGCTTGGGGTTCTGTTGTGATTTGTTGATTGCTGATTCATAGAAATCTAGTTCAGTTATTTCTAGTTGTACTTAGTTAAACTAGTTCTAAAAGTTAATATAACTAGTTGGAGGTGAGTTGTGCAGTGGGACAATAGCCTAACTCAAAGATCATCCAGTTAATTGATCAATCAACCAAAAATATCTCATAATTGCAAGGAATTGGAATTGTTTAGTTTTGGTGGAGATTCAAAGGTAGTGTAAGATTAGTGGTAGACTAGTTTTAAGTGCACAAGTGTTCCGTGCAGTCAATGATCAATCCTTGGGAATTGCATAATAATTTTTGAGGAAATTCTTAAATAATAAGGGTTGATTTCCTTAGGATCTGTTTAAGGAAATAGGAGCTTAGATCATGGTGGAATTTTCTGAGTCTAGGTCAAAGCTTCTCATTGAATAGAGAGAACAAATATTATTTTTTATGTTGAGGTCACAGTTAGAGCTAGCAATTATAATATATTCTCTATTCATGTGATTAATGCAACCAAGCTTAAGGGGTTCTTACGAGTTGGTTTCCCATAGATACATCTGTGCACTTCTTTATGTCATCGATGCATGTCTACAAATGTTGTTCTAAATTGCAAATTAATTCTTGCAGAGGAGTAGAGTGGAATTGTGTCTCTTGATTTAAATTAAATTTCTTGAGAAGTTGTAATTATATCACCAAATTTCTATATGAAATACTACTAAACCCAGGAAATGGTTTGTAGGATGCTACATAGCATGTGGAAGATACACCTCCAAAAATCTTCCTAGTTCTACCTGACTATTAGAGGGAAAGATTAGGGGGGGACTTCTTGAAGAGGACAATTCAAGGCTAGGAGGAATGTGGAAACCTCTGACCTAATTCTAAAATAACACTAGATAAGTACTTTTACCTAGAGGTAAGTAGAGATATGCGACTAAATAAATTTTTACATATTAAATTAGCATTGTGGTTGCAGGATGACAAGAATTAGGAATAGGTGAAAAATTAGAGAAAATTGTCTTGTAGATGAAAGTAGAAGAAAAGTGGAATTGGTGTTCTTAAAAACAATAAAGAAAAATAATGTTTGCTATGGTGAATAAATTTGGATGAAAAGGAACCAAACTCTAGATACATATGGTTATATGATAGGAAAAATCAGTAGCAAGAAGCAAAAATTCCACTGAAAAGTTAAAGATTGTTTTAAAAATAAAATAATGTTGTATTTTCCTTCAATACTACTTACTATATAGTAAGATACTTAGTATTTTAAGGTAAATTTTGGGGCTTTTGAACCTAGGTTGAAACTCTTAAAATACTAAAGGGAAATACTCCCATCAAGGTTTTCATAGAGTTGGTCCTGAGTTGTGCAAAATAGGTCACATGGACTAAATAACGGTTTTGGGGTTACAGGTAATGATTGAGCCCTGGAAAAGAAACAATTATATATATATATATATATATATATATATATATATATATATATATATATATATATATATATATATATATATATATAGATATTGTGTGTGTGTGTGTGTAACCTATGTTAAATTTTCTTAGGCTATATTTTTCTTTCTTGCAGATAAATGCATTTTAAACTTTTTCATAATTTACATATCACATTCACCACATAAAATCTTAACATAATTAAAAATTATGTAGAAAATACAATAACAACATTGCAGGAGAACATAAAGGAAAAAAACAACAAAAAATGTGCACAAAGGGGACACTGGGATTTTGGTTAGAGACCATAGAAAACTCCAACAAGGGAGAAACCCATAAAAAAATATTATTCTATTAGATATTCATCAATTTTGCAGCTGAGATACAAAGTGCGATAATATTAGATAAACTACATCAAATCTCCTAGACCCAACTAAAGTGAGTTCAAAACTTTGTTTCTGAACTAAATGAAAAAATTCCAAGAGAGTTCTTGTCATATCACCATTTTTATACGTAATCTATGACTATGGACATAAGTGTCTTCATTAAGCCTAGTGGACTAACCTAGAAAAATGGAAATAAAAGAGCTCAATGTCTTCATTAATGTAATTGAATGATGAGATGAGGCCTGCCTAGAATCTGTCACAAGCTTCGCTCCGTCCTCGACTAGTGCACTTCAATCCTAGCTCTGATCACTATAATTAGAACCTACACAATCAAAAAAGACAAGCCAAACATCTACGACATATTTGTAGCATAATATAATCAATTCATTCAATAGATCAACATGGTATTGAAATGCATGAAATCATAACATCATATATAGGAAAAAAATCTACTCTTTGTATTAATAGAAATGGAGATAATTACAACTGAAAATAGGAGTAGATCTTGTAGAAAATCTCCCCAGGTTGAATTTTCCTTTCCTTTCCAAAAAGTATGCCTCTATTTCACCCCAATGCACGGAATAATGACTCTCAAAGAAACAACATGAGGGTAGAATCAACCTGCAAAATCCGACCCTTTGCCCATGGATGGCTATAAATATATAGATAAGGGAGGTAGTTCATGCATTCTTATCCATTTATGAATCTAAGCTTGAGATCCAAAAGTGATGGGTGGATGAGCTCAAGGGATAAGATGGTGATCTCTCCAAGGTGGAATCAAATAGGATTCAAATGTTTTTCCAAGGTAAATGGTTGAAACAACCTCAAGAAGCTTCAGGATTCTTTTCATTTTTCGCAAATTTATAGAATTGATGCACCTCCAAGACTAAGAAACCTTCTCGTGATCAACGCAGGTGTAGAGAGGGTCAACCTAGTAGTCAATGCTGGTCTCTAAAGGGATATGGTGTGTTGGGCCTTAAAAGATTTTGAATTCAACAGCCAAGAGAAAAATGTTGGGTCCCTATAATACTAGTGATTACCCCATTACTATTGTAGTTTTACCCCTTATTAATATTGTTGTGCCCCTATTGTCCCCATATTGTTATTACTGTGCCCCATAGAATCCCTCTATTGTTATTTTTGTGGCTTTATATTATTATTGTTAGGTCGGCTGGGTTATATTGTGACTCCTTAGACTCATATATATAGAAAGGAGGTTTTTTCATTTGAATCATCCAAAAATTGTTCATTTATGTAATGTAAAGGAGGTTTCCCCCTCGAAGAGGCTGAATTTTAAGGCATTGATCTATCTTTTATATCTTTTTCTTGAGCTGGTTTCATAACATTTGGTATCAGAGCTTTGGATTCTAGGGTTTCGCTGCTCCAAACAGGTCATCGTGGCATTTTCACTATAACTTTTTTTCTGCGATGTTTCAGAAGAGAAAAAAAAAACTCATTAGAGACGAAATCGCCTTGAACCTTGGGTCCAAATTTCAGAGCTTTTCGCACTATATTTGCGGAGATATGATCTGAGGAAGTTGGTCTTGTTGCAGACTCCTGAATTACATTCTAAACAGGTGACCTGGGGAAAATCATCATAACTTTCTCTCTGAGCATTGGATTGAAATTTTGTAAGAAGGTATAGAAAGAGGATGGACTTTAGTTTCTTGTATATATTTTTCAGAGCCAAAGGTCGAAACAGGGACACGTGGCATGTCGTACAAGTTCACTCTACTGAATTAGTCTATAATCAGGTCACTGTGGGAGATTTGGCATAACTCTTCATTGGAGAATCCAATTGGGGTCAGACTAGTGGCATTGGAAAGAGGACACAGAGGGCTACCACAGGTCACAATTTCAGAACTAGATGATCTGAAATTACAAAGATACATCAGAGGCAATATCGAGCTCCTACAAATTGAAAAAAGGTGTGAAGATTTTTTAATTTTTTTCTTAAGCTTGGTTTAAAAAAATATTTTGAAGGAATTCAAAGGGCATAGTAGAGCATTAGTATCGGTAACTGATGCCCCGAGGAAAGAAAATGAAAACACCTAGTAAGCAATCGGAAAGCTCTAGAATGACTCATGAAGAAGAGGAAGAAATGCTACATGATATATCAAAATTACAAGACCAAGTGCAACAAATTTCACTCTCACAAAAGCTAACAGAATCTAAGATAAATGGTGTGGAATCTAAGATAAAGGGCGTGGAAGCCAAGATTGATGATTTGAAGATAGATTTGAAGGCATATTTGACAAAGTTTCTACAAGAAATACTTACTAATGGTGAAAGGGGAGTAAAGGAAACTCATGATGTGAACAAAGGAAATGTTAATCATGATTTCATAGACTCTAATGTTGGATCAAAGACGCACCATATTCCAAAAATCGATATGAGGAAGTTTGATGGCAAGGATCCCTCAACATGGATATTACAGATGGAGCAATTTTTCGATCTCAATAATGTGCAAAACACACAAAAGGTACGTATTGCAACTTTATATTTGGAACCAAATCAGTTTGTATGGTATCAATGGCTTTGCTTTCGTAAAACATTTATCACTCGGGAAATTTTTACGGAAGAATTGATAGCACATTATGAGGATACAAAAAGCAACACTTTTTTTAGCCAATTGATAAGTCTCAAACAAAAGGGTTCAATAATGGAGCACATTGAGGAGTTCCAAAAATTGAACATAAGGGTAAAAAATATTCCAGAGGAGCATAGGATTGATGTGTTCATAGGGTCTTTAAAGGATAATATCCAACAAGATGTTTGCCTTTGGGAACCTGATTCATTAGAGAAGGCATTCAAGTTAGCAAGAAAAATGGAAAGCAAAATTATGGCAACGAGGAAGCATACCACTCACAACTATAAAGACGGAAGTGTTGTTGCCGCTAGTCTTCCACAACCTATAAGGTTGACACCACAACAATTGGAAGAAAAAAGAGAAAACTGGCTTTGTTACAGTTGTGATAACAAATACACTAAAGGTCATAAGTGTGTTGAGAAGAAATTATTCTACATAGATTGTGAAGAGGAAGAATAAAAGGAGCAAGAAAGGTCAAAAGAAGAGGATATACTCCAGGAACAAAGCCTAGATGAAGAACAAATGAATCTGACCATATCTTGTAATGCATTGGCGGGAATTACCACTCCTCAAACCATCAAGATAGAAGGACAAGTCAAGAAGAAAAAGGTAATAATGTTGATTGATTTAGGAAGTACCCACAATTTTATTCATTGTAAGGTAGCAAGAGAATTGAATTGCTTCTTATATCCAGCACTAGAGTGTGAAGTTATGGTTGCAAATGGAGGAGCAATAAATTGCTCTGGAAAGTGCCATAATATCAAGCTATCCATGGGATAATATGTATTGACTAACCCAATGCTTTCCATTCCAATGGAAGGTGCTGATGTTGTATTAGGAGTCCAATGGCTACAATCCTTGGGTACAATAGTTTTTAATTTTCAAGAAATTTTCATGAAATTTTCTGTGGAAGGAAAGGAAGTTGAATTAAGGGGTATTGTAGGGAAACCAGGAAATATAATCAGCTCTAACGGTATGACAAAGCTTCTAAAAAAGGAACAAAAAGGTGTAATTGCACAATTATGTTTGCTAGATGTTTCCACATTGGAATCATCTATTTCTCCAGATCTCCAAAAAGTCTTGGACAATCATTCCAAGGTATTTGAGACTCCCAAAGGTCTCCCACCTATTTGTGATCATGATCATGCTATTCATTTGATTCCAGGATGTGTTCCTCCAAACATCAGGCCGTACAGATATCCCTATGCCCAAAAGAGTGAAATTGAACATATGGTTGCAGAAATGCTAGAGGCTGGTATAATTCAACCAAGTCAAAGTTCTTTCTCTACTCCAGTAGTATTGGTGCACAAGAAGGATGGATCATGGCGCATGTGTCCGAATTATAGGGAGCTCAACAAGCTCACTATTAAAGATAAGTTTCCCATTCCTGTCATTGATGAAGTACTGGATGAATTGCATGGATCAATTTAATTCACCAAGTTGGATCTTCGTTCAGGATATCATCAAATCAGAATGAAGACTGAAGACATTCCGAAAACAACATTTAGAACTCATGAGGGTCATTATGAATTTTTGGTCATGCCTTTTGGCCTTACCAATGAACCTTCAACATTTCAAGGTTTGATGAATTCCATTTTCAAACCATTCCTTAGAAAATTTGTGTTAGTATTTTTTGATGATATACTAATCTGCAGCAAGTCTTGGAAGGATCATGTTGAACATGTTGATAGGGTGCTACAACTATTGGAAGAGAAACAATTATATGCAAAATGATCCAAATGTTTCTTTGGAGTACAAGAGGTGGAATATCTGGGTCATATTGTATCTCATGAAGGAGTTAAGGTAGACCCTAGCAAAATTAAAGCTATTAAGGAATGGAAAATCCCCGCATCCATAAAGCATTTGCGAGGATTTCTCAGGTTGACAGGGTATTATCGCAAGTTTGTTAAGAATTATGGGAGAATAGCAGCACCTCTAACAACACTATTGAAGAAAGATGCATTTTCATGGACTCCAGAAGCAACAAAGGCCTTTGAACATCTTAAAGAGGCAATGTGCCAAGCACCTGTCTTAGCTACACCGGACTTCAAAAAAACTTTTATTGTGGAATGTGATGCTTAAGGAAATGGAATTGGTGCTGTTTTAATGCAAGATGAAAGACCCATTGCTTTTGAAAGTCGTCCAATCAAGGGAAAGTTTTTACACAAAGCTATTTATGAGAAGGAAATGTTGGCAATACTCCATGCACTTAAGAAATGGTGACCCTACCTGATGGGAAGACACTTCAAGGTAAAAATGGATCATGATAGCCTTAAATACTTTTTAGAGCAAAGATTATCCTCTGAAGAGCAACAAAAGTGGGTCAAAAAGATGTTGGGTTATGACTTTGAAATCATCTACAAAAAAGGGAAGCAAAATGTGGTGGCAGATGCACTCTCAAGAAAGGATGAGGATGTGGAAGCATTGTTGTGCGCCATTTCTATTATCCAACCAGATTGGATAAACGAAGCAAGGGAGGAATGGAGGAATGATGAAGAAGTGTGGGCACTTATTCGAAAGTTACAACAAGATTCCAGTACGTTGGATACATTTAGCTAGAAAAATGATTCGTTATGGTATAAATATCGCTTATACCTTTGTAAGAATTCCCAGCTAAAACAAAAGATTCTTATGGAATTGCACACTTCTCCCTTAGGAGGGCACTCGGGATTTTAAAAAACTTACCACAAGGTTAAGAAGGAATTTTTTTGGGATGGCCTTAAATCAGATATTCAAAAGTTTGTGGCGGAATGTTTGGTTTGCCAACAAAATAAAGTTGAAACAATTAAGACACCGGGTCTATTACAACCTTTATCCATTCCAAGCCAACGTTGGGAGGAGGTTTCAATGGATTTTATCGTAGGTTTACCCAAGTCTGAGGGAAAGAGTTTCATCATGGTGGTAGTAGACAGAATTACCAAGTATGCACACTTTTGTGCATTATCACATACATTCAAAGCCAGTACAGTTTCTACTGCATTTATGGAAACAATTCAAAAGCTACATGGAAACCCAAAGATTATTGTAACTGACAGAGATCCCATTTTCACTGGAAATTTTTGGACAGAATTATTTTCTTGTCTTGGTACTCAGTTAGCTCATATCTCATCTTATCATCCTCAATCTGATGGGAAAACTGAGATAGTAAACAAATGTTTGGAAGGATATCTTCATTGCTTTGTATCTGATAAACAAACACAATGGGTCAAATGGTTGCCTCTAGCTGAATGGTGGTATAACACTTCCTTCCATACAGCAACAAAAATGACCCCAGTTATGGCACTTTATGGGTATCAACCACCATCCATCACATCATATTTAAGAGAAAATTCTAAGGTTCAAGCAGTGGAACATCACATTGAACATCAACAACAAGTCCTCCAACTCTTAAAGGATAACCTCGTGTTGGCACAGAATAGAATGAAACAACAGGCAGATCAACATCACAGCGAAAGAAGTTTTGATGTAGGTGATTGGGTATTCCTACAGCTACAACCATATAAGCAAATGTCCCTCAAGCAAGCTAAGAAGGATAATAAATTATCACCAAAGTATTATGGTCCGTACAAGGTGTTGCAAAAGATTGGTACTATGGCATACAAATTAGAGCTTCCTGCAGCTTCTCGATTGCACCCAATTTTCCATGTTTCATGTTTCAAGAAGGTTATAGGCGATAAGTTCCCAGTTCAAACAATATTGCCAGAACTTGACGATGAAGGAAAAATTATATTGGAACCAGAAGCAGTCACAGAAACAAGAACTTCAGAGCTACGAAATCGATCAATTTCAGAGTATCTTATCAAGTGGAAGAACTTATCTGCTAAATATTCCACATGGGCGGATGAGAATTTTATACAGAAGCATCCAGAACTACTCAAGCGTTGAGGAAAACACTTTTTTGAAGGAGAGGGGCATGTTGGGTCCCTATAATACTAGTGATTACCCCATTACTATTATAGTTGTACCCCTTATTAATATTGTTGTGCCCCTATTGTCCCCATATTGTTATTAATGTGCCCCATAGAATCCCTCTATTGTTATTTTTGTGGCTTTATATTATTATTGTTAGGTCGGCTGGGTTATATTGTGACTCCTTAGACTCATATATATAGAAAGGAGGACTTTTCATTTGAATCATCCAAGAAATTTTCATTTGTGTAATGTAAAGGAGGTTGCCCCCTCGAAGAGGCTGAATTTTAAGGCGTTGATCTATCTTTTCTATCTTTTTCTTGAGCTGGTTTCATAACACAAAAACTTAGGAATTTAGTAGAGTCATGCTCAGGGTTTTGTGTAGGGATGATGAAAATATGTGAAAGTATGTGAATTTTTCCTGTTTTAAGGCTTATTGATCAAATGTGAAAAAATGACCTATAATGGCCTATAACAGATTTCCCCCTAAAGTGCAAAGTCAGAAATGACAACTGATGACTAAATTGCTTTACCTTATTACAAGTTAGGATCAAGAACAACCAGTGAGAGCATCATCTATTATAATACATTTAAATCATGATATCTTTGTTGAGGGAGGCATACCCATGCTCAACACATAAGCTAACATTACATGTATAATGACTAAAAGACATGTCCATAGATCACTGATGGTGGACCCACCACTGGATGATTGTTTGTATGATCATAGCCATCATTCATTGTGATCTTGTATTACTCCTGAATTCGCAACCTGGATGGATGAGACTAGATCTAAGTTCTTCTATCTCATTCACACGACCAACCAATGTATGAATGTAACCATGTGAACAGATGAGCTGAATTGGAACATGGTAGATACTATCTAATTACTAGCCAATGATGTAATTCATTAACATACATGAGAGAAACCATCGATAATGTTAATGGGTCTCAAGGTACTCTAGTACAATCTATATGGTGTGAATGAATGAGTTGATATCGAACACCACATAGAATCTTTTGGTCGAAGGCCAGTCATGTAAACCTATCACTGAAAGCGAGGAAACTTGCCATTAATGTATGAAAGGACCAAGGTACCAAAGGGTTTTTCTAACTCAACTTCCTGGATAATGAGTTGATGTCGATGAAAAGCGACCCATCGCAAGAGTTCCTTGATGTATCCCTCATGAATGAAACAAAAAAAGTTTAATGATTGGAAAAAAAATGATCAGAATGATGTTGATGTAGAACTAGATCAGGGAATGACATACATGGAATGAAAGCTTAAGAGTGTTGTAGAAGATAGGGACTAAATGACTTCTCTTGAACACAACAATGAGAATGATATGGAGTTGGAATCATTGAACCAAAACCAAAACAGAGGCTTTGAAAAGGTATGATAAACTGAAAGACAAGAAGATTTCCCAACCTAACAGCCACAGAGATGAAGTGGAAGAGTCTCATGTTTAAGAGTGACGCACTGCCATTAACAAGTGGAGTATCCCATTTTCCCAATTTCTCCAACCATTACTGGTCAGTACTTCTTTATTTTTGACAAGCTTGAGGAGGATAACATATTGTTTATTTGTAAGTTCATCCTTCAAATGAATCCCTCTAAGTATATTTAATTAACCTAGAGAAGGAGTGGTTCGGTCTCGTCATGTTTGACAAGTCTATCACTATTTGATGTTTTAACGAGTCCAGTGAATGTGAAACTCGACACCTTTTTCATGTTTCCAGAGTTTAAAAAAGAGGCAAAAATGAAAAATCTGAAGGTTCCTTTTTGTAGATAGTCTCTTGAGTCTGAAAAGGAAGAAAAAAATACTTAGGAGAACCTCTTAGACATGTTTGACTAAGCTATTCCTTTTTCGTAAGTAGTCTATCTTAGTCTGAAAAAGGGTTAAAATTATACTCAGTAGACATATTTTCATTTACGTTAATGAGTTCAAAAAGAAAAGTGCTCGAGAATATTTTCATATTTTGGGAGTTAAAAAAGTGCTGAAAGAGAACTCCAGTGGGGTTTCTTTTTCGTAATTTTACAGAGCCTGAAAAAGTGATAAAAGTTTACTCTCTGTAAAAATGATCTTATTCCATTCAAAACATGACAAAATCCATTAAAAAACAATCGAGCTACTGAAAATACCATCAAACGGATTAAAAATACCTATTTCATGATAAAATTGAACAGCTACTAGGTCAAAGCATTAAATACAAATAAAATAATGGAGAAATGATCATAACTATCTAAAATGACAATTCATTTTTACCATTTCACATTCACCATCTCACATTGGAGCTCTGAGTGCTTTTTACCCTTGATATTCTATAGTTGATTATGGTAAATGTGAGGGATCATTTTAAGCATCATCACTTCCAGGTAGGAGCTAAGACCTCTCTCTCTCTTTTCATGGTGGAATTTTGCAGTTTCATACACTTTTTTGGATTTTTGGAGGCTCTAGGGAACAAATATTCCACCCCTGGATCAGTGCACCCCCAGAAGGTTGAAAGGTGCATTGGTCCTTGAGAATTAACACTAAAGGGGGGCACTGCAATGGACTATCCTCCCTTAGGGGGTGCGTTGGGTGCAAAAACCGAGTTTGTTCCACTAGTTTCTCTCACAATTTGTAAATCTTTTTCCATGAAAATGATCCTAATGAGTCTCTTTGTGATGTTTCAGGACTTCATTTCTACCAAATGTCTTTGATGTGGTGGGAAAGAGAACATGAAGAACAAGATATGAATGCATCAAATGATCTTGCTACCATCCAAGAACTAAGAAAATGTGGATTGCTAAAGTTATTCTGGTTTACTGGAATGAGGCAACAAATGGAATTAGTTGAATATCTTATATATGCATGGGATGTTCAAGTGTAGGAAGTTAGGCTAGGTGCACATATTCTCGAGATAAAGGTAGAAGACGTATATTTCTTGGCAGGTTTATCTAAACGAGGTGCCCCCATCTCTTTGATAGGTACAAGAAGGGGAGGAGAAACAACCAAGGAATATGTGCCCACTCATTGCAGATCTCGAGCCTGGTTGACCAAAGATGGGAAAATCAACACAAAATACATAGTCCAACTACGTCTATGAATGATCCTGTTCATTATCACTAGATTGGAAGGTATCTCTATACTACATGTGGCTAATAGGTCATACATGTAGTATGCTCTAAAATGTACAGAGACGTTAGTCTTCAACTTGAACGAGCGAGTTTTGGTAAACATGAAAGAACAACTGGCTAAAGAAAAATATGGGAAACTAAAGAACTTTGGCTATGGAGAAATATTGGTCTCCTTTTCTCTAGAGAGGATTCCATTGTTACGACCTGAACATATCTCACTTGATCCCATTGATGTGAGAGTTCCACAGATGAGGAGGTGGATAAATTTCATGTCCTACCATGCACGTCCATAGTCCATGATCTTCACACCATTTTTCTTTAGATGGCTACACATGCATTTTATTATGGTAGACGATTATCCATATATAGGGGTGGATTTCCATGGAGACCCAAAGCTCGTGCATCTTGAGGGAGAGAAATGGGGTACTATAGGTAAGATATTTTGACCATTTTTGATTTTGAGTTTTACAAATTTATTTTTTGTTTTTGATGTTTCTGAGACTAAACTATCAATTTTCACATGTAGATATTGGGCCCGTTTGACTTGTGGGTGTCTCATATCTCCAACAAGTCGAGGACCCACAACCAACACTAGAAACAGTACAGGTTGTTGTAGTAGGATGGGAACTGCTACAAGATCTCAACATAGCAGAGACCCTCATAGAGGTAGAGTGTCATATGGAGGGTTTGACACATGGTATAGCTGTTACCATGGTTGACCAACTTCCTATGTGATTACATCAACATACTATGGGAGTACCAGGGTGTATCGACCAACTTTTATGCCATATAGCTCGTGTAGTGGCATGCTATAATGAGCACTATGATTAGTCTACTAGGAGGCATACTGCCATATTTTCATGTATATTTTGGATATGATAGGCCATGTGTCCATATGTGTCTCAAGCACAAATTTTGTAAAACCAAACATTAAATATATATCTATCTTCAACTTTTCCTACGTTTTTATTATTATTTTCAATTGATGTGATGTGTATTGAAATCATTTACATGTATTGCAAATGTTTATATAAAACATGGTTAGTCAATGAACTTGTCAATGTATTTAGATTTATAGAAATATGTTGATATTGGATGTAATCAAAATGTCTTTCTAGAAGGCGAACCCTTAAGAACATGCAAAGCATAGTTGGACTTCAAACTGAGTAGACATTAGTCAATTGTAGTACTATGAGCTATGAGTCGAATTTTATGACTATACGGTGGATACCATGTGAAATAGCATCAGATAGTAGTTCAATCACTGTGTTAGAGCCTAGATTTGTCTCAGGCTGAAAATACAAGGTTCTAGGTCCACATCAAACCACGCTCAGCCTCGTAGCTAGCCCTACGAGGATAGGAGAGGGCTCTCCCCGAGTCAATCTCGGCAAAAGGTAATAGATGAGGCTCGAGATGACTAAATTGGTAATTGATATTAGGCTAGGTATGAAGTACAAGGAGTTTGAGGTTGATTTTTTGAGGTTTTTGTTGAATCAAAGGGAAAGGAAATTTTGGGTGCGGGGATGAGACACAGTTTTTGCAGAGGTCTATTTGGGGCAAGGTAGGCGATCATATTGATGCTTTTAAAGAGAATGAATGGGTAGATCTGACTGGTGAGAAGCTAAGGAGAGCAAGAAGCTTTCAAGGATTCTCCTTAAACAGATGAAAACATGGAAATTCAAACAAATTCAAAGGCAGAGCATAACAATTTATGGATTCTACCTTAACACTTCATTTCTTCAATTGCAGAATATGAGCGAAGGAAATTGATACACATAACAACCTACAATTACTGAAAGAAGCACACCATCAACACATAAAGCCACATGGATCCCAAACAGTGCTGCAAAACCCTGGTCTTTCCTTAGCCAAAAATGCAGAGATGGAATGTACAATAGAGTGTCAAGCTTTTCCCAAGAGTCCAACCTTGAAAATGACTTAGAAATTACATAATATAGGCAAGCCAACCTATTCCCTTGCCTCTAGGAGTCGAGCTCATCATTCTAGGAGCTGTTTCAACCAATTCTAAACAAAGCACTACAATCTAGGCAGTCAAAACAAATTGCCTCTATAAGGTAGGAAACTGATTCATTCATTAAATTTTCACTCTTTGGTGAATGAATCTTCTAGAACAAGTAACTAAGTGCCAAAATTACATCATGTTCAGTCAATTACATCAAGAGAAGTCAAAAATTACATCCTAAAGCAAAACTAGTCAAACTGGCCGAATTTCTGAGCTGAAAGATGAAAAATTGGGCAAAAAATATATATGCGTCATGCCAGTTGCCCAATGCGCCGAGCCATCAACAACTTCACAAATTTGCTCCAAATCACCTGAAACTTGTGGATCATCACTTGTTCAAGTAGGTTAACCCTCTGATTATTGCTTTTCATCCAAATTTGATGGTGGTTTGATGGTGTTTGTGTATGGTGAGTGTTCAAAAGAAAGCAAACCCTACCTTTGAAATTTCTCAAAGCAAATTGCTGCCTAGGGTTTCAAACTGTTGTTTTGTTACCAAGTCCATCCTTTATTCCCTCACCACTCCCTTATTCCATTTTTCTCTTGATTTCCCCATCCCTAAACTCACATATCCCTAAAAAGTTCACTAATCCCATATCCCAAATCTCATTTCTCAAAATTCCACATGCAAATTCACAAACCCTAGCTACACATTCCTAAACCCTAATTGTTATCCCAAAATATAAATACTATTCCTTAAACCCCTTATTCCCCCAAAAATGACATCAAGGATGTCTTTGCCAATGAAGCAAGGAAATCAATTTTAATCAAACACCATCCTCTGTTCTTCAAGGCAATGATCCATTGTTGACAAAGGCACCTTCAACCACGAATCAGTTGCATGTACAGCTAAGAAATCAGTTTGAGGCACGAAATCAAAGCTCGATGCAAACAAAATCAGGCAATCAAATGCAATCTCCATCTAGTTCACATGTAGAGTTAGCTAGTCAGGGGAAGTCACAAAGTAATAACCAATTTCTTACTCAATTCACACAATAGGCACACTCATCTTTCAAGGACAACCTTTAGGCCAGGTACAGTCTTCTTCCTCTAGTAAAATTTTTCCTCAGATATCGGGTTTCCATTCTCAAAATATTAATTACTTGGGCCAACAAATTTATGATCAAGGTATTCCAAAGCAGATTAATTATCAGCCTTCAAATCAAAGTGATATCTCAGTCAAGCTCCTTGAATCGAAGGGGGCAGAAAAGTTTGCTAGGCACTCTACAAAGTGAGATGAGTGATATGAGGTCAAAGAGACTATTGAACAGGGCCGATAGGGACAAAGCATTGCTGAGACACATGGCTTTCCACTACATGGCGTGGAACAAGCTCTGCGAGGCACGGATAAGGAGTCTAAAGGCGAAATGGAAGAAGGCAATCAAAACGAAAAAGAGGCAAAAAGTGCACGTTCGACTCCAAATCTTGGCCGAAGCCTCTTTGGCTGAGCATGGTACTTGATTGGGGACCCCCAGCCCAAATTTCAAGAAATTTGGGGCATTTTTGGTGATTTTGGAAATTTTTGTGTAAAAAACAGGTTTTTTCCCTATATGCGTCGCGCACCTTGCGCGGCGCTTAGGATTGGGAGCTCCAAATTACAAATGGCTTGCAGTTTTGGATTTGTCATGAAAAATCATGAATTTTGGTACTTGGACAAAAAATTTGGGAAAGTTTTGGGTCCCCAAATGGTCAAAAAAAATGCAAAAAATGACCTTACTGCCCCTATTTTGACACACAGGAAGTAGTGTTGGGAGAATGCACTTTTGGAGGGGAAAATGGACACTAAATTGTAAAATTCCACTTGGGTTGGAATTTTTCAATTTGGAGTTCATTTGCCCTGCCAAAAATCAAATCTCCCAAGACTGGTCAAAATGTGCCAAATGAGGCTGCCCAAAGGCAGAGTGCTGTTACAATCAACTTTTGAATGCCTTCTGCAACTGAAAATTGAGCGCATGATAGCGCATTGGAAATATCTTTGTGTCTATTTATCATTTGACTCATCAAGCAAGTCATTTGGCCAACCAAGCTAGGAGAAAACTTGATTTTCCCAAGGTCACTTCAGAGGTGCATTCAATTCTCCTGAGGCAACGGTATTTTTGACATTTATCTAAAACCATGACACCTTTGTAAAAAGTGAAGGAGTTTTTTCTTCCTTGGCCTATTGTGGACACAAACCTCTCCGTTTTCCAAAATTCATCTTTTATTGCTCATAAACATCATTTGAGGGAAACATACCCCGATGTGTGGAACAAGAGATTTGTTGAAATGAAGCGAAATGAAGGGGATAAGGGGCTTCTAAATTCTTGAGAAAATTTTTGGAAGTATGGAGGGATGTTAGGAAGTAGGGGAAAGTGGAATCTCAGAGATTGAGTGAGGGGAAGGGGTCCAAAAGGGCAAAACACAGGCCCAACCTAGAAAATTGCCAGGTTGTAGCAAGAAACTAGGGTTTGTGCGAAAATGAGGAATTTGGGGGATTTTATTGATGGGAAGCATTTGATAAGGTACTTTAAGGATAGGGGAAGGTGTATGAACATCAGGATACAAGTTTTGTTGATGATTTGACCATCCAAGAGAAATTAGTTGGAGAGGGAAATGAACCTTACCTAGGCGCAACTGAAGCATGAACAAGGTGTAAAACGACCCATTGGAACCTCACATGATGATGAAAACCCTCTGAATGATGGTAGACTCAGCTGAATAGTGACATAGACCGACATTTGGACAATTTTGAAAGGAGTGAAAGCAAATCCTAGACCTAATGCTTAGTGACCAAATTTTACTTGAAGACTTACTGAAATGACAAAATTTGACCTTGACACTTTAAAATCACTTTGTAAGAGCATGTTTGATCACTGGAGGAAGGCTGGAAAGACTAACACTAACACACTGCGCTATATTGAATGATTTTATTGGTAGAGCGATCGAGACAAATACCTTGTAGACTCACTAACTCACCACCTGGAGCGAATCTGGCACATGTTATAGAAGATAAGTTCTAAGTAGTATGACTAGCACCATCAGCATAACCATTAAATGGTTCCAAGGATGATGACATCTGAAAACCAAATGTAAATGGGATTTATAGAAATCGAAGGAAATTATGAAGGGACACACTGCAATCACGCTCAACACAACTATATACAACATGTACATAGTTTACTGTGCAAAATCAAGCATACTATATTTTAAGGTACAACCAATTTCTAGGTTGCGCTGATGGAAATCCATCAAAATATACTAGCTCATAGGCCCCTTTTACAAGAACATGCTTGAAAATATATGGACCTAGACACGTTGCCTCGAACTTTCCCAAACATGATTTATGAGAATCTTGATCATAAAGCCAAACAAGGTCTCCTTCCTAGAAGACACAATGCTTGACACTCTTGTCATACTCCACCTTGATATGCCTCTTATGAGCTTCATTAGCTAAAATGACATCACCTCATGTCTCACCTAAGCACGTGAAATGTAAAAGACATTCCTTTTCTGCAGAAGTGGCAAGAAGAATTTCTATAGCTAGTTTTAATTAAGAAATCTCACATTTTATTGGAAGGATAACTTCTATACCATAAACCAACTGAAATGGTGTAAATACAGTAGCAGTCCTAATGGAGGTTCGGTATGCCCACAATGCAAGAAAAATGAGAAAATTCCAGTATGATTTATGGACCCCTATCAAGCATTGATGCATAGTTTTAAGAACCTTATAGATAGCCTCAAATTTTTCATTCTCTTGTGGATAGTAGGGAGTGGAACTTTCATCTGAAAGTCCAATCTTGGAAGTTAGTTTAGTCATCATATCATTCTAGAAATGCTTTCAGTGATCCATAACTATGGATTGTGGAACAAAAAACCATGTGATGATATGGTTGAAAAAGAAATATGTAGTTGTTTCACTAGTATTGTTAAATGTAGGCATTTCCTTAGACCATTTGGTAAAGTAATCAACCACCAGAATGATATAGCCATGCCACTTGACCGAGTGAGAGTTACATGTCATGAAATCGATACCCCATTTTGTAAAATGACCTACAATGACAACATGATGCATAGGTGCGGGAGGATCATAGGTATTACGATAAAAAATCTGGGATGAATGACACTTTTGGGAAATGAGAATACAATTGCAAAAAATAGTAGGCCAAAAGTAGTGAGCACGTAATATTTTTTGTGCAGTATTATAACCAGATAAATGACCACCACATGCCCCTAAGTGGAATTCATTAAGGACTTTATCAGCCTCCTCAAGGGTGATGAAACTTCTTAAAACTATATCAATACCACAACAATAGAGGGTGTCTCTAATGATTATATAATATTTGGCTTAATATCGAATATTTCATTGCTCAGAGTGAGAGGTATTAGAACGAAAAGTCTAGGTTTGGAGATACATAAGGATGTATCCATACCAAGGGTCAGATGATGAAATCAGAAACAACGACTCATCTAGGATAGAATTTTCAGACATAGATTTAAAACCACCAGTGGGAAGGTTGCATATCACCTCAGCGAAAACTAATGATTTCTTTGAGGTGGATTTGATGAATTCCAAGTCAAAGACCTGTATTATGATGATCCATTTGGCATAACTGGCGCCCAGTAATTGACGTGAAAAAATGTATGTGATAGGGTTGTAATATTAAATGACAATAGTTTTCTGGAGTAGTATATAATGGCATAAAATTTAGACAACTTGGTGTTGTGGTGGCTCCAACCACCCTCCAAAAATTTACCTTAGCTTGATTTTGGATCCTCCCTACCAACCATCCTTAGCAACATGTCTCGCACTATCAAGTACACAAGCTTCAGTAGTTTTCTAGTTGCATGACAACCCGTGCATGACAACTTGTTTCATTCACCTCACAGGCTTCTTCCCTGGACTTGGTGCAGCTGTAGGCTGAGTAACGCCCTCAAGAAATTGCACAAGTCTAGAGGAGAACCAACCTTCCCTGCAGAAATTTCACAATCCTGACTAGCAGCTTGTTATCTTGTGAAATTGCGCAATCCTGTGATTCAACCTTCCCTCAAAAAGTTATGCAATCTGGCCCAACAGGATTTCTTAGCCCAGAAATTACATAATCCTAGGTAGCACTTAGCTTCTCAGCCTAGAAATTGCATAATCCTAGGTAGAACTTAGCTTCTCAGCCCAGAAATTGTGTAATCCCTGTAGGTCGCTAGCCTAGCTTCCTCCCAGAAACTGCGCAAAAGTTACCCTCAGTCAGACAGGCTGTTGTATGTGCCATCGGGTTGATGGGTTCGACCTGGGACTAAGAATACTTGACTTGCAAGCATGGGCTTATTTTTCCCAAAATATCAAAAAGAAACATGCAAAAAGAATCCCTATATTTTAGGGAGATATTTTTAGTAGCTAGAGGTTACATGCAAAGATCGTTTTAGAATATTTTCTCCAAGTGTTGCTTTTCCCTATATTTGTGGCATGTGTGTCATGAGGCTCAAAATTATTTATTCAACACTTTAGAGCTCACTTATTCACATAGAACTTGGACCTTTGACATTCCACAATACATCAAGGAGTCTTTGACACATCAAGCTTAGCTATTTCCGAGTAAGTCCTCTTAACTTGTCTTTTGCAACATTTCCATCGCTTTTGTGTTTTGGCTTTTGTGAGTGTTGTCTACTTGATTTCTGTGAACACTTGTTGTTGTTTGCATGCATATTATCTTGTGCTAGCACCGTTTCATTTTCCATTAGCATCTCACTGTTTTCACATGCATGCCACTTTTTTGCATGAATGGTTGCCGATTTGGCGACTCACTTCACACACATCCATGTTGTTCCATTTTATGAATCTTTCATTCACTGTTTGCATGCACGATCATTCACCCTTGCTTACACTCAATATTGCCATGCATACACATTCACATTTGCTTTTAGTTACTTGTCGGTGGGTCTGGGCAACCTTGGCTTGAACTCTTCCTTACCAAGACAACATTGCGCAATCCTAAGAGGGAAGGATCTACCTTCCTCCCAGAAAATGCACAGTTCTATTGAGTGACTGTTCTCTAGTCTTGCATTGCACAATTCTAAGGGGCAGTGACTACTGGCCCAGAAAATTGTTGAATGCAGTCACTAGGTCTACAACCCTTGCCAGCTGGAATTTCAGATTGCACAATCCCAGCAGCCAACAGGCTGGTCTGGATTGTGCATTGTGCAATTCCAGTAGCCAGCCAGCCTCCCAGCAATCCAGACTTCCTTTTGCACAGTTTCGGCATCCAATCTCCTGGCCTCACAAGAAAAATTATGCAATCCTTGTCAATCAATCCTCAGGTATGTTGCATGTCATTCCTCAAGTTTTATTTGGTTTTAGATGACAGATTTCTTGCCATGCATGTCGCCATGTGTCCATATCTAGTAGGTGTTCATCTGTCTATTAGCTGGTCAGGATCAATGGCCTCAAAGAGAGTAGGATCAAAGGACACCGATGGAATCACAACTCAAGCAACAGTTGAGTGAGTGTCTACAGGTTTTCCGATCTATGAAGACACTAAGCTAATTGTAGACAAGGACATCAAGCTGAAATGGAAAGAGTTTAATGATGCATTCGAAGGCACATTTTGGGAAGACCTCAAAGGCTGCCAAATCTATGTGAACATCCACAAGTCTAGCTTGTATCGAATTGCATGCAGGTATCTCGTGTTCCCATGCACGGACATGATACATTGGGTTGTCTCGCACACTGATCTTGAGATGATGACATTGAGCAGTGTTAGCGGGACAAAGATTGCTACCTTCAGGGCACATGATTATGAACAAATGTACCATATGTCAAAGCCAGTGGTCACCATGGAGACACCCTTCAACATATCCAAGAGCAACACCAACTCCATGGAAATCTTGAAGGAATGGGTAAAAGAGCTAGCCAAATTCAGGATGACACCAAATTAGATCTACAAGACGAAGATACTGCAAAAGGCATATCAACACTTGGTCACCTTTGCATGTCACTTGTATGGCCAATAGAGCACGAAGACCTTCCCGTAGATCTAGGTGATCATGTTGGACCAATGCGCCAGTGAAGGCAACTGGTCTGACACGTTGGCTCATAGGCTGAAGGAACATGTAACAAGAGCTCAACAACCACCCAAAGGTTAGAAATTAGAAATCTACATGTCCGCTTACATCTTCGATGAAATCTGTGCCAGTCAGGATTTCCTAGGTTTGAAGTGGGTATGGACATGAGTAGAGACCTCTGTGAACACTTATTGTAAAATGTTGACCGAATGTAGCTTCATAAGATTTATCACACAACTGTCCAATCATTTTTTCACCCTAGTGTACAAGATGATATTTAGGCAAGATCCACCTTGCATGTCGAAGGTAGTAATGGAGGCACTGATTGACATAGCAGATTGGAATGCCTCACTATCTAACACCTTCATACAGATGTACAATGAGGAGAAGGCTCTGCATGTTCTACTGAAGTTTTCCTTGGACAAGATTGTTAGCTATGCTGCACTGAAAGAAGAAGTCACCTTGGCCCACTCTTCCATTGCAGATCAGGTTATACGAGATACAAAATGTCAAGAATGTGGATGTCGAAGCAGAGGAGATCAAGAAATATCCATTCGACGCCTAAAGTTACAATCCATATGACTCGCATTTTTTTGTAAAAAATCACTACACAAGAGTACAGTTTCAGTGGATCCATGGGGCATGTCATTAGGTAGAGGAGGACCCATGGTGATATTTTCAGAGCTTCTCCAGGCCTAATGAACTGGTTGGCATCACTGTGGAATGGTTAGAGAAGTAGCGTAAAGCAGCATCCAGGAGAGCACCACTAGTAGCAGCTGAGGTAAATATAACGGTGTGCGACAAAGGCAAGAGGAAGATTGTTGACAGTGCATAGGAGGAAAAAAGCTGCGAGTTCCGAGCAGACCCACTTGTGTAGAAAGTAGCTTTGGAAAAAGAGGAGAAGAGGCAACAACGTTGTAAGAGGAACACACAAAGGCAGGGAGAAAAACAGAGAATGGAGGAAACAGAGAAGGAGTTGCATGAGTTGAAGGAGAAACTCTGGAAGGAACAGGAGCTGCGTAGACAGGAGAAGGAATCACAGCAGAAACATGTAAAATAGGGGGCGTAACATGTATATACAAATGAAACTATGCCTGTACAGGTAGTCGAATCATCCGAATAACTGGCACCAAGCAGACAGGGTGAGCAATTGTAGGAGCAGGACTTTGCTCAAGAGATTGAACAAACACTTGAGAAAATGGATATGGATATGGAGCAATAGGACTTAAAGCAAGATATCAACCTCATGCCTCACCACCAAGAGGTCGACCCACTAGCTTCACTGGATCTACAATCGAAGCAAGTCCCAAGAGACCAAGGAGACATTGAAATCCTTGGAGACAATCTAAAGGGAGAGATGCACAACGTATCATTTGATGAGTCCCAACACAAAGTTGTGAAATCTCGTAGAATGTTGGCTCTAGATGATCACACATCTACTGTGCAGTTTGAGGAATGAGTGCTCATGTCTGACATGTGCAAGCATCCATCAACATTGACCGATACTACCAGAGCATATGCCGAAGCCACTAGCTCGAGTGTTTGTTTCCTAATAGCAGAGAACGAGCGAACGACTAAGGAGTTAGAGATGGCCAAGAAGGGAGGATAATTGGTTATAACATCCGACCAAATGGAGTTGAAGAAGGCAATATTGGATGAAGTATTGTCCCTTGATAGAGTCATGCCGACGTTGTATTCCAATTTTGGTACCATACATAAGGCAGTTGTCCATCTCAATGGTTGGCAACAACGATGTAAGGGGAGAGCACGTATCTTGTCGCATGTGAATGCTGTTGTTGATTACATGCAAACACGGACAATGAGATACAAGGGGGCCCCACTACACTTGCCCAATATGATGAAGCCTAGAGTGGTCGAGTTGAAGGCATGCATCCAGAGTCAGATCCGAAACTATGAAGATCCCCTACAACTCATCAATAGTCTATAGGCTTCCCATGCACGGGTATTCAGGAGTATGGATTTTGTTGTGTGCGCACATGCGGTCCCATCTATTGGGACACTCACCCAAGCAAAGATAAAGGCATAAGTCTGGCTGGATCTTAACTCATACTTTGACAAGTTCATGTGCATAGCCACTAGCCTAGACTTGGTGATCAGTGTAGACACCATGCATCAATATGTTGCTGGTTCGACCACACTCAAGACAATGATGCACATGTTATCAGACGAGTTGGATAGAGGAGCTCGAGAAGTGTTCCTGGATGCTATGTAGGCAAGAGTTTGTATCTAGAAAGATGTCATCGCAGAGTACACAAACACCGTCGTGGACTACCAAACTTGGCATCAGTTTTCCACTGTCAATGATTGTGAGGATGTCGAAGAGTTGGTCTTCCCAAAGTTTTTCCGAGTCATAGTGATGTCTTGCATGGCTTGTTCAAGCCTATTTTTCTCACATGGGTACATGTGGAGATTGTATGTAATGTCTTGTCAAGAGTAAGTTAAACTGTCGATAGTTAGATGTTACAGTCATAGAGTAGATGAAGAGTCATGATGGTAGATGAACTGTCACAAAGGGGAATGTCAAGGGCCACCCCAGCTTTTGCTATATATAATCCCTCATAACTCATTGTATGGGTTTTGGTTAGCCAAGCTTCCGATAGGAGTATCTTAGAGAGAGCTTGGATAGTATTGTAACAAGCCTGGGCTTATCCACTATGCAAACCTAGTATATCTCTTTGGAGGAGCATGCGGCAATGACTATAACGTTCCACTGTCGAAACTAGTGGTTGGTCGTGGTTGTATTGTATGACTGGAACTTAAACTTATTAATATAACAGTGCCAACACATTTCATTCATATGTCATTTTGTATCCCAGCTTTCTTTTTTACTCTAAACGATATATGTATTTATTTTCTTACACATGCATGTGTAGCTATTTTCTCTATATGTATTTATGAATCTTACTGAAATGTGCTATTGATTTAACCATCACTTTGGATTGCTAGCTTACATTCCTTCCATGTTGTGATGCATCTTTGCTCGTGTGTTACCTTCTTTACTACGTGCTTTCACAGGTTTCCAAGGGGCACACTCACCTCAACCTCTGTGTGTTAGAGCCTCTCATGCACCTTCCTTGAATTACTGCATATGTCACACCCTTGCTACCAATAGGGACATATTACCTTCCTCTATGTGAAACTACTATCAAGGCGATACCACACGACCCACTACTGGGACTCCTACACCAAACAGTTTGAGGTCTAGTTGGGATTTCTTACTGGGGAGATCCCCTGACATGTTGGCAGGTCCAGCACCATCAACATTTCTGGTGCTAGAAGGAGGGCTAGATGACAAGATGTGTCCTCTCATCCTGTTTTGAACCTTTGCAAATCTATCATGGATTCTATCACACTCACCCCTCCATGATGTTTTTCGCATGCCAAACGTCTCAACATCATGACGGATTTTTTTGATCTCTCGTCCAAATTCACGTATGATGGTGAAGGTGAAGTGGCCTGGCCTATGTTCTTACATGACTTCCTTTACATTCTTGACGAGGACTATGGATGTTCTAATGAAGAGGCTAGTCTGCTACTTGCATACACACTTCATGAATCCCCACTACGATGGTGTTGCATCTTACTGGTTCACAGCATGCACTCATCGACCAGTTTTGTGATATCATTGAAGATACTTTCCATCATTTTGATCGAGAAAATCTTGACCAAAAAATGTTACAAAATCAAAAGACTTCGCATGAATCGCTTATGGTTTTTTCTGTGTTTTGCAGTTTGAAGCTCTGAAAATCTAGATGAAATTTCTTTATGTTTGGGATAGTTTCGAGTACTTTCTTAAGAAATAAGTCCATCCCAAGATGAATTTTGAGCCCAAGCCTTGCTCAACATACTTCAATGATGAGCTATGCAATCACAGACAAATATGGTCACTTTCACTAGTGATTGTCCGTCGTCCCCTCATCAAACAAATCCACCACTGCAGAGTGATGCGGGAGAACGAGCACACACATCCGTTCAACTGTCACATCCTCCCAACATCACTTCACTTAAATTTTCACACAGATTTGGTTGTGAGTCCATTGAATTTTCATATGCATTTCATACCTCAACCTCTGTCTTCGTACTCAGATGATCCTCCGGATGATACTATCTCGTGTCCTTCCATTCTGGACTCTACACTTGTTGTGAATGAGGATCACGCCATTGATGGAGTTGGCATTTGTTATCGGGAAATCTAGTGTCCACTCGGAGTTGCTAGTCCCACTAAGATGGGTAGCTATCTTAGAAACAAACAAACCAAAGATACTTTCGCTTTCCTTTATGAGAAGTAGATAACAGGGGAACGAAAGATACCAACCCCAGTCTTGCGCTTGGTTCCTTGCTTGGTTCCTCTCTCTTCTGACAGATTTTTACCACTCCTTCTTCGCTTACCTAGCTTCAAAGAGCACCTGTAGTGTCAGAGCAACATAACACTATCGAAGAACAGAGATCTACATAAACAGTATAGTACCAGATATATATTGAGCACACAAATGCATATATCATCAAACATACAAGAATGTGGATGAAAACTCGAATAGCTTTATTAATAGAAAGAAATAGAAAAGAGGATTACAACTGATTGTTTTGACCCGGCATCATCCTCCTAGCATGAAAGCCCTTCTTCACCTAATGAAAAGCTTAGATCACCCAACACTATGATATTTCACCAAGAAACCAACAACACTTCCTTACAAAATACAAGATTCTAGCCTCTGGATGTCTGTGATGAGGGATCCATATATAGATGTTTGCAGAGGGTTGAGTCAGCTACTGGGTTTTTAATTAATTTTCTCTCTCTAATAGTTATTGGTTCCACTTGGAGATTCATGATCTCTTATCCCTGGGCGAATTCAGAGAGGCAAGCATCATAGGAGAAGTTTCTGGAAGATTCCATGATCATCCACCTTGCAAACTGTCTCTGCCATTTGTCTACTCTTGCTCATCGCACCATACAGAAGGGCTTTCCAGTATGCATTACACTTTTTGCACTGAGTAGGTGAGATGCATCACACCCTTAGCACTGAGCAACCTGTATGGTCCAGCTTTGACCAGTTCTGAGCAGTTTTCCATGGAGAACTTCTGGGAGATGATGTAATCAGATGACCTTGTTCCTTTAGGGTGTGAAGCAACTCTTTTAGGGACTTAGAAGCCCTTGGTTTATGGACATGTATGATTTGGGTTACAGTGCCCAAAAATGTCTATAACAGTTGCCCCCTAAAGCATGAGGTCGTTAATCGTTTGATGTCAGGTGAAATGCTTTATCATGAGGATTCGAGGTTTTTTCGAGCTGGAAGGCGACTTGTAATAAGATACAATAGAATACAATACATTATCTTCATAGTATTTTTATCATCTAGTTGAGGCGAGCATTCCCATGCTCAGCTTTATAAATTCATTTTCATGTACATAGGACAGACAACCGTCTGAGTAGCAGACTGATGATTCGGACGGAACCATCATCCTTTGATTCAGATGATCATTTGTTCGGCAATGATGTACATTTGATGTCTTTATTTCCCTAAATATATCGCAGCCTGGATGGATGAAACTAGATTCGGGGTCTTCAAAATCATTCAATCTTTGCCCAGAGTACAAGTCGATCCATGTGAAAGATGTTCTGGAGTCGAACATGGAAAGACATCGCCTGATTACTAGCCAATGATGTAAGTTATTAACAGGCGCGAGAGGAATCACCGATAATGATGATGACCCTCAAGGTACGACAGTACAATTCACATGGTGCGAAAAAGGAACTTGGCGTCGAACACCACGTAAAATATTTCGGTCGAAGGCCATTGATGTAAACCTGTCACCAGAAGTGAGAAACTTGCCATTGAGGCATGCAAGCTTCAATGTACTGAAAGGGTTGTTCCTAGGTTGACTTCTTGGATAATCAGCTGATGTCAACAAGAAGATACCCATCATAGGAGGGCCTTAATGAATCCCACATCTACGACACAGAATGGAGCAAATGATTTTGGAGGTGAAAATGATCTGATGATACAAGGTTCAGGGTGGTGGTCATGAAAGAATGGAGCGTGAATGTATTGCAGCGAATGAGACACAAGTGAATTCTCTGAGCGACTTCTCCTGAACATACCGGTGACACTGAAATGGATTGGTAGCATTAACCCTAAAGATGGATGGTACGATGGACCAATGGTGATATGACCGGTGAACGGAATATCCCAACCTAACTCAGATGTGAAGTGAAAGTGTCATGTTCAAGAGCGACTTGCTACCAATAAATTTTCTTCAAGTTTTATTCCCAATTTTCCCCAGTCATTGCTGACCAGTACCTCTTTATTTTTATCAAGCTTGAGGATGATAACATATGCTTGTTCTATAATTTTCCCTTTGGGCAAACCCGTCGCTATGTTTTAACGAGCCTAGCGACAGTGAAACTCGTTCTTGTCTATATGGACAAGTTTGTTGCTATTAATTTTAATGAGTTTAACGACAATGATAACTCAGTCCTTTTTCAATTTTAGAGAGTCTAAAAAGGGATGAAAAGGAAACTCCAACAATCCTTTTTCGTCATATAATCCCTTAAGTCTAAAAAAGTATAAATAATACGAAAGGGATGAATTTTCGATAGTTTTTATGAGCCGAACAAGACAAGCGCTCGATCTTTTTGTGTAATAATCCCTCAGGTCCAAAAAGATTAAAATCTAGAGGAGGGATAGCACTTCCGGTAGCTTTAACGAGCTGGAGAGGCCAATCGCTTGGTAATCTTTTAATATTTTATGAGTCAGATGAAAAGAGCTTAAAGGAGACTCATTTTTTGAGGAACGAGTGATAATTTCGGCTAGCAGCTGATTCCAGTTAAGGTTTGGAATTTTCCAATCACGGCAGTGTCACAAGGATGGCTAAATAAATCACTCGTCCATCCTCAAAAAGGGAATAAAATGGAGGTGTATGATCAGCCAAAACAGAGTTGAGGTGATGGTGAGAACACGACCAAGGCTCAAAAGCTGATGATAATGCATTCACAATGGTTATTTACCGGAGATTGGTTCATTTTTTAATGAGCTTAAACTCTAGGGAAAACATTTTCTCATCGATTAGGTTTAATTTTTAATGAGCTTGAACTTCACAAGAAAAACTGCTTGTGATAATGGTGATTATTTGATTTATCGTTAGCACTTTGCTCTTTTAACGGTCGTACTACCTGTTCAATTGCTTCATCAAACCGATTATAAATGAAAACACATGCTTTAAAAATGATTTAAAACACTAATACCTTACTCTAATTATGTGAACAGTAATTTAAAAGTGATTTTTACCTCTCATTTTACCATTTCATTTGAACTTTGGTTTGTTGGAGCTCTGGAGGTGCTTTCCCCTCCTGATTTTCACTAGCTGATTCCAAGAGATTCTGTGGACAATTCTCAGCGCCGTCTGGACCAGGTAAGAGCTAAACCTGAGCTCTTCAGTTGCATTCCTTCCTTTTTGAATTATGAGCATGTTTCCCTATTTTTCTGAGCCCCTAGGGTTTGAAAAATTCACCCTGGCTCCATTGCACCCTTCCTATATCGAAAGGTGAGATGCATAATAGCTTGGCCATTGGCTAGTCAGTATGCATCTCACCCAACACACTGCTGGGGTGTGATGGGCGCAAGGAGCGAAACTTTCACACTGTTTTCTCATGGAATTTTTGCCTTTTTTTTGCCAAATCAGGACCCTGACTCTTCTCTTGTTTGTTTTTCAAAGATTCATTGAATAAAAATGGTTGTTACATGGTGAGAACACGAGAATGAAGAAGAAGACATGTTTGCTTTACATGATTTGGGTATGGTAACTGCACTACGGAACTGTGGCCTGCTCAAGTTTTTCCGCATCTCTAGCATGAGGCAACAAATCAACTTGTTGCAATATTTTCTCGATGCATCAGATCCTACCGACTAGGTGTTCTAGATCAGAGGAAAATCTATCCCCTTGACTGTCATGGACATCTATTTTTTGACCGGTTTATCGAGGCGTGGCACCCCTCTCTCGTTATCAGGTTCCGCCCGTGGGCGCAAATCCTTGAGAGATTACATTCACCAGTACTGAAGAGAGGGATATCAGCCGAGTAGGGATGGCAAGATCAACATCTGAGATGTCACTGGCCGGTCTTTGAGGACCATTCTGTTCACCTTTGCTAGACTGGTTGGTAGTGCGGCTCTTCACGTGGCTAACAGGTCTTATATGCAGTACGCCTTGGAATGCCTCGAACCGAAGGTGTTCAACTGGTGTGATGTAGCACTCCCTGTGATGAAATAACAACTGATGAAGGTGAAAAATAGAAGATCCAAGAATTTTGGCTATGGTTCCATTTTTACTGCTTTCGCCTTGGAAAAGATCCCACTGATGCAGCCGCAATACATTTCACTTGGTTTACCTCCACCGACTGAGCCACGGATGCAGAGATGGGTTGAACTCATGGCCCGACATGCTGGTCAGTCCCAGATTTCTTTCTTTGATACCTTCTTCGAGTGGTTCAAACGTTAGGAGATGGTTTATGCCGAGTGTCCATATGCTGGTATGGATTTCCAGAGGGAACTCGGATTTGGTGCTGCCGGCTGGTGAGCAATGGGGTGCTATAGGTAAATTCTCTGACCATATCTCTGTTTATCGTTTTCATAATGTTCTTAAACTTTCTTTGATCAAGACTAATCAAAACTCATGTGCTCATGCCGACATTGGACCAGTTCGACCAACAGTACGCCTGAGAGCACCAGCTGCTGCTCCAGCAGGAGAGGCTGTGGGGAGGGCTATCATTCACGACCTTGATGTGGCCGAGACTCTTTAAGCATTGCAGGATCAGGTTGAGGGTCTCACTCTTTGTATTCTGGACGTGAGGACCAACGAGCTACCTCTGAGGTTGCAGGGACATATCACTGGTGTGCCGAGTCGATGGACTAGGCTTTTACGCATGATTGCACAGGCGGTGACTTGTTATCACCAACATCATTAGACTAGGGTGCCCCCTAGCATTTTGAGTTTTGGGTCATTTGGCTGATTTTGTCTTGGTTACAGAACATTATGTGTAAACCATAAAAAATTATATATATACATTTTCGGAGCTTTATTTTGGTTAAGTTACATGATCCTCATGCAAATATTGATGAAATGCTTCTTTTTATAAATGTTGCAAATGTCTATCTAACACATAATTTGCCAATGAGTCTATTAATATGTTTAAATTTATGGAAATATGTTGATATTGAATAGAATTGAAATGTCTTTCCAAAATCCTGACCCTTAGGAACATGCGATAGATAGCTAGATTCCATACAGAGTAGATACTAGTGAGTTGTAGAATGATGAGTTGTGAGTCTAGCCTGACGAAAAGTCGGCGTATGCCATGTGTGATGGCATCAGAGAGGAGTTCTATCAACGCGTTGTATTCAGCGATATTGTTCATTGACCGACCAATACATACCCCTCTGAAACTTACTAACTCGTCGTTGGGATCGAAGATGGCCCAGGCCACAGAAGATAGGTTTCGCGAACTACGACTCGCTCCATCGGCATATCCAACAAATGGTTCCAATAGTTTTGACACCTGCAACAAATTAAAAAAGTGTATTACCTAACCAAAACAATTACCCTTAGCGAAAACAAAATTGTAACAAAAGCATAGGGGTTACTACACTGAGTTAAGCATAGTAACGCTTGAGGTACAATCCGTTGCGGGGTTGCGACAGTGGAATCCCATCATAATCCACCAAATCGTAGGATCTTTTTGCTAATACACGCTTAACAATATAGGGACCCATCCATAAAGACTTGAACTTACCTGCTCCCAACTTATCAGACTTCTGGTCGTAACGTAAGACCAGGTCACCTTCTGAGAAGACACGGGGTTTGACATTTTTGTCAAACTTTTCTTTGACTCATTTCTTATGGGCTTTGTTAGCCAAAGTAGTGTCATTATGGGTTTCATCCAATTGGATTAATTCCAAGAAACGAGCCTCCTCTTTTGAAGTTCCGGGGAGAAGGTCGACCGCGAGCTTGAGGGACGAGATTTCACACTGAACTGGAAAGATCGCTTCCAGGCCGTACACCAGTTGAAAAGGTGTAAACCCGGTCACATTCCTCACTGATGTCCGGTATGCCCACAAGGCTGAGTACAGGATCAGGTGCCAACTCTGTTTATGGACTCCAATCATCCTTTGCAGCATGCGCTTCAGGACCTTGTTGATTGCCTCAACTTGTCCATTAGCTTGCGAATAATATGGAATAGAGTTGTCGTGAGACAGGTCTAATTTGGCAGCGAACTCAACCATCATGTGATTGCGAGAATGAGATTCATGATCTATGACTATGGCCTATGGAATGTCGAATCTGAAGACTACATGATTGAAAAAGAAAAGGGTAGCCATTTCGCCAATGTTGTTTAATGTAGGCATTGCCTCGACCCATTTGGTAAAATAGTCTACTGCGACTATGATATACCCATGCCCCCCCGGCTGAGGTGGGGTTACATGTCATGAAATCTATGCCCTATTTGGCGAATGGCCCAATAGCTACTACTAGTTGCAGAGGTGCGGGTGGTATTCTGGTTTTGCGATCGAAGATTTGCCAGGCATGGCAACTTTTGACTGCGGTTATGCAATCTTTGAACATTGTTGGCCAGAAGTATCCTGCTTGGAAAATCTTTTCAGCTGTAGCAAAACTAGATTGATGCCCCCCACATGCACCTGAATGACAATCATTCAGGACTTTTTCGCCCTCCTCATGGGTGAGGCACCTCTGCAGAACTGTATCGATAACAAGACGGTAAAGTGTATCACCAATGATCATGTAGTCTTTTGCTTGGTATCGAATGCGTTGTTGTTTTGAGCGTGAGGTATTAGACCTATATGCTTGGGTTTGGAGATAGATTATTATATCTCCATACCATGGATTGCTTGAAGATATCAAAAACAAAGGTTCGTCCACGATTGCTTCTTCGGATGTTGCATCGTTGGATGATGATTGGAGATCACATAGTAACTCCGCGAAAATCAGAGCTTTCTTTGATTTGGAATTTTTGAATTCTAGATCAAACTCTTGTAAAATCGCTATCCATTTTGAATATTTGCCCCCCAGCAACTATCGCGACAATATATAAGTCATGGGGTTGCAATCTGACAAAATGGTAGTTTTTCTAAAGAGGACATACTCTCGAAATCTCTGTATCGCTTGAACAGCTGCGAGAGCTAGCTTTTCAACGTAGGAGTACTTCATTTCTGTGTCATTTAAGTTTTGGCTTAAATAACATATAGGATGTTCAATTCCATCGTCTTCTTGAACTAAAACCATTGCTATGGTCGTATCCGCTGTAGCCAGATACAAGTTAAAGTCCTTTTGATAATCAGGAGCATACATTAATGATGCTTTTATTAGGGATTCATTTAAAGCATCAAAGGAAGCTTGCGCGACTTGATCCCAGATGAAGGGTACTTCTTTTTTAAACAGACGAGTATAACCTTTAGCAAGTTCGGCATAATTTGGAATGAACCTCCTCAGAAAGTTTGCTTTCCCTTGGAGTTTCTGAATCTAAAGCAAATTTGAAGGTGGAGGCAAATCAATGATTGCATGAACCTTACATTGGTCGAGACGAATCCCATCCTTTGAGACCACGAAGCCAAGTAAACGACCAAAACTGACACAAAACACACATTTGTGCAGATTGAGTCGTATCTTGTAGTGTCGGAAACGTAGAAATATCACTCTCAAATGCTGCAGATGATCGGTCTGCTTTCGCAAATGAGCCGGAAGATCGTCGAGATATGGTTGAATGATGTTCTTGATGTCATGGAAGGCATAATTCATTGCCCTCTGAAATGTTTCCTCTGCGTTCTTTAAACCAAAGGGTAGTTTGCGATATGCGAATGTGCCCCACAGACAAATAAATGTAGTCTTTGACTGGTCCTGTGGGCGGATATTTATTTGATTATACTCGGAAAATCCATCCATAAATGAAAAGATTTCACATCCGGCGCATTCATCAATTATCTGGTCAATGAAGGGTGTAGGGTAGTTGTCTTTCGGACAAGCTTGATTTACATCCCTATAATCGATGCACACTCTAGTCATTCCTTCTTTTTTCATTACAGGAACAATATTCGATACCTAATTAGTTAGAGGAACCAGGTAAATAAAACCAGCATGGAGGAGTTTTTCAACTTCCGTCTTGATGGCAGTGGCTTTCTTGGGGGCACCTGCCGGAGCCATTGTCGTACCAGTTTGACATCTAGATACATCTTAATTTCATGTTCAACTATGCTCGAGTCAATGCTTGGCATTTCATCATATGACCAAGAAAAGACATCTCTAAGCTCGCGAAAAAGAGCGTAATATCTTTCCATTTCTGAAGAAGAACAAGATTTTCTGACATGAATATTCTCTACAACATCTGTTTTGGTCGAGATATTTATGGTGATTGTCTCTTCAATATTGGATAGGTTTCACTCAGAATCCATTGTATTTACAGTATTTGATAGAAAATCAAAAACTGAGGGATGATCAAGGTCATTGGAACTATCTTCCTTACAATCTGGAAGATGGGAACGATGGTGGTAATCTTCCCATGGTGCCCCGTCAATCATCATTGACTAAACAATTCCTTCGTCTATAGAATGTACTTGCGACCAAGGATCTGAAGGGCTGCCATATTCCTTAGACCTATCTATCCAAATGCTTGATGAGCGTTGGTTCGGGTTTACCTCCCATGCCGAAAACATTGATTGCTACAATATTTCTATTGGGCTTGGAGGCAATACCTGTAGATGATCCATGCTAATATCGTTTTCGAACATCTTTTGAGTAGAAGATATCATATTGCAGGTTCCCACCATGGCCACTTCTGCCAAATCGACTAGAGGTGGTATGGAAAAATTCCCCATTAATGTAGGGTCTTTTAGTAGGCCTACTCCAATATTTTGAAGTGAATGAGCGCTTCCGTGGATCATCAGAATGCTTCCCGTAACTTGTGAACTTTTGGGGAGAAATGGTTGTTGTTCGACGATTGTAATTCTTCCTTGGAAGGGAAATGCAATCTTCCTGAAGTAGGTCGACACAACGGTAGCCATGGAATATATCCAGGGCCTTCCCAGTAGGATGTTGTAATCGAGGTTTCCGTCGATAACTTCAACATCAATTTCTACTGTTTTTCCCCCCAGTTTGACTTGCAAGTTACTTAAAATCCTGTACGGGGTGTATGTTCATCCATCAAATGATTTTAATGTCATCGATGATCACGACAAGGGTGGAGATCCTAAAGTTTTCCAGCAACTCATCGACATAATACATGTAGATGCTCTCTCATCAATAATTGTTCGATGAACAATTTTGTTAAGGGCTTTCACTTGAATAAGGAAAGCTAGTTGAGCTAGTAACTGAGGGTCACATCCTTTGTGATTAAAGGACACAAGATTAGAATTTGTTGGGTCAATCCCACCTATCGTTGATAATAAAGCCTGCTTTTGGGAGGGGCAATTTTGCAGTACCTCAAGTGTCGACATAGCGGACGGTGATTGGGCCAGATCCTCCACTATATTATAATGCTGTGCTACTCTGGCACGAGGATTAAATGTCGATTTGTGTACTACTCCCTTTGGCGGCTTTATCATTAGCTTAGGAGTGATGGGTGGCACAACTTCGGTCGAAGTTGTTGTCGAACTACTAGGTTGATCATTATCCTTTTTGTTCGACATCTGTGGATTCCCGTAATCTTTATTCCTTGTCGATATCAAAGCATCATTTTGCTGCTTCGAAATAGACAACATTAGCATTTGGGACGGGGAAGCATTATCACTAGCAACCAGATTTGTTCCTGGATTTGGAAACAGATCAGTCAATATTGCAGAGGTTTTCGAACTCTTTAAGAATTTTCTAAGCTCGACTTTATATGGACAATCTCTCATCCAATGATCCTCATCACATATAAAGCATGGATGACTTGGTTTCCTATCTCCAGAAGGGTTTGCAGAAGACTTTTCAGGAGAAGACTCCTCCTGTTTCTTCTTCTTACCTTTCTTTTTGTTCTTTCCTCCTAGTTGCTTCGGTTCTTTGCATTTTTCAGTCGACACGACATTTACCTCTAAGGCAAGAAGTTCTTCATTTGCATTTTTACTTGAAACCGTACGGGCCTTCTTTGATGTAGCCTTTACAATTTTCATGCTAGTCGTACCTATCACACCATTGTCGGCATGAGAGTCTTTGTTTGATTTAGGAGGGGGAGGAACAGAAAATTCTGGTCTAGGAGCATCAGGGATTTAATCGTAGAGCATGCCAGACTGAGTATAGATCAAGTCTAGATATTGTGCACGAGCAATAACTTGCTCTTTAGTGATGACTCCTCCCTTTGCCACATCTTCTGTAATAGAAGGTAACAATGACTTATAAACCTTTCAGCCAACAATTGATCAGCAACATATGTTTTTACCATTCTATGATGACGTTTCCACTCATGAATATGATCAGATATGTGAGTGGCTGTAATTTGTTTGAAATTGCTAAGAAGCTTTGTTCTCGTTTCGTACCTTATGGGTAACTAAAAATGGGTTAAAAAGGTTGTGGCTAGGGCACTGAAGTTATCAAACGAAGCTCTAGGCAATTCGATATACCATTTTTCTACCGGACCAGTTAATGTTCGTTGAAAAAGGCGAAGCCTGATCGAATCATTGTTGAGAGTGTTGGATGAACACCACAGATGAAAGGTCATCACATGATTTGACAGGTCTTCACCTAGATTTCCATTAAATTTAGGAATATCTGACGGAAGTTTATGCGGAATCGCTAGCCACCAAGGGGCGTAAGCAATTGGATCGTTCATTAGTTGATTTGAATCCGATAACTCTAAGGTCGCCACGAAAGGCAATTGTTGATTCAGGTTTGGTGAAGCATACCCAGGATAAGATGGGATCACCTGAGCAGTTGGTCTTTGCATACCAGAATAATGCATGTGATGCTAGTAACTTTGGTAAGGTTGATGGGCATAACCATTATGATATGATTGATGTTGACCGTTTTGAATATATGGATACCCATTACTTGCAAAGACTTGTTGCTCAGATCCTCGGTAAGCTTGTTGAAATTGCGGTTGTTGGTATTGTACCATCCATGGTTCTGAAGCCATGAGTTGTTGTCCAGTACTCACTATTTGACCAAGATGAGGGGTGATGGTCCCCGTTTGAACTTGGGTCATTCCACTAGTCGGTGATTGCGGTTGCGTCGCAGGGACAAGAGGTTGTTGTATTACGACCTGAGAAACCTGAGGTTGGCATACAACAGGAAACACTTGCACTTGCGACACTGTCACAATAGCCGACATAGTGGGGATATTTGACATAGGTAAACTTTGTTGCATTGAGTATACAACTCTTGTTTATTGAGGCAGTATTGGCACCCAACCGCTAGATGTAATCCCAGCATAACCTAAATTCTGTTGTGAACTCTCGTATGGTTGTTCTCCCAGAGGAGACAATGAAAGGGGATACTACCCTCCATACGACGGTAATCCAGTGCTCAAAGGAATGATTTACCTTTAGGGACCGGATTGCCCAAATTGACACTATGAAGGATCAATTTGTTGAGACTCAACATAAGAGATTCCAGATATGATTCTGGACGAACAAATGGGAACAGACCATACTGTCGAAACATCCCCTGGATTGACTCCATCCAGCGATTGAGAGCTAGTTGGGACAAATGGTACGCCGATGAACATTGTCGCAGTAGCAGCAGGAAGTTTTGTCACTACTGTGTTAGATGACACAATCCTAGATGTCGACGGTTGTTTAGACATATTTAGTCTATCCAAAAGATTCCTTAGCGATTCTTCAGGAACTTCTGATGACGGGAGACTAACTTCTGATGAAGAAGGATATAGGGTGATCCCAGCTCCAAATTGTGATGGAGTGCTAGATGGAGAATCTTCCACAATCTCTTCTATGGCAATCAATCTAGGTGGAAGAGGTAGACCATTAGGTCTGTAAAATATTTCTGGTGCCGAAGAAGGTATAGGTTTTGCAACGACAAATGTTTGGGGAGTAACACCTTCCTAATCAACTGTAGATGGAGCCGGTTCAGGAATAGAAGTGTTTACCGTCACACTAGGATCAGTTGTAATGTCCTTTCATGGCTGTAGAATTTCTTCTATAGAGGAAGAGATGCCAGAAATTTTCGGAGTAACCAGAGTCTCTGAGGATGTCAGAGTACTTGTTCCAACCAAACCAGGGGACTTTGATCCAGTTAAACGAGTTCACTTTGTCCAAAATAGTTTCGTTTCTGGAGTCAAATACGGTTGACTCATAAGCCTCCACGAACGACAGGGTTTTGATTAACTTTCTTCCACGATTGTGGATTACTCGATCAACTCAAAATAAAGGGGAAAGTGATTCTGAATTAAATGAATTTTAGATGCTTTGACACAACTTTCTTTTTCAATTTTTAAGAGTCAAGAAAAAGCAAAAGATGACTCTAGTCACCTTCGATTTTTAATGAGCTTGAAGTGACAAGTGCTCAGATGGACCTTTTCCTTTAAGGAGTCTGAAAAGGAGCGAAAGAGACTACTCTGGAAATCTAGACAGAGGGATTACCAAACCAATCACAAAACTGCAGAATACTTTTTATGGTACGACAGTCAATCTTGCCAAATGTTGTGTTCAGTGCATTGCAATTGATAGGGCGGCAAACACGGCTGCCTAAGGATAACGTATATATCCTATTGTGGTCTCCCAATATATACTCAACGGTACGTGGGAGCACAAGTCCGTACTGGAACTTGTCGTCTCAAAGAGGAGGAATCACCCAACCAGCAATGAAAGCGATAATTACCAAGCTTTACAACGCTGGAATACGTCTCTAGATTAGACTTATAAATGTTGTGCATTAGGTTCCAAAGCGTTTTTATGTTCATCGAATTTATTTTACAATTGATCTTGCTTAAGAAATTTTCCTTTCAGGTTCACCGCGTGATGTAGATATATAATTCCTAAAATGCAATCTAAGATGATAAACAATCATTTAAACTTCTTTTTGCAATGAAAATCCTAGCTACTAAGGAAAGATAAATGAGATTCTTTCAACATAGAGCATAGATCACACACTAGATGCACTATCGTAAATCAAACAAACAAGCAGTCTAAATGCAAATTCACATGCATGTATTTGTTTTCTGCTTTCTTAATATGTGAATGACAAAACGAACACTGAGTAAAAATCTGAATTATCTTTCCAAAGCAACAGTACTAACAAATTTCTCTTCAAAACGAAAGGAAGATAATGATGACACTTTGTGATTTTGAATTGAAAATTTCTTTCGACACTTGAAAAACTACTAATTCAAATCAAATACAAGAGTAATAGTATAATCGACCATCAAGAACAATAGGATTCTTTTCTTTGACTGTAAATGACACTTGCGACACTTTCAAATCAAGAAACGACAGTTCGATTACACTACTTCTTTGTAAAAGAGAAATGAAAATGGTGCACAATACATAAAAACATTCACAGTTCTTTGCACGATGGAGGTGGAATGATGGAAAGCAAGGGAGTTTCCACAGTGGTATACTGATCATAGATAGCAAAACTCCTGAATAGAGCTGAAGAGAGTGAAGAAAAAACAAAGTCTGAAGGAAAAATTAGCTTTATCTGATCATCACACCTGTAACACAGGGAAATAGGGATGCATCCCACCTACTGCACATGGGAGGTGTGATGCATCTAGATCTCCTTGAAGAGAGGGTGTGATTGTACATGGACGAGACTTCAACTTGGTTCTTGGTCACAGTTTGCAGCTCAGTTTAGGGATTTAGGCCGAGCAAGTGATAGTCAGTAAATATAAATCACAGGGGTTGATCTAATGAGGTTACTAGAGCCACCACCAGGGCAATTAGAATGTTTGCAAATCGATTTTTCACTTTATAAACAAAAACCGGAGATAGATTGAAGCAACGTTGATCTACTTTGTACTTGCATAACAAATGCAGTTCAAAGGCTATCTGGCTTGACTTCAGGCTCCGTTCATAAGTTTATAAAACAAACAAATTTAGACAAGAAAACAAGCTATTCTCTTCCCAGTGGAGTCACCATTTTGTTATCAGGAAATCTAGTGTCCACTCAGAGTTTCTAGTCCCACTAAGACAGGTAGCTATCTTAGAAACAAACAAACCAAAGCTACTTTCGCTTTCCTTTATGAGAAGTAGATAAGAGGGGAATGAAAGATACCAACCTCAGTCTTGCACTTGGTTCCTTGCTTGGTTCTTCTCTCTTTTGACAGATTTTTGCCACTCCTTCTTCGCTTACCCAGCTTCAAAGAGAACCTGTAGAATCAGAGCAGCATAACACTATCGAAGAACAAAGATCTACAATCATAAAAAATATAGGACCATATATATATTGACCACACAAATGCATATATCATCAAACATACAAGATTGTGGAGGAAAACTCGAATAACTTTATTAATAGAAAGAAATAGCAAAGAGGATTACAACCGATTGTTCTGACCCATCGTCATCCTCCCAGCATGAAAGCCCTTCTTCACCTCATGAAAAGCTTAGATCACCCAACACTATGATATTTCACCAAGAAACCAATAGCACTTCCTTACAAAATACAAGATTCCAGCATCTTGATCTCTGTGATGAGGGATCCATATATAGATTTTTGTAGGGGGTGAGTCAGCTACTGGGTTTTTGATTAGTGTCCTCTCTCTGATAGTTCTTGGTTCCACTTGGAGATTCATGATCTCTTACTCATCCCTGGGCAAATTCAGAGAGGCAAGTTTCATAGGAGAAGTTTCTGGAAGATTCCATGATCATCCACCTTGAAAACTATCTCTGCCATTTGTCTACTCTCGCTCATCGCACCTATAGAAGGGCTTTCTAGTATGCATTGCACTTTTTGCACTGAGCAGATGAGATGCATCATACCCTTAGCACTGAGCAGCCTGTATGGTCCAGATTTGACCAGTTCTGAGTAGTTTTCCATGGAGAACTTCTGGGAGATGATGTAATTAGCTGACCTTGTTCCTTTAGGGTGTGAAGCAACACTTTTAGGGACTTAGAAGCCCTTGGTTTATGGACATGTATGATTGGGGTTGCAGTGCCCAAAAATGTCTATAACAGTGTTGCATAGCCAACATGCGTTGTCATTCATGAAGAGTATGACTGAGAGCTTGAGCATGAACACACAGCGAAGGATGACTCCCTTCTATCTGAGCCTCCTCCGTTATTTCCTTGCATCTTTGGTGAACCTGCCATCCATGATTTCACATGTGTATCTTCATATACGGATGCACCCATTGTTGATCATTCACAGGACACACTGGATGTCAGTTCATCATATGACAACAGAGAGGATAAATTATTCATTGAAAATCCACTTGACATTTCATCTGCTTTTTTCAGAAACGTAGAGGGTGAATTTTTCTGCTTCTCATCTACCCCTCAGTTTGATTCATCATATCATGAGGATGTCCATGAAATCATTGATTTTTCTTATTGTAGTTGTCGTGATCTATTTACTCATATTCAATCATGATGATGATTCTATCACATTTTATTTTTTGAAGCCACCTATTTATGATGATCTATTTTTTTACGAAATCAAAACCCCCAAGACTATCGAGGCACTTCAACCCGAGCTGGCGGTTATGTCAGGCCCTCACTCTCTTGAGGTTGGTTTCACTTCTAATCAGGAAATTTTCCAAACACCCAAGTGTAAAATGCCCAAGGCTCCTCATCACCCATTTGTATGCATTGAAGATCCATCTCACACACAGAGCATACTTCCTCCACTCGAGTTGCGCAATCCCATCGCTCATGCATTGGAGGAATATTACATTGCAAGCACACATGCACGATGCAAGTTATCTTTGCTTCTTTCATTTGATTGCATGTCAAAGTGAAAATTCATGCACTTGCACTCACTTATGTTTTGTGGACACGTTTAAACTTGGAGTGTTTTTGTCTTCATTGTTATATCTTTCATGTTTGCTAGTTCGCATAGCTATGTTTATCGCGAAATATTCCATCACCAACATGGGTTAACAAATGCACCAGTGGCTGTAATGAAAGTATTAGTTCACATGATCAGACTAATGCACCGTTAGCTTAGGAGTAGGAGTAGTGTTTTCTTTTGGTTGTTTGGTTACTTACCTCGCATGTTTGTTACTCTGCTTGCTTGTTTGCTTTCAATACTTGGTTATATGTTGTCCTACCTTGGTATAAAGATTGTTATCTTTAGTCCATGATACATCGATGGAAAAGGTGTATTATTAAAAGGGAACCTTGGTGAAAACACAATGCTTGCATGCTAACTAGTGTCACATACTCTAGTCGGTTGTTTTCAGGTTATCCTTGGCAGCTCAGTCAAGTAGAGTAAGGTGAGGGGGAAAACCTCAACAAGCACGTCAGAGGTATACATAAACTACTTCTCTAAAGAAACATCCTCTTCTACTCTCAATAAGTCGGGATCCCTCTTCCACCTCTGAAATGAATAAGTGTTATGCACGGTTATGAAAATGAAAAATGAGAAAAGGAAAAGTGAATTTTTTTTGAAAAATAAAAATGAATAAGGTGAAAGAAGAGAAAGGATTCTTGCACAAAGAGGTAATGCAAGTAACTCCACTGGGGTACTGACCAAGTTCGCTGGCAGTAGAGCCATGCTTGTGTTCCTGTGTGACTCTGCCAAGGTACTGTCTAGGCCTGCTAGTAGCAGAGCAACACCAAAGATGAAACTAAGACTCTAATGAATATACTTCTTGTGCATCAATATACCCCTCATCCCCAATCGAAACAAATTTTTTGGCTTGGCTTCAAATTCATGTTGACTGGCAAAGAGCTTGTGTTGGTTTATATGGGCCTGACCTAGGTTCGCAAGAATTATTTAGCCAAGCAAATCCCACAGCTACCGGCCCTTTCGGCAACAGCCCACAAAGTGCGGACAGAGGTCTCACCCGAGGTAGCAGGGGAGGGTGTTGGAACCAAGTTTCCACACCCCTGGGATGTCTGGATGTGATTTGGGGGGTTCGCACTCTGTTCTACAGCTTAGTGTTGCTCTATATTCGCGTAGATCCTGAATACCCCGTGCAATCTACAGATCTAATATAGTGGATGAAGTATTTCAACGCAGATCTATTTTTACCGGGGTCTTTGAGCAATCATTTATTACTTTCATTCAGTTTACGTCATAAGATTAAACATGATTCACAAGTATTCAATAAGCATACACGCGCAGATCAAAACAGTTTCATTAACCATAAAAGAACAGAGTTGCGATAATTCAACCTTGACAAAGAATTTAGAAGAAAATTATCTTCATTTCCACTTATCACTCTTACATCCAAATTTGCCTTGTGCACTTAGCTGCAGGGGTCTGACCGTGTGACCACAATCTCGATGATGGGCCCAATCGAAGCATATCCTGGCACTCACGCCTCTTTCTCCCAGACTGCTTTATCATCCCACGCTCTCTTTCATCTGGCTGGAGTGGTGAGACTGTCCTTCGAATGGTTAGTCAGGTGGTTGGCCCGCCCGTATAGAGCTTCAAGCAACTGCCATTCACTTGGCCCACGAAGGGGTCCCCATTGAGTTTGGTAAGATGAACCATGCCCCCATCGGTAACTTCTTTGACAACGTAAGGTCCCAACCAATGCATTCAGATTTTTCCAGGGAACTTCTCAAATTTACTGTCATATAGAAATACTAGATCATTCTCCTTTAATGTGCGTACCTTGATATGGCGATCATGCCACACTTTTTCCCATTGTTTTTGTACTTGCTCTTGGAATCTAGCCAAAAACCATTCCTCCTCCATTTCTTTGAGCTGCATGAGCCTTTCCTTCAAAGCCACGCGGTTTGCCATACCTATGATTGATGTGATCCGCAGACTAGGCACAATATATTCCATAGGCATGATGGCCTCCTTGCCATAGACTAACCGAAAAGGTGTCTAGCCCATCAATTTCTTACATGTGGTTGGATATGCCCATAGCACAGCAGGGATGAGCAAGTCCTAATCATTTTGTTGTGCATTATAGACCTTGGTCAACGCAGTCTCCAAGATTTTGTTGAATGCCTCCACAGTCCCATTCGCTTGTGGATGGTATGGCATACTCTGTTGGTGATATATGTGGAATTCCTTAGTGAGTGCACTGATGGTTTCATTCAGAAAATGCATTCCTCAATCACTCAGGAGAATTTTGGGACAACCAAAACTTGTCAGTACATTCTCGAACAAAAACTTCACAACTTTGCAGCCGTGAAATCCTTAACTGGTTGTGCCTCGGCCCATTGTTGCACAAAAATTGTCACCTTGACATTCTGTAATCTGTGTGAGTCTATCACCCCTCATACTTTCCTCCTTTGCAAGTCTTAAGCCTTAGTTCTTCATATCGAGCCTTGAAAATAAGAGAAAGCCCTTAAAAGTCTCTAAAACTTTGGTTCCTCACTTTCTCTTAGCATTACCTGTGGTCTCGCACGTAATGGTCATGTCCCCTGCACACCTGACCTCTTTGTCTTTGTGTTATGGGTACGGAACCCTGTAAAAGTTAGAAAGGCACAAGTATATTATTAAAAAATCACTTTGAGTCATTTCTGGAAGCTTTTGGAAGGAATCTTGAGGCGGTAAGTTCACTCCTTAAAGGTTCATTCATCGCATACCTTAAGGAGCTAATCCCTTGATGTGAGGAGCCTATCCCTTTGAAGGAGGACTCTATCCCTTCATAGGTGGACCTGTCACCTCCTTCCTTTGCACTATAAAATGAAGCATTGGGCTGGTTACTGAGGAGGTGGAAAGCTGAATATTTTTGAGGTGAAATGCTACTGGAACTTAGTCTTCCTAATTGAGCTTTTGTGAGGAGAGATTACATACCTATTTGATCTCATTTGGAAGAGTGTGAGGCTTATCAAAGTAGAGGAGATTCCTATTTTGGACCCTGGAAAGAGCTTGTACAACATCAAGGCACCAAAGGTTGTAAAGTTCTTCTATTTCAAACTTAATACAATCAAGTTTATTTTTCTCAATAAGCTATGTTTTATGGTTTATTTTATGGATTCCTTGATCACCATAATGAACATGATTTATTATATTAGCTATGCAAGTGTTATTCGATGTGTGCTTGTTTGTTATTGCAAGTTCTCAGAAGGAAACTCTTTCAGACGGTTAAAGGATGGCTGCTACAAACTAGCATTGGACTTAAGGTAGGGTCGAAACACCTCTATAGTTTTTATTAATGAATCACAATATGTTTAGAGAAAGGTAGATTTTCTTGTCCTGTTTGTTGCTAGATATCTGTTGATGTTAGGGAGATCGGCCTTGTCCATAAGATCAATTTATCTGACCAACAAATTAGCGACTCTGCTGGGGACTCGAATTTGGTTTTTGTTTTTCCTTTGTCTTTGACTTGAGAAACTTGTTTGTTTCTGGTTTTTGCTTGATGTGTGTGGGATTGGGTAGTTTTTAGGATTTGGAGTATTTTTGTTTTTTCAAAATTTTCAAGAGGACCGCACTTTCCTTTTACAAGACAATGCAAAAATCTCTGCACTTTTCCCTTAGTACATAGAGCGGTACTGCATCTGGTTCTTCTGGAAGCCTGCAGACCCTGTGAAATTTAAAAAAAAAACTAAAATGTTTTCTTCCAGTTAATTTTAGGTTTTATTTATAGCTTTTAGAGTCTACCCAGATCTGCATGTGTTCTGTCAAAAATCTCTTGCAAGTAAGTTCCATTGGTATTTTTGTTTTAGATGATTTTCTAGAAGTTTTGCATTCTTGGAGTAGTTTTCACTTGGTCTCTATAGTGACTCAAAGATTAGAAGTCTGAGAAACCTTAGATTACCCTAGTGTCTTTTGTCTTCTTGATGAGTCTGACCTATTTGTGAAATCTATCCTTTGCAAGAAATAGATGTATTTTTCTCTTTGCAAATCTTTGAACGAACTTGGTTATAAGTTTTGAAATTCATTTTTTATAAAAGAAAACACATTTGGATGTTTTTTTATTGATTTGTTTTTCTGAACAAATTAATCCTTATTTTACTGAATAGCTAAGTAAAATGTCCTCAAAAAGAATTGAAGCTTTTATTCAATTAGGTTTTTTGAATTTTTTAGATCTCAAGATTAGTTTTTATAGTTTTGAGTGTTTTCTTAGAACTTCTAGATCTCTTTCAAAAGAAATTGTTTTTGCAGTTTTGAATCTTGAAAAAGAAAAGGGATTTTTTGTGAGCATTAATTAGCAGTCTCATTTGAGTTCTTATTGAAAAATACAAAAGGTTTTCTTTTCATTTACATGTTGAAAGAAAGATTTTTTTTTAAAAGAATTGCATTCTCAAACTCTTTCTTTTAGCTAGAAATTCATTGAAGGAAAAATGGATTGTTTATCATTTTAGGTGAATTTTTAGTGTTTTTGGAGTCGAGTTTTCACATCATCAAAGTTTCATCTCCATACCTATTGACTTAAGAAACAACCCATAAAAGTAACGCTTAATTCAAATTGATGTAGCGATCTTTTTATTTCTAGGGCTCTTGTCACCAATATAGCTTAGGCTAGTATCTTGGAGTAGGGAGTAATTAACTCTCAAACATAGTTAAAACAAACAAGTAGCTATATCTTGCGGTAGGAAATAAATCCAATTGTAATTGATATAATCTGGGAAGCTGCTCTTAAATGAGTCAATCACGAGATCATGTCCGAACCTTTGAGACAATCAAGTCTGTCTCATTGGGAAAGATAGAATATTTGTGCGTATTATAAACGATAAACCTCGGATTAACCATTGTCAAGGAGCCTGGGGTCACTTGTTGGTAAACCTTAGTTTGATCATGTTGAGGAGCCTTCAAGGGGATTAAGCTTTGTTACTCTGCCCTTGTGTGTAGATTGGATCGTAGACTGTTCCCCTAGTTGTATTTGTTACTGTTGGTAACCTTAGTGTCCATAAAATTAAGACTATTTCCTAAGGTGATGGTGAAGGAAGGGTCTCATTGTACTTGGAGCAGACATCAACTAGACTCACTTGGACTCTCTGGGGGGTTCTCTTCACTTGAGATGGTTTTGTGAAGAAACTTGTGCCAGTCTGTTTCATTAAGCAGGTTTTCAGGGTAACTGTTCCAACCACCCTTTCTGTATTGAATTCTACGACGTTGGATTTCATCACCCACTAGTGTTTTTGGTACGGAAAGTTACTATTTGAGTGTGGTTTGAACTCTTAGATTTTTGAGGCATGTGATTCAACTATTTGTTTCTTTAGAGACTTTATGTGCTTTTATTGAAATTTTCTTTGTTTGTGTGTGATTATTTTAATCATACACCCAGAGATTATTATTCTTGATCCATCATGTCGAGACAGTCATCCATGGTTTCCCAATTACTGGAAACATTTTTATATGGTGGTCCTACTGTTCCTTTGGGATACCAGTCACTTTCTGGTACTTTTTCAGGAGCAACTCCTCGACCGACTAAACATCAGTTATCACCTGGTAATAATGGAACTAAAACGTTGAATGTAGAACATATCTTTATGATGTCTGGTAGTTTTCCAAACCCTCAACCTTAAGGTAGTCAGTTACCGCCTGGGTGGCAAGGTGGTCAGTTACCACCTGCGGGGCAAGGTAGTCAGTTACCGCTTGGGGGGCAACCTCAAGGTAGTCAGTTATCACCTGGGGGAAACCCCAAGGTAGTCAACTTCCGTTTGGAGGGCTACCTCAAGGTTTTCAACCTTTAGGACAGTACATACCCCAAGGTCAACCCCATATTCCTTAGGATGCTTTTCAACCCCAGATTTAGTACATGCCTCAGGGTTATCAACCTCAAGGTCAGTACCCAACTCAAGGTTTCCAACCGCCTTCTGGTTATTCATTTTTACAAGGAACTGGAAATGTACCTCCTAATTATCAACCCTACGTTCAACCAGGTGGTGGTCCTCCTTATGTACAACATTTTATGGGTCCCGAAATGAATATGGTGTGGGATCCATCTCAAACTCAATAGACTTTGCAACCTAATGTGCAGTTATCTAATCAAACTGGACAACCTTTGGTTTCTGGTCCAACCCAGCAACCTGTCCAATCTATGGTTCAAACCTCTGCACTTGGTTTAGTTCAGCAGCGTAGGCCTAGCTCACCTCAAACTCTGCCTCGAACTGTTGCTGCAACTACTGCATTTTTTGTTCAATCTACCCCACCTACTTCTGGAGTATCAATAGCTCCGGTTTCTACTATCCCTGCATCAGTGTCAACTCCTCAAGTCTTTGTGCCCCAGTCAAGACCTACAGTTCATACTTCGGTCCAGATGCCTACAGGACAAGCTGGTCCAAGTACAATTACCACGATTCAACCGTACTAGGGACAATATCAACTCGGTCCTACTGTACAAAATCCAGTTTACCAGTATCAACCGTACCCTGGATATACTTATCAACAGCCTCAACAACCCCAGTTTGGTTCGGCTAATCCTGGTTTTCCAAGAGGTTATAACATTCCTAATGCAAATCTAATTCCAGGTTATCCTGGATATCCTCCTCCTGGAGCTGGTCTCATTACACAAGGTTTTGATGAACCTAACTGTCAGTTACCATTTATTGCAACTTTGGATTTACCTGATTTGTCACGCCTTACGAATGATATGATTTACTATCTTCCATATTGGCCGCCAATGCCTAATAAGTTGCTTAGTGATATCCCAAAATTCGAGGGTAAGTCAGGAGAAGATCCATCAACTCATGTAATGACTTATGACCTTTGGTGTGCATCTAATTCCATTATTGATGATTCTATTCGCTTACTTCCTTTTCAATGAACTCTGATTGGTCTTGCTGCCAAATGGTACATTGAGTTACCACGAGGCTCTTTTTATAATTTTAGTCAGTTAGCCACTTCTTTCTTAACTCATTTTCAGTTGCCTGTTAGATACGACACTGGCACGGAATTATTAACTTCATTAAAACAATCCACGTCCACATATATTTTTGACCATATTCATGAATGGCGACGTAGAAGGCGTTTAGTGAAAGTTTTCATTCCGAATCAAATTTTAGCGGAATGGTTCGTTAAATCATTGTTACCTAAAATCACTGAAGATGTAGCTAAGGCAGGAGTTGTCGCTAAAGAGCAAGTCATTGCTCAGGCTCAGTACCTTGACCTCGTTTATATGTGGTCAGGTACTTTACATGAAAAAATCCCTAATCTTCCAAAAACTATAGCTCCTTCAGGGTCTCATGCTGTTGATGGTATGATTGGTTCAATTAGTATTAAAAGAAAAAAGAATTCTTCAAAGAATTCTTCTCCTAGAACAACTTTACATGATTCCCCGAAAGGAGATTCTTCCACTGAAATTTTTGCTGACATCCATGTCGTAGATTGGCTACGACCAAATCCGGTAATAAAGAGAAGTAGAAAAATAAAAACAATCAAAATTCAAAAGAGAAAACAAATAAAAATGAATATATTGATGAAAAACGAAAACCTCGCTATCCTTGTTTCATCTGCGACGAGGATCATTTTACTAAAGAATGCCCATATCGAGTAGAGTTTTCAAAATTCGTTAAAGGTTCTCAAATGCTAGCTTTCTTTAAGGATTCTTCTCCTAATCAAGATAGTAAAGCGGTTGCTTCTTCCTCAAATACCTCAGAAGAACCCATTATGATGATGTCTCATGTCAGGATTGCGTCGCGATTGCAAGATTATGGTAGTAACAATCCTGTTGATGTTAAAGAAGTAGAATCTTCTAATTCAAACCCATCAACTTCAACTCCTCCTGTTTCTGATCCATTACAGATCGAGAAATCTAACCCAAACTTAGTAACCAAACCACCAGCTAAAGGTATATTTTGGAAATCAGCTGCGAGAGCTGCTTAAAATTATAACATTGTTGAAGACCTAGCCATTGCCTCTTCAGCAATGTCAGCTTTGGAAGTGTAGCAATCATGCCTAGCATAGCGTAAATTACTATTGTCTGCTATAGGAGCTGTCAATATTCAGGATTCGAACCTAATAATCTTTGATTTAGAGGATAGTACACCCCTCGTCCCTCATCAAATGGCTTTCCAGATTCCAGTGTTAGTAAAAAACAGACCTTTCTTTCAGACTGTGATTGATGAAGGGGCTTCTACGTGTATTATGTCGATCCAGTGTTGGAGATCACTTGGTTCTCTGACACTCAATCAGTCCCTGAAGATTCTAAAGGATTTTGATGGCTGAGGGTTCCATCCTTTTGGTATTTTGGAAGATTTACCTATAGGGGTAGAAGGAAAAACTATAAATCTAGATGTGGAAGTGGTTGATGCCCCTCTAGATTACAACCTTCTCCTGGGTCGCAGTTTGTCTTATGCTATGACTTCTATTGTTTCATTAGTCTTTCTACTTGTTAAGTTTCCTCATAATGGAAAGATAGTTACGATAGACCAGCTGAGTTATTTCTCATCCGACCTAGACTCTACTGATAGTGTTCAGCATGTCAGTAAAACGACCATCCCTTACCAAGATGTTGGAGTAGGTTTGATTAAAGATTCTAGTTTACAAGGAACTTTTTCCTTCCCTCCTCCTAATGTATCACCTTCTATTGCAAATATTAATATGATTTCATTGAGCACTATTGCTTTTAATGATCCTCGAATCGTAACTTTCGATTTTGAGGTGGATTCATTTCATGGCGCGATGCCTATGAGTCCCTTTGAAATTGCATATCAGGTTGTACAGTTGTTTTTTGATTCCTGACCAATCACCAGGATAGTTTCTTCCTGTCTCAACCTCGTTAAAAAATGAAACTAGGAAGCATGAGCATAGTTCCTTGTCTTGTGTCAAGCTCGTTAAAAAATGAAACAAGGAGTCTTGAGCATAGTTCCTTGTCTTGTGCCAATCTCGTTAAAAAATGAAACGAGGAGTCTTGAGCATAGATCCTTGTCTTGTGTCAAGCTCGTTAAAAAATGAATCAAGGATTTTAGAGCATAGTTCCTGGTCTTGTGTCAATCTCGTTAAAAAATGAAACAAGGAGTCTTGAGAATAGTTCCTTGTCTTGTGTCAAGCTCGTTAAAAAATAAAACAAGGAGTCTTGAGCATAGTTCCTTGTCTTGTGTCAAGCTCGTTAAAAAATGAATCAAGGATTTTAAAGCATAGTTCCTTGTCTTGTGTCAAGCTCGTTTGAAAAATAAAACAAGGGTTTTGAGGATAGTTATTTTCCTGTGTAAACCTCATTAAAAAATGAAACAACTCCCTTTTCAAGTCGAGTCTTTTCAAGATCTTGAAAGTAAACCTTCATTTCATCCACTTGGTTGAATGCAATGAATCTTGGGGGGCATGTACCTTGATTTGCGTCATTATGCTGGGGGCATGCGAACTTATAGCAAGCATAGTTCTTTGTTTCAAGCTTGTGTAAACATGAAACTGAATCCAAACAGAGTTCTCTATGGTTCAAGCTTGTGTAAAAATGAACCCATACCCATTCCACATCTCGTGATTTCCATCTTTATCCGCTAAATTCTATTAGATGAGCCTTGGTTGTTTTCATTCCATCACCACCATCTCTTTGGCTGATCATATACTTTCACTTGCTTGTTTTCATTCCATCACCACCATCTCTTTGGCTGATCATATGCTTTCACTTGCTTGTTTTCCTTTCCTGAGGGACCATGGCTATGAGTGGTTTTGTTAGCCAGCCTCTTGACCATTACATGTTTTGAGCAGTTCCACCATTGCCGGCACTAGTTGCTACCCTTTATACCACTCGTTCCTCTAGGACGAGTCTTCCTTAAGCTCTTTTCTGACTCGTAAAATATGAAAAGATTGCTGAGTTTTTCCTTTTTAAACTCGTTAAAATGGAATTAAAAAGACGGTCCACTTACAACTCTTTTCTGATCGCATAAACATGAAAAGATCGCCATACTTTTGTCGTTTCAAGTTCGATATTGGTAATAAATAGACATGTCTTTGATCGCTTTTTTACTTTTTAAGATCAGGGCCACTGATTATGAAAATTACTCATTTATCGTAATGGTTAAGCGGTTCTCTCAAGTATTATTTTATACTTTTTTGGGCTGGGGAGACACAAACTTACGAAAAAGGACACCCATGGAATTTTCTTAAGTTTTTCTTCTAACTCCCTAAAATTGAAAAACACCCAGTTTTTCCTATACTAGACTCGTTAAAATTCAAAAGTAAAGGACTTGTTCAATTTTAAAAAGGAATGAACCACTCCTTCTTAGGGTTTGAATTTTAAACCAAGTTGGACTCATCCGAAGGATGAGCTTATAACCAAGCAAATGTTATCCTCCTCAAGCTTGTCAAAAATAAAGAGGTACTTGCCAGAAATGGGGGGGGAAAAGAGAGAAAAATGAACCTCTTTGTTATACTTTGTGTTTTAGAAAAGAAGTTAACCACTCTTGAACACAACACGTTTTGTTCACCTGGGTTGGGAAATCCTTTGCCTAACAGTTAATCAAACCATATTGAAAGTCTTTAGCTGGTATCTAGGTATTAGCTTTGGGTCAATTGTCACCAAACCATCTGCAGTGTCATTATGTGTTCAAGAGGTCAGTTCAAATAAACCATTCACTTGCAAAATATTTGTCATCCATTTTTGACCATCCCTGAGCTAGTCCTTGCCAAATATATTTCTCAAAACTTGATCTATGATTTCGTGTTGTGGGCTTGCCTACGATAGAACACTTTCTATCGACTTCAACTTATTATCTAGAAAGATGATCTAGAAATCGTCAATACCTTGGAATCTGCATGCCTTAATGGCAGGTTTCTTGCCTTCGATGACAGGTTTCATCATTGGCCTTCAATCAAAGGATTCTGTGACATGTTCGACATGAACTCATTTATTCACATTTCATGGATTGTACTGAGTACTTTGAGAGCCATTGAAATTACTGATGGTTTCTCTCACACTTGTTAATAGTTCACATCATTGATTGGTAATCAAGTGGTTTCTACCATGTTCAACTTCAACACATTCATTCACATGGATAGAATCATACTAGTTCAGGAAGCAGAAATCAAAACCCTAGATCTAGTTTCCACCATCCAGGCTACGAGGAATTTTGTTATTCATTATACAATGGACTATTCATAAACATATGGTTGCACCCATACTGTGTCTACATATGTCTAAACTCGTGATGTATTACAAAATCATTCCTATATCAGAGCAGTTTAGTTAGTTTTCTAGTCAATTTTGATCTGAGTATGGGAATGCCTACCTCAGCAATGATATGTTCACATATATATATTTTGCGTTGAATGCTTTTATAGGTTCTGAATGGGGTGTCCACAGGATGATATTTGAAATGATAAAGTACTTCACTCTTCTTAGATGACAAATGCTATCGTCATCTATTACAGACTTCGCACTTTAGGGGGAAATCTATTGCACAAAAATTGTCACCTTGACATTCTGCAATCTGTGTGAGTCTATCACCACTCATACTTTCCTCCTTTGCAAGTCTTAAGCCTCCGTTTTTCATATCAAGCCTTGAAAATAAGAGAAAGCCCTTAAAAGTCTTTAAAACTCGGGTTCTGCACTTTACCTTAGCATTACCTATGGTCCTGCACCTAATGGTCATGTCCCCTCTGCACCTGATCGCTCTGTCTCTGTGTTGTAGGTGCGAACCCCTGTAAAAGTTAAAAAGGTGCAAGTATATTCTTAAAAACTCACTTTGAGTCATTTCTGGAAGCTTCTGGAAGGAATATTGAGGTGGCAAGTTCGCTCCTTAAAGGTTCATGCATCCCATACCTTAAGGAGCTAACCCCTTGATGTGAGGAGCTTATCCCTTTGAAGGAGGTCTCTATCCCTTCATAGGTGGACCTATAACCTCCTTCCTTTGCACTATAAAATGAAGCATTGGGCTGGTTACTAAGGAGGTGGAAAGCTGAATATTTTTGAGGTGAAATGCTGTTGGAACTTAGTCTTCCTAGTTAAGCTTTTGTGAGGAGAGATTACATACCTCTTTGATCTCATTTGGAAGAGTGTGAGGCTTGTCAAAGTAGAGGAGATTCCTGTTTTGGACCCCGGGAAGAGCTTGTACAACATCAAGGCACCAAAGGTTGTAAAGTTCTTCTATTTCAAAGTTAATACAATCAAGTTTATTTTTCTCAATAAGCTACGTTTTATGGTTTATTTTATGGATTCCTTGATCACCATAATGAACATGATTTATTATATTAGTTTTTTAGGTGTTATTTGATGTGTGCTTGTTTGCGATTGCAGGTTCTTAAAAGCAAACTCTTTTAGACGATTGAAGGATGACTACTACAAACTAGCGTTGGACTTAAGGTAGGGTCTAAACACCTCTATAGTTTTTATTAATGAATCACAATATGTTTAGAGAAAGGTAGATTTGCTTGTCCTGCTTGTTGCTAGATATCTCTTGATACTAGGGAGATCGGCCTTGTCCGCAAGATCGATTTATCCGGCCAACACCCATCGGGTCAAATAATCCGTTGCAGTGATGATATAGTGTGCGCCCATTTTTTCTCATGGCTCAATAGGTCCTATGAAGTCCATTTCCCACTTCTCGAAGGGTTGTAGCATCATCTGCGACTGGAGTGGCATTTCATCTCTCTGCGACGATTTCCCCATCCATTGACAGACGTCGCAAGCTCGATAGTGTGCTTTCAAATCCTAATGCAGAGTGGGCCACCATAATCCGGTGTGAAGTATCTTCTAGGCTGTCGCGTGACCCACATAGTTTCCGCCAGCAACCCCCCCATGGGCCTCAGCCAGGATCTATCCTCGCTCGAACTCCAGGACATACAGATGTAAGTTCTCATCATTGCCCAATTTGTAGAGGTGTCCTGCAATCACGGTGAAGTTTGTTGCGCGTATCACCAATTCCTTCTTTTGCTAAACGGAGTATCCCTACGACACAGTCCCTATAGTTAAGAAATGGATTATATCTTCAATATGACCATTCGCTATGCGCACCGCATATAGCTAAGCATCCGAAAGTCTGTCTTCTAGATTTGTGGGTTCTTCGCTGGTCTCAATTTAGGATAGGTGATCTAGGCCTCCATTTAGATGTCTCGGCTTGATGACGATCTCAAAGTCATACTGTTGGAATAAAAACAACCATCGATAGAGACGCCCCCCAACACAAGTTTATTCACTAGGTATTTTAACGCCGAGTGATCGGTATACAACTTGAGGTGACCTCCTAGCAGATAATGGCGGAATTTTTGAAGCACGTATACCATCGCTAATCCTTCGTGCTCAGTGGTGGAGTAATTCTTCTCAGCTTTTGACAACTGGCGACTTGTGAATGCAATTGGGTGGTAAATTCCCTCCGCTCCTGGTTGTGTAAGTACTGCCCCTAAGGTGATACATGATGTGTTGACATCCACATGAAATTTGATGTTCCTTTCTGGAAAGACCAATATAGGGGTCGATGGCATATTTTCCTTAAGTGTCTCCAAAATTTTGTTACATTCCTCATTCCAGCAATAAGTAGCATCCTTCTTTAGCAACTATTCCATCGAAGCCATGATCTGAGCATATATTTTGTTGAAATTTTGATAGTAGCCTGTGTGTCCTAGTGTGGCATGTAATTTCTTGACACTTCACGGTGCTTGCAGATTGAGTATGATGATGATCTTTGTCGGATCCACCATTAGGCCTTGCTTACAGACCATGTGGCCCAATAGGTTCCTGAATGGGACCAGGAAAGTACACTTGTTCAAGTTGAGCATAATCTGATGTTGGCAGCAAGTATCCAACATTAATCATAAGCTTGCTATGTGCTTCTTAACCAGTCCAAACATGATCCAGTCATCCAGGTAGACTTCCAAGAACTTGTGGATAAATTCTTTGAATTTCGTGACTATTACTCATGAAAAAATGGCCAGCGCGTTCTTCAGTCTGAAAGGAATTACTGTGTACTGAAAACAACCCCATTCAATAGCAAACGTTGTCTTACACCTGTACTCTAGTGCGATCTTGATCTGGTGGTATCCTGAGAACCCATCCATGAAAGAGTAAGCTTCTTGCCCCCCCCCACATTTTCCAATACCTCATCTATAAATGATGTTGGAAATGGGTGATTGACATAGGCATCATTGATCTTCCTAAGATCAACGTAGATGCGAGTCCCACCCTTCTGTTTCTTATCCTGCACAACCATCGGACTTACCCAGTCAGACTCCTTGATTGGTTCAATGATTCTTGCTGCCAGCATTTTGTCCAATTTTTCATGGACCTTTGCTTTATATTTTGGATTCAATCAGTAGGGTTGCTGCTTCACTGGTTACGCATCTAGCTTCAATGTGATCTTCATCACTCCTAATTCTCCTAGGATTCCTTTTAGCTCCATGATCTTCGTTGGGAACAAGTCTCGATATTCCCGAAGAAACCCAACGACCTTCTCTACTATGGCATCGTCCCAGTAGTCCCCAAGTGTTGCATACTTCAATTCTTCTTCAGTTCCAATGTTAATTTGTTTTGTTTTCAAGGGCGTCGTGATAACTAGATCTTCAATTTTGGGTCCGCGCACCTCTTGGATCCCGTCTGATTTCGAAATATTGACATTTCATAGATCATCCTCATCATCTTCTACCTGGACATTATAGCATTCAAGGGCCTGGCTCAGCTACCGTGACCAGTCAGGCTACACAGTTTCCTCTGGCTCTAATGGTGTCTTGAATATGGTATCCTTTACCAGCTGTAACGCTTCGTCCATGGGATCCATCCATTGATCTTCAAAAAATAATGTCGAAAAAAACCCTGCACGCATATCCCACTCGCCTGTGTCATACCGGAGTTCCGCTTCCGTGTACCAGTTTCTGGGAATGATTTCCAAGGTGTGATAGAATAAGTTCACCCATTCTGGTTGTGGTTTCTCTCCATATGCTTTGATCCACCTGGTCAGGTGCATGCACGAATCATCTTGTCCATCATATTTCTCTGCTATGCATAGTTCTGGCTTCCCAAATCTGATCTTCATCATGCACCTATAGGTGTGCTAATCTTCAAATGTTCCTTCATGTGTGCCCCACCATCGCACAAGCATCACGTGTAGTGCCCATCTCATCGCATCAAATCGTTGGTGCCCTAGTACTGTGATTTCAAATTTGGTCAGAAATTCATCTACCATCATCAACCCATCATACTTTGGCAATTTGTGATCCTAAGCCTTTACGCAGTACAGTGATTTCATCACCATGTTGTAGTGTAGTGTGGTTACTCTGTTCAACCTACTGCGCCACCGCTCGTCTTCCTCATCTGAATCATAATTGCAGGATTCTACATCACCTCGAGATATTTTTCTATCCTCCAATGTCTTGACCCATCCTTGCTCTTGGGCAGACATTCTGTAACTACAATCCTCATCATCATCACTTTCTCTATTGTGCACTGGTTCGATGTAGCATGGTCCTTCAGTCAGATCTAGAGGAATGATGACGCGGAGCGCCTTTGTTTCAAATATCATTGTCCTCTTCTTTAGATTAATAACTCCATTCATGTCGGTGGCCCAATCTATTCCTAACAACGTAGGATAGGGTGTATTTTCATCCATGAGCTCAATAAATTCAAAATCCATGTGGGTACTTGCACCATCAAGGTCTACCGTAACCCCTTGCAGCCTTCCCATGGGCAACACCTTTTGTTGATTTGCCATACATAATTAGATAGGGGACCATTGTAGTGTAGGCTTACCCATGCGCTCCCATGTCTGTTTCGGAAATACGTTGGCATCTAAGCCCAGGTCCAAAATGACCTGCTCCATCTCATAATCACTGATCTGCGTTGTTAACCGCATTTCCCTACTGGTCCGCAATGCATGTCTTCCCAACTTTTGAATGACGCGAGGTTCACTCCATCCTGCACATCTATTTATCAACTCCTGTAAGCCTTTAACTACCCTATTGTCACGAAGAAATTTTATACATGTCTCTAAAAAGGTAGTTATCATCAAGGGATCATTGTCCATCTCGAGCTGATCCCTATTACCTGGGGTAGAGACCTCCGCGAAGCTCCCCCGAGCTTCTCGATATGTCCCCTTATCACTGCCTGAGTTCTGTCCATCCGCTCCTGTGGTTGTGCCACTCCTCAGTATCATGTTGACCTTGGGATCTTCCTTGTGGAGTTTGGACCTCATCATGTGCACATTCTGGGTCATTGTTGGTTGTGCTGCTTTTCTTTCATGAATTTGTGCTATTAGTGTAGGACAATCTATTAGCTCATGATCGAACTGCTCATAATAACTGCACAAAATTCTAGTTGGGTTGGTACAATTCTGTGTGTAATGTCTTGGTCCTCAGTAGTTGTAGTAGATTAGCTACCCACGACCCCTTCCTGGCCCAATTCCATCTCATCCTTGTCCACGGCTTTAGAACCCACCATGCATGATCATCATGGCTGGATCCTAACCTCGCACCTCAGTCTACATTTTGTAGGTAGGTGACTGGTCCATTAATAGTTAGTAGCTACAATAGTCTCTTTCCTCGTGGCCCACCAACCTGCAGAAGTTACAAAATGGTTGTTGGGGGGTTTGGTTGTATTTTGGTAATAGATGACAATTATTAGTGTTGGTCTTTCCTCCCACTTGACAGATCACACACCAGAGCGGAGCTGTGGTGCTTGGTGTTATCTGTGCCTCTCGTTGCAATAATGTTGGTCCCCCTGTTGCCACAAAATTTACTACTACCGGGCAGTGATATTTATTGTGTCCCTGGCTTCTACACTTTATACACCATACTTCCTCCCGAACTTCTACTTGTGGTACCTGGTCTTGTTTTAGCTTCTTCATTTCAACACACAAATCTTGGATCTGTGCTTGTATTTGTTGAACTCCCAACCCTAGGACTTGCAATGGAGTTTCATGTAACCTCATTGTCGTTTCCATGCTTCAACCTGGGTTGAGATCTTCTGTTGTGATAGAGCCACCCTTAGATGTGGTGTTAACGATGCCATAAACCAAGCACAGTGTTGCGCATTTGTCAATGTCATGTTAGCGTCGCGAATAGTACTCTTCAATCTTTGGTCCAAACCCCATGGGGTTTCTCCAGGAATCATTGTGATTTCTTTGAACCCTATAATCGATTGCATTTTTTACTTTGGTCGACTAAACTCCTTCTTCAATTTGGTTTGAATTTTTGCTATCCCCACGGTTGGAGGCTTGCCTGAATATTTTATGTACCATGTTAGTGCTCGATCCTACAGTGTGCTAACTAAGGTAGCCCTTTTAATATTCTCATCTGCGATCTACTATGTGTCCCATACCGATGTTACCACAAACCAGAATTGATCTGGGTCTTCATCTCCTGCTCCTTTGAACACTGGTAATTGAATCGTGCTTGCCATAGTTACCCTTGATCCCTTTGATCCTTCAACGGTATTCTTTATAACGTCCCCGCGTTTCAAACTAGACACCTTTTAGGTAGATCTTGATCTTAGCACCAAAACCATTTGTTGGCTTATATGAGCCTAAAATAGGTATGGAAGAATTATTTAGCTAAAAAAATCCCGCAGCTACCATCCCTTTCTGCAATAGCCTGCAAAGCGCGGGTTGAGGTCTCACCCGAGGTAGCAGGGGATGGTGCTGGAACTAGGTTTCCACACCCTTGGGATGTCTAGATGTGATTTGGAGGGTTCACGCTCTGCTCTACAGCTTCGCACAACACTATATTCACGTGGATCCTGAATACCTCGCGCAGTCTATAGATCTAATATAACGGATGAAGTATTTCAACGCAGATCTATTTTTACTGGGGCCTTTAAGCAATCATTTATTACTTTCATTCAGTTCACATATTAAGATTAAACCCAATTCACAAGTATTCAATAAGCATATGCGTGCAGATCAAAATAGTTTCATTAACCATAAAATAACAGAGTTGCGATAATTCAGATTTAACACAGAATTTAGAATAAAGTTATCTTTATTTCCACTTATCACTCTTACATCTAGATCTGCCCTACGCACTTAGCTGCAGAGCCTCTATCCTCTAGCCAACCCTTGACTCTTACAGATGCTTTCATACTGCTTCCAACAACCCATTACAATTTGGCTTCCAGATCATGCCCCAAAAAGAATTGTCTTTCCCCCATAGAGCCGCGCTCTATTTATACCTATCTATGGTATGCAGACCGACTTACTTCCTACTATTTTATATTATTTTTTAGACAAACAACCCTTTGGCTCAGTCTTTTACATTTCATACTCTGCATACTTCAGAGGTTTACAATATTTTTATTGTAATTTCTAGGCTATCAGCCCCAAAACTGTTACGCGGGACCTCTGCTACCCAACAACTTGGATGATGATACATCCATAATCAAGAAGGTGTGGAAACCAAGACAAACAGAGAATGGAACAATACTTTTGGAGGTGTTAGACTTGATTTTCACGAACAAGGTCCATTCAGATAGATGGAGTTTTACCAATGTGTCACCAAGTGTTGTAGCAGCTACAACCACCCTCCAAATTTTTTCATTAGCTTCGTTTTGGAGCCTCCCTACCAACCATCTTGCAGAATCAAGTACGCAAGCTTTAGTGGTTTTCTAGTAGCATGATAGTCTGTGCATGATAGCTTGTTGCATTCCCCTCATAGGTTTCTTCCTCGGACTTGGTCCAACTACAGGCCTAGCAGCTCCCTCAAGAAATATCATAATTATGGAGGGGAACTAGCCTTCCCTATAAAAATTGTGCAATCCTATTAGTCAACCTTTTGTGGAAAATTTGCGCAATATGACCCAGCAGGATTTCTCAACCTAGAAATTGTGCAATCCTGTCAGTCAACTTTCCCTAGAAAAATTACGCAATATGACCCAATAGAACTGCTCAGCCCAAAAATTGTGTAATACTGGGTGGTGGTCATTTACTCAGCCAATAAATTGCGCAATCCCTCTAGGAAGCCAATCGAGCTTCCTCCCAGAAACTATGCAAAAGTTACCCTTAGTCAGGCAGGTTGTTTCACGTGCCATTGGGTTGACCAGTTCCACCCAAGACCGAGAAAACTTGACTTGCATGCAAGGTCTACTTTTTCCCAAAATAGCAAAAAAGAGACATGAAAAAAGCATCCCTAGATTTTAGGGATCTATTTTTAGCAGTTGGAGGTTACTCGCAAAGAAGTTTTTAGAATCTTTCCTCCAAGTGTTGCTTTTTCCTAGATTTGTGGCATGCGCGTCATGAGCCTCAAAATTATTTATTCGATGCTTTAGAGCTCACTTATTCACATGAATCTTGGAGCTCTAACATCCCACAACACATAAAGGAGTCTTCAACACATCTAGCTCAACTATTTTTGAGTAAGTCCTCTTAACTTGTCTTTTGCAGCATTTCTGTCACTTTTTGTGTTTTGGCTTGTGCGAGTGTTGTCTTCTTGATTTATATGAATGCTTGTTGTCATTTGCATGCATATTAGCCTGTACTAGCACTATTTCAATTTTTGTTAGCATCTCACTGTAATTGCATGCATGAGATAGTTATGCATGAACGGTCGCCGATTCGGTGACTCGCTTCACACGCATGCATGTTGTTACGGTTTTGGAATATGTCATTCACTGTTTGCATGAATGATCATTCACTCCTATTTACAGTTAGTATCACCATGAATTAACATTGACATTTGCTTTTAGTTGCCCGTCGATGGGTCTGGGCAACCTTGGCCCAGACTTTCCCTCACCAAGACAACATTGCGCAATATTGAGAGGGAAGGCTCTATCTTCCTCCTAGAAAATGTACATTTCTACCGAGTGACTATCCTCCAGTCTTGCATTTTGCAATTCTGAGAGGCAGTGACTACTGGCCAGAAAATTGTGCAATGCAGTCACAAAGGCCTGCAACCCTTGCTAGCTGGAATTGCGCATTGCGCAATCCCAGGAACCAGCAGGCCAGTCTGGATTGTGCATTGCACAATTCCAGCAGCCATTCAGCCTCCCAGCTGTCTAGACTACATTTTGCGTAGTTCCGACAGCCAATCTCCTAGGCTCCTAGGAAAAATTGTGCAATCCTTAGGTATGTTGCATATCGTTCCTCAAGTTTGCTTTGTTTTTTGCTGACAGATTTCTTGCCATGCATGTTTCCATGTCTCCAAATCTAGCAGGTGTTCATTTGTCTCTCAGCATTTTAGCATCAATGGCCTCCAAGAGAAAAGGATCAAAGGACACCAACAAAAGCACAACTGGAGGAGTAGTTCGACGGGTGTCTACAAGTTTGCTGATCTATGAAGACACCAAGTTAATTGTAGACAAGGACATCAAGATGAAATGGTAAGAGGTCAATAATGCAATCTCAGGGACATTTGGGGAAGATCTCGAAGACCACCAAGTCTATGTGAACATCCACAAGTACAACTTATACCGGATTGCATGCAGGTATCCCGTTTTCCCATTCGCAGACATGATACATTGGGTCGTCTCGCACACTGATCCTGAGACAATGAAATTGAGAAGTGTTAGCAGGATGGACATTGCTACCTTCAAGGCACAGGATTATGAACAGATGTTCCATATGTTGAAGCCATTAGTCACCATGGAGACACCCTTCAACATACCTAATAGCAATGCCAACTTCAGGGATATCTTGAAGAACTAGGTAAAGCAACTGGCCAAATTCAGGATGACACCCAATCAGATCTACAAGACAAATATACTGTGGAAGGTGGATCAATACTTGGTCATCTTTTCATGTCTCTTGTATGGCGAAGAGAGCACAGAGACCTTCCCATGGAGCTAGGTGATTGCGTTGGACTAACTGGCCAGTGAAGGAAAAACATGCAATTGGTCTGACATGTTGGCTCACAAGTTGAAGGAACAAGTAACAAGAGCTTGACAACCGCCCAAAGGTCAGCAAACAAAAATCTACATGCCCGCTTACATCTTCGATGCAATCTGTGCCCGTCAGGATTTCCCGAGCTTGAAGTGGGCATGGACATTGGTGGAGACCTTTGTGAAAACTTATTTTAAAATGTTGTCTAAATGCAGCTTCAGAGGAGTTATCAGAAATGTGCCCGATCATTTTTTCACCCCAGTGTACAAGATGATATTTGAGCAGGATCCACCTTGCATTTTGAAGGCAGTAATGGAGGCACTGATCGACATAGCGGATTGGTATGCCTCACCGTCCAACACCTTCATACAGATGTACAATGCAGAGAAGCCTCTGCAAGTTCTACCGAAGTTTCCCTTGGAAAAGATCCTCATGCAGGAAGTATCATACCACATCTCAGAAGGACTATCAGCTAGGCTGCACCGAAGAAGAAGGCATCTTTGGCTCACTCTTTTGTTGTGGATAAGGTTATAAAAGATATGAAATATCAATCATGTGGATGTTGAAGCAAAGGAGATCAAGAAATATGCATTTGACTCCTATCGCTACAATCCGTATGACCCACATTGTTTTGTAAAAGATCACTATGCAAGAGTACAGTTTCAGTGGACCCACGGGGCATGTCACTGGGTGGAGGAGGACCCATGGAGATATTGTTACAGCTTCTCTAGGCCCAATGAACTAGTTGGAATCACTATAGAATGGTTAGCAAAGCGGCATGAAGTAGCATCTAGGAGAGCACCACCACCAGCAGCAAAGGTAAACATACCGACTCGCGATAAAGGAAAGAGGAAGCTTGTCGACGGCATAGAGGAGGAACAAAGCTGCAAGTTTCAAGCATACCCACTTGTGCAGAAAGTAGCTCTGGTAATAGAGGCAAAGAGGAAACAACGTGATAAGAGGAATGAGAAAAAGCAGAGAGAAACACAGACATTGGAGGAAACATAGAAGGAGTTGTATGAGTTGAAGGAGAAACTCCGGAAGGAACAGGAGCTGTGCAGGCAAGAGAAGTAAGTGCAACAGGAACATGTACAACAGGGGGTGCAATATGTACAGATAGATGAAACTGTGCCTGTATAGGTAGTCGACTCATCTGAATAGCTGGCACCATGAAGACAAGATGAGAAATCACAGGAGAAGGAATTTGTTCAAGAGATTGAACAAGCACCTGAGAAAATGGATACAAATATGGAGCAACAGGAGTTAGAGCAAGATATCGACCTCATGCCTCACCACCAAGAGGTCGACCCACCAGATTCACCAGATGCAGAAGCGAAGCAAGTCCCAAGCGAAAAAGGAGACACTCAAATCCTTGGAGACAATTTGGAGGGAGAGATGCAAAAAATGTCATTCAAGGAGTCCCAACACAGAGTTGTGAAATCTCACAGAGTGTCGACTCCGGATAATCACACGTCTCCTATGTAGTTTCAGGAACGAGTGATCATGTATAACGTGCACAAGCATCCACCAACATTTTCCAATGCTACCATAGCATATGACGAAGCCACTAGCTCGAGTGTTCACTTCCTGATAGCAGAGAATGAGCGAATCGCTAAGGAGTTACAAATGACCAAGTAGGGAGGATAGTTTGTTACAACATCTGCCTGAGCAGAGTTGAAGAAGGCAATACTGGATGAAGTATTGTCCCTTGAAATAGTCATGCGGGTGTTGTATTCCAAGTTTTGTATCATGCATAAGGCTTTTCCATCTCAATGTTTGGTAGTAGCGACGTGCGAGTAGAACATGTATATTATTGAATATGCATGCTATTGTTGATTACATGCAAACATGGACAATGAGATACAAGGGATCCCCATTACACTTGCCCAAGATGATGAAGCCCAAAGCGGTCGAGCTGAAGGCACCCATCAAGAGTCAGATATGGAACTATGATGATCTCTGGCAGCTCATCACTAGTCTACAGAGTTCCCATTCACGGGAATTCAGGAGTATGAATGTTGTTGTGCACGCACATGTGGTCCCATATATTGGGACACTCACCCAAGCAAAGAAAAAGGCATAGGTTCGACCAGAGCTTGACTCATACTTTTATGAGTTGATGTGCAGAGCCGCCAACCCAGACTTGGTGATTAGTATAGACACCATGCATCAGTATGTTGCTAGTACGTCTGCACTCACGACAATGATGTGCATGTTATCAAATGATTTGGTAGAGGAGCTCGAGCAGTGTACCTGGATGCTATGGAGGCAAGAGTTCATTTACAAAAAGATGTCACCACAGAGTACACGGACACCATCATAGACTACCAAGCTTGGTATCGGTTCGCCACTATTGCTCATCGTGAAAATGTCAATGAGTTGGTCTTCCGAGAGTTGTCCGAGTCATAGTGATGTCTTTCATGGCATGCTCAAGCCTATTGTGTCTCACATGGGTACATGTGCAGATTATATGTAATTTCTTGTCAAGTGTAAGTTGAAGTGTCGATAGCTGGATGTAATAGTCATAGAGTAGATGAAGAGTCATCAGGGTAGATGAACTGTCACAAAGGGGAATGTCAAGGGCCACCCCACCTTTTGCTATATATAGTCCCTTATAACTCATTGTATGGCCTTTTGGTCAGCCAAGCCTTTGATAGGAGTATCTTAGAAAGACCTTGACAAGTATTGTAATGAGCCTTGGTGTCTCCACTATACAAATCTAGTATATCTCTTTGGAGTAGGTGGTAGTGACTGTAATGTTCTGCTGTCGAAACTTGTGGTTGGTCATGGTTGTATTTTATTACTTGAACTTACAATTCTTAATATAATAGAGCCAACACGTTTCATGCATATGTCGTATTGTATTTCAGTTATCTTGTTTACTCTATATGATATATGTATCTGTTTTCTTACACATGCATGTGTAACTATTTTCTGTATATGTATGTATGAATCTTACTAAAATTTGATGTTGATTTAAATATCACTTTGGATTGCTAGCTTACTTTCCCTCCATATTGTGATGCATCTTTGTTCGTGTGTTCCCTTCTTAACTATGTGCTTTCACAGGTTTCCAAGGGGTGCACTCACCTCACCCTCCGTGTGTTAGAACCTCTCAAGCACCTTCCTACACCAAACAGTTTGAGGTCTAGTTGGGACTACCTACCGGGATCTCCTGACATGTTGGTGGGTCTAGCACCATCAACGCTTGGAAAACTGCCAAAGCTAACTTCTCAACATGACTGTACTTGAATTTAGTATCATTTAGATTTTGAGTCAAGTAGTAAATAGGATTTTTAGTCCCTATATCATCTTCTTGAACCAATACCATTGTGATGGTAGTAACTGGAGCGACGAGATAGAAGAAATCATCATGATGGTAATCTAGAGGATATAATAGAGATTCATAAATGAGTGCATCTTTAAAGGCATTGAACATCATTTGAGAAACATTGTACAAATCTAAGGGAACCCCTTTCTTTAACAGGCTAGTGAATCATTTGGTCAACTCAGCGTCATTAGTGGCAAGCCTCTATAGAAATTTAGCCTTCACTTGGAGTCATTGGAGCTGAAGGACGTAAGAAGGTGTAGGGAAATCTATGATCTCCTTAAATTTCAAAAGATCAATACGAATTCCATGTTTTGAAACCACAAAACTGAGAGGTCAACCAGAGCTAACGCAAAACACATATTTGTGAGGATATAATTTAATATTGTAATGCCTACATCATAATAAAATTTCTCTAAGATGAATCGGGTGATCTACCTTATGTTTTCAATGAGAAAGGAGATCGTCTAGATAAGGTTACATGATGTGTTTGATATAATAAAAGGCATAGTTGATCACCCTCCAAAACGTGGCCCCAACATTATTCAACTCGAAAGGGAGTTTCCAGTATTCAAATGTGTTCCAGGGACAAATGAATGATGCTTTAGGTTAATCTATTGGGAGAATGTTGAAATGATTATAGATGAAAAATCCATCCATGAATGAATAGATTTCACAACAAGCGTAGTCATCAACAATCTGTTCAATGAATGAGGTGGGATAATTGTCCTTTGGAAAAGCACGATTTATATCATGATAATCAACACATAGAAAAATTGTTTGTTGTTTCTTCATGACAGGAACAATATTTGACACCCAATCATTCAAACGAAATAGGTATATGAATCTAGTCGTAAAAAAATTTCAACTTATGATTTGAATGCGGAAGACATCTTGGGATGGATCAAACGAAGGCACCGCCAGACTAGTTTAACATCAGGATACATTTTTATTTGGTGAACCACAATGTTCGGATCGATCCCTAACATTTCTTTGTAAGACCAGGCAAAGAAATCTTGAAATTTCTAAAATAGAACTTTGTAAGTCTTAATCTCATGCAGAGAGAAAGATGTGTTCATATGTAAATTCTCGACTATGTCGACATTAATCAAGATATTGAGAGGGATTTTCTCTTTAATATTCCACAGTTTCTTCTTTGAATTAACTTCATGAATGGAAATAAAATTCGTAGAGAACTCAATGATATTGGGTTGATAAAAGTCATAAGGATCATCCTTGATGAGATTTGATAAGGTGGAATGATGGTGATGATCGTCCCATGGCGCATCACCTAGAATCATGATCTCCATGATGCTCTCATCGATAGGAACTTGAGAGAGAAAGGATCAGAAGATTTGTCATAATCCAATGAGTAATTGACCCAATTGATCGAAGAGACTAAATCAGAATGAGATGCACAAGCTAAATGAATGGATTCATAATCAAGCTTGATGGGTCTAAGAGGCATACAGTCGCCAAAACTATTGATGTTAGTTTTGTGTGGTATTATATAAGGATCAGTTTGAACATTAAAAGAGGATATCATATTCATATAGGCAACCAAAGAGGAGCTACTGGTAAGTGAAGGAGGAGGAAGTGAAAAGGTTCCGATGAGAGAGGAATCCTTAAGAAATTTGACCCTGACATGCTGATATGGGTGTAGAGTTTCCCCTACAAGAGGGACACTTCCAGTAACTATATAATTGGGGGTGAAAAACGTGACTTGATCAATGGCTACTATGTCACCTTTATAAGGAAAGGTGATCATCCAAAAATAAGTTGAAATGACAACAACCATAGCATAAACCCAAGAGGTACCCAAAAAAATATTATAATCTAGAGGTTCGTCAATAACTTCGACTTCTATGGATACATATTTACCTCCCAATTCTGCTTGTAAGGAATTCAAAATCCTGCAAGGTTGATATGTTATCCCATAAAAATCTTTCAAGGTGGTGGGTGATTGACAGAATTGAGGAGAACCAATGGCTTTCTAGCAAGTCAAGGACATGATGCAAGTTGAGGCTTTGTCATCCATAATAGAATGATGAATGTTCTTACCATGGATGACAACCTGGATCATAAATGCTAATTGAGATGCAAGTCTAGGTGTATAGTTCTCATGACTGAAAATGACTAGGTTAGAATATGAAGGATCGATGCACCCAATCATAGAAAGAAAATACTTCTTTTGGGCGGGACAATTTTGCAACACCTAGAGAGTAGACATAGTTGATGGAAACTGAGAAAAGTAATCAAATACACTATAATTGTTAGCATCTCTCACATGAGTGTTGAAATCATATTGATTAAGAATGCCCTTTGGAGGCTTAATTGTCAATTTCGTAGGAATAATAAGAGGAGCAGGATCCAATGGAGATGTAGCCGAACTGGTAGATTGATAAGTGGCCTAACCATTACGAAGTTTCACATTATCGTACTCTTTATTATGAGTAGCCACCATAATATCATTTTTTGATTTAGCGGAAGAAAGCATCAAAATAGAGTTGGAGGAAGTAGGTTCCTAAGCAACCAAATGAGTCTCCTAATTTGGAAACGGATCTATCAACATGATGGGTGAAGTAGAAGACTTTAGAAATTGGTTCACTTTTTCTATATGGGGATAGTCACGAGTGAAGTGTTCTTCATTACAAATTTGGTATGGGTAACAAGGTTTTCGTTTCTCGTCAGAATATTGATTGTTTTGTTTATCCTGTGGAGGAGAATATTTCTTCTTCTTACCTTCGCATTTCTTCTTACTTCCTGGTTGTTGTTGATATTTTTCTTTATAAGAATGAATTACATTCATATTAGAAGTATAAGTGGTAGGAGGATTAGATGGAGGGATTTTGGAAATTATGGTAAGAGTAGTACCAAATGGTTTCCTCACTGACTGTGAACTGGTAGAACGAATCAAACCATCAACAACATGAGATTCCTTACTAGAAGCTTGAGGACCAATGTTTGAAGGTTGCAAAGCATTTTCTATCATATCATTATGCATGCCATATTGGATATAAACGAGATCCAAGTACTTGGAATGTGAAATTACTTGCTCTTCAGTTACAACCCCACCCATGGCTACATCTTATGTTATAGGGGCAAACAGATACTTAGTAAAAAATTATGCCAATAATTGATCTGGAACATATGTCTTAACCAACCGATGATGATATATCCACTCATATATATGATCAAAGATGTGAGTTGTTGGCTTGAGGGGGCCTGGCCGAGGTTCAACATTAATTAGCCAAAGAAATCCCTACACTACTAGCCCTTTTGGCATTAGCCCGTGGAGCATGGACCGAAGTCTCACCCAAAGCAGTATGGGGGGATGCTGGAACCAAGTTTCTGCACCTCGAGATGGTTGTGATGTTGTTTGATTCCTTCTATCCCTGCCTTAGTGCAGGTTGCTTCTTTCTAAGGCTTGCAAGATAAACACTTTATTCTTGCCTTCAATACCTTCGTGAAAGTACATAATCGACCTTCACACAGCCCTAACCTGTTTCTCAGGTATTTTCGCATTGCTAGAGTAGTGTGTCGTACAAATTCCCCAATTAATCTAAGTGACTCGCTTATCTTATCAAATAGTTATAGTTAACACCACGTAACCAAATATTCGTAAATGCGTTCAATTATTTAATGTAATTGCGGTCACTCGCACATCATATAAGTACAATAAAGGAAATTCATACATAAATATCCCGATGCATAAATAGAACAAAGACAAAGAAATTGAAGAAGATATCTCGCTATTAATATCTTCCAATTGTTTAAAGACTCTGTCCACCGTGCGCACACAACTGCATGGGTCTGCGCACTCAGCTACAGACTTCTACCCTAGGCCTCTACGCACTTAGCTATAGAGCCTCTACCTACGCTACAACCCAAGATTTAGAATTCTTGCTTCCCAGCTATGACTCTCTTACATTCTTCATCATTCTATGTCCTTGTATCCTCCTCAAACTACTTAGAGCTTAGCTCTTTTTATACAATCCCATGGTCTGCGGACCATGGGTAGAACTCTTACAATCGACTTTATTTTACAAAACTAAGGGTGGAAGACCCTTTATGACACATAACATCTTCACGCTTCATGACCACAAAATACAGAGACTTTACCATTTCATTACAAAATTTAACTCAAACATGGGCTTTTAGTCCCAAAATTTCCCTTAGGGGATCCCACTCCCAACAAGCCCCCAATAGGCCCCCAACACAAACATCGTGACTCACCCTTGAGTCACTTGGTAGGCACGGAGATCTTGCATGAAGCCCATCCAGCTTGACCCGTATGACCACAACCTCGACTGTGCACTGAGCTCTTGCCTGCTTTACGTCTTCCACTGTCTACTCTGTCACTGCTCTTACACTGTCAGCCTAAAGCTTTTGTTGCATCGCTTGCAGAGTCGCAAGCTTGCCTTCAATATTTCCTGTGACCACGTAAGCTTCCTCTATAAAGGGGTTTAGTCATGCCTTCAACATTGATTCCTTGTGTAGCGTTGTGTCCCCCTGCTCTTTCAGTTTCTTGGCCTCCTGCAGCTTGTCTAGCCTCCATTTTGACACGACGGTTCGCGGTGTGCCCCTAACTTCATCGTAGTGATGTTATAGCTCGCGTGCTTCTATCTCTAGCCTCTGTACATTTGGGTCCTCCTGCAAGCTTGTCAGGACCTCAAATGATTGTTCGAACAATTGCATGCAGTCTGCTACTACACTTTCCACTGTCGTGACTGCTTCTTTGACAGTGGCCAGCTATTGTTGCTTTACCTCTAGTAGTGTTGAAGGCTAGGCCCTAAGTTGCAGCTTGATAATTTGTAGATTCAACTCCAAATAAACCTGCACCATCTGATTCCAAGTGTTGCGCACCCCTGTGGCCAATTTGCAGATGCAGACCATGACTGGCTCCTTCTCTAGAATGGCCAACTCTCGGACTATTATGCATGCCTCCTCAATGACCTGCATAATCTTCTTGCTCTGGTTGGTCACCTCAGTCTTAGCGATGATGGAAACATTTCTTTGTAGGGCCATCTGCTCATTGTTGATCTGTTGTTCACTAATCACTTGGAGGGTTTGGTGCTCTCGGGCCCTCGTTTCTTCAATTACTCCATCCTACAAGAGGTGGAGTGCTTTGCGCAGAAGTGCTACTAAGTTCATCCAAACTCCCTTCAAGGCGCTAATAGTGGGCCTATCAACCTCATTGTCTATGGTCAATGCTCCAATTGGTAGCACTATTGCACTGGAAGCCTTCATGCGTAGCATATTGGAAGCCTCTGAAGTGCCGACGACCAAGCGGATAGACAACGTACCAGCTGGCGATGTGTGGGTCTGCAACTCCTACAACCCGGTCTGGATGGTCCCTCGGATGATCTATTGGTGTTGTTCAATTTGCTGTAGGGCCTCCGTGGTGACATCTTTGACTGTGTAACCCATATCATGTAAGTCACCCTCCATAAATGTAATATGGTCCAGGGAGGTCTTGGTTGCCTTAGATTTCTTTCTAGACCCTCCATTTTCCAGCTCTCTTGGGAACTTAATGTAGCAGGACATGTCCTGAGGGTCCACGTCATGCTACTCTGTGTCTTCCTCTTCAATCTTAGGTGAAGGTGACCGGGAGCCTTTATCAGAGTCCCGCTCCTTGCCACCTGTCTGTTTTCCTGCGTCCTTTCCTGCATGTTCTACCTGGGCCTTCTCAGTGGCCTCCTTTTTCCTCTTCTCAACTAGCAATGCCATCTTCAACTTGGCCTCCTCCTTCTTCTGTGCAGTGAACTTGCTTCCACCCACTACCAAGTCTGTGGTAGTGTGCCACTCCACTGACCATTGATCAAGCACCGCATCAATGGTATCATATATGGACAGATATGGAAAGTCATAACACTTCTGCATAGGGTCCTTCCACACCTTGATGGAGACTCGATAGAAATCAACTTTGAACTTGGCATAGCTCTACAGGTTAGTGTACACCGTGGGTGACAATCACAGATTTTTGTGGATGGCCATCGTGATGTTAATTTTCATCAAGATCTAGAAGATTTTGCTGTCCCAAACTCGTTGCATGTCCTTAGTCGCCCACAGAGAAGCGTACTTTGCTGCTTCAGGGAGGTCTATCACGACCAAAGGGAATTGGCTCTCTTCTAGTAGCTACCAAGCTACTAGCACTATTGAAAGAAAGAGCCACGTGTAGTGGAATGTCTTGCTTTGGTCTTGTGCTTTGCGACAGTTCACTAGGAACTCTCCGCGAAGGTAGCCTGGCCAGTTAAATAAGAATCCTTCCATGCATTACTATCTGAGTGTGAAGACAGGCACTGGAACCTCATCGGCGTGACACTTCTGCATCACCTTCGCTACAAGGATCTGTGTTGCTACCTTCACAGCGGGGTCACAGATGCTGGAGATAGTGTACCCGTGCGACTTCTTCACCAGCTTGAATTTCTCCTTAATTGATTCTGCGAGAGCTTGCTTGCCACCCTTGCTACCGAAAATCATCGATGGATTCTCACCTCTATATGACAGGTGTGTTATTCGGTGCATTAGCTTGTCTGTGATGGGTATTGGCTCCTCCAGCCATAGACACCCATCATGCACCAAGCACAGAAGCTGCTTGATGACCAAAACTATCACTGGGGTGCAGTTATAGTGCGACACCCAGATCAGGTTGAGAAACCCTGCCTTTTCTAACCCCTTGAGCCACCTCCATGGCTCCAATGCTGTCATTCCCATATTTGTATCTATGGCACGGTGCATCAGCTGCTTGGTCGTTAGGTGTGGGAACTTCTCTTGGTCTGCCAAGTCCGAGCCTTCAAGCTTCAATATCGCCACCCATGCTAAACCTGGATTGTCAAAAGCAATTTCATCTGGTAGCAGAAGGGTTTGCAGGGGAGTCTTACTCTCATCAATGTCTTTTGGGACCTTGGACTTAGGCTTGCATGGAGGGACATACTATAGGAACCATTTAATAGGTTCCGCACCCTAGGCTTCAACCTCCTCCACTTCCACTCCCACATCCTCATCGTCCATCGAGATGTCTTCAATGTCCTCCTCTGTCTCTAGGTTTATAGCCTTGCCTTTCTCCTATGCAATGGTCTTTGGTGGGTTTCTCCTCAATGAAATTAGACTTAGGCTTGCATGGAGGGACATACTATAGGAACCATGTAATAGGGTCCGCACCCTAGGCTTCAACCTCCTCCACTTCCACTTCCACATCCTCATCGTCCATCGGGATGTCTTCAATGTCCTCCTCCTCTGGCTCTAGGTTTATAGCCTTGCCTTTCTTCTATGCAGTGGGCTTTGGTGGGTTTCCCCTAGATGATGCATGCATCAGTATGGCAGGTTTCTTGCCCTTCTTGTCCTTCCTAGCTTCCTTGGTTGGGTTTGGCTTCAGTCTCGGTGTTCTCGGTGACTTAGGGACCTCTGCCAATACTTCAGCTACTTCCGCTTCTGTTTCCATTTCCTGTGTTGGCTCTTCTTCTGCTTGCTGTGTATTGATAATTTCTGGGGTTGTTGACATGATCTTTCGCAAGAATTCCTGTGTGTCCATCAGTAAAGTCTCAAATACCCCAAAAACTATCAGAAGCTTGTATTTCTGGCGATTCATAGGCGCCGGAGGGCTTAACAACTGAATACTCAAAATGCCAAGTGTTTCTTGCTAGAAAACCATTTGTGATTTATAGGGCATTTTGAATTCAAATCCAGTCATTCCCCCAAAATCAGTTCATTAATGCCGGATTGGTGGAATATTTTCAATAATTTGAGCCATAAATTTCATCTTAAATGCGGATTTCCCACTCTATTTGGACTCACTTCAATTATCTTTTCATGAATAGTGACCGTAACAGTCACTTTCTAGCCAACCTACGTGATTTCTCCCTAGGTAGCACAACTCCCTACACGTTGCTGCACTTCCTTGCTTCGCACCATAATCCAATCGTGCAACTCCCTAACCCAAACAGTGTAGTTTATAGTCTTGTGCCTCCTTTCAATTTCCTGGAGTGCTAAGACTATGCTACCTTCATCTAGTCACATGGCTAGACCACTGGTGTATGGCTTCAATCGACTACCATTCACCTTTCTTGGGAAGGGTTCTCCATTCAGTTTGACCAGTTGTACCGCTCCTCCATCGATAATTTCCTTAATAACAAAAGGCCCTAACCAGTGCATCCTGAACTTCCTTGGAAATTTATCAAAATTAGTATCATATAACAAAACTAGATCATTTACCTTAAATGTGCGCAGCTTGATGTGTTGATCATGCCATGCCTGTTCGCATTGCTTTTGGACTTGCCGGTGAAATCTAGCCAAAAATATCTCTTCTTTGAGCTCATCCAACCATGCTAGCCTCTCCTCCAGGGCTCTGCAATCAACCATACCTATGAGCACTACTATGCATATACTAGGCACGATGTATTCCATAGGCATTACCACTTCAACACTATAGACAAGCCTAAAAGGGGTTTGTCCAGTCAACTTATTGCATGTCATTGGAGAAGCCTATAGTACTATAAGTATGTGTAGGTCCCAATCACTTCGCTGAGCATTGCAAACCTTGGTCAGTGCATTTTCGAGCACTTTGTTGAATGCTTCCACCATCCTGTTAGCCTGCAGGTGATAAGGTGTGCTCTTCTAGTGATATACCTAAAATTTCTCCATTGGCACACTCATCATCTCATTCAGGAAGTGTGTACTATGATCACTCATCAAGATCTTTGGATATTCAAATTGTGTCAATACATTCTCAAAGAGAAATTTTGTAGCTATCATGCCTATGCAATCCTTCATAGGCTATGCCTTTTCCCAATGAGTCTTTTACTCTATCTTAGTGATAATGTACCTTGCTCTTATCTTTCCTTGGTGCTGAATGGGTCCCGCAAAATCTATTACCCACTTCTCAAAGGGTTGCAACGTCATCTGTGGATTTAAAGGCATCTTATCCCTCTACGATGGCCTTCTAGTTCTTTGACATACATCACATGCCTTGCAATATGATTTTGAGTCCCGATGAAGGGTTGGCCACCACAATCCAGTGCGTAGAATATTATGCGCAGTTGTAGTTCCTGCATAATGTCCTCCAGCAGCGCCCCGATGAGCATCCGTGAGGATGCTGTCTCTTTCGAACTCAAGTATATACCATCACAATATCTCATCAATCCCCATCTTGTAGAGATGCCCAACAATGATAGAGAAATCTGACATGTGCACCACTAATTCCTTCTTTTGCTAGACAGTGTATCCTTCTGGTGCAGTTCCTGTCATTAGGAAGTTTATTATATCCTAAAAATGACCATTCGCGATGTGCACTACAAATAGTTATGCTTCAGGCAATCCCTCCTCCAAATTGGTGGGCTCTTCCTCTATTTCGATGCACGACATATGGTCTTGTCCCACATTCAGTCGTCCAGGCTTCACAACAACTTCAAAATCATACTCCTAGAACAATAAGAGCCACCTGCAGATTCTCCCACCCTACACAGGCTTATTGACCAGGTACTTCAACACGGAGTGATATGTATACATCTTAAAATGGCCTCCCAGTAGGTAGTGCATATACTTCTGGAGCACATACACCATAGGTAGCCCTTCGTGCTCAGTGGTGGAATAATTCTTCTCTGCTTTGGATAATCTTTGGCTTGCAAACGTGATAGGATGGTCCAAGCCTTCTCTGCTATCCTGTGTCAGTATTGCTCCCAGCACTATACATGATGCGTCGACATGTACATGAAACTCTTTCTTCCAATCTGGGAAGACTAGGATCAACGCAGTGACCATATTTTCTTTTAATATATCCAAGCTCTTCTTAGAGTCATTGTTCTAGTAGTCTTCAGTAGTTCCTCCATAGGCGTGGTGATTTGGGCATAGCCTTTGATAAAATTTCTATAATATCTTGTATGTCCCAGGGTAGCGCACAACTGTTTCACACTCCTTGACGCTTCCAAGTTTAGTATCACCGCGATCTTCACAGGGTCTACCATCAGTCCTTTTCTGGAAACTACATGCCCCAACAAGTTCCCAAAAGGAACACAGAATAGACACTTCTTGACATTGAGCACAATCTGGTATCTTCGTCAGGTATCCAGCATTAGGTGCAAGCTTGCTACATGGCATTTAACCAACACAAACATAGTCCAGTAATCAAAATATACCTCCAGGAACTTATGAATAAATTCCTTGAATGCAACAACAACTATGCATGAGAATATCATACGTGCATTCTTCAATGCAAATGACATTATAGTGTACTGAAAACATCCCCACTCAGTCGTGAAGGTTGTCTTGCTCCTATCCTCCCACATGATTTTGATCTGGTGGTACCTAAAGAACCCATCAGTGAAGGAATATGCTTCCTAGCCACCTAAATTATCCAACACTTCATCAGTGAATGGAATCGGGAAAGGAACATACATGCAAGCGTCATTCAACTTTCTAAGATCCACACATATCCTTATTTAATCCTTCTGCTTCTTCTCTTATACCATCATTGGGCTTACCCAATCTGATTCTTCCACAGGCTCAATGATACAAGCTGCGAGCATCTTGTTTAGCTCTAAGCGTACCTTCTCCTTATATTTTAGATTGAGATGGTAAGGTCCTTTCTTAACCAGCTTCGCATTAGGTTTCAACATAATATTCATCATTCTTAGGTCCCCGATTATCCCCTTTAGATCCATAAAATTGGCGGGGAATAAATCCTGATATTCATGAACCAATTCAGTGACCTTATCTACTGTCATGTCATCCTAGTAATCTCCAATCTTCGTGAATTTTGGCTCTGCCTTAGTAGCAACATTTACTTGTTTCATTTCAACGGTGCAGTTATATCAGGGTTCTCAATCTGTGGCTCTTCAACCTCGTGGTGACCTTCTATTTCTCGAATGTTAATCTTTTGTGGATCCTCGTCCTCTTTTTCAGCAATTACATTATAACATTCTAGTGTGTGACTTAGCTGAGTAGCCCATTTAGGATGAATTAGGTCTAAAGGATCCTGTTGTATCCTAAAGATTGTTTCTTTCACTTCTTGTAGCACTTCATCAATACTATCAAACCCGTCCTCAAAACTGAATTTCATCGTGAACCCTTCGCGCAAAACATCCCATTCACCTGTACCATGGCAGAGCTCTGCTTCTATGTACCAATTCATCGGGACCACGTCCAGGGTATGACAGAACAAGTGCACCCACTTAGGTTGGGGATTTTCTCAATAAGCCTAGGTCCATTTGGCCAAATGTGTGCACGGATCATCCTGCCCATCATACTTGTCTGTCATTCACATCTTTGGCTTCTCGAAGTGAGTTCTCATCATTCTCCTACATTCATGCCAATCATCAAAGCTTCCCTTATGCGTAACCCACCATCTTGCGGGCGTAGCGTGTGGTGCCTATTCCAACGCCTGGAAGCACTAATTTTCAGGTACCTCCCTTTCAAATGCATCCAAAAAGATATCTACCTCATTCAGGCCATCATAAGTAGGAAAATTTCTTAGCTCTGATGACACACAACATAGCGATCGGGTCATCATGTTGCAATTCAGTGTAGTTACTTCATGTAACTGATTCTGACAACGTTCTATTTCTTCATCGGAGTCCGAGGTGTAGGAATTCTGATGATCCCATGTAATCCATCCATCCATGGTGGGGTTCACCCAATCTTGGTCTCATGTTGTTATCTTATAGATACAGTCTAGATCATCATCACTCTCATAATTGCAGACTAGTTTCGTATAGCGTGATCCTTCAGCAAGATTGAGGGTTACTACTACACGCAATGATTTATTCTCAAAGATCATCTTTTGCTTCTTCAAATTGATTACCCCATCCATATTAGTGGCCCACTCAATTCCTAGGAGCATAGGATAGGGATTGATGTCATCCATTATCTCTGTTACTTCAAAATCAGCCAGCACGCTTGCACCTTGAATATCCACAGTCAACCCCTGTAGCCACCCCGTGGAGATGATCTTTTGGTGATTCACCATCCTTAGCTAAATTGGAGACCATTGCAATGCAGGTTTCCCCATTCATTCCCAAGTTTTTTTTGGTAAGAAATTCGCATCTAACCCCAGGTCCAAAATAACTTGATCCATTTCATACTCTACTATCTGTGCGGTCATTCTCATATCCCGTCCTGTCCTTGTTTTATGCTTGCCAATATTTCATACTACACATGGCTCACCCAACGCGGTTCCAGCACATCTATTAATGAGCTCTTGTAACCCTTTCACAGCCTTACTATCATGCAGTTACTTCATACAGGTTTCCAAGAAAGTTATAAGCATAGAGGGGTCTAGCTCCTGATCAGGCTTATCTTGGCTTCCTGAGGTGGAGGCCTTAGCAAAGCTCTTCTTCGCTTCCATGAAGGTTCCATATGCACACTCCAAATCAAGCTCAGTTTCCTTTGCTGGAGCTTTGTGAACCCATTCACCATCTTCTGGTTGTTTCCCCTTGTCATCTCCTATTGTGATTCCACTTCTGAGCACTATATTTACATTTGGATCCTCTTCATGCGGCTTAGACCTCATCATTTACAAGTTATGAGTTGGCATAGGTGGTAGCGCCCCTTTGTCATGTATCCTTGCTATCAGTGTAGGACATTTTTCCATTTCATTGTTAAACAGTGTGTAATACTTGCATGGTGGATGTGTTGGGTTAGTGAAATCGTGGGCATAATGTCTCGGTCCTCGGTAATTGTAGCAAATCAACTATCCCTGACCTCTACCAAGTCCTCGTCTGCTGCAGCCTCTTTCGCACCGCTTAAATACCATTTGCACCATCCTTTTGATCTAGTCAGGGGGGCACGTTTATGTCTGAACCCTATAGGTAGGAGTTCTATCCATCACTAATTCATAACTCCTGCAATTACGCTCATCATGCCCTACCAACCTACAAAAGTTGTAGAACATCTATTGCAGTGCTTGTACAAACTTCTGCGGCAAATGACAGTTATCTGTGGCATGTTTTCTTACTACTTGAAAAATAGCACACCATAATGCAGGCCTCGCGCTCGGTCTTGCTTGAGATTCTGGTCTTAAAGGCATCGATCCTCCTCCTGCAATATAGTTCACAAAGACTAGACAATGGCCTTTGTCATGACCCTGACTCTTGCATTTCAAGCACCATACCTCCTCGTGCACCTTTGGTTGAACCATCTTGTCCTGCTTCAGACTTTGCATCTCAAGGCATAGATTCTTCAGCTGCACATGGATCTGCTGAACCCCTAGATTTGGATCTTGCATCAAGGTTTCATGTAGTCTCATCGTAATCTCGTAGGCCTCCACCTGAGTTGTTATCTTCTGCTATGATAGCACAACCCTTAAATGTGGTGGTAATGAAGCCACAAACAACTTGTGATGTTGTCTGTTTGTCAAATTCATGTTGGCTTCATGTATTATACACTTCAACCTCTGATCTAGTTCCCAAGGCATCTCGCCTGGTTGCATCACGATTTCTTTGAATCCCACAATTGACCGCGCCTCAGATTTAGGCCTACTATATTCTCTGTTCAGTGCTACCTAGATGTTTTCTACTCAAGCATTCAGGTTATCATTAGAGTACTTAATATACCAAGTCAGTGTGCGATCTTGTAGAGCACTAACTAGTGTCACCTTCTTTATATGATCATCTGTAACACCTTGAGCTTCCCATACAACCCTCACAACAAACCAGAATTTCCAGGTCTTCATTTCCCAAGCCTTTGAACAAAGCCATCTTCACTGTATTTTCCATACTGAACTTTGGTGGAGGTGGAGGTGGTACAGATGAAGTTTTAGGTGATAGTGGTGAAGTTGGAGGTGGTGTGGGTGGAGGTGGTATTCGTGGGAATCCTTGTCTTATTAACTGAGTAGCACTTCATGGAGAAACCTTCGCTATCTCCTCCTTGTCAGCTCGTGGAGGTGAAATTAATGGACTATACTCCAGACCCTTTTCTCCTTTGTTCTTGTAATTTTTTCCGCTTCGCGTATTTATGAACATCAAGGTAGCTGCATAACCCGTTTTTTGCACAATAGCATTTTAATCCAAGTATTCAAAAATTTCACGTACCTACCTCGTGGTCCTTTGAAAAAGTGCCACTTCACCTCGCTATAGCTGACTGAGGTGTCGACTGCGAATTCAGTCACAAATCCTCCTATGACACAATCAAGCCAATGATCGATAGTGTGGCTGATCTTATCCTCTAATGCTTCCAATTTTTGTATTAGCTCCGGGGCCCACGCAATAGGACTGACAAGTTTCCACCTTCCTTGGCTATCTATTAGCTTTGCGATCCACTCGTATAGCTCAATTGGGAAGGAGCATAAAATGATCTTATGGATCTCTGTATACATGTATTTGTCTAACACACTGCTGCTTTATTAATCGTGGGTTTCTATACTCCTGCGATGTGAATTCTTGGATATTTCTATCCAACCAGTCTCCAATCTCCTCCTTAGATGGATTCCAGTGGCACGACATCACACATCTCTTATGCAGATTCCGGTCCCGACAACAGAACCATTTGTTGGCTTGAGGGGGTCTGACCTAGTGTTATCACAAAATCATGCCCCTGATAGGCTGCTGATCAGGAAGACTTTGAGTAACTATTTCAAACCAAACTTTTGGCTGAGGCTTAGCCTCCTCAGCCTGAGAGGGCTCTCTCAAAGGGTTAAAGATTTTGATTAAAGAATAAGATAGATGGCTAACTCTATGGTTTGTGATTGTATATGTTTATAGGTTGAAAGATGAAGGTTGGCTACCATTGGGCTATGGAGTCAAAGTATGTTCAGTACCACAACAAGATCAGCTTTAACATGAAGTCAGGGCATAGAGAGTTTTTATACATCAACAAAACAAAGATACAATGCAAGGAAACACAGTTTATAAATACATGAAGGCAGTTAGAGCATCATTGATGAATTCTAAGTAACATGTATTCATACCACTGCAAGTAAGTGAAAGAGGAAATCCATGAGACAATAGGACATTAAAAACCCTCTTTGAATCCTGAGTAGTGAAGCCAAAACATTCTACCTAGCATGGAAGTTAAGGCATTATAGAGTTCAAGTGCAGAAATGCAAATATAAAAGAGTGAAACACAGTTAGTTTATCTATGAAGGAAGTCAGAGCATCATTGATGAATTCTGAGTATCATAAGTAAACCTCACTGCAATGTAAGTATTGGAAGATGCCATCAAAACAAGAACATACAAGAACTCTTCATGAATCTTGAGTTGTCTAAGTAGAAATTCTGCATTAGGTTAAAAATATACACAGTCTGCACATAGAGCAGCAATTGAGCCAAAAAGTCTCCAACCCCTTGCTAATTCGACCTCTTGCTCTATATAAAGCATTTACAATTAGGATTCCATCATCCCTCCTCAAGAGAATTCGAATTTGCCATCAGTGACACCTATTCTAACCATAAAACAAACCATTAAATGTATTTGACACCTAACTAGTAGTCCTAGAGACCTAATACAACTAGGAGTGTAACTCCTTATTATGATTACAACAAACTTATCTAAACATTTAAATCATTCTTTGACACCTAACACTCCATGAGGTCGAATTTGATGAAGCCTCCCACGTGGTCACCCAACTGCTGATGAGAAACCCTAGAAATTAGGGAACATGTTTCCCTGTTTTTAGGGTTAGTTCCTTGAAAATTGCAGAGCCTTTATTTCTTCATCCATGACACATTTTATGAAACTGAAGGAGGTTTTTGTAGCCCATGTTGTCCAGAACAAAAACCTCTCCTTGTGTTTGAAAATATTTCTCCAGCTGTCCAGAAACTTTCCTTGAACAACACGTGACAAACAGGGAAAAATCCGTTTTCTGAAATTAGGGTCTCAATTAAAGCTTCTTATCTCCCAACTGAAAACACATACGAATAAAGTGAGATAGGTTATTGTAGCTGGACATGTTATGAAGAGAAACCTCCTTCAGAATTCCAAGATAGCCTTTCATGTGACCAGAAACGGATTTTGAAAAACACTACTAAAACCAGTAAACAAAGCTTGACTTTCTGCAGTTTCATAGCGCAAGTTTAACCATAAATTCCTCCCACCTCAGAACGGATTTGAAGAAAATGAAAGAGGTTTTTGTAGTGCATCATGTTAGGAAGAAAAGCCTCTTTCAGTTTGCAAAATTAAGTTCTCAGCTGCTCAGGAAAGCTTTTAGAAATTGACTAGTAAAAGCAGAAAACAGAGTTTCTTCAGCTGAAACAGACTGCTACAGGGGTTTCGCAGCGCGCTGCGAAAACACTGATTTCGTAGCGCAAAACAGGATTTTTACACTGTCTACGCTACGAAAACGTGGATTCATAGCTGGTTTCAAAATTTCTCCTTATCCTCCTCAAAGCTCTGTCTTTCTTCTTGACTGTTGGCTGCCTTGTTTCTGTCATTCTTGTACGTTGGTGATGGTTGTACTGATGATGATATTTTCCTTTCTTTTGACATTTTCTCCTTTGAAATTTCTTTAGACAAAACAACTTGGAAGAAAATACCTTGCTTAATTGAGGAGATGCCTTGCTTGAATTTGATGAAGATTTCTGCTCTCCTTTTCCTTTGAAATATTTTCAGTGATAATAGTGGCTCCACTTGGGATAGTGTGCCCTTGTGGTACACTAAGAACCTGCAGTTCCAGTGCCTTGTAAAATTTATTTGACAAACATCTTCTTTCAGCTTCTTGAGCCTTCACCTCGGGCTTAAGCTTGATGATGACTGTGGGAAAAAGAAATCTACCACTACTGAAAAAATGCTCAGTCAACCTTGAGCTTATTTGCACTTTCCTACCTACCTACCCTATCAGCTGCATTCTCTAATTGTAGCTCAAGGAACATGAAACTTCCAATGAAGCCAATCATCAATCTGATCTGAAACTTGGATCTCCTTACTGTGCTTGAAGCATAAATAAACCAGATACTAAAATAACCAAGGAAGCATGAGGTGCAACTGTTCTTCACGATGAACATATAATTGGAAGCCTGAACAGTAAATCTTTTCCATGTAGTCAGCTATAGGGTCAAAAAACACATGGTTAGTTTGATAATCATCATAACATTCTATCTCTTTAGACAACTGATCCTTAGCCACACAAAACCCCTTTGATGTGCTATCCAATTTGCTATTTGACAAGCTATCCAACTGCTTTTCTGAATCATTCCAACAAACAATCAAATTTTCCTCATTATTATCATCATTCTTTGGTGTAAGCCGCTGCAAGAAATTACAAAAATGAACAATCTTTTCCTCTGCCTGAGGGTCATAAAAAATTTCTTCCAACATTTCTTCTTGGTGTTTGTAATCATGTTCATTTTGATAATGATCCGAAGACTGACAAGTCTGCTGCATCTCTACATCAATATCAGAGGATTGAACATGGTTTTCATAAGTAAACCCCTGCTGATCTTCATGCTGCATTTCATGAGATGTTGTACTTTCTTCTTGGTGTTGAAATGCATTGTTATGAAGAGCCTCTAAAATTTCTTCATCCATAAACTCATCATCATCATAACAATCCTCCAAGTACTGAATGAGATTTAAAGAATGTCTACAACAATCTTTGAGCAACAATAAGGAAGGATGACACTCTTTATACATGTCATAGAACACATTATGGAAATCAGCAAGAGAAGATAATGAACCATTTTCCAAACTTTTATACCAAGACCATGCTTTTCCTTCTAAAGTGGCCATAAACATCCTCATGAGACAATCCTCAGGAAAGTGAACCTTAAGACTGCGTACATGCATATGAAACCTAACCAAATGAAGAGCAGCATTGTCTTTCTTTTCATCTTTGAATATCGGAAGATCCTCTAACCAATCAACCTTTGGCATAGGATTTGGAAAACCAGGGATATGAGACCGATTCATAGGAGCATACCTGGCATTCATCTTTACAGTGGAACTCATCTTGTAACTTCATCAAGCTACTGATCTTCTAGCAGTGGAGTCACCTTCTAATTTCTTATTTGATGTGTGGAGTCGCCAAGGTAGTTTTGCAGCCTCAAAAAGATGTCTGAGCTCCTGCTACCTTCAGAAGTTCAACCATTGATTTCGGGAATGAATAGACTTCAGGCTCCCGGCAGACGCACCAAAATGTTATCACAAAATCATGCCCCTGATAGGCTGCTGATCAGGAAGACTTTGAGTAACTATTTCAAACCAAACTTTTGGCTGAGGCTTAGCCTCCTCAGCCTGAGAGGGCTCTCTCAAAGGGTTAAAGATTTTGATTAAAGAATAAGATAGATGGCTAACTCTATGGTTTGTGATTGTATATGTTTATAGGTTGAAAGATGAAGGTTGGCTACCATTGGGCTATGGAGTCAAAGTATGTTCAGTACCACAGCAAGATCAGCTTTAACATGAAGTCGGGGCATAGAGAGTTTTTATACATCAACAAAACAAAGATACAATGCAAGGAAACACAGTTTATAAATACATGAAGGCAGTTAGAGCATCATTGATGAATTCTAAGTAACATGTATTCATACCACTGCAAGTAAGTGAAAGAGGAAAGCCATGAGACAATAGGACATTAAAAACCCTCTTTGAATCCTGAGTAGTGAAGCCAAAACATTCTACCTAGCATGGAAGTCAAGGCATTATAGAGTTCAAGTGCAGAAATGCAAATATAAAACAGTGAAACACAGTTAGTTTATCTATGAAGGAAGTCAGAGCATCATTGATAAATTCTGAGTATCATAAGTAAACCTCACTGCAATGTAAGTATTGGAAGATGCCATCAAAACAAGAACGTACAAGAACTCTTCATGAATCTTGAGTTGTCTAAGTAGAAATTCTGCATTAGGTTAAAAATATACACAGTCTGCACATAGAGCAGCAATTGAGCCAAAAAGTCTCCAACCCCTTGCTAATTCGACCTCTTGCTCTATATAAAGCATTTACAATTAGGATTCCATCATCCCTCCTCAAGAGAATTCGAATTTGCCATCAGTGACACCTATTCTAACCATAAAACAAACCATTAAATGTATTTGACACCTAACTAGTAGTCCTAGAGACCTAATACAACTAGGAGTGTAACTCCTTATTATGATTACAACAAACTTATCTAAACATTTAAAGCATTCTTTGACACCTAACACTTCATGAGGTCGAATTTGATGAAGCCTCGCACGTGGTCACCCAACTGCTGATGAGAAACCCTAGAAATTAGGGAACATGTTTCCCTGTTTTTAGGGTTAGTTCCTTGAAAATTGCAGAGCCTTTATTTCTTCATCCATGACACATTTTACAAAACTGAAGGAGGTTTTTGTAGCCCATGTTGTCCAGAACAAAAACCTCTCCTGGTTTTTGAAAATATTTCTCCAGCTGTCCAGAAACTGTCCTTGAACAACACGTGGCAAACAGGGAAAAATCCGTTTTCTGAAATTAGGGTCTCAATTAAAGCTTCTTATCTCCCAACTGAAAACACATACGAATAAAGTGAGATAGATTATTGTAGCTGGACATGTTATGAAGAGAAACCTCCTTCAGAATTACAAGATAGCCTTTCATGTGACCAGAAACTGATTTTGAAAAACACTACTAAAACCAGTAGACAAAGCTTGACTTTCTGCAGTTTCATAGCGCAGGTTTAACCATAAATTCCTCCCACCTCAGAACGGATTTGAAGAAAATTAAAGAGCTTTTTGTAGTGCAGCATGTTAGGAAGAAAAGCCTCTTTCAGTGTGCAAAATTAAGTTCTCAACTGCTCAGGAAAGCTTTTAGAAATTGACTAGTAAAAGCAGAAAACAGAGTTTCTTCAGCTGAAACAGACTGCTACAGGGGTTTCGCAGCGCGCTGCGAAAACACTGATTTCGTAGCACAAAACAGGATTTTTACACTGTCTGCGCTACGAAAACGTGGATTCGTAGCTGGTTTAAAAATTTCTCCTATCCTCCTCAAAGCTCTGTCTTTCTTCTTGACTGTTGGCTGCCTTGTTTCTGTCATTCTTGTACGTTGGTGATGGTTGTACTGATGATGATATTTTCCTTTCTTTTGACATTTTCTCCTTTGAAATTTCTTTAGACAAAACAACTTGGAAGAAAATACCTTGCTTAATTGAGGAGCTGCCTTGCTTGAATTTGATGAAGATTTCTGCTCTCCTTTTCCTTTGAAATATTTTCAGTGATAACACCTAGGTTCAACGTTAATTAGCTAAAAAAATCCTTACACTACTAGCCCTTTCGGCATCAGCTTGCGGAGCGCGGATCGAAGTCCCCCCGAAGCAATATGGGGGGATGCTGTAACCATGTTTCTGCACCCTGAGATTGTTGTGATGTTGTTTGGTTCCTTCTATCCCAGACTTCATGTAGGTTGCTTCTTTCTAGGGTTTGCAAGACAAACCCTCTATTCCTACCTTCAATACCTCTGCGAAGGTATACGATCGACCTTTACGCAGCCCTAGCCTACTACTCAGGTACTTTCACATTGCTAGAGTAGCATGTCATACAAATTCCCCAATTAATCCAACTAACTCACTTATCTTATCAAATCATTATAGTTAACACCGCATAACCAGATATTCATAAATGCGTTCAATTATTCAATGTAATTGCGGTCATTCACTCATCATATAAGCACAATAAAGGAAATTCATACATAAATATCCATATGCATCTATAGAACAAAGACAAATAAATTGCATAATATCTCTCTTTATTAACATCTTCCAAGTGTTTACAGACTTTTTCCACCATGCGCACATAGTTTCAGGGGTCCGCACACTCAGCTGTAGACTTCTACCCTAGGCCTTTGCACACTCAGCTGCAGAGCCTCTACCTGTGCTACAACCCAAGACTTAGACTTCTTGCTTCACAACTATGACTCTCTTACATTCTTCATGATTTTATGTCCTTGTATCCTCCTCAAACTACTTAGAGCTTAGCTCTTTTTATACAATCCCATGGTCTGCGGACCATGGGTAGAACTCTTACAGCCGAATTTACTTTACAAAACTAAGGGGAGAATACCCTTTATGACACGTAACACCTTTGCACTCTGTGACAATAAAATGTGGATACTTTACCATTTTATTACAAAATTTAACTCAAACATGGGCTTTTAGCCCCAAAACTGCCCTTGGGGGATCCTACTCCCAACATGAGCGGAATCATATTTTTTGAATTTGTTGAGAAGTTCCATTCCCATTTTGTATTTGATGGGTAAGTGTTATAGACAATTTTGTGCCTTACAGCAACAAGCATGACTTGTCAATAATCCAAGGGATCCAAAGTTCCCTAAACATGATGTTCCTACCCCTAGAGGAACAAGGTCAGCAAACCAACAGCTCTCAGATCAGTTCTCCACCTGAAAACACTCAAAAACAAGCGATCCTGAAATCAAAGCAGGTGCTCCACTAGGTTTCTGCGCTGAAACTCAGTTGCTCCATGGTGTACCTGCGTTGCAAAGCAAGTGGAACAAAGGCCACCTGCGCTGAGCGAGATGGGACAAGTGGCACACTGAGTCATTGCTCTGGAATCTTCCAAAAATGACACTTGGATCAGGTATTTCGCCTTGTAATGAGTCAGAGGCTCTATTTCTCCAAGTGGAAGCAAGGTTCTCCAAGTGGACTCAAGAACTGAAGATCAACTAAAGATTAACTGAAGAGAGAGAGGACACAAGGCAGCTACACATCAGTTGCAGGCTGACTCATCCTTTCTCAATTCATCTATATATTGAGCTCTCTCCTATGAGCTCAGGAGGCCGGAATTTTGTGCAAAGTAATGATATGCTGTTGGTTTCACTATAGAGCTATTGGGTGATTGCTTGAGAGAGGTGAAGAGGAGAAATTCTTCCTGCTGGGAGGTGTTGCTGGATTAGGACCTTCAATGGTTGTAACGCTCTCAGAACCTTTACTTCTTCATTAATAAAAGCTATTGAGGTTCTTCTATATGCTCTTGTTTCAATGATATATTGTGATGATTGTATATTTGATTTACACTAATCTATGAATCAGTTATGATTGCATGTTGCTTGTAGTTTCCTTCTTTGCTATTTTGCAGGATCTCACTGTAGCTGGGCTAGCAATAGAGCAAGGAGCTGGGAGCAAGCAGCCATAAAGAAGAGTTTGGATTCGACATTAAGCACAAGGCAACGGTTAGTGCATTCCTCCATTCTCTTTTGCTTTCATAAAGAAGTAAACCTTAAGTAGTTTGTTTTACAGTTGTTGCTAAGGTACTATCACCCTTAGAGTGGGATAGGGTCATCCGAGTCGGATACTTTTCCCTACAACAAACTGGCGACTCCGCTGGGGACCGTATCTGTTTAATTGTGTTTGTAGTATTTTGCTATTCATTTCCTGAACAAAAGAGTACCAAATTGAAAAGCTTTTGACTATATCAAAAGCAAAGTAGAGGGCAGCTACTCTAGCTCATTTCTGAGCAAGTTCATGATTTGAAGAGCTGATCTACAAGGATCCTTGTAAGCTCTTAGTGATATCTTTTCACCTTTCTTATCATCCCTTTGAGTCTGCTTGACTGATTGCTTCTGATTTGAGCCAAAACTGTGCATTTTTGAGAAAATTATGACCCGGAAACTGTGAAAACGCAACTCTCGTTTTCCAAAGCAGGTAGTACACAGGCTACCTACTTTGCAACGCAGGTCCCGAAGGGGCTACCTGTGCTGAAAGCCAAATTGGCTGTGCAGCACCTGCGTTGGCCCAAATTTGCCTAATGCATTTGGGGTTTCCTCCCTTTCTCTTGCCTGTTTTCACTTAGATTTTGCTGCTAGGTGTCAGTCTTGTACCTGTTCTGAAACCAACATTACTTGCCATCATTCTGCCTCTGTTATATAACGAAATTGTACTTGTTCTTTTTTATTTCTTAATCATTTACAGTTTCCCATAACGAAGAGTAAATTAGTCTTGCTTTTGGCCTCTTAGATCTGAACCTGTGTTAGGCATTTTGCTGGTCTAAAGAGTTAGCTTGTTTGCTGTCCATAGCTGATTAGTCATTTTACTTTCGTCATTATGGTTTGATTTCATGTATTTCCAGTGATTATACAAGTGAATCTTAAGGTGTCTTTTGATTTTGGACAAACTTGCTTGTTTTCGCTTTAAATCGAAATCAAAGTTATATAACAACTTTGTTTTTGTAAAACATCAACATTAAGAAAGGGAAAAGAAAATACATGCATTGTGCATTTTGCATTTGAAAAATTTTGCATGATGATTTAGGAGAAAGTGCATTAGTTTGTGCTGTATGAGCTGTGTGAAAAGAATTTGCCTTTCTTCTCCCTCAGTAGTTAAGATTTTCATCAGTCAAAAAGATTTGAAAAAGCTTGCTTCTCATCTTAGGCTGCATTTAGGAATTTGTCATATACATCTCGTGGTGAACCTTGAAAGGCAAACTTTAAAAAGATCAACTTAAAATATACTGAATAAACCTAACAATGCATTGTAACATAACGCAAACATCTAGAGGTCTAGGTAGAGACGTGTTCCGGCGTCGTTAAACATAGTGACTGTCGATCTCTACGAAGGTGGGTGATTCCTCCTGAGAGTCGGTGGCACTAATACGGACTTGTGCTCCCACGTACCGTCGCGTATATATTGGGAGACCCCTATAGGCAATTATCCTTTATCCATAGGAAGCCGTGTCGGCCGCCTTACTGATCGCGATGCAGTGAACACAGCATTCACGAAGATCGACCACCCGTACCGTAAAACGTATTCTGTGGTTTCGCGAAAGGTTTGGCACACCCTCTGCCTAGATCTCCAGAGCAGTTTCTTTTGGCCCTTTTCAAACTCTATAACTGAAAAGGTCCAACCGAGCATTTGTCACTTCGGGCTCGTTAATACATCGAAGGAGACTAGAGTCATCTTTAGCTTTTTCTCGACTCTTAAAACATGAAAAAGCAAAGTTATGTTTAAAAGCGTTTAATAAAATTCATTCAAATCGGAAACAAAAATTTTCCCCTTTATATTTTAGTTGATCGAGTAATCCGCAATCGTGGAAGAAAGTCAATTGAATATCCGTTGTTCTCGGAGGCTTGCGAGTCAACCATCTTTGTGTCCGGAATCGAAAACAATCCGGGCAAAGCGAACTCGTCGAACCAGTTCAAAATCTCCTTTAAAAGTTAGAACAAGTGTTCCAACAACATCTGAGATTCTGGTCACTCCAAACATTTCCGGAAACCCTTCCTCCATAGAAGAAGTTCAACCGCCACAGAGGGACAGTAATATTGATCCTAGTCTGGGGGCTAATACTTGTATGACTGAACCAGTTCCATCTGTAACTGGTCCAGAGAGTTTTGTTCCTCAAACATCTGTCGCTTTTGATACAACCCCTTCTTCGGCACCGGAAATCTTTTACGGACCTGACGGTCTTCCTCTTCCACCTGGTCTGATTGTGATAGAGGAAATTATAGAGGAACCGCAAGTATCCACTCAAATTCAGTTTGGAGTAGGGGTCACTCTATTTCCTGCTACAACAAAATTTTGTCCATCACCAGTGGAAGTCCCTATAGAATCACTAGGCGATCAATTGGATAGACTAAAAATGTCTGAACAACCGTCAACATCTAGGACTGTGTCAAATGACACGGCGACGACAGAATTACCTGCTGCAAATCCAACAATGTTCGCCGGGATACCATCTGTCCCAACTAGCTCTCAATCGCTAGAAGGAGTCCACCAAGAGACTATCTCGACAGTATGGTCTGTTCCTGTTTGTTCCGGAGTAATGTCTGGTAACTCTCATGGTGAGACTCATCAAATTGACCCTTTTGGGAATCTAATTAGGCCATCCAGTCCTCCAGGACAATCAATTGCCTTGAGTTCTGGATTGCTACCGTATGGGGGGCAGTATGCCCTTTCATTACCCCCTCTGGGAGGGTACCCATACGGGAGTTCTCAACCTTATTCAAGTTATGGTGGAATTGCAACGAGTAGTTGGGTACCTATGCTATCCCAGCCACCAAGAGTTGTATATTCTATGCAACAGTGTGTACCTGTGACAAACATCCCAACTACACCGGCTATTGTGACCGTGTCGCAAGTTCAAACAATGCCTGTTGTATGTCAACCTCAGATTTCTCAGGTTCTCATGCAACATCCCCTTGACCCTGCGACCCAACCACAATCGCCTACTGGTGGGGCAACACAAGTACAGTCGGGTACAACCACCCCACATCTTGGTCCAATGGTTAGTATAGCGCAACAACCCATGGTGTCGCAACCGTGGATAGTGCAATACCAACAGCCGCAATTCCAACAAGTGTACCAGGGTTCTGAACAGCAAATCTTTGCGAATACGGGACAACCATATATTCAAAATGGTCAAAATCAACCACTTTATAGTGGTCAAGTACATCAACCGTATCAATCATACCAACATCAACTCCATTATGCTGGTATGCAAAGACCAACTGTTCAGGCGATTCCATCGTATCCTGGTTACGCTTCACCTAACTTGAATCAACAGTTACCATTCGTGGCGACTTTAGAGTTGCCTGATTTACATCGGTTAACCAATGAACCAATTGCTTACGCCCCATGGTGGCCAGTGATTCCGCGCAAACTTCCATCTGACATTCCTAAATTCAATGGAAATCCAGGTGAAGACCCGTCGAATCATGTGATGACATTTCATCTATGGTGTTCGTCGAACACTTTAACTAACGATTCGATAAGGCTTCGCCTTTTTCAGAGGACATTGACAGGTCCAGCGGCAAAATGGTATATAGAATTGCCTAGAGCCTCGTTCGACAATTTTAGCTCCCTTGCCACGACATTCTTAACCCACTTTCAATTACCAATAAGGTACGAAACGGGAACAGAGATATTGACCAATTTCAAACAGACAACCACAACTCATATATCAGATCATATACATGAGTGGCGACGTCGACGAAGAATGGTTAAAACATACGTTCCTGATCAGCTTTTAGCTGAGTGGTTTATAAAGTCGTTACTTCCGGCCATAACGGAAGATGTAGCAAAGGGAGGAGTCGTAACAGAAGAGCAGGTTATCGCTCGTGCACAATATTTGGACTTAGTATATACTCAGTCCGGCACGCTCTATGACAAAATACCAGACGCCCCTAGACCAGAGTTTTCAATCCCTCCTCCTCCTAAATCAAATAGTGACTCTCATGCCGGTGATGGCGTGATTGGCACGGCAAACACGAATCCGAAAAAGACCCATCAAAAGAAGGCCCGTAAGGATTCGAATCAAAATGCGCATGAAGAAGTTCTTGCTTCGGAAGTGAATGTCGTATCGACAGATAAGGGCAAAGAAACCAATCAACAAGGAAGAAAGAAGAAACAAAACCAAGGGAAGAAGAATAAACAAGGTGAGTCATCTCCTAAGAAAAATTCTTCAAACCCTCCTGGGAATAGGAAACGGTATCCATGTCAAATATGCGATGACAAAGATCACAACACTAAGGATTGCCCATTCAAAGCTGAGCTAAAGAGGTTCTTTAAAAGTCCTCATACCTCAACTATGTCAAGTGATAAATTTCCTAACCCAGGTCAAAATCTGGTTGATAGTGGAAATGCTTCCCCATCTCAAGTGCTTATGTTGTCGGTTTCAAAACAGCAAAATGATGCTTTAATTTCGACAAGGAACAAAGATTACGGGAACCCACAGGTGTCGAACGATAAAGGTAAAGATCAACCTAGCAGTCCGACAACAACTTTGGCAGAAGTCGTAACCCCCATCACGCATGAATTAACAATAAAACCGCCAAAGGGAGTAGTGCACAAGTCGACCTTTAATCCTCGTGCCAGAGCGGCACAACATTATAACATAGTGGAAGATTTGGCGCAATCGCCATCTGCTATGTCGACTCTTGAGGTACTACAACATTGCCCATCCCAAAGGCAGGCATTGTTATCAGCAATTGGTGGGGTGGATCCTAAAGATTCCAATCTAGTGTCCTTTGATCACAAAGGTTATGATCCTCAGTTACCAGCTCAACTAGCTTTCCTCGTCCAAGTGAAAGCCCTCAACAAAACAGTTCATAGAACGATTATCGATGAGGGGGCATCGACATGTATTATGTCGATGAGTTGCTGGAAGACTTTAGGATCTCCAACCTTGTCGCGATCATCGACAACATTAAAATCATTCGACGGAAGGATATATACCCCTTACGGTATCCTTAGTAACCTGAAAGTTGAACTAGGGGGCAAAACAGTAGAAATAGATGTTGAAGTCATTGATGGCAATCTTGACTATAACATCCTACTGGGAAGACCGTGGATTTATGCCATGCAGGCTGTTGTGTCGACCTATTTTTGGAAGATCGCATTCCCCTTTGAAGGAGGGATTACGGTCGTCGATCAACAAAACTTCCTCCCTAATGGTTCACAAGTTACAGGAAGCGTTCCCATGATCCATGGCGACCGGTCGATTCAAGATATTGGAGTAGGTCTGTTGAAAGATCCCACTATGATGGGAACTTTCGCGCTACCACCTCCTATTTGCATAGGAAATGTACCATTTGTAGCAACATGCAATATGGTATCCACCTTGAAAGTCACAGAAGGCAGAGTCGCTATGGATCATTCGATGGTTTTGCCACCAAGCCCCATTGAAATATTGTAGAAATCAATGTTTCAGGCCTGGGAGGCGAACCCCAATCAGCGCTCATCGAGCATTTGGGTAGATAGATCTAGAGAAAATGGTACCCCATTAGATCCTTGGTCAAAAGTACATGAGACTGACGAAGGAATCTTACAATCAATGATGATTGAGGGGGCACCATGGAATGACCACCACCATCGTTCCCTTCTTCCAGAATACGAAGAAGATACTCAAAAGGATCTTTACCACCCTTCAGTCTTTGAATTCCTAACAAATACTGTAAACACGGTGGATTCCGAGCGAAACTTATCCAATATTGAAGAGACTATAGCCATAAATATCTCGACCAAAATAGGTGTTGTAGAGAATATTCATGTTGGCAAAGGTTGTTCCCCTTCAGAACTCGAAATATATAACGCTCTTTTTCGCGAATTTAGAGATGTCTTTGCTTGGTCATATGATGAAATGCAAGGCATCGACTTGAGTATCGTTGAACATGAAATTAAAATGTATCCTAATGTCAAACCAGTAAGACAACGGCTTCGACAGGTGCACCCTAAGAAAGCCGCTGCCATTAAAGCAGAAGTTGAGAAACTTCTCCATGCTGGATTCATCTACCCGGTTCCTCTAACCGATTGGGTATCGAATATTGTCCCTGTTATGAAAAAACAAGGGACGATAAGAGTGTGCGTCGATTATAGGGATGTAAACCAAGCTTGTCCGAAGGACAACTACCCTACGCCCTTCATCGACCAGATAATTGATGAATGCGCCGGATGTGAAATCTTTTCCTTTATGGATGGATTTTCCGGGTATAATCAAATAAATATCCGCCCACAGGACCAGTCAAAGACTGCATTTATATGTCCGTGGGGCACGTTCGCTTATCGAAAATTACCCTTTGGCTTGAAGAACGCAGGGGTAACTTTTCCGAGGGCTATGAATTACGCCTTCCATGACATCAAGAGCATTGTTCAACCATATCTCGACGATCTTCCGGCTCATTCGCGAAAGCGGACTGATCATCCGCAGCATTTAAGAGCGATATTTCTACGTTGCCGACACTACAAGATAAGACTCAACCCTCACAAATGTGTGTTTTGCGTCGGTTCTGGTCGTTTACTTGGCTTTGTAGTCTCTAAAGATGGGATTCGTCTCGACCCCTGTAAGGTTCAGGCAATCATTAATTTGCCTCCACCTTCGAGATTGCTTCAGATTCAAAAACTCCAAGGGAAAGCAAACTTTCTGAGGAGGTTCATTCCAAATTACGCAGAACTTGCTAAAGGTTATACACGTCTTTTGAAAAAGGATGTACCCTTCGATTGGGACCAGGTTGCGCAAGCTTCCTTTGACGCTTTGAAAGAGTCCCTAGTAAAAGCATCATTAATGTACGCCCCAGATTATCTTAGGGATTTTAACCTGTATCTAGCTACGGCAGATACAACCATTGCGATGGTTTTAGTACAAGAAGTCGATGGAGTTGAACACCCTGTATATTATTTAAGTAAAAACTTAAATGATACAGAAAGTAAATATTCTTACGTTGAAAAGCTAGCCCTCGCTGCTGTTCAAGCGGTACGGAGATTTCGACATTATATCCTCTTTAGGAAAACTACCATTCTGTCAGATTGCAACCCCATGACTTATATACTGTCGCGACAGTTGCTGGGGGGCAAATATTCCAAATGGATAGCGATCCTTCAAGAGTTTGATCTAGGATTTGTGAAATCCAAGTCAAAGAAAGCTCTGGTATTCGCAGAATTATTATGCGATCTCCCATCATCGTCCAATGACGAAACTTCCAAGGAGTCAATAGTGGACGAGACTTTATTTCTGATATCTGCAAGCGATGAATGGTATGGAGATATAATTATCTATCTCCAAACCCGAAAGTTTCGGCCTGACACCTCGCACTCCGAACAGAAACGTATACGATACCAAGCAAAAGACTACATGATCGTCGGTGATACTCTTTACCGTCGTGGTGTCGATACCGTTCTGAGGAGGTGTCTCACCCATGAAGAAGCCGAAAAAGCCCTGAATGAGTGTCATTCAGGCGCGTGTGGGGGGCATCAATCAGGTTTCGCTACAGCCCAAAAGATATTAAGAGCAGGATATTTTTGGCCAACAATGTTTAAAGATTGCATAATCGCAGTCCGAAGTTGTCATTCCTGCCAAATCTTTGATAGCAAAACCAGAAGACCACCCGCACTGCTGCAACCAATAGTTGCGGTTGGGCCTTTCACCAAATGGGGCATCGATTTCATGCAATGTAACCCCACCTCGACCGGGGGGCATGGGTATATTATAGTCGCAGTTGACTATTTTACCAAGTGGGCCGAGGCGATGCCTACATTGGACAATACTGGTGAAACAACTGCCCTTTTCTTTTTTAATCATGTAGCCGCCAGGTTCGGCGTACCCCAGGCTATAGTTACAGATCATGGATCGCATTTCCGCAATCACATGATGGTCGAATTAGCTGCCAAACTAGGGCTATCTCACGACAGTTCTACTCCGTATTATCCACAAGCCAACGGACAAGTTGAAGCAATCAACAAGGTCCTGAAGCGTATGTTGCAAAGGATGATCGGAGTTCATAAAAGAAGATGGCACCTAATCCTGTATGCAGCCTTGTGGTCCTACCGAACCTCGGTAAGAAACACGACCGGATTCACACCTTTCCAATTGGTGTACGGTCTAGAAGCAGTCTTACCGATCCAGTGTGAAATTTCGTCGCTTAAACTCGCAATTGATCTCCGCCCCGGAACTTCGAAAGAAGAGGCTCGTTTCTTGGAATTAATCCAATTGAATGAAACCCATCGTGATGCCGCTTTGGCTAACGAAGCCCATAAGAAACGAGTCAAGGCTCAGTTCGACAAAAATGTCAAACCCCGTGTCTTCTCAGAAGGTGATTTGGTCTTACTTTATGACCAAGAATCCGATAAATTAGGAGCAGGTAAATTCAATTCCTTATGGATGGGCCCCTATATTGTTAAAAGAGTGTTAGCAAAAGGAGCCTACGAGTTAATAGATTACGACGGAATTCCACTGGCGCAGCCCCGGAACGGGCTGTACCTCAAGCGTTACTATGCTTAAATAGTAACCTGCATGCTTTTGTTGTATTTTGTTTTCGCCAAAGTTCTTGTTCTGGTTGAGTGATTCCCCTTTTTCATTCGTTGCAGATGTCAAACCTTATGGAGACATGTGTTGGATATGCCGACGGAGCGAGTCGTAGTTCGCGGAACCTATCCTCCGCAGCATGGGCCATTTTTGATCCAAGCGGCGAGTTAGTAATTTTCAGAGGTGTATGTATTGGGCAATCAACGAATAACATCGCTGAATATAGCGCGTTGATAGAACTACTCTCTGATGCCATCACACGAGGCATACGCCGACTAATTGTCAGGCTAGACTCACAGCTCGTAGTACTACAACTCAATGGTATATATTCTGTTCGTAATCCAGCTATTTATCGCATGTTCCTAAGAGTAAAGATCTTGGAAAGACGATTTGATTCAATTCAATATCAACACATTTCAAGAAATCTAAACACATTAACTGACTCATTGGCAAACTATGTGTTAGATAGACATTTGCAACATTTATAAAAAGGACACATCATAAAAAGTGTACATATGAATCATCCAAATCAACCAGAATAAGACTCGAAAATCAAAATATATATATAAGCTGTTCATAAAGTTCATACATAATGTCCTGTAACCGAGACAAAAATTGGTCATATGACCTAAAAACTCAAAATGCTAGGGGGCACCCTAGCCTAGTGATGCTCCTGATAGTAAGCCACAGTCTGTGCTATCATGCGCAGAAGACGGGTCCATCGTCTAGGCACACCGATAGTATGCTGCTGCATCGGTAAAGGTAACTCGTCAATCTGTACATCCGGAAGACCACGGGTAAGGTTCTCAACCTGACCCTGCACAGCTGTAAGGGTCTCTGTGTCACTAAGATCACGGATAATAACTCTCCGAGCAGGCTCCTCTGCCGGAGCAGCAACGGGTGGTCTCAGACGAACTGCCGGACGAACAGGACCGACATCTGCGAGCGCACATGAGTTCAATTAAAGTCTTGAGAGAATAAAGCACAAGAACATTATGAATGAAAACAATGAACAGTAATATGGTTGAAGTTCTTACCAGTAGCATCCCACTGAACACCGTCTGGCAGTACCATATCCGGATCACCCCGGAAATCCATACCAACATATGGGTACTCGGAAAAAGCCATCTCCTGGCGATCGAACCACCTGAAGAAAGCAGCATTGAAAGAAATCTGGGATTGACCTGCATGTCTGGACATGTGATCGACCCATCGCTGCATATGTGGCTCGGTAGGAGAAGGCACTCCGAGATCAATGTACTGAGGTTGCATCAGAGGGATCTTCTCCAAGGCGAAGGCAGTCAGAATCGAACCAAAACCAAAGTTCTTTAGCTTCCCGTCCTTCACCTTGTTCAATTGATTTTTCATCTGACTAAGCACTGCATCACTCCAATTGAAGATCTTCGGTTGGAGACATTCCAAGGCGTGCTGCATATGAGACCTGTTGGCAACATGTAAAGATGCGCTACCGGCCATCCTACCAAGAGTATACAGAATGGACCTGAGAGGCCTGCTAGTAACGTCACGGATAACCACCTTGCCGTCTCTGCTCGGCTGGGACCCCTCCCTGCAATACTGGCGGACATAATCTCTCACGGAATCATTCCCCCGAACTGTACCTGATAAAGAAATAGGGGCACCTCGCCTTGACAGGCCAGTCAAGAAGTAAATATCTATCACAGTCAATGGAATAGGTTTGTTCCTGATCTGGAATACTTGGTTAACAGGATCCCAAGCATCAAGGAAGTACTGCAGTAGTGAAATCTGTGCTCTCATGCTAGAAATACGGAAAAACTTCAGTAAACCACAGTCTCGTAATGCGCCCACCGTAACAGGATCATGAAGGGCAATCATATCTTCTTCTTCATGTTCTCGTTCTCGCCATGTTAGGGCCATCTTGTTCAAGAATCCCTGCAAAACAAACAAGAGAATGAGTCAGCTCCTGAAATTGATGAAAAACTGGCGAAAATTTCATCAAAATCTGTAAAAAATTGTTGCTTTTATGCCCCAAAGCAGGTGCCCAGTATACTACCTGCGTTGGGAGACAAGCTGCCTTCAAGCAGCTTGGATCCCAACGTAGTTTTCGAATGGGGAACCTGCGTTGATCAGAGGGTGCCCTGGCAAAACCCCAGAGGCTCAATAGAACAGCAAAACAGGCATAAAACAGGAAAATGAAACCATGAAAATGAAGAGCTAAGGTTTAGCTCCTACCTGGTCCAAACGGTGCCGAAAATCGTCCGCAGAATCTCCCGGAATCAGCTGATGAAAATCGAGGGGAAAGAGGCTCCTCCAAAGCTCCAACAAGCAAAATGTAAATGAAATGGTAAAATGAGAGGTAAAACCCTTGTTATTTGCTTTCTTACGTAATTCAAGGTAAATATTAATGTGTTAATCTCATTTTCAAGTAAATATTACTCATTTCTAACTAGTTTGTTGCAGCAAATTGAAAAATGCAGTGCTATCAAGGAAAAAGAGAAGCTACTTATGGTAAAAATCAAAAGTAAACCATATAATCGAGCAGTTTTAGCAATGTTCATGCTCGTTAAAAAATAAACATAAATTGTGAGCAATCTTTCCCTAACAGTTCAAGCTCACCCAGAAAAAATGAACCGGTAAATAACCTTGAGAAAAGTAACCTTTGAAAGCCATGTTAAAAGCCCTTGGTCGTGTTTATATGCCATCACCTCCATCCGTTCATTTGGCCAATCGTTCATCTCCATATGTTTGTTTACCCATTTTGAGGAACAGCTGCGAAGAGTGATTTCACTTAGCCATCCTTGTGACACTGCCGTGATTGGAAAATTCCAACCTGTACCTGGAATCTACTGCTATCCCCGTTTATCACTCGTTCCTCAAAAGACGAGTCTTCTTTGAGCTCTTTTCACTGACTCGTAAAATATGAAAAGTTTGCCGAGTTTTGGCATTCCAGCTCGTTAAAAGGACCGGAAGAGCTATCCCTCCTCTAGATTTTAATCTTTTTGGACCTGAGGGATTATTGCACAAAAAGATCGAGCGCTTGTTTTGTTCGGCTCGTTAAAGAAATCGAAAATCCATCCCTTCTGTATTATTTTATACTTTTTCGGACTTAAGGGATTAGAAGACGAAAAAGGAATTTTGGAGTTAACTTTCCGTACCTTTTCAGACTCTCTAAAAATGAAAAGGACCGAGTTTTCCTTGTCGTTAGACTCGTTAAAATGATTAAATAGGGACAAACTTGTCTTTAGACGAGAACGAGTTTCCCTATCGCTAGGCTCGTTAAAACATAGCGATGGGCTTGCCCGAAGGGCAGGTTATAGAACAAGCATATGTTATCCTCCTCAAGCTTGACAAAAATAAAGAGGTACTGGTCAGCAATGACTGGGGAAAAATTGGGAGAACCTCACAGCATTAATGGTAGCAAGTCGCTCTTGAACATGACACTTTGTCCTCCGTATCACATCGGGTTGGGTTGTTTCATTCACCGGTCTCATAACCATGGTCCTCGCCACACCATCCACAATTGGGGTAATGCTACCAATCCATCACATCAGTGTCGTTATATGTTCAAGAGATGTGGTTCTGCAAAGAGTCAACCGTGTCCCATCCACTGCCATACATTATCCTTCATCCACTTCATGACCGCCACCCTGAATCATACATCACAATTTGTTTTCACCTCATCACAATCACTAGCTCCGTTCCGTGTCACTGATGTGGGATTCATTAAGGCCCTCCTTTGACGGATCGCTCCTTGTCGACATCAGCTCACTATCCAAGGAGTTGATCTAGGAACACCCCCTTCAGTACTTTGAAGCTTGCATGCCTCAATGGCAAGTTTCTCACTTCCGGCGACAGGTATACATCAATGACCTTCGACCAGAAGATTTTGCATGGTGGTCGACGCCAAGTCCTTTATTCCCACCATGTGAATTGTACTGCCGTACCTTGAGGGTCATCATCCTTATCGGTGATTCCTCTCGTGCTGGTTAACGGTTTACATCATTGACCGGTAATCAAGCGATGTCTTTCCATGTTCGACTTCAAGAAATTCTCACATGGATCGACTTGTACATCGAGTGAAGATCGGAAGAGATTGAAGACCCCGGATCTAGTTTCATCCATCCGGGCTGCGATATATATTCAGGACATAAAGACATTTGATATGTACATCATTACAGCAGATGATCATCCTTCTCAAAGGATGATAATTTCAGCAGAGAATTATCGGTCTACAATCAGACGATCGTCTGTTCTATGTACCAAAATGTATTTATAAAACTGAGCATGGGAATGCCCGCCTCAGCTAGATCATGAAAATGTATGAAAAATAATGTATTGTATTGTATCTTATTACAGGACACTTCTCAGCAGATTGAATGAACTTCGGATCCTCTCAATAAAGCATTTCACCCGATAAACGACCTCATACTTTAGGGGGCATCTGTTATAGACAATTTTGTGCCTTACAGCAATAAGCATGAATTGTCAATAATCCAAGGGATCCAAAGTTCCATAAACATGATGTTCCTACCCCTAGAGGAACAAGGTCAGCAAACCAACAGCTCTCAGATCAGTTCTCCACCTGAAAACACTCAAAAACAAGCGATCCTGAAATCAAAGCAGGTGCTCCACTAGGTTTCTGCGCTGAAACTCAGTTGCTCCATGGTGTACCTGTGTTGCAAAGCAAGTGGAACAAAGGCCACCTGCGCTGAGCGAGATGGGACAAGTGGCACACTGAGTCATTGCTCTGGAATCTTCCAAAAATGACACTTGGATCAGGTATTTCGCCTTGTAATGAGTCAGAGGCTCTGTTTCTCCAAGTGGAAGCAAGGTTCTCCAAGTGGACTCAAGAACTGAAGATCAACTAAAGATTAACTGAAGAGAGAGAGGACACAAGGCAGCTACACATCAGTTGCAGGCTGACTCATCCTTTCTCAATTCATCTATATATTGAGCTCTCTCCTATGAGCTCAGGAGGCTGGAATTTTGTGCAAAGTAATGATATGTTGTTGGTTTCACTATAGAGCTATTGGGTGATTGCTTGAGAGAGGTGAAGAGGAGAAATTCTTCCTGCTGGGAGGTGTTGTTGGATTAGGACCTTCAATGGTTGTAACGCTCTCAGAACCTTTACTTCTTCATTAATAAAAGCTATTGAGGTTCTTCTATATGCTCTTGTTTCAATGATATATTGTGATGATTGTATATTTGATTTACACTAATCTATGAATCAGTTATGATTGCATGTTGCTTGTAGTTTCCTTCTTTGCTATTTTGCAGGATCTCACTGTAGCTGGGCTAGCAATAGAGCAAGGAGCTGGGAGCAAGCAGCCATAAAGAAGAGTTTGGATTCGACATTAAGCGCAAGGCAACGGTTAGTGCATTCCTCCATTCTCTTTTGCTTTCATAAAGAAGTAAACCTTAAGTAGTTTGTTTTACAGTTGTTGCTAAGGTACTATCACCCTTAGAGTGGGATAGGGTCATCCGAGTCAGATACTTTTCCCTACAACAGTAAGTAGAAATGTGTGAGGAAGGTGGTAGCCAAAGAAATGAAATTTTTAAATGAAGCTCTAGGTAATTCAATATATCGTTTAATTTTCATACCAGTAGGAGTGCTTGTAAAAGACGTAATCAAATCGAATCATCATTAAGGGAGTTCGAAGAACACCATAGATGATAAGTCCTGACATGCGTTGATGGGTCTTCTCCAGGATTCCCATTGAATTTTGGGATATCAGAACTCAATTTCATAGGAATAATCAACCACTAAGGCGAATGAGCAATAGGATCATTGGTGAGCCGAGTCAAATTAGGAAATTTGAGAGTTTCCACAAATGGTAACTGCCTATTAAAATCTAGTGGAGGGTAACCTGGATAAGAGAGAATAACTTGACCAACATGTATTTTTTCTTCATGATAGGGAGGGTTATGATAAAGAGGATCACATGCACCAAAATAAGGAGGATTCACATATCCAGCATATGCATAACCTTGTTGTTCAGTTCCAAGATAACCTTGGAAATGTTAGAGAGGCTTGGTTTTGACTTGCTAGCCTTGATAGGGCACTTTAAGAATACCCTAATAAGGTTGATACTGTTTCCCTATGGGATTTCTCTTCATCCCAACGTAAGGTGGATTCAGTGGAGGTTGTGCCATACCATAAGTAATCTTTCCTACTAGAATTTAAGGAACACCTTGTCCAAGAGATTGAGACTATAAGGTACCTTGTAAATGATTGGTAAGTGGAACATGGGGAGTATGAGAGACTGATGGAATAGACTAAACAACAATTATATCCTATAAAGGTTGGCTTACATGAATTTGAGCTTGTATAGGCACAAAACAATATGTAGGAATTTGAGATGTGGATGACACAGGTTGAGAGTTCAAGAATGGATCCATATTTAAACTAGGTTGTACAGGAAAATTAGGTTTCCAAACATTAGAAACCATTCCGGCATATGGAAGATTTAGATAAGGATGAGAACCAATTCAAGGTATACCAACAACATGCTTCCCCCTACTAAAGGAGAATGGGATGATAGAGGAAGCTGCTCCCCTTGTAGAGGGTACCCAACATTAGGAGAGCTAGGGTTTTGAGGATAGCAAAGCCCACTAACATAAGGGCTATCCTACTATTCAACTGTAGGTGTATATGGGGGATAGGGAGCAGGATGTATAGTGATAATAAAAAATGTGCCAGATGGAAATCCACAAATAGATAACAAGGGAGAGGTCCATGGAATGGATGTTGTATGAGAGAAGGTACCAGATAAAGAATGATAACCAGTTGGGAAGGACAGACCACCATACAGATGTGCCTCTGGTGATGTTGGAAAAATTGATGAAGAATCAACACTAGTTGTCTCAGCCATAGTGGTTGACATAGGATGGGAAAACATAGCGAATTCTTTCATGGTTAACTGTCGCAAAAAATATTGCTGTGAGAAACTCAATGGTGAGTGGGAAGAATCAAGTAAACGAGTGTTTGTATAGTTTGAATAAGAGCAAGAGGATGATCCTGATAAAATGAATTCCACTCCAATGAACAAGAGTAGAGGGATGAGGTTCTTTCTGTGGTATCTCTTTGATACTCACAAGGCTAGGTGGAAGGGGTTCACTATCGGTTCCAAGATATATGGTTGTGGTTGTGTCTGAGACAAAGGAAGAGAAGAGGGAAGTCTTGAAGTAACTCAGGAACATGGCTGAGGTACCTCAGATTGACTAACCTCAGGTAATAAAGTCTCTGATTTAGTAAATTCAGGTTCAATGACCTCAGGCAACAAAGTCTCAGGTGCTTCAGCTTCAACTGTGTTAGATTCACCAGCAAATGATGAAGTAATCACATGCTCAGTACTCAAAGGGAAGGATAACTATAATAAAAAAGGTCATTGGTGAGGGTCATGCCTATGAAAAACCTTTAAGGTCCATCACCAATGAAGCATATGGCGACGGTCCTTAAAAAACTTTGTTGTAAGTGTGTATATTGATGGTTGTTTAAGGTTTGTCACCAAAGCCATTTTCAATGACACTTTTGGTGAGGATCATTAAAGTCTTGTCACTAATTCTCTCTTTGTTGACACTTATAATGATGATCTTTTATTGAACCTCACCAATGCTCTTTTTTCTTACTTTTGGCGATGGTCAAAGATTGTGCGTCATCATTGATCATTCCAATGAAGTTTTGATGACGTTATCTGCATGTTACTATATTTTTTCTTAGAATTTAATAATTTAATACCATTGTTGTGAAGTCTTTTTTATTATGTGTCCAAGGCCATAGTGGTTAGAGTGAGTCAATATGTTAATAAGTAATTATTGTGTATCATTTACCTCAAGTAATGAGATATAATTTTCCTATGAGTAAACACATGATTCATCTTTATTAGGTTTATTGTCTAGAAAATTCCCTTTAGATAGAGTTCCACTAGTGTGTTTAGTAACTATATTATTTAATACATAATCAAGCTTTGTCAATTCTATTAATGAGAGAGACCTAACACTCCTCAATGCTCCTAGCACACCTTAACATGCTTTGGCACATGCTAACACATTCCTTGGCACCTCGCATTTCTTGGAACATATCCATGCCTAGAACATATTGCCATGACTAGGATTCCCAAGCAAATGTTGCAATGCCCTAGCATAGCATATCACTCTCCTAGAATGTGTCGGTATGCCTTGTTGTCCCTTTCATGCCCTAGAACACCTTAGCATGCATTGACATACATTAGCACTTTGCGTGTATTGGAACCTAGTATTAGTGTGCCTAGCATGCTCCTTTTGAAAAATATAAATTCCTAACTTATTAACCCTCTTATGTGTTCATTTCCTTGAATTTTAGCGCATTACTTCCTTTTGTTGATTGTACACCCCTTGACACATATTGGCATACCCTGATACCTTGCACATCCTAGCATGCCTTATCACCTGGCATGTCTTAGCATGCCTTGACACTATTTGACACATGTTAGCACACCCTAGAACTACCTAGCCCACTTTGGCACTTCTTCACATGCCCTAATATTCCTTAACGTACCTTCTCACTCCCTCCTTGGCATGACAACTAGAACTCATTGATATTCCTTGACGCACACTCATCTTCATTCACTTCTATGCATTTTGATCTAGTGCTCCCTTGTGTTGAACTAGTACTCCATAACACTCCTCAACATTCATTTTCACTCTGTAGCACACTTTAGCACTCTTCGACAAGTCCTGCCACTTCATAACATGCATAACACTCCCTGACACACATTGGCACTTGGCATGTTTTGGCTCTTGGTAAGTCTTAGCATGTCTAACATGCGTTGAGATGACTTGGTATTCTTTGGCATGGTTTAATATTAAAGTTATTTGAGATAGATTATTGGAAAGTATATGAGAAGTAGAAAAGGAATATTTGGCACTTATAATGCACTAACACTTGGCACCTGGCACCTATTGGCACCTAGAGTTGGTGTGCCTATCATGAACCTCATGGAAAAGGTAAACTGATGACTTATTAACCCTCTTATCTGTTCATTTCCTTATAGTTTAGCTTGTTTCTCCCTTTTGTTTCCTTGACATCCCCTGCACACATTGTCACACCGTTGCACATCTTGGCATGCCTTAGCACTTGGTAGATCTTAACACGCATTATCTGACACATGTTAGCATTCCAAAAATGCCTTGGCACTCATGCCCTCACAACTAGCCTTACATTTTTCCATGACATGGGAACCTTACATTCCCTAGAACACCTTTGCACTCCCTAGCTTTCATTCCCTCATAGATAGCCTTACTTTTTTTGCAACTTGAGAAACCAATCAAGTCATTAGAAAAACAATGTTGTGCCCAACCCAAAGTCTCCCTTTCTCTGAAATTCCTTTTTCCATGCCTTATCAAAATCATAGGATTCCCTCCTGCAAGTCATATTCTGAACTTCTCCTAAAACAATTCATCCTTAGGACACCTAGAATTGGCTAACACTCCTTGGCATAGACTCTTATTCATTCATTTCCAAACATTTTGACCTATTTCTCCCATGTGTTCCGATGGAACTCCTTAACACTCCTCAACATGCATTGACATTATCTTCCACGCATTAGCACAACTTTTGATTCCTTGTCATACCCTGGCACTCCTTAGCTATCATGACCTTAAAACGATTGTTACCTTTTTTCAGACTTGGGAACCCAACCAAATCCTTCCTTGATTATAATAGCTTGACCAATTTACAGTTACTACAACTAGACAATGTATTTTTCATCTAAGAATATCTATAACTCATCTTAGGCTACTCATGTCCAATCTCAAATCACACCACTTAACAAGTTACCAAGTCAAGGATCACATCCAACTGTGGCCATAAAACAATTACGAAACATAATTTACATCTTCACATGCCATACTACCTGGAACATCTAAAAATCCCTTAGCACTATGTGGTGTGTGTTAGCATCCTTTGCATTTCTAGGCATACTTTTCATGCCCTAGCACATCCTAGCACTCCCTGACATGCCCTGGAACTCTAGCATACCTTATCACTACCTAGCATATAACCTTGTCACACCCTCCTTACAACACTTGTAACTCACTAACACTCCCTATCACACACTCTTACCTGTTCATTTACATGCATTTTGAACTAGTTCTCCCTTGTGTTTCTGTGGCACTCCCTAACACTCCTTAACACGCATTGGCACACCCTGGCACCTGGCACATCTTGCCATGTTGCCATGGCACTCTAAAATTCCTTGGCACTACTTAGCATACCTTGTCACTCCCTCCTTAGCATACCTAGAACTCACTAATACTCCATGTCACCCACTCGTATTCATTCATTTCCATGCATTTGAAACTAGTGCTCCCTTGACTTTCCTTTGCACTCCATAACACTCCATGGCATCCATTGGAACACCCTAGCACCTGACACATCTTGTCATGTTTCCCTAGCCTCTAGCATGCCTTAACGCTACCTAGCATACCTGGTCACTCCGTCCTTAGCTCACTTGGAACTCACTGACACTTTGTGTCACAAACTCTTAATTTTTCATTTGCATGCATTAATTTGACCTAGTGCTCCCTTGTGTTTCCCTGAAACTTCCTAACACTTCCTAGCACATGTTGGTATACTCTCTCACCTAACACATCTTGGTTGCATGCCACCCTGACACTCTAACATGACTCAGCGTTGCCTAGCAAACCATGTCACTCTATCCTTAGAAAACCTTGGAACTCGGTGAAACTTCCTATCAAACACTCTTATTCGTTCATTTCCATGCATTTTGACCTAGTTATCCCTTGTGTTTCCTTCGTACTCCCTAACACTCCTTAGCACGCATTTGCACACCTTCGCTCTTGGCACATCTTGGTATTCTTCCGTAGCACTCTAACATGTCTTGGTATTACATAACATACCTTGTCACTCCCTCCTTAGCACACCTCGAACTTGCTGACACTTCATTTACATGTATTTGAAACTATTGCTTCCTTTTGTTCCCCTAACACTTGGCCCTAACACTCCCTATCATGTGTTCGTGCCACACCTTGGAACTTGGAACAAATTGGCATGCCTTAGTGTTTGGCTTGTCTTGGCATGCCTAACATGTCTTGAAACTATCTAGCATGTGTTAATAATTCCTGCCATTCCCTGGCACACCTTGGGACTCCCTAGTTTTCATGCCCTCATAGATAGCCTTACTTTCTTTGGGAGATGGGAACCTGACCAAGTCATTGTCAAAATAATTTTGTGCCCAACCCAAAGTCTCCCTTTTCTGAAATTGCTTTGACCACCCCCTTATTGTAACCATAGGATTCCCTCATGCAAGTCCTATTATGAACTTCTCCTAGCACAATTTGTCCCCCAGACACCTAGAATTCATTGACACTCCTTAACACATACTCTTATTTCTTTATTTCCATGCATTTTGACCTAATTCTCACTTGTGATTCCCTGGGACTCCCAAACACTCCTCAACATGCATTGAAAATGTCTGACACATGTTAGCATTCCTTTTCATTGCTTGGCACGCCATGAAACTCCTTAGGAATCATGCCCTCACAACTACCCTTACGTTTTTGGGACTTGAGAACCCAACCAAGCCTTTCCTTGACTACAACAACTTGCCAGAATTATGGTTACTACAAAAAGACTATTTCTTGTTCACCTAAGAATTGACTATAAATCATCTCAGGCTACTCACGTACAATTTCAACTTATCCCGCTTAACAAGTTGTAACTTACCAAGTCAAGGCTCATGTCCAACTGTGGTCATAAAACAACTGAACAACATAGTTTACATATTGACATGCCATAACACTTGGCATGTCTAACAATCCCTTTGCACTATGTGGTATGTGTTAGCACCCCCTACATTCTTTAGCATGTTTTCACACTCCCTAACACACCCTACTAGTCCCTAACATGCCTTGCCATTGCTTAGCATATAACCTTGTCACTCCCTTCTTAACACACTTGAAACTCACTAACACTCCCTATCACACACACTTATTTGAACTTTATTTCCATGCTTTTTAAGCTAGTTATCCCTTGTGTTTCCATGGCACTCCCTAACACTACTTAGCACAAATTGACACACATTGGCGCCTGGCACATCTTGGCATGTCACCCTAGTACTCTAGCATTCTTTGGCGCTACCTAGCATACCTTGTCACTCTCTCCTTATCACACCTATAACTCACTGATACTCCCTGTCACAAACTCTTATTCATTCATTTCCATGCATTTGAAACTAGTGCTCCCTTGTCTTTCTGTGGCACTTCATAGCGTGCATTGGCACATCCTAGCATGTAGCACATCTTGGCATGTTTCCTAGGCCTCTAACATGCCTTACCACTACCTAGAATATATTTTCACTCCCTCCTTAGAACACTTGGAACTCAGTAACACTTCCTATCACAAAATCTCATTCTTTCATTTCCATGCATTATTTTGATCTAGTGCTCCCTTCTATTTCCTTAGCACTCTGTAACACTTCCTAGTACACGTTGGCACACCCTGGCACTTGGAACATCTAATGTAAATGTTTCCTTGTGACTATAACATGCCTTATCACATCCTAGCGTACCATGTCACTCCCTCCTTAACATCGTAGAATTCCCTAACACTCTTTGTCACACACTCTTATTCATTCATTTCCATGCATTTTGACCTAGTGCTCCTTTGTGTTTCCCTAACACTCACTAACACTCCTTAGCACACATTGGCACACATTGGCACTTGGTACATCTTGGCATGCTTCTCTAGCACTATAGCATGCCTTAGCACTACCTAGCATACCATATCACTCCTTTCTTAGCACACTTGGAAATTGCTAACACTCTGTATCACACACTCTTATTCATTCATTTCCATGCAATTGAAACTAGTACTCCCTTGTGTTTCCTAGAGCTCCCTAATACTCCCTAGAATGCATTGGCACCACACCCTAGCACCTAACACATATTTCTATGCCTTAGCACTTGACATGCCTTAAAATTCCTAACATTCCTTGGAACTCTCTAGCATGTGTTAGAACTTCTTAGAATTCCAAAGCACAAATTGGCACTCCCTAGTTGTTATTCCCTTATAAATAACCTTGTTTTTTTCACAACTGAGGAAACCAACCAAGTCATTGAAAAAATAATGTTGTGCCTAGCCCAAAGTCTCCCTTTATCTAAATTTGTTTTTTCCAACCCCTTATCAAAATTGTAGGCCTACCTCCTGCAAGTCCTATTCTAAAATTATCCTAACAAACTTCGTCCTTGGGACACTTGGAATTCACTTACACTCCTTGGCACACACTCTTATTCATTCATTTCCATGCATTTTGACCTAATTCTTCATTGTGATCCCTAACACTCCCAAACACTCCTCAGCATGCATTCATATTGCCTGGAATGTGTTAGCATGCCTTTTCATTCCTTATCATGCCCTAGAAATCGTTAGCTATCATGCCCTCACACCTACCCTTACTTGTTTTGCAACATGGGAACCCAACCAAATCATGCCTCGACAAGAACAACTTGACCAGGCTACAGTTAATATAACTAGACTATTTCTTTTTCACCTAAGAACATTTGATAACTAATCTTGGGCTACTCATGTTGAATCTAAACTCATACAACTTAACAATTTATGAAGAGAAGGCTCATGTCCAATCGTGGCCATAAAAGAACTAAGCAACATTGTTTACATCTTGACTTGTTATAACAGTTGGAACATCTAATAATCCCTTGGCACTATGTGGTGTGTGTTAGCATCCCATGCATTCCTTGGCATGCTTTGGCACTCACTAGCACACCCTAACACTCTTTTCCATGCCCTCACATTATAGCATGTCTTGACACTGCCTGGCATATAACCTTGTCACTCCCTCAACATAATTGGAACTCGCTAACACTCCCTATCACAAACTCTTATCTATTCATTTCAATGCATTTTGAAGTAGTTCTACCTTGTGTTTCTGTGACACTCCCTAACACTTCCTGGCACACATTGGTGCACTCTGGCACTCGGGACATCTTGTCGTGTCACCCTGGCACTCTAACATTCCTTAGCACTACCTAGCATACCTTATCACTTCCTTTTTAGCACACCTAGGACTCGTTGATTCTCCTTGCCATACACTCTTATTCATTAATTTCCATGCATTTGAAACTAGTGCTCCCTTGTGTTTCCCTGAGATGCCATAACACTCCCAGGCATCCACTGACAGACCCTAACACCTGGTACATCTTTTCATGTTTCCCCAACCTATAGCATGCATTAACACTACCTAGCATACCTTGTCACTCCCTCCTTAGCACACTTGTAACTCACTGGCTCTTCTTGTCACAAAATATTATTCATTCATTTGCATTCATTAATTTGACCTAGTTCTCCCTTGTGTTTCATTGGCCCTTCCTAACACTTCCTAGCACATGATGGCACACCTTGGCACCTAGCACAAATTTATGGGGTCTTTTATGTGACTAGATCACTAGCACTGAAATCCATCCTTACAATGGATGGTTCAACATCTTGATGATCCATATCCTATTGAACATAACTTTTGTATTAGTTATTTCTTTAATTGCAACACCTCCAGTAGATATTAATGGTGTTCATGAGCCTATTTATGGTTCTTTTATTTATGGAAACAATATTATCTCCAACGCCATTTTTCAATGAATGGTTACACAATAGGGACCCTATGAGCTAATCATTCATGTTGTCGATGTACTGTCCACATGACACAAAAATTAGATGGTCTATCATAAACAAACAATATATGATGGGTTTCATATATACCCAACTATTGTGCTATACAACAACCCCCCATTTCTTAATTTTTTACACAAAAGACTTTAATTAGAAATGGGTCCCTTTTTAATAAACTTAGTAAATTAGTGATTCAATAAAATCACTTGCATGGCATTAACCATATAACACATGAAAGCCCTTATCAAAAGGCTCAATACAATTGAACTCCTATCTAAAAAAATTTTTGATAAAATGTGAAGTATCCTTTTGAAAAGTCATCATAAATAATTCTTCAATGTGATAAAGAGATCAAAGATCGCATATCGCAATAATAATGCACTCATAAAAGGTCCTCATTAAAACCTCCGATCTGATAACCTAATTTCAATCGACAGTCAGAGGTATCATACAACATATAGCAAGAAGGACTTAAAATCCCCCGATTGCGATATTATAAAGAAAGGTGCTCATTTAAAGGAAACCTCACTAAAAGGTATTGGTTTTGAATATAAATTTTAAAAGAAATAAACTATTCGTTGAACATATCCCGCCTTATTATATTTTCCTTTATTTCAATCGGAGCTATTAATCTGAAGCGTTAAGCTCGACCCATTGAATCTCTCGATTGCAATTCATGATTTATCATTGATCGCTGATTGGGGAAATCTAAAGACATGCTTGAAAGGATCATTAAGCATATGGCCGATGCAACGAGTAAGTATGACATTTATTTATTACAATTGGCCAATATGATGGCTATTAATTTCACAGTTAAGGGTGAATCCTTCGAGGATTTCGCCCATGGTGATTCTTAAATACATTGGGTTTATAATATGTGAATTACCTTAAATGTTTTCATTCCGTTTTAGCTTTCAGCACAAATATTACTTTGTTACATTTTCCATTGTCTGTGCAGAGCTACTATAAGCTTATGAATCTGGAACAGATGGGAAAGAAGGTGAAGAAAGCCAAGGCCTTTATCATAGTTAAAGAACCAAGCCAACCAGAGCCGTATAAGAAAGGATTGATATCAGATACGACTTGCCTTGGTTTAGGAAAAGAAAGCTGGGAGAGTGTCTATAATCTACTAGAAGTGGAAGAGCCTAATGAACTCGAAGAAGAAGCAACTGCAGATTCTACAAGAAAATCAGAAAATACATTGAAAGAATTGGCCTTCTCATTCCTACACAGGATAGCAGCACGTGCAAAGGTTTTTCCATAAAATGACATGGTTAGATGGATTGTTGAAAGTATTGCAACTACAGACAGGATGTTTAGTGTAGCCAAAGGAAAAGTGTTCGGGTCGTTCAGAGCAGAGGATCTCAAACAAATGTGTCATTTACCCAAGCTAGAGAAGTATTATAATAAAGCATTCTTAGAAGCTTTTGCGAAGGAAAACGACATTGAATCAGACCCCATCAGGCAATGGAGACACTTCCTTAGTGATCTGATAATCACTCTATGAGTGATCTAAATTTGAAGATTTATTAAACAAAAGGTATTACAGACTCATGTGTTGGTGTGTGTGTTCTATGTTATTGGAGCAATGGATCGATCAGATTGCCAATACACAGAAAATAAGTGGAAAGACAGTAGAGAAATACAGTAAGTAACACAAAGACACAAGCAATTTTAATAAGGAGTTCACCCTATTCTCTAGGGCTACGTCTCCGGTCCAGCTTCAGTGGTGGCCTTGTTTTATTGTGTCTTACAACAAAGAAATTACAATACAGGGACTCAATATGAGTTCTCCTGACAATAGATTTTTCTTGGAAGGGTGGTTCTTGGATTCCCCAAGCCACTCGGAGTACACAGACTCGTTCTCTTCCTACTAGCTCTGTGACCCTTGGTCTACAGTAGAAAGAGCCAATTGTGATGCTCAATCCACACAGATTCCTCTATGGGAAGGCTTGAATCTTCAAGCTCTCTGGTGCTCGACGCTGCCTGTGGTCAGCTCAGCCCTCTGTCTCCTTTGCTTGGCTTTACTGCTCTCTGTGTTCAGTCCTCCTCTCAGGGTGCACTATTCACTGTCTCTCTTGGTCGCTCGGACTCTTCTCAATCCCCCTTCTTATTCTTCTTCTTCTTCTTCTTCTTCTTAGTTCGACTGTCTCTGTTCATGGCTTTAGCCATTCGATCCCTATGCCTATTCAGTTCCTTTCCCACCTGCGTCAATTCACCTTCTGCAGCTGGGCTTGGAGTTCCCTGTTTGACGTCAGCATGAATGCTCGGGAAGTGGCCACGTGTCTCCATCTAACTGGTGCCGGCATGCTTCGTCGGTTTGGTTCTTTTGTTACACTGTGTCTGCATTGTTTTTCTACCGTGACGGTCAAACGAACTCCAAATCCCTTTAGAACGTGGCTTAATCCCCTGCCGATTCCGCTTCCTCCATCGGGCGCAATCTCAGTTGTCCGATTTGGGCTCCTCCAGATCCAATGTCATATGCATGTCGAGCGCGGTTGACTTGCTCAACCGATAATCCGTGATCACGACAGCTTTTCTCTCACCTCCACTGCCATGCGTCGATCGCTGAGTAGGATCACTCCGCTCTCCTCCATAACCTCTTACTGTTCAAGGGCGCCCCGATCAATACCACCAGTTTTCCAGAGTGTGGGTCCCGCCTTTGTCCTTTATCGCTTTTTGTTTCTCCACCCGTCATTCTCCAGCTCCCAACGTGATCGAGTGCTTAAGGCTTTTCCACTTTAGCCCATTGTGCATCAAAATTGCCTCCTTTTCCTGATCCGGGGCTCCCAGGGGTTGTTTTGGCCTCTTGCGCAGTCTCCATTGGCCTTGGTTAGCGCGCTTTGACCGAGGTCCTAGTCGTTCTACGTTGGTGGCCATTGCCACTGGTTCAAGGCATTTTTGATCGTTGTTTTAGAATTTTCAAGGATTTTTTTGACTCGATACAGTCAAGGTTCTTGACAGTCTTTTGTGGATCCGATTCGGATCACGGCCTCCCTACTGAAAAAGCTTTCGAACCACCAAAAGTTGGTTTTCTTCAAGCATCAACTAAGTGAGTAAACTGTTGTCTCACCTGTCCAATCTCAATCCATTTTGCACTACTCGGCTTCAAACCCTTAAGCCCAATCCTGAGGTATTCCACTTGTCCACTGCATGTCATTCTTTCCTTTCTATCCAGCACTGTATCTTTTTACAACTCATTAATATATTTAGGTAGCGGGTCGTCAACAGAAGGTAATTGACTCTGCTCTTCAGGTTCCTCAATCATTGAAGGTTCAAACAACCTCAAACAGTCTACATTTACGACTGAGTAGATGTGCATGTAAGCTGGTAACTCAAGGCGGAAGGCATTTTCACCAATTTTCTCAAGTATCCTGAAGGGTTCATACCTGATAGGTTTTAGCTTTTTACCTTCACCTTGCATCCTGTCCTTGCTGATATACATCCAGACTTGGTTTCAAAGTTGAAAACTATGCTCCATCTGATGCTTATCATGCCTAGCCTTGTACTTGGCCTGGCTCCTTTCCAGCTGTTCCTATACTACTTGGTGGATCTCATGGATCTGTTCAATGAACCTAGTTTCCTTGTCCACATCACTGTGTCTATCAACCATGGTATCTTTACCAAAGACAAAATTCAAAGGAGACCTTGATATGGAACCAAAACAGGTCTCAAAAGGAGATCTTTGTGTAGAAGAGTCTTTGGCTCTATTGTAAGCATGCTGCACATAACAAAAGTGTTCATCCCAAAGCTTAGGATGTTTGCTGCAATATCCTTGTAGTAACTGGATCACCGTCCTGTTAACTACTTCTGTTTGGCCATCTATTTGTGGATGAAAAGTTGTGCTTTTCTTCAAATTGGTGTCCATTAGTTCCCATAGACCTGACCAAAACTTCCCTACAAATCAGGTGTCTCGATTAGATACAATAGAAGTGGGTAATCCAAAATCAACCCATACATGTTCAAAGAATAATTTTGCAATTTGTTCAGCTGTAATCTATTTACTACAGGGTATCAAGATACACATTTTGCTGAACCTATCCACAACAACATACAGATAATCATGACCTTTCCTAGATTTAGGCAGTCCTCCAACAAAATCCATGGAAATGCTTTCCCAAGGGTGAGAAGGAACTGGTAATGGAGTGTATAAGCTTAGTTTTTTGTTACTGGGCTTGCTTTTCGCACATCCCTTCACATATCTAGAAATTGTCTCATTCATTTTCGGCCAATAGCAGAACCTTTGCAGCTGTGCAACTGTTTTAGTTACCCTAAAGTGACCTGATATTAGAGAAGTGTGTGCTTCCCTAATTATTTTACTCTCTCAGTTTGTGGAATGCAGAGTTTCGCACAATGATATAAGAGTCGGTCCTTCACATGATAGTCCAATTCTTCTACTCTTTTGCCTTGACTCAAAGTTGCATATACATCTTGAAAATCCATGTCCTGAGCATACTATTCTATGTAGCTTTCATGCAGCACAGAATTATGCTTAAGTATGGTAGATGAATTTATAATGGGTCTTGATAACATGTCTGCAACCTTGTTATGTATGCCCTTTTTATATATAATGACTAAATGAAACTATTGTAGAAAACCAATCCATCTGTAATGTCTTGATTGTTGCAACTTAGTTTGGGAGTGTAGGTATTGAAGTGGCTGATGATCAGTATGTATTACTATTTCTTTGCCCATTAAGTAATGTTTCCACTTTTTCACACTCTGAACTAATGCATACAATTCTTTATCATAGGTAGGATAGTTAACTACTGTAGGACTAAAAGTCTCAGAATGATAGCATATGGGTTTACCGTGCTGTGTCAACACTGCTCTCATGGCATAGTCACTGGCATCAGTTTGGATCTCAATGGTCTTTGTAGATCTGGCAGTGCTAGTACAGGTGCTGTACTAATCTTTTCTTTCAAGGTGTCAAACGCTATCTGCTGTTTTCCTTCCCACTGAAACACCTTGTTCAATCCTATCAAAGCATGTAAGGGAGCTACAATTGAGGAAAAATTTGAAATTAACTTCCTCCAATATTGTGCTGCTCCTAAGAAGCTTCTCACTTCTGTAGTAGATTGGGGTTTAGGCCAGTTTACAATGACTACCACTTTAGAGGGATCTATTTTCAATTCACCTCCCCCTACTATGTGACCCAAATAATTTAGAGAGGTTTTGCCAAATTCACATTTGGAGAGTTTAACATAAAGTTTTTCTCTTCTCAAAACATCTAATGTCTGCTTAACATGCTTTAAGTGTTCTTCCACATTTTACTAAAAATCAGAATGTCATCAAGATACACAATAACAAAATCATCAAGAAAAGGTCTGAGTACATCATTCATTAATCTCATGAAAGTAGCAGGAGCATTAGTTAGGCCAAAAGGCATAACTAGCCATTCATACAATCCTTGCTTTGTTTTGAAAGAAATCTTCCATGTATCTTGCTTTGCAACTTTGACTTGATGGTATCCACTGTGAAAATCCAGCTTGCTGAAGTAAACAACTTCTTCAATTGATCTAAAAGATCATCTATGTGAGGAAGGGGATAATGATTTTTTATTGTTATCTTATTCAATGCTCAGTAGTCAATGCACATTCTCCACGAGCCATCTTTCTTTCTCACCAAGACAATGGGTGACCCACATGGTGATGTGCTAGGCCTGATGAACCCTTTCTTAAGCAACTCCTGCACCTGCTTGTCTAAAGCAGACAACTTGTACATCCCAATGTTAGGCAAAGGAACATCTTGCTGCAAAATAATATCATGTACTATTCCCTTTTTGGGTGGCAGACCTTTAGGTTCTTGAAATAAGACATCATAATCTGAACCAATATTTTCTATATCAGCTTGTTGATCAGCATTACAGCCCCCAAATACATTGGTTTTATCAGATTTCTTTTCCTTTACAACCATTAGTAAGAACTGTTTGCATGAATTTATCATTCTTTTCATCTATCCTAAGTTGATGAGAGTATAGTTATTCTTGAGCTTATGAGCCCTTACAAAGTATTCGATTCCATCTTTAACAAGTAGATACTTATTCTCAGCTCTATAGAAAATAGCTTTTCTATCATACAAGTAGGGACTTCCTAAAACAATTCCACATATATCTAAAGGAATTACATCTAACTCAACCTCATCTACAAATGTTGACCCAAAAGAAAACTTGAGTTTGCACTGTCTAGTCACTTGTAGTTGTGCTTTATCATTCAACCATCCTAATGGGTATGGCTTCTTATGAGGTGTAGTTGCTAATCCCAATTTATTTACAATTGCTTCAGAAATCAGATTTACTTGTGAGCCACTATCAAACAAGGTATCAATCTTTTGATTTTTGGAAACAACTCGAATATGGAAAAGCTCATGCCTTTTTCTCTCATGTTCTCCATCAATAACAGATTGAACAAAATTACTAGTAGATGCTTCAGAATTCTTACCTTTTATACCTGTGGCTACAATGCTTGTTTCATCTCCTGAGTCTGACCCCAAATCTTTCTGAATAGCTACAACAGTCTTCTTCTTCTTGCCCTCAGACTTCTTAGGTCTCAACTCTAGATGTAGAATCCAACAGTGCTCATCATCATGCCCCTCCTTTTTACAGTGAGTGCATGAAGCTTTGCCTTTTTGTGTAGTGTTAGCCTTCCTTGCTTTCCACTTCTACTTCTTTTTCTCCTTGATCTTTCTTACAGTGGGTTGGGATGGTCCCCCAACTTTTGGATTTCCATTCTTTCCTCTAGCTTCTAGATGAGTAGCTTGTATAGATACCTCATCTATACTAGTGGGATTAAACATGAGGATGGTATGCCTCATGTAGCTGTGTAGACCACCAATGTTCTTCAAAAGAGTCTTTGGTGAGTCTAATGAGATACCCAACAACAATGCTCTCTTTCTGAACTCTTGAGCATTCCCTTGTACACTTTGGCTTTTCATCTGCTGAAGAGTTTTCCAACTCATCATGGCTTGTTGCATGTAGGCCAATGGATAGAACTACTTTTTGATTGCAGCAACAAATTCACTCCAGACAAAGATGGTCTTACCATGTATTTTCATATCAGCTTGGGTTCTGCCTTCCCACCAAACCAAGGCAGTGCCTCCTAGGCGTAGGCTTGCCAGTTGAATCTTACTCTTGTTTGAGTCTATGTTTTGTACCCTGCAATACACATCAATTTGTCTAATCCAATTGTGCAACTTTTCAGCATTTAGCTCTCCATTGTATATAGGCAAATCAAATTTAACATCTAACTTAATCAAAGATGCTTTCTTATTATGCACAGGGCTATTAGAAGGTGTGAGAAAGCTTTCCTCTTTCCCCTTTCCTTTGGAGTGGTCATGGGAATGCGACTCTTCTTTTTCTTTATCTTGCTTAGAACCTGATGAATCTTTGTCCCTATGCTTTCTAAAGTCCCTATACATTTCTTTGACCATAGACATTATAGCTAGGAAACTTTCTATGAATTGAGGGTCTAGCCCTATGGAACCTTCCTCTGACATTGTCTTCCGAGAATAGACTCTCCCAATTTCAGGATTAGTTTCCACCAACTCTCCTTCTCCTAATTTGAGCTTTGATCTAGTGAGCATTCACAGCTAAACCCAACAAAAGCTTGTCTAACCTTACGGCCTAGAGCTTTGATACCACTTGACTTGATAATCATCCTATGAGTGATCTTAGTTTGAAGATTTATTAAACAAAATGTATTACAGACTCATGTGCTAGTGTGTGTGTTCTATGTTATTGAAACAACGGATCGATCAGATTGCCAATACATAGAAAATAAGTGGAAAGATAGCAGAGAAATATAGTAAGCAACACAAAGACACAAATAATTTTAATAAGGAGTTCACCCTACTCTCCAGGGCTACGTATCTGGTCCAGCTTCAGTGGTGGCCTTGTTTTATTGTGTCTTACAATAGAGAAATTACAATACAGGGACTCAATATGAGTTCTCCTGACAGCAGATTTTTCTTAGTAGGGTGGTTCTTGGATTCCCCAAGCCACTCAGAGTACACAGATTCATTCTCTTCCTACCAGCTCTGTGACCCTTCGTCTACAGTGGAAAGAGCCAACTGTGATGCTCAATCCAGATAGATTACTCTATAGGAAGGCTTGAATCTTCAAGCTCTCTGGTGCTCGATGTTGCCTGTGGTCAGCTCGGCCCTCTGTCTCCTCTGCTTGGCTTTACTAATCTCTGTGCTTAGTCCTCCTCTCAGGGTGCACTGTTCATTGTCTCTCTTGGTTGCTCAGACTCTTCTCAATCCCCCTTCTTCTTCTTCTTCTTCTTCTTCTTAGTTCGACTGTCTCTGTTCATGGCTTTAGCCATTTGATCCCTATGCCTGTTCGATTCCTCTCCCGCTTGCATTGATTCACCTCCTATAGTTGCACTTGGAGTTCCCTGTTCAGCGTCAACATGAACACTCGGGAAGTGGTCACGTGTCTCCATCTAAATGGTGCCAGCATGCTTCATCGATTCGGTTCTTCCGTTACGCCGTGTATGCTTTCTTTTTCCACCATGGTAGTCAAACAGACTCCAAATCCCTTCAAAATGTGGCTTAATCCCCTGTCGATTCTGCTTCCTCCATCAGGCGCAATCTGAGCCATCTGATCTGGGCTCCTCTAGATCCAACGTCATATGCACGTTGAGTGTGGTTGACTTGCTTGACCGATAGCGCGCGATCATGACAATTTTTCTCTCACCTCTGCTGCCATGCGTCGATCGCTGAGTGGGATCGCTCCGCTCTCCTCCAAAACCTCTTACCGTTGAAGGGCACCCCGATCAATACCGTTGTTTTTCCAGAGCGCGGGTCCGGCCTTTGTCCTTTAGCACTTTTTGTTTCTCCGCCTGCAGTTCTCCAGTTCCCAACGCGACCGAGTGCTTAAGGCTTTTCCACTTTAGCCCTGTTTGACCAGCGAAGCACTAATCGCACATCAAAATCGCCTCCTTTTCCCGATCTGGGGCTCCCAGGGGCTATTTTGGCCTCCTGCACAGTCTCCATGGGCCTCGGTCAGCGCGCTTTGACCGAGGTCCTCTTCATTCTATGTTGGCGGCCATTGCCAATGGTTCAAGGCATTTTTGATCGCTGTCTTGGAATTTTCAAGGATTTGTTCAACTCGATACAGTCAAGGTTCTTGACAGTCTTTTGTGGATCTGATTCAGATCACCAAGCAAACAAAAGCACGAGACATCGAGTATGTACTCTGTAGATTCATTAGCCTCTCCTTATTGTTATGCTGGTGCATTAATATGCAGACTCTTCGGAGTCCATAATTTTTCTATTTTCTTTATAAATATGGTTCCTTTAATGGAAGTTGCAGTTCATGGCTATATTATGGAATGGGAAAACATTCTGTCCGACAGAATGGACACTGAGATACTTTAATATAGAAGAAATAGGTTTGTGGTTTCTCGAGTTACATCTCCTTTTTACTTGAATGCCTATATTATGGACACCATCTGTTTTAATTCTGAATATCCTATTCTTGGATGGAAATGGACTCCCTAGGATCCCAATCCCGTTCACATCTATCATAAGCAGCAGTCGACCTAACAGCAGTGGGTAGCTGGTTTGGAGAAGAGAAATTCACCTATACAAGGCTTTTCGTCAATCTCATTGATCCTCATGTTCTTCCTCTGTACATCCTTGATAAACTATTGGCCCGAGAATTAGCATATCAGATAACAGTTCTAAGAATGTCAAAGACCCTTAGGGATTCCAAGAAACACATGTGGCCTACTTTTCTACTTCGGTGTGGCTCCTTTTCTCTACATGATTATAAACATGCAGAGAAAGAGGCTGAGAAAATCAAGTTGTTAAATCTTGCAACTATTCCAAAAGGGCAGTATGACCCTAAAAAGGTTGCCTATAATGTTACTTCTTAGGCTAAAATTTCTAGATTTGATCATGAAGAGGATAGCTTTGACGACTTGTTTTCTTCAGCAGAACTATTTTTCCAGGTCAAAGGATTGGCTAAGACTAAATTGGGAATAGGAGGATTAGAAAAATTCAATAGGCTCAGGGCCCAGAGATTGGAAACCATACCTTTAGATTTATTAGCTACAACCTCAATGGTTCAACCACAAGGCCACAATGAACAGAAAATCACTAAGAATGCTCCCGAAATGGAGAAGGTTCCTGAGAAGAAAAAGACACCAGAACAGGAGCAGAAGTAGGTTACAGTTAATGAACCCCTTGATACACACATTAATGTTGACACTATGTTGTTCAAGGAATGGGAAAAAATTGATTCTATCATCAGTAATCTATAGAATACCCAAGGGTTAAGTACACCAGAGGTGTCTACAACACAGAAAATAGTAGTCAACATAGTTCGATTGCAAGAACAAGTGGCCCACCCAAGTTCCATAAAGAAATTGAGATCATCCCTGAAAACCCCACTGATGAAATTGTTTTGTATGTAGAAGAGATACCGCCACTACATCTATTCTACAACCCTAAGCATAGGGCTATAGTTAAAAGACAGAGGAAACATAGGAAAATTGATCACTCTCCTCTTTTGAGTCCTCAGATGGAAATGATGAATTTGGTATGGAGGGAGGAAGTAAATCCCTCTGAAGATTTAACCAAACTTTCTCAATATGCGGAGCATATATAGTGGCAACAATAGATAAGGTTTCAGAGGTTAATCATTTATTGAAAGAAAAAGATCAGGCATTCACTCAGCTAGAGGCACAATCGATAGAGTGGCAAAAAAAAATAGAGCAACTAGAACAGTAGTTGGTGGAATAGAGACAACTTAATGAGAAATTGAATGAGCAATTAATTAATGAAAATCAGAGAATTGATGAATAGGCCATCCTTAAGCAGCAAGAGTTATCCCAAGCATTGAGAAAACTACAACTATTTAACGAGCAAGTGAATAAATCAAAAGAAGAGAAAATCGCTCAAAAGAAGGATCAAATAGAGCAATTCAAAGGATATCCCAAGGTAGAATAATTCAGAACTGAAGCCTTGGAGATGACCAAGGCTCTATCTCAGCAGTTTGACCTTCTGTGTTATAATATCTCATTGGTTGTTCGTTTATGTGATATCTGAGTAGCAATGATCGATAAATCAATAGGTGCAAGACTTGAGCTAGAGAAGGCAGATGAAAGCTTAGCAAAGTTCCTATCTTGGAAAGATTAAAATGAAGGAAAAGTTGCCAACCTATCAAAGATACATGAATCACATAAAGAATTCTATTTTCCAAATGGGAGTCTCAGTTAATGAAAGCTGAGAGAGCTAGATCCAGATGAAGATCAACGACAAATAATTTGATTGAATTAATCAATAACAATCTATATTATGTAATCCAATAACAGAATGCTCTCAAGGAAAACTCCCACAGGTGAAAGCATTAGAAGAACAGTGGAAATAGGAGATAATGCATAGAGAAAAACTGATCAGAGGCATTCACAGCTTAACATGGGAAACGTTTTGGTTTTTCCTTGTAAAACCACATAGTCAGCGAATGACCATGAAGTGTCTCATAGATGCGGTCAATCACATGATCCCCAAACTTGCCAATGCCACATTTGTAGCTCAGTTACACTCTCGTATGAGTCAACCACCAGAGGTCCAACCAATGCTTGCCATTTTTCAACTCCAATCACAAGAAGATAAGCCGATTCAATGAATCCCTTCAACCGACTGCAGCACTACTAGTTCAAGATGAACTCCATATTTTTATGTTTTGGTTATACTAGTGCATAACATATTTCTTTCATAGCTTGTTCTTTTTGTAGTATTTAAAGACCCTTTCATGTTTTTAGAAAGGGTCCTCATTTTTTGTATTAAGACTTAAGTTGGGGGTTTCACTACTATGCTTCTGATATATTTATTTTTATAAAAGACTGGACTTGAATTCAGAATTTTGACAAAGAAGGCTTTTATGAGATATGCACTTTTGCTTCCTATGAAAGCATTCTCAAAGTAGAAGACAAAATTTGAATTTGTTTCACATCAGAGGAGATCCAAATGCATACGGTACTACTATCTATGTTTTCTCTTTATGTTTTTATGTGAATTAAGCATTTATCAACTTTGCTATTATTGATGTGTATATGTTTCTACAACAATTCTTTAACCTTTCACTATTGAATGTTTTTGAATTGTCATCTTTCATATATATATGTCAGTGATATATTATGGTTAGTGCGATAACGTTTTAATTATTACTTTGTTCAATTAATTGAACAAAGTAATTATCATATGAATGCATATTTTTATTTATGAGTATGTCATCTTTATGTTTACTTGTCAATAAGAACAATCAAGAATCACACTAAGATAAAGAATTCTTGGGATAGATTAATTATCTTTACATATTTTTTCATTTTAGAATAGAACACTTATCATTCCCATTATATATTACCAACCAATCATCCATCCACTCATATATCACTCGGAAACTGGTCCCATTACATCCAGTCGGAGCCACCACACCAAATTGAAAAGGATCTGCTTTAAGGTCCGGAACGGGTGGTTTTCCCCGATGTTGATGCATTGATTTTTTAGGCATCAACATTTTTGGTGCTAGAAGGAGGGCATGAAATATGAATGGAAAGCAAGTTCAAATCTATAGCCCATTCTAAGAGTAAATCTCCCTCCGCCTCACCTCCGACTTCTCCCTTGCATTCTCAATCTCTAATTTCTAAGCGAGAAGTGGAGAAAGCAACAACCACTGTTGAACCCCCAAAAAAATTAGATAAATCCACTCTTGGACCTTCTGAAGTTCAGTCTCTAGTTCATAAACTTCAAGGATTTTCAATATAACCACAGAAATCTGAGTAATCTCAAGGTAGTGTGACTTCACAATACATTCCTTCCCATCCTCTTACCAGACTACAAAGCGAAAAGCTTGGTATTGAACCTACAGAATTATCTTTGCCTAAAAGGAAAAGAGAAAAGAAGACACCTGAAGGGTATGATAGTGAGACTCTTTCATCATCATCATCCATTTCATCTTCTCCATTGCAAAGTCAACCATCCACTCCTCCACTCCATATTGTTGTTCAACAAGGTACTGGAACTTCAACATCTTCTTCCCGACCACTAGGAACTTCATCTGCGCTTTCCTTTGTTAGTAGCTCAATAATGGCTCAAAGACCATGGAACAATCCAGGGGTAGTCACATTGCCTACACCCTTGAGTCAATTTCCAGCTCATCCAAAAAATGGCTGCCAAATTTTAACCTAGAAACAAGCATACTAGTAGAAGAACATATAAACAACTTTATGTTGTCAGCAAACTTAAAAGGAGTAACAGAAGAAGATGTGGTTGTTAGGCTTTTCCCATATACTTTCCAAGGAGTAGCTGGGTCTTGGCATTTTTGATTACCATCAGGATCCATTACTAGTTGGAACATTTTTCAAGAGCAATGCTTGACTAAATTCGGAGATGACAGGTCAACAACGACATTAATCAACGATATCTCAAATCTCAACATCGAGCAAAGAGAACCAGTGAAAGATTTTAATTCACAATTTCATAAGCTCTTAAATAAGATTCCTACTGCTTGTAAACCTAGTGAAGAGGTTCGAAGTGAATGGTACATATAGGCCTTACCTTCAAACATAGCAATCTTTGTTGACAGTGCTGCAAAGCCCACTTTAGTAGAAAATATGAAAGAAGAAATCGCTGTTGAAAAATGTATCATTGCCTTAGGAAGAAAACTGCCCTTGAAGAGTGAAAGTCCAAAAAAGTTACTTTTAAAGATGATTCAAAGAAGAAAATGGCTAAAGATCCATATGATATGGAAGGTCTACAAAAGGTTTTAAAGACTATGTCAAATGAGATGGTAGAAATTAAAAACAAGTAGCTGAGACCTTCACTGAGAAGCCATTTAGAAACTTCAAAAGACCTGAATAAAAACCACCTAATGCTATATCTAATGCAGAATCAGATCTATGTATCGATCTTCTCAATCTGTGTCCTTAATGAAATATACCTCATAATACGAGGGTGTATTCGGCCCGAAGATGTAATTCACAACGGTTATGGAGGGGTGGATTGTGTGGAAGTGACGATTGAAAGGAATTGTATTGTTCCAACATTTCTTGTCGACTTCAAGGCTCAAAGCACAGTTTATTGAGAATTCATCTACAAAAGAATTTCACTTACCCACCATCTTCATCAAAGTTCTAGAGAATGATGAAGAGGAAGATACAATCTTATCATCTGAGGAAACTGAGAAAGAAGAGGTTGTAGAATGTCATGGTATGTGGGACTTCATCTTGCCCAATTCATTTACTAAAAATGAACAAGAAGCTTTCCCAGTAAGTACCATGAGTAAAGGAGCCACTAAACCTGTTCAACCAACTCAAAAGAAGAATAATATGGGTCCTACTACCAAAGATAAGGTTCTCACAAAGAAGTCTACAACAGTACCTAATCAAAATCAGCCATCATCTTCCAATCCACCTTCATCATCTAAGACATTAGTAGTTGCTGACTCTATGGATTACAACATCACTGAAGTGAAGAAAACTAGAGCAAATATCTCTATATTTGAGCTTAGCAAGCTCAAGCATCAACAGAAATTGCTACTCAAAGAATTAAATTCAGTACCTTCTTCTCCTCTTCAAAATGTTGTACTATCCAAGGCAGTTGATGGAACAGGTAAGACGCCATTCGATAGAGTAGAAGTTACTGATGCTGTGTTGATAGGAGATAGATCTAATTCTCATACCCCTCCTTTCCTCTTGACCCGTGAAATCTACAATAGAAACTTGCACAATTTCTTGATAGATTCATGGGCTTCATCAAATATAATTCCAACTTCAGTCTGTTCAAAATTGAATATTGAGCCTCAAAAATCTGCAGTGCATATTGTTCAGTTGGATAGAACTAAGGTCCAAGTATTGGGGAAAATCAATTCAGTTACCATTAGGTTATCAGCTAATCCAACAGTAGTTCAGAGAATTGATATATTGATTGCTAACATCTTTGAGTTTTATTGTTTAATCCTATGTAGGGATTGGTATGAGAAACTCCATGGTTACATTTCTACCAATTGGTTTCATATGTGGCTTCCCTACAAAGGGAAGCCAAATCAGATCAAGATCGATCGGGAGAAACATATGACTCATACTATAACAGAATTTGAGCAAGAAAACCATCCCATAGCATTAAACAATAACATCCTTGGCAACTACTCATCTGAATCATTCTTTGGTAATTTTAATGCTCAATCATCACGCTTCTCACAATAGTTTCACATCTCAAATAGAAAATTTTTCTCATATGGATACATCAAGGTGTGTTAATATTGTTGAGGAAATTGTAAATAAAACTGTAGATAAACCTGTATTTTGGTTCTTATATTTTGATGGGTCAAAATCTAATGACAGTGTAGGAGCAGGATGTATTTTAGTTAGTACTGAAGGAGGAAAAACTATGTTATCCTGTAGACTAGAATTTGAGTGTACAAATAATACTGCCAAATATGAGGCGTTGATTCAAGGAATTTATAAAGCAATAGGCCTGAAAATGCAATATCTTAACGTATTCGGTGACTCTGAAATTGTTATTAAACAAGAAAGAAATACTATACATTGCCTTTTTGGTCATCTTAAGCATTATCAGTCCTTTTTTCAAGACCTTATATCTCATTTTATAGCATTTAATATTTCTCCCATTCCTAGATCTCAGAATGCAGCAGCTGATTTACTAGCCAATGTTGCTTCTAAGCTCCTTCCATCCGAGGATTACAACCCTGATAGATTTTCAGTAGAATTAATTTTTAGACCATTGGTTCCAGACAATGTCACTAACTGGCAGGTATTCAATCATGACGACGACATTTTAAATTTCTTAACTTCTGATAAATCCTATGATGACCAGATTATTGATGAGAGTGAGCATGATCTTCAAATGAAGCAAAGACTTGAGGAAAATTCTATACCTAAATCAGTAGTCAAGCTTGAGGATCTATATGATATCAAGGATAAGTTTATACAAGTTACTAATTTAAAACTTTAAAGTTCTACTTTGAGATTCGAATTAATAAATCTTGGCACTAAGGCCAAACCCCAAAATATCAATTTGGGATTAGGGATTACATCAGAAGAAAGACTTTCTTTTATAAGACTTTTGAGTAGATATAAAAATGTTTTCGCTTGGAATTATGATGACTTAAAAACATATGATACTTCTATCATACAACATACAATTCCAATGATATCCGAAGAGAAGCCAGTATAGCAGAAATTGAGGAAAATTCATCCGAACCTTGAAATTCAGATTAAAGAAGAGCTAAACAAACTCTTGAAGGCTAAGATAATTTTTCGTGTTAGACATTCAAAGTGGGTTTCTAACTTAGTGCCTGTTAGGAAGAAGAATGGTGATATTAGAATTTGCATTGATTTCAGAAATCTTAATAAATCTAGTCAAAAGGATAACTTCCCACTACCAACAATGGAACAAAATCTTCATTCAGTAGCTGGTTCTGAATTAATGTATTTCTTAGATGTCTTTTCTAGATATAACCAAATATTAGTGCATCCAAATGGTAGACTCAAGACTACGTTCAGGTCTAAGTGGGGAACATATGCCTATCAAAAAATTCCTTTCGGATTGATTAATGCTGGAGCTACATTCCAGAGAGCAATGGATATAGCATTCAAAGGTTTAATTAATAAGTCAGTTATTGTCTATTTAGATGACATTACTGCGTTCTCCAAGAAAAGAGCAAACCATTTACATGTTTTGAAACAAATCTTTGAATGCTATAAAAGGTATGGGATTTCATTGAATCCTAAGAAATCATTTTTTGCTCTTGACCAAGGTAAACTCTTGGGGTTTATTGTCTCAAAAGATGGTATTTATATCGATCCAGATAGGATCAAGGAAATTTCTAAAATTCCATTTCCACATAATAAAAAATTTATGCAATCATTTTTAGGTCAAATAAATTTTGTAAAAAGGTTTGTTCCAGATTTTTCACAGATTGTTTTACCATTATAGACCATGATCAAGAAAAAATCAATGTTCAAATGGGGGAATAAAGAAAAGGAATTTTTTGATTCAATCAAACAAAAAATCATAAATGCTCCTACATTAAACACTCCCAATTTTTCAAATCATTTCATTTTATACACTTTGGCATCTGATACTTCCTATGCAGCTATGTTGACACAAATCAATGATCAAAACATGGAAGCACCCATATCATTTTTTAGTTCAAATCTTCAAGGTGCTGAGCTTAATTACTCCGATGTAGAAAAGCAAGCCTTCGCTGTGTTCAAATCCATTAAACACTTTAGGCCCTTCCTCTTAAAGACTCGTACAAAAGTAATAGTCCCTTTTTCAGTAGTGAGACAATTGCTAGTCCAAAGGGAATTGGGACAGAGGAGGGCAAACAGGGTCATGGCATTACAAGAATATGATTTGGACATTAAACCAACAAATATTGTCAAAGCCAATGTTTTTGCAAGTTGTTAGTAGGAGCTTCTAACATTCAGGAACATTAAGGTTCTAACAATATTGAGGAGATCAATGAGATAAGTACCATCAATCCTGAATCTCAAAATGTAGGTTTGATATTTTATTTAAAAAATGAATATGCTCCTTCTAATCTTTCCTATAAAAATAAACGTGCAATAAAACTGAAAGCTAAAAACTTCAAGATTATTGATGATATGTTATTTAGAAAGAATTACGATTCGGTTTCGTCAATATGCCTTGAAAAAACTAAGGCACAAAATGTCTTGCAGGAATTACATGATGTTCTAGTAGGAGGACATTTTGGAGGTGATACAACAGCTTACAAAATTATACATGCTAGTTATTATTGGCCCATGTTGTTTAAATATTCCCATGAATATGTAAGGAAATGCAGAATGTGTCAGACTACTAGTGGAAGACGAAGGAAGGCAGCCTTTCCTTTGCAACCAGTCAACATCAAACAACCTTTTGAACAATGGGGACTGGATATCATCGAAGAAATTATTCCACATTCATCCAAACAACACAGATATATCCTTGCAACCATGGATTACTTTACAAAGTGGGTAGAAGCGATTCCTTTGAAGGTAGCCAATTCTGAGGTAATTATCAACTTCATAGATCAGTTTATCATTACCAGGTTTGGCATACCTAATGCTCTCATTTTTGATAATGAATCTTATTTCTCTGGAAATACCATACTTGAATTTGCTATTAAAAGAGGGTTTAAAATGAAATACTCTACAAACTACTACCCTCAAGGTAATGACTTAGCAGAATCAACCAATAAAAGTCTTATCAAAATCATTAAGAGAACTGTTGATCAAAAGAAAAATAATTGGCATAAGTCTTTAGTATTTGCACTATGGGCAGATCGCATAACGCAGAAGGCCTCAATAGGCACTTCTCCATTCAATTTAGTGTATGGAAAAGAAGCTGTCATACCAGCCAACTTAGCACTCCCATCACTAGCCTTAGTGCAGTTTATTGAATAAAATCCCTCATCTGCTATTCAATTGAGATATAATCAAATCCTTAAATTAGAAGAAGAAAGGGAAAAAGCTAGAATAACACATGCAAAGCATCAACAAGTTATTAAGTCCTCTTTTGATACAACTTCCACCAGCCCAATTTTTTTACAAATTGGTGATCTTGTTTTGAAATGGGACAAAGCCCACGAAGATAAAGGTAAACACACTAAATTTCAAAAAATGTGGCTAGGACCATTTCAAATCATCGAGAAGATAGGCCCATCAACATTCATATTGCAAGATCTATCAGGAAAGAGAGTTTCTCTTCCTGTCAATGGGCTTATTTTGAATAAATTATTTACTTAGGAAGGTAACCCCTTCTTATTTCTAAATATTCATTTTGTGTGAATTTGTGTGGATTTGTAGTTTTGTTTGATTGCTAGAAAATAAGGTTGGAAATAGCCTTCTATTGGCCTTTACTATTTTGAAAGTTTCTTAAAGAAAATAGTACTAATATTTACTTTTGATAGATGAAAGCCTTAAAGGAAAAGTAGGGAGTACTAGGGAATTGGATACAATTAAACTCTAAAAAACTCTTTTATTTTTGTAAGATCTTTTCAAATCTTGAGAATGGTGTAAATCATTCCAGGATGTTAAAGCCCGAACAAGGTTATCTATAAAAAGCAAAGGCCTGTCCAAACTTAGCATCTTCAACTCTTACATTGTCATCCATATTCTCTTAAGGAGTAGATCATTCACCTCATCCACAAAGATTGTGATTTTTCAGAGTGTAATTATAAAATACGTTTGATATAAAAGAGAAGGGGTCTCATTATTAGCATGCTTACCATGATCATAGGGAACTAATTAAACTGACATTACCAATACTGCATATCAAAATAGGGTAATGGCTTATAATTATAAGATAAAGGGTCTCATCACGAGCCAACTTGTTTAGTTCAATTACAACCAGTGAATGGCATTGTTAATACCTAGCCACCAAATGAGGACAATGGCTTTTTATCTTTTAAAATAAAAAATAAAAAAGATGGAAAATGCAATAAAGAAAATATGTGGAAACATATCTTTTTGGATTTACTCTTAGAAATTATACTCTGAAATGGATGGAACAATGAATGATTGAATGGTTAAAAGGTAACCCTGTTGAGACTATAAATGTAGTGGCTCTACCTATGAAAATGGAGTCATTCTATAAGCTAAGTTGGAGAAATCTTCTTGTTTTATCTTTATCAACCAATCAAGGCTCAAATAAAATTAGAATGTTTTTATTTTCAAGATGAGAAAGAGATTGCAGAAACTTTTTTTTATATTAAGAGTTCATGATTATCTAGTTGTCCTTAGATTGTCTCTTTACTAAAAGGTTTCAAAATAAAGAAAGTTAGAATATTGCATTACTTTCTCAGAGATAATTGTTTCTTCTAGTGAATTGCCAAATATTGTGCTATATAACAACCCCCCATTTCTTAATTTTTTACACGAAAGACTTTAATTAGAAATGGGTCCCTTTTTAATAAACTTAGTAAATTAGTGATTCAATAAAATTGCTTGCATGGAATTAACCATATAACACATGAAAGCCCTTATCAAAAGGCCTGATACAATTGAACTCCTATCTAAAAAAAACTGTTGATAAAATGTGAAGTATCCTTTTGAAAAGTCATCATCAATAATTCTCCGATGCGATAAAGCAATCGAAGATCGCATATCGCAATAATAAAAGGATGCACTCATAAAAGGTCCTCATTAAAACCTACGATCTGATAAAGTAATCACAATCGACAGTTGGAGGTATCACACAACATATAGCGAGAAGGACTTAAAATCCCTCGATTGAGATATTATAAAGAAAGGCGCTCATTTCAAGGAAACCTTGTTAAAAGGTATTGGTTCCGAATATAAATTTTAAAAGAAATAAACCAAACTATTCGTTGAACATATCCCGCCTTATTATATTTTCCTTTATCGCGATTAGAGCTATTAATATGAAGTGCTAAGCTCGACCCATTGAATCTCCCGATTGCAATTTGCGATTTATTGTTGATCGCTAATCAGGGAAATCTAAAGACACGCTTGAAAGGATCATTAAGCATATGGCCGATGCGATGGGTAATTATGACATTTATTTACTAAAATTGGCTGATATGATGGTTATTAATTTCATAGTTAAGGGTGAATCCTTCGAGGATTTCACCCGTGGTGATTCCTAAATACATTGGGTTTATCATATGCGAATTACCTTAACTATTTTCATTCCATTTTAGCTTTCAACACAAATAATTCTCTGTTATGTTTTCCATTGTCTGTGTGAAGCTACTCTAATCTTATGAATCCAGAAAATATGGGAAAGAATGTGAAGAAAGCCAAGGCCCCTATCGTAGTTAAAGAACCAAGCCAACCAAAGCCGAATAAGAAAGGATTGATATCAGATACGGCTTGCCTTGGTTTACGAAAAGCAAGCTGGGAGAGTGTCTATAATCTACTAGACATGGAAGAGCCTGAAGAACTCAAAGAAGAAGCTACTGCAGATTCTACAAGGAAATCCGAAAATACATTGAAAGAATTGGCCTACTCATTCCTACTCAAGATAGCAGTGCATGCCAAGGTTTTGCCATATAATGACATGGTGAGATGGATTGTTGAAAGCATTGCAACTACAAATAGGACTTTTAGAATAGCCGAAGGAAAAGTGTTCAGGTCGTTTAGAGCAAAGGATCTCAGACAAATGTATCATTTACCAAGCCAGAGAAGTATTATAATAAAGCATTCTTAGAAGCTTTTGCAAAGGGAAACAACATTGAATCAGACCCCATCAAGCAATGGAGACACCTCCCAAGCAAACAAAAGCATGAGACATCGGGTATGTACTCTGTAGATTCATTAGCCTCTGCTTATTGCTATGCTGGCACATTAATGTGCAGACTCTTCGGAGTCCATAATTCTGCTAACTTCTATATATATATGGTTCCTTTAATGGAAGCTACAGTTCATGGCTATATTATGGACTAGGCAAACATTCTGTCTGACAAAATGGCCACCGAGATACTTGAATATAGAAGAAAGAGGTCTGTGGTTTCTCGGGTGATACCTCCTTTTTACTTCAGTGCCTATATTATGGACACCATCTATTTTAATTCTGAATACCCTATTCTCGGATGGAAATGGACTCCCCAGGATCCCAATCCCATTCACATCTATCATAAAGAGCTATGGGAGGCCCATTATAAGAACCATTTGTATAGAATTTGTAATGTTTTTATTCTTCCTATACATTACTCCTTATTCAATAAACCTGCCCCAAGGATATCCGAGGAAGCAGCAATTGACCTAACAGCAGTGGGTAGTTGGTTTGGAGAAGAGAAATTCACCTATATAAGGCTATTTGGTAGTCTCACTGATCCTCATGTTCTTCCTCTGTACATCCTCGATAAACTATTGGGCCGAGAATTAGCATATCAGATAACAATTGCAGGAATGTCAAAGACCATTAGGGATTCCAAGAAACACATGTGGCCTACATTTCCACTTCAATGTGGTGCCTTTACTCTGCATTATTATAAACATGTAGAGAAAGAGGCCAAGAAAATCAAGTTGTTAAATCTGGAACTATTCCAAAAAGGCAGTATGACGCTAAAAGGGTTGCCTATAATGTTACTTATCAGGCTAAAATTGCCAGATTTGATGATGAAGAGGATAGCTTTGAAGACTTGTTTTCTTCAGTAGAACTATTTTTCCATGTCAAATGATTGGCTAAGACTAAATTGGGAACATGAGGATTAGAAAAATTCAATAGACAGAGGGCCCAAAGATTGGAAACCCTGTCTTTATATTTGTTAGCTACAACCTCAACGGTTCAACCACAAGGCCACAGTGAACAGAAAATCACTAAGAATGCTCCCGAAATGGAGAAGGTTCTTAAGAAGAAAAAGACACCAGAATAGGAGTAGAAGTAGGTAATAGTTTGTGAACCCCTTGATACACACATTAATGTTGACCCTAAGTTGATCAAGGAATGGGAACAATTCGATTCTATCATCAGTAATACAGAGAACACCCAAGGTTTCAATACACCAGAGGTGTCTACAACATAGAAAACAGTAGTCGACATAGTTCTGATTGCGGGAACAAGCGGCCCACCCAAGTTCCATAAATAAATTGAGATCATCCCTGAAAACCCCACTAATGAAATTGTTTTGCATGTAGAAGAGATACCACCACTAGATGTCTTCTACAACCCTAAGCATACGGCTGTAGTTAAAAGACAGAGGAAAAAGAGGAAAATTGATCACTCTCCTCTTTTGAGTCCTCAAATGGAAATGATGAATGTGGTATGGAGGGAGGAAGTAAATCTCTTCGAAGATTGAACCAAACTTTCTCAGTATGCCGAAGCATATACAGTGGCAACAATAGATAAGGTTTTAGAGATTAATCATTTATTGAAAGAAAAAGGTCAGGTGATCACTCAGCTAGAGGCACAATCGGTAGAGCAACAACAAAAAATAGAGCAGCTTGAACAGAAGTTAGCGGGACAGAGATAGCTTAATGAGCAGTTGAATGAACAATTAGTTAATGAAAAGTAGAGAATTGATGAACAGGCCATCCTTAAGCAGCAAGAGTTACCCCAAGCGTTGAGCAAACTACAAATATTGAACGAGCAAGTGAATAAATCAAAAGAAGAGAAAATCAGTCAAATGAAGGATCAAATAGAGCAATTCAAAGGATATCACAAGATAGAAGAATTTAGAACTGAAGCCCTGGAGATGACTAAGGCTCTATCTCGGTAGTTGGAACTTCTGTGTTATAATATCTCATTGGCTATTCCTTTAGATATCTTAGTAGATGTGATCGATAAATCAGTAGATGCAAGACTTGAGTTAGAAAAGGTAGATCAATGCTTAACTAAGTTCCTATCTTGGCAAGATTCAAATGAAGGAAAAGTTGCCAACTTGCTAAAGATACAAGAATCACATAAAGAAATTCTATTTTCCAAATGGGTGTCTCAGTTAATGAAAGCTAAGAGAGCTACATCCAGATGCAAATCAACAACAAATAATTTGATTAAATTAATCAACAACAGTCTATATTTATGTAATCTAATAACAGAATGCTCTCAAGGCAAACTCTTATAGGTGAAAGCATTAGAACAACAGTGGAAACAGGAGCTAATGCATAGAGAAAAACTGATTGGAGGCATTCATAGATTAACATGGGAAACGTTTTGGTTTTTCCTTGTAAAACCACATAGTTAGTGAATGGTGATGAAGTGTCTCATAGTTATGGTTAATCACATGATCCTCGAACTTGCTGATTCCACATTTGTAGCTCAGTTACACTCTCATATGAGTCAGCCACCAGAGGTCCAACCAATGCTTGCAATTTGTTAACTTCGATCACAAGAAGATAAGCTGATTCAATGAATCCCTTCAACCAACTGCAGCACTGCTATTTCAAGATGAACTCCATATTTTTATGTTTTGGTTATACCAGCACATAGCATATTTCTTTCATAGTTTGTTATTTTTGTAGTATTTAAATACCCTTTCATGTTCTTAGAAAGGGTATTCATTTTTTTTATTAAGACTTAAGTTGGGAGTTGCACTACTGTGCTTCCAATATATTTATTTTTATAAAACACTGGACCTTAATTTTGAATTTTGACAAAGAAGGCATTTATGAGATATGCACTTTTGCTTACTATGAAAGTATTCTCAAAGTAGAAGATAGAATTTGAATGTGATTCACATCGGAGGAGATCCAAATGCATACGGTATTTCTATCCATGTTTTTGCTTTATGTTTCTATGTGAATTAAGCATTTATCAACTTTTCTATTATTGATGTGTATATGTTTCTACAAAAATTCTTTAACCTTTCACTATTGAATGTTTCTGAATTGTCATCTTTCATATATATATATGTCAGTGATATATTATGGTTAGTGCGATAATGTTTTAATTATTACTTTGTTCAATTAATTGAACAAAGTAATTATCATATGAATGCATATTTTTATTTATGAGTATGTCATCTTCATGTTTACTTATCAATAAGAACAATCAAGAATCACACTAAGAGAAAGAATTCCCATGATAGATTAGTTATCTTTGCATATTTTTGCATTTTAGAATAGAGCACTTATGATTCTCATTATATATTACTAACCAATCATCCATCCACTCATATATCACTGGGAAACTGGTCCCATTACATCCAGTTGGATCCACCACACCAAATGGAAAAGGAGCTGCTTTAAGGTTCGGACCGGGTGGTTTTACCCGATGTTGATGCAGTGATTTTTGAGGCATCAACACCAACCTATGACAATGAGATGCAGTCTATTTTTGAAGCCTACAAGTATGGAAGAATTATATTCTACCAAAAGAAATGGCCATCCACACCAATTGTAGGACTTTACCTACACTAGATAACCCTTGGGAGTTAGTGCCCCTAAATTTTATGTCATGTTTTCCCTCAACCAAGCATGTTAACATATGTGTTTTTGTTGTTTTTTATTTCTTCCTTAGGATGGGAATTTTGGAACCTTTTAAGAAGATTGTCGCAACAAAATCCAGTCATAAGTCCTTCTTCGAGCATATTTTGGTTAATTTTGGGTTTCCGAAGACCATATTCCTTGATAGGGATAGTAGGTTCCTTAGTATTTTTTGGTTTAACCTTTGGTCCATGATGGACATCAATTTTGACCAAATCCACTACCTTCCTTCCCTAGATTGATAAATAAAAAGTAGTAGTCTACAAGATTATTATAGATTTCTTTAGAGTATACGATTGTGAGCATCCACATACACATGTTGAAAGCCTTCCATGTTTTCCACATAAATTTGACATAGCTCTTCATATTTCTATTGCCTATAAGCCTTTCTAGGTGTGCTTGGGTCCCAACAATTGGCACAAATTGATGTAGCTATATTCATGGTATAACACATGTAGATGCCTCCTATACTTGGAACGAGGTAAGTAAAGGAACCAATTTTGAGGAACGTATCTGAAAAATTCAACAATGAGTTCATGATATTTTGTAGAAAGTTTCCAATGCCAAGTACAAGTAGATACACAATCCATTGGGTTTCACATAAGTTTAAGGTTGGTGACAAGTTATGGTTGGACTTGCATAAAGGGAAATTTACAAACTCCTATAAGAACCTCATACCACTTTGACACGAACCTTATGCCATCACTAAGGCTATGGGTGATAATTATTTTGAGGATAGTCATAGGATGATTTATATTACCTGAAAGGTATATGTTAATATGATTTATGCTTAATGGGGTGCATGCCTAGAAAACATTCCTTTAAAAAAATAAAAGAGATGATCACATAATTACTGACCTAAATTATTGTGATATTCTACTTGAATGGCATTAGATAACTACACAAGAGATTTTAAGAATTGCAATTTTCAGAGTTTATTTTATATCAAAATATGGCATCATTGTCACTAAATTTTTTAAATATCATAGTGCTCTAATTATTCCATAAGGCCTTTCCCTTTGAAAACAACTCCCCTAGCTTCCACTATGTGGCTATTTGCACCGTTGGATCAAATGTTAGACAATTGAAATATTTCAGGCCATTTGATCCACCGCCTTTAACTACCTAACTAAATATTGGATCAAATGTTAGACAATTGAAATATTTCAAGCCATTCGATCCACTGCCTTTAACTACCTAACTAAATCAGGTAGGTTTGATAGGTTTTCTAGGTCCTTTGATGGCTCTCACAAAGGTTTGTTTATTGGTCACAACAAAAAATATCTGGTATTCTGATGTCATCCTTCACTAGAAAATGTCACATAGAATAGTACGCATGGTAGGCGATTGGTTCAATGTGAAAACCACTCTAGACATCAGATGTGGGCACAAGATTCTACTCAATGTTGTGGCAATGCAGTTGACCTCAATGCTGTGGCAATACAGTTGAAGAAGGAAGACAACAGAAGGTGGGTAGTGGGAATGGATCTTTGGCTTGATGGGAAAAAATCGATGTCATCCACTTTGAGAATATATGCCAGTGAAGGAGTCCAAGAATATGTTACTTGTAGAAGCAGGGATGCTCACAATCTTCCATTTATGGACAATTACTTTGACGTGGTGGTCTCTGTCGTTTTTCTCCACACAATGGGAAATGAAATGGAAACAAGATCTCTATCACACCAAGACACTCCAATAAGTGGTAAGGGTTTTAAAGCCCAACAGGATAGCCATTATCTGGGACATAGTATACATTATCGAGTATGTCCAGAGGCTTCGTGAGCTCAAAATGCAAGAAATCAGGATTTCTGAGTTCAGAGTGATCGTCATGAGGTCAAGGGATTCGAGGGAGAAAAGTGATATATGTTGTTGCAGCACCAAGAGGGAAATTTGAAGCTACATAGTCATGGAACCCTTGCGATCTTGGATTTTGTAGGGTCCTATTTTTTCTCCACAGGGGTTTTTGAACTGTCAAGATGATGCTCTTAGTGAAAAATAACATTTTCCATAAGAGGTGCTTCTTATATTTGCTTTCACAAACTCACAGCAGGCATATTTTTTCAAGCTTTGTTTTTTTGGTGGATTTATTTGTAGAAATTTTGAATAATTTAACACATATGGAGATTATCATGATCATGTACTATTGCGGAATACATAAACAATACATAAGCTCCTCTACGTTGATCATCAATATAGCAACATCAATAACAATAAAACATCAAGAGCATTCACACATTAACACAGTATGTAACCCAGGGAAAGCATCTCGCTAAAAACCCCACACTATATGTATATTAATGATTGAGACCATGTAACATTACAATGTACAATGCTTATCACAAGCAATCCAGTACCAGCTCCACCTGTTACACATAATACAGCTAAGATCTGATCTCCAAATCTATTCCACTGCTTGCCTGCCTCCACTGCTCAATACCTGCTCAAGAATGAATGAGAATGGTGTACCAAACTCGTATTTCACCTCCAAAGAGTCACTCACAATGTGTAAGATGTGAGCAGACGCTACAAACTAGGAAAATACATGAGCAAACTCATTGGCATACTCAATCCTTTGATTGTGGAAGATCTGATGCACAACTATAGTTACAACTGATAGCAATCTGATTCTCTAACACCTGTCCCTGCTGAACTGAACATGCACTGACATACAACTAAGTTAACTGATGTATTCTATAGTTGTATTATGAGTTAATACTTAGTTTAACAACTCATCATTAGTCTATCTGCAGTTAGACTAACAACAACTAGTTTAACCAAGTCAAACTAAACACAACTCCATCAACTCCACAATCAACTCCACCAAACTCAACTAATTGAGTTCTAACTGAAGTCATGCATGGAACAACTCAAATGACTCATAAGAAAACCATACTTCCTTCTGACACCTGCATGGGCCACATCTGTAGCTCAAACTGAAGTGCTCCAAGAGAATAAGATCAAGTTTATAGTCCAAATATTATTATGAGACAATAATATTTGACTTTTCTATTTTTGACAGCCAGTCTAAAAATAGACTTTGATCACCCACACTTTGGTCACCCACATTGTGATCACTCACACTGTGATCAAAAATAGAACTTGTGCCATAATTTGCATGCGGACCCACTTAGTGAAGGTGACTCTTTTCACTAAGCTCCATCATCTTGTTGCAATCTCAACATTATTGGCTTACATATCGATTGATATTGATATATTTTTCCAGAATTTTTTTAATTTTTTATTTCATCCAAGTATAAATAATACATTCTATAAATGCTTGAAGCTTCAAGAAATATCAGAATGAAAATATACATTCTTTGCTAAGCCTGCAGAAAGCATTAATATGGATTGAAGGGTCCTGTATCTTCTCTAAAATTTATAATATTCTTTTGAGGCACTAAGATCATTTTCAGAAAACCGATTTTCATATGAGTCCCCATTCAAGGATGGATAAATATGTTCTTGTAATATATGAAAAGAGATTTGTTTCTTGGTCACAATGGAAAATATCTAGTATTCTGATGTTATCCTTCACTGGAAAATGTTGTAGAGAATAGTATGCATGGTAGGTGATTGGTTCGATATTAAAATATCTTTGGACATCAGATGAGGGCACGAGATCCTTCTCAATGGTGTGGCAATACATTTTAAGAAGGAAGGAAGCAATGAGTGGGTAGTGGGAATGGATCTGTGGCTTGACAGGAAAAAATCCATGTCATCCACTCTGAGAAAAATTGCCATTGATGGAGTCCAAGAATATGTTACCTGCAGAAGCAGGGATGCTCAAAATTTTCCATTTATGGATGATTACTTCAACAAGGTGGTCGCCGTCGTTGTTCTCCACACAGTGGGCAAAGAATTCGGGCACACGAGCTCTGTCGCGGTAGCCGAGCAAGCGAAGATGCTCCAACAAGTGGTAAAGTTTTTAAAGCTCAACGATATGGCCATTATCTAGGACTTAGTATACATTCCTGAGTATGTGAAGATGTTTCATGGGCTCAAAATGCAAGAAATCAGGATTTTTGAGTTCAAAGTGATCTTCATGAGGTGGAGGGATTCAAGGGAGGGAAATTTGAAGCTACATAGTCTCGGAACCCTTGCGATCTCAGATTTTGCAGGGTCCTATTTTTTCTCCACAGGGGTTTTTGATTTTTGATTTGTAAAGATGATGCTCTTGATTCAAAATAACATTTTCCAAAAGATGTGATGGTTATATTTTCTCTCACAGACTCACAACAGGTATATTGTTTCAATCTATGTTTTTTTGGTGCATTTATTCACTTACATATCGATTGATATTGACATATTTTTCCTCAATTTTTTAAAATTTTTATTTCATCCAAGTATAAAGAATACATTCTATAAATTCTTGAAGCTTCAAGAAATATTAGAATGAAAATATGCATTCTTTTCTAAGCCTGCAAAAAGAATTGATATGGATTGAAGGGTCCTGTATCTTCTCTAAAATTCAGAAATCTTCTCTTGAGGCACTTGGATCATCTTCAGAAAACTAACTGTCATATGAGTCTCCATTTGAGGATGGAGAAATATGTTCCTGTAAGATATGACAGTCCTTGATTTACCTCCATAACCTTGAATCCTCAACCAACTATAGTCCTTCCTTCCTCAAGGTGTTTGCTTTGCCCTTTAATTCTTTGTAGACATGTTCAAAGCACTCTGAAATAAAAACAGACAGAGTGTTTGATTTCATCTTCTGCTACTAGTATATTTCTTCAATCTGTATTTTTTTGGTGCATTTACTGTCTTACATATCGATTGATATTGATACTCTTTTCCTCATTTTAAAATTTTTTTATTTCATCTAAGTATGAAGAATACATTCTATAAATTCTTTAAGCTTCGAGAAATATCCAAACGAAAATATACATTCTTTGCTAAGCCTGCAGAAACAATTGATATGGATTGAAGGGTCTTGTATCTTCTCTAAAATTCAGAAATCGTCTTTTGAGGCACTCGGATCATCTTTAGAAAATTGACTGTCATAAAAGTCCCCATTCGAGGATGGAGAAATACGTTTATGTAAGATATGACAATCCTTGATTTCCCTCCATAACCTTGAACCCTCAACCAGTTGTAGTCCTTCCTTCCTTAAGGTGTCTACTTGACCATTTAATTCTTTGAAGAAGTGTTCAAAGCACTTTGAAATAAAAAAGGACAGAATGTTTGATTTCATCTTCTGCTACTTCCACTCATCTAGTTAATTACTAACAATTGATGAAATTTAGGAACACTTGGTAAAAATATTCTTCTCCCACATGAAACTACCACAGACTAAATTTAAAGGCTAATCGAAACTGTAATCTAAATCTTGTTTGAGCCTATAAACGAAAACAGTTAGAAAACATACACAGAACATGTAGATCACTGTCGAGAACCCCAATTAATGTTATTCCATTATCATTGAATGAAAATATGCTAGAAAATTTGATGTGCATAATTTTCTGTAGCATAAATAAAACTAAAATTCTCTAATATCGATATGTATATGTACCCTAACCTTTTCCCTTATAGATCTTAGTGGGTATCTAGGTTTACAAAAATAGATCTATTTCTTCGATCTTCGGATCTCCATACAAGAGATTGTGATGCAAGAAGGATCTGCACTTTATTTAATGGATACAAAAAGGAATTTACAAAGACTATTAAAAATATAACAAAATTTCCTCGTATAACTTTATTGCCATATCTCTAAAATGAAGAGTAAGGATAAACTCATGCTATTCTATCTATAGCTGATTTATAAATGCACACTCACTTATGGAATGCTAAAATTAGAAATTTTCCCACAATGCCGTTTTATTCTACATCCTCATATATTTATCATTATGTTGTATGAAATTTACCATTGTATATTTTATGTAATGTTGTTATAACAGAAGGTGCCCATATTTTCCATTTGTGCTTCAACCCAGTAGAAGATGACCAGAGGAAGACTATTTAACAATCCCTCTTATCAAGAAAAGTGTTCCCCACCAATCCAAGTCATCTTTAACTTCCCTTTGGCCAAAGGTTTAGTCAAAATACCAGGTACGTACCAATCTGTCGGAATGTGCAGTAGAACCACAACTCCTTTATGAACTCTTTTCTTTAATAAAATACTATCCAATCTCAGGGTGTCTGGATTGATCATGAAAAACTTGATTTTTAGAGAGTTTGATACAACTTTGATTGTTACAGAAGTATCCAAAGTTTGATTTGTCAGCTATGTTAATAACTTTCCAAAACCAGTTGGTTTCACAACTAGAAGAACTGAAAGCCATATATTCTACTTCTATTGAACTGAGTACTGCATAAGTTTGTACTTTGTTAACTACTGAACCAGGAAACTATAGCTAAACTTAAACTTAAAGAGCACCTTGAAGTGCTATTTGTGTCACCAACACTATCTGCTCAATCAGAATTTTGAAAAACTTGCAACGCCACCTTTGCATCACCAACATATCTCAATGCAAAATTCACTTCCCCCTTTCAATATTAGAGCTTGTGTTTTGCAGCAACCCGATGAACTTGCCTAGGTTGCGCCATGTGCTGAAAGTGTTGGCTCCAAAAAAATGTTAGGCCTTGTGTTGAATAAGTACAGGAGGAAACCTATCAATTCCTTGTACATAGATGTTCATCTAATCTAAATTAGAATCAACAAAGTACAATGGATTTACTACCATAGGGGAGTAGCCATGGGTTTGCGGTACATCATTTGAAATCTCTTCAAAATTTCAATTGCATACTATAGGAGAAGCCATAGGTTTGTATTCCATCGTTTGAAATCTTCTCAGAATTTCAATTACATACTTATTAGGTCCAAGGAATACTTCACCTGCACTTTGCTACACCCCTAGAGCCAACAAGTAGTGCATCAAGCCAATGTCTTTCATGCCAAATTCTCTTTCCAATTTTTCCCTGTACCATTTTGTGAATCTCTTTGAACTTCATGTGAGTGTAAGATTTTCTACATATAGGACTAAAACAAGTAGATTAGAATGATAAACCAAATAGTAAAAATTAGAATCTGCATCTGTCTAAGTGAAACCCAAATTTGAAAGTTACTCATTGATCTTGGAGTGCCATGTAAATGGTTCCTGTTTCATAGGTAGTAGTCCTACTATCTTTTCAAGGATTTTTAGAAGGTTTTATCAAACCTCTTTGATACCATTATGAATTTGTTTAACACATTGTAAACAAATTATTCTTCTAATGGAAACTAACACTGTCTAAATTTAAAGGCTAATCCAAGCTACAATCTGAATCTCACTATAATCTATAAAAATATTGGAATACATACATTGGAACAAATAGATCAATGTAAAAAGCCCCTGTACTGCTATTCCAATACTGCTAAATAAAAATCTGCTAGAAAATTTGCTCGAAAGGATTTTGTGTAAGAATTGAAACTAACACTATTACAGATCCATAATCTCTCTCTCTCTTATAAGTGACACCTTGGGTTCATAAAAGTAGATATATTTCATAGATGTTTGGATATTCACTCTATCTAACGGATAAAAATTTTATTCAGAAAGACTGTGAAAAATAAACAGAACCCCTCATCTAACTTTAACACTTTATCTTTAACGTGAAGTCTAATGATAAAATTGTCCTATTCTATTTATGGTTGGTGCATACATGCATGCATGTACCCATAATGCTGGAATACTAAAATTTGTGATGTGCCCTTACTGCCTATTTATTGCTTCATTCTCACCTATAGATCATTATGTTGTTTGGAATTTAATTTTTCATGGATTTGTGTAATGTTGTTGTAATAGAAGGTGCCCACATCTGCCACATATGCTCGAACCTGGTAGAAGATGATCTGGGGCACACTTTCTAACAACAATGAGTCACCAAGCACTTGTATTTTTTAAATACCATTGTGGATTCCTAGTCTTAAGAGTATTGTTAGGGTAATAGGCTCAGTGTAGTTATTTGATCCTCACCTAAATCTAATATAGTGAGAGTTATTGAGAATTTGAGATAGAGAACACCTCTGGATCCCCTTTTTTGCGGGGTGCTTTGACTAGATACATCGAAGTAATCCCCATCTTCCAGATTTGTTCATAAGAGCACGAATCAACTTTTTCTGTGTAGGTGTTGATGAAAAATATTTGAATTTTGAGAAGATTGAATGACCTTGGAAGGCGCATTGAAAAATATTTATCTACCTGTCTTCAAAGATTTCAACATTTCTATATTTCTAGATTCCCCATAATACTATTAGAGTAAGGCCTTTGAGGTCTTTGAGATCTATTTTTTCTACCACTTTTTAAAGAACTCTTTACCATAACCTGCTTGTCCACAATCCTTTATCCTTTTCAAATAATCCATTTCAGTCTAAACTTTCCTTTAGTAAGGACATAATATCAGTAACTGGCCTATGTTATCTTCACCTCTTTTACACATGACACATTTGCTTGGACTTGATCCATTCCTTATCTAAAGAACTTCCTATGTGGGTGCTCTATTTAAGATTTCCAACTGCATTCAAATAATGAACATTTGAAAGGTTCTAATCCAGATGTGCTTCCACCATGAGAATGTGCATTCTGCTCTATCCATTCTTCTTTATTCCTTATCTAGGAGAAAGGAAACATCCATCTTGCAATCCAATTTTATCTGATTGCTATTTAGGTACATCAAAAACTCTTGATTAAAAAAACACTACGGATAAATGTCATGATATTTATTCTACAATATTGGTTTGGTTCTTCTAGCCTAGGGCATATGGGTTTTTCATTGTGATTGATTGTGACTTTCTAGTCAATGAAGTGCGATATGTTGGCACTTTGTGAAAATGATGAATGTTGATATTTTCGAGGTTGTAGATTTTCCACCAAAACTTATAAATAATTGGGAGCTAGTGTTTGGATCATTTTCATCTATTATGTGATGATATCTAAAATTTGTGAGGTTGGGATGCAAATTAAGATTTCGAAAGATAGCCATCATATTCTTCATGAATTAATATTATTTTATTTAACTTATCTGATGTCATCTACTACCTATGTTTTTTCAAAATATATGAAATATTTGCTATTGGAACTTCAAAGACCATCTTTGAATTTTAAGTGGCAATATATGTTGGAAAATATGTCAATTTGGCATAATGTAAGTGTTTTATCTTTATGTTCTACTTTTAAAAGACATTTTGTTTACTAATTTTCGTCTTCAATGATTCTTTATATGTCACAATGCTTCTCAGATTTATGCCTTATGATGTTTCCTTTGCAACATTTGGTGAAATTGATAGTATTATTTCTCTTATGACTAAATTTTTTAGATATTATCACTCTAATATTATTTTTCTTACATGCTTAGGTTTGAGAGCTTGTGTTTATGAGAAAATCATTGCAAGTGGGCCATATCTCTACCTTGCTTATTTTACAGTACTCTCTATTTCGTATTTCCATAGCCCAAAATGTTTTCCTATCCATTTGGTGGATGAAATTACCTTCGCCAATGCGGGCGGGGGGACATCGGCAGGGAAGGGGATGACAGGAGGAGGGGGACATGCATTGAACCCATGACTCTTACAATCGATCTCGACCTCAGACCATACCCATATCCATATGCAAGCGCACACTAATACGAGGATGCCCACGTTGACAATAGTGCGGGACTAGATTCAAACCTGACCATTGTGGTTGTTAGGACGGTGTCGTTGCAAGAGTTAAGGTGAAACTGTGAACCAAGATGGATTGAAGAAAACTCCACTACATTTTTTCAAGGCATTCATGGATGGAACAAGAGGTATGTATTCAATATGCTTGTTTCTTTATACTTTTTGCATACTTTTTGGGTGGTATTATATATATCTATATATATATATATATATGGATTTGGTGGCCTCCTATTATCTCTTACTAGTGTTGTTGGTATCTGTTAAGGACAAACATTTTCGCTTATGTGCTAGATCCTGTACTTCTTGGATAAATTCTCCTTAATCATGGTCTTTCGTCGGAAAAGTCACATTCAATTGAAAGCTATCTTTCCTCACATCCCCCGTGTTCCTACGTTTTGCACAATTGTTTGATCATGTTCAAACCAACTAGGGAAAGCACAAACAAAAATGGAATCAAGGGGAAACACTACAACAATTAAATTATATTATTGATTCATACCCTATTGAATCATGTGACTTAAACTACATGTACATATTTAAGTGCTAACATAGGCTCCTAGTCGGGGATGTGGGCCTCTCTAGAGAGCATATAATGGCCACATAATCTTATTCCATACATATATCCAAACATAAATTCTCCATATTTTATAAATGAAATACCTTCTTCCTTTGTGCATGAAGACCGTACAAATATTGATATATTGACATCGGGGTATTCATAGGCCACTACCTCTATCATTTCTAGTCCGAAAAAGAGTAAAGGCACCTCTTTTTCTTCTTCTAGGTAAGGATGCCTAATACCATTTCTATTCCCATTGTTGAAGATTTGATGTGGGTACAAAAGGGGTGTTTTTTATCATTGCAAACACTGAACCCTTCGAATTTGGTATGATGCTGCAAAAGTTTTCAGAGTGACAAGACTTTTCCCTTTCGAGGACAGAAAGACCCATTCATCATGATATTTGATCATACATGAAGTGTAAAAATTTTGATCCAATTCATATTTTTCGATCTGAATGTTCATTTGGTTCAATGTGAGACCAGGTCCATGTTCCTCAATGTGGTATACTTAGGGGGACAATATGCGACATAGAGGGAGGTACCCAAGGCAATAATGAGATGTAAGGATAATAAATAAATGGTCCATAGTTAATAAATAAAGTAGTTAACCCGAATAATGTAAGGGACCACAAGTAGTGAAGAAATATTGTGATAAGCCCATAGTATTAGATATTTGGTATTGAGAGACCCATGGTTATTACCCATGGTATTGTATGTGTGGAGCCTATATAGAGGCTAGAGACTCTTCATTGAGGGATGTCAAGGATTATTGTATTTTCAAGCATACGGCTTGTGGAGTGTTCTCCTTTCTTAAGGAGTGATTTTACGATGTTACCCTACTGGAAGGGTTTTGATTAATAAAGAGAAGTATTTCTACATTTCGATCTTGTTATTTATGGGCATATTTTTTATTTTCATATATTTGTAGGTCAGCTCTACGACAAGTCGTATCAGAGAACTTTCTTGGGCGAAGAGGGCAAGCATTTTGTTTTTCTTTTTTTGCGGGATATTTGGGATGATGAGTTTGCACATCAGATCTAAGAATCTTGGTGAAAAAATTGCAAAAAACAATAGCTGATATATATTCCCTGCAAAAAAATACACAATTTCAAAAAACAACAGTCGAATCGGAGTTCAGATGAGGGAGATATCGTTGATTCAAAATTAGTTGTGTTGTAAACTTTTTCTTGATGGAAATTCATGGACGACAAATCTCTTGTGAATTTTTATAGTTGTTGTGAAAAAATAACGCAGATATATGCTCCTCTTGAAAATTTCCCAATTTCAAAAAAAAAATAATCGAATCGGAGTCGGGATGAGCGAGATATCGTTGATTAAAAATCAGAAATTTATTTATTTATTTATTTTATTTTTTTTCAGAATTTTCATGATGGCAGGATAGTTGCAGCCGGAATCTAAGTTCCAGAGATCCCAGATCAAAATTTCAATCATGTGGGAAGATGAAAAATGACCATTCCATTTCTAAAAATGGGCTATAATAAGGATTTTGAACTATATTAACAGAGTTGTGGCTATTTTAATTTTTCTGCATAAAGTAGTAAAAATTTTCAGAACCCTCATTCTACTTCCTCGCTTCTACTGAGATGATTTTTATAGGATGTGATAATGGACCCACTATTGAAGAATTCCTAAAAAATCTTAATTCAACATGGATGACACTTTGGAAAGATGCAACATGAATTTATTTGAAAAATGAGGCGGCTAAATGGTGGGGCTCACTTGATAGCCAGAAGTTGGTAAGCCTTATTTACAAAGAATTTGAAAAAGTCCTTCTCGACAATTGGTCTCATGCTAGAAAACAAGATAATGAGAAACATAAGGGGTTATTTTCTATTGGTATCTCCTTATTATAGGTTCATGGATGTATTCAGAAGGAGAATATCACTGTGTTTATCAATCCTAATTGCAAGCATAATTTTATCAATGTTAATTTGGAAAACAAATTGCAAGTTCTAGCAAAACACATTGAAAACACACAGGCTGATAATGAGGATGTTCAAATTTATAAATATTTGAAGATTTTTATGGATAAGTATTGTTGCATTCATATTTTTATATTTCAGATATGGATCATGTGGATGTTGTTTTGGGATACCCTTGGATAAAATCAATTGGTACTACCAATATTAATTTGTAGAAGAAATTCCTAAAGCTCTAGTATCAAAAGAAGAAAATTACATTGCAAGATATTTAAATCAGTAAATAAGTAGATTCCAAGGAGTCCAAAGTAGAAAATCCTACAGGTACTCACACATCATATGAGGAGTCCACCCACAGCACCTAGCTAGAAAATAACCATCAAGGTGGCAACAAATTAGCAATAAGAATCACAATTCCTGGGCAATAGATAGAGAGGTACGACCATTAACATAGAGGAACTTCCAGAACCAGCTTCTATATCAAGCGAGTGATGCACCAACTAGATTGAGTGTTCACCTTTCTCTCGGATGGCTAGATGCAGATGCATGGTAGCAATTGACTACTCCTTTGAGTAGGTCTTATTATTTGTGTTCTTGTCATGCTTCGAGGACAAAACATGTTTAAGGGGGGTGGAATGTAGTATACCTACGGGGGATAATATGGGGTATAGAGGGAGGTACCCAAGGAAATAATGAGATTTAAGGATAATAAATAAATGGGCAATAGTTAATAAAGTGGTTAACCCGCATAATGTAAGGGACCACAAGTAGTTAGGAAATAATGTGATAAGCTCATGGTATTAGACATATGGTATTGAGAGACCCATAGTATTTTATGTATGAAGCCTATATAGAGGCTAGAGACTCTTCATTGAGGGATGTCAAGGATTGTTGTCTTGGGAAGCATATGGCTTGTGGAGTGTTCTCCTTCCTTAAGGAGTGATTATATGGTGTTACCCTACCTCAAGTGTTTTGATTAATAAAGAGAAGCATTTCTACATTTTGATCTTGTTATTTTTGGGCATATTTTCTATTTTCATATATCTGTAGGTTAGATCTACTACACTCAAATGTTGAAACAAACTTTGGATTAATCTTAGTCAACATAATTTGGAAATCAACCAAGCTTGTGTTTTGAGGATTAGCTTTGTCATGCATTTCCATTATTGCCTCTTGAAGTTCATCTTGTTTAACAGGACTTGGATTTTAATTGTCATTTTTAAAGGCATATTTAGTTATAGGTTTCTAAGTATCTTCATCAATTTGTAAACTCCACATTAATTCCAAATTTATTTTAAAATCAAAGTTGGTTTGATTTTTGTTAGCTGAATTTTCATTGAATTGATCTCTCAAACTAGAACTAGAGGTATAATTGCACATATTTTCCTCATGCCAGCCAGTGAAAACATCATTTATGAAACATGGATTGTACTTCTACAATTGAGAAGAGACTCTCTTTTGCAAAGCTAGGTTTCTCATCAATGTTATTGGTGTATTTGTAGTTTTCAAATGCCAAACTTGTATTATCATACACTAAATTTTACAGGGAGACATACTTGTCGGAGCACACTTTCTTGTCATATTTATCATGATTTGAATAGAGGGTAGAACCTTCAAAATCCACCATATATGACTTGAATTTGTTGTTTTCAAATTTCAAGTAATGGTTTCAATGGCTTCATCATCAAGGGAGTGAGATAATGTTAGTTTAAATGTAATACACTACTCCTATATCACCTTTTCCATTATATCATAAATTAGGAAGTCATTAACATACATAAAATGAGACTTGTGACTGTTAAATTCAATGTCAAAGATCATTTTCTCAACACTTTGGAAATAAATACTAGCCATATTAGAGTTTGAGGCACATTCCTCAAGACCGTGTTCATCAATTATTTATTGCCTTCCATGTTCATTTTCATGAGAATTAGGGGTTTTCTCCATCAAATAATAATAGCCAGGAAGTGTCTCTTTGATTTCAAAATGAATATCAAGATCAACTTCATCCAAGAATCCCCCATGTTGAGAAATATAGGGCATTAGAATTAGGTGATTTCTCTTCAATTAGTAACTACTTGTGAATGCTTTTTACTTCTTTAGATTAGGATCTTCTTCTTATTTTGTTATAGTGTTCTTATTTATCAAACAATAACCAATGCATGAAAATAAATAGACAAGAGACATATAATGTAGGCTATTATCCAAGGCCAAAACCTCTCACTCTTTGAGAGAAAAACCTGTACAAATTCTTCTTATAGAGATTCCAATTGACAAATACCAAGACCAAGATCCTTGACCTAGTAGCCTCTCCATGACCAAGACATAAGTCCTCTTCCATATTTTCATTCATTCTTTCTCATTTCCTTATGCTTCAGATTTCACACCATATGTGATGATTCCCAACTGCAATCACTATGTTTTTCAAGGAACCCAAACTTTCTCTTTCAGCAGTAACACTGAATTTTCAACTGAAGTCACTGCCTCTTTTTGGCGCCATCGAGATGTTCTTTCTTGTCACATTAACGAGTCGTTGTAACTATGATTTGAACTTACTTATCTTCTTATCACTGCAATGTATCGATCCAAAACTCAAAAAGAAATCTGAACTTTTGTTACTAAGATCAACCCCTACTCCTCCTTTGTTTCTTCCTCATTTTCCCTTCCTTTTCTATTCAAACTTGACATCCTAATTGATGCTTCTTCATTGTCATTGTGACTTCAATCTCAAAGGGATCCAAATTACCTTACCTGACACTAAACTATAGTCTTCACCAAATTCTAGCCTTCAATGAAATGGTTATGAAAATCAAAGATAATTCGAATTGATCACACATCATAGTTATCCCTAAAACTCAGAGAAGGATGTCTGAATTTTTTGTTTTTGATAAATAGGCCGAGGTGCCTATTTATATTTTTCTTTTCATATATATAAGCCGAGATGAGTTTATGAACATATGTGTCTCCATAATAAGAAGTCTACATGAGTTAGTTGTTGTGACTTGAATCCGACATGAAGAGGAAGACTTTGTGCTTGTCATTGAAGGGTTATTATAGATTCATATACATTTGACATATCCCAAGAAGGGTTATTCATACATGAAATTGACTCTTTGAGTCTAATGATAAATCCTAAGGTTCTTAATGAGAGCCAACTACATAAAATCTCTTTCTCATGAAACCCATGAAACAAGCATCACAAAATAATTTTATTCTCTTCTTTTCATCATTTACAAAGATTATAATTACATGTCATTATAAAGACCGAACCTAGTTACAGTTTACAAAAACCCCTCTTAACTAGGGAGGTATTCATAATGTCACTTGGTCATTCTCAATCTAAAAAATTTCTCATAAGAAGAATCGGATTGGTAACCCATCTGTCTAGCATCATATTGAACCAACATTGTCACATAATAAGGTCTTAACTAACAACTCTATCCGCATGATCAAAGCACATGAGACCAATTCTTTATAGACACCATAATCATTGTCTCTCAATGTACATACTCCACCCAGGTGTTCACAGAGTATGAACTTCTTTGTACTATTGTTATCTTGGGTAGTCATTCCTCAAAGAATATCAGTCCACTATGACTACTCTTATCTTGGATGCCCTATCTCATCCTCAAAGAGAATTAAATGTCAGATGTTTACCTAATCCTCCATTCCATATTCCCAGGTGAAGACCAAAATGATGTCTCTCTCCCCCTTCTAAATTAGGGAGAACATATCCATTCCTAATCTCCCTCTTGGCTCAAGAATTTCCAGGTTTCTTCCAAGTGAGAAACTTGTTTTCAGGCTCGCTCTTAATTAGGGACCTACAACAGCACGTCAACCATTTTCTTGAAGAGATCCTTCCTTCAATGTCATGAATTTATTTGTCGAGGAGTCTTCATATTTTCTGGATTCTTCATAGGGAATAGACCATCCATCACTTTCATCATGGGTCAGTCATGTCATTATTCCTTTTATCAGAAAGTGATCAATTATAGTCTTCATCTTCCCTTGATTCTTGTCATGCTGCTTCCCTTGGCGGACCTAGATAAACCCATCTAGATATTTGTTTAAAAATAAGAAATGAACACTTAAATCAAAATTACCTTTGTGATGGTATTTCATCTTGAAATGTTCTAGTGTGCATCAACTTCCTACATACATGTTGACATATCTCCCAAAGATATCCATTGTCAAGGGTCTCTATATTTTTCAGACTTCCATCAGAGTCTTCATATCTTTCTGGGAGATTTCATAGTCAAATCTTCTTGGTCTTTCGAATGTTGATTTCCTTTACTATGGTTTCATATCTCATGACCTCTTCCTTCATTTCCTCACCCATGATATTCCCAGGAGCTTCCATTCGAAGTTCCTAAATTGGAGTCATCCATATCATACCCCATATGAGGACATATTATGTTGATTTCATCTAGTGTGACCCATGCCTTACAACATTCATTCATAGGAGGAGATTCATTTCTTTTAATCATGCTTCTCAAAATAGAGTAGTGATCCAAGTTACCTGCAACCATACAACATGAATTTATAAAATCAAATACAAGCATACAACCTCATTTACCTTTAGGTCATCTACGCTTATTTTAGTAGCTTCCTTGATTGAAAATATCTTCAAACCCTTGATCTCCTTCATCTATAATGTAATAATACCATCATCCCATGAATTCAACATTTTGGAATTCTTAATGAAACACTTTCTTCCACTCTAGATCGGTGAATCCTTCGATGAGGATTCCATCAGAGAATCTTCAGGATATTGTATATCCCTATCCAGTAGATGTTTCCCTTTGACTTGATGTATGACGAGACTTGTCCTCGATGACTTATTTCCTTTCTGAATTTTTTAATGAGGTTCTCAACAACTATATCCTTCATAATTGATTACCAGACATCTTTTATGTTTCCTATGGTGACTTCATGAGCTCTTACTTATAATGCTTTTCTTCTTCCCTGAACTTCTTTCTGTAATATTTCTCCACTTCTTCGGTGTAATGGAGTTATTATTTATCTTTATTGTTATTTCCCTACTTGAGATTAGGATAATCTTTCCTGTAATTCTCATAGCATTGAATCTTAGCTATCTTCTTCTTTCCTTTAGGAAAATGTATGAATGATTTTTTCCCCCAACCTATCTTCTTCTATATTTCATAGAACCCATAAGTTGTTGAATGGGATAGCCTTCTTATCCTCATAGACATTTGTTACCTTGTTCATTAGTTAGTGCATTTAGAATAACGATGATTATTTCCTTATCATCTCTCTTATATCTTGCAGTTGAGATCTTATGAAGATATCCCTTCACCTTTTGATACCTTCAATTTTTTGTAGATCATATCTAAGTGATGTGACCTAATTTATCGCATCTTCAGATAATAGTTCTACTAACTTATTATACATATCTTTTTGATGTCTCCAATATTGCTATATGAGGGGACCTTTCATAAGAATCTCTTTCCATGTATTTAGAGGAGACATTTTCATTTATGCATTCAATGACTTCACTTTCTTCAAGGAATATGTCTATCCTCCTTTTCGATGCAAGGAATTTATATGACCCAACCAATTGATAGATCTCCTTGCAAAATGAAGTCATTTTACCAAATTTCATTATAGAATGAAAGATACTAAAGTGAAGATGAAATCTTCAACTTAATCTCTTTGATAGTGGTTGAAGAGGATGTATTAGTGCTCCTTTTGGATGATCTTCTTCCAACTGAAAATCCCTTCTTCAATAAAGGATATTGCTCCATTTATGATGTCAATGCCTTTAGATCTAGCTTCCTTTGTTGATGGTGATTGATTCTTATTCAAATTATCTTCTTCAAGGATAAGGAGGGGATCCTTGCTAAAATGATAGGGAGCTTGCCTTATAGCTTTTCAAGATGATGATAATGCCTTCTCACCTTCAAGATACATCAATTTATTTAGAAGTGAATGAGTGTAGATCTGAAATGCTTCTAGGGTTTCAACTTTCCCTAAGATGATGTGATCTTTGTCTTTAAAGTACTTCAAGCTACCTTGATTTTAATGAGGGTATTTATGGCCTCTTGATGATGACATGTTGTAGTGGCTACAACCACCCTCCAAAATTTTGACCTACATCCAATTTCGGATCCTCCCTTGAGAGTTTCACTTGATGATCGCACACACTCAAGTTCACTACGTGAACCCATGTGAGTCTTAGCATCCACATTGCTTGATTATTTCACCCAAGCTTTTGCATGTTTTGGTCATGATCAAGGTCTTTACTTCGAGTGTACGTGTTGTGTTCACTATGAAAACATATGTCGCACTCACACACAGAGTCACATACACTTTTGCACAAGTGTCATCACGGTTGACCAATGATCAATCAAAAGTGTCGCTCTTGTCGCTCACACCATCGGTTAGTCATGTTGAGCATGTGTTTTTGGATGGTTTGAGTCGTCTCTTCATTAAGTCATGTAAGTGTGTGTTTGCAAGATCACATATGCATCTTTCACTCATTCACACACTTAGTCATTTTGTTGAAGTTTTGACGACTAGACTCCCCTCTAACAACCAGACCATCACCCTTCCATCGACTTGATCGACTATCACCTAGAAAAATACAGAAGCACAAAGCAAGCCATTTCGAGATACGCTACCCGCAAGAAAACCAGTCAACCTTCATGTTGGTTAACCAAAGAGTTTGACCCGGAAGCCACCTCGAGATTGAATCCCCTCAAAATTTGAGTGGAGGCTATAGACCTTGCTCACTTCACTGGCTAAGGAAATTATGCAGATAGGCTGGATAGAAACGTAGTTCCCATCCCTGTCTCCCTCAAAAAATTGAGCAGGTTTTCCAGCTAGCCCTTGCGACAGTCGACCAACTTCTCATTAATAAAACTATGCTATTTTCATGAGAAAGTCCTCAATAGCTCAATAGTCTTCTTAGCTCAAAAACTACGCAAAGGTGTTCAATAGGCCATCCTCCCAGAATTAGCATAGATTTTCCCACAAGCAGCTCCTGACAGTTGACTGCCAGTTCCCCTTTGGAATTTGCGCAGTTTTTGCTGCCAATGACCCAAAAGTTGAATGCCAGTTCCCCTTAGTAATTGCACAATTTTTGCTGCCAGTGACCCAACAACTAATTTCTAGTTCCCCTCAGGAATTACACAGTTTTTTCTTCCAGTGTCCCAGCAGCCAGCTACCAGTTCCCTCAAGGAATTGTGTATTTTTGGCTGCCCAACCTTCCCACAACACAAACTGTTCCTATGAAAAGCTATGTAGTTTTGCCCTCCATCTGAGCCAGACCCCATGGACAGTAAATGTCGATCCGGATTTCCCATCTTCATCACCTAGTGACTCCTTTACAATTTTCATTAGAGGTGCCTAGAGCCTCCATCCTGCCTCGCAACCTTGTCACCTATCCTGGTCACCTTCATCTGAAATGGTCATGCATCGTGGTAGACTAGGAGGTTTATGGATTTTATTTCATCTCGTCATGAGTGACAGCTGACATAGGTAGACAAAAAAACTTGGCATGAAGACGGATGGGATGAATAAAGGGAACACATGCAGAAGGATAGGCTCACCAACGGATGAACAGATAATGCATGCCAAGAGATGTGCTCACAAATGGTTGATCATGCAAAGACGTGTTCACGAATGGAAAGACGAGCAAACATGCAATATGTGTTCATCAACGTACGGACGGACGAGAAAACATGCAAGATGTGTTCATGAATGTACGGACGTACGAACATACAGCTCTCGTGAACAGATGAACCTGTAAAGCTTACCAACATACAAGCAAGGAGCAATCTATGAATGTAACATCAAGCGAACCAATGACCATCGAAGAATCTGTGCACTTTTCCATGCGAAGGTGAATCTGTGACACACCATGAGGACATCCATCACCCAAAAATAGTGTAGATAGACATGCACACCAGTAGCAGCATGAATGTACTAGCACTGTCATGTTGAGTCATGTTATGAGTCATGTCATCCACATCTCTATTGTGGGCCATGCTGTCAACCAATGTAATGTAACATGGAAGTCCAAGAGACCCACTTGTTGTACAAAAAGTCATGGAAGTAAAATAGTCACGAGGGTAGTCAAATAGCCACAAGGGCCAGTTTCACCCTTGGTTATAAATGCCCCCTCATTTGTACATGCAAAGGAATTTTTCACCTCAACTCCTCTTGTTGTGAACAGGATCCCCCAAGGACAGTTTTGGGGCTAAAAGCCCATGTTTTGGGTCAAATCTTGTAATAAAATAGTAAATTCTCCGCATTTTGTGGTCGTGGAGCGTGAAGGTGTCATGATTCATAAAGGGTTGTATGCCCTTAATCTTGTAAAGTAAAGTTGGCTGTAAAATATCTACCCATGGTTCACGGACAATGGGATTGTATAAAAAGAGCTAAGCTCTAAGTAGTTTTAGAGTCATGGTTTAGGAATAAAATAGTCATAGCTCTGAAGTAAGAAGTCTAAGTTTCAGTTCGTAGCATAGGTGGAGGCTCTACAACTGAGTGCATAGAGGCCTAGGGTGGAAGTCCACAACTAAGTGTGTGGACCCCTGCAGTTGTGTGCGCAGGGTGGATAGAGTCTGTAATCACTAGAAAGACATTAATAAAGAGAAGTATTCTTGTGCCCTTGTTCTTGTCAGTGCATCTTGACATGTTATGTATGAATTTCATTTATAATGCTTATATCATGCGTGAATGTATGTAATTATGTTGGTTAAGTGAACACAAGTAAGAACATCTGTTTACGCGATGCTAACTATGATTGTCTAATAAGATAAGTAAGACACTTAAGATAGTTTGGGAATATGCACAGTATGCTTCCATAGCAGCACAAAAGTACCTGAGCCACAGGTTAGGGATGTGCAAAGGTCAATCGTACCCTTTCACAGAGGTACTGAAGGGCAGAATAGAGGGTTAGTCTAGCAAGCCCTAGAAATAAATGATATGCATGAAGGTAGGAAGAGAAGGAGTAAACTGACATCACGACCATCTCAAGGTGTCGAAACTTGGTTCCATCATCCCCCAAACTACTTTGGGTGAGACTTCAGTCCGCGCCCCGCGGGCTGATGCCGAAAGGGCCAGTAGTGTAGGGATTTGTTTGGCTAACTAACATCGAACCTGGTTTAGGTCCCCACAATCCAACAAATGGTTTCGTTGCCGGAACCAGAATCTGTATAAGTGATGTGTGATGTTGTAACACTAGAGTCAAACTAAGAAAGAGATTAGATACTGGTTGGATAGGAAGATCCATGAATTTGTGGTGTAGGAGAACAGAAACTCGCGACTGACAAAGGAACAGTGGCTAGACAGATAATTTTTTATAGAGATCCGTGAGATCTTTTTCTGCTCCTTTCTTGTTGAGCTATATGAGTGGATCAAGAAGCTAGTAGATAGCCAAGGAAGGTGGAAACATGACGATCCTATTGTTTGGACCCCGGATTTAGTACAGAAGTTGGAAGCATCTGAGGATAAGATCGCCTGTGCTATTGATCATTGGCTCGATCACATCATAGGGGGATTTGTGACTGAATTCACGGTTGATACCTCAGTAAACTACAGTGAGGCGGAGCGACTCTTTTTCAAAGGACTGTGAGGTAAGTACTTGAAATCTTTGAATACCTAGATTAAAATGTTATTGAGCAAAAAGCGGGTTATGCAACTACCTTGATGCTTGGAGCTACGCGAAGCAAAAAATCTTATAGGAATGAACGAAGAAAGGGTCCTGAATATATTCCATTAATTTTGCCTCCACGAGGTGATGAAGAGGGAGTAGCGTAGGCTTATCCACGAAGTGCTATTCAGTTAATAAGATAAGGATTCTCGTGACTGCCACGTCGACCCACACGGCCTCTAACTTCACCACCATCGCCTGCGACTTCACCTGTACCACCTCCACCTTGTTATCGGGAAAACTAGTGTCTATGCAGAGCTGCTAGTCCCACTAAGGCTGGTAGCTACCTTAGAAACAAACAAACTAAAAAATACTTTCGTTTTCCTTTATGACAAATAGATGAGAGGGGAATAAGGAGGCCAACCTCTGTCTCGTGCTTGGTTCCTTGCTCGATTCCTCTCCCTTTTGATAGATCTTTGCTACTCGCTTCCTTGTCTACCCAGCTTCACAGAGCACCTGTAGAATCAAAGTAGCATAATACTATCCAAGAACATAGATCTATTATCATAAACAATATAGGACCAGATGTATATTGACCACACAAATGCATAAAACATCAATTATACAAGAATGTGGAGGAAAACTTGAAAAGCTTTATTGATAATCAAGAAAGAGCAAAGAGGATTACAACCAATTGTTCTAACCCAACATCATCCTCTCAGCAAGTAAGCCTTCTTCACCTCATGAAAAGCTTAGATCACCCAACACTATGATATTGCACCAAGAAACCAACAGCACTTCCTTACAAGATACAAAATTCCAGCCTCTGGATCTCTGGGATGAGGGATCCATATATAGATGTTTGCAAGGGAGGTCAGTCAGCTTTTGAGATTTGATCAGTGTCCTCTCCCTGATAGTTCTTGATTCCACTTGGAGATTGATGATCTCTTACTCATCCCTGGTCGAATGCAGAGAGGCAAGTGTCACAGGAGAAGTTTGTGGAAGATTCCATGCTCCTCCACCTTGCGGATTGACCCTGCCATTTGTCCACTCTCGCCCATCGCACCCCATAGAAGGGCTTTTCAACATGCATCGCACCTACTGTGTGTATTCAGGTGGGATGCAACGCACTTAGACCATGGAGCAGGTGAAATGGTCTAGTTTTGACCAGTTCTGAGTAGTTTTTCATGGAGAACTTCTGGGAGATGCTGTAATCAATTGACCTTGTTCTTTTAGGGGTTGGAACAACACCTTTATGGTATTAGGAGCCCTTGGTTTATGGACATTTATGATTGGGGTTCCAGTGCCCAAAAATGTCTATAACAGTTGCCCCCTAAAGCATGAGGTCATTAATCTTTTGATGTCGGGTGAAATGCTTTATCATGAGGATCCGAAGTTCTTTCAAGCCGGAAGGAGACCTGTAATAAGATACAATACATTACATTATCTTCATAAAATTTTCATGATCTAGCTGAGGCGGGCATTCCCATGATCAGCTTTATAAATTCATTTTCATGTACATAGGACAGATAATCGTCTGAGTGTAGACTAATGATTCTGGAAGAGCCATCATCCCTTAGATTGGATGATTATCTATGCAGCAATGATGTACATTTGATGTTTTTATTTTCCCGAATATATATTGAAACCCGAATGGATGAAACTAGATCTGGGGTCTTCAATCTCGTTCGATCTTCACTCAAAGTACAAGTCGATCCACCTGAGAGATGTTCTGGAGTCGAACATGGAAAGACATCGCCTGATTACCAGCCAGTGATGTAAGCTGTTAATAGGCGCAAGAGGAATCACCGATAATGATGATGACCCTCAAGGTACTACTGTACAATTCACGTGGTGTGAATAAGGGACTTGGCATCGAACACCACCCAAAATCTTTTGGTTGAAGGTCATTGATGTAAACCTGTCGCCGAAAGTGAGAAACTTGCCATTGAGGCATGCAAGCTTAAAAGTACTGAAAGGGTTGTTCCTAGATTGACTTCTTGGATAATGAGCTGATGTCGACAAGAAGCGATCCGTCATAAGAGGACCTTAGTGAATCCCACATCAATGACATGGAACGGAGCAAACGATTTTAATGGAGGTGAAAATGATCTGGTGATATAAGGTTTAGGGTGGCGGTCATGAAAGAATGGAGCGTAAATGTATTACAGTGGGTGAAACACAGGTGAATTCTATGAGCGACTTCTCTTGAACTTATCGGCGACACTGACATGATGGATTGGTAGCATTAACCCCAAATGTGGATGGTGTGATGGAACCATGGTGATGTGACCAGTGAATGGAACATCCCAACCCGACTCGAATGCGGAGTGAAAGTGTCATGTTCAAGAGCGACTTGCTACCAACAAATTTTCTTCAAGTTTTCTTCCCAATTTTTCCCTAGTCATTGCTGACCGGTACCTCTTTATTTTTGTCAAGCTTGAGGAGGATAACATATGCTTGTTCTATAATTTTCCCTTCGGGCAAACCCATCGCTATGTTTTAACGAGCCTAGAGATAGTGAAACTCATTCTTGTCTGTTATGGACAAGTTTTTCGCTATTCAGTTTTAATGAGTTTAACGACAAAGATAACTCGGTCCTTTTCAATTTTAGAGGGTCTAAAAAGGGACGTAAAGGAAACTCCAAAAATCCTTTTTCGTCATCTAATCCCTTAAGTCCGAAAAAGTATAAAATAATACAAAAGGGATGAATTTTTGGTAATTTAACGAGCCGAACAAAACAAGCGCTCAATCTTTTTGTGTAATAATCCCTCAGGTCCAAAAATATTAAAATCTAAAGGAGGGATAGCACTTCCGATCCCTTTAACGAGCTGGAGAGGCCAATGGCTTGGCAATCTTTTCATATTTTATGAGTCAGTTGAAAAGAGCTTAAAGGAGATTCGTCTTTGAGGAATGAGTGATAGATTTGGGTAGCAGCTGATTCCAGGTAAGGGTTGGAATTTTCCAATCACGGCAGTGTCACAAGGATGGCTAACGGGATCACTCTTCGCAGTTGTTCCTCAAAAGGGGTAAGCAATCAAGTGGAGGTGAATGATCGGCCAATATAGAGTGGAGGTGATGATGAGAACATGACCAAGGCTTCAAAGGCTGAAGTAATACATTCACGATGGTTATTTAATCGAAAATAATTCATTTTTTAATGAGCTTAAACGCTGGGGGAAACACTTGCTCATTTCTTATGTTTATTTTTTAACGAGCTTGAATTCCGCATTAAAACTGCTCGATCCAGTCGTATAATAAGGATGTCTCATCTAAGATGCCATTTTTAAGAAGCTTGCACCTTACAAAGCTTTGCTCCGCATCCTTTCTTTATGCAAGTTAGGAAACGACCAATCCTATGAGTTTAAAGGGTTAGAGGACCTATAAATTAAAAAAATAAATGGTCGCTCTTCACTTGCACACCAAAAAGGTTTGAATGCCCCCAGGTATAGCGAAAAATTTCCAGGTTACCAAAGATTGTTCCATCCGTGTCATAGACAAAACACTTCATCGGCGATGTCTACCGAAATAGACAAAGGTGAGTGGCGCAAATGCCTCCACTCACATAACTTTGATAAGGGAATCTTATTCCAGCCTAATCCCATTTTCCTAAACAGACGGGTGTGTCAGACTAGTCATATATCCTCCGCGGAAACCTACACTATACCCAAGGTTTTCCTACTGAAGCAGACCAGGGTGCATGTCCCCTGGGTTTCAGTCATGTCCTCCGAGTCACTTGCGCTCATCGGGAGGACGGACTGGGGATTGATGAGACATTCCTTGCGTAAAAATACCATTCAAAATTGGAGTATGACTATTTGCTATGTGTGAACCGGGGAATGAAAGCTGGTCTACGAGCTTGACCACTCTTCCTTCGTGCAGAAAACACATTACTCTAAAGAGTGAAGAGATGACGACTCCCATGCAATAAATATAGTCTCGTCCAAGGAGTAGATTATAATCCAGGGGTCCTTGGACTACCATTACGTTCATGTGAATGGTTTTCCTTCTCAATGTTATCGGCACATTGGGAAGGATCCCTAACGGTCAACTGGTTCCTTTGTCAAAGCCTGTTAGATTTCTCATCTCAGGTAAAAGCGATGGCGAACCAAGCACTTTCCAAGCAGTTGAGGAAAGGATACTCACACAAGCCCCTTCATCTATGATGGTACCGGCCATGACCATTCTATATATTTGAGCAATGATTCGAAATGGTACACTAGCCAGTAAATGGGGTTTGCCTAGTAGATTCCTATCAAAGGAAACAACCAGGTTGCTTGGAGGTGGGACCGAATAAACGACAAGATATGACTCTGATGAACTTCAACCCCTCTGGTGATATAAGGTTCTGGGTGACAGTCATGAAAGAATGGAGCGTACATGTATTGCAGTGGGTGAGACAGGTGAATTCTCTAAGCGACTTCTCTTGAACATATCGGTGACACTGACATGATGGATTGGTAGCATTAACCCCAAATGTGGATGGTGTGACGGAACCATGGTGATGTGACCAGTGAATGAAACAACCCAACCTGACTTGGATGCGGAGTGAAAGTGTCATGTTCAAGAGCGACTTGCTACCAACAAAGTTTCTTCAAGTTTTCTTCCCAATTTTTCCCAGTCATTGCTGACCGGTACCTCTTTATTTTTGTCAAGCTTGAGGAGGATAACATATGCTTGTTCTATAATTTTCCCTTCGGGCAAACCCATCGCTATGTTTTAACGAGCCTAGCGATAGTGAAACTCGTTCTTGTCTGTTATGGACAAGTTTGTCGCTATTCAATTTTAATGAGTTTAACGACAAAGATAACTCAGTCCTTTTCAATTTTAGAGAGTTTGAAAAGGGACGTAAAGGAAACTCCAAAAATCCTTTTTCGTCAGCTAATCCCTTAAGTCCAAAAAAGTATAAAATAATACAAAAGGGATGAATTTTCGGTAATTTTAACGAGCCGAACAAAACAAGCGCTCGATCTTTTTGTGTAATAATCCCTCAGGTCCAAAAAGATTAAAATCTAGAGGAGGGATAGCACTTCCGGTCCCTTTAACGAACTGGAGAGGCTAATGGCTCGGCAATCTTTTCATATTTTACGAGTCAGTTGAAAAGAGCTTAAAGGAGACTCGTCTTTGAGGAACGAGCGATAGATTCGGGTAGCAGCTGATTCCAGGTAAGGGTTGGAATTTTCCAATCATGGCAGTGTCACAAGGATGGCTAACAGGATCACTCTTCGCAGTTGTTCCTCAAAAGGGGTAAACAATCAAGTGGAGGTGAATGATTGGCCAATACAGAGTGGACGTGATGATGAGAACACGACCAAGGCTTCAAAGGCTGAAGTAATACATTCACGATGGTTATTTACTGGAAAATAGTTCATTTTTTAATGAGCTTAAATGTTGGGGGAAACACTTGCTCATTGCTTATGTTTATTTTTTAACGAGCTTGAATTCTACGTTAAAACTGCTCGATCCAGTCGTATAATAAGGATGTCTCATCTAAGATGCCATTTTTAAGAAGCTTGCACCTTACAAAGCTTTGATCCGCATCCTTTCTTTATGCAAGTTAGGAAACGACCATTCCTACGAGTTTAAATGGTTAGAGGACCTATAAATTTAAAAAATAAATGGTCTCTCTTCACTTGCACGCCAAAAGGTTTGCATGCCCCCAGGTATAGCAAAAAATTTCAAGGTTACCAAAGATTGTTCCATCCGTGTCACAAACAAAACACTTCCTCGGCAATGTCTACCGAAATAGACAAAGGTGAGTGGCGCAGACGCCTCCACTCACATAACTTTGACAAGGGAATCTTATTCCAGCCTAATCCCATTTTCCTAAATAGACGGGTGTGTTAGAATAGTAATATATCCTCCACAGAAACCTACACTATACCCAAGGTTTTCCTGCCGAAGCAGACCAGGGTGCATGCCCCCTAGGTTTCAGTCATGTCCTCTGAATCATTCACGCTAATCGGGAGGACGGACTGGGGATTGATGAGATATTCCTTGCGTAAAAAGACCATTCAGGGTTGGCATATGACTATTTGCTATGTGTGAACCGGGGAATGAAAGTTGGTCTACGAGCTTGACCACTCTTCCTTCGTGCGGAAAACACATTACTCTAAAGAGTGAGGAGACGACGGCTCCCATGCAATAAATATAGTCTCGTCCAAGGTGTAGATTATAATCCAGGGGTCCTTGGGCTACCATTACCTTCATGTGAACGGTTTTCCTTCTTAATGTTATCGGCACATTGGGAAGGATCCCTAACAGTCGACTGGTTCCTTTGTCAAAGCCTGTTAGATTTCTCATCTCAGGCAAAAGCGATGGAAAACCAAGCGCTTTCCAAGCAGTTGAGGAAATGATACTCACAGAAGCCCCTTCATCTATGATGGTACCGGCCATGACCATTCTATATATTTAAGCAATGATTCGAAATGGTACACTGGCCGGTAAACGGGGTCTGCCTAGTAGATTCCAGTCAAAGGAAACAACCAGGTTGCTTGGAGGTGGGACCGAATAAACGGCCGGATATGACTCTGACGAACTTCCTTCCTGTGGTAAAAGAATGGGCAGACTTCCCCCATGTTCGTCGGAGTCTGTGCTCATGAAGAGAATTTGAACGGTGTCGTTCTTGTTCTCTTCGGCAACTGTATCATCTGAAAATTGATCCTCTGAAGGCAAGACCGGGTCAACTGCCGCCTCGACCTTTTGACTTTTGTCTGGTATGGATTCAGATGGTTTATCTTCAATAATAGACGCTTCGGCCGACCACAAGGGCATGTCAGCCAAATTTTCAACTAGTGATGGACTCGGCAAGAGTTTCTTATATCCAGGAGGAAGCCGTAGTGGTGAAACCGGACGGTCGTCCAAAACTCTTTTAGCTTTGTCTAAGAAGGGACAACAGTGGATGGCGTGATCGCCTTCACACAATTTACAAGGAAATTTATATTTTCCTTTTTGTCCAAGGGCTTCACTTTCACTAGTTGACAATGTACTTCCAACATGATCATTAGAGGTTGGTGACACCGGATTGTGAAAATGAGGAGACCAGTCCCTTAAGATCCGAGGGGTGCAAGGACAATCTGGATGATAGTGGTCTCCTTTGCAAATGACACATGGCGATTTAGGCCTGGTCGGTGCAGTGTGTGGATTTTCGCTAGACGATGCTTGGTTACCCCTTTTCGCCTTTGGCTCCTTCTTCTTCTTCTCCTTCTTCTTCTCAGTTACTTGATTCTTAGCTTTACCAGCTTCATCAAGTGAAGAGGAAGGAGGAGAGGAAGAATTGGACGAAGTATAAGGTTGGGGGGTAACTCTGGTATCGTTTAGTTGCTGACTTGATTATTCAGGAATCATGGTGTTCTGAACGACAGAAGTTGAGAAGAGCCATACGGGCAAGCCGATTGTCAATCCTAGAAGAGACAATGTGGCCATATGGGGTGCACCAACATCTCCCCAAGAGTAGAAGGGACTAGGATTTCCTCCAAGGGGAACTCGGTTGGTGGACTCCATTTTTCTCAACCTAAAACCAACGTAGGAAAGGTGATGATTATTCCATTTAAAATAAATTTTAGACGCTTTGACACAACTTGTTTTTTCAATTTTTAAGAGTCGAGAAAAAACAAAAGATGACTCTAGTCGCCTTCAATTTTTAATGAGCTTGAAGTGACAAGTGCTCAGATGGACCTTTTCTGTTAAAGAGTTTGAAAAGGAACGAAAGGGACTGCTCTGGAAATCTAGACAGAGGGATTACAAAACCAATCGCAAAACTGCAGAATAATTTTTACGGTACGACAGTCAATCTTCCTGAATGTTGTGTTAAGTGCATTGCGATCGATAGGGCGGCAGACATATCTTCCTATGGATAAAGGATTAAGCATATTGTGGTATCCCAAAATATACTCGACGGTACGTGGGAGCACAAGTTCGTACTGGCACTTATCATCTCAAAGTGGAGGAATCACCCAACCAACAGTGAAAACAACAGTTACCAAGCTTTACGACGCCGGAATACGTCTCTAGCCTAGACTTCTAAATGTTGTGCGTTAGGTTCCAAAGCGTTTTTAGATTCATTAAATTTATTTTATAGCTGATCTTGCTTAAGAAATTTGCCTTTCAAGTTCACCGCATGATGTAGATGTACAATTCCTAAATTGCAATCTAAGATGATAAACAGTCGTTTAATCTTCTTTTTGCAATGAAAATCCTAGCTACTAAGGAAAGAGAGATGGCGTTCTTTCAACAAAGAGCAGAGAGAACACACTATATGCATTGTCCTAAATCAAACCAACAAACAGTTTAAATGCAAATTCACATGCATGTATTTGTTTTCAGCCTTCTTAATGTGTGAATGATAAAAAGAAAGCTAAGCGCAAATCTGAATTATTTTTCAAAGCGACAATTACTAACAAGCTCCTTTTCAAAACAAAATGAGGACAATGACGACACTTTGTTATTTGGAATTGAAAACTTTCTTTCGACACTTGAAAAACTACTAATTCAAATCAAATACAAGAGTAACAGTGTAATCGACTATCAAGAACAATCAAATTCTCTTCTATGACTGAAAACGACACTTGCGACACTTTCAAATCAAGAAACGATAGTACAATTACGCTACTTCTTTGTAAAGGAGAACTGAAAAGGACTCAAAAATACATAAAAACATTTACAGTTCTTTGCACAATGGAGGCAGAAGAACAACAAGGAAAGGGGTTTCAAATAGAGGTGTATTGACTACAGGTAGCAAAACTCCTGAATAGAGCTGAAAAGTATGAACACAGAAGCCAAAATCTAAGAGCAGAGGAGCTCTGATCAGCGCACCTGTAGCATAGGGAAACTGAAATGAAAGGCACCTACTACACTTGTGAAGTGTGATGCATTCAAGTTTCAAAGAAGACACAGTGCGATGGACTAGGGACGAGACTTTAGCTAGGTTCCGAGTCACAGTTTGCAGCTCAGTTCAGGGAATTAGGCCGAGGAAGTGGTAATCAGTAAATCAATCACAGGGGTAGATCTAAAGAGGTTACTAGAGCCACCACAAGGGCAATTAGAGAGCTTTTAAATCAATCGTTTAATTCATAAACAAAACCCGGAGATAGACTGAAGCAGCATTGATCTACTTTGCACTTGCATAGCAAATGCAGTTCGAGGGCTAGCTGGCTTGACTTCAGGCTTCGTCTATAAGTTTATAAAGTGAAAAAATGTAGATAAACAAACAATCTATTCGCTCCCCAACGGAGTCGCCATTTTTTTATCGGGAAAGCTAGTGTCTATGCAGAGCTTCTAGTCCCACTAAGGCTGGTAGCTACCTTAGAAACAAACAAACTAAAAACTACTTTCGTTTTCCTTTATGAAAAATAGATGAGTGGGGAATAAGGAGACCAACCTCTGTCTTGTACTTGGTTCCTTGCTCGATTCCTCTCCCTTCTGATAGATCTTTGCTACTCACTTCCTTGTCTACCCAGCTTCACAGAGCACCTTTAGAATCAAAGTAGCATAATACTATCCAAGAACATAGATCTATTATCATAAACAATATAGGACTAGATGTATATTGACCACACAAATGCATAAAACATCAATTATAGAAGAATGTGGAGGAAAACTTGAAAAACTTTATTGATAATCAAGAAAGAGAAAAGAGGATTACAACCAATTGTTCTGACCCAACATCATCCTCTCAGCAAGTAAGCCCTTCTTCACCTCATGAAAAGCTTAGATCACCCAACACTATGATATTGCACCAAGAAACTAGCAGCACTTCCTTACAAGATACAAAATTCCAGCCTCTGGATCTCTGGGATGACGGATCCATATATAGATGTTTGCAAGGGAGGTGAGTCAGCTTTTGAGATTTGATTAGTGTCCTCTCTCTGATAGTTCTTGATTCCACTTGGAGATTGATGATCTCTTACTCATCCCTGGTCGAATGCAGAGAGGCAAGTGTCACAGGAGAAGTTTCTGGAAGATTACATGCTCCTCCACCTTGCGGATTGACCCTGCCATTTGTCCACTCTCGCCCATTGCACCCCATAGAAGGGATTTTCAACATGCATCGCACCTACTTTTTGTATTCAGGTGGGATGCAACGCACTTAGACCATGGAGCAGGTGAAATGGTCCAGTTTTGACCATTTCTGAGTAGTTTTTCATGGAGAACTTCTGGGAGATGCTGTAATCAATTGACCTTCTTCTTTTAGGGGTTGGAACAACACCTTTAGGGACTTAGGAGCCCTTGGTTTATGGACATTTATGATTGGGGTTGCAATGCCCAAAAATGTCTATAACACACCTCCACCACAGTTTAATATGGAAAATTTAGTGAAGCTTCCTTTGTTCAAAGGTTTGGGAAATGAGGACCCAGACTAGTTCTGGCTCGTCGTGAAAGTTGTATGGGATGCTCAGGGAATTATAGATGATCACATGAAGAGGGCAACATTGGTTAGTTCTCTACAGGATCGCACACTAACCTGGTATATCAAGTACTCTAATGATAACCCTAATGCTGGAGTGGCAGACATCCAAACCGCGCTAAACAAAGAATTCAATAGGCCTAAATCTTAAGCACAGTCAATTATGGGGTTCAAGGAAATTGTGATGAAATAAGGTGAGACACCTTTGGAATTAGATCAGAGGTTGAATTATAAAATACGCAAAGCCAATATGAACTTAACAGACAGGCAACAACGCGAGTGGTTTACGGCTTCGCTACTGCCACACTAAAGGGTTGCGCTGTTATAACATAAGATAATAACTCAGGCAGGGGTCTTGGAGATTGCAATGAGACTGCATGAAACAATGATGTAAGATCCAAATCTGGGGGTTCAACAGATCCATGCATAGTTGAAAAATCTTTGCCTTGAGATGCAAAGCTTGAAGCAGGATATAGCAGTTTAACCAAAGATGCACGAAGAGATATGGTTCTTGAAATGCAAGGGTCAAGGGCATGACAAAGACCATTGCCAGGTCTTTGCAAACTACATTGTAGGAGGGGGACCGATGCCTTTGAGGCTGGATGCTCAAGCAGGACTGAGAACGGGGCTTGCATTTTGGTGCGCTATATGTCAGGTAGCAGGAAAACATGCCAGAAACAACTATCATTTTCTACAAAAGTTTGTACAGACATCGCAACAACTTTTCTACAACTTCTGCAGGTTGGTAGGGAACGATGAGCGTAACTGTAGAAATTATGAATTGATGATGGATAGAACACCCACCTATAGGGTCTAGGCAGAAACATGGCCCCCCGACCAGAGCATGGGAATGGCGCGGACAGGCTTTCAGGGGTGCGGACGAGGATGAAGCAGAGGAGGACCTGGCAGATGTCAAGGACAGCTGATTTGCTACAATTGTTGAGGACTAGGACACTATGCCCATGATTGCACTAACCCAACATGTCTGTCGTGCAAGTATTGCACTCTGTTTGATCATGAAATGGAAGATTGTCCCACGCTGATAGAAAGGATATGTGACAAAGGGACACTACTGTCTCAGCTGACTCAGAACCTGCAAATGATGAGGTCTGGGCCATGTGAAGAGGATCCAAATGTGAATATAGTGCTTTGAAGTGGAATCACAACAGGAGATGATAAGGGGAAATAACCCGAGGATAGTACATGGGTTCGCAACACTCCGCTGAAGGAGGCTGAGCTCAATTTGGAGTGTGCACATGAAACTTGCATGGAAGTGAAGAAGATCTTCGCTGAGTTATCCACCTCAGAGAACAAGGATAAGCCTGATCAGGACGTGGACCCTTCTATGCTTAAAAGTTTCCTAGAGACCTGCATGAAGTTACTGCGTGATAGCAAGGCTATGAAGGGGCTACAAGATATCATAAACAGATGCATTGAAAATACTCTGGGTGAGCCACACGTAGTACAAAAGATTGGTAAACACAAGAGAAGGACGGGACAGGAGATGAGACTAACTATGCAGATAGGAGAGTATGAAATCGATCAGGTTATTTTGGACTTGGGGTCAGACGCGAATGTCTTATCGAAGCAGACCTAGGAATGAATGGGGAGACCTACACTGTAGTGGTATCCGATTTAGCTAAGGATGGAGAACCAGTAGAATATCATCCCCATGGGGTGGCTACAAGGGGTGACTGTAGATATTGAAGGTGCAAGCATGATGGCTAACTTTGAAGTAATAGAAATTATCGATGACAACAACCGCTATCCTACAGTCCTAGGAATTGACTGGGCTACTGATATGAATTGGGTAATCAATCTAAAGAAGAAAAATATGATATTTGAGAAGAAATCACTCCGTGTAATAGCACCTCTAGATCCTGCTGAGGGATCACGCTATACTAAACCAGTCTGTGATTATGAGAGCGATGCCAATCTGGACTGTATCTAGCAGATAATAGCATGAGACCAAGATTAGGTGAATGCAACAACCGATGGACAAATTACATGGGATCACGAGAGTTCATACGCCTCAGACTCTGACGAAGAATTCGAGTGCTGGCAGAATCAGTTACATGAGGTAACTACTCTGAGCTGTAACATTATGACTTGATCGCTGTGCTATGTGTCGTCAAAGGTAAGAAATCTACCCAATTATGATAGCGTGAATGATGTAGATATCTTTTTGGATGCATTTGAGAGGGAGGTACTAGAAAAGCAATGCTTCCAAGTGTTGGACTTGGCACTACATGCTACGCCCACAAGATGGTGGGGTACGTGCAAGGGAAGCTTTGATGATTGGTGCAAATGTAGGAGGATGATGAGAACACACTTTTTTAAACTGAAGGTGCGAATAATGGACAAATATGATGGGCAGGATGATCCACGCATAGGCTTGGCCAAATGGATTCAAGCTTATGGAGAGAATCCCCAACCTGAATGGGTGCACTTGTTCTGTCACATGCTGGATGTCGTCCCAATGAACTGGTACATAGAAATGAACCTCCACCATGGTACTAGTGAATGGGATATTCTGCGCGAAGGATTCATAATGACATTCAGTTTTGAAGATGGGTTTGACTATATCAATGAGGTGCTCCAAGAGGTGAAAGCAACAATCTTTAGGATGTTGTAGGATCCTTTGGACCTGGTTCAAACTGAGTGCGATACTTAGCTGAGTCACGCGCTGGAATGTTATAACGTGACCATTGAAGAAGAAGATGAGGATCCATAAAATAATAACATCCTTGAGAGAGAAGGCCATCGTGAGGTTGAAGGATCGCAAATTGAGAATCCTGATATAACCATGCCACTGAAAACAAAACAAGTAAACATTGGTACAGAGGCGGAACCTAAATTTGTGAAGATTGGAGACCACTAGGATGACACGATAGTTTATAAGGTCATTTAATTGCTCTATGAATACCAAGATTTATTCCCTACCAAGTATATGGATCTAAAAGGGATAATCAGAGCCCTAGGTGTTATGAAGATGACATTGAAACCCGACGTGAATCTGGTTATGCAAAGTCCTTACCGTCTCAATCCAAAGTTTAAGGAGAAGGTCCACTTAGAGCTAGACAAGATGCTCACGACAAGCATCATTGAGGCTATGGAAGAATCTAATTGGGTAAGCCCAATGGTGGTACAAAGAACAAGCAGAAGGATGAAATAAATATATGCATGGATCTCAAAAATTTGAATGATGCTTGTGTACATAATCCTTTCCTGACTCCATTCATGGATGAAGTGTTGGAAAATGTAGGTGGCCAGGAAGCATATTCCTTCACTGATGGGTTCTCTAGATACAACTAGATCAAAATCTCACTAGAGGACAGGAGCAAGACGACCTTCGTGATTGAGTGGGGGTATTTCCAGTACACTGTAATTCCATTTGGATTGAAGAATGCACCTCCGATTTTCTCATGCGCAATCGTTACAACGTTCAAGGAATTTATTCATAAGTTCCTGGAAGTATACCTTGATGACTGGACTCTGTTTGGGTTGGTGAAACACCATGTCGCCATTTTATGCCTAATGCTAGATACTTGTCAAAGATACCAGATTACGCTCAATCTGAAGAAGTTTCTATTTTGTGTTCCTTTTGGGACCCTGTTGGGTCATGTGTTTTGCAGATAGGGATTGATGGTAGATCCCACAAAGATCATGGTGATACTAAATTTGGAAGTGCCAACAAGTGTGAAACAACTGCGCAATACCCTAGGACACATAGGATATTACAAAATTTTTATCAAAGGCTATGCCCAGATCACCGCACCTATGGCAAAGTTGTTGAAAGAGGATGTCACATTCTGCTAGAATGAGGATTGTAAGAAGAGCTTGGATGTATTGAAAGAAAATATGGTCACCGTGCTGATTCTAGTCTTCCCGAATTAGAAGAAGGAGTTTCATGTACATGTCGACTCGTCATGTATAGTGGTGGGAGCAGTACCGACATAGGCTGGCGGAGGATGCTTGGACCATCCTATTACATTTGCAAGTAGGATGTTATCCAAGGCAGAGAAGAACTATTCCACCAGTGAGCGCAAAGGGTTAGCCATGGTGTATGTGCTCCAGAAGTTTAGACACTACTTGCTCGGAGGCCATTTTAAGATGTATACAGATAACTCCGCATTGAAATACCTAGTCAATAAGCCTGTGTTGGGGGGGAGAATCTGCAGGTGGTTGTTATTGCTCTAGGAATATGATTTTGAAGTTATTATGAAGCCTAGATGACTGAACACAGGACCAGACTATCTATCGCGCATCAAAACAATGGAGGATCCCGCTAATTTGGAAGAAGGATTGCCTGACGTGTAGCTATTTCGAGTGCATGTCATGGATGGTCATTTTGAGGATATCATACACTTCCTAATGACAGGGACAGCCTCGAAAGGTTACAACGTCCAACAGAAGAAGGAATTAGTGGTGTGTGCGACATATTTTTCTATCATTGTTGGGAATTTGTACAGAATGGGGTCTGATGAGATATTGTGACTATATGTACCAGAGTTTGAAAGAATCAACATCCTCATGGATGCTCATGGGGGCGCCGCTGGAGGATATTATGCAGGAAGAGTGGCAGTGCAGAAGATTCTACGCTCAGGGTTGTGGTGGACAACCGTCCATCAGGACTCAAAAGCGTATTGGAAGGCATCTGAAGTGTGTCAAAGGATTTGCAGGCCATCACAGAGGGATGATATGCCTCTAAATTCACAGAAGATGTTATAACCCTTTGAGAAATGGGTGATAGATTTTGTGGGACCCATTCAGCCCCAAGGAAAGATGGGAACAAGGTACATTATCACCGTGATGGAGTATTTGACTCGTTGGGCAGAGGCATAGCCTATGAAGGATTGCACAGGCGCGACTACTATGAAGTTCCTCTTTGAGAATGTACTGACATGGTTTGGTTGTCCAAATATTTTTATGAATGATCACAGTATGCACTTTCTGAATGAGACGATCAGTGAACTAATGGAGGAATTTCAGTTATATCACCAAAAGAGCACGCCTTACCACTCGTAGGCTAACGAGACAATGGAAGCATTCAATAAAGTACTAGAGAATGCGTTGATCGTGGTTTGCAATGCTCAACGAAGTGATTGGGACCTATGGATACTTGCAGTACTACGGGCTTATTGAATGACATGCAAGAAGTTCACTGGACAAGCTCCCGTTAGGCTTGTCTATGGTGTTGAAGTGGTAATGGCTATGGAATATATTGTGCCTAGACTGTGCATAGTGGAAATAACGGGTATGACAGATTGCAGAGCCCTGGACGAAAGGTTTGCACTGTTGGATGAGCTTGAGGAAGATATATTTCTAGCTAGATTTCATGAAGAGGTCCAAAAGCAACATGAAAAAGCAAGGCATGATCAACACATTAAGTTGTGCACCTTTAAGGTAAATGACCAGGTTTTGTTATATGACAACAAGTTTGATAAATTTCCAAGGAAGTTCAGGATGCACTGGTTACGGCCCTATGTCATTAAGGAGATTACCGATGGAGGAGCGGTACAGTTGGTTAAATTGAATGGAGAACCCTTCCCAAGGAAGGTGAATGGCAGTCGATTAAAGCCATACACCTGTGGTCAAACCGTGTGACTAGATGAAGGTAGCATAGTCTTAGCACTCCAAGAAGTTGAAAGGAGGCGTTGGACTATAAACTACATTGCCCAAGTTGGGGAGCTGCATGATTTGAGGACTACACGAAGCAAGGAAGTGTCACAAGGTTTGTGGCAGTGCGAAGAGAGCTGTGCAACCCAGGGAGAAGTTGTGCAGGTTGGCCGAAAAGTGATCGATAAAGTCATTGTTCATGATTTGACAGTATAAATGTGGCTAAATGGAGCGGGCGGCCAACATTTAAGATGAAATTTATGGCTTAGATCCTTGAAAATCAGCTGCCAATCCGGCATTAAGGAACCAAATTTGGGGGGAACAGTCAAATTTGAATTCAAAATTCCCTATAAATTACAAGTGGATGACCAACGAAAAACACTTGGAATTTTGAGAATTGTGTTGTTGAGCTCTCAGGGACTCATGAACCGAGAATTATTCGAGGCATTGAAAGCGACTCCAACATTTACAAACTTACTAGAGACGTTGCGAGCACTGTTGGAAAGCGTTATGTTGGCACCCATAGAAGCTATAGACATTGAAGTAGAGGAGTCGGTGCCGGAAGTTGAGATGGAGGCAGAAGTAGTTGCTCAAGAGGTTGTCGAAGTACTAGTCGAAGTCCCCAAATCATCGAGGATGCTAAGACCAAATCCAACCCCAACCAAAGAGACCTCCAAGGATATAAAGGGAAAGCGGCCTGCCATACCAATGCATGCATTGCCAAGGAGAAACTCACAAATACCCACCGCATAGGAGAAAGGAAAGTTCATAAATTTGGAGCCGGAGGAGGAAGACATTGAAGACATCCCAATGGATGATGAGGATGTGGGAGTTGAAGTGGAGGAGGTTGAAGCCTAGGGTGTGGACCTTATTACTCGGCTACTATCAGGCCAGGCAGTAACTCTTCAAAAAAAATTGATTCGTATATCTATTCCTTCAGGTTGATCTTTATTATATACATGAGGGAGAGACTATTCACTTCATCTCCCGATGAATGTTTATATTACTTATTAATTATTTACATTATATTCACCCAATCCTAATGATTAGGTGTCAAAATTTCCCCAATTAATCTGAAGGGATGTTGGTGAGTCCAAGCATCATTCTGAATCATTCAAGCTTTTATCTTCCAAGCGCCTTGGTGAAGATGTCTGCAATTTGCTCATTAGTGGAATAATGATGGAGATGGATTGTTTTGGCCTCAACATGATGTCGAATCAGAAGATATTTGGTATTGATGTGATTCGTTCGATCATGGAACTTTGGGTTCTTGGCCAACTTTATTGCAGAGGTATTGTCAATCATGAGTGGAGTTGATTGTACTTGTTTTACCTGCAAGTCTTCAAGAATTTTCCTGAGCCACACAATTCCTTTTTTTGCTTCCGCTGCTACCACGTATTCTGCTTTTGTTGTGGAATCTGCTGGAACTGATTGTTTGCATGATCTCTAGGAGACAACTCCTAATCCAAGACTCATAGCATATCCTGAAGTAGATACCCCAGTTTCTTTGTCTCCATCGAAGTCTGAATCAGACTATCCAATCAAGCTGAAGTCGTCCACCTGTGTATACTTGACTCCAAAGTCTTGAGTTCCCTTCAAGTACCTTCGAACCATTTTTGTAGCAGACCAATGTCCCTCACAAGGCTTTTGCATAAACCTGGAGACGATTCCAACAACAAATGAAATGTTTGGTCTGGTAGTAGTTAGGTAGTTGAGACTTCCTACAAGCTGTCTATACTTTGTTGCATCCTCAAATTCTTTTCCTTCAATAGATGTGAGCTTTAAGTTTTGTTCCATTGGAGTAGTAAGAGGATTGCATTCTGTCATGCCAAACCTATTCAACAGATCTCCAATGTACTTCTTTTGAGAAAGAAATATGGACTTCGGATGTTGGGTTACTTCAATACCAAGATAGTAATGAACATAACCCAAATCAGTCATTTCAAAAATTTTCCCCAATTCCTTCTTTATGGATGCAATGTAGCTTTCATTGTTCCCTGTCATCAAAACATCATCTACATATACCACAAGATATACAACTATTTTTCCAACTTTCTTGACAAATAAAGTTGCATCTTCAAGATCGTAATGTTTGAAATTGAGTTTCAGAAGATGCTCAGTTTGTTTTTCATACCAGGCTCGCAGTGCTTGTTTGAGGCCATACAAGGACTTCACAAGTTTGCATAATTTATGTTCATCTCCTTTCATAGCAAATCCTTCAGGCTGGGACATAGAAACATTCTCTTTTAGATCTCCATTCAAGAAAGCAGTTTTTACATCCATTTGATGGACTTTCCAACTGTTCTGAGCTGCTAGGGCAAAGAGTGTCTGGATGGTAGCCCATTTTTCTATGGGGGAAAAAGTCTCCTCATAATCGACCCCTTCCTTCTGTGCAAAACCTTTTTCCACAAGCCTAGCTTTATGCTTGTCAAGTGAGCCATCAGATTTATACTTGTTCTTGTAGACCCACTTGCAGCCAATTGGTTTGGTTCCTAATGGAGGATCAAACAGCTTCCAAGTGCCATTCTTTATGAGGGCATCATACTCCTTTTGCATCACTTCTTTCCATTCATCATGAGAAGCAGCTTCTTTGAAGGACGTTGGTTCAAAATCTATAGACAAGTTCAATTCACAATCATAACAAACATCCATATCAATAGGTGAATTAGAGTCATCTACATCACCTCCATTTTGCCGGTTTGAATTTCTAGTCCTTGTCTTTCCAACCTCATCAGGATGAACACTTTCAAGTGTCTTTGTCAGCCACTTTGGGGGACTTTTCTCAGAGGCTCCAGGCTACTTTGCTTATTGAGTTGAATCAAGGTTGAGTCTCCCAATTCTATCAATCACATCACTTAAAGCATCATCCATTGTTGGAGTTTCATGTAGGGGAGAGTGTTCTTCAGAAGAAGATTCCACATGTTGATCTAGTATAGGAATCCCCCCTTCAAGATGTGGAATCTGATTATCAAATTCTTGAAATGATTTTGCTTTTTCAAATCTATCCAAGTGATCAAGTTGCCATTCAATAATATTGTCAGTTTTGGATGATTCAAGAAAAAATACATCTCTAGATACAACAAACTTTTTATTTACTTCATCATAGACAAAATATGCTTTGGAAGTGTTTGAATACCCCAGGAGGATACATTTACAACTTCTAGCACCAAGTTTGTTTCTATGTACATTTGGTATCCAGGCATAACAGGTGGAACCAAAGACCCTGAGATGCTTTACCGAAGGAACATGTCCATACCACATTTCATATGGAATCTTGTTTCTAATAGCATTAGATGGACATCTATTCTTTATATGTGTAGCACATAGAACATCATCAACCCAAAACATTATCTTTACATTTTTGAAGAAGAGCATGGATCGTACCATATTTAAGATTGTCCTATTCATTCTTTCAGTGACACCATTTTGTTGGGGATTATAAGGCATAGTTGTTTGATGTTTGATCCCATGTTGGCAAAGATAGTTTTCAAATTCATTTGATGTATATTCTTTTCCATTATCAGTGTGAATAGACCCAATATGAGATTGTGCATCATTTTCAATCCATTTATGAAAGTTCTTGAATGTTTGAAAAGCATCAGATTTGTTCTTCAATAAATAAACCCAACACATTCTGGTGTAGTCATCAATAAATATCATCATATATTTATTTCCATTTGCAGAAGGAACATGCATTGGACCACATAAATCTGAATGAATGAGTTCAAGTTTTCTATGTGCTCTTGAATGTGAATCATGAAAAGATTGTTTTCTATGCTTCCTAGAATGCAAGCATCACATTGCTTAAGCTTCCTAGGAATTGTAGGCAAACCAACAACACCATTTTTCTTCAACAAGTGGAGGTTGTCATAGTTCAAATGTCCAAATCTAGCATGCCATAATAAACTTGATGGAAGTGTACCTTCTTCATAACGAGAATTGTATGAGAAATGTTGTGCACGAGCAGAGGTTCCTTGCAGCTTGAGAAGCCTTTCTTCTTCTATTCCCCTCATGACAAGTGAGTGGTCAGATGCTTTTCTTACCTCAAGCTTTCCATCAAACAAATGAATGGAGTGACCTTGCTGGCGGATGTGGACCAAGGACAACAAGTTTCTCTTGAGCTGTGGAAGATATAGAACATGATGCAAAAGAAAGTCTGGAAGACCTGGCAGTTTAAGCCTAATTGTTCGAAGCCCTGATGGCTTGATTTTTTATTGGTCTGCAAAGTATACTGCTCCATCAACATTTTCAGTAAATTCTTCAAAAAAATATTTTCTATGAGTCATGTGGCAGGTTGCTCCTAAATCAAGCAACCAATCATTTTTCCAAGAAGCAAGTGAAGCATTAAATAAATCTTCATTTACTCCAATATTACATTGTGCCACAACATAGTGAGCAGATTGAGGTTCTTTACCTTTGTCTGTATCATCAGTTTTACCTTTTTGTTGGTTTCTTTGCTACTCAATTTTGTCCCATGGTAACTTGCATAAAGAGGCATCATGTGATCCATTTCTTTTGTAGCGTATGTAGTGCAAATTTACCTTTTCTCCTTAAGAGTGTCTGCCCCCCCTGCCTCTGAAGTATCTTCCTCTTCCTCTTGAAGAATCTTGAGCAGGATGCTTTTCTTTATGAGCAAGGCACACAACCTCTTCAGAAGATTCAGGGGCTTTCTTATTTCCAAAATCTTTCTCTCTTTCAGCAATTTTTTTCACAAGAGAGTCAAAGGTAATGTCTTTAAGATTTCCATTTTCTTGCAATGACTCGAGATAATTGGAGTAAGTAGGATAAAGTGCCTTGAGAAAAGTGATAAGAGGAATATCCAAATCAATTTTAGTGGCTTAGATATCATGCATTATAGACTTTAATTCAGATGCAAGAGTAAGAGGATCATTATTTTGTAGTTCAAGAGTGAAGAGTTTAATCATGAGTTGAACAACTTCAAGTGCAGAATGTGAGTCATAGAGTTATTTTAGCTTTTTTAAGGCTTTGAAAGCAGTTGAAAATGGCATAATATGGCGACTCACCTCTTCACTTATTGATGTTGTAATTAATCCATAGGCTTTGCTGTTCTTGTTTTCCCAAATGGTGAGCTCTTTGTATGATGTAGACTGTTCTGGTTGTTTTTCTCCATCTCCAATGCACACTCCTTTCCACAACTCATTGAAAATGAGGGTGTGTTTTATCATCCGGGACCACTCAGGATAGTTCTCCTTGCCGGTGAGAACTATTCCCACAATGGATATGATTGAATGCATTGTAAAATCTTGTGCTATAAAAAAACTATGTACTGTAAAAGATACTTTTGCTGGAAAAAATGTGCTTTAGAATAATACAACCTTATTCTTCCTTCTTTATTAGGTAAGAATTTTATTTAATATACAAAGAGTAAAACTGTATTCTATATAGAATATCAACTGCTCAAACACCTATCATAACTTGATTTCTGATGTAAATACAATTGATGTAAATTGTCAAAAAAAATGGAACAATTGGTTTCACCACATGCAGGTGTGCTAATCACACTCTATTATCACGCTCTTAAATAAATCTTCATTAAATATTGGAATTTGTCAAAAAAAATGGATGGATGCTTTTCACCACAGGCAGGTGTGTTGATTACACTCTATTATCATGCTCTTAAATAAATCTTGATTAAATATTCGAATTTGTCAAAACCATGATACCATCAACACAGGTGTGCTTTGATACCATCAACAGCTTTCTTCATCCAACTCTACCACTAGGTCCCTTACTGATATTATTGTTCTAGAACTGAAGAGTGTATCTTCCCAAGTGAGCATGAATGACTGTTTGGTGTCTCTCAGTCAACCGATTCTTCTTCTAAATTTTTTCGGCTTTCATCACAGGATTAGATTTCTCGATCTCCTAATGCCCGACCTCCTTGTAATCAAACGAGCATCCATGCTTATCTGAATAACAGTGCAAAGAATAGAAAATATAACCACACCAACACTTGAAACCCGTCAATCCTACACACTTCCTACAAGATTTGCATTAGTTCGGAGCCCTCGCCGGCTCTTCAGAAGACACAAAATTCCCATCATCTGTGGATGACCCAACAACTTCAGCAAGGTTTCGAAGGGTATAAAGGATATTTCATTCAGAGCTACATTCTCTAGGCGTTCACCACAGGGGTTCATTCAACGCAGAGTAGTTGTGGACAATATCGCATGGGTAACTGAAAAAAAACAAAGGGTAGAATGGTTATGCGTTAGATAGTGGCAGCGACTACACCAGATAATGATTATGCATTAGATAGTGCCAGCGACTACAGAGTGGCGGCGACAGTGGAGGTGACAGAAAGTGCAGTAGATAGTGGACAGAGATTGCAGTAAGCAGACTCCACAGGGCCAGTGGACAGACTGCAAGAAACAGGCAGAAGGGAGTTACAACTAATTTTGGGAGCTAGCTCTGATACCATGTCAGGCTAGGCAGTAACTCCTCAAAACAAATTGATTCTTATATCTATTCCTTTAGGTTTATGTTTATTATATACATGAGGGAGAGATTGTTCACTTCATCTCCTGATGATTGCTCATATTACTTATTATTTATTTAAATTTATTCACCTAATCCTGATTATTAGGTGTCAACAGTTGCCTAAGTATGTCCCTTCGTGTAAGGCCAAGATCAAGGTGCCGAAAGACATCGATGAGAGCAAGACCCCTTGCAATCCTCTCTGCTATCGGATGAGATCGTTTTCGAAGGACTATGCGTGGCGCGGGTGCCGATGTTAAAACTTGAAGACTGGGACTTGGCCGACCATGAGAATTTACTGCACCTAGCGAATGAGCAGTTGATGTGCCGCATCATCGATACAAACATCAAAATGACCATAATGGAGCCGCAGAGGTGGCTTAGAGGAGTAGACAAGGCAAGGTTACTCAGCTTGCTTTGGGTGCCACACTACAACCGCACCTCGGTGACAATATTGGTCATCAAGTAGTTGTTATGCTTGGTGCATGATGGGTGGCTGTGGCTAGAGGAGCCAATACCCATCACGGATAGATTGATTCATAGGATAACGTAAGTGATGTATATAGGAGAGAATCCTGCCATGATATTTGGAGGAATCGAAGATGTTGGAAATGGCATATTTGGAGGAATCGAAGATGTTGGATATGGCATATTTGTGAAGCTAGCCACCCAGATCTTAGTAGGGAAGGTGATGAGGAAGTGTCGTGCCAATGAGGTGCCTGCGTAGGTCGTCGTGCTAGTAGCCTAGTGTGCCGAAGGAGTCCAGTTTAACTGGTCAGATTACCTTTGTGGAAAGTTCCTAACAAACTGCCATGAAGCATAGGAGCTCAGCAAGACATTCCACTACACATGGCTCTTTCTGTCAATTGTGTTGGTAGCGTGGGAGTTGCCAGAGGACAGCCAGTTCCCTTTGGTTGCACCAGACCTACCAGAAGCAGAGAAGTACACTTCACTTTGGGCGACCAAGGACGTACAATGAGTCAAGGACAACAAGACCTTCTGGATCTTTATGGAGATGAACATATGCATGGCTATCAATCACAAACTCTGATTTTCACCAATGGTGTATGCCAACCTATAGGGCTACACAGAATTTAAAGTAGACTTTCATTTATGTATCCATCAAGGCATGGAAGGACCCTGTTCATAAATGGTACGACTTGCCTTATTTGGAAATGGATGAATCCATTGATGCGGTACTTGATAAATGGCTAGCAGAGTGGCACACTACCAAAAACTTAGCAGTGGGAGGAAGAAAGCCCACTGCTTAGAGAAAGAAGGAGGTGGCCAAGCTAAAGATGACTCAGCTGGCCGAATAGAGGAAGAAGGAGGCCGCTGACAAGGCCTATGTGGAGTGCAAGGCTATGCAACAGATAGTAAAGCAGATAGGTGGGACAGAGCGAGGCTCTGACAAAGGCATGAGGTCACCTTCACCTGAGACATAGGAGGAGACAGATCAGCAGCACGACGCGGAACCTCAGGAGACGTCCACTCGCATCAAGTGCCCAAGGGAGCAGAAGAAAGGAGGGTCCAGGAAGAAATCAAAGGCTACCAAGACATCATTGGACCCTATCACACTAACAAAGAGTGATCTGCATGACATCGGCGACATAGTGCGGGATGTCACCACGGAGACCCTACAATATTTTGAGTAGCAGCAACATATAGTCTTGGGGGATATATAGATAGGTTTACAAGAGCTGTAGACCTCCACGTCTAAGGCTGGGACTGTGTCCACCAGCCTTGCTATCGGCACTTTAGAGGCTACTGATATGCTACACGTGAAGGACTCTAGTGCAATCGTGTTGCTTGATGGAGCACTGACCATGGAGAATGAAGCTGATAGGCCCACTGTCAGTGCCCTAAAGGGAGTAGAGTTGAACCTAGTAGCGCTCCTGCGTGAAGCACTCCATCTCTTATAGGATGGAGTGATTGTAGAGCTGAGGGCCCATGAGCACTGTGCCCTCAAGGTGACCAGTGAACAGTAGATCAATAATGAGTAGATGGCACTACAACAAGACTCTACCATCATCGTTGTGATTTAAGCAACCGACCAAAATATGCACATTATGTAGGTCATTGATGAGGCATGCCGAATGGTCCTAGAGTTGGCCATTCCAGAGGAGGAGCTAGTCAAGGTGCACATCCGCAAGCTAGCCATAGGGGTGTGTGACACTTGTACTGAGATGGAGAGGGTTCATTTGGAGTTGAACCTACAAATCACATAATTACAATTGAAGTCCCAGCCTTCAACTCCACCAGAAGTGAAGGAGCAGCGGGCAACTACTGTCACAGAAGTAGTAGCGGTGGTGGATAGTGTAGTAGTAGACTGCACACAACTTTTTGAGCATTCATTTGAGATCCTGACAAGCTTGCAAGATGTTGGGCGATCCCCCAAAAGCAGTTTTGGGGCTTAGAGCCCAGATTTTGGTCCAATTTTGTAATTCCAATGTAAAGACTCCACATTTTGTGGGTGCGGAGCGTGTAGTTGTTAAAGAGTCATAGGGTTGTCTTCCCTTATTTTGATAATGTAATTTCGGTTGTAAAAGATCTACCCATGGTTCACGGACCATGGGATTATATAAATAAAGCTACACTCTAAGTAGTTAGAAGAAAAAAAAACAATGTCTAAGTAGTGAAGATGTATGCAAGATAGCTCTGAAGTGTAAGTCTAAGTTTTGGGTCGTAGCATAGGTAGAGGCTCTACAATTGAGTGTATAGAGGCCTAGTAGTCCGTAGCTCAGTGCGCAAACCCCTGCAACTAAGTGCACAGGGCGAGTCAAGTTTCTAACTATAGGGAATTATTAATAAAGTGAAGTTTTCTATAATTTTGCATATTTATTTTATGTTTATGCATCTGTTATATTGGGTATGAATTTCACTTCTAATGCTTATATGATGTGCGAATGCATACAAATATATTGGTTAAGTGAACATAAATAAGAACAACTAGTTACATGAAGATAACTAAGATTTTCTAATACGATAAGTAAGATACTTAACCTATTTTGAGAGACAACACATATCGTTGCTCTAGTAGCATGAAAAGACTGCAACCCTTGGTTAGGGCTACGCAAACGCTGATTGTAACACTTCACGAAGGTACTAAACAGTAGATCAGAGAGCGAAGCCACCTGCGTGAAGGCAGGTATAGTTGGAATAAAACCAACATCACAACCATCTCAAGGGTGGGGAAACTTGGTACCATCATCCCCCCATACTGCTTCAGGTGAGATTTCAATCCGCGCTTCGCGGGCTAATGTTGAAAGGGCCAGTAGTGTAGGGATTTATTTGGCTAACTAATGCTAAACTTGGGTCAAGCCCCCTCAAGCCAACAAATGGTTCTGTTGTTGGGACCAAAATCTGCATAAGAGATGTGTGATGTTGTATCATTGGAATCCAACTAAGAAACAAATTGAAGTCTGGTTGGACAGAAGAATTCACGAGTTTGTGGCAAAGGAAAATAGAAACCAGTGATTGTCAAAAAAATAGTAGTTAGATAGTTACCTGTATACGAGGATCCATGAAATATTTTTCGTGTCTTTCCATACTAAGCTATAGAAGTGGATTGCGAAGCTAGAAGATAGCCAAGGAAGGTAGAAACTTGACGATCCTATTGTGTGGACCTCAAAGCTAGTAAAAAATTTGGAAGCATCGGAGGATAAGATCGCATGCGCTATCGATCATTGGCTCGATCACATTATAGGAGGATTTGTTACTGATTTTGCGGTTGACACCTCAGTTAGCTATAGCGAGGTAGAGTGACACTTTCTCAAAGGACAGCAAGGTATGTACATAGAGTCTCTGAATACTTGGATTAAAATTTTGTTGTGCAAAAGATGGGTTATGCAGTTACCTTGATGTTCAGGACTACATAAAGAGGAAGAATTTACAGAAACGAAGGAAATAAGGGTCAAAAGCATAACCCCTTGATTTCACCTCCATGAGGGGATGAGAAAGAGCTTGCGACGGTCTCTCTGTGAAGTGCTATTCATTTGATAAGACAAATAATTCCACGAATACCACCTCCACCCACACCACCACCAGCTTCACCTCCATCACCTCCAACTTTGCCTGTATTATATCCACCACCACTGTGATTCAGTATGGCAAACATAGTGAACTTACCTTTGTTCAAAGGGTTGGGAAATCAGGATTAGAACCAATTTTGGTTCGTAGTGAAGGCTATATGGGAAGCTCAAGGTGTTACAGATGATCATATAAATAAAGAAACACTAGTTAGCACCTTGTAGGATCGCGCGCTAACCTGGTATATTAAGTACTCCAACGATAACCCGAATGCGAGAGTAGTGGACATTGACAAAACACAGAATAGGGAATTTAGCAGGCCTAAATCTAAAGCGCAGTCGATTGTTGGATTCAAAGAAATCACGATGCTACTAGGAAATATGCCTTGGGAACTAGATCAGAGGCTAAAATGTATGTTTGGTGAAGCAAACATGAATCTGATGGATGGATAGCATCGTGAGTAGTTTGTAGCTTCGCTACTACCACACTTGAGGAGTGCATTGTCATAGTAGAAGATAATAGCTCAGGCAGAGGCCCTAGATATTTCCATGAGACTACATGAGACTCTGATGCAAGATCCTAATCTAGAAGTTCAACAGATTCACATGCAGCTGAAGAATATGTGCATTGAGATGCAAATCTTGAAGAAGGATAGGACGGTTTGACCAGAAGTGCATGAAGAGGTATGATGCGTGAAATGCAAGAGTCAGTGTCATGACAAAGACCACTACCTAGTATTTACAAATTACCATGTAGGAGGAGAACTGATGCCTCTAAGGCAGTAAGCTCAAGTAGGACCTAGCGTGGCACCTACTTTGTGGTGCACTATCTGGTAGAGGTCGCGAATAGTTGATTTGCTACAATTATAGAGGGCCAGGACACTATGCCCATGATTGCACTAATACAACATGCTCATCATGAAAGTATTGCACGCTATTTGATCATGAGATAGAATATTGTCCTACACTGATAGCTAGGATCTGTGACAAAGGAGGGCTACCACCTCCCCCGACTCAGAACCTGCAGATGATGAGTTCTGAGCCATGCGTGGAATATTCGAATGTCAATATAGTGCTCCGAAGTGGAATTGCGATGGGAGATGACAAGGGGAAACAGCTGGAAGATAGTACTTGGGTTCACAAAGCCTTGACAAAAGTAGATGAGTTTGATTTGGAGAATGCTTGGGAAACCTTCATGGAATCAAAAAAGAGCTTTACTGAGGCCCCCACTTCAGGAAGCAAAGATCAGCCTGAGCCGGAAATGGATCCCTCCATGCTCACAACATTCTTGGAAACCTATATGAAGTTACTGTGCGACAGTAAGTCTGTGAAAGGGTTACAAGAACTCATTAACAAATGTGCTAGGACCATGCCAGAAGAACTGCGCGTAGTCTAGAAGATCGGAAAACATAAAACAAGGATGGGGCATGAAATTAGACTCATTGCGTAGATTGGAGAATACAAGATGGATCAAGTCATTCTGGATTAGGTATGATATGTGAATGTTCTACTAAAGCAGAAATGGGAGCGATGGGGAGACCCGCATTCCAATGGTCTCTAATTCAGTTTATGACAACAATCGCTACCCTGCACTCCTGGGAATTGACTGGGCCACTAATATGAATGGGGTAATTAATATGAAGAATTGGAAGATGATCTTTGAGAAGAAGTCACTACGCGTAATAATACCCCTAGATCCTGCTGATGGATCTCGCTATATGGAACTAGTCCACGACTATGAGAGTGATGATGATCTGGACTGCATCTAAAAGATAACAACATGAGACCAAGATTGGGTGAATCCCATTGTGGATGGGCGGATTACATGGAAGTGCGAGAGTTCCTACACTTTATATTCTAATGAAGAAGTAGAATGATGGCAAAATTGGTTACATGAAGTAACTATGTTGAATTGCAACATGATGACCTAGTCGTTGTGTTGCGTGTCGACAAAAGTAAGATATCTGCCTACTTATGATGGTCTAAATGACGTAGATACATTCTTGGATGCATTCAAAAGGGAGGTTCTAGAAAAGCAATGATTTGAGGCCTTGGACTGGGCACTGTGTGCTACACCCACAAGATGGTGGGGTATGCATAAAGGAAGCTTTGATGATTAGGGCAAATGTAGGAGAATGATGTCAACATGATTTGGGAAGCCTAAGGTGTCACTGACAGACAAGTATGATCGGCAGGATGATCCACGTGCGCATCTGGCCAAGTGGATGCTGGCCTATGGAAAAAAGCCACAACTTGAGTGGGTGCACCTGTTTTATCATACTCTAGATGTTATTCAAATTAACTAGTATATAGAAATAGAGCTCCGCCATGGGACAGGTGAATGGGATATCCTGCGTGAAAGATTCATGATGACCTTTAGTTTTGAGAATGGGTGGGACAATATTGATGAAGCGCTACAAGGGGTGAAGGAAGCCATCTTTAGGATACCGCAGGAGCCTTTAGACCTGATTCAGCTTGAATGGGCTACTCAGCGGAGTCGCGCTCTGGAATGTTACAATGTAACTTCTAAAGAGGAGGATGAGGATCCACAGAATATTAACATTCCAGAAACAGAAGGCCATCGCAAGGTTCAAGGACCACAGATTAAAAACCCTGATATAAATGTGTCGGTGAAAACTAAGCAGGTGAACATTGGTATGGAGGTAGAACCCAAATTCGTGAAGATCGGAGACTACTGGGATGACATGATGGTGGATAAGGTCGCTGAATTACTCCACAAATATCCAGAATTATTCTCGACCAATTTTATGGATTTGAAAGGAATAATCAGAGATCTAGGAGTGATGAAGATCACATTAAAGCCCGATACGAAGCTAGTTAAGAAGAGGCCTTACCGCTTAAATCCGAAATACAAGGAGAAGTCCATGTAGAACTAGACAAAATTTTCACATCAAGCATCATTGAGCCTGTGGAGGAATCTGATTGGGTAATTCTAATGGTGGTGCAAGAGAAGAAATAGAAGGACAAGATAAGGATATGTGTGGATCTCAGAAAACTAAATGACACCTGTGTGCATGATCCTTTCCCAACATTGTTCATGGATGAAGTGTTGGACAATGTAGGTGGTCAGCGAGCTTATTCTTTCACTGATGGGTTCTCGGGGTACCACCAGATCAAAATCATGCCAGAGGATAGGATAAAACAACGTTCGTGACTGAGTGGGGTTGCTTTCAATATACTATCATGCTATTTGGATTAAAGAATGCGCCTGTTATCTTTTCACATGTGGTTTTTGCAGCATTCAAGGAATATATTCATAAGTTCTTGGAGGTCTATTTTGATGTCTGGACTATATTTGGGCTGGTTAAGGGCCATTTAGCGAGCTTGCGCTTGATGTTGGATACTTGTTGAAGATACCAAATTGCGCTCAACCTCAAGAAGTGTTTGTTTCTCGTTCCTTTTGGGAACCTATTAGGGCATGTGGTTTGTAGACAAGGGCTGATGGTAGACCTCACGAAGATCACAGTGATTCTAAACTTGGAAGCACCAAGAAGTGTGAAACAGTTGCGCGATAATTTGGGACATACGAGATATTATGGAAAGTTTATCAAAGGCTATGCCTAGATCACTGTGTCGATAAAAAAATTGTTGAAGAAGGATGTCACATTCTGCTAGAACGATGACTGTAAGAAAAGCCTGGATATATTGAAAGAAAAGATGGTTATTGCACTGATTTTAGTCTTCCCGAACTAGAAGAAGTAGTTCCATGTACATGTCAATGCGTCATTTATAGCGCTGGGGGTAGTACTAATTTAGGATGGTAGAGAAGGCTTGGATCACCCTATCATGTTTGCGAGCTGTAGATTATCCAAAGTAGAGAAGAATTATTCCACCACTGAGCATGAGGGGCTAGCTATGGTGTATGCGTTCTATAAGTACCGATAGTACTTGCTAGGAGGCCAATTTAAGATGTATACAAATCACTCCATGCTAAAGTACCTGGTCAATAAGCCTGTGTTGGGGGGGCAAATTTGCAGATGGATTTTATTGTTCCAAGAATACGATTTTGAAGTTTTCGTGAAGCCTGTACGATTGAATGCATGACTAGACCACCTATCATGCATCAAGACAGGGGAGGAACCTACTAGTTTGGAGGAAGGATTACTTGATGCGCAGGTCTTTGCTATGCACGTCACGGATGGACATTTCAAAGATATAATACACATTCTAACAAATGGAACTGCACCAGAAGGATACTCTATCCAGTAGAAGAAGGAATTAGTGGTATGCGTAGAAGATTTCTGTGTCATTGTTGGGCATATATATAAGATGGGGAATCATGAAGTACTGCGAAGGTATGTACCTAAGTTTGAATGAAGCAACATCCTTATGGATGCTCATGGGGTCGCCGCGGGAGGACATTATGCAAGAAGAGCAACCGCGCAAAGGATTCTACGCGCCGGGTTGTGGTGGCCAACCCTTCATCAGGATTCAAAAGAATATCACAAAGCATGTGATGTATGTCAGTATAAAGGAAGGCCATTGCAGAAGGATGAAATGCCTTTCAATCCACCAATGACGTTGCAACCTTTCGAAAAGTGGGAAATAGATTTTGTGGGACCTATTAAACCTCAAGGAAAGACAGGCGCGAGGTATATTATCACTGTGACAGAGTATTTGACTCGTTGGGCAGAAGCGTAGCCTGTGAAGGATTTCATGGGTGCGATTGTTATGAAGTTTCTATTTCAACACGTACTGATGCGATTTGTATGCTCAAAGATTTTGATGAGAGATCGTGGTACACACTACCTGAATGAGACGATTAGTGCACTTACAGAGGAATTTTAGGTGTACCTTCAAAAGAGCACACCTTATCACCCACAGGTTAATGGGACAGTGGAGGTGTTCAAGAAAGTGCTTGAAAACACGCTCACAAGGTATGCAATGTGCAGCGAAGTGATTGGGAACTATGCATACCTGCGGTGTTATGGGATTATCGGACGACATGCAAGAAACTGATGGGACAAACACCCTTTAGGCTTATCTATGGGGTGGAAGTTGTAATGCCTATGGAATACATCGTGCCTAGTCTACACATAGTAGCACTCTTAGGTATGATGGATTGCGGAGCCCTGGAGGAGAGGCTCGCACAGTTGGATGATCTTGAAGAAGAACGATTTTTGGCTTGATTTCACCAGTAGGTCCAAAAGTAGCATGAAAAAGTATGGTATGACTGACACATCAAGTTGCGCACATTCAAGGTAAATGATCTAGTTTTATTGTATGATAGTAAGTTTGATAAATTCCCTAGAAAGTTCAGGATGCACTAGTTAGGTCCGTATATTAATAAGGAGATTACCGACGAAGGCACAATATAGCTGGTTAAGTTGAATGGAGATCCCTTCTCAGGAAATGTGAATGCTAGTCGGTTGAAGCCATACACAGTTGGCTCGGCCATCTGACTAGCTGACATAAAAACAGTCTTAGTGCTCCAGGCAGCTGAAAGGAGGCATGAGACTATAAACTACTCTGCCTGGGAACTGCACGATGTCAGGATTGCGCACAGTAGAAAAGTGTCACAAGGTGTGTGACAACATGAAGACAGCTGTGCTGGCACACAGGTTGGCCAGAAAGTGACTGTTAAATCCACCATTCATGATTTGATGGTTGGTTTGAGGCCAAATGGAGCAGGCAACAGGCATTTAAGGCGAAATTTATGGGTTAGATTCTTCGAAATCTGCCACCAAGCTGGCATTAATGGATCGAATATGGGGGGGAAGTCGAATTCAAATTCAAAAGGCGCTATAAATTACAAGTGGATGTCCAGCAAACAACACTTGGCAATTTGAGAACTGAGTTGTAGCATGCTCATGTATTCGTGGACTGAGACTTATTCGAGACTCTGAAAGCGAATTCATTGTTTGAGAAACTACCCGAGACACTAAAGGAACTATGGAGTAATTCTATGTTAGCATGCGAAGAAGCCATGGACATAGGAGTAATAACAGTCGAGGAAGCTGCACAGGAAATTGCAGATGTGGAAGCCCTAGAGACCACCAGAATAATCGTTGAGGTCCCTAAATCACCGCAAACACCGAGACCTATGAAGGATAAGTAGGCCATGATCCTGATGTGTGTATCACCCAGAAATCCACTAAGGACCAAGCTCACATTGTAGGAAAAGGAGAAGGCCATTAATTTGGAGGCTAACGAGGAGGAATTTGAAGAAATCCTGGTGGAGGAGGAGGATGAAGAGATGGAAGTTTAAATCCAGGGTGTGGACCGTATTACCTAGTTACCTGAATATGTTCCTCTGCGAAAGGTTAAAGCCAACGTTCCAAAGGATATATATGAGAGAAAGAGCTCTCTACAAACTCCGTTGCTCCCAGATGATATTATCTTTGAGGGACTGCACTTCGGGTGGGTTCCTGTGCTTAAATTTGAAGATTGGGACCTCACATACCATGAGAAGTTCCTGCATTTAGCAACTGAAAATATAATGCACCAGAGGATTTACGAGACTACTGGAACAATTCAATTGGAGTCACGCAAATGGCTTAGAGGTGTAGAGAAGGTCGGGTTGCTAAACCTACTCTGGGTGCCGCATTACCATCGTGCCCCGGTGATCGTCTTCATCATCAAGAAGATGTTGTACTTGGTGCATGATGGGTGCTTGTGGCTTGAGGGGCCCATCCCCATCATAGACCATCTGATTCACTGGATTACATGGCTACCTTGCTTAGGAGAGGACCCAATAAACATTTTAGAGGGAAAAGGTGGCAAGTTGGCTGTTGCGGAGGCAGTGAAAAAGAAGTTTAAGTTGGAGAAGAAGTGAGGGTATTCCATCTCCAGCATTAACAACCCTGTAGTTAAGGTCGCGACACAAATACTGGCAAGGAAGGTGTTATAGACAATTTTGTGCCTTACAGCAACAAGCATGAATTGTCAATAATCCAAGGGATCCAAAGTTCCCTAAACATGATGTTCCTACCCCTAGAGGAACAAGGTCAGCAAACCAACAGCTCTCAGATCAGTTCTCCACCTGAAAACACTCAAAAACAAGCAATCCTGAAAGCAAAGCAGGTGCTCCACTGGGTTTCTGCGCTGAAACACAACTGCTCCATGGTGTACCTGCGTTGCAAAGCAGGCAGAACAAAGCCCACCTGCGTTGGGCGAGTTTGGACATGTGGCAGAGTGAGTCATAGCTTTGGAATCTTCCAAAAATGACACTTGGATCAGGTATTTCGCCTTGTGATGAGTCAGAGGCTTTGTTTCTCCAAGTGGAAGCAAGGTTCACCAAGTGGACTCAAGAACTGAAGATCAACTAAAGATTAACTGAAGAGAGAGAGGACACAAGGCAGCTACACATCAGTTGCAAGCTGACTCATCCTTTCTCAATTCATCTATATATTGAGCTCTCTCCTATGAGCTCAGGAGGCTGGAATTTTGTGCAAAGTAGTGATATGCTGTTGGTTTCATTCTTGAGTTATTGGGTGATTGTTTGAGAGAGGTGAAGAAGAGCAATTCTTTCTGCTGGGAGGTGTTGCTGGGTTGGAGCCTGCAATGGTTGTAATCCTCTCAGAACCTTTATTTCTTCATTAATAAAAGCTATTGAGGTTCTTCTACGTGCTTTTGTTCAATTATATATTGTGATGATTGCATGTTTGGTTTACACTAATCCATGAACCAGTTATGATTGCATGCCTCTTGTAGTTTCCTTCTTTGTCATTGTGCAGGATCTCATTGTAGCTGGGCGAGCAGAAGGACAAAGAGCTAGGAGCAAGCGGCCAAAGAGGAGAGTTTGGATTCGACATTAAGCGCAAGGCAACGGTTAGTGCTTCCTCCATTCTCTTTTGCTTTCATAAAGAAGTAAACTTTCAGTAGTTTGTTTTACAGTTGTTGCTAAGGAACTGTCACCCTTAGAGTGGGTTAGGGTCATCCGAGTCGGATACTTTTCCCTACAACAAACTGGCGACTCCGCTGGGGATCGTATCCGTTTGATTGTGTTTGTAGTATCTTTGCTATTCATCTCCTGAACAAAAAAGTACCAAATCGAAAAGCTTTTGACTATATCAAAAGCGAAGTAGAGGGGCAGCTACTCTTGCTCATTTTCTGAGCAGATTCATGATTTGAAGAGCTGATCTACAAAGATCCTTGTAAGCTCTTAGTGATAGCTTTGCACCTTCTAAATCATCCCTTTAAGTGTGCTTGACTGAATGCTTCTGATTTGAGCAAAAACCGTGCATTTTTTAGAAAATTATGACCTGGAAACTGTGAAAACGCAACTCTCGTTTTCCAAAGCAGGTAGTACATAGGCTACCTGCTTTGCAACGCAGGTCCCGAACTAGCTACCTGCGCTGAGAGCCAGTTTGACTGTGCAGAGCCTGCGTTGACCCAAATTTGCTTAGTGCATTTGGGGTTTCCTCCTTTCTCTTGCCTGTTTTCACTTAGTTTTGCTGCTAGGTGTCAGTCTTGTACCTGTTTTGAAACCAATATTACTTGCCATCATTCTGCCTCTGTTATATAACGAAATTGTACTTTTTCTTTGTATTTCTTGCTCATTTACAATTTCCCATAACGAAAAGTAAACTAGTCATGCTTTTGGCCTCTTAGATCTGAACCTGTGTTAGGCGTTTTGCTGGTCTAAAGAGTTAGCTTGCTTGCTGTCCATAGCTGATTAGTCATTTTACTTTCGTTAGTTTGGTTTGATTTCATGTATTTCCAGTGATTAAGCAAGTGAATCTTAAGGTGTCTTTTGATTTTGGACAAGCTTGTTTACTTTCGCTTTAAATCGAAATCAAAGTTATATAACCACTTTCTTTTTGTATCCATCCACATTAAGAAAGGGAAAAAGAAAATACATGCATTGTGCATTTTGCATTTGACTATGTGCTTGACGATTTAGGAAAATTTGCATTTTAGTGTGTGCTCTATGATCTGTGTGAAAAGATTTGCCTTTCTTTTCCCTCAGTAGTTAAGGTTTTCAAAGTTGAAAGATTGAAAAGTTTGCTTCTCATCTTAGACTGCATTCAGGAATTTGTTATATACATCTCGTGGTGATCCTTAAAGGCAAACTGTTAAGCAAGATCAACATTAAAATAAATCCAATTTACATAACAACGCTTTGTAACATAACGCAAACATCTAGAGGTCTAGGTAGAGACGTGTTCCGGCGTCGTTAAACATAGTGACTGTCGATCTCTACGAAGGTGGGTGATTCCTCCTGAGAGTCGGTGGCACTAATACGGACTTGTGCTCCCACGTACCGTCGCGTATATATTGGGAGACCCCTATAGGCAATTATCCTTTATCCATAGGAAGCCGTGTCGACCGCCCTACTGATCGCGATGTAGTGAACACAGCATTCACGAAGATCGACCACCCGTACCGTAAAACGTATTCTGTGGTTTCGCGAAAAGTTTGGCACACCCTCTGCCTAGAACTCCAGAGCAGTTTCTTTTGGCCTTTTTCAAACTCTATAACTGAAAAAGTCCATCCGAGCATTTGTCACTTCGGGCTCGTTAAAACATCGAAGGCGACTAGAGTCATCTTTAGCTTTTTCTCGACTCTTAAAACATGAAAAAGCAAGTTTGTGTCTAAAAGCGTCGTTAATAAAATTTATTTTAAGCGGAACAAAATCACCTGTTATTCCCACGTTGATCTTTCAGTTGAAAAGTATGGAGCCCACCAACCAAGGAGGCAACCTTGGCGGAAGTCCAAATCCCTTCTCCTCTTGGGGAGATGTTGGTGTGCCTCATATGGCAACATTGTCTCTTCCAGGATTGACAATCGGCCTCCCTGTATGGCTCTTTTCAACTAATGTAGTCCAGATCGCCACTAATCCTGAGCAGTCGAATCAACAGTCAGAACAATCTAGAACTACCCACCAGCCTTCCACTTCTTACAATACTTCCTCTGATCCTTCATCTTCGCGAGGTAGAGCTGGCAAAAGTCAGCCTCCCAAGGAGAAGAAAGAAAAGAAGAAGAAAGAAAAGAAGCAGAAGGAGCCTATGGCGAAGGCGACTGGGGGCAAGCAGAAGACAGCTGACAAAAACCCACACACTGCACCGACCGGGCCTAAATCGCCATGTGTCATTTGCGAAGGGACCCACTTCCATCGTGATTGTCCTTGTATTCCCCGGATACTAAGGGACTGGTCCCCAAGGTTGCACAATCCGGTAGCATCAACCTCTGGTAGTCATGTTGATTGCAGTCCATCAACTAGCGAGAGTGAAGGACGAAGAGGGAGACCAAGATCACCCTGTGTATTGTGTGAAGGCGAGCATGCCATCCACCGATGTCCATTCTTAGATGAGGCAAAGAGAGTTTTAGAAGATCGTCCGGTTTCACCGTTACGACTTCCTCCTGGATACCAAAAACTCGCGCCTAATCCCTCGATAGTTGAAAATCCAGCTGACCCGCCCAAGTGGTCGGCTGAAGTGTCGGTCATTGAGAGTGAACCTGCTGAATCCAGACTAGACGAAAGTCTAAAGGTTGAAACGGCAGTTGACCCGGTTCTTCCTTCAGAGGTTTCATCGTCCAATGACTCCGTCATTGAAGACCCATCTTCAAATGACACCCTCACTGAAGAGGATAAGGATGACACCATCCATATTCTTTTCATCAACACAGACTCTGATGAGCATCAGGGCAATGCGCCCATTCCTTTATCGCAGGAAGGAACATCGTCAGGGTTGTATCCGGCCGTATATTCGGTCCCACCACCAAGCAACCTAGTTGTATCCTTTGATTGGAATCAACTAGGCAGACCCCGGTTACCAGCCAGTATCCCATTCAGAATCATAGTCCAAATCTACAGAATGGTGATGGCTGGAACTATCATTGATGAAGGGGCGTCTGTGAGTATCCTTTCCTCTGTTGCTTGGAAAGCACTGGGTTGCCCAGCGCTTTTACCTGAGACGAGAAATCTATCAGGTTTTGATAAAGGAACCAGTCACCCGTTAGGGATTCTCCCCAATGTTCCGCTTACATTGAAAGGGAAGTCAGTTCGCATGAACATCATGGTCGTCCAGGGACCCTTGGCATATAACTTACTCCTTGGACGAGACTATATATATTGCATGGAGGCGATAGTGTCCTCGCTCTTTAGAAGCATGTGTTTTCCGCACGAAGGAAGAATGGTCCAGCTCGTAGACCAACTTTCATTTCCAGGATCACGCATTGCAAATAGTCAAATACCATCCCTTAACGGTTTATTCACTCAAGGAATGCCACCGCCTCCGGTTCTACTTCCCGATGAATGCGAGTAATTCGGAAAGAAAAGAACTGGGACCCAGGGGGCATGCACCCTGGCCTGCCTCTGGCAGAGAAAACCTTGGGTATAAAGTTAATTTCCGCAGAAGAATGGACTAGTCCGTACCCCGTCCGGCAGTGGAAGAGAGGGTTGTTCTAGGAGAAAATTCTTTTGTCAAAGTTATGTTGAAGCGAAGCGATCGCTCCCTTTGTCTAAAGAGGTGGGCTCTCCTAAGGAGGGGGTCTATTTGTGGCAGCAAGAAGCCACCATCTTTGAATGTCAAGCCTCACCCACTAAAACAAGTTGTTTTGAAGGATAAGTAGGGGCAGTCTTCAAAGAAAGAGATGAAATTGCTGCAACAAGTGGTCACCATCCTTAGCAACCTAATGATAGACATCGCCGAAAAGAGAGTTTAGTTTGCGGCAGCAAACAAAACCATTTTTCGGATAATAAGTAAGAGATGGCAGAATCTCGAAATTATAGTTTATACCTGGGGGCATGCAAACCTTTTGGAGTGCAAGCACGGGACGACTATTTATTTTTTTTAAATTTTTAGGTCCTCCCTTTAAACCTGTAGGTCTAACCCGTTAAACTCGTAGGATTAGCCGTTTCTAGCTTGCATAAAGAAAGGATGAAGGGCAAAAGTTAAAACCTGCCAAATTGGAGTAATTAGTGAGGTATCGCTCCTTAAATAAGATTACCTCACCTAAAAGCATTCCTTGTATTAAGACTGGTATAAATCGAGCAGTTTTAGCAGTGTTCATGCTCGTTAAAAAATAAACGCAAGAATCGAGCAATTTTTGTGCAGAAGTTCATGCTCGTTAAAAAATAAACATAAATTGTGAGCAATCTTTCCCTAGCAGTTCAAGCTCACGCATAAAAAATGAACTGGTAAACAACCTCGAGAAATGTAACCTTTGAAAGCCATATTAAAAGCCCTTGGTCGTGTTTATATGCCATCACCTCCATCCGTTCATTTGGCCAATCGTTCACCTCCATATGTTTGTTTACCCATTTTGAGGAACAGCTGCGAAGAGTGATTTCACTTAGCCATCCTTGTGACATTGCCGTGATTGGAAAGTTCCAACCTGTACCTGGAATCTGCTGCTATCCCTGTTCATCACTCGTTCCTCAAAAGACGAGTCTTCTTTGAGCTCTTTTCACTGACTCGTAAAATATGAAAAGTTTGCCGAGTTTTGGCCTTCCAGCTCGTTAAAGCGACCGGAAAGCTATCCCTCCTTTAGATTTTAATCTTTTTGGGCCTGAGGGATTATTGCACAAAAAGATCGAGCGCTTGTTTTGTTCGGCTCGTTAAAGCAACCGAAAATTCATCCCTTCTGTATTGTTTTATACTTTTTCGGACTTAAGGGATTAGATGACGAAAAAGGAATTTTGGAGTTAACTTTTCGTACCTTTTCAGACTCTCTAAAAATGAAAAGGACCGAGTTTTCCTTGTCGTTAGACTCGTTAAAATGATTAAATAGCGACAAACTTGTCTTTAGACGAGAACGAGTTTCCCTATCGCTAGGCTCGTTAAAACATAGCGATGGGCTTGCCCGAAGGGCAGGTTATAGAACAAGCATATGTTATCCTCCTCAAGCTTGACAAAAATAAAGAGGTACTAGTCAGCAATGACTGGGGAAAAATTGGGAGAACCTCACAGTATTAATGGTAGCAAGTCGCTCTTGAACATGACACTTTGTCCTCCATCCGCTTCGGGTTGGGTTGTTTCATTCACCGATCGCAGAATCATGGTCCTCGCCACACCATCCACAATTGGGGTAATGCTACCAATCCATCACATCAGTGTCGTTATATGTTCAAGAGATGTGGTTCTGTAAAGAGTCAACCCTGCTCCACCCACTGCCATACATTATCCTTCATCCATTTCATGACCGCCACCCTGAATCATACATCACAGTTTGTTTTCACCTCATCATTATCACTAGCTCCGTTCCATGTCACTGATGTGGGATTCATTAAGGCCCTCCTTTGACGGATCGCTCCTTGTCGACATCAGCTCATTATCCAAGGAGTTGATCTAGGAACACCCCCCTCAGTACTTTGAAGCTTGCATGCCTCAATGGCAAGTTTCTCACTTCCGGCGACAGGTATACATCAATGACCTTCGACCAGAAGATTTTGCATGGTGGTCGACGCCAAGTCCTTTATTCCCACCATGTAGATTGTACTGCCGTACCTTGAGGGTCATCATCCTTATCGGTGATTCCTCTCGCGCTTGTTAACGGTTTACATTATTGACCGGTAATCAAGCGATGTCTTTCCATGTTCGACTTCAAGAAATTCTCACATGGACCGACTTGTACATCGAGTGAAGATCGGAAGAGATTGAAGACCCCGGATCTAGTTTCATCCATCCGGGCTGCGATATATATTCAGGACGTAAAGACATTTGATATGTACATCATTGCAACAGATGATCATCCTTCTCAAAAGATGATAAATTCGGCAGAGAATTATCAGTCTACCATCAGACGATCGTCTGTTCTATGTACCAAAATGTATTTATAAAGCTGAGCATGGGAATGCCCGCCTCAGCTAGATCATGAAAAATGTATGAAAAATAATGTATTGTATTGTATCTTATTACAGGACACTTCTCAGCAGATTGAATGAACTTCGGATCCTCTCAATAAAGAATTTCACCCGATAAACGACCTCATACTTTAGGGGGCATCTGTTATAGACAATTTTGTGCCTTACAGCAACAAGCATGAATTGTCAATAATCCAAGGGATCCAAAGTTCCCTAAACATGATGTTCCTACCCCTAGAGGAACAAGGTCAGCAAACCAACAGCTCTCAGATCAGTTCTCCACCTGAAAACACTCAAAAACAAGCAATCCTGAAAGCAAAGCAGGTGCTTCACTGGGTTTTTGCGCTGAAACACAACTGCTCCATGGTGTACCTGCGTTGCAAAGCAGGCAGAACAAAGGCCACCTACGTTGGGCGAGTTTGGACATGTGGCAGAGTGAGTCATAGCTTTGGAATCTTCCAAAAATGACACTTGGATCAGGTATTTCGCCTTGTGATGAGTCAGAGGCTTTGTTTCTCCAAGTGGAAGCAAGGTTCACCAAGTGGACTCAAGAACTGAAGATCAACTAAAGATTAACTGAAGAGAGAGAGGACACAAGGCAGCTACACATCAGTTGCAAGCTGACTCATCCTTTCTCAATTCATCTATATATTGAGCTCTCTCCTATGAGCTCAGGAGGCTGGAATTTTGTGCAAAGTAGTGATATGTTGTTGGTTTCATTCTTGAGTTATTGGGTGATTGTTTGAGAGAGGTGAAGAAGAGCAATTCTTTCTGCTGGGAGGTGTTGCTGGGTTGGAGCCTGCAATGGTTGTAATCCTCTCAGAACCTTTATTTCTTCATTAATAAAAGCTATTGAGGTTCTTCTACGTGATTTTGTTCAATTATATATTGTGATGATTGCATGTTTGGTTTACACTAATCCATGAACCAGTTATGATTGCATGCCTCTTGTAGTTTCCTTCTTTGTCATTGTGCAGGATCTCATTGTAGCTGGGCGAGCAGAAGGACAAAGAGCTAGGAGCAAGCGGCCAAAGAGGAGAGTTTGGATTCGACATTAAGCGCAAGGCAACAGTTAGTGCTTCCTCCATTCTCTTTTGCTTTCATAAAGAAGTAAACTTTCAGTAGTTTGTTTTACAGTTGTTGCTAAGAAACTGTCACCCTTAGAGTGGGTTAGGGTCATCCGAGTCGGATACTTTTCCCTACAACAGAAGGTGATGTTGAAGTGACGTGGGATGAGGTTCCCATGCCAGTGGTTGCACTAGTGGCACAATGTGCAGAAGGAGTCTAGTTCAACTAGGTGAACTTTCTATGCTGGGATTTCCTTGCGATCTACCACGTGGCACAAGTGCAGGGAAAAACATTTCATTATGCATGGCTCATATTGTCGATCGTATTGGTGGCATGAGTGTTGCCCAAAGATAGTTAGTTCCCTTCAGTCACGCTGGACCTTCCAGAGGCAGCGAAGTACGCTTCGCTGTGGGCGACCAAGGATGTGCAGAGGATAAAGGAGAGAAAGATATTTTGGATATTCATGGAGATGAATATCCATATGGGGATCAATCGCAAGCCGTGGTTATCGCCCACAGTCTAAAACAGTTTGCAGAGCTTCGTAGAGTTCAAAGCAGATTTCCACCATGTCTTCATCAAGGCACGAAAGGACCCTACGAAGACATGGAATGATTTACCATACCTGGTGACCGACAATGTAATATTCGTAGACCTTGAGTCTTGGACGCTGGAGTTGCGCACGCCAGCTAGCTCCGGGGTGGAAAAAAGTAGTCCACTGCACAACACAAGAAATAAGAGACAAAAATTCATATAGCGCAACAGGCAGAAAAGCACAGGAAAGAAGAAGTAGTGACTAAGGCCCAGGTAGCACACGATGTTGCGAAGTTGGCGGAACAACAATAGAAAATAGGATAAGAAGAGCTTGAAGGACATAAGTCACGTTCGCCCTAACTAGAGATTGACACAGAACAAGGTGGTTCAGACCCATAGATGACATCCACCTAACTCAAGCATTCGTGACCATGAGAACAAAAAATGTTGCAAAAGAAAGCGAAGGCATCGAAGACATCGACCCAATCACCTTCAATGAGGGGGATTTGCATGATATTGGTGAAATGGTGAGGGATGTCATCGCAGAGGCTCTCCAACAGTTTAAGGAACAACAATAGTTGGTATTGGGGACTCTTCAAACAGAGCTGCAGGAGTTCGAGGTTCACGCTTCATAGGCTGGCATAGTGTCCACCAACCTCGCAGTCAGCACTTCAGCTGCCAAGATAAGTTGCGCAACAAGGTAACCAACATGATAGTGCTACCTGATGGGGCACTTACTACAGAAATTGATCGATAGACCCACGATGAGCAGTTTGAAAGGGTTAGGGTTGAACATGGCTACATTCCCTTAGGAGACACTCTACCTCTTACATGATGGCATCACCGCAGAACTTACACTCGGGGAGAGTTGCACACTGTAGGTGGTGACCAAGAAATGCATCAACATTGAACAGTTGGGCCTACAGTGCAATGAGGTAGTCGAGAAGAATCAAAAAATTATGCAGGTGATAGAGGAAGCCTTCCAGATGGTCCCAGAGTTGGAAATTCAAGCAGAGGAACTAGTGGAGGCGCACATCGATAAGTTATCCACATGGGTGCACGATCCAAGAGTAGAGATGGTCAGGGTTTAGCTGGAGCTAAACCTCCAGATCATAGAACTATAGTTGAAGGCTCAGCCTTCAACGTCGTCAGAGGTTAAGGAACAGCGTACCACCATGGTTACAACAGTGATCGCGGTGGTTGACAGTGTAGTTGCAGACTACATGAAGCTGTTCGAACAGTCATTCAAGGTCCTAACCAGCTTGCAAGAGGACCTGAATGTAGAGCACCTAGAGACAGAGGCACGCTAGCTGCAACAAAAATACAATGAGGTAAAAGGGACCACGTAGATGGTTTCCCTTACATAAAGGCTTGCATAGATGTAGTAGGAAAATGCACTCAAGGAACTGGTGTATGTCACTCGACACAAAGAAGCGGTCTTAAAAGCGCACCTACAACCATGGATTGATGAGGCATATATAATTACAACATCCATTGAGGCAAAGCTCGCACAACTGTAAGCAACTCAGGAGAGGATTCAGGGGGGTAGTTCAACAGCAGCGGTCACTGAATAGTGAGTGGAGGAAGTCCAGTAGGCAGTCGCTCAGTGCGTTGCCGAAGTTGCAACGATTCAAACAGAATTGGGAGGTCTTCGCACTAAGATATCCGCACCTATAGAGTGACTTGAGGGTGAGTGACGATGTTTGTGTTGGGGGCCTATTGGGCACAAGATCCCCCAAGGGAAGTTTTGGGCCTTAGAGCCCAGAGTTTGGTCTAATTTTGTAATTCCAATGGAAAAACTTCGCATTTTGTGGGTGTAGAGCATGTAGTTGTTAAAGAGTCATAGGGTTGTCTGCCTTTATTTTGATAATGTAATGTCGGTTGTAAAAGATCTACCCATGGTCTAGAGACCATGGGATTGTATAAATAGAGCAAAGCTCTAAGTAGTTAGAAGAAAAAAAAAATGTCTAAGCAGTGAAGATCTATGCAAGATAACTCTAGAGTGTAAGTCTAAGTTTTGGGTTGTAATGCAGGTAAAGGCTCTGCAGTTGAGTGTGTAGAAGCTCAGTGCTCCGCAGCTGAGTGCGCGGACCCCTGCAGCTGAGTGCGGAGGGCGAGTCAAGCTTATAACTATAGGGAATCATTAATAAAGTGAATTTTTCTATCATTTTGCGCATTTATTTCCTGTTTATGCATCTGTTATATTGGGTATGAATTTCACTTCTAATGCTTATATGATGCGGAAATGTGTATAAATATATTGGCTAAGTGAACGCAGGTAAGAAAATCTGGTTACACAAAGCTAACTAAGATCTGCTAACAAGATAAGTAAGATACTTAACCTAGTTTGAGAGACAACACAAATTGCTGCTCTAGCGGTGCGAAAAGACTGCAACCCCTGGTTAGGGTTGCACAAAAGCCGATTGTAACACTTCGCAAAGGTATTGAAGGGTAGAGTAGAGAGCGAAGGCACCTGCGTGAAGGGAGGTATAGTTGGAATAAAACCGACATCACAACCATCTCACGAGTGCAAAAACTTGGTTCCAGCATCCCCCCATACTGCTTTGGGTGAGACTTTAGTCCGCGCTCCGCGGGCTAATGTCGAAAGGGTCATTAGTGTAGGGCTTTGTTTGGCTAACTAAAATTGAACTTGGTTCAGTCCTCTTGAAGCCAACACAAGAGGACCCCAATGTACAGTGACTAGAGACGGAATCGCGAGAGCTACAACAACACTACGATGAGGTTAAGGGCATAGCATGAACCGTCGCGCTGACACAAAGACTAGAAAAGCTGCTAGAGGCCAAGCAGGTGAACGAATAGGTGGATGCAGTGCAACACAAGGAAGCAGTGTCAAAGGCAAGATTGAAGCTCTAGTTGGATGAGGCTTACATGGTGACAAGATCTATTGAAGGCAAGCTTGTGAATCTGTGAGCGACGCAACAAAAGGTTCAGGCTGACAGTTTAGGAGTAGCTACCAAGCAGATGGTCAAAGATGTGAAGTAGGTGGTTGCAAAGTGCACAGCTGAGGTTGCCGTCATACAAGTCAAACTGGAAGGTCTTCACGCAAAGATATCTGCACTTGCCGAGTGACTCGAGGGTGAGTCACAGTGTTTGTGTTGGGGGCCTGTTGGGAATGGGATCCCCCAAGGACAGTTTTGGGGCTAAAATCCCATGTTTTGGGTTGAATCTTATAATAAAATAGTAAAGTCTCCACATTTTGTGGTGGTGGAGTGTGAAGTTGTCATGAGTCATAAAGGGTTGTCTACCCTTATTTTTGTAAAGTAATGTTGGCTGTAAACGATCTACCCATGGTCCATGGACCATGGGATTGTATAAAAAGAGCTAAGATCTAAGTAGTTTTAGAGTCATGGTTTTGGAATAAGATAGTCATAGCTCTAAAGTAAGAAGTCTAAGTTTCAGGTCATAGCATAGGGAGAGGCTCTGTAGCTGAGTGTGCAAAGGCCTAGGGTGGAAGTCCATAGCTGAGTGTGTAGACCCTTGCAGCTGTGTGTTCAAGGTGGATAGAGTCTGTAATCACTTGAAATATATCAATAAAGAGAAGTATTCTGCAAATTCTATGTCTTTGTTCCCGTTAATGCATCTTAACATGTTATGTATGAATTTCATTTATAATGCTTATATGATGTGCAAATGTGTGTAATTACGTTGGTTAAGTGAACGTAAGTAAGAACATCTGTTTACATGGTGCTAACTTTGATTGTCTAATAATATAAGTAAGACACTTAAGCTAGTTTGGGAATCTGCATGGTATGTTGCCATAGTAGCGCGAAAGTACTTGAGTTGCAGGTTAGGGCTACGTGAAGGTCAATCATACCCTTTTGCAAAGGTAATGAACGACGGAATAGAGAGCTAGTCTGGAAATCCCTAGAACTTAGTGACCTACATGAAGGCAAGAAGAGAAATAATAAACCAACATCACGACCATCTAAGGGTACAGAAAATTGGTTCCAACATCCCCCCATACTGCTTTGGGTGAAACTTCAGTCGACACCCTGTGGGTTGATGTCGAAAGGGCCAATAGTGTAAGGATTTGTTCGGCTAACTAACGCTAAATCAGGGTCAGGTCCCCACATGCCAAAACCTCCCACATAGCCTTGAGAGTTTGTAACATTTTCTTTGAGGAGAAATTAGTGGCTCCAATGCCATGCCCACGAGGTTAGCGATGTATGGTGTAACTATGTGTCTTGGAAGTTTCACTTAATTCTAAAGCCTACTAACAAGCTAGCATGTTTTCACACATGTATGGTAATTGTTGTAAGACTAATCTTGAACACTTGTAATGCATGTTTCTTTAACCTATGTTTAACACTTGAACACATTCACTTGTTGTAATACATATATGTTAATGAAAATGTGTTGTATATGTTTTTAACGTTGTCTTGCTTGTGTTGGTTACCTCCCCAGACATCAGACAAAACTTTCACATAAAACTTGCTATAAAAACTATTGCACTCGTGCAGACTCATTTGTTGCGCATTGTACGTCTTATCTTCCCTTGTGTGTTTTGACTTCCACATCCTTGTGGACTGTTCTTCCGAAAGTTGTGCATGTCCTGTTGTGTTGTGTGTTCCTAACAGAGTCCAGGCTTCCTCCCAACCAACTTGGGACTCACTCCCACCCTCTCCCTCTACGCTGAAAGAACCATTGACGCAAGAGACACTTACAATCACCAGGCACAAAAACCTCACTTCTTGAAAGACAAAGTGGACCACTATCCTGTGCTAAAAAGTAAGAGTTGAGGAAAATATTTAAGATAGTGGAAATCAGGCCATCATACCGAATGGGACTCCTACACTAAATGGTGTGAGGTCTAGTTGGGACTTCATACCGGGGAGATCCCTTGATGTTGGCGGGTTCGGCACCATCAACATTTTGGCGCTAGAAGGAGGGATAGATGACAAGCTAAGCATGTATATTTGGGCTGAATCTCTTACCCAATGAATAAAACAAAATTCATTCTCCCAGGATGCTTCTCTCATTTCTCCCTCATTCAGTTATCAATCCCCGATGATCTTCTTGATCACTTGTCCTTGTTAAAGTTTGACGGTGAGGAAATAATGTCTGTAACAGAGCACATTTTTTATTTTCTTCATTTCTGTGAATCTTATGAAATCTATAGTGATGAGCTTGTTTGCGTTCTCTTCTTCCTCACCCTTGAAGGTCATGCTAATAGGTAGTTTCATAACTTGCCACTTGCTTCCATCCATTCCATTCTCACTTTCGTCAAGGAGATACACGAAGCCTTCAATGAGTGTGACCACCAAAATGTCTATCAAAGAATCTCTCATTTAAGAATGAAGCCCTGCGAATTAGTTGAGGGCTTTTCTACCCACCTACTTCACCTATGTCATGAAATTCCCGAACAGTTTGTGGACCTTGACTTCATGAGTGGAGAGCTGAAACCCTTGGTTCATGTCTCTCAAAATGGTGAACCTCATGCTTTTCCTTCTTCCTCGACTATTACAGATCACGAGACACCTCATGTCTTGAAGAGGTGCCCCTTCGCATCAACCGCAAATCTAAGAAATCTACGCAGCGGGTACCTCGTCACAGTGGTTGCAAAGCTGAGAAATCTGTGCAACATGTTCCCAAACCATCTTCTTGGTTGTCTCCCACCCTAACAAAGGAAATTCCAGAATGGTTCAGAAATCCTATGGTGAAAAATCATCCCTCCATTGTACAACTGGACGTCACTGTTTATAACCGAAGTCTTGAGTCTAATCTACATCTCTGCCGTCCTCCATAATTTACAAGCCATACCTCCTTGCACCATGACTCGCTTGAGTGATCTACTTCACAAGCTAGCTACACGCACTCTCTTGATTCTCGAGCTATTGGCTCAAGTAGCAGTCATGTGCTAGGCAATCTCATCATACAAAACGGAGGAGTAGGATGGTGAAGACATAATCAATTCTTGTCAAAACATTGAGCCTCCATTCTTGATTGATTCTCGATCCATGAATCTTGGTGAAACTTCATGCATAATCAATTATTTCGATCAACTATTAGTCTTGGGTTGTCATGACTCCAACGCTTCTGTACGTTGTGATGAATGCCTAAGCACATCTTATGATCTACTATCATCTCATGTACACTCTAACTCAAATCTAGAATGCACACTAGTCAAAGAAGACATCCATATCAAAGCTTCCTCTGCACCTCACTTGCCCGTGTGTCCTATCATTGATAGCAAATCAACATGTGTCAGGGATATTCCACGTTCTCTTGATTCTTCATCCCATGAGCTATCTCCTTGATCGACACAAGGCAATGAGGTTCTCCATGATGAAAATAGTCTCAACACATAAGACTCTTCCCACTCGTCATCATCGTGTGTGTTGCATGAGGACACCTCGTTAAGTAAGCTTGCTGAAAATTTTGATGAAGCCTATGACAAATATGGTTGTCATTCTAAGAGTAGTTGTGAAATTAGTAACAACAACCATCCTCAAGCCATGCATGATTTGGTTCATATCTCAAAATGCAATTTTTCAATTCTGGAATGTTCCGGGACATGCCAGTGAGTTGAGGCACTTCAACATTCATTGATGGTTATGTCACGATCTCGTGACTCTGGTAAGCCCACAAAACCAAATTAGATCTTGTTTCTCATGCACAATCTGTCTATCTTCATGGTTGCACTTGACTTGGATCCCCATGTAAAGAATATTTACTATTCTAGGTGTGATATTTCAAAATTTCATATTTTCGCTAATGATCAAATCGATGAGTTCGTTACAACACGCCCATCTTCATGCACCTCTCTTACATCCAATTTGGGTTGGGAGTGTTTGTCCCTCATTTAAACATGGGACAATGAATTTGATCATCTCAAAGACTATCTTTATCTAGAATCATACTTATCGGATGTTCTCTCTCGTAATCAACTCCTTGGTCTTTTTGCAAATTTCACATGTCAAATCTACCAACTCATTACACTAGAAATCTCCCTGTGTGATGACAAGCGCACAACCTATTGCGCAAATAAAGTTACTCTCATTTCACCACCCCAACTAGTTTCACACATTCACAGTGCTAACATCCTTTCTACATTTTTGTGATTACCATGATGCCTACGCACTTTTTCACTAGTTGCAGGTGGGTGTTCTATCATGTCTAGTGGACAACAAACTTGGTTCCCTCATTCAGAGAATTTACACGATTGTTAAGAATTTTTCTTTGTTCATATCAAACTGGGAAGCGGCCATGTCGATCGCCTGGTCTGATTTTTCTTCTACCTTTGGTGGTTGTCATGCATTTTATCATTTTTGCAGCATTACATCAAATGAGAGTCACTTCACACACTATGATTTTCACTGTGTAACATCTTTATTCTTACATTTCTATAAAGAAAGTGGGTCACCTTGGCCTGTGCTGATGGCTATGGTAGGCCCTCATTATCCTGACATGACTGATGAGAATGACCATATCTATCTATCCATATCAGATTCCTATCGTGATCCCCTCTCTCGAATTAGGAATCCATCTTCTAAAAGATCACAAATATTTCAAAGTAGCCATCACGAATTTTATGATCCAATCATTGAATGGTTGGAACAATGTTATTTGGTGAGTTGTGTTGCAGGTAACAAGCTTGAGTCCTTCCTCACACTCACTAAGAAACTTGGTGCAGAACAACACACACTCGCAAGAGGCCTTCGAATTTTGTTGAAAAATGATATTCATGGAAGAGGTAAGCGTGTGCGTTGGGTGGTTGTGAGACACTCTTCTGACCACAAGCAAGACCTTCTCTCTCAAGTCCAAGTTTTTCAAGTTTTTTCATTTTTTGTCACACACTATTTTTATCTATTTTAATCACTCATATCTTTGTGACTACAGGTCAGGTACGCCTACGGTGGCTTCATTGGAAATTTCATTTCACGTAACCTCGATCGTTTAATGTAGGAGTAGGAGTAGTGTTTTCATTTTCTCTTGTATTTGCTTTTTGGTTTGCATGTTTGTTTGCTTGCTGACTTGGTTGCTTTGGTTGCTTGATATTGTTTTCACTTTGTTTAGTTTGCTTACTATTTTTTTTTCATTTGTTTGGTTTGCTTAATACCTTATTATTTTTGTTTATGGAAATAAGTGCTGCCAACTACTGCGTTCTTTCTTTTGAATAGAGTATGTGGCCGAGATTGGAAGAAACTTGTGACACTGCAGCACTTGGCCAGTCTTATGTCCAGCTTATCTATGCTTGGTTATAACCTTTGGACGATGAAGTATTGACAGAAAATACAAGCCTTTTGCAAGGGGATTTTTGGTCCAACGATGAGCCTGTTTCCACACTAGGAAGCCCCATGCCTGTACTCATCCTTCTGCTCTATGTGTTCAAGCTCATCCAACTAGTAGAAACAGAGAAGGAGAAAATCTAAATGAGCAAACCTATGTCACAGGTCTTACATGATTTTCTGTAGGACCAACCTCTTCTTCTATTAACAAGTTGGGATCCCTCTTCCACCCCAAAAATAAATAAGTTCCTATGCACAGTCCTCTTAAAAAACTACAAAGGCAAAAGAAGAGAAAGACTTCCCGTGTAGAGAGGTGAAGCATGCAACTCCACCGGGGCACTGACCACACTCGCTGGTAGTGGAGCATTATGTGTTTTCCCGCGTGACTCTGTCAGGGTACTGTTCAGGCCTACTAGTAGTGGAGCAACACCAGAGATGAAAACTTCTACTCTAAAAATTTTCAACTCACAAGCTAAACTACCCTTCCCGATTTCGAAACACTGTGATCAAGCTGAACTTTTGATTGTGTTTGACTAAGTTGAAAAAAGGTGAATCACGTATGTCCATGGGGTAAGTGGGGAAGCTGAAGTAACCCATACATCGATTCAATACTTCGCAGAAGATCAAGGCCCTGTGCTGATAATGAACCAAAATAGAGAAGTTGGAGTTCTACCAGTGTGTCGTCAAGTGTTGTAGCGGCTACTGCCACCCTCCAAAATTTTGGCCTACATCCAATTTTGAAGCTTCCCTTGAGAATTTCACTTGATTATTCCACACACTCGGGTTCACTCCATGAGCCTGTGTAAGTCTTCGCACCCACATTGCTTGATCATTTCACCCAAGATTTTGCAAGTTGAGGTCAATGTCATGCTCGCGACCATGTTTTGGTCATGCTGAAGGTCTTTGTTTCGTGTGTACATGTTGTGTTCTCTATGAAAACATCTATCACACTCACACACAAAGTCACATACACTATTGCATAAGTGTCATCACGTTTGACTAGCAATCAATCACAAGTGTGCCACTTATCGTTCACACCATCAACCAATCATGTTGAGCATGTGTGTCTGGATGGTTTGAGTCATCTCATCGGCAAGTCATGTAAGTGTTTGTTTGCAAGATCACATATGCATCTTTCACTCGTTCACACACTTAATCATTTTGTTGAAGTCCTGACGATTGGACTCCCCTCTGACAACCAGACAATCACCTCGCCATCGACTCGATCGATTGTCACCTAGAACATCATAGAAGTCGCAAGCAAGCCATTTCAAGATGTGCTTCCCAGAAGTAGATCAATCAACCTTGATGATAGTCAACCAGATAGTTTGACCCAGTAGCCACCTTAGGACTTACTCCCTTCAAAAATTGCATAGAGGATGTAGACCTTGCCCACTTCGCTGACAGAGAAAATTATGCAGACAAGTCGGACAGACACCCAGTTCCCGTCCGTGTCTCCCTTAGAAGATTACGCAATTTTTCCAGCCATCCCTCTTGATAGTCGACCAACTTCTCATCAAGAAAATTGCGCAGTTTTCATGAGCAAGTCCTCTGCTGCTCAACAGTCAACTCGGCTCAGAAATTGTGTAGAGGTGATCAGAAGGCGAACCTCCCAACATCAATGCAATTTTTCCCACTACCAACTCTGAATAGCTGTCTGCCATTTCCCCTCAGGAATTGCATAGTTTGCTACCAGTGACCCAGTAGCTGATTTCCAGTTCTCCTTAGGAATTATGTAGTTTTTGTTGCTAGTGACCCAACAGTTGAATGCTAGTTTTCCTGAGGAATTTCGCATTTTTTGCTGCCAGTGTCCCGACAACTGGCTACCAGTTACCTCCAGGAATTCCGCAGTTTTGACTGCCAAGCTCCTGCTACCCGCTCTTTCCACAAATTGTGCAGATTTACCCTACCCAACCTTCCCACAACCTGGACTATTCCTCTCAAAAGCTGAGTGGTTTTCTCCTCAAGCCGAGCTAGACCCTGTAGACAGTCATGGTCGATCTAGATTCCCCATCTTCATCACCCAGTGAATCCTGCATAGTTTCGATCAGCAATGCCTAAGAGCCTCCATCCCACCTCACAACCTTCTCACCTCTCCCAGTCACCTACATACGAAATGATCATGCATCGTGGTAGACTAGGAGGTTTATGGATTTGATATCATCTCGTCATGAGTGACTATAGACACAGCTACACAAACAAACATGGCACAATCACAGATGGGATGAACAAAGGGAGCACATGTAGAAGGACACGTTCACCAATGGATGAACATATGATGCATGCAAAGAGATGTGCTCGCAAATGGATGATCATGGAAATATGTGTTTGCGGATGGATGTATTAGAAAACATGCAAGATGTTTTCACAAATGTACAGACAGACGAACATACACCTTTCGTGAACGGATGAAGCTATCAATTTTACCAACATACAAGAAAGGAGAAATGTGTGAATGCAACATCAAGCGAATCAATGACCATCGAAGGCTCTATATGCTTTTCCATGTGGAGGTGAATCCGTGACACACCTTGAGGACATCCATCACCCAGCAGCACTGCAGCTGGACATGCACACCAGAAACAACACGAATGAACCAACACTGTCATTTTGAGTCATGTTATGAGTAATGTTGTCCACATATCTACTGTGGGCCATGTTGTCAATCAATGTAATGTAACATGGAAGTTCAAGAGACCCACTTGTTGTACGAAAAGTCATGGAAGTCAAATAGTCATGAGGGTAGTCAAACAACCACAAGGGTTAGTTTCACCCTTGGCTATAAATACCCCTTCATTTGTACATGTAAAGGAATTTTTCACCTCAACTCCTCCCACATAGCCTCTAGAGTCTGTAATCTTTTCTTTGAGGAGTGAGTAGTGGCTCCAATGCCCCACCCACTACGTCAGTGATGTATGGTATAATGATATGTCTTGGAACTTTCAATTAATTCAGAAGCCTACTAACAGGCCAAAGCATTTTCACACATGTATTTTAACTGTTGTAAGACTAATCTTGAACACTTGTAATGCATGTTGCTTTAACCTGTGTTTAGCACTTGAACTCATTAACTTGTTGTAATACATATATGCTAATGAAAATGTGTTTTATATGCTATTGAAGATGTCTCGCCTATGTTGGTTACCTCCCCGGACATCAAATAGACATTTCACATAAAACTTGCTATAACAACCATTGCACTCACGCGGACTCATCCGCTAATTTTTGTACGTGTTGTCTTCCCTTCTGTGTTGTGATTGTGGTATCCGTGTGGACTGTTCTTTTGGAAGTTGTGCACATCCTATTGTGTTTTGTGTTCCTAACAGAGTTGGGACTTCCTCCCAACCAACTTGGGACTCACTCCCACCCTCTCCCTCTATGGTGAAAGAACCATCAACACAAGAGACACTTACAATCACTAGGCACTCAAACATCACTTCTCAAAAGACAAAGAGAACCACTCTCTTGTGCTGAAAAGTAAGCATTGAGGAAAATATTTAAGATAATGGCAACTAGGCCATCATACTAGATGGGACTCCTATACCAAATGGTGTGAGGTCTAGTTGGAACTTCATACAGTGGATATCCCCCGATGTTGGAAACATGACTATAGGATCCAACACTTATTTTGGTGTAGAATTATAGCTACTTTGATGTGAGGATATATTTACCTTGAGTAGGAATATGGCTTTGGCCTTGATTGATAATCCCAAGACTTGTTCTGAAGTATACCTTCTTCTTTGATCTAGGGTTTGATTCTTCGATGTAGATCTTTGAACTTCTCTTTAATATTATTCAACTTTCTTTTATCCCATTCTTGATATTTAATCTTTGAGTGTCCCTTGATGATATTCCCTTTTTCTTGACTTTGACACCATAGCTTTTATACCATGTTGACAAATCGAGGGAATTAGCATTAGGTGATTTATCTTGAATTAGTAACTTTTTTGTGAATTGATTTTACTTCTTTAGATTAGGATCTTCTTCTTCTTATATTATTAGTGTTCTTGTTAATCAAACAATAACCAATACATGAACATAAATATAGAAGAGACACAGAATGTAGGGTATCATGCAGGGTCAAAACCTCTCATTCTTTGAGAGGAAAACCCACACAAATTATTCTTCAGAGATTCCAATTGATGAATACCAAGACCAAGAACCTTGACCTAGTAGCCCCTCCATGACCAAGACACAAGTCCTCTTCCATCTTCTTGTTCATTCTTTCTCGATTCCTTCTTCTCCAGATTTCACACCATATGTGATGACACCCAACTATCTTCATTGTGTTTGTCAAGGAAACCAAACTTTCTCTTTTAATAGTAATACAAAATTCTAAACCAAAGGCACTGCCTATTTTTGGTGCTATCGAGACCTTATTTCTTGTCATAGTAATGATTCCTTGTCATTGTGATTAGAACTTACTTATCTTCTTGTCACTGCAATGTATCCATCTGAAACTCAGGAATAAATTTGAACTTTTGTTGACTAATATTAGCCCTTACTGCTACTTGATTTCTTCCTTGTTGTCCCTTCCTTTCCTATCTTAACTTGACATCCTCACTTGACACTTCTTCACTATTACTATAACATGAATCTTAGAGGGATCTAAATTCCCTTACCTCACACTAAATTGTAATCTTCACCGAATTCTAGCCTTCATTGAAATGGTTATGTGAATCATAGATAATCGGAATCTAGCACCCATGACAATCATCCAAATTTTATGTCTGTGATAAATAGGGTGAGGTGCCTATTTATAGTTGTCTCTTCTTATATAGTTGTTGTGACTTGAATTCAACATGAAGAGGAAGACTTTGTGCTTGTCGTTGGAGGGATATTATAGAGTCATATACAGTTGACATATCCCAAGAAGGGTTCTCCATAGATGACATTAACTCTTTGACTCAAATGACAAATCTGAAGGCTCTCAATGGGAACCAACTAGATAAAATATCTTCCGCATGAAACCCATGAAGCAAGCATCACAAAATAGTTTTAATTTCTTCTTTTCATCATTTACAAAGATTATAATTACATGTCATTATGAAGACTGAACCTAGTTACATTTTAAAACACCTTAAAATACTCATCAACAATAAGAAGAAAGGTCTCTAATTTTATTGCATCACAAGCATCCATCATAATCACTATTTTTGGTGGTGAGAAAACCATCCTAGCTAGATTGAATTGATATCATATAGATTTCACCATTGGGTGCATTGCCTTGGAAGAGAAATTTGACAGTGATTCAAAGTGGGGAGGATTTGGGACTCACTAAGGTAATAATTTCTTGAATTATTCCTCAAATTAACGTTCCATCAGATAAATTTGTAATGGCGTATTTGAATAGTGAAGTTCTAGAGATTTTGGGGTTCACTTCTCCTTCTATTGGTGTCTGAAATTCCCTATGGTAAAATAAGGGTCGAAATGTATTGTGGCAAAGGATATTGGAGGCTAAATTGAGGGTGTTTAGTCCCCAACAATTGCTGAAGGAAATCTTGAGAAAATAATTTAGTGTGGACTGGTTCTCATTGGCTTAGAGGGCGTAAGTCTCTAAGAAGTATATGGGATCATTGCAAAGGTTTTACAAGGGTAAAATCCAATCAAGGATGGCACACAAGTTCATTAAAAGATGAAAAATTCTCTTGAATGTATTGACTATTGTTGCTAAGAATAAATTGTGGGTCAAGTTTACCCTCTAATAAAGGTGTATTAGTCAAGTTTTAGAGGGTGAATCTCTATGTGTTATTTACTGAGTGTCAAAAAGATTTATACCTTATAAATGGGTCAAGCTTCTATGGAAGGAAGGTGAACTTATAGGCTATACCTGTACCTAACTAATAATAGAGAGTTGGAGGGGTTTACTTAGCATAAAAAGGGGAGAACTTTGAAGAAGAGATAGGATTGCACCAAATGGTATTAATAATATTTCATAAGTTGACAGCTAAAGTAGATTTTGGAGGGTCATGGAAGTTTGAAATAAAGTGGAAATCAACCCATACTCCTCACTATTTGTAAATAGAACTAAGTTACCTATTGTGGGAGGAACATACTTGTGTTTTAGAGCTTGAAAGTGGAAGAGAATAGAGGAACATGGCTTTAGTCTAAATTTGGGTGTGATTTGACCAATAACGGTCATCTACAATAGCCCATATTTACATATCCATACAAAAAAAGAGGACAACTTGTAATGCATTGGTTTATAACAAAGACTTGGCCATTATCTTTGCTCAACTTGTTGTTATATTATTGTTGGAATTGATTTATCTTGTATTTTCAATTCCATTACATGTTGAAAACACTAAAATATAAGTTGAAACCCACAATGAAAAAAATAGAGTGAATAGTCAAATTGTTTGATGAAATGCCAAAACCAACAATTTTTCAAAAATAGTGAGAAGTTTCCAAACCTTGGAGGGATAAGCAGTTGGTACACTACAACAATATGAGTGCCTCAGGTATCTCAAAGTGTTGAATCCATTTATGCATTAAAGATCACATTCTAAACAATGAAAAATCATAATCTTGATCAAAATTATATAGTAGAATTCCAACAAAAAAAGTCAAAATGTATAACAACTTCACAATTATTAAGCCATCCACTAGCGTCCATATGTGTAGTCCAAGCCACCAGAAAGGCATGTCAAAAAGGGATGGGTGAAGTGAAATAATTGGGTGGAATTTTCACAATACTTACATCTCAAACTTGGCATATAAAATGTAGGAACTCTATTATGTGGTGTAGCATGCCACCTCATAGTGTGTTTCTCAAAATAATTTATAGAAAGGAACATCGCGTTTTGGAAATTGTTGACACCTACATCAATAATAAGATATAGTTCTTTGTTACAAATTCTGTGAAAGTCTTAACACCAAGGGACAATTTTTTTTTCAAAGTGATAGGTTCAAATTGAGGGAAGATATCGAAGATGTTTCGCTGGTTGTCAAGGTCATCTATCTATTGCAAGTGACAAAGTAAAGTGATAGATTTATATGTTTTGTCTAGTGCATGCATTAGAGCTTGGTGCTTATTGAATTGTTGGTTTCCCCCTAATTTTTCCTTTGTCAATACATATTACGACTCTATTGTTTCAGATTCTTATGATAGTTGAATTTCCAAACATTTTTTCTTATCTTCCCTAATCAATCTATATTAATGATATGGTCTATGAATTTGAATGTTCTCTGCTAGCCCTTTTAATCTAGATATCAAGAGGGGTGTGACATACAGTAAGGGAAGGGCCTATGTAAATTTGAAAGGTCCTATTTGTTGGCTTTCTGTAGGTGTGGTGATGTTCAATAAAGCCTCATAAAGTTCATTAAGTTCCCTTCCAGCTAGCTAGACATTCCTATTTGAAGAAGATTTAATGGTCTAATTTTTCACAATGTGTCTTTCATACATTGGGTGGCATTTGCAAAGTACTTGCTTCTCAAACTTTACATATAAATTGTAGGAAATCTATTACATGGTGCAAATTTCCACCTCATAGTGTGTTTCTCAAAATAATTTATAAAAAGGAACATCAAGTTCTAGAAATTGTCGACACTTACATAAACCATCAGAGATAACTCTTTGTTACAAATTTTCTGAAGTTATCAACACTGAGTGAGAGAAAATATTTTAAAGTGATAGGTTCAAATGGAGGGATGATATGAAATATGTGTCGTTATTTATCAAGGTCATGGTTGTCAAGGTCATGAGATACTAACACTATATGAGAAAGGTCTAAGACATGAATGAACTATCTTATCTATCAGAAAAGAATAAAAAACTTTGACACACTATTGCAACAATGGATAACTCAAAAGAATTAAATATGCTACAAAAATATCGCTCATTGGTAAGTGAAATTGAAATTTATTTATTGGGTATACAATGCAATCTTTCACTCATGTGATATTTCTAAATTTTCATGTATTTGTCTATAAATAAAATTTTTGTTTCATTTTCTTCAATTGTACCTATACTTCTATAGGTTTTCTATATCATATTTCAAATGAGAACATATAAGAAAATATTAAAAAGGCAATCAATATACTGTATTATTCAACAATTCACAAAGTAATAATTAAATCGTTAGATTTAACATTACATAGTGCATAACATGCAAATATTTTTGTGGTTAGAGTGTTCTTACAATGGAGTGACAAAACACATTATATCATTAACCTTTAATGATAGCTTTCTTTTCTTTGGAAAGGAATAACACAATAGGAATATAAGCAATGGAAAGAAGGTAAGTAAAATTAACAATCACACATACTCATGGGATAAAAGGTGAATAAACATAACAATGACACATATCCATGAAATAAATAATTAATAAACACTCAGCAATATATGTTCCTCACTCCTCGTTCCCCTTTCCTTTCATAGGAATTTTTTTGTGTTTTAATCTTGTGTAGCCATTCAAATGTTTTCAGATGGGAAGATGTTCAAGAAGCCCCATGGCCCTATGCAAAGGAGTGACTGGACGTAGAGCTCAAATTGGTGGGAGAACATGGGTGGTGAAATAAGAGAAAACTCTAAAGGGTTCAATAGATGCTAAGCCACATATGAAATGTTGTGTGTATGCTTCTGATGCCGGATGAGAAAAACCCTCATTGGATATTCAAAGGAGAATCCCTACTATAGTGTCTGAACATGTATGGTCTCGTGGAGGAGACTCAAAGCAAACTCCATTACATCCTAACTCTCACCATTGAGAATTTCCTCTAACACTGCCTTCAGACTCGTCTTCAAATCAGGCATGACCAATTCCATCCATCATGCAATTGTTCTCATCCAACAATGACACATCAGGTATTCTACCCAATTCCATTGTATTGTTAAATAACCATAAAATATTCTTTCCATTTTAATCATCACACTTTGATATAAAAGAGGCTAAATTATTGTTCACACTATAAAATTTCATATGAGATTTGTATTACAAATGGGGGATTTATTTGGGTAGTGTTTTATCTTACAATTAAAACCTACACCATTCTAGGAGAGTACAAATTCATGTTGTCATATTATGGTATTATGATCATTCAACTGAGAGGCTATCTATTCCTACATTTTTATGAAAAACGTGTACGTGACCCCCAACAAAAACCGAGATAGAGAAGTGGAAGGAATCACAAGTATCAAACCCAAAGAATGAATTTCAGTGAGCATAAATGTCGCGGGATGACTTGAGCCTCGATGGGGCTAATAACAATACCATGGTTTCACTAACCCATCTAACTTCTTTATCTAGCAGCTGCTCTTGAGGGTACCTCTTATATCAAATTCACATTGGGCTTTGAACCTAAAAACATTTGAATGAAATATTGTGCTAGCATAGTTAGTGCGACTAATAGGTTTTTATCCTAGCCAATCATTGATGTTGGTGTTCAAAATTACCCCTAGAAAATGGTTGGATGGGCCCTTTGTTAGGGAATTCTATTAAATAACGACAGATTAGTTTATGAAATAGAGAAATCATGCTTACCTGTAGATTATTTACTTGACAAACAGGTTACATTTGATTAAGGGACGTTGCTGAGGAGAATCTATTTTGTTAAAGTAATTTAGGACTTGAATGATGCTTTATCTACATAGAAGGCCATGTTGGTATGCGTAATGGACCCCTGTGATTTGTAGTGTGTTAGGAAATTTTTCTTGGTAGTAACAGTGCCCCACTTTTACCATCCAGGAAAGCCCCCATTGATGAAACAAGCCAATTATGACTAGAAGTTCCTTCTGAGGGTATTTTTCTTTTAAAGTCACTTAGGACTCAAATACCCCAGGACTTGGACCTAAAATTGTCTAAATAGAAGACTGCAGTAGCACAGATAGTGAGCCAACTAGCTTTTGCAAGCATTCAAACTTGCTACTAGATGATGATAAACTTCATATATGAACCACACTACAAAGAGGTAACATTTGGCTCAGGGCTACTATCAAGTAGTATATATTCTATCAAAGTAACCCAAGACCTCATCTAGGCCTTATGTCTACACAGAAGATGTTTAATATGGGTAGTGAGCCCCCCGAGATTTTTAGCTTGTTTATCATCACTGCAACCATTGTGCCATTATTAAGTAACTGGATAAAACACCTGTTAAACCCACTTTATGTTGGAGGGTGGTTATTACTTTATAAGATGTGGTTAGTTAGCCTTACCATTTGGAAGAGATCAGAAGAATCATCCACATTCAAATGGGAAACCTAGTAGGGGGCAATAACAGTGCCTTCTGTTTCCCACTACAACAAGCCCTATTTGATCAAACATGCTTGTTTTGATGTGTGGTTGCTGTTGAGCGTATCTATTCTATTAAAGTCATTTGGGACTTGAATACCCAGTATTCCTAGTACTTGAACATAAAATAATATAAATAAAAGGCTGCACTAGAACATGTACTGAGTCCACTAGTTGTTGAACCTATTCATCATTATTTCCATGTTCATACTTTCCACTAGAACATGCCTGGATGGACTTTTGTTATGGAATTCTCTTTAAAATGAAAATAATTGTTTTATCCATTTTATATAGCCCAATATATGGAATAGAGGAGGCCCAAACTTCTTTCTATGATTTAAGCTTCATGTATGATCCATACTAACAAAAAAGGTTACCCCTGCTTGAGTAAGTTCCATTTAGGAGTATTTATTCTGTCACAGGAAAACATGTTTTGAAATTGGCCTTATCTTATGCCAACTTTTAGACCCTAGTTATTATTGTTGCTTGTGTACTAATTTGTGGCCAGACAAGAGTTGGGTGGTACTTTGATAGATAATTCTTTTAAATAAAAAAAAGAACTATTTTATCTAAAAGAACTATTTTATCTACTTTAATTAGCCCAATCCATGGAACAGACAAGGCATACTTTTCCTCTTCAGGGCACACAACTTCCTAGATGATCCACACTACAAACATTTTACGTTTGACTATGTTCTACCATGGAGGAGTATCAAATGTGTCAAGAAACCTAGGTCTTGAACTTAGCTTGATTTTCTATGAGTATTTGAACCCAGGCCATCATTATATCTAGTGTTCAAATTTCTTGCTATACCATGGTTGGATGGACCTTTTTTAGGTGACTAAGTGATATCTCACATATGTTGTGGGAGTTTGGGATCTTCTCTGGAAATTTTTTAGGCTGTTATGGATCGACCCAGAGGTTATCTCCCTCCCAAGAAACCCCCCATGGATATAAAACCAACCCTCCCCGTCCTAAACCTTAGATCTAAACAAAAACCTAACTCAACCCTAGCAATTACGACAATCAATGGTAATGTTAAATTCTTAAAGTATTTTTACTTAAATTTTTAATGGTACCATTAATTGTCACAGGATGTCTTATATTGGTTCCAACCTTATCGGATTTCATATGTTAGAAACTAGAATTTCATATCCGCTTAAAATTCAACAGGCTTAATAGTTATCATGATTTTAGGATTGTTAGGATTGCAACATTCTCATTGAATTCTATCATTTGTGAGGGTATGGGATTGGAGTTTAATCAAGAGCACAAAGTATTTTATGTACCTTTGATTTTCGTGGTATTGATTGTCGAACTCCTTTTCTATGGCCTTAACAAAAATGCACCCGTCACTCAAATCAAAATAATTGGTTAGGCATGTTAGTATTTTTCTACCATATTGTAAGGTTGAGGAAACTGATTCTGAAGTTCTAGTAGTGGTGAATATGTGATGAGTTTGATGAGTGATCATGTTGATCAGTGATTTGTAATAGGCTAGTGGGTGCATTGTTTTTGGAATCTAGAGACAATTTAGAGCCTCATTGATTACGTATTTTGTTGTTGATATGTATTGTGCTCAGTTCTATTTTGATATATTCACATGGAATCATGGGTTGAAATCTTAAAAATAGATTATTTCATTATAGATTAACTATTTATATGTATTTTTTCAAATCCGGTTCATTGAACCTGATTAGACCCAATTTTGGTTCAAAACTTGATTAGATAGCTGGGTTGGCTGAAAACTTGGTTCTGGTTTTTAAAACTATGCACAAATATAGGTATTAATCTTTATGAATTCGAGACAAAGCTTTGAATTTGGTTGAATTCATTGAATTTTGAACTTTATGGTTGAAGTTCAGTGAACCTTGTGATATAGCCTAAACTTTTTGCCATGTTCATAATTGTTGCAAGCATTATAACTTGCCACTATGTTAGGAAACTTTACTGAATAACTAGATAAAACTTACACTTATTTTAGTAAACCCACATTTTTTGTTGATTGGACTCCTGTTATCATGATATGTCTACTTCACTTTGCCCTACTTGGGAGAGACTACAACCAATGACATTCAAGTTGGATTTGTTTGGCTAATAGGTCGTGTGTGGAGGGTATATTTTCCACAAAAGACACCTAGTACATGCACTTGGCCCTGACTGCTAATGTGTGGTGGCCCACCCACAAGCATGAGCACAAGCATGAGTGTGTGCCATTGCTGAGACTTGAACCATGGTGGGGGGCATATCCAGTGACCCACTTAGACTGATCTAGCATACCACCATATTGACAAAACTTACTTATGGAATGGAAGAGGTGAAACTATGTGTTTAGGTAACTTCAAACTTAGTGCAGTTGTGTATTAAGGTAAAATGTGTATCATTATATAATGACCCTTTGATTACAAAAAAATAGATGGCTGTGGCAAGGACAAAAGAATCACTACTCATAAAAGAATACAAATAAATGTCATTTATAAACTTAGCTTGAAGTTACTCAGTAAGGGCCATCCATCAATCATTAGTAAGTAAAAGTTAAAACCATTATAGGTAAATTACCATTTGGTAGTCAAATTCAATAAATTATTCTCAAATATGTCACTTATAGTGTATTTTAGGCACTATAAAATCTAGGAGATTGTGAATAAAAGGTTGTGGGCCAAGCAAAGCCCATAATCCCTAAGGTACACATGAGGCTTTTAAGTCTCCTTTCAGAGATGAATGCAACACATGATGTCTTCCAGGATTTTTAAACTAATTACAACTCTCCCTTTCTTTCATTAACATGAGATTATATGTTTGTGGAATATTACATAAATGCTTGAGAGATATTTTATTTGTAGTTTTTCTTGAAATTAGTAAGGATTACAATACCAAACTCATGAGAGGGACCACTTTGGGTTAGAGCCTTATTTCCTGTAAACGAAAATCCACTTTTAATGTTAGCATTTGTGTGTTTGGAGTTTAAATTGTGAGAATCATATTCTTTTTTGTCGCATTTAGGTTTTCTATGATGGTATCTCTCGAGATAAAACTGATGTCAAGGAAAAATTTAAGGAAGCCATCAAATTTTAATTTATAAAAAATAGATATAAGAACAAAGCATAAAATAAATTTGAATATTAATTTTTGGGGAGGATGTAAAATAATGACAAATATTAATGCATTGGACAGTTAATGGATTCAGAGTTGTTTTCCTATGGCTTCTTTGATAGCCTATAGTAGTTACTGTTGGATTACAAATTAAATATATTACACCCAACTTAAAATTGACAAGGCATTGGAAGAGTATTGCATCATCTTGTTCATTATTTGTTCCCATCAAACATAAAATGCGATGTATTATTTAAATTAATATTTCTTTATTCTAGTGGTAAATTGTGTAGTGACCAAGGATAATTTTTGTTCCTTCCTAGGGCTTTAATTCTAAGGTTTTCAATAGAAATTCAATAGATGTTTACACAACAACAAATATCTCTTTACAAAAAAAAAAATCTAGTCAACGATAATATGATCTCTCGAGGGAAAAATACACAAAATTTAATTTTTCAATAACCAACAAATTTTCCACCAATATTTCACAACATTGTATGTCAAAAAATTTATCCTTTTTAAAATTACTAGTCTAGTTGTACTCTTCTACAACCTGCACAACTTGTACTAATCTGAATAATTATCCATGGAAAGATAAATTGTAGTTCAGGATCACTTTGTAGATGTATTCTTGCTTCACAGAAACATTAGGAAAGATTTCACCAAATCTCAACAATACATAATTTACCTCAGGGAATGTGGCTGAGTTCCACATAAATTGATAAAGTTCCTTGGATGTGCCATCAGGGTGGGAACAACCATGTCTCAAATATCTATACAACCATGCCTCAGAATATGATTGAATAACCTCAGAACAGGATCAAAAAACCCTCAGAATAGGGTTCCAATGCTCAGCTAAAGTGCCTAAGGGGATATGAAGAGTATGCTTCACAGGGGGTGAGATGATTCTACTACAACAGATTTTGGCCCTACACCCGAGATGTGGCTCATGCGGCCTGTAGATGTCTACGGGTGGCCTCACGATATTGAAATCTGCTTCAGGGATACTGAAGTGTCTCAATATTTCTCCCTAGAAATGCCCAGGATACTTGCCACAATTTTGTTACCCAAAATTTGTCCGTCACAGAGGGGAAAGCACACAAAAATAGTCCAGAACAATCAAAGATATTTGAATTTTTGTACATGATTGTCCACCAACTTTTATGTCTATAGATAAATAGATTCCATAATTTTTCGAGAAAAGAACAAAAAAAAAGTTAAGAGTAGGTTTACTAACTAGGGTGGAATCTTTCACGAGGTCTACCATGTTTCCTTAACCAAAGTTCTACCAAGTGGTTCCATGCCAATAGTGAAAAGGAATAGGGAGAGAGGGAAGCCTTTCTGAGGTCCTCTAGAGGCCTTGAAGAAATTAAAGGGACCCTCATTGATGAGAATAACAATGGAGGCAAAAGAGAAGAAATGCTACTCACATTTGACTTATTGGGCTGAGAAAATAGTTTAAGTATAATTTCTTGAAGAATGTCCCATCTAATTGTATTGTAGGCTTTAGCTAGATCAAGATTGAGAAAATTGCATCCTCCACGTATTTAGAGAGTGGGTGAATTCTTGGACTATCACAAGGAAATTGGAGATTTCATCTGAAATCAACACTAGTAACTGAGTGTTAAATCTCAAAGAGATAATCTTGGTTATAATGTTATATGCAGAATTTCATAAGGATATTGGCCTAAAGCTATTAAAACTCAAAGCTCATTCCTATGCGATGTCTTTTATTAGAAAAATTGTGTTTAAGGCTTTGAGGATAGCTCTTGATTTCTTCGGTTCTTCAATCCCTTCTAGGAAGTCTATTCTAATGATCTCCCACTGTTTTCGGGAAAACTAATGTCTTTTCGATCGACTAACCCTCTAGGATTGACAGCTATCTTAGAAACAAACAATCAAAGCAATTTGGGATTTCTTCTATGTATGATAGATAAGAGAGAGGCAAAGGAACCAACCTGGATCTTCCGCTTGACTCCTTGCTTGATCTCTCTCCCCCTTGACAAAGCTTGTGACTCCTCTCCTACTTATCCCACTTAGAGAATACCTGTAGAGGCACAGTAACAAAACATCGTCAAAGCATCTTGATCTATTATATCATAAACATTGCAGAATCAAAAATATAATGAACATACAATGGCATTCACAAATAATAACATTCACAATTGCACAGTTGTATCGAAGAAAACTCAAAGAAATTTATTAAATAAAAGGGAGAATTACAACCCAGCTGTCTGATCCGGCATCATCCTCCCAGCATCAAAGCCCTCTTCACCTCATGAAAAGAAAGATCATACCAACAATACAATGCTCTTTCTCAACCATAAACTATCAACACTTCCTTGCAAATTACAAAGTTCCAGCCTCCAGATCTCTCATATGAGGGATCCATTTATAGATGTGTCCAAGGGTGTGAGTCATCTCTAGGGTTTTGATTAGTGTAATTCCACTTGTTGTTTTTGGTTCCACTTGGAGATTTCTTGGATCTCTTACTCATCCCTAGGCGAATTCAGAGAGGCAAGTGTCATAGGAGAAGTTTCTAGAAGATTCCATGAGCATCCACTTAGCAAACTGTCTCAGACATTTGTCCATCCTTGCTCATTGCACCCTACAGAAGGCCTCATTAGTATGCATCGCACCTGGCTAGTGTAGGAGTCAGTATGCATCGCTCCCTGACAGTGGAGCAGTTAGTATGGTCCTGTTTTGGCCAGTTTTGGATGGTTTTTCAGGTGGAACTTTTGCGGAATGATGTAATCAGTTGACCATGATCCTTTAGGGTACGAAACAACACTTTTAGTGGTTAGAGAGCCCTTAATTTATTGACATATAAGATTGGGGTTGTAGTGCCCAAATATGTCTATAACAGTTGCCCCCTAAAGCATGAAGTCGTAAATCTTTGATGTCGAGTGAAATGCTTTATCATGAGGATCTGAGGTTTTCGAAACTGAAAGGTGACCTGTATAAGATACAATAAAATACATCATCATAATATAATTTTCATGATCTAGTTGAGGCGGGCATTCCCATGCTCAAATTTATAAATTCATTTCATGTACATAGAAAAGATAGTCATCGATATCTGCAGATTGGTGATTCTTCAAATCTAGATTCATCACCTCTGGCTCGGATGACCATCTGTGCAGCTTCTATGTACATTTGATGTCTTTATATCCCTGAATATATCACAACCTAGATGGATGAAACTAGATCCGGGGTCTTCAATCTCGTTCAATCTTCGCCCGATGTACATGTCAATCCATGTGAAGATATGTTGTGAAGTCAAACATGGAAAGACATCACCTGATTACCAGCCAATAATGTGAGCTGTTAACAGATGCGAGAGGAATCATCGATAATGATGATGACCCTCAAGGTACTACAGTACAATTCAAGTGGTGTGAATATATGATCCAATGTCGAACACCACGCAAAATCTTTTGGTCGAAGGCCATTGATGTCAACCTGTCACCGGAAGTGAGAAACTTGCCATTGAGTCTTGCAAGCTTCAAAGTACTGAAAGGGGTGTTTCTAAGTCAACTTCTTGGATAATGAGTTGATGTCGACAAGAAGTGGCCCATCGTAGGAGGGCCTTAATGTATCCCACATCTATGACACGAAATGAAGCAAATGATTTTCTGGAGGTGAAAACGATCTGACGACACAAGGTTCAGGAATGGCGGTCATGAAAAATGGAGGGTGAAGGTATTGCAGTGGATGATGCATTAACTGGATGGTGTTTTCTCAACTGAATGACTTCTCTTGAACATATCGGTGACACTGAGATGGATTGGTAGCATTAACCCCAATAGATGGATGGTGTGGAATACCAATGGTGAAATGACTGGTGAACGAAATAACCCAACCCAACTCAATCAAGGTGATGGAGCAAAAGTGTCATGTTCAAGAGTGACCTGCTACTATAAAATTCATCAAGTTCTCTTCCATTTTTACCAAGTCATTCCTGACTAGTTCCTCTTTATTTTTGTCAAGCTTGAGGAGGATAACATATGCTTGTTCTATAATTTTCCCTTCAGGCAAACCCGTCACTATGTCTTAGCGAGTCTAGTGACAGTGAAACTCATTCTTGTCTAGGTGGACAAGTTTGTTGTTATTGTTTTAATGAGTTTAACGACAAAGACAACTCGGTCATTTTCATGTTTAGAGAGTTTGAAAAGGGATGAAAAGGAAACTCTAGCAGTTCTTTTTCATAGTGTAATCCCTTAAGTCTAAAAAAGGATAAAGTAATACAGATGGGATGACTTTTAGAATGTTTAGCGAGCCGAAAAGACAAGCGCTCGAACCTTTTCGTGAGATAATCCCTCAGGTCCAAAAAAGACTAAAATATACAGGAGGGATGGCACTTCCAATCACTTTAGCAATCTGGAAAGGCAAATAGCTCGACAATATTTTCATATTTAATGAGTCTGAAATGAGTTTAAAGCAAACTTGGTTTTTGAGGAACGAGTGGCATTTAGGGTAGCAACTGGTTTCGTGTAAGCTTGGAACTTCTCAAAATATGGTCATGTGAAGAGGTTGGCTAACAGGACCACTCATTGCAGTTGTTCCTCAAAAGGGTAAACAATCAAGTGGAAGCGTATGATTGGCCAAAAGGATGGCAATGATGGTAGGAACACAACTAGGGCTCAAAAGGCTGATAGCATGGCAATAACAAAGGTTATTTACCGAATGTGGGTTCATTTTTTAACAAGCTTGAACCGTGGGGAACTATGCTCAATGGTAGGTTTATTTTTTTAACGAGCTTAAACCATGTGATAACTATGCTCAGTGGTAGGTTTATTTTTTAACAAGTTTAAACCATGCAATAACTATGCTCAGTTTTTAGTTTTTCTTCTTATGCAAGCTAGAAATGACAAAACTAAAAAGCTATAAAAACTAAAAAAGCTAAGGAACTACTGAGGATAGGTAGGATGGTTTTGTCCTTGGAACATACAAAACACTTCCTTTTCTTCGTCCGCAACACGGATGAAGGTGAATGGTGGGTCAGACCAATCACCTAACCTAAGAAGCTAAAAAGATAAAAAAGCTAAAAAACTAAAAAGCTAGAAAATGAAATTAAAAAAAGGTTTACATGCCCCCAGCATAGTGAAAAAGAGAGTCTCCAGTCATCATAGGGAAATCATTGTGGTTAAGTAGGATGGTTTTTGTCAGCGGTTAGACAAAACACTTCCTTGGCTTTGTCCACCAAATAGACAGAGGTGAATGGTGTGTCAGACCAATCACTTACTTACTGGGAAACCTATCTTTTTAGCTGGGTTTGTCCACCAAATAGACAATGGTTCATGCCCCCTAAGCTTCATTACATTCACCGAACTACTCCCGGCAATCAGGTGGATGGAATTAATGTTGAAGAGAGACTCTCGACACGAAAGGACCATTTAGGGATGATGCTCGACTTGGAGCTATGCTTGAACCAGGGAATGAAAGCTGGTCAATGGTGACATTTTTGCCTTCATGCGGGAAACACATCACTTGAAAGAGTGTTGTTACAATAGCTTCCATCTTGTAAGAATAGTCATGTCTGAGGAGTAGATTGTAATCTAACGGTCCTAGGACTACCATCACGTTTAGGTGAATGGTTTTCCTTCCCAAAGTTATCGGTAACTTAGGAAAGATCCCTAACGATCGACCGGTTCCTTTATTAAAGCTTGACAGATTCTATATGACAGGCATAAGAAATGGCAAACTAAGCACTTTCCAAGTAGTTGAGGAAAGGATACTCACTGATGCCCCTTCATCTATGATAGTGCTGGACAAGATCATTTTGTAAACTTGTACTATGATCCGGAATGGTACCTTAGACGAAAGGCGGGATCTTGCTAGTCGATTCCAATCAAAGGAAGTGACTAGACTACTTGGAGGGGGTACCGAATAAATGGTTGAATTAACCCCTTAAGTAGAAGGAACTGGGGGACTCTCTTCTTGCTGTGATGGAATGGGTGGATTGCCCCCAAGTTCATCGAACTCTGAAGTGATAAAAATAATTTGAATGGTATCGTTCTCACTCTCTTCAGGAAGGGTATGATCTTCTAAAGGTAAAAATGGGTCGACTTCCACCTCGACCTATTGACTTTGGTCTGGTATGGACTCAGAAGATTCACTTTCAGCTATAAGTGCTTCGACTGACAGTTGAGTTATGTCAGTCAGATTTTCAACTAGTAAATGACTTGGGGAGAGTTTCTTGTATCCAGATGGAAGTCACTACAGTGAAGTAGGACGGCTATGCAAGAGTCTTTTGGCTTCATCCAAAAAAGGACAATGGAGAAGGGTATGATCCCCTTCACATAACCTACATGGAATTTTTACCTTTCCTTTCTGTCCATTATTACTAGTTGATGGTGTGCTCTCAACATGATCACCAGAGGTTGATGACACTGGTTGGTGCGAACGGGGCGACCATTCTCTCAAGATCCGAGGAATGCTTGGACAATCTCGATGAAAATGGTCTCCTCTACAAATTATGTAAGGAAATCTGGGAGATTTAATGTGCGGATTTTCACCAGATGATTCATGGTTGCCCCCTTGCTTAATCGGCATTTTTTTCTTCTTCTCCTTCCCTTTCTTCTTCTTCTTGGCCACTTGGTTGCTAGCATCACTATTTTGACCAAGTAAAGAGGAAGAAGGGGAGGGAGAAACAAATGAAGAAGAAGGCGAGGGGTCAACTTCAGTATCAACTGGATGTTGATTTGAATTCTGAGGAATTACGATATTTTGAATGACAGAGTTTGTGAAAAGCCAGACTGGCAGGCCAATTGTGATTCTTGGGAGGGACAATGTAGCCATATACAGAGCACCAACATTTCCCAAAGAAGAAAATGGACTAGGATTCCCCTTGAAAGGGATTCCTTGATTGGTGGACTCCATTATCTCAACCTAAGATCAACGAAGGAACAAGGATGTTATTCTGAATTTAATAAATTTTAATGCTGCTTTGATGCAACTTTGCTTTTTCAATTTTTAAGAGTCGAGAAAAAGCTAAAGATGACTCCAGTCCCCTTTGATTTTTAATGAGCCTAAAGTGAAAAGTGCTCAGATGGACATTTTCTTTAAAGAGTCGAAAAGGAAGGAAAGTGACTACTCTGGAAATCTAGACAGAGGGATTACCAAACCAATCGCAAAACTGCAATATACACCTTGGTGATAAATTAAAGAGAAATTACCAAGGAGTTATGTACGGCAGTTAATCTTCCTGAATGTTGTTTTTAGTGCATTGTGATCGATAGGGCAGCAGACACGTCTTCCTATGGATAAAAGATGTAAGCCTATTGTGGTCTCCCAATATATACTCGACGGTACGGGGAGCACAAGTCCGTGCTAGCACTTGTCATATCAAAGAGGAGGAATCACCCAACCTTCAATGAAAACGATAGATACTAGATTTTATGATGCTGGAACACATCTCTAGCCTAGACCTCTAGATGTGTTACGTTAGGTTCCAAAGCGTTGTTAGGTTCGTTGAGATTTATTTTAGAGTTGATCTTGTTTAAAAGCTTGCCTTTCAATGGTTCATCATGTGATGTTGATTTGAAATTCCTAAAAATGCAATCTACAATGATAAACAATTGTTGTTTATTTTGATCAATGAAAATCCTAGCTACTAGGGAAAGAAAATCATGATTCTTTCAAACAAAGAGCAAAGAGCACACTCTAAATGCACTTTCCTAAATCATTTTCGCACACAAGCTAAATGAAAATGCAAATGCATGTATTTTTTTTTCGTTCCCTTAATGTGTGAAGTTTCAAAAAGGAGAAACAAATGTAGCAAGAGATCTGAAATACTTTACTCAAAGTGACATTTCGACAATTTCTTTTTTCAAAATAGAAAGGAAGACTAAATGACACTTTTCAATTTCAAATAGAGAATGCTTTCGATACTTCGAATAACAACAAATCAAATCAAATACATGACAAAAAGTTCAATCAACTATTCAGAGAAGGAAGACTTGAGGACACTTCTCTTTTTGATACAAAACGATACTTACGACACTCTTTGTATCAAAACGACAGTTGATTTAAGTAACTTTTCGAAAAAGGATTGTAAATGATGTAAAAATACATAATTTTTTTACTAATCCTAACCAATGGAGGCTGATCTATGTAATGCAAGTAGGCTTCAGTAATGAGGCACTGTTCATAAGCAGCAAATCAATGAAACAGAGCTGAAAACAAGGACAAAAAACCCCAAATTTCAAGAAGGGAAATAGGCTCAGTCAGTCATTGCACCTGGGCTTCATAGAAATAGGGATGAATCTCACTTTTCTGGCTCGGGAGGTGTGATGCATACTGGTTGATAGTGACAGACAGTGTGATGGGCCAAGGAGCACAACTGAGGTGGGTTTTGGCTCAAATTTGTAGCTGATTTCATTGATTTAAGCTGAGCTATGATGGACAGTAAAGAGCAAAGTACAGAGGAATGATATTGGGAGGTTACTGAGCTACAAAAAGGGCATCTAGAGTGCTTGTAAGTCAAATGTTCAATTCATAAACTGAACTAGAGATTGACTAAAGCAACATTCATCTACTATGCAATTGTAGAGAAAGAGTAGTTCAAAGGCTATCTGGCTAACTTCAGGCTATTTCCATAGTTTATAAAGTAAACAAAAATAACACACAAACATCTATTTGATCCCTAGTGGAGTTTCCATTTTTTTTTTGGGAAAACTAGTGTCTTTTCGATCGACTAGCCCTCTAGGATTGGCAGTTATCCTAGAAACAAACAATCAAGGCAATTTGGGATTTCTTCTATGTATGATAGATAAGAGAGAGGTAAAGGAACCAACCTGGATCTTCCACTTGACTCCTTGCTTGATCTCTCTCCCCCTTGACAGAGCTTGCGACTCCTCTCCTACTTATCCCGCTTAGAGAATACCTGTAGAGACACAGTAACAAAACATCGTCAAAGCATCTTGATCTATTATATCATAAACATTGCAGAATCAGAAATACAATGAACATACAATAACATTCACAAATAATAACATTCACAATTGCACAGTTGTATGGAAGAAAACTCAAAGAACTTTATTAAATAAAAAGGAGAATTACAACCTAGCTGTCTGATCCAGCATCATCCTCCCAGCATCAAAGCCCTCTTCACCTCATCAAAAGCAAGATCATACCAACAATACAGTGCTCTTTCTCAACCATAAACTATCAGCATTTCCCTGCAAATTACAAAGTTCCAGCCTACAGATCTCTCAGATGAGGGATCCATTTATAGATGTGTGCAAGGGTGTGAGTCATCTCTGGGGTTTTGATTAGTGTCATTCCACTTGTTGTTTTTGGTTCCACTTGGAGATTTCTTGGATATCTTACTCATCCCTGGGTGAATTTAGAGTGGCAAGTGTCATAGGAGAAGTTTCTAGAAGATTCCATGAGCATCCACTTAGCAAACTATCTCAAACATTTATCCATCCTCACTCATCGCACCCTATAGAAGGTCTCATCAGTATGCATCACACCTGGCTAGTGTAGGAGTCAGTATGCATCGTAACCTGATAGTGGAGCAGTCAATATGGTCCTATTTTGGCCAGTTTTGGATGGTTTTTTAGGTGGAACTTTTGGGAATGATGTAACCAGTTTACCATGATCCTTTAGGGTATGAAACAACACTTTTAGGGGTTAAAGAGCCCTTAGTTTATCGACATATAAGATTGGGGTTGCAGTGCCCAAATATGTCTATAACACCCATGCCATATGGAAAACATTAGTAGGGAACCCATCAACACCATGCTCTTGAATGCGATTAAGCAATTTTTCAATGGTATTCTTCGAGACCATGCTTGGGAAAATTTGAGAATTACGTATTTTCTCCTTAAAAACTCTTTCCATGCTTTGAAAGGATCTTTTTTGAATTAATTTACTGCTTCCATATAGAGATTATTGTGCCTTTCCATTTCATTATGTCTACAATGCTTGCTGTCTTTTTAGAGATGTGTTTAATTGATCTTTGGCCAACACACGATATGAAAGAATATAAAGTTAGGGTCTGCTACTTGAAGGCAATTAACTCTATTTATGACACAATAAAATTTTCTCTTTTTTTAAAGTTCTCCTCCAACATGGCTATTGGCTGAACATCCTTATTTTTAAAATCTACAGATAGATCACTTTTTCAAGAGTTGATTGAAGGGTTTTCATTCCTAGATCCAATGATTCCCTCTCTTTCAAAAATATATTGATAAGATCACTATTTCAAGAGATGATGGAAGGGTTTGTATTTGCAGTTTCAACTATTTCTTCTCTTTTAAGAGTATTATGAGAGATCTCCTTCTTCCAAACTATTAGTTTGGATTTTTGATATGTTGGAGTCTCTTTTTCATGATAAATATTTTGGATCCCACCACTTGATAATCTTGCCACAACTTCTAAATTTTAATAAGGAAATCAGAGTGAGAGGGCCAGATAATCTCTAATTTTAAGGGGTCATTCTGTGGTTTGTCATCATTTTCTATGATTAGAGAGATCATCCAAAGACCTAAGAGGGATTGACCTTCTAATGATTTGAGAGGGTTCCTTTATGGATGAGAGAATCTAATTCAAAACCACACTCTATCCAATCCTTCTTAAGAAGAAATATGTGTAATATTTTCATAACAAAACCTTTCCCATTTATCTTTTTATTCCGAGTGTAATATCCATTTCTATGGGTAATGTTGATATGGGAATTATTTTGGATAAAATAATACAAAATTGAAGTTGGATTTCCATACAGGATGTAATCAACATTTCTTCTCATGTACCCCTAGAATTATGTTCAACTCACAACTAACAATCCATCATAAGTTATTCAAGACTTTCTCTCTCTAGATAACAGATTATAACAATTAGGCTTGAGGATTTTTAAAACATGAGCATAAACTGATAAACATTATTGAGGTAGAAATGTTTGTCCCATAGTTTGGAGGGCACCTTGAGGTTATTTGGAATCTAGCTTTATTAACATCCATAACATCCAATATTGCCAAGGTCATCCATGTAGCTATCCATCCACTTCTCCCCACTGGTCCTTATAGATATTCCTTCAACATTATTTTATATTCTCCTTTTGGAGTCTTCCATCATGCTTTCATTAAGCTTGGATTATTGAATGAATATGATGTCTATTTTTTCTAGGATGATATTTCTATTAAGTTACCTTTGCTTAACCTTTGGAGCCATGCCTCTTACATTTCATGACAACATTTTCATATGATGCATAAGACTAGCCATTGGCTTTTCATTGATTATATATGACATAGTCATAGAGGATCATTGAACAATAACAAATTTGTTTCGTGAGACCAACTTTTGGAACCATCCTCAGTGGTCTCTATAAATAGAGCTCTCTAAAATAGGATAAGTGAACGTTATTTAGTTCTAATGTCAAAGAATCCCCTTTTATTCCTTAAACAAAGCTTAAAAGACTTTTTTTCATCTCTCTTTGAAGATCTGTGCACAAATATTAGACTTGTTTTTCATGATTCAATGACCTGGAAATGCTAGGATGTTTTTGGGATTTTTCCTTATCATCCTTTGTATCATAAAATATCTAAATTATTTTCTAGTGAAACTTATGTTTCCTCCTCCTTGATTGTTCACCACCAACAAAATTTTAAGTGTGGGAATGAACACCATTTGAGTTGAAGTTACATGCAAAATCTACTTTCTTGAATTGAATGGATTCTCTCATTATATTCTAGATGATTTTGTGTTTTTCAAAAATAAATAATTCCCATGATTTTCCTATTTGTATCCACAACTACCTTCTTTTGTAATTTAGGCTACAATCACCATTAATTTCCATTCAAGTAACCTTATCTATCGGATTTGGAACTTAGCTCATTATTCCACATGAATTGTGTAAAGAAAATTCTTACAAACAAAAAGGAATCATATTGTGTGGTGAAGTGGAGTCTCCATATACCTTGTCACTCATGCATGCCACATGTTATTTTTAGAGTGCAATTCATTATCATGCCCCTATGCCAAGTCATTCTCTATGCTATGTGCCATTTGACTGCTAGTTGCCACTTTATTTCCACACCATGGTCACTACTCTATATTATTATAATATAGGATGGAGATAGGCATGATGTAAGGGAGTGGAATGAACTGGGATCATCCTATCTACCTTCCTCCCCTATCCACCCCCTTTAGATTGATTGTTTAGAAGACAAAGAATTAGGATGGAATGGATGCAGATAAATGAAGCAAGGTGCGTGGTAAGGTTCAACGTAGTAAGGTGGAGGATAGAGAATGAAGTGGCTTGGAGGTAAGTGGAGAGTGGGAAATGATGAATGCCTTCACCCTTAACCCTAAGTGAAGATTAAAAATGGTGAATTATGGAGTGGGTGGAAGATGGAGTATGAAGTAAAGAGTGCAAAGAGGTTTACTTTTTACACAAAGAACCTACTGATATTGTTAGAGCGCATATATCGATGAATTTTCCACCAAAGGATCATCCTAGCCTCCTTCCTCCCCTCTGCACCCAATCTGGATGGCTTGTTGAGAAGGAAAGGACAAATAATCTAAGGGATGTAGAGAACTGAAGTGGGGTGGGTGGTAAGGGTGAAGGTAATAAGGGAGTGGACAGGGCATGGAGTGGGTTGGAGGTAAATGGAGGTTTCCATAAAGGCTCTAGGGTTCTTATATAGTAGGAAGATATCAATGAATTTGGCACAAAAGGACCTCACTATGTAAGGGGTTTTATATATGCTCTAGGAACACAGACTCTACTCCTTAATTCTTCATATTTTCTGGTAGGCTTCTAGATTTGATGCTATTTAACATAAATAAAAAAATTTGAAAATTAGATATGTAATGTTTGGGGCTAAATGTGGCTCCATGTGTGGTGTGAAAACCCCATTGTGGGCTACTGAGAATCGTAGATATCCCAATTAGGATCTAGCCCTTGAACTCAAAAAGATGCACTTGCATCAAAGATGCTTATGACAAATTTCTACTCTTGGTTGGATGTTGCTTGATTTGGTGGGTACAATATGTGTATGCTCTATCTTGATGTCTTTGTTCCGGTGACTAATTTGGCCAAGGGCACATGTGGGATTACTAATCCCATTGACATTAATATGTAACTCAAGTAATACCATGACACAATTTGAGTATGACAAATCTTGGCGTTTTACGTTCTTTGACATAAGAAACCCCTTCTGGAATTTATATAAAACCTCAAACTGTACCGCTACCATCTGTTAGCACTTAATTAAAGAGAAAGGCAAGAAAGTCTCAAAAATCCAGGCATCAATCAAAATTCCAAAGAGAAACTCATAATGAAACATTCTAGAATAACTAACTTGTTTTTATATAGTGAACTTATCTAGATAAATAGTTCTATCCTACCCTAAGCTAAACAATAAAAATACATTATATTTCCAAGGTAGTCACCCATGGATCACATCAAAAACATGAACCCTTCCCTTATGTTTGAATATAACGTTATAAATCAAATCATGGCAGTCAGTTACTTCCATATATATGTTGGTCCTTCAAATATTTTACCACTACAAAAGAGATGTACAATTCCACATTTCTTACTCAGAACAAAAAAGTTGCCACTCGATCTCCTACAGACCTATATTTATGCAAACAGAGTCCATCCATACTTCAAAGAGATTTACATATGTTCCATTACTCATGGCATGGTTGGGGAGTACATTGTGTACAATAACACCATAAAATAGTGGAAACATGTTGTCCATGTCAACTCTAGCTCTCTGGAGCTGGAAAGATTTGTGTACCAATGAAAGATTGGATACAATATCAAAAGTCTAAAGTGAGAAATATTTGAAATTATGTTTTTTCTCTTCATGGCATTCAATGTCAACCAAAAAATTAGTATATTCATAATAGGATGGCATGAATATTCATCTCTAGGCTACACTTTGAGAGGCAGATCTCTACTCTAAGTTGTTTCTTCTCTCGATCATTCATTCATGTGCACAAGGGTATGGGTGCCATCCACAGGAATTAATAAATGATATTGAATTTCCACTTTGTTACACCCTCTCCATCACTACAGGTTTTGTTTCATGTTCAACATGATGATGAGTTAGTGCTGGAATTCTTGTATTACCACCATCCAAATAATCTGATTGTACAGGTAGATGTTTGCAATGCAAGTTTTCTATATATGTGTCAATATCAAATCCATAGCAAAGTGGATAAGTGATAAAGTTGTACAAAACACCCCGTCAGTGTTTCTTTGATGCTGTACAAAACTGTTATTAAGGCTCAATTCTCTCGGACGAAAGGAAAGTTTTCAATATCAATCAAAGGAGTCTGTTCCATTTCTGATTTTAATTCCTCTCACTGAGTTGCTATTTTTTTCCAAAACTTGTGAGTCTACTGGTTTGTTGGAGACTTTGTGATAAAATTATTGATTGGGTTTTTATTTGTTTAATTTTTTTCCAAGTTTTTCTTGAGTTAACAATTTTGGATCCTTGTTGACTATGTCTTTGAAACACTGATAAATACCTTAGGTGTATGAACTTTAAATTTTTCTAGCTAAATATGCATTTTTTCCTTAATTCCTATTTCAAGAGGAGGGCCTTGTGTTTCCACGCCGAGAGAAGGCTTTATAATATTTATTTATTTGGAAATCCCAACATTTTTTTTTCTTTTTTTTTGTTTGATGGTAAAATGCATTTATAAAGTGATTGAATATAGAGGAACAATATTCTAAATTTGTGCATTTAAAAAACCTTTCTCATCACCAATTGTAAGTGTGACCTTGAAATCATTTAATGGCATAACAAATTTGGTTCGAGGTTACCCACATTTTAAGAGGTACATGTGTTTGCTTTATCTTATAATTCATTGCCTTAGATTTTTTGGTAATTGAAGTCAAATATATGCATGTTGTACATCCGTTCCTTTCTAGAAAGCTTTGGTCATCATTCTGTCATTTCTACATATGGAGATTTATTTGTGCTTGAAATTATGTTGCTTTCAATTTGTATTTGCATGAGAGGTGTATTATATATTACTGATTTCCAGTACCTTGAATTGATTTACTTGTTGATGCTGATTCCGCTACCTCTGGTTAGAAAATAAGAATTTTTGATTTCCTTGTTGAGCTGCAATGACTATTGTTGGTATAACTTATAGTTATCCTTTCTGGTTACGACCATGATGACAACGTAATATCTCAATAGAACTATAAAATATACAAGAGAAAACAAGATAATTTTTTTTTGGCTAATTAGAGATACCTCTGTACCAAGCATGTGTGCCTTATTTTTAGAATACGAAAGCCAATATTACAACATTCAAAATATAAATTCATATAGGAATGGTCCTATGAGTAACTGTCACATCATACAATGTCAAATTTACACCAAGATGAAATGGAAGCTAAGCCACATACTTAATCTAATTGGATTATCTTACAAAGAAAAGTTGGCAAATCACACACCACGTGCTTGTAACATAATTCTAAATAGGATTATATAAGCTAAGGTTACTCGACCCAGAGTTGTGTATTCTAACCCAAAAAAATGTGCTTCTTTTCCTCATATGTCAATCCGAAAAAATGTTTTATTGATTCTCATATTCTTATGAATTGCACGATTTAACACAATTTTAATATGTTTGGATATGGACTTTGTAGTCAACTTGATATTGGTTGATCATGTGACTTGCAATTGGATGGTTGCAGATATTGACTATGATATCTATAGTTGATGGCCTTAATTATCGAGAGAAGATAAAGACATACTATATTATTAATGCTCCCTATGTTTTTCTTCCCGTTGGAAGGTATTTTCGTATTCCTTTCATGTAGGATTATTAAAAACTTCTAGTTACATTTTTGTGTGTTTTCATGTTGTTCAGATCATTATAAGGAATTTTCTAACATGGATACAGATAAGATCACAACCAAAAGTTATAAATATCACATCATTTCTATACCATGTTTGGTGTGCATATCATTAGATTTAATAACATCATCTCTATAGTGTGATTGGTGTGAAGATCATTAGATTTGACATTATGCCATTTGTAGTCTATTTTTTGAACATACTTTTCTAGAACCTTAAATTGGGATTTTTTGTTGTCAGTAATATCAATTTTCTTTATTGATATCCTTTCAAATATGAGTGGTGAAGAGGAAAATCTAGGTAGCTCAGTGAGGCCTCTGTGGTTTGTAGGTTTTCTTTGAGTTGAGATTGGTTCTATTTAAGAAAGGAGATATATGTATCAGTGGAGCATTACTCATAGGAAAACCATGCTTGTGCATGGTCTTACATGGTCATGGTTGCTAGAGCAAGAATTGATGTACACATCGATTAGTTCTGAAATTTTTGAATTGGAAGAAGAGGAGGATAGTTTGTATGTGAATGACCAAATGTAATATGAACATTGGAAATCTGAAAAATAGATCAATTAAATTATTTCTTCAATCAACATTTTATTAACATTATAGGAAAATTACATCTAGGGAACAAACATACAAATTTATTTCCTTTCGGAAAATGCACTAGTAAAGGAATTAAAGAACATTCATGTATATTAGATTGAAAGTTGTGAGGTTAGCATTAAATAAAAAGGAAACTAAAACCCTATAAATAACTACCTTCTTTTTCTTGAATATCATTATAAGAGATTAAAATAAAATTTAATTTGAAAGGTAGAAAGTGCCTTAGCATAAACTTCAATATCATCCTCCAACATTTAATGTAGTAATGTCAAAGATAATTAAGAAAAATATGGAAAATAATTTGTCTATACCTTAACGATATTATCAAGTTTTCTTATTCATCCAAAATAAGTTTGAGACTTTAACTTGAAGTTTGTCAAGAGGGTGTTTGAATCTTTCAAATATGATAAAATGGGATAGGTGGGTGAAGAGATGCCCGACCATTTCAATAAATAGAGTTTATTTCAAATCCTACGAGAATATTAGGCATGCCCCAATATTTTAGAAATACTTAAAAGAATAAGGTATCTATTAGGTGGCAGAATAGGTGGGTGAAAATATGACAGTGAATTTTGAAGGATGGATTTTCTTTCAAACATTGTATGCTAGGATGGATGATGATTATTTAGAGTTTGGATGTTAAAGTCAAACTTATCACTAGATGTCTAGATGAACTCTATCATTTTCCTCAAAGAAGATATAATGAAACATACCTTTTGGAATTGTATGTTTAAGGGAATTCACAATGCTATTTCATATATTTCAAAGAAGAGACCATGTAATGGAAATGTTTCATGGAATATGCGTTATTTTATATATTTCAATGCAAAATGTATGTTTCAAGGAAGACTGTGTAAGGTACCTGATCTTTTCTAGAATGGGTTGTGATAGGATATGTAATATCAATTATGGGCGTACTTGTGGAAAAGAAAAATTCCTAGGGATAATTACATAGTAGGATCCTTTGGAGGCAAATCTGGAATACGATTTATCTTTATATGCCACTTATTCAAACTGAAAGGTGGATTCAAAGTGACCTAATCAATGTCAAAGGGTTCTCTGAACTTGATCCTTGAGGTTTGAAATCAGTGGACCTCAAAATAGAGTTCAAATTTGGCTGAGTTCAGATTCATGTTTTCTTTCCTCTATTTGGTTCAACCTCATTCTCTTTTAGTAAATACTTTTCAACATGTTTTCAGATGGAAGTCAAATGAAATGATATGAAATGTACTCCTGGACCTCCATACATACATCAAATGTGCCATTTGTGATTCTTTTGATGTATATGACTATGGATGGTGTGGATGAGAGGTTACGCAAGCCACCAATTTCTAGTCATTGTTAATATTTGCAATCATTAACTAAGACACCAATTGGCAATTATGATTTTAATAGGACATAGTTAAGTAATTTGTTGGTTGTGCTGATAAATTATAATATAATATATATTATATTATATAAATATAATAAGAACATAAACATGTATGTTACTTTCTATAATATAATTTTTTATTTTATCTATATATATACGTATATATATATATATATATATATATATATATATATATATATATATATATATATATATATATATATATATATATATATATATATATATATATATATATATATATATATATATATATATATATATATATATATATATATATATATATATCTATACATATATAGATCTGAACTTAGCAGAAAACCTCATCCAAACCTTTTCAGAAAATTTGGAAGAGACTATGTAATGGAAATGTTTCATGGAATATGCAATCTTTGTATATTTCAATGGAAGATGTATGTTTGAAGGAAAATATTGTAAGGTAGCTTGGTATTTTTGGGAATGGGATGTAATAGGATATGTAATACCAATTATGGGCCCACTTGTGGAAAGGAACAATTCCTAGGGACAATTGTGTAATATGATTATTTGGAAGCGAATTTGGAGTACTATTTGTCTTTATATGCCACTTATTATTATTGAAAGGTAGATTCAAAGCAACTTGATCAATGTCAGAGGGTTCCTTGAACTTAGATCCTCGAGGTTTGAAAATCGATGAACCTCAAAACAAAATTCATATTTGGCTAAGGTTCGATTCAATTTTTCTTTCCTCTATTTGGTTCAACCTCATTGTATTTTAATAAATATTTTTCAACACACATATATATATCTTAACATAATGGAACATTTGAATTTGAATCAAACCTAATCATTGCCAAACTTGAATTGTGTGACATAGCCTTTAATTAAGACTCCTTGAAGCTAAATTTAGTATCAACTTTTGAAGTCAAGTTAGTGGATATTATAATATAATACAACCAAAGTAGACTTTTGGAATGGATATTAATTATTTCAAGGTTGGAACTAAGGCTCTTAACAGTTCTTGGAACTTGATCCTTGAGGTTTCAAAATAGATTAACCTCAAAACAAAGTTTAAATTTGGCTAAGGTTCGATTCAAGTTTTCTTCCATTTGTTTGATTCAACCTCGTTCTCTTTTAATAAATAATTTTCAACATGTTTTTAGATGGCATTCGAATGGAATGATATGAAATGTGCCCCTCAACCTCCATACATACGTCAAATGTGCCATTTGTGATTCTTTTGATGTATATGACTATGGATGGTGTGGATGCAAGGTTAGGTAAGCCACCAATTGCTAATCATCTTTAATATTTGAAGTCATTAACTAAGCCACCAACTGGCAATTGTGATTTTAATAAGAGATAAATAAGTTGTTGGCTATGCTAATAAATTATAATTACATATTTATTATATTATATAAATATAATACGAACATAAAATTATATATTACTTTCTATAATATATAATGGAAAACCTTATCCAAACCATTTCAGAAAATATGAATTTGAATCGAGCCTAATCATTCCCAAACTTTAATTGTGTGACATAGCCTTTAATTGAAACTCCTTGAGGTTGAATTTAGAATCAACTTTTGAAATCAAGTTAGTGGATATTATTATATAATACAACCAAAGTATACTTTTATAATGGATATTGATTCATTCAAGGTTGGAGCTTAAGGCCCTTGACACTCCTCGCTCTTATTAGTCAAGGAAGGCGTCATGGGTGACACTTACTCCATAGATATAATATTTTTTGTAATAGTCTTGTGTTTTAATGGTAATATAAGAACATTTTTCTTTTCTTTAAAGGGAATCAACATTATGTGAGATTGAAGGGGACAAGAATTATAAATAGAAATCCAAAGTGAATCCTAGCATGAGTGGAGAGATATAGAATGAATTACATCTCGACATGAAGGAGTGAGGTTGAAACTGATATAGTAGTTATCCCATTTTAATATTGTATCTTGAAGTTTGGAAGTTGTTCGGGTCATCAAATAAGTTGGACCACCAGTTGCTAATCATATTTAATATTTGAAGTCATTAACTAAGCCACCAACTAGCAATTGTGATTTTAATAAGAGATAAATAAGTTGTTGGTTGTGCTAATAAATTATAATTACATCTTTATTATATTATATAAACATAATACAAACATAAAATTATATATTACTTTCTATAATATATAATGGAAAACCTCATCTAAACCATTTTAGAATATTTGAATTTGAGTCGAACCTAATAATTACTGAACTTGAATTGTGTGACATAGCCTTTAAATGAAACTCCTTGAAGTTGAATTTAGCATCAACTTTTGAAGTCAAGTTAGTGGATATTATCATATAATACAACCAATGTATACTTTTAGAATGGATATTGATTCATTCAAGGTTGGATCTTAAGGCCCTTGTCACTTCTCAATCTTATTGGTCAAGGAAGTCATCATGGTAATAGTTAGTCCATAGACTTTTTTTTTTAGTTGTAATATAAGAAGCATTGCTTTCATTTTAAAGGGAAGAACCATTATGTGAGATTGAAGGGGACAAGAATTATAAAGGGAAGAAACATTGTTTGAGATTGAAGGGGACAAGAATTACAAAAAGAAATCTGGAGTGAATTCTAGCTTGTGTGGAGAGATATAGAATGAATTAAATCTCAACATGAAGAAGTGAGGTTGAAATTGCTATAATATTTAGTCCTTTTTAATTTGGTAACCTGAAGTTTGGAAGTTGTTCTAGTCATCAAATAAGTTGGACAATATTTGATTTGGACAATTACAATTTGTTAGAGAGGATTTAGGTATGACCATGCCTTGAATTATTTTGCAAATAGAACTAATTGTTGAATCTAGATGGTAAGAAAAGTAACGTATAGTATAGAAACTCCGTGTCTATAATTTTAACATTTTTTTAATGGTTTAATTTTAGGTCATTGTTTTTTATTGTTGTATTTTGACATTTTGAATTAATTCATAATGAGAAGCACTCCCAGTTAGTTCCATAGATCCTATAGCTAGTAGGATTCAAGAATATAGCTCATTATTCATAATTGCATCATATATACTTGTTGTTTTTTACTTTTTGAAATGATAATAAGTCATTTAGCAGAAGATTTTTATTTATCACAATAGATTTAAAATGTTAGAAATCAATCTTTGGTGTACTTGCATATCTTAGGTTTGATAATTATAGATCATTTATAGGCTAAAAATGTCTTCAAAGTTTCACTTCTAATTTAGAATTCAGCTAAACATATTGAATATCTTATATGTAAGTCTTTTTCGCACCATCCACTTCTTGTAACTTACATAACCATTAGGTAGGGACATGTAGGTTCGATGCTATTTTTCTTGTTTAGTAAAATATTTGCCAATACTTTACAAAGTTTTATAACTTATTGAAAGCTTTATTAAGTTTCAAGACCTAATTTTTTAAAGTCTAATTCTTTAAAGGGTGCTAGCTCAATGGAAGAGAACCTTCTTTATAAGTAGGAGGTTGGTGGTTCGATTCCATCATGCCTTGATAATCATATGGAATTTTGACAATTAGTTTTTGGTGACAAAGGCTCTTTTTACCATCACCAATGAGCTTATGGTGAAATTTTTCGACCCTCACCAATATATGAAATGGTTACGGTCAACGAATGCCACCATATATATCCATCAATAGTGATGATGGTAAAATGTCTATCACTATAAATCATTGTTGTTCATATGAAATTATGATGGTCACTGTCTGTCATTATAATATTTTTTTATGACAGACCTTGAATGTCACCACAACACCTATACTTTTGGTAATGTGGCCTTTCGTGACATTCAATTCTTGGTGACAAACACTCTTTTGACCGTCACCAATGAGCTTATGGTGATATTTTTTGATCCTTAGCAAAATATGAAATGGTGGCGGTCAATGAGCGTCACCATATATATATGCATCAATAATGACTACCATTAAAGGTCCATCACAATAAATTGTTGTTCATAAGAAATGGTGATGGTCAATATCCATCATTATAATCATTATTCTTCACATAGCATGAATGTCACCACAACACCTATATTTTTGGTAATGACACCTTTGTTTATGTTCAATTATTTTGTGATAGATGTTAAGGTCCGTCACCATTTCTCATATGAAATGGTGGCACTCACTATCTGTCATTATAACTCATTGTTGGTGACAAACCTTGAATGTCACCAAAACACTTATACTTTGGGTGATGCCACCTTTGGTGACATTCAGGTTTTGGTGATGGAAGCTATTTTGACCATCACTAATGAACTTATGGTGACATTTTTTGACCTTCACCAATGTCCTTTTTTCTTGTAGTGGATGTTTTTGGTAGATTAGATTCAAGAGGAGGACCAAAAGTAGTTCACAAAGTTCCCAATTTGGTAGTTTACATCTTTTTATGCTTCTAACAACAGCTAGGAGTAGCGTTTAGTGGAATACGAGATTTATTTTATATTTTACGTCAACGATAGAGAGTAGGGGCATGTTCTTCCACATTTGATTAATAAATTTTAATAATTAACACAAAAATAATTCGAAAATAGTGTAATACTAGGCATAATGGTTTACTAAGCAACCATGAACTACAATATACACATTGGCAAACCAATATTTAACATATGTGCAGGGAATCTCCCTAAATATTGTGGTCAATGTATCATGGTATACAAGGAAGTCGACTCGGTTACCTATGGTGAGGATAGAAAACTATGGTGAGAGTGTTACCATATACCTTTCATGCATGGAGTTCCATCCAATATACCCAAAGGTACGTGGAGTACGATCCAATACACTTACAAACGTGGAACAAGATATCACCCGTGGGATACAAGACTAGAAAACAATGACAACTCCTACATTTAATGACATGAGAACAAGTCTTTACCCTATACCTATAAATGTTTGCGTTAATTTGACAAATTCTCCTTAGGTTGATTCAAAATATTTTAAAGTTTATCTTTAATTAAGTTTCAATTTAATGGCTCACTGTGAATTTCACCTGAATATCCTAAAATGCAAGCATGCATGAAGAAATGGAAACTTTCACTTTCAATGAGAATCTATTTAAAGGAGGAAATAGACAAAGAATATGAAGCAAACAATAACTAAGCATAATTCCCTAAAATGCAACCATTCTAATTCAAATTTTACTCACAAAACCCTAGATGCCAATGCAACTAGATTTTTCTTTTCAATTTCCTCTTAACTTTCAAAATGAGAGAAAACTAAGATGCATTTTTGATCACTAATAAGAGAAAATGTTTCAGAACGATGACTAGAACACCACTTCTTTCAAGCACTCAATGACTAAACAAATTAGCTTTCTAATGACCTAATGAAAAGAACAAAGTAAAATCTAAATAGATTCTCATTATAGGAAATATAAACCACATGGAGGCTTCTAAGAGACACTAAGGGACACAAGGAGGATCATCCAGAAGAAGTTTGGATAGAGAAAAAATCCAAAACAAGGCAAATTTTGGGAAACGGGTCAGTGCATGTGCTTAAGGGATACCAGTTCTATGCAATGTAAGCACAAAGAGGGTTGGGGTGCACTGCAAGACATGTGCAAGGAAATCTCAGGTGCACTACAACGTACTATCTCTAGACTAGCAAGTGCAATGATTAATGAATATCAGGTTTCGGCACAAAACATGAAATGGAATCTCAATGATAGGTCTTCCTATGTCTAATGAGGACTGAGTGAAAGTAAAAAGACCAAAATAAGAGGCAAATTAGACACTAAGGGCAAGTAAAAACCAGCAAGGGATTGAATCATTGCCCAATATGGTCACCAATTTGTTATACAAAATCTATGACTGCAGACATAATTTTCTTCCCTAGATATGGTGTACTGACCTAGAACAAAATTAAGAAAAGGGAATAATGTATTCCTTAAATTAATTGAATGATGGGACGAGGCCTGCTTGGAATCTATCGCAAGATTTTATCCTTCCTCAGCTTGTACCCTCCAATCCTAGCTCTTACCTCTATAATTAGAACTTACACAATCAAACAAGACAAGCCAAAACCTATGACATATATGTAGAACAATACAATAACTTCATTCAAGAGATCAACATGGTATTGCAATACATGAAATCATAACATCATCTATAGGAAAACAATCTACTCATTTTATTAATAGAAATATAGATAATTACAATGAAAATAGGAGTTGATCTTGTATAAGAGCTCCCCAAGATGACCTGTTCTTTCCTTACCACAAAGTATGCCTCTATGTCACCCTAATGCATGGAATAATGACTCTGAAAGCAACAACATGAGGGTAGAATCAATCTCCGAAATCCAACCCCTTTCCCATGGATGGATGTAAATATATAGATAAGGAGGTGGTTCATGAATTCTTATCCATTTACCAAACTAGGCTTGAGATCCAAAAGTGATGGGACGATGAGCTCAAGGGATAATATGATTATTATCCAAGGTGGAAACAGATAGGATTCAAATGCTTACCCAAGGTAAATGATGGAAAGAACCTTAGGAATACTCTAGAAGAGGAAGCTTCGAGATTCTTTTTATTTTTCACGAATTTCTAGAATCATCACACCCCTAAGACTGAGAAACCTGTTGGTGATTAGCACATGTGTAGAGAGGGTCAATGTAGTAGTAAACACTGGTCCTTAAAGGGCCAGGGTGCGTTGGGCCCTCAAAGCTTTGGAATTCAATAATCAAGAGTATAAACTTAGGGATTTAGCATATTCATGCTTAGGGCTTTGTGTAGGGATGATGAAAATATGTGAAAGGATGGGAGTTGGTCCTGTTTTAAGTCCTCTTGACTAGATGTGACAAAATGTCCTATAAAAACCATCATATATGGTTAAATTCATCAAATACTTCCATGTTAAATTCAAAACCACTATCAAATATTTTTCTTGTTATATTAGGTCATTATCTCTTGATCATCGTCTTACTACTACCATACTATCATTATTCCTTAGGTCACAAAATCATTGATACATAGGTTATTACCGTATTTACGGTTATAGTAATAAAAATTCAGTATGCGCTAATAAGGATATAGTCATATCAAAAGGGTAATTGTAATATCTTTATATAGGTTATTACCATATTTAGGGTTATAGTAATAAAAGTTCACTCTGCTATGATAAGGATATAGTCATATCAAAAGGGTCATTGTAATATATTTATATTACTGCCATAAAAAATATTAATTTTCCTATGTTTGGGTAACTATCCATATATTATAATGCAATCATAGAGAATGAGCAAGACACTGTATAAAAGAAATGAACCTCATAAATATGTGATGCCATACAAAAATGATGCCACAAATACAATTCCATATAACCACTATGATGCCATATAACTGGTGTGATGTGACTAGTATAAATACTATACCATATATAAGATATGCCACATATATATAATTCCACATGTACGGGATGTCACAGGCGTAAATGTGAACCATATATATAAGTGATGCCATATGTACAAGATGTCACAGGTATAAATATAATCCATATATACAAGTGATTCCATATATATAAATATAGTTAAAGATAATTGGTGTCATACCATATGTTTAATATATCAAGCTTGAATTCCATGTGGTTCGATCGAACCATAATCATGAGTGTGAACTATATAAATTTTCTATGTCCATGTTGTTGTTGTATAAAACTTATGCAATAGAAATAGTGATCCACACAGAAGAAACAATATAATATGAATCCTCATAATATAATGTGATATGTATGTGATCCATAGATCCTTAGAAAACAAAATGTGAACCATCGACGAATAGATGCCTACATCTAAAATTTTTACAAGCCATATATAAAACAAAGATGTATAGAATGTGAGTCTCCCACGTATTTGATCCGAATGGATTAGCTTATAATGCCTCGTCCCACATTTACCCACTTTTACAAGCTCTCCAAGGTAAACATCATATGGGTGTCACTATTATATGACCCAACCTCCAATTTCTAGTTATGTAAGTGGACCCTACAAACCGATAATAAATGGACATCCAATAGGGAATACAGTCCACTCAGGAGCCTAAAAACCACCCAAAGTGACCAATCCATAAGTAGGAATTATTTTTCACTAGGATTATCCTCTAACTGCACCCATAAGACTCCATGCATGCAATTATGAGGCTCCAACCTCACCCATAATATTGCATGCATGTGGTTCTGAGGCTCCAACCACACTGATAAGCATGTTTGCATGTAGTTATGATCCAAATTTCTTAGTTAAGTGCATGCAGTCGAGTGATATATGACACCTTTTTTATGAAAGCCTCCATACCAATGCCAAGATCTACATGTAGCTTTCTAGAATCATGATTAAGATGACAATAATTCTAAACATTCAAACTTGAACAAGATTTTTACCAGGACATCCCTAGTACACAATAGACATTTCGTCAAACATATGGTAAACATGAAAGCTACATTTCATGAATGAATATTTGATCATAAATTTCTAAATTTCATCTGAGAATCACCAAGAATGCTCCAAGCCCTCTCTAACTGGATGAAACAACACTTGTTAGTCCATGCATTCATCAACCATCCAATAACTTCACAAATCATGAACAAGAGCCATAGCTAGAGAACATAATATAACTAGGTATATAAACAACATATAACCATAATAGTGACCATAAAAAAAGCAACCATAACATCAACATGATAACCAATACATGTGTTCATGGATCACAATAGGAAAATTTCTCATATTAACAAGTGAAATTTTCAACCAAGTCAGGGACTTCCACATACCATCCAACCATAGAATGGGCTTAACCAAATATCTCTTTTAGTCAATCAACGCCATACCATATTCGAAGCATGAATATGGGATCATAAGGGTTAAACCGAAATAAAAACAACCAATATTTCCAAAGGCCAAATCACCTCAACCCTCAAGCACAATGATCTCACCTATATGGTATAGAAATCACTAATATCAACTAGATCGATCTCTACCCAAGCTTTCTAGGGCCATAGGAATTAGTAACTCAACCCACAACCTCCAGGGAACCTAAGCTGTTCAAGGGATCCATAGAATTTTCCTAACCCAAACGCTTTAGGGACTAATAACTCAACCCATGGACTCCAGGGAAACCCAAGTTGTTCCAAAACTTGAGAGCATATTTTCCAACCCACATCCTGTTATAGACATTTTTGTGCCTCGCATCATGGAGCATGGAATGTCAATAATTACAGGGATCCTCAGTCCCTAAACATGTTGTTCTTACCCCTAAAAGAACAAGGTCATCAAACAACAGCACTTCCAATCAGTTCTCCACCTGAAAACACTTCAAAACAGGCTTATTTTGGATCATGTCAGCTACTTAACTGAGCTTCTGCGCTGTAATGCAACTGTCCCACTCTGTACCTGCGCTGGAAGTCAAAAGTAATGAAGGCTACCTGCGCTGGGCGAGATTGGCCAAGTGGCACAGTCATCCTGCAAGGTGTCAACTGCCCAGGAAGCTTCCAAACTGACACTTGGTTCATGAGATTCGCCCTGTGATGAGTAAGAGGTACTTGATCACCATGTGTAAGCAAGGATCTCCAAGTGGACTCAAGAACTGAAGATTAACTGAAGAGGGAGAGGACACTAGTCAGCTCTATGCCAGCCTCAAGCTGACTCATCCTCTCTTCTTCTCTCCTATATATAGAGCTCTTCTATGAGGTCTAAGGGAGGCTGGAATTTTGTGTAAAGCAAGGAGGTGCTGTTGGATTACAGTTAGAGCTATTAGGTGATTGTTTTACTAGAGATGAAGAGGAGAGTTCTTGCTGCTGGGGAGGTGCTGCTGGATTGGAGCCATCATTGGTTGTAACCTTCTCAGAACCCTGTTACTTCTATCAATAAAGTTTTGCATGTTCTCCTATATACTTGTATTGCATTGATGTATTGTATTTACATGTATATTTGATTCACTCTAATCCATGCATCAGTTATGAGTACTTGTATCTTGTAGTTTCCTCTCTCGTTTTGTGCAGGGCTTGTGTGTAGCTAGACCGGCAAAGAGAGCAAGGAACTGGGAACAAGAGACAAAGAGAGAGGATCAAGATCGACTAAGCGAAGGATACCAGGTTGGTTGATCATTTCTTCCCCCTCTCTGTACTTTCATAAAGGAAAACATCAAAGCTTTACTTTCAGTTGTTGCTAAAGACTGTCACCTTTAGAGTAGGGATAGGGTCATCCGCATCGGATACTTTTCCCCACAACACATCCATAATAAACTTGAGAACCAATCAGAAAATCCAAGAATGGGTAACCCGCTACACCATGGTTATCTAGGAAATGGAAAGGAAAGGTTGAAACCACTATCAATCCAGGAAACTCTCCCTGCCAATGAAATTACATAACAAGAGAACCACATGCATCCAAAAATTAGAAGGAAATCACACATGAAACCTGCTACCCGCAAAGTATTTTTGTTGTAGCTATTGATCCAACCATCCCCTTGTGATTCCTTACTTTCCTTTGCTTTCTTTCTCCAAGCCGAGTGAATGCTAGAGTATCCAATCATGCTCCAGGAATGCTAGCATCTACGAGTATTAGGGATAATGAACAAGAGCTAAGATCAAAATTTTCAAAAGGTTGTAATGAGCAAAACCTAGGCCAAGAAACTATGAATTTATTCTCTACCTTTTTATCATTGAGGTCTTATTTTTCTTATTTTTCCTTCATATTTCCTTTAATTTCCCTTGCATGTAAATTTATGTCTCTTCATCTTCCTTTTCTCCTATTTTCCTTTATTTCCATAATTAAATTCCATCTATTGCATCTTTTCCCTTGCCAATTTCCATAGCCATTAATTAATCACAAGTGATGTACACTAAATTGTTTGTCCAACATTCATCTTTGAATACATGTCCCATGAACTTCGTATTATTTTATTTACATGTAAAATCAATCGGGGGTTATTACAAACCGCTTCCCCTTGGGGGAACATCATCCTTGGTGTTCAATGACAATTATAACCATCAAAACATGATACTCATGGAGCTTTATAACACAACTAGATGGAGCATTTAAATCATACCAAAATATTAAAACCATGAACACCATACTGCTTATTGGAGCTTTATAACACAACTCATTACAATACTTACAACACACACACACACACACATACATATAACAAAAACATATATACCAAACACATCTTCTCAACCAGAAAATAAATAAGGATACAATGCCAACATCTGATCAACCATCTCCAATCTAGCATCATTGGGCCCAAAGTGCATCCACTGCACTTTAACTTGCTCTATTTCTTAGGTCTAGAGCATGAGTTATTTCTACTACAAAATCTACTGAGGTTATGGTAGGAAATATCCCTATGGTTCCACCTAGAATACATGCCAATCAATCACATGATCAACATCATGGGGATATCTCTTTAGTAATGAAACATGTAATTTCACTATTTGTGGAAATGCAAGATTGTAGGCAACTAGTGCAATATTGTCATGCATCTAAAAATACTTGCAATAATAAGGTGCCATCTTGGAACATGATCTAATACTCAAGGAGCTCCTATTAGGCTTGATGTGCAAGTAAACATGCTCCCAACCCAAAACTCCTTGAATTCTCTATGTTGTTATCCATAACTCTTCTTCTTCTCCTACGCTGGCTTTAAATTCATCTAGTAACCTGCATCTCTTGCTCCATCTTAGCTAACATATCTGATCTAATCAACCTCTTGCTCACTGGATCACTCTAGCTAATAGTAGTATCACAAATCCAAACATAAAGATCCTCAAATGGACTCATCTTTAAGGACTCTTGGTAACCATTATTATATTCAAACTCTACCAGTGGAGGATACTCGTCTGAATTCCTATGTTGTTGCATGACATACATACTCAACATATATTTAAAAATCTTGTTAACCCTCTCTATCTATCCATTTTTATGCAAACAATAAGTTGTACTTAAAGCTAACTCTATCCCCAATCCCGCCGAAAATGCCTTCCAAAACCTAGAAGTGAATTTGGAATCTCTATTTGATATGATCTTCTTTGGAACACCATGCAATCTCACTATTTCACTGATGAAGATATGAGCTACCTGACTAGCTTAATTTCTAGACTTCACTACAATGAAGTGAGCTATCTTGCTCAACCTATCAACCACAACGATTATGTAATCATGTCATCTCAATTGCCTTGATCAAACTATAATGAAGTCTGTGGAAATGACTTCCCATTTCCGTTCTAGAATTAGAATAGGTTTCAATAAAGTAGTTGGATACTTACACTCTTCTTTCACATGCTCACATTCCAAGAATCTTACAACAAATTCATCCACTTATTTCTTCTAGTTTCACCAATGATATAACTTCTTAATTATTGTTAGAGTCTTCTGATATCCCAGGTGACCTGAATACGGCTTGACATAAAACTTCCGCAAGATAATATTCTTGAGCTCACTCTTATCTAACACATAAATCATGTTCCTGAACTTAACCAAGCCATCTACCATGAGGTTATACTCCTCATCCGCATCACCTTCACCCTACTGCTACAATATTTGCTTTAGCTATTGGTACTTGTCATCATTCCACCCTACATGCAATATTTTCTCTTATAAATATGTCCCATATGAACTCTTAGGTGAAATATGATTCACCTGTACTCTTCTATACTAAGAGCATCTGGAATCATTTTCTCCTTTTCCATGGTGCACCTGATCTTAAAATCAAACTCACTGAGGATATCCAACCATCGAGATTGCCTAGAATTTAGATTGGGTTGGTTCAATCAAGTGCCTCAACTCACTATGATCACTCATCAAGATGAACCTCCTTCCAAGAAGATAATGTCTCCACATATTCAATGCATGAATGATAGCTTCCAACTCAATATCATGAGTCACATAGTTATGCTCATGCTCATTCAACTTCCTTGATTCATAGCTAACACCTATCCTTCCTGTATCAGGATTCCACCAAGTCCTTACGTGAAAGCATATGTACAAAATACAAACTCATTATCAAGATCTATAATATTCAAGGCTGAATCATTTGTAATCAAATTCTTCAACTGCTCAAAACTATTTGCACACTCTTCAATCCATTCAAAATCATTCCCTTTCCTTTGCAAAGATGTACTAGGATAGCCAATCCTTGAGAATTTCCTCATGCACCACCTGTAATAACTTTCTAGTCCCATAAACTATTTGGCATCATCCACATTCCTAGGAATTGACCACTACATAATAATTTAATATTTTCTATGCCCATTGATATACCCTCCTTGGAAACAGCATGTCCCAAGTAGTGAATCTAAGACTCAAATAAATTTCAGTTGCTGAGTTTGGAATACAACTGATTCTATCTCAACAATTTCAACACCACTGCCATGTGATCTACATGCTCTTCCTCATTCTTAGAATATGTCAATATATCATTAATAAACACTATCACAAACTTTTCCAGGTAAGGACACAACACATTGTTCATCAAACACAAGAAAGTGGTTGTAGCATTTGTAAGACAAAAAGGAACCACCACAAACTCATAATTTCCATACCTTTTATGGAATCTAATCTTGCAGATACTTTCTTCTTTGATGCACACTTGATGATATCATGATCTCAAATCAATCTTTGAGAATACTGCTACTCCCTTCAATTGATCAAAAAAATCATCAATCAGTAGCAATTGGTATGTATTCTTGATAGTCACCTTGTTCAAATTATTTTTATCAATGCACAATATAAGAGTTTCTTCCTTCTTATTTAGAAACAATACTAGTGCACCCCAAGGTTATGTGCCTAGCCTTATGTATCCCTTATCAAGTATTTCCTTAAGCTATAAATTCAATTCCACCAACTTTTGAATTCTTATCCTATACAGTGCCTTATGTTAGGGTCCTATAATTTATAGGATCTCAAGGTGATTGAGTATTTTATCTCAATAATCTCATATTTTAAATCATTGTCAATCTACAAATGATTTCCATAGAAAATAAAATTAAAACAAAAATGGAAAGAGGGTATAAATAAAAAGAGGAAAATAAAAACATAGAAAAAAGAAGAAGATTGAACCCCATCAAAAGAAAGGAAAAAAAAGAAATAATACTAAAAGTGTTGTGAGTCTAAATGCCAATACTGATAGATAGTTTTATTCATAATTGATAAATAAAGGTTGTGGGCACCTTGTTTAAAATGCCACAATGACTAGCTATTTGTTTAATCATACAATATAATCATGGTTAAACATGTTTAAATTTCTGTAAACTAGACTAGAGAATAAAGATTTGCCAAATAATTTAATCTTGGTAAATCAGTAGTAAGGTAGAAAATGAAACTGATTCAACTATTTAATCTAAATCAATAGGAGAAATAAGTGATAGGATTTAGATAATTTTTCATTTTTCATAAAAGAAAATAATATGGGTTTGCTAGTCTAAGTGCACCCCTTAGAAGAACAAAAATCTTAGTTTAGTTAAAGGGTAGGTATAAATAGTTAGTTTATAAATATGCTTATGTGCCCTTTTATCCTAAGTTTTAATCACATTGTAAAAGGGGCACGATGGGATAAATGTTTTTTACATGATTTATATTTCTAACATTTATCCTAAGTTCAAAAGAAAGAAATAAAGGCACATGTGGACAAAGCTTTGTTTTGTCGTATTTAGTTAAAGGATGATGCTGGAAGAATGTCAGGATCCTCTCCCCCTCGCGAACCATGACCCTCATTTGCTTGCGGCCCTCCCTCTCCATTCTACCTTTACCGTAGGGGGATCCGAAAAGGCAGTTTTCCCCCACCAAGCCCAATCCTAACATGGTACTTTCTCCTCATTTCACACCCCTCCCCCCGACCGATACTTATTACCACTCTCTACCCCCTCCAAAAACACTTTCACCTCATCCGCTTTACTATGTCCCTACTTCGCCACCTCCGCCACTCATCTCCCACCATGTTGCAGAGTCATTGCCCAATTAAATGTTGTTCTAGCAGAATTATCGTTGGGAATTTAATTCATTTTCCTGGGTAACCATTCAGCCTTTAACAACTCTGCACCACCTCTAATGGAACTTTCCATCATTTTTTAAAAAGCATAAGAACCATCCTCTTTCTCCCTTTCACTATTTATTTCCCTATAATTCACAGTTTCTACAAGTGACCATTCTCAAAGCATTTTCTCAACCTGAACCGGATTAGAATTGTCAACACTCTGACTCCCTTTCCCCTGACAATTCATTTACCTTAAACTATTCCTGGTAAGCCTTCCATACAATTATTCACTGATACAATCATGCCTCCAAAGAGAAAAACTCAAGAGAAACTTGTTAATCCTTTCATCCCTCCCTCCATAGATTTAGATCACATTCCTTTAGCCAGCAAGGATAATCAGATCAGTGAAACATAGTGTGACTGTGAGTTTTTAGAGCTCTATTTTTGGTTGGAGGAAAACATGCTGACAAAAAAAATGAAATTGGACACTGGGAGTCCAATCTTCCTCATTAAATTTTCCCTTTAACGTTCCATGCCCTTAAATTTAACAAAAAATATCAAGCCTATTATGTCCCTAGCCAATGAGTCATTATGGCCCCATCTGATGAAAACCTGTTTACTGTTACTGTTCTATATATAATCAAATGATGTTAGCCCCCTCTATGGAAATCAATGCCCCATTTTACTTAGAATCCCTCACCCAGGTCCATCAGAAGCTTGATTTCACTACTAGAGCCAAAATATTTGAGATCTTCTTACTAGAAAATGCCCAATTACCCAAAAAGAACCCTTCGTACCCTTCCTCAATTTCATACATTTTGGGTTACTATTATGATCAGTGGGTAGATGAGTCCATTCTAGGTTTCCTTTCCATATTTTCCATAGGCAGTAAACCATCCATTTTATTCAATTTTAGTCAATTCTTGGTTGAGAGCATTCATGAACAGTTTCTGAAATTTCCAATAGAGAAGGTGTTTAATTACACTTCCATTTTAATCTATATGTTTTTGTATTATCAAGTAGAGAGGTTCAGTTTTTCTATGCAGAAGTTAGATGATGAAGGAAACCAGAAACTTGTGATTTTTTGGACTTCATTAGTCATGAAGGAGAAACAAGAGTTCTCATACAAACAATTTATTGAAAAGTTTGTTCACCCAACAATGAACATCTTAAATAACTTAGTACAACCCAAAATCAGTGAATACATTAAAAGGGTGTTGCATTTGACAGATCAGACCAAGAATGGAGATTGGTATTTATACCAAGACGATATAGAAATCAGAGTTTATGGATGTGAATTGGCACCATACAAACTGCCAAAGTAACTCCCCGTGATGATTTTTTCCCTGGAATACATCAGACATATGTTAAACTCAAATGACATTCACTTTGTGGTTGCAAAGAAGAAATCACAGTTTTGCATAAAGACACAAGTGGGCCCATTCATATGCAATACCAGAACAATAGGAGAAGAGGCAGACAAAATGGTTAAAGAGATGAAATTTATCCCACATTTTACATGGTCATATGACCCTTGGGGTATTGTTTTAAAGCTCGGAGTATAAAAAAAAATTACTCCCTATATCCATAGTTCAAGGCCTAAGTTAGAAAAGTATGCAAATCAGATGGAATGAGCAAAGAATACTTTGCAGGAAGCTAAAGAACAATTGTTTTCTACTTCAAGTTTACAGACTCCCACTCCTCAAGAGAAAATAAGTAAGGGACACAGAGAGGAGGGATCATCATCAAAACAGGTAGTGAGGCTAAAGAGTTTAGGATCAGTTACAGGAAAAGGGAAAGAGTGACTAATAGGAAAGATGTTGAAAAGGAGACAGAATATCGTGTTGCTATTATAATTGCAGACTCACCACCTATAAGCAGTAAATTTGTTACAAATCCTATTGGAACTTCAACATCACAAAGTCAGAAGGAAACAAAGCTATATTCACATTATGTCGAAGGAGAGAAGGAAAAGGTTGTTTTTGATAGATACCGTGAGATTAAACTTATTAATGAGATTCTTAAGAATAATACCTACAATTGGTTCTGGAAGGATACTTCAAGCTCGTAAAGAAGATTACTATTAGTTTTTGATACAGAGCATGGAAAGATGCAGATGGCCTTACTTGACGCCCAAATTCCACATCCACAAACATCACCATACTACAAGAGTACTACATTTGATTTCCACACCAAAGATATCCATCCCATTGATCAAATGGAAATGCATAAGCAAACTAGTGAGATGATTTCTTCTACATTAACTAATACTTCCATGTCATTGTCTAAGTTGCAGGTTTTGATATGCCAACATTCATTCCCAACTGAAAATGGAAAAGGTATCCTCCTTAACAAAGGATAATAGGAACAAATCTTTGGAATATTTGGTAGTCAAGATAGGATATGATCCTAAAGATGTGAATGTTGTAGAGGATATCATCAAGAAGAAAATTTTGGATATTGCAACATTAAGAAAGCAGCTAAAACTGCTTGCCAGAGAGGATCCCTTAACCAAATACATTGAATAAAATGAGGCACAGAAGGCCGACACGATGAAGCTGATTATAGAGAAGAATATAAAGATAAGGCAGATGGAGGCAGAAATGGAGAAGATGATAAAAGAGAAATAACAAAGTTAGAATGTGTCCATAGTCCCCCTGAATGCCATACCCATCACTCAACTCCCAACAACTGGAACATCAACTGCAACGACTTCTTCCACTCAAACTACTAGTGCTGAATAAGTGAAAAAAGCATTGGAGAACATGTCAATCCAGTCAGAAGAGATCAAGACATTGCATGGGTAGCTCAAAGATCTAGACGAACATAAAGCTAGAGCTAAATCTTCTCCTCTAGTTGAAGTGAAGAAATCATAGAGGTTGTTGGAGAAATTACAGAAGGTGGGGAAGGATACATCAATTGGTCAACCTTGGCCCAAGCCAAGGAAACCATTTGGATGGGTATTCTAGACTCTATGAATGAGATTTGGCCATGTATCCAAATCATTTTTGAACAGAAATAATTAATAGAAAAGGCCACAGAAACCATTATTTAGGTAAGGGAAAAGCTGGTAGATATTCCCACAGAAGCCTCCAATATCATCAAATTCTTGAATTCAAAGACTAAATATGAACTTGAAGAATTAGGAATTAGTGACACGATTGCCACTATTTTGGAAGTCAAGAAAGTTTTGACTAAAAGGAACCTCATTGATTAATTAGAAGAAAGCTGTGAGACACTAGAGCTGGGAGTGAACAACTTTTCCAGTAGAATTGAAGCATTAATCTAGAAGGGACTGCCCAACATATATGTGATTAATGATAAATTTATAACTTAATAAGGTTATGTTATAAAAATGAAGGAAATGGGTAGAAGCAGTGTCAAGCTCAGTGGTATAAAACGCAGTATGATGACAAGAGAATTTTTAGAAACCATGGAAAATGAGTTCTATATCCAGAATGAAGTAAAACATGTTTTTACAGTAAAACCAACATTTTCCAAATATACTGAGTTTGATGAGATTTACTGGAGGGTAATTAAATTAACCATACCAAATGAAAAAATACAGGAAGAATTATGTGATTTACTGGATGAAAGGGTAATTTGGATATAGTAAAAACAATAGCCAGCATAGTAGCCAACACAACAGCCAACAAATCAACGCAATACAGTTTTAGGTTGATTCAGCAACTGAAACCACCAAAACCGAGCCACCTTTCCATGTAGTTGTCTACGTTGCCTATTTTTCTACCAACGATAAATTTTATTGTCTAAATTAAGGCTAATAATACACTATCAGTTGAGACAACAATTTTGTAATGATTTTGTAATTATTTGTATAAATACTTCACTGTTTGAAGTATTAAGGGTTGATTTCTGAATATAATTTCCCCCACAAATTGTAATTTTTTAAGTTGCTGGAAGCATCAATAATACGGCGACATTTTCACAAGATTCATGTGGTGTACAAAATGGGGATGTGTTTCTTAAATTTATATGTTTAAACATTATTTTCCTTTCTTGGTTATTTATGAAAATTTCAATTACTTAACAAAAACTGTGATGAATAGGACATGTTACATAGAGCACCCTATTCTCACTATTAGTAATTTTCATGATTTCTACTGAAGTCAAATGAAGGAATTCTTAATTTCTCCTTTATTTCTACTAAATCTTACATTTCTATTGTCTCATAATTCATTTAAATTCCGATATATCCAATTAGTTCAACATAGCTTGCCCTACGGAACTGCTCTAAATTTTGATGCAAATCTAGTTAAATCTTTAGACTCCATAGCCCAATGGAATTAAAGTAATTAAATCAACAAAACCATTCAATGAAGACAATCAGTACAGTCAGAACTAGCCTAAAATTCACATAAAACAAAGCTAAATTTTACATAGAGATCCCTCTCTGAAGTTGGCAGGGCTAGATCCCGATTCCAAACTGGTTTTGATGCTTTCTTATGTGTTTACTCCCTCAACCTCAAAAATACAGAATGAGAACCCCTTAAATGTTGGTGTTTCTCCTAAGGTCAAATCAATATAAAATTCCACCTCTTTATGAGGAGAAAACTCTAAAATCTCAATAGGAAACACATCCTAAAATTGCTGCAAAATAGGATACCTCTTCAGGACTTCATCTTCCTCATCTTCCTTCTCTTTTTCACTAGAAATATGAACTGCAAACAAGACACATCCCTTCCTACAACTACACGTTTCCTTCATAGTTGTAACTATTCTCAATGATATAGGATTCTTCTTTTCCTGCAAGACTCTCCTTTCCCCATTATCATCCATGCACTCAATAGCCTTATCATATTATTCCACTTTAGTCTTGTGAATGAACAACCAATACATTCCCAAAAGCATACTATATGAACCCAATGGAAGCACATTTATATGTGTTGATGTAGACATGTCATTCATATCAAATGCACAAGATCTCACACAATGTTGAACTCTCCTCTACATCCCTATAGCCAATTGGACTAACTAAGATTCTACATGCACTTCTTTATTTAAGAAACACTTATCCACCAAATTAGGACTAATATAACTAAAATTATATCTAATATTATTTATAATGGAAAGAAATTGATGAAAAAGGTTACCTTCTATATCAATAATGGATGCCTGATAATCAACATTCATATTATCCATTATGGCTTAAATCTGAGGAATACACTCACCAACATCCCCAACTATCTTTGTTGAAATATGGCAACAAGAATATTCCAATTTAATTTGTCCTTGAATTAAATTGTGAATTAAAATCGAATTTAGTCTTAACAGCTACTTGGAAATAATTAATTAATTTATTTTAAATTAATTACTTGGAGAAATTCAAGTTAGAAGTCTTTATGAATTCATGCAAGAGTTATCCCTTAAATTAAGGAGATAAGATTGAGTTATATTTCAGTTGTAATTAGTTAACTTAGTTTACTGAGTTAATTCCAGTTAAATTAGTTCCAAACTGTTTGAGGAACTAATAATGAGTTAATAGTCAGTTAACTGAAGATTCCCTCATTAGAAACTCATGCATGTCTATTCTGAGAAAGACCTAGTTGAGATTAATGTTCAAGGATAGCGTACTATCAGTTGCATGTTTTTTCTCATGGAGGAAACTCATGCATGCAGTCAAGGATTTATCCTCAAGGATTATGCAGTTTTGGAGGATTGGTTTTCCAGTTGGGTCCCTATAATACTAGTGATTACCCCATTACTATTGTAGTTATACCCCTTATTTATATTGATGTACCCATGTAGTGCCCATATTGTTACTATTATGCCACATAGAAGCCCACTATTGTTATTGTTGTGCCCTACAATATTATTGTTATGTAGGCTTTGATTATATTGGGACCACTTAGACTCCTATATATAGAAAGGAGGTATTTTCATTTGTATCATCCAAGAATTGTTCATTTATGTAATGTAAAGGAGGTTGCCCCCTCGAAGAGGCTGAATTATAAGGCGTGGATCTCTCTTTTCTATCTTTTTGTGAGCTGGTTTCATAACATTTGGTATCAGAGCTTTGGATTCTAGGGTTTCGCTGCTCCAAACAGGTCATCGTGGAATTTTCGCTATAACTTTTTTTCTATGATGTTTCAGAAGTCGCAAAAAAAACCCATTTGAGAAGATATCGCGCTGAACCTTGGGTCCGCGTTTTAGAGCTTTTCGCGCGATATTTTCGGAGATATGATCTCAGGAAGTTGGTCTTTTTTATGACTCCTGAATTACACTCAAAACAGGTGACCTGAGGAAAATCATCATAACTTTCTTTCTGAGCATCGGATTGAATTTTCGTAAGAAGGTACAGAAAGAGGACGGACTGTAGTTTCTTGTGGGTGTTTTTCAGATCTAAAGGTCGAAACAGTGACTCGTGGCACGTCGTACAACTTCGCTCTACTGAACCAGTCTAAAAGAAAGTCACCGTGGGAGATTTCAATAACTCTTCCTTGGAGAATCCAATTTGGCTCAGACTTGTGGCATTGGAAAGAGGACGCAGAAGGCTACTACAGGTAGCAATTTCAGAATTGGATGATCCGAAATTACAGAGATACATCAGATTCAATATCAGGCTTCTATAAAGTGAAAAAAGGTGTGTAGTTTTTTTTTTTAATTTTTGTGTAAGCTTGGTTTAACGGAATTCAAAGGGCATAGTAAAGCATTATTATCGGTAACTGATGCCCCGAGGAAAGAAAATGAAAACACCTAGTAAGGAACCTGAAAGCTCTAGCATGACTCATGAAGAAGAGGAAGAAATGCTACATGATATATCAAAATTACAAGAACAAGTGCAACAAATGTCACGCTCACAAAAGCTAACAGAAGCTAAGATAAGTGGCGTGGAATCTAAGGTAAATGGTGTGGAATCTAAGATAAAGGACATGGAAGCTAAGATGGAGGATTCGATGGCAAATTTGAAGATAGATTTGAATACAAACATGGAAGAATTGAAGAAGTTGCTACAAGAAAGGGTCACTAATGGTGAAAAGGTAGTAAAGGAAACTCATGATGAGAACAAAAGAAATGTTAATCATGATTCCATAGACTCTAATGTTGGATCAAAGACTCACCATGTTCCAAAAATCGATATGAGGAAGTTTGATGGCAAGGATCCCGCCACATGGATATTACAGATGGAGCAATTCTTCGATCTCAATAATGTGCAAAACACACAAAAGGTACGTATGGCAACTTTATATTTGGAACCAAATCAGTTTGTATGGTATCAATGGCTTTGTTCTCGTAAACAATTTATCACTTGGGCCATTTTTACGGAAGAATTGATAGCACATTATGAGGATACAAAAAGCAACACTTTTTTTAGCCAATTGATAAGTCTCAAACAAAAGGGTTCAATAATGGAGCACATTGAGGAGTTCCAAAAATTGAACATAAGGGTAAAAGATATTCCAGAAGAGCATAGGATTGATGTGTTCATAGGGTCTTTAAAGGATAATATCCAACATGATGTGCGCCTTTGGGAACCTGATTCATTAGAGAAGGCATTCAGGTTAGCAAGAAAAATGGAAAGCAAAATTATGGCAACTAGGAAGCATACCATTCACAACTATAAAGAAGGAAGTGTTGTTGCCCATAGTCTTCCACAACCTACAAGGTTGACACCACAACAATTGGAAGAAAAAAGAGCAAAAGGGCTTTGTTACAATTGTGATAGCAAATACATAAAGGGTCATAAATGTGCTGAGAAGAAATTATTCTACATAGATTGTGAAGAGGAAGAAGAAAAGGAGCAAGAAAGGTCAAAAGAAGAGGATATATTCCAGGAACAAAGCCTAGATGAAGAAAAAATAAATCCGACCATATCTTGTAATGCATTGGCGGGAATTACCACTCCTCAAACCATCAAGATAGAAGGACAAATCAAGAAGAAAAAGGTAATAGTGTTGATTGATTCAGGAAGCACCCACAATTTTATTCATTGTAGGGTAGCAAAAGAATTGAATTGCTTCCTATATCCAGCACCAGAGTGTCAAGTGATGATTGCAAATGGAGGAACAATAAATTGTTCTGGAAAGTGCCATAATATCAAGCTATCCATGGGAGAATATGTATTGACTAGCCCAATGCTTTCCATTCCAATGGGAGGTGCTGATGTTGTACTAGGAGTCCAATGGCTACAATCCTTGGGTACAATAGCTTTTAATTTTCAAGAACTTTTCATGAAATTTTCTGTGGAAGGAAAGGAAGTTGAATTAAGGGGTATTGCAGGGAAACCAGGAAAGATAATCAGCTCTAATGGAATGACAAAGCTTCTAAAAAAGGAGCAAAGAGGTGTAATTGCACAATTATGTTCGCTAGATGTTTCCACATTGGAATCATCTATTTCTCCAGATCTCCAAAAAGTCCTGGACAATCATTCCAAGGTATTTGAGACTCCCAAAGGTCTCCCACCTATGCGTGATCATGATCATGCTATTCATCTGATTCCAGGAAGTGTTCCTCCAAACATCAGGCCGTACAGATATCCATATGTCCAAAAAAGTGAAATTGAACGTATGGTTGCAGAAATGCTAGAGGCTGGTATAATTCAACCAAGTCAAAGTTCTTTCTCAGCTCCAGTAGTATTGGTGCACAAGAAGGATGGATCATGGCGCATGTGTCCAGATTATAGGGAGCTCAACAAGCTCACTATTAAAGATAAGTTCCCCATTCCTGTTATTGATGAATTACTGGATGAATTGCATGGATCAATTTACTTCACCAAGTTGGATCTTCGTTCGGGATATCATCAAATTAGAATGAAGATTGAAGACATTCCGAAAACAGCATTTAGAACTCATGAGGGTCATTATGAATTTTTGGTCATGCCTTTTGGCCTTACCAATGCACCTTCAACATTTCAAGGTTTGATGAATTCAATTTTCAAACCATTCCTTAGAAAATTTGTGTTAGTATTTTTTGATGATATACTAATCTACAGCAAGTCTTGGAAGGATCATGTTGAACATGTTGACAGGGTGCTACAACTATTGGAGGAGAAACAATTATATGCAAAAAGATCCAAATGTTTCTTTGGAGTCCAGGAGGTGGAATATTTGGGTCATATTGTATCTCATGAAGGAGTTAAGGTAGACCCTAGCAAAATTAAAGCCATTAAGGAATGGAAAATCCCCACATCCATAAAGCATCTGCGAGGATTTCTTGGGTTGACAGGGTATTATCGCAAGTTTGTTAAGAATTATGGGAGAATAGCAGCACCTCTAACAACATTATTGAAGAAAGATTCATTTTCATGGACTTCGGAAGCAACAAAGGCCTTTGAACATCTTAAAGAGGCAATGTGCCAAGCACCGGTCTTAGCTACACCGGACTTCACAAAAACCTTTATTGTGGAATGTGATGCTTCAGGAAATGGAATTGGTGCTGTTCTAATGCAAGATGAAAGACCCATTGCTTTTGAAAGTCGTCCAATCAAGGGAAAGTTTTTAAGAAAAGCTATTTATGAGAAGGAAATGTTGGCAATACTCCATGCACTTAAGAAATGGCGACCCTACCTAATGGGAAGACACTTCAAGGTAAAAACGGATCATGATAGCCTTAAATACTTTTTAGAACAAAGATTATCCTCTGAAGAGCAACAAAAGTGGGTCACAAAGATGTTGGGTTATGACTTTGAAATCATCTACAAAAAAGGGAAGCAAAATGTGGTGGCAGATGCACTCTCAAGAAAGGATGAGGATGTGGAAGCATTGTTGTGTGCCATTTCTATTATCCAACCAGATTGGATAAACGAAGCAAGGGAGGAATGGAAGAATGACGAAGAAGTGTGGGCACTTATTCAAAAGCTACAACAAGATTCCAGTACTTCTGATACATTTAGCTGGAAAAATGATTCGTTATGGTACAAAGATCGCTTATACCTCTGTAAGAATTCCCAGCTAAAACAAAAGATTCTTATGGAATTGCACACTTCTCCCTTAGGAGGGCACTCAGGATTTTTAAAAACTTACCACAGGGTTAAGAAGGAATTTTTTTGGGATGGCCTTAAATCAGATATTCAAAAGTTTGTGGCGGAATGTTTGGTTTGCCAGCAAAATAAAGTTGAAACAATTAAGACACCGGGTCTATTACAACCTTTATCCATTCCAAGCCAACGTTGGGAGGAGGTTTCAATGGATTTTATCACAGGTTTACCCAAGTCTGAGGGAAAGAGTGTCATCATGGTGGTAGTTGACAGACTTACCAAGTATGCACACTTTTGTGCATTATCACATCCATTTAAAGCCAGTACAGTTTCTACTGCATTTATGGAAACAGTTCAAAAGCTACATGGAAACCCAAAGATTATTGTAAGTGACAGAGATCCCATTTTCACTGGAAATTTTTGGACAGAATTATTTTCTTGTCTTGGTACTCAGTTAGCTCATAGCTCATCTTATCATCCTCAATCTGATGGGCAAACTGAGATAGTAAACAAATGTTTGGAAGGATACCTTCGTTGCTTTGTATCTGATAAACAGACACAATGGGTCAAATGGTTGCCTCTGGCTGAATGGTGGTATAACACTTCCTTTCATACAGCAACAAAAATGACCCCATTTATGGCACTTTATGGGTATCAACCACCATCCATCACATCATATTTAAGAGAAAATTCTAAGGTTCAAGCAGTGGAACATCACATCGAACATCAACAACAAGTCCTCCAACTCTTAAAGGATAACCTTGTGTTGGCACAGAATAGAATGAAACAACAGGCAGATCAGCATCGCAGTGAAAGAAGTTTTGATGTAGGTGATTGGGTATTCCTACGGCTACAACCATATAAGAAAATGTCCCTCAAGCAAGCTAAGAAGGATAATAAATTATCACCAAAGTATTATGGCCTGTACAAGGTGTTGCAAAAGATTGGTACTATGGCATACAAATTGGAGCTTCCTGCAGCTTCTCGATTGCACCCAGTTTTCCATGTTTCATGCTTAAAGAAGGTTATAGGCGACAAGCTCCCAGTTCAAACAATATTGCCAGAACTTGACGAAGAAGGAAAAATTATATTGGAACCGGAAGCAGTTATAGAAACAAGAACTCGACAGCTACGAAATCGATCAATTTCAGAGTACCTTATCAAGTGGAAGAACTTATCCGCTGAAGATTCCACATGGGAGGACGCGAATTTTATGCAGAAGTATCCTGAACTACTCAAGCGTTGAGGACAACACTTTTTTTGAAGGAGAGGGGCATGTTGGGTCCCTATAATACTAGTGATTACCCCATTACTATTGTAGTTATACCCCTTATTTATATTGATGTACCCATGTAGTGCTCATATTGTTACTATTATGCCACATAGAAGCCCACTATTGTTATTGTTGTGCCCTACAATATTATTGTTATGTAGGCTTTGATTATATTGGGACCACTTAGACTCCTATATATAGAAAGGAGGTATTTTCATTTGTATCATCCAAGAATTGTTCATTTATGTAATGTAAAGGAGGTTGCCCCCTCGAAGAGGCTGAATTATAAGGCGTGGATCTCTCTTTTCTATCTTTTTGTGAGCTGGTTTCATAACAGTTAACTTAGTTTACTGAGTTAATTCCAGTTAAATTAGTTCCAAACTGTTTGAGGAACTAATAATGAGTTAATAGTCAGTTAACTGAAGATTCCCTCATTAGAAACTCATGCATGTCTATTCTGAGAAAGACCTAGTTGAGATTAATGTTCAAGGATAGCGTACTATCAGTTGCATGTTTTTTCTCATGGAGGAAACTCATGCATGCAGTCAAGGATTTATCCTCAAGGATTATGCAGTTTTGGAGGATTGGTTTTCCACTCGGTAAAGGAAAATCATCCACAAGGGAAAACACAAGGAAATAGGAGCTTGGAGGGTAGAGAGGAAGGCTGGAGAGAAGCCAATATTGCCTATGAGCATCTGTTAGGATTGTATTGAGAGATGGCTAGCTATGAGAGCTAAAGCTTTGTACAATTCCTATGTATTTCCATTATGTATGATAATACAGTAGTGTGGGGTTTTTAGCTGAGGCTTTTCCCAAAGTATTTTCATGTGTATTGTCCCACTAATTCTTCTTCTGGTTATATTTCTCAACTCGATCTTTAAGCTTCCGCAAAATTGATAGTAGAAGTAGGTTATAGTATTCTGATTTGATTTATATTGCATTATTGGGTTAACCTACACAATTTTTCTACATGGTATTGGAGCTGTGAACAGTATACTGAGAAGAGAATTCGAAGTTTGATTTTCAGGGTTGCAGGTGCAAATTGAATTCATATCATACTTCAAGGTTGGCTAATGGAGTTCTATGGCTTGAGACTCGAGTATGCCTTGGAAGGTAGCTTGAATTAAATATCATGGAAAGATAGAGTGGAGGCTATATTAGAAGGCAATGGGTTGAAGGAATTCATTGATCAAGAAATCCAAAAGAAAGCTTCAGCTAATGCACAAGAGTTGGTTTAGTGGAAGAAGTGTGTGGCAAAGGCGAGATAGATCATCCTTGAGGGAGTTTGAGACCATATTGTCTCGAGTCTACATGGGAAGGATACTCCATTTTCCATGTGGAAGACATTGAAGGACCTCTATCAGAATAGTAGCAACCAGAGGTAATTGGCGCTCAAGTATAAGCTTTGAAGAATGAATATGGAGAAGGGAAATACTATTTACAAATATCTGAACAAGCTCACCATCTGCAGAGATGAGCCTGGAAGTGTGGAAATAACTACTACTAATGATGATATGGTGAGCCTCACTCTCCTTGGCCTTCCAAAGAGTTGGAATAGCTACCAGGACTCTATGAATGGAAGGGAGAAACTGTCAAATTGGGAACAATTGTGGTTGGATCTTATGCAGGAGGAGAATAGGAGGAGCACAAGAGATGGTTCTTCATCCAAGAATGATGATGAAGAAAATCTGGCCTTAGCAAGTAAGGCAAGGAAAGGGAAGGGGAAGGCTTCCCATTTCAAATCAAATTCTTCTCATGGAGAGAAGAAGGGTGACATGTCTAAACTAAGATGCTTTAATTGTCAGAAGATGGAACAATATGTGAGTAATTGCCCATCGAAAATGTCTACGAAGGGATCCTTGGAAGGATTGAAAGGTGTGGCATTAGCCTCTTAGTTCGAAATGGACTTTACCCTCATCGTATGCATGGTGTCATCGATGATGGGTTGTGTCTAGTATCTTAATAGTGGAGCCTCATTCCACATGAATGATGATAAAAATTTATTCAGTGTGTTGGAGGAGAAAGAACTCAAGATGCACATAGAGATGGGTGACAATGGAAGGTATAGTGTTTCAAGAGTAGGCATGGTTGCTTTTCAAAGGGAGCATGGAGCTCCTCTCACCTTGACAGATTTGATGTATGTGCTTGGATTGAAGAAGAACTTGGTATCGGTCACGAAGTTGCAGGACAAAAGCTACGATGTTGTCTTCAGTAAAGGAAAGGTGTTCCTAAGACACATAGACACGGGTTAGACCAAGAGGATAGGGATTTGGGTGAAGAATCCCTATAAAATAGAGGTAGATGATTGTGCAACATTGAGTACGAAAGAAGAATTGGTGCAAAGCCAAGACATTAGCGAGTTGTGGCATGGGCGGTTGGGCCATTTGCATCATGGGGCTTTGAAGATAATGCAATAGATATCTACAAGACTTCCCAAAGGTAAACTTGAGCAAGTTGACACATGCAAAGGTTGTACCTTGGGAAAGTACACCAGGTCTTCCTTTCATGATCGAGATAGTCGAGCAAAGGATATCTTAGAGTGAGTTCATACTGATTTGTGTGGACCATTCTCAATGGCATCCATAGCGAAGCAAATTTATTATGTGATTTTCATTGATGGCTATTCTTGTAAATGTTGTATTTATTTCATGCAGAAGAAGGACGAAACCTTCACAAAGTTTTGTGAGTTCAAAGCGTTGGTCAAGAAAGAGTCAGGGAAGAAGATCAAGGCCTTGAGAAGTGACAACGGTGGAGAATATATCTCTCAAGAGTTTAAGGACTTTTGTGTAGCAGAAGGAATTAAACGAGAGTTGATGGCACCTCATAACCCAAAGTAGAATGGGGTGGCCGAGAGGAAGAACATAACTATTGTAGGGGCAGCATAGGCAATGCTGCATGACCAAGGCCTACCACTTCACTTGTGGGCTTAGGCATGCAACATAGCAGTATATTTGTAGAATAGAAGCCCGCATCACATACTTGGGATGAAGACACCAGAGGAAGCTTTCTCCGGTAAGGGACCAGATGTGGGTCACTTCAGGATCTTTGGCTCATCGGTATATTACCATGTGAAAAAGGATGCATGAAAGAATCTTGAGCCAACAACAGAGTTGGGGATATTTTTGGGGTACATTGATACACCTCACAACTATTGGGTGAACTTGCCTACCAGTCGGAGGATAGTGGTTCGCAAAGATCTCAAGTTTGATGAGCAGAAGGCCATGCGAGTTTCCCTTGAGAGGGAGCTCCAACTATAGGCTATGGAGGAACTGTTGGTTCCTAAGTAGGAGGAACCTCAGACTGATGCGAAGCACCCACATGTAGAGGTTCTAGGAGTGGAGACATCTACTTAAGTAGAGTCTTCCAGAGATGGACAGAAGCACACAACAGAAGCTGACAGATTTTTGGAGGATGCGAGAGAGAATGTGGGAGCACCATCTTATCAATGCAGACAGAGTCACCTGATAGGTACACTAGATACATGGCCTTTGCTAGGGAATGTGTTGAGACGGAGCCATCTTCCTTTGAGGAAGCAGTGCAACAGCTGATTTGGGTTGATGCTATGGTGGAGAAGTATGACTCCATAGTTCGTAACAGTGTTTGGGTCATGGTTTCGAGACCTGAGAACAAGTCAACTGTGAGTTCCCAAGCTACTTATGGTAGTGTGGAGAAGGATAAGGCAATATTTGTTGCCCGTGACTTTTCACAGGTCGAAAGGATCATGTTGTTGTAGTATATTTCGACAGAGGAGCAAGATGCTGACATTTTGACAAATGCATTGTCAAAGTGTGAATTCGAGTTCCATAGAGACAAGATCTGGGTGGCAGATAATCCCTTTCTTGTTGAGAGGGAGTGTTGAAATATGGAAACAAGAATATTCCAATTTAATTTTTCCTTGAATTAAATTGTGAATTAAAATGAAATTTATTCTTAACAACTACTTTGAAATAATTAATTAATTTATTTTAAATTAATTAGTTGGAGAAATTCAAGTTAGAAGTCTTTTTGAAGTCATGCAAGAGTTATCCCTTAAATTAAGGAGATAAGATTGAGTTATATTTGAGTTGTAATTAGTTAACTTAGTTTACTGATTTAAGTCCAGTTAAATTAGCTCCAAACTATTTGAGGAACTAATAATGAGTTAACAGTCAATTGATGCATTAATGCACTCAACTAGTGCTACTCCAGTTAACTAAGGATTGCCTCTTCAAAAACTCATGCATGTCTATTTTGAGAAAGAACCAGTTGAGATAAATGTTCAAGGAAAGTGTACTATCAGTTGCATGTGTTTTCGCATGGAGAAAACTCATGCATGTAGTCAAGGATTTATCCTTGAGGATTGTGCAGTTTTGGAGCATTGGTTTTCCACTTGGTAAGGGAAAATCATCCACAAGGAACAACGGAATGAAATAGGAGCTTGGAGGGAAGAGAAGAAGGCTTGAGAGAAGCTAAGATTTCATGTGAGCATCTGTGAGGATTGTACTGAGAGCTGGCTAGCTGTGAGAGCTAAGGCTTTGTATAATTCCTATGTATTTCCACCATGTATGATAATACAATAGTGTGGGGTTTCTAGCTGAGACTTTCCCAAAAGTATTTTCATGTGAATTGTGCCATTAATTCTTCTTCTTCAGGTTATATTATTCAGATCGATCTTTGAGCTTCCACAAAATTGATATTAGAAGTAGGTTATAGTATTCTGCTTTGATTTATATTGCATTATTGGGTTAACCTACACATATTTTCTACAATCTGTGCCTCCTGAGCACTATAAATTTGATGCATGTCACCCTGGTGCAATGGACAATCTTAGCTTTTATGATACCCACCACAAGTCCAACACCACAAAGGCTTCTTTCCATCACCTTTGTTTTTCTCCTCAGGCTGAAACCCATGTCCTCTGTCAACTTCATAGAACTTCGTATAAGGTGTTACATTCTCTTTATCACCCACATCCTGAGGCCTTCCTTGATTCATAGCCCACTTTCATTTATCCTCCTCATTACCTTTCTAATCCTACTTAGTCTCATACTTACGCTTATACTAATCATAACAATGCTTCAACTTTCCAATGACTTCCTCTAATGACTAAGGCTCATCATACTCAATCTGATCTTTAAATGCTAGAGGAAATCTGATGATGAACATTTGGACCTATGTCTTCTCATCCTTGAGGTAGGGAACATACCTCAATAGCTCCAAAGACTTGGTTATGTACACATTATCTGTCATAGAACCCATATTCAACTAATATAATTCCTTTTATTTATTTTTATAATATCTCTTTGACAATTATTTCTTTCTGAAGAGTATTTTAAACTGATGCTAACACAATTCCTCTATCCTGATTCCTCCAACATGCTTCACATCTTCCCACCTTATATTTTCTCTTCCCCTGAAGACAACTACCTTGACTTTCATATTCTCTAAATAGTCATGTAATCTGAAGAAATTCTTCATCCCAGATAGCCATGCTTCTGCATCTTCTAGTTTCTTCACATCCCCATCAAAAGTAGGAGGCTTGGCATTCTTGAACTCTTGTGGAAAATATTTATTCTCACTGCTCTTATAAGTATACTTTCGGTAGTGATGATGATATCTCTCAGAAGTAGAACTAGAATAGAATCCATGAGTGCTAGCCTTCCTATCAAGTGTATCCAAAGATCTACCACCTATGGTCGTGTCATAACTATCCAACCTATAACTCGATCAAGACTTGCTACCATATGTGCTATTAGTCCTTTAATTATATCCATCATTAGTCCCCAAATGTACCTACCTTTTCAAATATGTAAATCTCTAAAGGATGATCACATTAACCTTTGCATGCTTTTCCCTATCTCTGTAAGCCTTTCCTATGCCTCAATCAACTTGCTATTATATTCCTTACAACTTTTGAATTCTTCCTTCAAACTTATAAGTGTATCTACTATATTAGGAGAGTACTCTTGTCCTTTTTCCCTTTACTGACCTATCCCATTCCATTGAATTCACATAAGGTCCGTAAAGGGTGTAATGTGAACTACAAATTACCATTTTTCTCTTCATATTTGATCTTTAATATCTTGCAAGCATGTCATGTTAGATAAACCAAAGATATACATAATCAAAATCATACCTTAATGAAGTTCAGGGAAGGCTATGACATCTGCACAAATCAATCTAGATTATCACAATATATAAACATAATTACGCCTCCATATCAACATCTCAACATCATGCATGATAGCACAAAACTATAATAATAACTTTCACAATGTATTTATAACCTACTATGCATGCATAACGATAAGCATCACAATGAATTCAAAACAAACACATTCAAAACTAACATGCATGAATAAAAATATTCATTTTCACATCCATCCTGAGTGTTTGAACCTGGAAGCCCTAAAACCACCCTGTGGTATAAGATACCACCCAACTGAAATGAAACACTGCTCTGATACCACCTTGTAACACCACCTCCCACATTTACCCACTTTTACAAGATCTTCAGGGTAAACATAAGATGATTGTCACTATGATATGACCTGAAATCCAAGTTCTAGTTATGGAAGTAAGGCCTATAAATAGACAACAAACTAATGTCCCATAGGGACTATATACCACTCAAGAGCTTGGAAACCACCCCAGATGACCAATCCCTGAGTTAAACCTATTTTTCATTAGTCTTATCCTCCATTTGCACCCATAAGACAACATGCATGTAGTTATGAGGCTCCAATGCACCCAGAAGCTTGTCTACACGTGGTTATAACTCAAATTTCGCAGTTAAGTGCATGAAGTTGTGATATCTATGCCATTTTTTTCAGAACATCCTCCATACCACTACCCACAACTACCTGTAACTTTCCACAATCATGATTAACATGATAACAATGCCAAACATTCAAACTTGAACAAGATCTTGACAAGGACATGCCTAGTACACCACTGACATTGTTAGGATATTCCGACACATAGGAAATAGTTAAGTATAACTTGTTTTAGTGTAGAGTTACGTAAAGTGCGTTTCTTTACTATGTACATTTGTAACTTACAATCTGATGGTCACGATATGTTCTAGACATGAACTGATCTGATGATTCATTCTCTCCTCAGTATTACCAACACTTGATCTGTGGCTTAAACCTCGATTGGTCTGTGATCTCTATTTAAAGAGCATGGAGGGTCATTTGTAGGGTGACCATTCATGAGAGAAGGTTATGTAAATTTTCTTTCTTTTATTAATAAATTGCCTGAAGTGGCCATGTTGGTTCAGGCCATGGACTATTTCCCTCTTTGAGGGTTTTAACCATGTCAAGGATACTGGTGTATTGATATGTGATCTATTTGTGAGCGGTGTCCTTTGGTGTTCTATCTGAGGAACTGACCCTGTAAATTCCTACATGGTATCAGAGCTATTTGAGGGCTGCACCTGTTAGTGATCCAAATCGGAAGCCGATACAACTACATCCAACTACCATTTCCTAAATCTACTATTTCTGACCACTTTCAGGCCGCGAGGACTACTCCACTGTGTTATAAGCATATGTTCCAGTGAGGAACCCCTTTCGTTTCATGCAAAAAGGTTTTTGGTAGCCCTAGCTACGTCATTTTTAAGATCTGGAGGCATATAATCTTTATTTGTAGTTTTAGTTATTTATCTCTCTGTTTATTTCGGTTTATTTATCTCTTTGTTTTATATTGCCGGATCTATACCTTTCATTTATGTGTATGCTCTTTTCCCCGCGACTCTGTGTGATATGGGCAAATAAAAAAAAAGGAAGTATTTTCTCATGAGTATGCTCTTTTCCACCACGCCTTAGTGTGATCTCGGAAAATCAGAAACATGGAGGAAAATATTTAGTTTCTGGAAAAAGCTAACTTGAAGCCATAAGGTTTGGTTTTTTTTGAATGTCCATGTTGGGTTGTGTGTTTTCTCATTTTGTAGGAGAAAATATCTTTTTCAAGTAAGCATGCACCCCAAAGCTTTAGTGACTTAAAAAAAAAACCTTCATCTTTTCTAGAAATTACTAACCTTTTAAACTAGCTTACTTGGTCTAAAGTTACTTTATGAGAATAGAGGTTTTGGGTTCAAGTCTTTCTTTTTGTTGAGTTACTTTTTCAAAAAGCACATGTAACTTACGTTTTAAAGTTACTTTATTTAAAAGTGTTCTCACCCATTATAAAATGTGACTCACTTATAACTCTAAAGTCTCTTTATCTTTTATTTGAGTTACAATTTAATGAGTAGCTCATAAAGTACCATTGTAAAAGTGACTTTCACTTATTTATAAAAGTGGGTCCCATAGATTTTTTTTTTAAAGTGAGCTCATTAGATTAAGTTTGGAAAGGAAGGTGATTTTGTTTAAATATAACATTATAATTCACTTCCGCACATTCACGCACTTCGTTGGCATTTTCAACAACTTTTCTTCAAAAAGCCACAACTTCTTCATCCAGAAGCCATTTTCAGAGCCCTTTTTTTTTTGAATCGGCCTAATTTTTCAAGATCTTTCCATTGGAACACTTAGTTCCAGCATCTACAACTTTAGTTTCTATTAAAATTAAAAGTCCATGTCAAGTTATTCTTGACAGCACCAACTACTTCCAATGGTGGTCCTACATTGTGGATGTACTTAGAAGTAAAGGTATTTACAGAATAGCAGTGGGCGAATAAACCAAAGCTAAAGATGAAAATAAGGAAGCCAAATGGGAAAATAGGTAGGATCAAGCACGTGGGTTGATAGGGATGTCTATTTCTCCAGACCATAGATTCCATATCGAAAAACTTGATACCCCTAATGAAGGAGTGAAACAGCTAACAAAATATTTTGGAATTAAAAATGAAATTAGAGCCCATCAACTCGAAAATGAGTTTCTTACATTGGACCCCAATAATTTGACTTCCATTGAATATTTTTTGTCCAAGTTCAAGACCCTTAGACTTCTCTTGGAAGGTGTTAAGGTTAAGAAAGAAGATGGCAACCTTATCTATTCCATTCTTACGAAGTTGGGACCAACCTAATCTGTGTTTGTTTCCACCTTCCATTCTACCAAAGAAGCATTTATTTCTCAAGGACAAGACTAGAGGTCTCCCTCTTTTGATGCCTTTTGTGATTCTTTAATAAAATAACAAGAAAAACTCTTACATCTTGGTCTTCTTAATCTTGGAAACTCTTCTAAGAAAGCCTTAGCTACCAGTAGCAACCAAATTCAAAGAATCCTAAGAATCCGTATCCTAAAAAGAATGGTCCTAAACCAAATAAGGGTCCTAAGCAATTTCAGTCTCAAAATGAAAAATCATTTCAACAAAATGATAAGGAAAATAAGAACTCTAGAAATTTCACCATAGGTTAAACTAATTATGCAATGTACTAAAGAAAAATACTTAATCTACTTCTACAATCAAAATTGCGGAAGCTTAATTGATTTTGAGCAAGATCAAATAGAACACATATAACAGAGAAGAAGATTTAATCACACATGAAACACAGAAGAATACTCTGGGGAAAGCCTCAGATAAAAACCCCACTATTTGTATTATCATACAAGTGGAAATATCTCAGGATTACACAAAGCTTTAGCTCACAAGCTATCCAGCTCTCAGTACAATCCCTCACTGCTACTCATAGACATAATAGACAACACATATGCCTTCATTAACTCCTCCAAGCCTCCTATTTCCTTGCGCAATTTCTCCTGGGTCCTCAAGCTGCAACCTGTGTGTAATTACCTCATAAACTGCTCACTAACCTCTAAAGTAATCGTGCAATCCTCAAGGAAAGAATTCCTTCTGCATGCAAGAGATATCCTCATGTGAATATTCCTGCAACTAATAGTACATTGTCCCATCCTTTGATCTCAACTGGGTCTCTGTCTGAACTAACATGCATGAGTTATTATGAGAGAATATTCAGTTATATGAAGTACACTAGTTGCATGCATGCATGCATTGACTAACTGAACTCACAATCAATTCCAAAAACTGTCGGAACTAATCTAACTAGACTTAACTCAGTTAACTGGGTCAAGTAATTACAACTCAAAGTACAACTCTACCTGATCTCCTTAATTAAGGGATAACTTCCTCAATCAAAGGGATAACTGTTTCATGTCTTCACATAGACTTCATGTTTTTTTTTCTCCAACTAATTAACTCAAGATGAATTAATTAATTATTTTACAAACAACTATTGAGCTCAAATTCGAATTTTAATTCTCAATTTTAATTTAGGAACTGATTAAAATTGGAATGTGTCTCGAAATTCTATCTATAGCAATGTTATTTTTAGCATTTCTTGTTGTTGTTTTCAACACTCCGTCTCAACAAGAAAGGGATTATCTGTCACCCCGATCCTGTCTCTGTGGAACACGAATTTTCATTTTGACAATGCCTTAGTCAAAATATCTACATCCTGCTCCTCCGTCGAAACATACTGCAGCAACATGATCCTCTTCACCACACAGTCTCGAAGATGATGATACCGGATATCGATGTGCTTGGACCTGTCATGAAATACTAGATTCTCAGAGAGTTTGATACAGCTGTGATTATCACAATAGATCACAGTTGGATCGATCGTCTGATCAAACAATCCAACTATAATTTTATGCATCCAAATGGCCTCAGGTGTTGCCTGGCTTGCGGCCATGTATTCAGCCTCTGTTGACCTAAGTGCAACTGACCTCTATTTCCTCCTGTACCAAGAAACTGCAGTTGAACCAAGATTGAAAATTCCTCTTGAAGTGCTCTTCTGATCTGATGGACTCCCTACCCAATCTGCATCTATGAAGCCCTGAAGCTTCACTCCCTCTGTTTGTCTGTACCATAATCCTTACTGAAATGTGCCTCTGAGGTATCTCAACACATGCTTCGTTGCCTTCCAAAACATCTTGGTAGGTTGAACCATAGCTTGAGTCAGCTGGTTCACTTCAAAGAACAAATCTGGTCATGTTCTCACTAAATACATCAATGAACCCACAAGCTACTGATACACAGTAGTAGCTAATACCTCACCTCAAGTAGCATCCTCCTAGTAGGAATCTCCTGAGTATCTCATTGGCGTATGTGCCTTGAGATACAAACACTTCCCCATCCTTCTACCACACTTCCATGCCTAGAAAGTAGTGCATGAGACCCATGTCTTTCATCTCGAACTCTCTTTCAAGGTCCTCCTTGCAAGACTTGATCAACTGATCATCACCTGTTAATATTAGATCATCAACATAAAGAACAATGATCAATGGCTTACCTTCTACCATGATGTGGTACAGGTTCACATCCACTTCACTCTGTGTGAAGCCCAACCCAGTGAAATAATTGTTAATCTTGGCGTACCAAGCACGAGGTGCTTTCTTTAGCCCGTACAAAGCTCTCTTGAATGGGCACACATGCGACTCACGATCGAAGGTCTCAAATCCTTCTGGCTGCTCTATGTACACCTCTTCCTCAATCTTGCCATTGAGGAATGAAGTCTTCACATCCATCTAATGGATCTTCCAACCCATCTATGCTGATAGTGCCAACATTGATCTGATAGATGAGTACCTTGCTACAGGAGAAAAAGTCTCATCATAGTCGATCCCCTCGACCTATGAGAAACCACGGGCAACAAACCTTACGTTATGTTTCTCCACACTACCATCAGTTATTTGCTTTACCTTGTAAAGCCAATGGGAACTAACCACTCACTTGTTCTTTGGTCTTGGAACAACATCCCAAACACAGTTCCGAACTATGGAGTCATACTCCTCCACCATAACATCAACACAAACTGGTTGTTGCACTGATTCCTCAAAGGAATATGGTTCGGTCTCTATACATTCCCCAACAAGGGCCATGTAGCTAGTGTACCGCTCAGGTGACCTCCTCTGTTTGCACTAAGAAGATGGCTCTCCCACATTCTCTCTCACATCCATCAATAATTTTTCAACTTCCCTTGAGCGTTTCCACCCATCTCTAGAAGAATCTGCATGAGTGGATGTCTCCACTCCTAGATCCTCTGCATGTGGCTGCTCCACATCAGTCTGAGGCTCCTCCTCCTTAGGAACCAAAATTTCCTCCTCTGCATGCAAGTTGATCTTCCTCTCAAGGGAAGCTTGCATGGCCTTCTGCTCGTCGTACTTTAGATCTCTTCGTATCACTTTCCTCTGACTGGAAGGCAAGAACACCCAATAGTTGTGGGGTGTATTAGTGTACCCCACAAGTATCCTCAACTCAACTGTTGGCTCAAGTTTCTTCCAAGCATCTTTGGTCACATGGAAAAATACTGATGAGCCAAAGATCCTGAAGTAACTCAAATTTGGTCTCTTCCCAAGGAAAGTCTCCTCTGGTGTCTTCATCCCAAGTATGTGACGTGAGCTTCTATTATGCAAGTATACCATTGTATTGCATGGCTCAGCCCACAAATGAAGTGGTAGGCTTTGGTCATGCAGCATCGCCCGAGCTACTCCCACAATCGTTATATTCTTCCTTTCGGCCACCACATTCTGTTGTGGGTTATGGGATGCCATCAACTCCCGTTTAATTCCTTCTGCTACACAGAATCCCTTAAATCCTTAAGAGACATACTCTCCACCATTGTTGCTTCTCAAGGCCCCGATCTTCTTTCCTGATTCTTTCTCAACCAAGGCTTTGAACTCACAAAACCTTGAGAAGGTTTGATCCTTCTTCTTCATGAAATAGATCCAGCATCTACAAGAAAAATCATCAATGAAAATAACATAGTACCTTTATTTAGTGGTGGAAGCTGTCAAGAATGGTCCACACACATCTGTATGAACTTGTTCCAATATTGCTTCAGCTCGACTGTCTCGATCCTGAAAGGAAGATTTTGCATACTGACCCAAGGTACAACCTTTGCATATATCCACTTGCTCAAGTTTACCCTTGGGAAGTCCGGTAGAAATCTAATGCATGATCTTCAAGGCCCCATGGTGCAAGTGGCCCAATCTTCTATTCCATGGCTCGCCAATATCTTAGCTTTGCACCAACTCTACTTTGGAACTCAATGCAACACAGTCATCTACCTCCAGCTTTTAGAGATTCTTCACTTGAATTCCAATCCACTTGGTCTGACCCGTGGCGATGTGTCTCAGGAACACCTTTCCTTTACCAAAGACTACATCATAGCCTTTATCTTCCAACATTTTGATGGATACCAGGTTCTTCTTCAGTCGAGGCACATACCTTACATCAGTCAGGGTGAGAGGAGCTCCATGCTCTCTCTAAAACACAACCATACCTTCACCTAAAACACGGTACTTTCCATCATCGCCCATCTCTTTGCGCATCTGGAGGTCCTTCTCCTCTAACGTACTGAATAAACTCTTGTTGTTGATCATGTGGAAGGAGTCTCCATTATCAAGGTACCAAAAACAACTCACCATTGATGAAACCATGCATGTGATGAGGGTAAAATCCAATTCAAACTGTGAGGCCAGTGCCTCACCATCTGATCCTTTCGAGGATCTTCTATGGAAAATTTGTTGCATAATGGCCCACCTCATGACAATTAAAGCATCACACTTTAGATTTTTCAATCTTCTTCTCACCATGGGAAGAACTTGATTTGGAATGGGAAGCCTTCCCTTTCCCTTTCTTCGCCTTACTTTCTAAGGCTATATTTTCTTCATCATCATGCTTTGATGAAGAACCACCTCTGGTGCTTCTCCTGATCTCCTCCTGCATCAGATCTGACCACAGTCATTCCCAATTTTGCAGTTTCTCTCTTCCATTCACTGAGTCTTGGTAGCTATGCCAGCTCTTAGGAAGACTGAGGAGAGCAAGAATCACTATGCCATCCTCGACTGTCGTGATTACTACACATCCAAGCTCATCCTTGCAAGTGGTGAGCTTGTTTAGATATGTAGAGATCGTGTCACCCTTTTCACAACTTTATTTTTTTATGCTTTTATTTCAGTGCCAACTTCCTCTGATCACTGTTGTTCTGATATAGATCCTTCAATGTCTTCCACATTGAAAATGGTGTCTCCTTCCCATGGAGACTCAAGAGAATATGATCATGAACTCCCTCCAGAAGAATCCTCGTTGTTCTAGCCACACATTTCCTCCATTCCACCAATTCTTGGGCATTAGCTATTGCTGGCTTGGGGACTTCTTAATCAATGAATTCATTCAAACCATCGTCCTCTAATACCGCTTCCATGCGATCCTTCCAGGCTATATAATTCGAGCTGCCATCTAGGGCATACTCGAGTCTCAAACCATTAAACGCCATTGGTGAACTTTGAGATGTGATAAGAATTCAATTTCTATAATCAAGAACTTCAAACTTCGAACTTCTCCCTTCTTTGTATACTGTTTTCTGCTTTGATCACCCTTTCTTCGATAAACTTGGCTCTGATACCATTTAGAAATTTCACCATAGATTAAACTGATTATGCAATGTACTGAAGCAAAATACTTAATCTACTTCTACAATCAAACTTGTGAAAGCTTAATCGATTTTGAGCAAGATCAAATAGAACACATATAATAGAGAAGAAGATTCAATCACACATGAGACACAGAAGAATACTCTGGGGAAAGCCTCAGCTAAAAACCCAGGTATCTGTATTATCATACAAGTGGAAATATCTCAGGATTACACAAAGGTTTAGCTCACAATCTATCAAGCTCTCAGTACAATCCCTCACTGCTGCTCATACGCAAAGTAGAAAACACATATGCCTTCATTCAGTCCTCCAAGCCTCCTATTTCCTTGCACAGTTTCTCCTAGGTCCTCAAGTTGCCACCTGTGTGTAATTACCTCACACACTGCTCACTAACCTCTAAAATAACTGTGCAATCCTCAAGGAAATAATTGCTTCTGCATGCAAGAGATATCCTCATGGGAATATTCCTGCAACTGATAGTACACTGTCCCATCCTTTGATCTCAACTAGGTTTCTGTCTGAACTGACATGCATGAGTTATTTATGAGAGAATATTGAGTTATATGAAGTACACTAGTTGCATGCATGCATGCATTGACTAACTGAACTCACAATCAGTTCCACAAACTGTTGGAATTAATCTAACTGGACTTAACTTAGTTAACTAAGCCAAGTAATTACAACTCAAAGTATAACTCATCTTGATCTCCTTAATTAAGGGATAACTTCCTTAATCAAAGGGATAACTGTTGCATATCTTCACATACACTTCATGTTTGATTTTCTCCAACTAATTAACTCAAGATGAATTAATGCAAATAGTTGCTAAGCTCAAATTCGAATTTCAATTCTCAATTTTAATTTAGGGACTAAATAAAATTGGAATGTATCCCTAAAAGCTATCTATAGCAATGCTATTTTTAGCATTTCTTGTTGCTATTTTCAACAAAAACAAAGGGAAGAAGACTGATAGACATTTCCACTTTTGTAATCGAGATGGCTGCTTAGAATCCAAATGCTTTAAGAAGATGGAAGTCTTGGAAGTAGCAATGAAGAAGCATAACATCCATTTGGAGCACTCTTCAACTTGAACTTAATCTTCAGGAATAGCACTTTCCGCACGTGGCTGTCAAGCATCACGGTTTGGTTATGCACCAAATATATCTTCTTCTTCTCACTCTCATGAGTCTCTCATTGATTCAGGAGCTTCTTAGCAAATAGCCGAAAATAAAGCCATGTTTTATTCTTTAAATGATTGTAACACCACAAATATATATGTTGGTGATGATAGATCCCTTAGTGTTGTAGGCACTAGAACTGTTCATCTAGAAAATGGTCAATTTAATGATGTATTATGTGTTCCAACCTTATCCTTCAAACTTCTATCTCTATATCAGATAACTCATTCATGTGAAGGTAAAATCATTGAATTTTCACCTCACGATGTTGTAATTAAGGACCTAAGAGATCCTAGAAAGCTTTTAGCTACTGGCATTACTGATGATTCTATAAGGTTGTATAAGTTTAACAACTTTGGGTCATCAAATCTTCCCTTGGTATTTGTTGCTCATAATGATGAAGAGAGCAAACTTTGGCATGAGCGATTTGGTCACTTAAACTATCGCTCCCTTCAGAATCTATGTAAATAAAATTTGGTGATAGGTCTTCCTATGGTATCTTGCAGAGATGGTATTTGTTTCGGATGTGTACTCAAAAAACATCATAGAGATAGTTTTGAAAAATGTGCCTCTTGGCATGCCTCAACCAATTTATATCTTGTGCATAGTGATTTATGTGGTCCACTTCCAGTTGTTTCATTCTCTGGCTATGACTATTTCTTAACTTTCATTGATGATTTCTCTAGACGCACTTGGGTATTCTTCTTAAAACTGAAGAATGAATTATTTAACATGTTCTTGGCCTTTAAGGCCTTTGTTGAGAAACAATCTGGACATCAAATTCTTAATATAGGATCTAATAATGGTAGAGAATATGTTAACAACAAATTCATCAACTTTTGTGCTAAGCATGGAATTGAAATGCAACATGTTGTTCCATGTACTCCACAACAAAATGGTGTAGGTGAAAGGAAGAATCACACCTTAAAGGAAATGGCTAATTGTATTCTTGAATCTAAAGGACTTAGTCTTAATTTTTGGGCAGAAGTAATTACTATGAAAATTACATAGTAAATCGCATTCCTAATAAGGTTTTAAAGAATATCACTCCAGAAGAAGCATGGAGCTCAATTAAACCAAATGTAATTCACTTTCATGTTTTTGGAAGTGAAGCATGGGCCCATATTCTAGATGAGAAACATAAATATGTAGAACCTAAGAGTGAAAAATGTATTTTTGTTGGATATTCTAAAGATGTCAATGGATATAGACTTATTCCACTTAAGTCCAAAAATGTTATCATTAGAAGAGATGTAAAGCTTTCTGAAAATATATCGGCCTACGAGCCTAGTTTGGTGGATGTGCCACCTCTCTCTATCCCTTCTACTTCTAAAAATATTTCTTCTTCAAATGAGTACAGTGAGGATGACAATCCTCCCCCACCTTCTCAGGATCCTCCTTCATCTCCTCGGCTTCCTAAATGGGTTTGTGCTACTTGGGATTCTGCAGGTGCTCTTGTAGGTGATCCTATAGATCAATGATGTACATGTTCTCAGTTCGATAGAGTCTCTTCTTTACTGGCTCAAACTTCAGCGTATTATGATCCTGACACCTTTGCAGAAGCTTCACGCCATCTAGTGAATGAATAATATCGTTCATTATTGGAAAATGATACATGGGATCTTATTCCTCTTGCAAAGGGATGAAAACTTGTTAGATGCAAATGGGTTTATAGAACCAAGTTTGGACCAGAAGGGAAAATTGATAAACATAAATCTTGTCTTGTTGCTAAGGGTTTTTCACATGTTGAAGGCATTGACTATACTGAAACCTTCTCCCTTGTTCTGAAAATGAACTCTATTCGCCTTCTTCTTTCCCTTGCTACCTCTTTCAAATGGGAAGTCCATCAGATGGATGTTAAATCTACCTTCTTACATGGGGACTTGCATGAAGAAATATATATGGAACAACCTCCTGGGTTTATAAAAACAGACTCTAGCCTTGTATGTCGGCTTAAGAAACCCTTTTATGGTCTCGAGCAAGCCCCTCAAGCTTGGTATGCCAAAATAGATAACTTTCTTTTAGATACTGGCTTTTCTGCGTGTCATTCTGACAATATTGTCTACACCAAGAAAGTGGGTAAGTCTCTTATCATTCTTGTTCTTTATGTTGATGATATTATCCTGATTGGTAGTGATCCCAACCTTATAAACCATGTGAATTCAAGCATTAAAAAGAGGCTTTAAATGACAGACTTGGGACACTTGCATTATTTTCTTGGTCTTCAAGTCTTGCAAACAAAGGAAGGTATTTCCCTTTCCCAGTCCAAGTATGCTTGTGATCTTCTACACCACTTTCATATGGAATATTTTAAGCCAGCCCCTTCTCCCTTTTAGTCTGGCACCAAAATTTTAGTCACTTGTACTTCCCCTGAAGTTGATGCTACCTTATACTATTAACTTGTAGGAAAACTTTTGTATCTGGCCCATACCCATCCTGACCTTTCCTTTGTTGTTGGCCTTATTGCTCGGTTTATGCAAAACCCACATGAAGGTGATTGGAAAGTAGCTAAAAGAATACTTTGTTATGTTCGAGGTATAATTCAGTTTGGGATTCATTACAGTGCAGAAGCATCTCCTCTATTGGTTGGTTTAACTGATTCTGATTGGGCTGGTGACCTTGATGATCGGAATTCTACTACAGGTTATGTCTTCACTCTTGGTTCTGGACTTATTACATGGGCTTGCAAGAAACAATGTGCCATTTCTCTTTCTTCAGTAGAAGAAAAGTATCGTGGCATAAGCAGGCTCTGTGGCTTCATCTTATCCTGCTAGAGTATGGCTTTCAACAGCAGCATCGGACTACACTTTGGTGTGATAATCAAAGTGCCATTCAACTATGGAAAGATCCAGTCCAACCTCAATGCAACAAACACATTGACCTACACATGCACATCATCATAAAGCTCATTCATGACCATGTTCTTGAAGTGCAATATTGTTCGACTGACAATCAAGTTGCAGACATCTTTAGAAAGGCTCTCACAGAGGCGAATTTTACTAAACTTCGATTTATGGTTGGAGTTTAGGAAGTTGTCACCAAGGGGTGATAGGCTCTAATGCCTCCTTCCTTCTCCTATTGTGTCATATTTTTACATCCTTCAATCCTATCCCAAGTTGTTCCTAAGGGGTGATGTTAGGATATTCCAACTTATAGGAAATAGTTAAGTATAACTTGGTCTAGTGTAGAGTTAGGTAAAGTGTGTTTCTTTACTATGTTCATGATATGTTCTAGAGATGAAGTGATCCAACGATTCATTCTCTCCTTGGTATTACCAACACTTGATATGTGGCTTAACACCCGATTGGTCCATGATCTCTATTTAAAGAGCATGGAGAGTCATTTGTAGGGTGACCATTCATGAGAGAAGCTTATGTAAATTTTATTTCTTTTATTAATAAATTGCCTAAAGTGGCTGCATTGGCTTAGGCTGTGGACTATTTCCCTCTTTGAGGGTTTTAACCACGTCAAGAATACTGGTGTATTGGTATTTGATCTGTTTGTGAGTGGTGTCGTTTGGTGTTCTATCTGAGGAACTTACCCTGTAAATTCCTACAGACATTTCATCAAACATATGGTAAACATGAAAGCTACAGGTTAGGAATGCAAATCTGGTTATAAACCTTTGTATTTCATCTGAGAATAATGAAGAAAGCTCCAAGCCCTCCCTAACTAGTTGTAACAACACTTGTTAGTCCATGAATTCATCAACCATCTAGTAACTTAACAAATTATGAACAAGCGCCATAGCTAGAGAACATAATATAACCACGTATATAACCAACATATAACCATAATAGAGACCATAAAAAATTAGCGATAATGTCATCATGATAACTAGTACAAGTCCTCATAGATCACAATAGGAAAATAACTCGTATTACCATGTGAAAATTCAAACCATGTTAAGGACTTCAATGTACCACCCAACCATATATTTGGCTAAACAAAATCTCTGTTTCAACTAGTTACCCTGATGCCATATTCCAAGCATGAATGTGGGATCATAAGCATTAAACCAAAATAAAACCAACAAGGGATTCCAGAGGCTAAACCACCTCAACCCTCAAGAATAGTCATCTCACATATATGGTCCAAAAATAACTCAAATCAATCGAATTGGTTTCTACCCAGGTTGTCCAAGGCTCCATGAACTAGTAGTTCAACCCACAACCTTCAAGGAACCTGAGCGTTTTTTCCAATCCACAACGATAGCGAACTTGAGAACCAATAAAAAATCGAAGAATAGGGAACCCGCTACACCAGGGCTATCTAGTAAATGGAAAGGAAAGGTTGAAATCATCACCAATATAGGAAAATATCCATGCCAATGAGAACACATAACTGAAGAACTAAATGCATGTACCGTGCATACAAAAATCAGCAATGAAATCACACATGAAACCTATTATCTACAAAGTATCTCTGTAGTAGTTGTTGATCCATGTGTCCCCTTGCACTACCTTTCTTTAATTTCGTTTCTTTCTCCAATCCAAGTGAATGCTAGAGTGGTCCAAGAATTCTCCTGGAATTCTCTAAGTGTGCAACAATATAAGATAAAATGAACAAGAGCTAAGCTCAAAACTATCAAAAATCTGTAATGACCAAAAGTTAAGCCAAAAAGTTGTGAATTGATTCTCTGATTCCTTTTTATCATTGAGGTCTCCCTTTTCTTTGTTTTCCTTCATTTTCCCTCTAATCTTTCTTTCATGTAAATTTGTGTCTCTTTAGCTTAATTTTCTCCTATTTTCCTTCATTTTCATAATTAAATGTCATTTATTGCCTCTTTTCCTTTGAAAATTTCCATAGCCATTAATTAATCAGAAGTGATACCCACTAAAGCGTTTTCCAAATATTCATCTTGGAATATGTGTCTCGTGACCTTGGTATTATTTTATTTACATGGAAAATCAACCAGGGTTGTTACATAGTCCTCCTTATGTATATATATATTCATGACACCTTCGAAAGTCAAGTCGAATTTTCAAATTTGGAGGGGATCACTTTACAAATTTCAAACTCTCTTATCTAAATATCAAATATATTTTCCATGTGCCATAATAAATGGTTCCCCCAAATTTATTTTCCACATTAATTAATAACTTATCTAATTCATGTTATTCTTTGGGTATTAGGGTTTCTATGGGAAATCCATCCCCATGTTGCCCAAATTTCCACACTCCCTCTCAAATACAGAGGAATTTCTATCTACATCATAAATCTCATCTTGTATAACATATCTGAATAGAATAAGGCAAGAATTTGTATCATCATTGTATATCATCTTTTCTCATAGAAGAAGAATAATCCAAAATAAATGGTAGGGGAGATTGATCTTCCAAACCATGCAATACTTCAGGTTAAATATCATCACCTTCATCTGAATTGCATCAACATGGCATCCATATCATCATATCTCATCTCAACTTCATTCCTTTGATCATTAAGTAAACAATCACCCCTCTAATCTCAACCACCCCTCCAAACATTTCCCCATCCATTGATTTTTGAGCCTACCTTCTATCTACAAGGACCTCTCTTTCACTATTTTCAAGTATTTATGCTAATGTTGGATACTTATATTTGTATGTAGTTCTTGTGATGTTTTGTTTTTACCCTCATCTAAATGTTTTCTAGCACAAGCCATCTCCTATCTTAACCTTGCAACATTATCGATCTTTCCTCTTAAAATTGCACTATCCACCATCTCTGGAAATTGCATTGAGCCTTGAGGATCAAGACTACGCAATCATGGAAGGAAGGTCAATCTTCAACTCAAACATTATGTAAGAGCTTCCCTTCCTCTTAGAAACTACACAATTCACTGAGGCAAGGAACTACGTAATCCCTTGAGCCTAATAAATGTGTAGTCCCTTTTTCCAGTGTGAACATGGATTTTCTTGAAAAATTAGAGTCTTCCTTCCCTAAAAATAGGATTTTCCAAATTAATGTCCATTTAAGTACACTAAGCTGCTAATTATGACCTTCAGACAAGTGGCACCTTTTCCTTGATTTTAGACTTGTGCGTCAGAAACCTTAACCCAACTAGATCTATATAATAGACACCTTTAGATCTCATTGTCACATTCGATCTTTGACCTATAACCTTCCTAATGGAATAAACAAACTTTTTTAGTTTGCGGTGATTTTTGGGTAAATTTTTCATGTGTCGCATTTTTCGCTCATTAAAGGAAATTTTAGCCTAAAAGTTCCCATGAAATTTCCACGTACATAATATGTAAACCAATCAAAATCCTTTAAATTTAAAAAGAGGCACATGTAAATATTTTGGAGCGCAAATAAAAAGCTACCTTTTTTTTTTAATTATATTTTTGGCTTATCTCATTATAAGTTTACTCAAATTTCAATTGCAGACAATCATTGGATGTAGAATTTAATTCAGCATCCAACGAGTGTCTACACTTGAAATTTGGGCAAACCTATAGGGAGATAAGACAAAAATGTAATGAAAAAAGTGGTTTCTTCTTTTCCCTCCAAAATTCATATCTATTATTTTATTATTTTTCCTTAGTAGGCCACTTTTAGGCTGAAATTTCCTCTAATGTTTTTTGTCACTTTTGTCACACTTCTCTGAGTTGTATTTTTCCTGTTATTTTCATAGTCGTTGGTGTTTTAACTAGTATTAGATTGTACAATTTTTGATTCAATCTCTCGTTCGCATTTTTTAAGTGCCACATTAACTTTTTGCTTTTTCCCACTAGCAATTATTGTTGCTGGGTAACTTAGTGAATTTTCATTTTTCCTTTTGTTCATTTGTTTCTGGCACTTAGTTTTCACTTATCTATATTTATATTAGCCTAATATACCTTCCTTCATACTCCAACACTTAGATATGATATTTTCTCTTTCCTTCTGAGGTAGATCTACATAGTTCATGAGCCTAGTCATTCACCCTCAGTCCCGAAATTGTGTAATCCTTCAATTCGATCTCTAAGTTATTGTCTTGATCTTGCAGAATAGACTATCTTGATTTCGCTAAATGTTCTTAACATGAGTGAATCTTGTGAAACATGTACTAAAACTTTAGATGTTATCTCTCTCTATTAGTTGTTGTCATCATGGAACCAAAGAGATCGACTTCCAAACACACCATAGAGAGCAACACCTGTGAAGAAATTGAAAGCACCCTGATAACCATGCAATTTTTCTCAAACAATAAGTTGTTCATTTAGAAAGATTCAAATATAACATGGCACACAGTGAAGGATGCATTCATGGAAAATAATGATAAAGAAGGTCTTGAAGATGGATAGGTTTATATTAATGTCTAGAAGTCACGATTGCATAAGATTACATGTAGGTATCTAAATTTCCCTTGCGCATATGTTATAAAAAGGATCCTATTGCATATTCATTCATAAAGCATGATCGTCAGAAGTGTCAGTGGAAAAAGGCTTGCCTCATTCATGGAACATGATTTTCAGGTTATGTATCACTTACCTTTGCCATATACTTACATGGATCCTCACTTCTACACGGTCACCTGATAGCTTAGCACTAACGATGTCATCAAAGGTTGGGTGAAAGTGGCATCCAAATTCCAATATATACACAACAAAAGTTATAAGACCAAATCTCTCAAAAAATAAATCTAATACTTGATAGTTATATGTTGTTGAATCTATGGTGAAAAGAGTATTGAGACCTTTCCTCAAGGCTGGGTATTCTTACTGAATCAAGTGGTGAATGATGGGAAAGCATTCAATTGGTTGAACTTGTTGCCTACAATTGAAGATCCATGTAACCAATTCAAAGAACCCTCTCAAGGGTGAGAAAGCTAGGTTCTACATGTCTTATTACTTGCTAGATGCGAGATGTGCTCATAAAGCTTTTCTTGGCATGAGTTAGACTTGGTAACCAAAGGATATTGTTGTACAAATATACTACAAGTTTCTTTTAGAGTGAAACTATAAAGGAGTCATGGAGAAGTTGAATGACCACTTCCTCATACCAATTTACAATATTATTTTTTAGGAAGATCCACCTTGCATGTCCCCTGAGGCGATGGAAGAACTATCAAAACTCACTAACTAGTTTTCCTCACCAAATGGCACTTACTTTAGGGTATTTGGTGGTTAGAAGTATTCACATCTGTTACTGATGTATGCCACTGACAAATTGGTCATGCAAGAAGTATCATACCATCTTTCTATACTTTTATCAGGAGTGTTGTAGAGGAATAATAAAGAACCTTATCCCACTCTTCCTTTGCAAATTAGACTATATGATATCAAGAATCTAAAGGCTATTGAGACAGAGGGAAAAGAGATGGAGAAATTCACATTTGATCACATGTAATACCATCTTTACGATCCCAAAATTTTCTGCAAGCAATAATATGCAAATATACATTTCACTTGGTCGAGTGGGACTTATTCCAGTCCAGAGGAGGAAGAGATAAAGAAATGTTATAATGCATCTAAGCCCCACACTAGTTAGAATTGAAGGTACATTACAGATCACTCCCCGACAAGAAGCAACTTTGGAATAGGAATCATCAGGGAGGCATAACCTAGTGTGTAAAAAGGGGAAACATAAGGTTATGCATAGTCGAGATGAAGAACAAAGTTGCAAATGGAAATATGGCCCAATAATCTTGAAAGTGTCCATACAGGTAGAAAGAAGGAGGAAGCAGAAGAAGAACAAGGAAGAATTAAGGCATAAGGAAGAGCAAGAATAGAAAGAACAAGAAGAAAGGTAGAGACAAGAAGAAGAAATGTGGAAGAAAGCGGAGGAAGAAACACAACTGAAGCAGGCCAAAGAAAAGGAATAAAGTCATATACTTGAAGAAGAAAGCAAGTAGCTGCGGGGTAAAGAACTTGACCAGGAAATTGAAGAATTGATAGTGATCGAAGACATTGAGGTAGATCTGGAGCAGTGAAATTGAGATGTTGATCTCATGCCTTCCACGTAGTATATCACCACTTAGCCTCCATCTCCTCCTACAAAAGGGAAAGATCTAGGTGAGGAAGATCAAATTTCTCCTTTTGATTAAGGTTTGGTGATGGATATCTATAGTTTAAATTATGATGAATTGCAGAAGGATATTATAAATGAAATGAGGAAGCACTTCCTAAATGACTTCACAATTCCTTATTTTATCAAAGAAAAAGTGATCGTGATGGATACCAAGAAGAATCCACAAGCTATCGCTGCAACCAACCTGGCCTTGGCAGGAGCCTCTAAGTAAAACACAAAGTATTTTATGGCAGAGAATAAACAAATGAAAAAGAACTTACAGGGTGTAAAGCAACACATTGAAAAACTTTAGGCATAGGTTAAGAAAGTGGCTCCCACACAAGTGTACTTAAAATAACTCAAGGCAACCATACTTGGTGAAGTATCGACATTGGGAGACACTATAAGGAACCTCTACAAGGAGCTAGTCATTGTGCATAAAGAAGTTGTCTTCCTAGACGACATGGAGTAGAAATGTAGAGAGAATTCTAAATCTATCAACTTTTTCCATGTAGCCATCACTGTTGTGCATGAATGGGGAATTCAATATAGAGGCACACCTCCTGAATAGGCCGAGTTGCAAAGGGAAGAAGTTTGGATGCTCATCCAAAGAAAAAAGGAGCTTGACACTTTCATCATGAACATCCAATCCTCTTATGCATGGTTGTATAAAAATGTGGATTTCATGGTGAATTCACACAAGATCCCTTCTATCAGTACACTCGCTGAAGCTAAAGGTGGAAACAAGGTTGGATGATGAGTTGAGGAATACGTGGAAATGTTCAAACATATCACTACCATAAGAGATTTAGAGGTGAACAAACATGATATGCAGAAGTATATTGGTGGCCCTACCAATATAAACACCATGTTGTTATTTGTAAAGAAGGAAACAAAAAATGGATCCAAGATTGTGTACCCAGATGTAATTGAGGCAAAATTTCACTTCTAGCCTGATCCCTTCACAAAGTTTGGGGAAGTCATTGTACAGTATAAATCTTGGATATCTATGTAACTAAAAAGCTACAAGTTGAAGTTGTTGAGCTGGATTTTCCCCAAACTTAAGCTTGATATGTTGTTTTTCTTATTAGTCTTTTCTATTTGAATCTACCCAATTTTGTCTTATATGGATATGAGCAATCTTGTAATATTCTATTTGTAATTAATTTGTAAGTGAAATTCGAAGTGTGAATTGTGGGATGTGAAAAGTCATTTTGTAAGTCAAAAAATCATGGTTAAAAGAAGTCCAAGACTCATGAGGGAAGTTTAATATTCACAAAGGGGATATGATTAATCATCTCGTTTGTTATAAATATACCTTCATGACTCATGTAAAGAATTTTGACCAATCTTTGGCTAGGATCAAAATCTAGGATTTTTTTTCGAGAGCCTTGACTACTCCTTTAGCATAGAGGGAGTATCTTTCTTTGGAGGAGAAAGTGTTGGCTTCATGTTCCACTATTGGAACTAGTTATTTTCAATTGAATATGCATGTTTGGGACTTTCAATTTAAGAAAAGCTTGGATCCAACATGTTTTCATGCATATGCTGTGGATATAGTAGGACTATTCTTGAGTGATTGAAGAGTTATGTGGTGATAATTTTATGTACATTGCAAATTCGGATCATAAAACATGTATCCATATTTTTGTGTTGACGTTTCAAGTCTATAACAAGACTCATTGTCAAGGTAGATCCATAGAGAAGAGAAAGGTTGAAGGGATATAAATTTGAAATGGAGGCTAAGAAATGAGGAGTTGACTTAGTCAAAATTAACTTAAGGAAAGATTATAATTATTTTAAAATCATTATAATTATTTTGAGTCATATCCTTCTAATTTATTAGCCTCCATGTCATATTTATATCCATTCAACCTCTCTCTTCTCTATGGATTTGTCCTAGAAATGAGGCTTGTTATAGACTTGAAACATCGACAGAAAAATATGGCTACTATGGTTTATGATCCAAATTTGCAAGATACACAAAAGGGACTATTCTTGTTATGTTTGCAATATATGTTATTTCATTTACGCTAAAACTTATGCACTAATTTGTTTGTATTAGTATGAATATTCTTGAATGTGTGTTGTTATGTATTTAAATCATGGTTATCTTGTGGACTATTTTTTAGGATAACTTTTGATCCCTTTTGTGCTCATGTGTTCCTTTCAAGATGTGTACTATTACAGGATTTTAAGGGGACCACTTACTTCTCCCTTCTTGTGGTAGAACCTCCCATGCATTTAACTTGACCCTTCACAAATTTGTACACTCGTTTCACAAAAGTCATGAGTACATCATTCTATGTGTCATCACAGCGAAGGCATGCCACTAAAACCCAATATAATATTTTGGCAGTTGGGTTGTATTCCAAATGGGCACCACACACCAAAAGGTGTGAGGTCTGATTGGGACCTCATATGGGTGAGACCCCCTCAAATGTTGGCAGGTCTAGCACTATCAACATTTATGGTGCTAGAAGGAGTGTCGTATGAATAGATGAGCTCATGAAGTATGTTTTAACTTTCCTTATCATTGATGGCTTCTTCCCAAATATTAATCCTGACATTCTTTTCCAAAACTGAATATCTGAAAGTACCTATGGGAATAATCCATGAATTTTCTAATTTAAAGTTTGATGGTGGGGATGGAACGACAATTCTCGAGCACATAACTCATTTCCTTGAATTCTAAACTCATCATAAAATTCATTATGAAGACATTTCTTGTAGGTTTTTCATCCTAACATTCGAAGCACATGTTAAGGAATGGTGCTACATGTTGTCAACCACTTCAGTTGACTCTTTTAAACATCTTGCCAAGGAGATTTATCACTCCTTTGATAGGTATGACTATAAATTTGTTTACAAGAAAATCACGCGTCTTAGAAAAGCATCTGATGAATCTCTCAATGATTTCCATGATGGTTTCATTCACTTCTATTTTGATTTTTCTAAAGACAATAGTGACTAGGATTTGAGGAAAGAGACGTTCAAATTTGTTGTCCATATTTCAATGAATCTAGTAGAATATCAATATTTCGAAATCCTCCCAAAATACATTGGTTATGGAGCTCATAAATCTGTGACGAAAGAAGTTGTTGTCCCTAGTGACTCTTCATATTCCTCTCATCAAAAAACTCCATGTATACAAGTTGCGGTTGGAGAACTTGAAAGTTTATCCATTGATTTGTCACCATCTTCTCCATGTCACATATTTAGAATTTCAACGCAACTTTTGATTGCAAAGTTAGCTAAACTATGGATATACTTTCTTCCCATCCTTCACCTATATTTTCCTTTGACCTTCTTGAGTTTGAGTTGTCACAACCATTTTATTTAGTCACTTATTTTGATGTGAAAGAGGATCAAGTTTAGGATGGAGATAGTGTTAACTAAGAAACTTGCGATACCATTCATCATGACTATGTGTGTGATGCCACTGCTGAACAATAATTTGCATCAAATTTGATGTTTATCCTTTCTCACATCTCCCTCATTATCTTGACATCTTCCACATTTATGTCATAGATGTTGTATATTTTGATGAATCAATTTCTGACAACGTTGATTCTAATCACACTCAGGACTTGTGGACTATAAGTTTTACATTTGAACAGGGTAAGAAAAAACCTTCTCTTTATGATCTGTCTCATCTCTCATCTTATCATTTTTTCGAAAAAAGAGCGGAATCTCTTGTTTTTAATCACCCCATCTCTATGATTGATTAGATAAGGAGGACTCCTTGTTTCCACGTGAAGAAAGGTATGATCACAATTGTCTTAATCTATTTATTGAATCACATAGTAATCAATTTGTATCCCATACTATCGATTTTTCTAAGCCTTCGGTCTTTAATGATCTACCTTCTGATCTCTTGGAACTATCACAAGATGTCAAGGCAGTTCAAACTATGCTAATGGTTATGTCAGGTTCTAGAAGTCTTGATGCTAGTCCTAAGCATGATCAGAAGATTACACTTTCTTCCAAGGATCTTCATTAGTTGATCACAAGAGTTAAAAATAAATATATCTCGCAATATTCACATACCTTACTTTTTTTTCATGATCCTATTGCTCAATCATTGGAGGAATCATACATGGCAAGCCCAATTATGAAACACAGGTTTTTCATTTTCTTTATGTTTTCTAAGTTTGAAAGTTCTAAAGAATGTTTTAGTGTGGTTGATTTTTCTGATGTGTGTAAACACCACAATTCATTAGTAGAATGTTTAACATGTTCTTGCTTGTTGTATTTTTCTCCTTTTGGCTTCATCCTTTGTCCTTCAGATTTAGAGCTTTCATGTTTTATCTTTCTCATCGGTTATTACTCTCGATGATCATTCTTGTCGTTGATACCATCGGCCATATAGATTAGTCTATGATTTGGTTGTTACATTGGAAGTTTCATTTTACGTGAACCTAACCTATTTTGGGTTACTTTAGGAGTAGGATTAGTTTGCTTTTGTTTGTTTTGTTTTTCTTGATTTTGTGTCCTTCCCTTTCTTTCCTTGCATTGTAAATAAATTTTTACATGAAACATGTCTTGAGATTTCAAAGTAAGAATGATGAAGTTCAAGAGGACATTTTTCTAATGGCAACGCTTGTATTTCTATTTATTCCTTACCTTTGCATGGCCCTTGCACGTTTTAGTTGATGATACACTGATGGAAAATATGTTATTTGTCATACAGAGCCTTAGTGGAGTTGTGATGCTTGAATCTATTACTAGTACCATATTATCTAATCAGTTTTATGATTTCTCGGTTTTGTCTTGTTAACTAAATTGAGTAGAGTAAGGAGGGTAGGAAACTTAAACAAGTGGAATATATTTCAAAGGTGTATAGATATCCTTCTCTAAAGGGAAAAACTCCCCTGGTCTCAACAAGTTGAGATCCCTCTTCTGTCCCATCAAGTCAATAAGTGTTGATGCACAGTTCCATGAATCAAATATATAAATAATAAATAAAGGGTGAAATAAGAGAAAGGATTCATATGCAGGGAGGTGAAGAAAGAAACTCCGTTGGGATAATATCTAGGCTTTCTAGAAGCAGAGAAATGTTTGTGTTCCTAAAGTGACTATGTCGAGGTACTGTCTAGGCTTGCTGGTTGTGGAGAAACAAAAAATATGAAAACCTAGACTCTAGTAATCTCGTTCCACTTGTATATCCATATACTCCTCGTCCCTAATATACACAAATAAAGTTGACTTAATTTTTTCAGTTTGACGTTGATGAATAGAATGCTAGGAGTTATATCTATAAATCAAGCTAAGTAAATAAGATATGATGATTAATGAAATGAAAAATACTTCCAGAGGAGTTAGACATGGTTTACAAGAGATAAGTCCCATATAAAAAGCTAGAGTTCTACCAATCTGTCGCTAAATGGTTTAGCTGCCACAACCAAACCTCCTAAATTTTTCCCATGCATTCATTTTGGAGCGTATCTTCTATCCACAATGACCTATATTTCATTATTGTCAAGTATTTATGCTGATGTTTGGGACTAATATTTTCATGGAGTGCTTGTGATGTTTTGTTTTAACCCTCATTTGTGCATTTTCAAGCGCAATCCATCTTCTACCTTGACCTTGTTGTTGAAGAATCAAGGGAAATTAGGTGTAGTGTGATTCTTCTTGAATTGATAACAATTCGTGGAGTCTTTTTACAACTTGTCTTGTTATATTAATCTTCTTCTTGTTGTTAATGAATGTGTGTGTACTTCATCGAACTACTACCAAAAACATAAGAATAAGAACACAAGATGTTGTCTCTCTGCCATGGCCAAAACCTCTTTTCTCTTGAGAGGAAAACCCTTCGCTAAATTTCTCTTATTGAAGCTTTTTATTGATCAATGCAAAACCCTGGACACCTGAGTAGAATATCCTCCAAGCACAAGTCAAGTCCTTCCTCATTCCTACACTTTGTTTCCCTAGCACTTTGTCATTGTTCGTCTAGTACTTCATTCCCTGGCACTTCATCCTCCTTCTTTTGGCACTTCATTATTATTTCAAATGTTAATAGACCTTGTTAGACTTTCTCTATAAGAGACACCTTTTGATGAGACCCCTTCCTTGTGATGATCCCTTCCTTCTTCTTGATCAAATGAGCTCCTTCTTCAAGGTATTGGTGCAAACTTGATATGATCATCTTGCAACCCTACATTCTCGCACGTGTGGGAGGCTTACTTGATGTTATAGGTTATTTTCTCCTTCATTTGAGTGCCCTTATTATTCACTTAAGTAGGAGCCCTTATAGGCCTAGTTTACTAGCCCAAATGGTGAGATATGTTAACTATGATTTTATGCTGTTATGACCATATGTAGCATCCTTTTCCTTGTTTGTGTGACTACAGCTTTCCCTAGAAACAATCCTTGTTTATTTCGGTTTGTGTCTCTCCTTCTTTGTTGCACTAGAGGCTCCTTCTTCATCCTTTGTTCACCCTTTTCTCAACTTCCTTTACTTTGCTGATTTCAGAGATGGGTTCATGACCTTATGAGGGAGTGGAAAACCTCTATATATAGAGAACTCTCCCTCCTTTAGGCTGACTTGAAGGCCGATTTGTTGACTGTAGGCTGACTTGACTTATTTGCTTTGGATGGCTTCTTTTGATGGTGTACATGCTTGAAGGAGACTTTCTTTTGCTTGGAGGTGTCTTCCTTGACTCTAATACATAAGTATACCTAGTGTAACATGCCCTTAAGGTATTCAACATAGTTCTTTTGAATCTTTGATTCACCTATAACACTTTAACATGTGATAGAGATATTTTAATGAGAAAGAAACTCATTGAGATATATAATGAAAATAGTATTTCTTTTCTTGAATAAATAAAAATATCAAAAGTACATTTATGAATACTGAACCTAGTTACATTTCATTCAACATTAACTCTTAAGTAGAGGGGTATTCATACAATATTACAAGGTGTTTGGCTATATTTCAATCTTGAAGAATTCACATAAGAGAAACTAAATTGGAAATCCATCTGTTATAGAATCATAGTAACCAACATTGTTTCGACAGAAAGGCCTTGACTGATAGCTCTATCTCTCAGTAGATCAAAGCACAATTCTAGCAAGACCAATGACTTATAGACACATTATTCATTGTCTCTCAAGGTACATACCCACCCAGGTGTTAACTAGGTATGACCTTCTAGTACTATTCTTACCTTGGATTCCTAGCCCTCAAAGAATATTGGTCCTCTTGCCTAATCTTGTCTGGGATGCCCTACACATACTCAAAGAGTATCAAATGCTAGACGATTACCCAATCCTCCCATTATTTCTTGTCAAGTGAAGACAATAATTTTTTTCCTATCTCTTCCTCTCAATTGATGAAAACTTGCCCAAGTATCCTCTGAAAAGGTACTTGTCCAAGTTCCTTTGTAATTGGGAACTTGTTATAACTCCCTCTTAGCTAGGGACTTTTCCATTCATCAAAAACTTCTTCTTTGTGGGTCCTCCAGTTGCTTGATCTCCTTCTTTCCTTTGATGTCATGAAGTATTTGTTCGAACTACTTCTTGGTAGGGAACCATCCATTGATCACTTTCCTTCTTGGTTTTTCATGTCATTGCTTCCTTCGTGGAAAGTGGCCTTCTTGACATATATCATGTTCTCTTTTCATCTGGCTACTCCTTTGTCATCTTGTCTATGCTTTAAACTACTCTTCCCATGGATGCTTCATTGTACTTTCTTGTTCCCATGCTTTGATCGAGTATCTCTTGCGCATGGGACCCCCACAGCAGGTTTTGGGGCTTAAAGCACAAGTTTTGGTCAAAGATGGCGTAGAACTCTGTGAAGTATGGGCATGGAGCACGAATTGTATAATTGAGTCATAGGTTTGTCCGCCCTAAGAATTGTAATTTAATCTAAAGATGTGTTGGCCTACCCATGGTCAGCGGACCATGGGATTGTATAAATAGAGCGAGGCTCTAAGTGTAAAGATAACTGAGAAAAGGAGAGAATAGATAGAATAGGGAAGGCATGATTAGAGCCTAGAGTGGAATATGAAGTGTACTGGGTCATAGTGGTAGGAAGAGGCTCTGCAGTTGAGTGCGTAGAGGCCTAGTAGAGTCCATAGCTGAGTGAACGAACCCCTGCAGCTGAGTGCGCACGGCAGATTCAGGTTTGTACTTGGGATTGAAAGATAATAAAGAGAATTTTATTTTGTGCATTTGTTTTGGAATCTTTATGTTGACATTATTCATTACTTTTACTCTATTTATTTACTGCGCATGAATGCTTCTATGTGAATTTAATTTAAGTAATTAGCTAATAGAGACTAATTATGGAAGACTTGCGTAAATAACAAGAGTCGCACTGCAGCGAGAATTGTGCAAAGACAATATCATAGGGCATGAGGTACTTGCAGGTGTGCGTAGCGTAGTAAGTGCGAAGGTTGCACCGTGTATCAATCACCTCACATTAGACATCCCCAGGGTGTGGAAACCTGGTTCTAGCACCCTCCCATACTACTTTGGGTGAGACCTTAGTCTGCGCTCCATGGACTATTGCCGAAATGGCCAGTAGTACCAGGATTTGCTTGGCTAAATCACTTCTGAACTTGGGTCAAGCCCCACTAAGCCAAGAAATGGTTCCATTGCTGGGACCAGGATTTGCATAAGTAATATCTTATGTCGTGCCACTCGAACCTAACAAAGAAGGAAATTGAAGAGTGGTTGGACAAGAAGATTCACGAGTTCACGACACAGGAAAAAAAAATCTGCAAGTATCTAAGGAAAAGTGGCTGGATCGCTACGTGTATATGGAAATCCATGAGATTTTCTTTTCATCCTTTCCACTTGAGCTGTATGAGTGGATCGCGAGGTTAGCCGAAAGCCAGGGAAGGTGTAGGCTCGAACAACTGATAGTGTGGACTCCGGAATTAGCATGCAGACTAGGAGAATCAAAAGATAAGATCGTGTGAGCTGTAGACCATTGGCTCGACCGAATAATAGTGGGATTTATCACTAAGTTTGTGATAGACACGACCATGAGCTACAGCGAGGCAGAGTGACGCTTCCTTAAGGGACCTCGAGGTAAGTATATTAAATCTTTGAACACCTCGATTAAAATGTTGTTATGTGAAAAGTGGGTTATGCGAATAAATTAATGTTTGGGACTACGCGGAGCGGAAAGATCTACAGAAGTGGAAGTAGCGAAGAATTAGAAAATAGTCCCTTAATTTCACCCTTGCAGGAGAGCAAGGATGAGCTCGTGAAGGTTTCTCTGAGAAGCGTGGTTAGTTTAATAAGGCAATGGATCCCGCGGTTACCACCTCCACCCACACCATGACCCACTTTACCTCCCTCACCTCCATCTCCACCCACTCCACCTCCACCACCTCCACAGTTCAATATGGCAAGCACGATCAAACTACCAGTCTTCAAAGGAGTAGGGAATGAGGATCCAGACCAATTCTAGTTTGCGGTAAGAACAGTATGGGAAGCATAGGGCCTCACAGACGAAAATATGAAGAAGGCTACATTCGTAAGCACGCTACAGGATCACGCATTGACATGGTATATCAAGCACTCTAACAACCACCCAAATGCAGGGATAGGAGATATCTAGAATGCGCTAAACAGGGAATTTAGCAGACCAAAGTCAGAAACACAATCAATTATCGAGTTTAAAGAGATCACAATGCTCCTGGGTGAGACTCCCTGGGATCTAGATCAACGACTAAGGAGTACGATCCGTGAAGCCAATATGACGTTGACATATCCATAACATCATGCATGGCTTGTAGCATCTCTGGCACCGCACTTGAGGACAACGCTATCACAGCAGAAAATTTCTACCCAGGCCGAACCATTAGAGATGGCGATGAGATTACATGAGACCCCGATACAGGACCCTGGGTTGGGAGTTCAACAGATCCACATGCAACTATAGAATTTGTGTTTGGAAATGCAAAGCTTGAAGCAGGATAGGGCACTGCGGACAAAGGTGTGTGAAGAAGTATGGTGCATAAAATGCAAAGGCCAGGGCCATGACATGGATCACTGTCCAGTGTTCGCGAACTATTTGGTAGGAGGTTGGCCAATGCCATTGAGATTGGAGGTGCAGGCAAGGCTGAGTGTGGCACTCGCTTTATGGTGCGCGATCTTTCAGATAGCGGGAAACACACAACGAACAATTGTCACGTGCTACAGAAATATACATAGACACCCCAACAAAAGTTTTGTAATTTTTGCAGGTTGGTAGGCCACGATGAGCACACTTGCCATAATTACGAGCTAATGATGGATCAGACCCCAGCCTACAAGATGTAGATTGAAATGCAAGCCCTCGACCTAGACGCAGGGATGGCACGCGTTGGATTTCAGGGACAAGGTTGAGGACGAGGTGGAATGGGACCAGGAAGGGGCCGCGAACAATTAATTTGTTACAATTGTGGAGGACCAGGGCACTATGCCCGTGACTGTACCAACCCGATGAGGATATCTTGTATGTATTATGTTCAGTTTGATCATGAAACAATAGAGTGTCCTACGTTGATCACAAAGATTCACGAAAAAGGGGTATTCTAGCCTCCCCCAACTCATAATATACAAATGATGCTGTCTGAGCCATGCGAAGAGGACCCGAATGTAAACATGATGCTCAGAAGCAGTATGGCCATAGGAGAAGATACAGGGAAGCATCTAGAGGAAAGTACATGGGTTCGCAAGGCTCCTGCAAAGGAACCTGAGTTTGACCTAGAAGGCGCAAAGAAGACATTCATGGAAGCTAAGAAGAGCTTTGCGGAGGCCTCCACTTCAGGTAGTAAGGATCAACCAGAGCTAGGAATGGATCCTTCAATGCTCAATACCTTTCTGGAGACATGCATGAAACTGTTGCACGACAAAAATGTGGTTAAAGGACTATAGGAACTGATCACCAGGTGCACGGGGTCAAGAGAACTACGCATAGTCAGGAAATTGGGGAAGCGTGCATTACACACTGAAAGGGAAATGAGATTGACTGAACAGATTGGGGAATATGAAATGGATCAGATAATCCTAGATCTGGTTTTGGATGTGAATGTATTATCGAAGAAAACATGGGAACGCATGGGCAGGCCCATGTTACAATGGTCCCATATTCAATTATGAATGGAGAACTAATAGAAGATTTTTCCCTTGGGGAGGTTGCAAGGGGTAATAGTTGATATTGAAGGTGCAAGCGTGCAGGAAAATTTTGAATTGATAGAGATTGTCGATGATAGCAATCCCTATCCCACATTGTTAGGAATAGACTGGGCCAATGATATGAATGGAGTCATCAATATGAAGAAGTACAAAATGATGTTCGAGAAAAAGTCACTACGCGTAGTAGTCCCATTGGACCCAGCTGAAGGAGAGCGCTACACTAAACGAGTGCGTGACGATGAACTTGAATGTATTTACAAGATAAATGCATGAGACTAGGATTGGGTGAATCTGACTGTAGATGGGAGGATCTCGTGGGAGCATGAAAGCTCCTGTTCTTCAGATTTAGCTGAAGAAGTAGAGCGATGGGAGAATCGGTTGCACGAAGTGACAACGCTGAATTGTAACATGATGGTTAGATCACTGTGTTGCATGAAAATGGAGGAAATAGAGCTACTGACATATGATGGATTGAAAGCGGTGGATGAATTCTGAGAAAATTTGAAAGCATAGTACTGGAACAACAACGGTTTGATGCGTTGAAGTGGGAACTGCGCTCAACACCTGCACAATAGTGGCGTAGACATAAGGAAATTTTGAGGACTGGCACGGATGTAGAAGGATGATGCACCTATGGTTTGGAAGCCCCCAGCTTCGAACGAGAGTCGGGCAGAAAGGATGGAGTAACATGCGTGCCCACCTGTCTTGATGGGTATAGACATGTGTTGTGTAGTCCACACAAGCACACCCCAAATTTAGGATCGAAAATTGGAACAAGACACAGTAACAGGATAGGCGACATGCACCAAAAACGTTCCACGTAAAAGCATTCAAGAAGATATGCGGAATCCGGAACAGCGTTCACCAGGCGAGACGAACTGACTGGGACCTGTGCGTACCTACTATATTATGGGCATACAAGACAACGTGCAAGAAATTGATGGGATAGACACCATTCCAGTTGGTCTATGGTATGGAAGCAGTCATGCTGATGGAATACATCGTACCTAGACTGTGAATAACAGCGTTCATAGGCATGACAAACCACGACGCTATGGAAGAAAGGCTCGCATAATTAGAAGAACTCAACGAAGAATGATTTTTGGCTAGATTTCACCAGCAGGTACAATAACACAGTGAGAAATATTGGCATGACCACCATATCAAGTTGCGCACCTTCAAGGTAAATGATTTAGTGCTAATGTATGACAGCAATTTCAAGAAATTTCCCAGAAAATTCAGAATGCACTAGTTGGGACCATATGTGATAAAATAGGTCATTGACCGAGGCGTTGTCCAGCTAGTCAAACTTAATGGAGAATCCTTCATGGGAAAAGTGAATGGCAGTCACCTAAATCCCTACATGGGTGGGCTGGCTATCTAACTAATCAATCAAAGTAGAGTCGTCACGACCCGAGGAGCTGGACAAGGGCGCAAGAATATAAACATGAGCACCAAAAGCCGATACCAAAGAAGAGACACGAGTTAGATGCAAATGATTCAGAAGCAAGAATGAAGTAGACTCAGCAGACAACAGAGCAGTGCATTACGAACCTTCGCGCAGCACAGGCACAGTTGGAGGGGCTCTGTGCCAAGATCGTCGCACTAACAGAGTGACTCAGGATGAGTCACAATGATTGTGTTGGGGCCTGTTGGGCATGGGATCCCCCGCAATAGGTTTTGGGGCTTAAATCCCAATTTTTGGTCAAAGATGGTGTAGAACTCTGCGAAGTATGGGCGTGAAGCGTGAATTGTATAATTGAGTCATAGGGTTGTCTGCCCTAAGAATTGTAATTTAATGTAAATATGTGTCGGCCTACGCATGGTCCGCGGACCATGGGATAATATAAATAGAGCGAGGCTCTAAGTGTAAAGATAACCAAGAAAAGGAGAGAATAGATAGAATAGCAAAGGCATGGTTAGAGCCTAGAGTGGAATCTGAAGTGTACTAGGTCGTAGTGGTAGGAAGAGGCTCTGTAGCTAAGTGCACAGAGGCCTAATAGAGTCTACAGCTGAGTGCATGGACCCCTGTAGTTAAGTCCGTAGGGTGGAGTCGGTTCTGTACTTGGGATTGAAAGATAATAAAGAGAATTTTATTCTGTGCATTTGTTATGGAATCTTTATGTTGATGTTATTCATTACTTTTACTCTATTTATTTACTACGTATGAATGCTTATATGTGAATTTAATCTAAGTAATCAGCTAATAGAGACTAATTAAGGACTACTTGGGTAAATAACATGGGTCGCATTGTGGCTAGAACTACACGAAGACAGTATCACACAGTGCAAGTTACTTGCAGGTACGCATAGCGCAGTAAGTGTGAAGGTTGGACTATGTATCAATCAACTCACATCAGACATCCCCAGGGTGCGGAAACTTGGTTCTAGCACCCTCCCATACTACTTTGGGTAAGACCTCACTCCGCACTCTACAGACTGTTGCTGAAAGGGCCAGTAATACCGGGATTTTCTTGGCTAAATCACTTCTGAACCTTGGTCAAGCCCCACTAAGCCAACAATATCCCTTCACAGGGAAAATTTTAGGGGCTAATATTCGCCACTAGGCTAATTTTCCATGCTTTTTCCTAATTTCCATTTTTTTTAAATATTTGCCTAAACTTTATTGTATAGAATTATTTTACTGTAAAAATCACCAAAAGATTATATACATATTGCATAAAATTATTATAAATTTGACTATTCGTACAAAAAATATCGTTGAACATTTTACATATTGCATATTGTGAAATAGTGAGATTCAGCAAGCTTTCTAAGCATTAAAATAAATTTGTATCCTTAAAATTTTCCCTGGCCCTTCATAACTTCATCCTGAAATTTCTTCGACATTAAATGGTGCTTTTGATGGATGGCTTCTTCATCATGACATCTTTGTATAGTAGAATCAATTATCTGTACCTTTCATATCTAGAAGTCCTTCATAGGTGTCAAGGGTCATTTGATCTTTTCCTTCCTTTGTCATGGTTGGCATGCCTTCTTTGGGGAGATGTCTTCAAAGTATCCTTTTAAATAGTTATTCTTTGTAACCATGGTGTTCCTCTCATGCTTGATCTCTTTTTCATTTTTTTCTTTCTGGATAGCTTTGTCAACCACCTTCTACTTCTTGTTGGAGTACTTCTTCATTGCCTACTTCCTGGAGTAGTCAGCATTTCTTCTTTCTTCTTAGTCGATAATCTTATACTCCTTACGTGAGTATTTCCTTTTATTGACCTTCATTACAAAGTAGTACATGCCTCCGATCATGTCATTGGTAAAAGAGATTCTTTCATACTTGATCATGTTATAGAAGTATTCGCATGTCTCAATAATATACATGACTTGACTTTGATGCATACATAACTCATTTTGATTCTCCTTTGATCATCTTATCTTCATTTGGTTGTCCTTGGTGTGTCCCTTCTTTCTTCATCTTAGCTTGCCTACATATCATCCTTTTATTGAATCCCATGAATGGGACTCCTAATGAGGCATCTTCTTTTGTTGATAAATCTTATTTTGGAGATTCCATCAGAGGTTCTTGAAGACCCTTACCCTACAACTATTTCTTTCTTTTTGATGATGGATGTCTTCTAAGATTCTTAATCATGATCAATTTTCTTTCATTGTGGATGAGGTCCTATACTAGGTATGCTCCTTCTACATGAATATCTTGAGTTATATCTGCCATGCTCCTATATTCTAGAAGATATTTATAACCATGCCTTTTGTTCTATTTATAAATGCTCCTTCTACATTATTATTTTGAACTCTATCTACATCATGCTTCTAGATTCTGGAAGATGTTTCTAGCCATGAAATTTTATTCTATTCCTACATGCTTTTATACCACTCAAAACTTTGAAACAAGACTTTAAGAAAAGAAGTAGACTTAGTCATAGTAGTGATCTGGAAGATCTTCCTTCTTTTTCTTATTTTATTCTTCTTTCACCTCTTGAGACATGTGATCTTCTTCCCTTTTTCTTTTGTTGTTGTTTTCATTCTTAATTTTTGGACAATTCCTTTTGCAGCGTCCATATTCTTGGCATCCAAAGCACTAGATTTTGGACTTACCTCTATTGTTTGTTATTCGTGGACCAAATTTTCCAAATTTTGCCTTTTTCTTAGCCATGGTTGCAAACTATTACTCCTTTGATCCCAAAGCCTCTTTTTATTTGAGTCTTGTTTCCTCTATATTTCATAGAGACCACATTTCACTTATTGGGGTAGCTTCCTTCTTGGCATATATGCTCGATGTGAAGTTGCCCCAATCCTCAATTAGAGCATTGAGTACTACAATTGTCATTTCTCTGTGAGACATGACTTCCCCTAGCTCTTGAAGTTTATCCCTCATCTTAGAGATATTCATGAAGCAGGGAGCTATTCCTTTGATATCTTCATCTTGTATAATTTATTTTGTAGAGATATTAATTCTCTAGTTATGTGTACTAAGAATAGCTCTACCAGTTTATCATTGATTTCTTTTGATGATTCAAGTTTGGAGACATAAGGAATGAGAGAGTCCTTGATATATTCTATTAGAATCCTTTGAGCTCTTAACTCGTCCTTATTGTACTTGGCTAAAGCTTGAGTTTGTTCCTTAGCGGGAATAGTGATATTACCTTAGATGTGTTCTAGAAGTTTATTCTCTTTGAGAAGTAAATCAGTCCTCTTCTTCCATGCAAGAAAGTTATTGGTACCTACCAACTTGTTTCTTTCCTTGCAAAAATACATTGATGTATATTCAAAAGGGGACATATACTTACTTGATAGATTTTGAGATGTAGTGGACTTGCTTTCTCCTTGAAGAATTGATGGCTTTCATTCCTTAGATCCTGATGTTCTTCAAGTTGCTTTTTCCATGTGGGCTAGCTTGATGATGATATTTTCTTGATGACTTGTAGCTTGATTTAGGTCATTCTTTTATTTTATCTTATGGTAGGTGTCTTTATGTAAGTCTCTTCTTATTTATTTATAGTCTTCCTTGATGAGTGATGGATGGTATGCCTTCTTGTCATTCATGTGATAGAGACTTCTTGACTTGATACTTCAACTATGTAGATGTCCTTCCTCGATGCGTGTTCTTGAGATGCCCTTTCCTTGATGTGTCGCCTTAGCTTTGATACCATGTCGAAGAAGCAAGGGAAATTAGGTGTAGTGTGATTCTTCTTGATTTGATAAAAAAAAATTGAGTATTTTTACAATTTGTCTTGTTAGGTTAATCTTCTTCTTCTTTTATTAATTCATGTGTGTGTACTTCATCAAACTACTACCAAAAACATAAGAACACGAACACAATATGTTGGCTCTCTGTGAGGGAAAAAACCTCTCCTCTCTTGAGAGGAAAACGCTTTGCTAAATTTCTCTTATTGAAGCTTCTTATTGATCAATGATAAACCCTAGACCCGTGACTAGAATACCATCCAAGAACAAGTCAAATCCTTCCTCCTTTGTGTACTTTGTTTCCTTGACACTTTATCCTTCTCCTTCTGGCACTTTGTTCCATGACACTTCGTCCTCCTTCTTCTGACAGTTCATTCTTATTTAAAATGTTGATATATCTTGTTACACTTGCTCTAGAAGATACACCTTTTGATGAGACCCTTTCCTTGTGATGATCCCTTCCTTCTTCTTCACCAAATGAGCTCCTTCTTTAAGGTGTAGGTGAAACCTTGATATGAATGTCCTATAGCCCTAAATTCTTGCACGTGTAGGAGGATTACGTGATGTTATAGGATCTTTTCTCCTTCGCTTCAATGCCCTTTTTCTTCACTTGAGTGGGAGGCCTTATAGGCCTAGGTTAGTAGCCCAAATGGTGAGATATGTTAACTGTGAGTATCTATTGTTATGACCGTAGGGAACCCTCCTTTTCCTCGCACGTGTGACTCTAGCTTGCCCTAGAAATAGTCCTTGTTTACTTCCGTTTGTGTCTCTCTTTCCTTGTTCCATTAGAGGCTCTTTATTCATCCTTCATTCACCCTTTTCTGGCTTCCTTTAATTCACTGATTTTAGAGATGATTTCATGACGTTATGAGGGAGTGGAAAACCTCTATATATAGAGAGGACTATCCCTAATTTAGATTGAATTGAAGGCCAAGTGGCTGACTATAGGCCCAATTGACTTATTTTCTTTGGATGGCTTCTTTTGATGATGCCACATGCTTGGAGGAGACTTAAATTTTCTTGGAGGCATATTCTTTGAGTCTAATACGTAAGTATATCTAGTGTAACATGCCCTTAAGGTCTTCAACATAATTCTTTTGACTCTTTGACTCACCTATAGCACTTTAGAATGTGCTAGACCTATTTCAATGAGCAAGAAAGTCATTGACATATATAATACAAATAATATTTCTTTTCTTGAATAAACACAAATATTAGAAGTAAATTTATGAATACCAGACCTATTTACATTTCCTTCAACACTTGCAACACTTCCAATCTTCCCTCTTGAAACTGCAGAATCCATTGTCTCTAGAAATTTCACTAGACCTTGAGGATCACAACTGCACAATCGTGGAAGGTAAGCCAACCTTGAGCTAATGAATTGGGTAAGAGATTCTCTTCCTCTCAGAAACTGTGCAATTCACTGAGGTAAGGAACTGTATAATCCCTTGAGCCTAGGAATTGTGCAGTCCCTTCTGCCAATGTGAACAAGAAATTTCTTGAAAAGCAAACATGGCCTTCCTAAAAAATAGGATTTTCCCAATTAATTTATGGTTAAGTCCACTAAGATGTTAATTATGACCTTCAGAAAAGTGGGTCTTTTTCCTTGATTTAAGGCATGTGCACCTGAAACCCTAACTCGACAAGACCTATATAAGAGATGCATCTAGATCTCATTTTCACATTCAATCTTGGAGCTATAGCCTTCCTAATGAGATCAAGGAAGTGTTGGCTAATCATATTTATTTTCTTGAATAAACACAAATATAAAAAGTACATTTATGAAGACCATACCTATTTACATTTCCTTCAACACTCGCAACATTTCCAATCTTCCCTCTTGAAACTAAACAATCCATTGTCTCGGGAAATTGCACTAGGCCTTGAGGATCACAAATGCACAATCATGGAAGGCAAGTGAACCTTAAGCTAAGAAATTGGGCAAGAGATTGCCTTCCTCTCAAAAAATGCACAATTCACTGAGGTAAGGAACTGTATAATCCCTTGAGCCTAGGAATTGTGCAGTCCCTTCTACCAATGTAAACAAGAAATTTCCTAAAAAGCAAAGATGGCCTTCCTAAAAAATAGGATTTGCCCAATTAATTTTTGGTTCAGTCCACTAAGCTATTGATTATGACCTTTAGACAAGTGGTTCTTTTTCCTTGATTTTAGGCATGTGTGCTAGAAACCCTAACCTAACAAGATCTATATAATAGATGCCTCTAGATCTCATTTTCACATTCAGTCATGGAGCTATAGCATTCCTAATGAGATCAAGAAAATTTCAGCTAATCATATTTCTTTTCTTGAATAAACACAAATATAAAAAGTACATTTATGAAGACAAGACCTATTTACGTTTCCTTCAACAGTTGCAACACTACCAGTCTTCCCTCTTGAAACTACACAATCCATTGTCTCTGGAAATTGCACTAGGCCTTGAGGATAACAACTGCACAATCATGGAAGGCATGTCAACCTTGAGCTAAGAAATTGGGCAAGAGTTTCCCTTCCTCTCAAAAACTGTGCAATTCACTGAGCTAAGGAACTGTATAATCCCTTTAGCCTAGGAATTCTGTAGTCCCTTCTACCAATGTGAACAAGGAATTTCCTGGAAAGAAAATTTGGCCTTCCTAAAAAATAGGATTTTCCGAATTAGTTTCTGGTTAATTCCACTAAGTTTTTAATTATGACCTTCAGACAAGGTAGTTGTCTATAATGAGACTTTTTGGAAGCTTTTCCGGTGGGTTTTTCCGGTCAAAATCTGGCAGTAATTTATTGGAATAGCAAGTTTGATAGCTAGCTTCTGCACAATCAAGGTGTCCCAGGGGTTTTTCAGGGTGCTAAATCCAAATATGCAATTAAAAAACCATTTTAACTGCAACAAATCAAAATTTAACCTCATTTTCTTCTGCCGGATTCCGTCACCGGAATCTCCAAAAAGTCGCATTATAGACAACTCCTCAGACAAGTGGTTCTTTTTCCTTGATTTTAGGCATGTGCACCAGAAACCCTATGTTAGCCTCCTATTGCAATAGGTTTCATATTTCATGATTGACTGTTTTACATGCCAAATATGTCATCTTTTCATGCTGCAAAGTTCCATATTTCCAAGAAGTTCCATTTTTGAAGAATCATACCATTTTTGAAGAGTTTTACAGATAAGGGAAAGCCAAACATCTTAATCTCGGCTTCCCTAGGTTTAAATTGCTTGTTTTAGAAGACAGAGAATGAATATCTGACCAAACAGCTTAAGCTTGGCAGATCAACAGCTAGGTAGAGAAATGAAGGAGCCCAACTGCTTAATATGAGCCCTTGGAAGATATAAGGGTACATTTAGATAGGAGGGCAGTCAAAAGAAAAGAAGATAATTAGGGTCTGCAAGTCCAAATGCACCCATGCAAAAGAAGAAAAAATGCTAGGTAAGTAGGTTGTGTAAGTAGTTTTGTGGTTGCAGCTATGTGATCCATTTCATGTTTTCAAGTGTTATATCTATTCAGATCACAAGTACAAGGCAATTTTCCTTTGGAGGAGCTCAAATGAGGCATGTCTAATTCCCCCTTCTTCTTATTCCCCAAATCACTCACTAACATCCCCTCGAGGACCTTGGGATCTGCCCAACCAGTCCTGTTATCACTTCATTTGTGTAAAATACTAAGTGAAGCTTTGACTTTCTTCAGTGAAAATAAGCCACATTTCTTGTGTAAAAATCATTTCTCCACAGTCCATTCACTTCCTATGTCTAAGTTTTAGTTCACAAACTTAGCCTCTCCCCTACACTTCACCTCACAAATTCATATTAACTCCTAACTCTATTATCTAGCTCCCTAGATCATTTCCTTATTCCCTATTATACAAAAAACTATATAAAAATTCCAAAAAAAATACATATCTCCTCCCTCTGGTTGAAATATAACCATAAATAAATACTTGGGAATTACTGAGTCTATTTGAGACTTAGTAAGAACCCCTAGTTTGCTTCTTTAACCATTTTCCTATGCTTTTGGACCCCTTCCAAAGCATAAAAACCCTCTTCCATGCAATTGGACCCCTTTCGGTGAATTAAAAACCCGTATTACCCAAAGTTTTGACCTCCCCGCAACATTGTATAAATATTCGAATATTCCAGCAGGCCCCATGCACAAACCTGCCGCCAGCTCCGCACTCCGTCAGCCCTCCGATCCGCCCGCCCAGATCTGATGGCTCTCGGCGATTTCGGAGCCACCCCGTCACTCGACAGTTAGCGTCCGATGGCACGACAGTTTTTCCGTCCTACAGAAGTACGTGTGCCCGCCTTTCATTGCATCAGAACCCCTCTGAGAGAAACCACCCTCGTACAGAAGACGATCCGATGAAACCAGAAACCGCCTTCTGCCTCTTCGCCCCTGACGTCAGTGCCACATCAGCGCTACGTCACCTCTGCGTCGACCCCCACTGCTACGTGTCACTACCACTGCATCTGCGTCCATCCCTACCCCGCCATCGTGTCCTATGCCACGTCACCCTGCCGTACTGCCACATCACCCTGCCACGTCACTGCCGTACCAAGACCCATCACTGACGTCATGCTGACGTCATCACCAAAAAGGGCACGAAGTGCAAAAATCGCAGCGAAGGATGCCCAGAATGAAAAACTAAGGCATTTTTTGATGTAATCGCGCATCGCTAAGAAAAATGGCTCGAAATGGAGGCCTTCTCATTGCTCGGCTACTAGCAGGCCCGAAAATTCGCAATTTGACAGGAATTTCTTCACGTAGGTTCAGAAAAGGGGTGATTTCATAGTTTCAAGCGTATGAGAGGAAAGATGAAGCCCAGGTTAAATTGAAGAGTATCAGTGAAGTGGCAAAGAGTATCAGATCGGCAATACCAAAGCAGGTGAACATTAAAAGCCCCCAAGCAAAAGTCAAAGAAAACGGTGAAGCCATTTAAGGCTCTCAGATCACAGTTAATGCACATTAAAGCTACTCAAGAGCAGGGGATCAAAGCCCAAGGCACAGTTATGGCTAAATGAACAGCACAGAGCCATAAGGACACCATATTAACTCATTTTGATACAGCTACCTCCAGCGCAGCTCAAAGATATTTTCTTGCATTAATTTCAGGACAAAATTAGGTTAAAGGACTCATTTCCCTCAAACCTATTTAAGGTCTGCTATAATAGATATTTTTTAGACATTTTCCCTATATAAACCACCCTAATTCATTGTTTAAAGGGTTGGTTGGTTGATAATCCTCATTCTGGACTTGCGCTGTATTTTTGAGAAGCTCTGTAATCAAAGACTGCTGGAATGCTTTGGATGAAGAATTGACTGTTGTGTTATTTAATGGCCAAAGAGTGACTATGGAATTCCTGTGCTACTACATGGCTCAATAAGTGTTTTCCTAACTCTGTTTACTCTTTACATATGTTTATGCACCATTGTGTTACCATCTAAATAGCAATAAAAAAGAATAACTTAGGTTTTGCTTGACTGCACCCTATGCTCAGTTCCGGTTATTTCTATATGTTTTCTTCAGATATGGTTATGAATATGCATACTTAAATGATCATGTTTACCCTGTTTCTTTCACATATCACTGTTTTCTAGGAATTCTTGAGTGCTCCTAGACAAACATTCATCCACCTTCCCTCTGTTAGCTGATGAAATATTCTTAGTTGCCTTTCATCTCTGACCTTCATTCCATCTTTATTCCAGCCTGATATTGTTCTATGTGTAGCTATCCTGCTCTATATTCCTCTTGTGACCAAGAAAACGCAATAGCAAGCCCTAATCCATGACTCCATGCCCAATGGTTTGAACTTCTCACACTATGCATCTCAACTCTATTTGAAAACATCTCCTTCCCACCAAAATTAAAACAAAACCCATGTACACCATAACTAGCCCAAAATCAACACAAAACAAAGTTAAATTTTAAAGAGAGAGCCCTCTCTAACTGTAGGTAGGCTAGGACCTGCAGCCCAAAGATTGGTTTGTGGTTACCTCGACCGTATCCCTGAAGGGGCCAAGGGACAACCTGAGTGATAACATCATTGGCGACTCCGCTGGGGAACTTATTTAGAAAATTCCAAAAAACAAGTTAGAAGTTGGCTCCCAAGAAGAAAACACATAATACTAGGTCAAATCGAGACCCAAATCCACCAGCTATTTTTGAAAATCCCAATTTAATCTCTAGAAACCTTAGCAAACAAAAACAAGAAGAGTGTGCTTATTCTAGTCCTGAAACAGTTCAGCCAAGCTGTTTTCCAACCCCTGTTAAAGTTTTGTTTCGTTCAAACCCCACTTCCCCTTGTTCATCATTCACCTCTCCAAGCACCTTTTCCACACCTCCATTCACTGCTCATACTACCACTACCACCATTGTTATTACAGCTCTTCCAGCTATTCCAGTCGTTCCACTTATCCCTGTAAATATGGCTAACAGATATGCACCTTTACAGTTACCTGCAAATCCAGGGGCTATGCCTCAGGACTATCAAACTAAAATCACATACTTTGATGGTATTGGTTCTAGCACTGCCCTACAACATACCAAGAAAATGTAGGACTATTTTGAGAGTTATGAAATAGATGATGATAGTGTGAGAATGAAGATTTTTGTCCAAAGTTTAACAGGAGATGTAAGGCCTTGGCTTAGAGCACTTCCTGCAAATTCCATAGCCAATCCAGATGCTCTTTACCAAGCATTTCTCAACAGATGGGAAAAGAAGAAAGACCCTCTGCACATATTATCCGAGTATGACACTATCAAAATAGGCCCTCAAGAAGCTGTCTTAGACTATTGTGCCAGGTTTAACAATGTTTACAATGCTATTCCACAAAACCTTAGACCTCCACCTGATCTTGCTTTATACAAATTCCCTGATGGATTTGATTTAGACATGTCTTATCAGTTAAGGGAAAGAGCCCCTCAAACCTTAGCAGACATGTAGAATGTAGTTGTTAGTGTGGAGGCAAATCTGATTGCCAAGCGAAATAGGGCAAGATCTAAGAGAACTACTTTCAAAGATGAACCTTTAGCCTTTGAGCAAAAATTGGACACAATCATCAAAGGTATGGACAGCTTTGAAAATAGAATGGGAACTATTGAAAGAAAAGCCTCATGGGAAGGACATCAAAAAAATCCTATCAGAAATCCAAAATTTAGAAAAAATTAGAACCCAAACGGTGGAAGGGCAAGTCCTGACCATGATATAAGACCTCTATTTCATCAAAACTATGCTGAAGCATCCACATCTAGTGAGCAAATAGAATACACTCACATAAACTTGATGGGTTTGAAGAGTGAAAAACAAGTATTTTTAACCCAAGAAGACCAAGAGGACCATGATATAGATCAATTTCAGACCAAGTTTGGAGAGTCATTTGACTTCAAACAAGGCTATGATTCAGCTGTCTACGAAGTCCACAAACAATAAAAATTGAGAACAAGAACCATTGATGTGTCTGATCTCATCAAGCCAAAGGATGCCAAGCTAGCTAAGCAAGTAAAATACAAGGCCGCTATCATAGAACTTGTTGATAAAACAAACCCAAAATTAAAGAAGTGACCATAGAGGATGTATCTAACATGCAGCCCTCTAATAACTAGCCTTTTGTATCCTTTCCCTCAAAAGACAATGTAAATAGCACTCCTCAAAGCCTTCCCAAAACAGAACAATCTCAAGAAATCACTGATAACCCAGAGAAGGTCACTGAAGATACAACTAAAAAGGGAAAATCTGCCAGTCACAATACTAAAACACAATCAGAAAAACCTTTTGATTTAGAAGCAGAAATTGGTAAATTAAAGATATCTATTCCTCTCTCTGAGCTTGCCAAACATGATGTGTACAGATAGCAAATCAAAAGATCACTGCAAATGCCAGAGAACAGGGATGATGTTAATGTCTTAGATAATCAACCCGAATTACTTTTTGGACCTGAAGTAAATGGTAAATCAGGACATGGAGTTGTTCTACCCTTTTATGTCAGTTTGCACATTCATGATAAAGTGTTGCACAATGCTATGTTTGATTCAGGTGCTTCACACAATCTAATTCCCAAAGCTGTAATGGAGAAGCTAAACCTTGATGTCACTAGACCCTACAAAGACTTATTCTCATTTGATTCTAGTCAGGTCGAGTGTTTAGGCTTAATCAAAGACCTTTGTGTGTCTTTAGTCCAATTTCCCAACAAAATGATCCTAATGGACGTGGTGGTTGCTGACATTCCACCAAAGTATGGCATGCTCTTATCAAGATCTTGGGGAGCAAAACTCCAAGGATCTCTCCAACTAGACCTCTCTTATGCCACTATTTCAGTCTTTGGGCAACCAAAGAGACTGTATAGAGAAACACTAATGAAGTATGTGGTAAGTAGTGAGGAAAATCCCCAAAACTTTCCCATTTACTCAATCCATTTTGATATGGATTCCTTTATATTGTTCAATGATGATAGCTGCCCTCTCACTGATGAGAAGCCTTTGCCTTTAGAACAAGAAACATGCATCAATCAAGAGTCGGTTGCCCATACCTGTGAAACTGTTAAAACAATTAGTGCAACCAGCATACAAGAAGAACCACATGAAGCACAAAATCTAGGTCCACCCAATCCTAAAATGACTGAAACTCTTAATAGTAACCACAAGCAAGAAATCACATGGTATTTAGAATTTGATGGTTCTGTTAATAAGCTAGGATCAGGGGCAGGAATATGGATTCACAATACACATAACAGCCATGCAGAGGGTCACGCTTACAGACTAAACTTTAAATGTACCAATAACATGGCAGAGTATGAGGCTCTCTTTTTAGGCCTTAAACTGCTCAAAGCTCTAGGAGCTGCAAAAGTGTCCATTCTAGGAGACTCCGATTTGATCATTCAACAGATGAAAGGTAACTTTGTTACTAATGACAATAGGCTTAGAGCTTATAGGTCTGTTGCCACAGAAATACTCAACTCTTTCACCGAATCCAAGCTTGCTAAGATTTCTAGAAGCCATAACATGCAAGCTCATAGTCTAGCTACTTTTGCTAGCACTTGCAAGCTGCCCTTTGAGCCTAATTACCACTTTACTGCTGAGATAAAGCACATGCCTGCTGTCCCTAACAATATCAAAGATTGGCAAGTGTTTGAGGATGATGCTCAAATCAACAATTTTCTTACCTTACAGCAAGAATTCTCAAGCTTAAACATTGATGAAGATGCCATGAATGACCCACAACAGCAAATGAGACAAAATGAGCAAACTACAACAGCTGAAGCAGCAAATCAAATGCTGCACCCAACCATTTTTTATGATAAAAACATGCAAGAGCTGAAGCAAATGCATTTAGAAGAAATAGCTGAAGCAGAGGCCGAAGTGATTGATTTAAAAGACAATTTTCTACCTGTTGGCCTCACTCCATTAGAAGACATATTTGATTCAAACGATGTCCCCAAAAAGCCAAAGATGCAGCCCTTAAACGTTGTTGTGAAAGACTGTAATATTGGGACAGCAGAGAAGCCCAAAATGATTAAACTATCCAAGTCTTTGCCTCCCGATCAAAAACCAAAATATGTTGATTTATTTAAAGAGTTTCAAGATGTATTTGCCTGGAGTTATGAGGACCTTAAGTCCTATGACACCTCTATTATTCAACATACCATTCCCTTAAAGCCAAATCAAAAGCCCTTCAAACAGAAACTAAGGAGAATAAATCCTATTCTTCTCCCTTTGATTGAGAAAGAATTGAAAAGAATGTTTGAGGTTGGTATCATAGCACCCATTAGATTTTCAGAATGGGTATCCAATCTTGTTCCTACAAGGAAGAAAATAGGAGAGATTAGACTATGTGTGGACTTAAGAAATCTGAACCAAGTCTCCCTTAAAGATCACTACCCTCTGCCAAAAATGGACCACATTCTACAAAGAGTAGTGGGGTCTTCAAGAATCTCTTTGCTAGATGGCTTTTCAGGTTTTAATCAAATACTTGTTCACCCGGATGACCAAGATAAGACAGCCTTTACAACACCGTGGGGAACATTTAAGTATGTGAAGATGCCTTTCGGACTAAATAATGTAGGTGCTACCTTTCAAAGGGCCATGGACATTGCATTTGCCAAGGAAATCCATGATTTCCTAGTGGTTTACCTTGATGACCTTACTCCTTTCTCAAAATCTGATAAAGAGCACCTAAAACATTTGAGACAAGTGTTCCTAACATGTAGGGAATATGGAATTTCCTTGAACCCCAAGAAGTCTTTATTTGGCCTTGAAGAAGGCAAATTATTAGGCCATATCATTTCAAGGGATGGGATTAGAATTGATCCTAAAAGAATTCAAGCCATCCTTCAAATCCCTTATCCAAGAAACATCAAAGAATTGCAAGCATTCCTAGGAAAGATCAATTTCCTAAGAAGATTTATCCCAAACTTGGCCGAGCTGATAATAATGCTAAGTAATATGTTAAAGAAGGATTACAAGGTAAAATGGACTTTAGAGGCCAAGCAAGCCTTTGAGGGCACAAAATCTGCCTTAACCCAAGCCCCAGTCCTCACAAGTCCTCAATTTGATAAGGATTTCATCATTTTTTCATTTGCATCTGAACACACCATTGCTGCTATCATTTTGCATAAACATGATCAGGGAAATGAAAAGCCAATTGCATTTTTCAGCCGAGCCCTTAGAGATGCACCCTTGAAGTACCAAATCATGGAGAAGCAAGCATATGCCCTTGTTAAAACAATCAAAGATTTCAGAATTTACATTTTATATTCACATGTGATTGCTTATGTGCCAAATGCTATTGTAAAAGACATATTAACTCAAGAGGGCATAGAAGGCAAAAGAGGCAAATGGATTGCCAGTATCCTTGAGTATGACATTGAGATAAAACCCACCAAGCTGATAAAGGGACAAGGTTTAGCCAAACTGATGTCCGAAACCAATTTTCAAGCCTTAGACATTAATCAACTGGACAATGAACAGGAGCTGGCGACTCCACAGATCAGTCAAGCCTTTTTGCAATCCCCATGGTATGTTGATATATGTTTTATATTGTTAAACCTATGTGCTCCTCCAGGGTTGTCCAGAACCAAAAAGAGATTTTTAAAGATGAAAACATCAAAGTTTTGTGTCTTAGATAGTGCCCTGTTTTGGAAAAATCATGAAGGAATATTGCTGAATTGTCTAATTATGAATGAAACTGACAGTGTCATGAAAGAATTCCATGTAGGGGACTATGGAGGGCACTTATATTGGAAATCCACTACTGATAAGATACTAAGGGCTGGTTTCTATTGGCCCTCTTTGTTTGCTGATGTGAGAAAGTTTGTTGTTTCATGCCATAAATGCCAAATCTTTGAAGGCAAAAGAAAGCTTCTGCCCTTGCCCCTTAAACCCATTTCAACCGAGAAGCCTTTTCAACAATGGGGTCTTGACTTCATTGGAGAAATCCATCCATCCTCTTCTGGTTAGCATAAGTGGATTCTAACAGCCACAGATTACTTTACCAAGTGGATTGAAGCCATCCCATGTAGGCAAGCCAATGACTCCACCATCATCCAATTCCTTGAAACCAACATTTTGTCCAGATTTGGCTATCTTGAGAAGATCATTACAGATAACGCTACTGCCTTCAAATCCAAGAAAATGATCAGTTTTTGCCACAAATTCCACATTACCTTAGGTCACTCCACAGCCTATTATCCTCAAGGTAATGGCTTGGCCGAATCATCCAACAAGAGTCTGATTAACATCATTAAGAAAGTCTTGGAGGAGAACAAAAAGAACTGGCACAAAAAGCTTGTAAATGCCCTATGGGTAGACAGATTGTCAACCAAGAGGTCTATAGGGATGAGCCCATATGAAATAGTTTATGGAATGGAGGCAAGATTCCCTTCATCTGTGGGAATCCTTGTAATCAAGTTGCTACAAAAAATACAAGCAGAGCCTAATGATATTCAAAGAAGGATAAATCAAACCATCCATTTCCAGCAAAAAAGAGAGCAAGTGTATGACAGAGCTCATATTTTACAAGAGAAGCTCAAGAAAATGTTTGACAAAAGAACCAAGGCTGAAGATTTCTGCATAGGCAACAAAGTCTTAAGATGGGATTCAAGAAGAGAGGACAAAGGAAAGCATGGCAAGTTTGATTTCCTATGGAAAGGCCCCTTTATTATTTATGTTGTTCAAGGCAACAACACATATCTTTTGAAGAGTTTGGATGACATCACAGCTGAAGAAGGCCCTGTCAATGGTCGAATGCTAAAGCACTATCATGATCCCTTTTGTTGAACGCAACACAAATCTGTATACTATCTGTAAATTAATATTTGTATTTTCAGCACTTTTTCTTATAGCAAGCCAATAAGAGGGAACAATGCAGCAAATTTTGAAGGAAAGATCAAAGAAAGCTCTAGTTCAGATCTCTGTTTTTGAAATAATTCCAAAGAAGTGCTCAAGCAAATTTCAATATGATTACAAGCACCCAAAAGACAAGAAGCAGAGCTGTCATTTTTCTGCAATTCAGCTCAAAAGGATACTGCATATTAGTTTATAAGAATTCAGTCAAAGGCATTAAGAAGAAGGAGAATTTCAGTTTATAGCAATAATTGAAGATCAATGCATTCTGACCTACTGTTCTTGGCTTTTCATCCTAAAAAAACCATCCCCAAGTGGAGCCATTATTAGCCTCCTAGTGCAATAGGTTTCATATTTCATGATTGACTATTTTACATGCCAAATATGTCATCTTTTCATGCTGCAAAGTTCCATATTTCCAAGAAGTTCCATTTTTGAAGAATCATACCATTTTTGAAGAGTTTTACAGATAAGGGAAAGCCAAACAGCTTAATCTTGGCTTCCCTAGGTTTAAATTGCTTGTTTTAGAAGACAGAGAATGAATATCTGACCAAACAGCTTAAGCTTGGCAGATCAGCAGCTAGGTAGAGAAATGAAGGAACCCAACTGCTTAATCTGGGCCGTTGGAAGATATAAGGGTACATTTAAATAGTAGGGCAGTCAAAAGAAAAGAAGATAATCAGGGTCTGCAAGTCCAAGTGCACCCATGCAAAAGAAGAAAAAATGCTAGGTAAGTAGGCCGAGTAAGTAGTTTTGTGGTTGTAGAATCAAGCTATGTGATCCATTTCATGTTTTCAAGTGTTATATCTATTCAGATCACAAGTACAAGGAAATTTTCCTTTGGAGGAGCTCAAGTGAGGCATGTCTAATTCCCCCTTCTTCTTATTCCCCAAATCACTCACTAACATCCCCTTGAGGACCTTGGGATCTGCCCAACCAGTCCTGTTATCACTTCATTTGTGTAAAATACTAAGTCAAGCTTTGACTTTCTTCAGTGAAAAGAAGCCACATTTCTTGTGTAAAAATCATTTCTCCACAGTCCATTCACTTCCTATGTCTAAGCTTCAGTTCACAAACTTAGCCTCTCCCCTACGCTTCACCTCAAAAATTCATATTAACTCCTAACTCTATTATCTAGCTCCCTAGATCATTTCCTTATCCCCTATTATACAAAAAACTAGATAAAAATTCCAAAAAAAATACATATTCCCTCCCTCTGGTTGAAATATAACCATAAATAAATACTTGGGAATTACTGAGTCTATTTGAGACTTAGTAAGAACCCCTAGTTTGCTTCTTTAACCATTTTCCTATGCTTTTGGACCCCTTCCAAAGCATAAAAACCCTCTTCCATGCAATCGGACCCCTTCCATTGCATTAAAACCCGTATTACCCAAAGTTTTGACCCCCCCGCAGCATTGTATAAATATTCGAATATTCCAGTGGGCCCCGCGCACAAACCTGCCACCAGCTCCACACTCCGTCAGCCCTCCGATCCGCCCGCCCATATCTGACGGCTCTCGGCGATTTCGGAGTTGCCCCGTCACTCGAAAGTTAGCGTCCAATGGCACAGCGGTTTTACCGTCATACAGAAGGATGCATGCCCGCCTTTCATTGTATCAGAGCCCCTCTGAGAGAAACCACCCTCGTACAGAAGGCGGTCCGATGAAACCACAAACCGCCTTCTGTCTCTTCGACCCTAACGTCAGCGCCACGTTAGCGCTACGTCACCTCTGCGTCAACCCCCATTGCTACGTGTCACTTCCACCGCATCTGCCTCCATCCCTACCCCGCCATCGTGTCCTGTGCCATGTCACCCTGCCGTACTGCCACGTTACCCTACCATGTCACTGCCGTACCAGGACCCATCACTGACGTCATGCTGACGTCATCACCAAAATGGGCGCGAAGCACGAAAATCACAGGGAAGGATGCCCGGAATGAAAAACTAAGGCATTTTTTGATGCGCGATTAGCGCTTACAAAAAATGCCTCAGTTTTTCATTCCAGGCATGAAAAATGGCTCGAAATGGAGGCCTTCTCATTGCTCGGTTACCAGCAGGCCTGAAAATTCGCAATTTGACAGGAATTTCTTAACGTATGTTCAGAAAAAGGGCGATTTCACAGTTTCAAGCGTATTAGAGGAAAGATGAAGCCTAGGTTAAATTGAAGAGTATCAGTGAAGTGGCAAAGAGTATCAGATCGGCAATACCAAAGCAGGTGAACATTAAAATCCCCCAAGCAAAAGTCAAAGAAAACGGTGAAGCCATTTAAGGCTCTCAGATCACAGTTAATGCACATCAAAGCTACTCAAGAGCAGGGGATCAAAGCCCAAGGCACAGTTATGGCTAAATGAACATCACAGAGCCATAAGGACACCATATTAACTCATTTTGATACAGCTACCTCTAGCGCAGCTCAAAGATATTTTCTTGCATTAATTTCAGGACAAGATTAGGTTAAAGGACTCATTTCCCTCAGACCTGTTTAAGGTCTACTGTAATAGATATTTTTTAGACATTTTCCCTATATAAACCACCCTAATTCATTTTTTAAAGGGTTGGTTGGTTGATAATCCTCATTCTGGACTTGCGCTGTATTTTTGAGAAGCTCTGTAATCAAAGACTGCTGGAATGCTTTGGATGAAGAATTGATTGTTGTGTTATTTAATGGCCAAAGAGTGACTATGGAATTCCTGTGCTACTACATGGCTCAATAAGTGTTTTCCTAACTCTGTTTACTGTTTACATATGTTTATGCACCATTGTGTTACCATCTAAATAGCAAGAAAAAAGAATAGCTTAGGTTTTTCTTGACTGCACCCTATGCTCAGTTCTGGTTATTTCTATATGTTTTATTTAGAAATGGTTATGAATATGCATACTTAAATGATCATGTTTACCCTGTTTCTTTCACATATGACTGTTTTCTAGGAATTCTTGAGTGCTCCTAGACAAACTTTCATCCACCTTCCCTCTGTTAGCTGTTGAAAGATTCTTAGTTGCCTTTCATCTTTGACCTTCATTCCATCTTTATTCCAGCCTGATATTGTTCTATGTGTAGCTATCCTGCTCTATATTCCTCTTGTGACCAAGAAAATGCAACAACAAGCCCTAATCCATGAATCCATGCCCAATGGTTTGAACTTCTCACACTATGCATCTCAATTCTGTTTGAAAACATCTCCTTCTCACCAAAATCAAAACAAAACCCATGTACACCATAACTAGCCTAAAATCAACCCAAAATAAAGTTAAATTTTAAAGAGAGAGCCCTCTCTTACTGTAGGTAGGCTAGGACCTGCAGCCCAAAGATTGGTTTGTGGTTACCTCGGCCGTATCCCTTAAGGAGCCAAGGGACAACGTGAGTGATAACACCCTAAACTGGCTAGATCTATATAATAGATTCCTCTAGATCTCATTTTCACATTCAATCTTGGAGCTATAGCCTTCCTAATGAGATCAAGGGACTTTCGGTTATTTTAATGAGAAAGAAACTCATTGACATATATAATGAAAATAATATTTGTTTTCTTGAATAAATAAAAATATTAAAAGTACATTTATGAATACTGAACCTAGTTACATTTCATTCAACAATCACTCTTAACTAGAGGGGTATTCATACAATATTACAAGGTGTTTGGCTAGATTTCAATCTTGAAGAATTCACATAAGAGAAACTAAATTGGAAATCCATCTGTTATAGCATCATAGTAACCAACGTTGTTTCCACAGAAAGGCCTTGACTGACAGCTCTATCTCTCAATAGATCAAAGCACAATTCTGGTGATACCACTGACTTATAGACACATTATTCATTGTCTCTGAAGGTACATACCCACCCGGGTGTTAACTGGGTATGACCTTCTAGGAATATTCTTATCTTGGGTTCCCAGCCCTCAAAGAATATTGGTCATCTTGCCTAATCTTGTCTGGGATGCCCTACACGTACTCAAAGAGTATTGGATGCTAGATGACTACCCAATCTTCCCATTATTTCTTCTCAAGCGAAGACAATTTTTTTTTGCCTATCTCTTCCTCTCAATTGAGGAAAACACGCCCAAGTATCCTCTAACAAGGTACTTGTCCAAGTTCCTTTGTAATTGATAACTTGTTATAAGTCCCTCTTAGCTAGGGACTTTTCCATTCATAAACAACTTCTTCTTTGTGGGTCCTCTAGTTGCTTGATCTCCTTCTTTCCTTTGATGTCATGAAGTCTTTGTTCAAACTTATTCTTGCTAGGGAACCATCTATTGATCACTTTCCATTCTATTTTTCATGTCATTGCTTCCTTCGTGGAAAGTGGCCTTCTTGACATATATCATGTTCTCTTTTCATCTGGCTACTCCTTTTTCATCTTGTCTATTCTTTAGACTACTCTTCACATGGATGCTTCATTGTAATTTCTTGTTCCCATGCTTTGATTTAGTATCCCTTCACATGGACAGTTTTAGGGGCTAATATTCTCCACTACACTAATTTTCCATGCTTTTTCCAAAGAAAGTTTCTCTAATTTCCATTTTTTTTTTAATTCACCAAAAATTTATTGTATAGAATGGTTTTACTATAAAAATCACCAAAACATTATATAGAGATTGCATAAAATTATTATAAATTTTACTATTTGTACAAAAAATATTGCTGAACATTTTACACATTGCATATTGTGAACTAGTGAGGTTCGCCAAGCTTTATAAGCATTAAAATAAATTTGCATCCTTAAAATTTTCCCTGACCCTTCATGACTTCATCCTGATATTGCTTCAACATTAAATGGTGCTTTTTCTAGATGGCTTCTTCATCATGACATCTTTGTAGAGTAGAATCAATTATTTGCACCTTTCATATCTCCAAGGCCTTCATAGGTGTCAAGGGTCATTTGATCTTTTCCTTCCTTTGTCAGGGTTGTCATGCCTTCTTTTAGCAGATGTCTGTTGAAAATAGCAACAAGAAATGCTAAAAATAGAATTGCTAAATATAGCACTGCTATAAATAGCAGTTTAGCGAGTGTTGATCTTAGCAACAATGGATGGATAAATGGAAGTGCTAAAAATAGAATTCTATAAATAGCATTTTGGGATACCTTCCTATTTTAGTCAGTCCCTAAACTAAAATAGTGAAGTAATATTCGAATTTGATCTTAGCAGCAGTTTATAAAATAATTAATTAATTCATCTTGAGTTAATTAGTTAACGAAAATCAAACTTGAAGTCTATGTGGGGACATACAACAGTTTCTCCATTAATTGAGGAATTTATCTATCAGTTAAAGAGATAAGGATGAGTTGTAATATTGAGTTGTAATTAGTTGACTTAGTTAACTGAGTCAAGTCCAGTTAGATTAATTCAAACAATTTTTTGAATTAATGTAAGTTCAGTTAGTTAATGCTTGCATGCATGTAACTACTACACTTCAGATACTGAGTATTCTCTCATAAATAACACATGCATGTCAGTTTAGAAAAAGACCCAATTGTGATCAGATGGAGGGGCAATGTACTATAAGTTGTTAGAATATTCCATTGTGAATATTCCTTGCATGCAGAAGGAATTCTTTCCTTGAGGATTGCACAGTTACTTCTTCAGGTTTAGTGAGTGTGATGAGGCCAATTCACACATGTGACATCATTGGACCCCAAGAAAAATTGCACAAGGAAATAGGAGGCTTGGAGGGCTTGAGGAGGACATATACAGTGTCTATACAGTCTGTAAACTATATTGTTTGATTGCAGAGCGAGAAGGATAGCTTGAGAGCTGATTCTTTTTGTAGCTTGAACAAGATTTCCACTTGTATGATAATATAGAGTTGGGGTTTTAGGATGAGGCTTTCCCTGGGTTATATAATCTGTGTTATGTGTGATTGATTTCTCATTCTCAGTTATATGTGTTCTCTTGATCTTTCTCAATTTGATTAAGCTTCCGCAAATTGTTGTAGAAGTAGATCTTGTAGTGTGTTTTAGTATATTGCATAATCTGTTTATCTACAATGGGAATTTCTACATGGTATTGGAGCAAAGGTGATCAAGGCGAAGAACAGTATACAAGAAGGAGAAGTTTGAAGTTTGGTTCCTGAATATAGAAATCGAGTTCTTATCACATCTCTATTTTACCTATGGTGTTCAGTGGTTTAAGGCTTGAGTATGCCCTTGATGGCAACTCGAAATTATATAGCCTGGAAGGATTGCATGGAGGCAGTATTAGAGGATAATAGTCTAAAGGACTTCATTGATCAAGAAGTCCCCAAGCCAATTGATGCTACTCAACTGGCGGAATGGAAGAAATGTGTGGCTAGAGGAGGGAGAATCCTCTTAGAGGGAGTTCGAGAGCACATTGTCTTGAGCTTCCATGGGACGGAGACTCCGTTTTTTATGTGGAAAACATTGAAAGATTTATATCAAAACAATAGCGATCAGAGGAAGTTGGCACTGAGAGACAAGCTTCATAAGATCAAGTGTGAAAAAGGCGACACGATCTCTACATATCTGAACAAGCTCACCACCTGTAGGGATGAGCTTGGAAGTGTAGGGATCACTACCACTGATGATGATATGGTGAGTCTTGCACTCCTCGGTCTTCCTAAGAGCTGGCATACCTACCAGGACTCGGTTAATGGAAGAGAAAAACTGCCAGATTGGGAATGACTTTGGTCAGATCTGATGCAAGAGGAAATAAGTAGAAGCACCAGAGATGGATCCTCCTCGAAGCAAGATGACGAGGAAAATATAGCCTTAGCAACTAAGGCAAGGAAAGGGAAAGGGGAGGCATCCCATCCAAATCTAGTTCTTCTAATGGTGGGAAGAGGATTGACAAATCAAAAGTGCGATGCTTTCATTGTCATGAAGTGGGCCATTATGCTACGAATTGTCCAAAAAAGAAATCCAAGAAGGGTTCCTCAAAGGGATTTGATGGTGAGGCACTAGCCTCACAATTTGTGTTGGATTTCTTGCTTATCACATGCATGGTTTCATCCATGGTGGGATGTGTGTGATACCTAGACAGTGGAGCTTCATTCCACATGTCAGGTGATAAGAATCTTTTCAGTACGTTAGAGGAGAAGGATCTCCAGATGCGGATCGAGATGGGCGATGATGGAAAGTACCGTGTTTCAAGTGAAGGTACGGTTGTGTTTCAGAGGGAGCATGGAGCTCCCCTCACCTTGACTAATGTAAAGTATGTACTAGGTCTGAAGAAGAATCTTGTGTTTGTCATTATGCTAGATGATAAAGGCTATGATGTAGTCTTTAGTCAAGGAAAGGTATTCTTGAGGCATATCGGTACTAGATAGACGAAGGGAATAGGGATTCGAGTCAAGAATCTCTACAAGCTGGAGGTAGACGATTGTGTTGCATTGAGTTCTGAAGCTGAGATGGTGCAGAGCCAAGATGTTGGAAAGATATGGCATAGAAGACTGGGCCACTTGCACCATGGAGCCCTGAAGATCATGCAGTAGATTTCTATCGGATTACCCAAGGGAAAAATTGAGCAGACGACTACATTCAAAGGTTGTACCTTAGGTAAGTATGTGAAATATTCCCTTCCATATTGATACAATAGAGCTGGAGCAATCGTGGAGTGAGTTACTCAAATGTTTGTGGGCCCTTCTTTACAACCTCCACCACTAAACAAAGATACTATGTTATTTTTATTGATGATTTTTCTTCTAGATGCTGGACCTCCTTTATGCAAAAGAAGGATCAGACCTTCTTGAGGTTTTGTGAGTTTAAAGCCTTGACAGAGAAAGAATCTAGAAAGAAAATAAAAGCATTGCATAGCGACAAAGGTGGAGAGTATGTCTCCCAATAGTTTAAAGACTTATGTGCTACAGAAGGTATTAAACGGGAATTGACAGCACCCCATAACCCACAACAGAATGGGGTGGTTGAAAGGAAGAATAGATTGATTGTGGAAGCAACTCGTGTTGGAAATAATACTGAGAGGGGGGGTGAATCAGTATTATCAGATCAATCAAACTTTTTAAATGCTCAGAAACATATACGCTACTTCAGTTAAGTGAACCAGCGTGTACATGCTACTGTGACGAAGTAAAATAGCGTATAAGAAGAAAACTCACAATTTAGTTAGCTTATTCTTCAGTTAAGTGCATCAGGACATTATTCACCACATTAACAGTAAACATGTGCAGTATATCAGAACAGATAAAAAGCCACACACATGAACACCAAGATATAAGGTGGAAACCCAATGTGGGTGAAAACCACCTGCTGCAAGTTGTCTCTATCTTTCTTTAATATGAAACTTCAGTTTACAATGTACTGGTGCAGCCTTATACCAGTACGCAGGCTACAACCTGCAGAAGGCTACAACCTTCTCTCGTTCTCCAAACTTCCTTGGAAGGGAGCTCCAACCCCCTTTGCTCTTGTACTAGCCAAGATACTAGTACGTAGGTGCTGACCTACAATCTTCCTTCTTTCAGGTATCACTTTTCATACATTTTCAGACTTGGATATTCCTGAAGCATAACATTACAATCTGAAGACCACAATTCATTCAATTTCCACAATAGATCATTGAAGCATAAAACAACCAAACTTTGAATCACTGAACCACTGAACCCTGTCAATCACCAGTTACCAGAACACAGAGCAGACTACAGAACTCTGCAATAACAGTCAGACCCCACTGTAAACCCAAAATCAAGCTTCAAAAGATATACGCTACTTCAATGAGCAAAACCCGCGTATACACGCGCTTTTACCGAATCCAACCTGCGTACAGATCTAAAAATAAACTTTCTCAATTTGCAGCTGTACCAGACATTAGTTAGACCCAGAACATAACATTGCGACAATATGCAGATCTAGAAATACGCATAATCAACCATATCATGATATTGCATTTCAAACCATTAGATCCCGATCTATCCTTAGATCTAGTCTTCCATCAACCGATGTGATCTCTCCTTGGCTTAGATCAAGCAACCCAGAAACTGCATATCAGATCTCTTTCTCTCTTAGATATTCAAGCCTTGTCGAAAAGATAAGATTGCCTAATGATCTTCTTCTCCTTATATAGTCTTAGGCCTAGCTCAATACCAAGAGCCAAAACCATAGTAACACAATACCATCAACTTCAAAACTAGGGATCGACACGCCCGTCGAGACACAATGGTCCGAAATCATAGGCACAACTTCCAAGGACTAACCACCATGGACCAAAGATACTTTTCCACATACACGCGCTTTTTCTGAATCCAACTAGCGTGTACACGCGACTTGGGCTTAACTAACATGCGTATATGAACTTCCTTGGCATGCTGTACTAAGATCTGTCTTCTGATTAAGTTGCCATCACCTGTACCAACCTCTGAGCACCTGTACCATCCTCTGAGTGAGTTGCCATCAAGGACAACACTTGAATCATAATGCCAACAATCTCCCCCTTTGGACTTGATGGCAACCACCACACCAAGTCACTCTCCCCCTTTGACATCAAGGGCAAAGGGCTGTGCTCCCCCTGAGGACATGCTGATACCTCTGCTTGGCTGTGCTGACTCGTGCTCCCCCTGACAGTAGGCCAGATCTGCAAAAGATGTTCTTCAACAAGAACCAAGACTTATACACCATAAGGGACCGTCCTATCACCAAAAGACTCAATACATACATCCATACTCCCTACCAAGAGGGGACATATCAGAAACAACCAATTATATTACAGCATTCATCCCAGACATAGTGGGGAAACCAACATAGGCCGTTACATGACCTTGACACCATAAAAGAGATATGACAAGAGAGATACATGACATAGAGACAACAGATCTAGACCAAGACTTAGGAAAGGCACCAGCAGCATCTGATAAACATCTTGTTAGATCAGCAACCAGGATTTCTTTCTGAGCTCCTTCTCCTGAAACCAACAACCAAAACATCTGAATGCCAACAATGCTTTATGAGACTTTTAAGCTGCTCCCCCTGAACCTGTGCCTGTTGCACTCCCTGAAACTGTGCCTGAAGAATTCTGACATTCCCATTGCTGTTCAGAACTCCAGAGTTTTCCCTTGCTCTTCAGAACTTCATATACGCGATTTTTCCTGTATAAAACAGCGTATGTACGCGGATATACTTTCTGCAACAAGCGTCCAACATACACGCGACTTACCCATCATGAAACCGCGTGTATACGCGCATATCCCTTCCGTAACCTGCGTATACCAACTTTTCTGTAGAATAAACAAACTTCAACAACAGAATGAAGCATCAACTACTCCCAGCTTTTGTCTGAGATATTCAAAAGTTTCCCTGGGCAGTGGTTTTGTGAGAATATCAGCAACTTGCTCCTTAGAAGGAACATACTCCAACTTGACCTTCTGCTCAAGCACTTGTTCCCGAAGAAAATGGTACTTGATTGGTATGTGCTTGGTCTTTGAGTGCATGACTGGATTCTTTGAAATGCTGATTGCACTTGTATTATCACATAAGATAGAGACAGGTGGAGTGCAAGTGATTTGAAAGTCCTGCAAGGTCTGCATCATCCAAAGAAGTTGTGTGCAACAAGATGCTGCAGCCACATATTCTGCTTCAGCTGTAGATAAGGCAATCGAACTTTGTTTCTTGCTGAACCAAGATACTAATCTGGAACCCATGAAGAAAGCACCTCCACTTGTGCTTTTCCTATCATCCACACTTCCAGCCCAATCTGCATCTGTGTAAGCATGAAGAGTGAGATCTGTATTTCTAGGATACCATAAGCCATAGTTTTGGGTCCCTTGAAGATATTTGAAGATTCTTTTGACTGCCTGAAGATGAGTTTCCTTTGGGTTGGCTTGAAATCTTCCAACCATTCCTACTGCATGTGTAATATCTGGTCGAGTACCTGTCAAATAAAGCAAACTCCCAATCATGGATCTATAAGTGGGTTGGTGAACTGCTGCTGATTCATCATTTGCACTGAGGCTGCATCCTGTAACCATGGGTGTACATACTGGCTTTGACTCTTCCATGCCATACTTCTTCAAGATCTGCTTGAGGTATTTGGTTTGAGACAAGAAGATACCTCCTTCATTTTGTTGGATTTGCAATCCAAGAAAATATGTCAATTCTCCAAGAAGTGACATTTCGAATTCTTTCTGCATAACCAAGGCAAAGTTTTGACTCATAGTCTCTTCATTGCTGCCAAAAATAATATCATCTACATAAACAACAAGAATTAGCAATTTGTTATTTTCAACTTTTATATAGAGATTGCTATCTGCTGATCCTTTTGAAAAGCCTTGTTGGTGAAGATATTTGTCCAACCGATAGTACCAAGCCCTTGGAGCTTGTTTGAGTCCATAGAGTGCCTTTTTCAATCTACATACAAGGTTTGGGTCATTCCCAAGAATGAAACCATCTGGCTGCTCAATATATACTTCTTCTTCTAAGTCTCCATTCAGGAAGGCTGATTTCACGTCCATTTGAAATACCTTGAAATTTTGAAAGCTTGAGAGAGCAAGGAACATTCGGATGGCCTCTAGTCTTGCCACAGGAGCAAAGGTCTCTTCAAAATCTATTCCTTCTTGCTGTGCATACCCTTTACAAACAAGTCTGGCCTTGTTTCTAATTACTTCTCCATTTTCATTTAATTTATTCTTGAAGACCCATTTTGTTCCTATTACATTCTTATCTTTTGGTCTAGGAACTAATTCCCAAGTGTTGTTCTTTTCGATTTGCTCAAGTTCTTCATCCATTGCTTTGACCCAACATTCATCTTTGCATGCCTCTTTCACATTTTGTGGTTCAATGGAGGAGAGTAGTGCCAAGTAGCTTGAAGCTTCTGCAAGTGTCCTTCTTGTTTGTACTCCTGCTTCTTTCTGCCCCACAATCTGAGTTTCTGGATGATTCTTTTGGACATATCTGGATGGAGTCTTCTCTTCTATTCTTGTCTGCTCCTCTGGTTCTTCTTGAGATTCTTCTTCTTCTTGAGGTTCTTCTTCTTCATCATTTTGCCTTTGAGAGTAACCTTCATCTTCTTCAATGTCTTCATGATGAACTTGCCTAGGAATATATCCCTTCTCATCAACCACTATATCAATACTGTCAACAATTCTGCCAAGTCTTTTATTGTAGCACTTGTATGCTTTGCTATGTGGAGAATAACCAAGAAGAATGCCCTCATCTGCTCTAGGTTCAAGTTTGCCAAGTTGCTCATCAGTATTCTTAATATAACATTTGCTCCCAAAGATTTTGAAATGCTTCACGGAAGGAGTTTTACCACTCCAAAGCTCATGAGGTGTTTGAGTGCTGTTTACTCGGACATTTGTTTTGTTAAGAATGATAACAGCAGCATGTGCAGCTTCACCCCAGAAGGTTGCAGGAGTACCTGATTCATCGAGCATAGCACGAGCCATTTGTTGGATAGTTCTGTTCATTCTTTCCACAACCCCATTTTGCTGAGGAGTTCTAGCTGTAGAGAATTCTCTTCTTATCCCATGTTCATCGCAGAAATCAAAAAATTCATTTGATGTGAACTCCCCACCTCTGTCAGATCTGAGGCACTTAATTTTGTGTCCTGATTCATTTTCAGCCAATGCTTTGAAGGATTTGAATTTTTCGAATGCTTCATCTTTGTGCTTCATAAGCCCTAACCAAACAAACCTTGAGAAATCATCAATGAATAATATCAGATATTCTTCTCCTCGAGGTGTCCTTTTCCTAAATGGACCACATACATCTGTATGGACTAGCTCAAGAGGCAAGCTAGCTGATCCTTCCTTTTCTGGAAAGTTAGTTCTGGTTTGCTTTCCAAACTGACAAGATTTGCATATGGTGTTGTCTGGAATTTTGATATCTGGAAGATCGCGAACTGCCTGATATTTGCATGCTTTTCTTATTTGTGAGAAGCTTAGATGTCCCAACCTTCGATGCCATAACCAGTGCTCTTCATCCTTGCTAAGATAGCATTGTTGTTGTCCTTCTTCAAATATGTACAGATTATTTGGAGTTCTTTTGCCTTTGAGAACTGTTTTACCTGTATCAAGATCACGAACAAGACATCCATTCGATCTGAAAATAACCTCGGTTTTTTGATCACACATCTGGCTGACACTTAGTAGATTATGCTTCAATCCATCAACATACAAAACATTTCCAGCCTTGACCTTTTCTTTCAAAGGAGCAATACCTTTTCCTTTTATAGTTGCAGGAGTATCATTTCCAAAAGAAACTTTCTTTCCCTTTTCTAAGGTAGAATAAGATTCAAGTTTTTCTTTATCACCTGTCATATGTTTCGAACATCCACTGTCAATGTACCATAGATTTTCCTGTCCTTCTGCATAAAAAGCTATCCCACATCTTTCTGTCTGAGGTTCCTTTATTCTCCATTTTTTGGTGCTCGTGGCTTGTTCCTTTTTCTCCTGAAACCTGCTCCTGCATTCAGATTCTTTATGACCAAAATTATTGCAAATAGAACATTCAACTTCATTTTCAAGAACCGAAAAGTTGTTATAGGTCCTCTTTGTAATCCCTGTCATACTTCTTTGTTTTTGAGCTTCCCTAGTCATGATTGTTTTATATGCAACACATTGAGCTGCTTTGTGACCAAAGTTATGGCAAGAAAAGCATTGTCCATTGAAGAAGCTTCTGCGGTTATTGAATCTACCAGCCAACTGATTGTAATTTCTATTTTCATCTATTCTTGTGCCAAACTGAGAAGATTTTACCTGTGGTTGGTTGTAGCTTTTGTTCACCCTTAAGAAGGATTGTCCCTGATAGTTTCTGTTTGTAATTCGTCCCTGCTTTACCTGATTATCTTCATTGTTCTTCTGCTCATTTCTTCTTGCTGCATCAAGATAACTTTTTGAGGTGGATGCTTGAGAGGTTTCTCCATTATAGCCCAAACCTGTCTTGTTTAGAGGAGACCGCTGCACATTGATAATCTCATCCAAAGTTTCAGATCCTTTGACAAACTTAAGATTAATAGCTTTTGTTTTCTCAATTTCTTTTCTGAGACCAACAATTTCACCTTCTAGTTTTTCAAGATGTTTTTCCTTTTCATCAATTTGAAATTGCAAAGTATCAATGATCACACTCTTTTCTTCTATGCATCTCTTGAGTCTAGTAATTTCATTATAGAGATTATCCACATCTACAGCATCCTCATAATCATCATCTTCAAATGCCATTAACAGCTTATATTTATTACCTTGTTCATCTTCATCACTGTTTGATAAGCCATCACTATCTTCATGGGTGTAGTAGCTTTTCTTATTTGCACTTTGTTTCTTGTTCCATCTAGCAGGTTCTTTTCCTTTATCCTTATAAGGACATTTTGCAGCATAATGACCTACTCTTCCACAAGCAAAGCATTTGAAAGGTAGCTTACCTCTGAACCTTCCAGCACCCCTTTGAAGATTTCTGACAAAATTTGATTCTTCTTCCTCTTCTTCTGGAACATGGCTTGCTTCATAGTAATCTTCTTTTCTTGATGCCTTAAAAGCAGCTTCCCTTCTGTCTGATGGACCTCCCTTTCTCATTTCATAAGCAGTTAGAATTCCATGTAGCTGAGACATAGTGAGAACTTTGAGATTTTCCTTTTCTTCTATTGCAGATACTTTAGATTCAAACTTGGGGGATAATGATCTTAGAATCTTTTGAACTACTATAGTCTCTTTTATTTCTTCACCCAAATTTTTCATACAATTAACAATCTCATCTACCCGAAGAAAATAATTAGCCACACTTTCATCATTATACATCTTGAGAGTCTCATATTGAATCCTGAGAGTTTGAAGTTTAGCTTGCTTTACCTGTTCATCTCCTTCATAGCTAGTGATCATTTTGTCCCATATCTCTTTTGCTGATTTGAAGTGCATGACCTTCATGAATTCTGTTTGAGATATACTTCCTAATAGAGTACTGACTGCTTTTGCATTTGTTTCATATGCCTTTTTCTCAGCTGGATCTGTAGGAGTAGCTGAAGGAAAAGCATAGCCTGTTTCTACAATGTTCCAAACTTCTGTACCAAGAGATTGAAGATATGCAGTAACTCTTACCTTCCAATAATTGAAATTTGTTCCATCAAAAACCGGTGGCCTGATTGATGCTTCTTTCTCGTAGTTGCTCATGATGAATGATCTACCTTCAAGCGATCAAGCTTCTCTGAAGGACCTGCTCTGATACCAATTGTTGGAAATAATACTGAGAGGGGGGGTGAATCAGTATTATCAGATCAATCAAACTTTTTAAATGCTCAGAAACATATACGCTACTTCAGTTAAGTGAACCAGCGTGTACACGCTACTGTGACGAAGTAAAACAGCGTATAAGAAGAAAACTCACAATTTAGTTAGCTTATTCTTCAGTTAAGTGCATCAGGACATTATTCACCACATTAACAGTAAACATGTGCAGTATATCAGAACAGATAAAAAGCCACACACATGAACACCAAGATATAAGGTGGAAACCCAATGTGGGTGAAAACCACCTGCTGCAAGTTGTCTCTATCTTTCTTTAATATGAAACTTCAGTTTACAATGTACTGGTGCAGCCTTATACCAGTACGCAGGCTACAACCTGCAGAAGGCTACAACCTTCTCTCGTTCTCCAAACTTCCTTGGAAGGGAGCTCCAACCCCCTTTGCTCTTGTACTAGCCAAGATACTAGTACGTAGGTGCTGACCTACAATCTTCCTTCTTTCAGGTATCACTTTTCATACATTTTCAGACTTGGATATTCCTGAAGCATAACATTACAATCTGAAGACCACAATTCATTCAATTTCCACAATAGATCATTGAAGCATAAAACAACCAAACTTTGAATCACTGAACCACTGAACCCTGTCAATCACCAGTTACCAGAACACAGAGCAGACTACAGAACTCTGCAATAACAGTCAGACCCCACTGTAAACCCAAAATCAAGCTTCAAAAGATATACGCTACTTCAATGAGCAAAACCCGCGTATACACGCGCTTTTACCGAATCCAACCTGCGTACAGATCTAAAAATAAACTTTCTCAATTTGCAGCTGTACCAGACATTAGTTAGACCCAGAACATAACATTGCGACAATATGCAGATCTAGAAATACGCATAATCAACCATATCATGATATTGCATTTCAAACCATTAGATCCCGATCTATCCTTAGATCTAGTCTTCCATCAACCGATGTGATCTCTCCTTGGCTTAGATCAAGCAACCCAGAAACTGCATATCAGATCTCTTTCTCTCTTAGATATTCAAGCCTTGTCGAAAAGATAAGATTGCCTAATGATCTTCTTCTCCTTATATAGTCTTAGGCCTAGCTCAATACCAAGAGCCAAAACCATAGTAACACAATACCATCAACTTCAAAACTAGGGATCGACACGCCCGTCGAGACACAATGGTCCGAAATCATAGGCACAACTTCCAAGGACTAACCACCATGGACCAAAGATACTTTTCCACATACACGCGCTTTTTCTGAATCCAACTAGCGTGTACACGCGACTTGGGCTTAACTAACATGCGTATATGAACTTCCTTGGCATGCTGTACTAAGATCTGTCTTCTGATTAAGTTGCCATCACCTGTACCAACCTCTGAGCACCTGTACCATCCTCTGAGTGAGTTGCCATCAAGGACAACACTTGAATCATAATGCCAACAACTCGAGCGATGTTGCATGAACAAAGCCTACCACTGTATTTGTGGGTTGAGGCATTCAATACAACAGTATACTTGTAGAACAGAGGCCCGCACTGTATACTGGGGATGGAGACACCTATGGAGGCCTATTCCTAGAAGCGACATGATGTAAGTCACTTCCAAATCTTTGCATCATCAATTTAATATCATGTGACCAAATATGCTAGGAAGAAGCTAGACCGAACATCTGAGTTGGGAATACTTGTGGGTACACGGATACACTCCACAACTATCGGGTGTACCTTCCTTCCACTCAGAGGACAGTGGTACGTAGGGATCTAAATTTCGATGAGCAGAAATCCATAAGCTTATCGCTTGAGAGGGAACTCGAGTTGCATGCAGACGAGGTACTTTTAGTTCCCAAGGATTAGGAGCCTCAGATTGATGCGGAGCAGCCGCATGCAGAGGATCCAGGAGTGGAGACATACACTCATGCTGATACTTCCATAGATGGGTAGAAATGCTCAAGGGAAGCTGATAGGTTGATGCTGGATGTGGGGGAGAATATGGGACAAGCATCTCCTCAAAGCAGACAGAGGAGGTCACTCGAGCGGTACGCTAGGTACATGGCCCTAGTTTTGGAGTGTGTAGATACCAAACCTTCTTCATTCGACGAGGCAGTGCAACAACCAGTCTGGGTTGATGCAATGGTAGAGGAGTACGAATCTATCATTCAGAACAATATGTGGGATGTTGTCCCAAGGCCTTAGGGAAAGTTAGTGGTGAGTTCTAAATGGATTTACAAGGTAAAGCAGGTAACTAATGGTAGTGTTGAGAAACATAAGGCAAGGTTTGTTGCCTGGGGTTTCTCACAGGTTGAGGGGATCGACTACGATGAGACTTTTGCTCATGTAGCATGGTACTCATCGATTAGATCGATGTTGGCACTATCAGCTCAGATGGGGTGGAAGATGCACTAGATGGATGTGAAGACAACATTCCTTAATGGGAAGATTGAGGAGGAGGTGTACATTGAGCAGCCAGAAGGTTTTGAAACCTTCGATCGTGAGTCACATGTGTGCAAACTCAAGAGGGCTCTGTATGGGCTGAAGCAAGCACCCCATGCTTGGTACACCAGGATCAATAGCTATTTCACTGGGTTGGGCTTCACCATGAGTGAAGAAGATGTGAACCTTTACCACATCATGGTAGAAGGTAAACCATTAATCATTGTTCTTTATGTCGATGATCTGATTTTGATAGGTGATGATCAACTAATACAGTCTTGCAAGGAGGACCTTGTAAGAGAGTTCGATATGAAGGACATGGGACTTATGCACTACATTCTAGGCATGTAGGTGTGGTGGAAAGATGGGGAAGTATTTGTGTCTCAAGGCAAGTATGCCAATGAGATACTCATGTGCTTTCACATGGAGAAGCGCAAGCTGATGCAGACTCCTCTAGCTGGGAACTGGAGGAAGGAGGATGCTAATTTAGGTGAGGTAGTAGCTGTTACTGTTTATTGGTAGCTGGTGGGTTCACTTATGTATCTAGTGAACACATGACCCAACTTATGCTTTGTAGTGAACCAGCTGAGTCAAGCTATGGTTCAGCCTACCAAGCTGTTTTGGAAGGCAACGAAGCATGTGCTAAGATACCTCATAGGAACATCTCAGTTCAGATTGTCGTACAAATGGATAGAGGGAGTGAAGATTTAGGGATTCATAGATGTGGATTGGGTAGGGAGTCCATCAGACTAGAAGAGCACTTCTAGAGGAATCTTTAACCTTGGTTCAATTTCATTTTATGGTACAGTAGGAAACAGAGATCAGTTACACTTAGCTCAGTAGAGGCTGAATACATGGCTGCTAGTCAAGCTGCATGTGAGGCCATTTTGATGTGGAAGATTCCAGTGGGTTTGTTTGGTCAGATGATGGATCCTACAATGATCTACTATGATAACCAGAGTTGTATCAAACTCTATGAGAATCCAATTTTTCATGATAGGTCCAAGCACATAGATATCCGGTATCACCATCTTCGAGACTGTGCGGTCAAGAGGATCATGTTGTTGCTGTATGTTTCGACTGAGGAACAAGATGCGGATATTTTGACTAAGGCATTGTCAAAATGCAAGTTCAAGTTCCACAAAGAAAGGATTGGGGTTATTGATAATCCCTTTCTTGTTGAGAGGGAGTGTTGAAAATAGCAACAAGAAATGCTAAAAATAGAATTACTAAAAATAGCACTAGTATAAATAGCAGTTCAGCCAGTGTTGATCTTAGCAACAATGGATGGAAAAATGGAAGTGCTAAAAATAGCATTCTATAAATAGAATTTCAGGATACCTTCCTTTTTTAGTCAGTCCCTAAACTAAAATAGTGAAGTAAAATTCGAATTTGATCTTAGTAGTAGTTTGTAAAATAATTAATTAATTCATCTTGAGTTAATTAGTTAAGGAAAATCAAACTTGAAGTCTATGTGGCGACATGCAACAGTTTCTCCATTAATTGACGAATTTATCCATCAGTTAAAGAGATAAGGATGAGTTGTAACATTGAGTTGTAATTAGTTGACTTAATTAACTGAGTCAAGTGCAGTTAGATTAATTCAAACATTTTGTTGAATTAATGTGCGTTCAGTGAGTTAATGCTTGCATGCATGTAACTACTTCATTTTAGATTTCTAAGTATTCTCTCATAAATAACTAATGCATGTCAGTTTCGATAGAGACCCAGTTGAGATCAGATGGAGGGGTAGTGTACTATCAGTTGATAGAATACTCCATTGTGAATATACCTTGCATGCAAAAGGAATTCTTTCCTTGAGGATTGTGCAGTTACTTCTTCAGGTTTAGTGAGTGTGATGAGGCCAATTCACACATGTGACATCATTGGACCACAAGAAAAATTGTGCAAGGAAATAGGAGGCTTGGAGGGCTTGAGGAGGACATATACAGTGTTTATTCAGTCTATGAGTTATATTGTTTGATTGCAGAGAGAGCAGGATAGCTTGAGAGCTGATTCTTTTTGTAACTTGAACAATATTTCTACTTGTATGACAATACAGAGTTGGGGTTTTAGGCCGAGGCTTTCCCCGGGTTATATCTTCTGTGTTATGTGTGATTGATTTCTCATTCTCAGTTATATGTGTTCTCTTGATCTTGCTCAATTCGATTAAGGTTCCACAAAGTGTTGTAGAAGTAGATCTTGTATTGTGTTTTAGTATATTGCATAATCTATTGTTCTACAGTGGAGATTTCTATAGTGTCTTCAAAGTATCTTGTCAGATATTGATTCTTTGTAACCATGGTGTCCTTCTCATACTTGATCTATTTCCTCATTTGTTTCTTCTTAGATAGCTTGGTCAACCACCTTCTACTCCTTGTGGGAGCACTTCTTCATTGCCTACTTCTTGGACTAGTTAGCATTTCTTCTTTCTTCTCAGTCGGTAATCTTATACTCCTTATGTGAGTATTTCCTTTTGTTGACCTTCATTACATAGTAGTACATACCTTCGAGCATGTCATTGGTAAAAGATATTATTTCAAACTTAATCATGTTATAGAATTATTCGTATGACTCAATAATATACATGAATTGAATTCGATGCATACATACCTCATCTTGATTCTCCTTTGATAATCTTATCTTCATTTGGTTTTTCTCGGTGTGTCCCTTCTTGCTTCATCTTAGCTTGCCTACATATCATCCTTTTATTGAATCCCATGAATGGGACTCCTAATGAGACATCTTCTTTTGTATATGAATCTTATTTTGGAGATTCCATCAGAGCATCTTGAAGACCCTTAACCTACAACTATTTCTTTCTTTTTGATGATGGAAGTCTCCTAAGTGTTGGCTTATATGGGCCTGACCCAGGTTTGGAAGAGTTATTTAGCCTAACAAATCCTGTAGCTATCGGCCCTTTTGGCAACAACCTGTAGAGCACGAACTGATGTCTCACCCGTGGTAGTAGGGGAGGGTGCTGGAACCAGGTTTCCACACCATAGGGATGTCTTGGTGTGGTCTAGGAGGTTCGTGCACTGGTTTACAGCTCCGCGTTGTTTGGTACTCGCACCAATCTAGAGTGATTATATTTTTCTTATTACTACGCTATTCTACTTTTATGATTTAGAGCTATTCAATAGGGTCTTTAAGCAAACATTTAGCCAACATAATCTTTTCGTGCACAAAATGACCCGAAAGTCACATATGCTTATCGCATTTTCATTAACCAGATATAGAAAGGTAAACCATAAAGACAGATGAGCGATAACACAAAATTTCCAGAAGTAAACTTATCTTTATTATTATTCTCCACCAATACATGCAGATCTACCCTGTGGACTTAGCTGCAGGGGTCCGCACACACAACTGCAGACTTTCCAGGCCTCTACACACATAGCTGCAGAGCCTCTACCTACTACCCAACCCTCGACTCAGACTTACAGACGCTTTCAGACTATCTTCTTTAAGAACCCATTACATTCCATATTCTAGATTTCCTATCCAAATTCTATGCTTTCTACCGATAGAGCCTCACTCTATTTATACTCTTTCCTGATCTGCAATCCCTACGTGGGTTGACTCTATTTATCTTTCTTTACATTATTTTCGAGTGGACTACCCTTTGACTCGACCTATTATAATTCGTGCTTCATGCTTTAAGCGGAGTCTTTTCCCTAACTTTACCCAAAATGTCTAGCTTCGTGCCCTCTAACCATTGTGTGGGGCTTTCGCTACCCAACAGTCCCCCAACACAATCATCATCACTCGTCCTGAGTCACTTAGCTGACGTGGTGATCTTCTCACGGAGATCGGTTAGCATCTTCTATGCTGCACTTGTTCTAGCAAAAACTTCTCTGTCATCCGTTGCATCATTTCCACTCGTGTGGTCATTAACTCAGTCTCTGGTGCACTGTCTCAATAGTGGTAAAATAGCTTTGCATATGAGCTACCCTGTGCTCTATGGTTGTCAAAGCTGCAAATGCTTCATCCAGCCATGGCTGGAGATGGGCTTTAATTACATCTTCCTTTTTCTAGGCCACATCAACTTAGATTTTTAGGTCCTGGGCCTCCCTTATCTTAGCCAGGCACTGTGTAATAACAACAGTCGACACAGTTCCTTTGATTCTATCATAGGCTTCCTGAAGCTCCCAAGCTTTGGTTTTCAAGTGTTGAAGGGTTGGATCCTCTTGAAGTGTTGTGATTGTGACAATCGACTGTGTGAACAGGTCCGTACATTCCTTGATCATCCTCATAAGCATTGCGCAGGCAGTGGTGATGATGTTCCTTCACTGCTCCATGATCTCAGGGGGCATCGTCGGCTGAGTCTGCAATTTCAACTCTGAAATCTGCACACTAAGCTCCTGATGGATCCACGTAGCCTCCTCTTTAGTGTTACGGAACCTAGTAGCCAACTTCTAAATTTGGGTCTCAACAGGGAGATCAGCTGAAATCTCTAATTCAAGGGCACTTGAGCAAGCTTCCGTGACAATCCGTTGCACTTGATGGTTCTGTGTGATGGCTTCATCCCATTGGAGGCACAACTGTTCGAGATTGATTTTCTGCTCCTGGAGGATTTGTTCGATACGGCCTTCCCGATTGCAAAGCTCTATCGTGGCACTGTCTTGGAGCTGCTGCAAGCTTTCTCGTGGCAACGCGGCTAGGTTGAGTTCCAGTCTTGTAAGATGTCCTAGCATAGCTCTGTCCTCCGTGTTATCAATGATCAATGTGCCTGCAGGAATTGCAATAGAATAGGTGACTTGGGTCTTCAGTAATGGTTTTGTAGCTGCCATACCAGAACCCTTTGTAGCGGTACTTTCTCTTGCGACACAGATTCCTAAAATTTGTAACTGTGTATGGAGCTCCCCCAAAACAATATGCTACTTGGACATAGCTTTGTCCACTATATCATGTGTGGCCTCGTGAACGACAGTTTCGATGTCATTCAGGTCACCTTCGGTTAGGGTGATCACCTCGCTATCTGTCTTAGAGGCCTTCACCTTTTTTCATGGCTTTAGCCACTCTGGTGTCACTGAGAACTTTAAAGGGTCCCCTGTAGTAGTTTCCTTCTAACTTCCTTTGTTCTTTGTTGATGTCTCCTCGCCTGGTTGTGTCTTACCTACTGCTGCGAGCACCGCCTCCTGAGCTGCTTTAACCTGCAATGCCTGAAACCATGGACTATTTCTAAATTACTTGTCATTCATCATGTTGTTCAGGCTGGGTGGTTTTCTTGCAGAGTGGGAAGACATGGTGGCATGAACCCCACTCTGATTATATATGATTCGACATTCCAGATTGACTGCTTGCCCTTTCGGTAGTTCATAAATGCAATTTCGACGGTTATTCCTCTTCCTTAATTGCCCGTCGTCGGCTTCGTAGTGCTTTAAAGGGGTCATTATTTCATGAACAGTACCTGCAACGGCCGCTTTCCATCTTTCCTTCGCTATAGCGAATCCCCAAGGACACAGACGCAATTTTTGAATGTGTGTGATGGTTTTGTCACGTTGCTTCTCAACAACCTAGTTCTGTATCCCACACCCTCTTTCAGCTACATGGGGCACTAGGATTGGATCTCCTATGGATAGTCAGGTGGGTGAGCCTCTATTATGGGTCTTCCGTTTCCCAACTAACCTGGTTCGTGAGCACTCTATACATTCTTTCGATTCTATTGCTGAATTATGGTGTGCTCATCCCTGTTCTCGTGGGTGTATTCGCAACCACACTAGCGGAGCCAATGCTTTTAATAGGACAAGAGAGCTAGCCACATTGGTTTCCTTTGGCAATTCCTTCCCGTAATCCAGGTAGGCAACTTCTAACTGCAATTCTACATTTTCTCTATCCAGCTTCAAACTTTGTGCATAGAGTCGAGTCTCGGTTTCTTCTAACTCATCGAGTCATAGCTTTCCATGAAGAATGGTTGCCCAAAGTTGCTAAACTCTGTTGCGGACCTCACCACTGGTGGAGTGAGTTGCACCTGTAGTGGTTGGTTGGGTTGTAGAGGGAAGGTCCCTCCCGGATTAGGGACCCTGTGTTCCATGCAGGTTCGGGTAAATTGTCAGTCGTTCGATGGGCATCTGTATCCTTCAAACTACTACTTTATGCCATCATGGCCACCGCGCACGTCCTCTAATCCAGACTTGAAACCATCACCTACATCCCAGCTTCTACAGCTCCCTTCTAGGTACGTGCAACTCATCTTTCGGCACCCTGGGCTACTCCTGGACTATGCATAATGTACCGGGTAGGGCAAGCTGTGCTTCAGCTGTCGCGCCGTTCTCCTCCAGTCATGATCTTTCTTCTGTCGTTACGTGCCATACCAACCAGGTCACCATATTACAGTTGAGTGTTGTAACGACCTGTAGTCAATTCTGCCATCACTCTGCCTCCTCCTCGGAATCCTTAGTGCAGATGCTATCACATTCCCACGAGGTTCCTCTATTATCAATGGACTGCATTCGAACTGAGTCTTGCGCTGTTATTTGATAAATGCAATCCAGTTCATTGTCACTTTCTTCGTCGTGTATGGGTTCGGTGTAGTATTCTCCTTCTACTGGGTCAAGCGGAACTACTACCCATAGTGACTTCTTTTTGAATGTCATCTTGCTTCTTTTTAAGTTAATGATCCCCTTCATGTCTGTGGCCCAATCAATTCCACGTAGTGCAGGGTAAGGATTGTTGTCATCAAAAATCTCTATAACTTTGAAATCGGTTTAGGTATTGATGCCATTGATATCCATCGTCACTCCATGCAATTGGCCCATTGGTAAGATCTCTTGTTGGTTGACCATTCGTAATTGAATCGGGCACCATTGTAGTGCGAGCTTGCCCATACGCTTTTAGGTTTTTTTAGGCAGTACATTTGCATCCAAGCCTAGATCTAGGATGACTTGTTCCATTTCATATTCACCGATTTTCGTGGTCAATCTCATTTCTCGTTCGGTGCACATAGCATGTCTTCCTATCTTTCGAACGACTTGGAGTTCGTTGGATCTGGTGCACCTAGTGATGAGGTCTTGCAATCCTTGAAGAGACTCACGATCATGCAAAAATTTCATGCAGGTTTCAGGAAAGGTAGTGATGATGGAGGGGTCCAGTCCTACCTCCATTTGATCCCTCCTTCTTGGGGTAGAAGATTTTGCAAAGCCCCACTAAGCTTCTCTTGGCCCCGTCTTCCCCTATTTTGGCTTAATGTTCTATTCCTGCATGGGTAGGTCACACCTCTTCCTATCTTCATTCCCTCCTACAGTTGCACTCCTTCTTAGTACCATATTTATACTGGGGTCCTCTTCGTGAGGTTTTGCATGCATCATCTGGATATTCTGGGTCGGTGGAGATTGGAGTACTCTTTTTTCACTCAATTGGGTAATTAAGATTGTACAGTCTACCAATTCGTGATCAAAATGCTCACAGTAGGGGCATGAGACCCTGGTTGGGTTCATGCAGTCACGAGCGTAGTGTGCCTGTACTCCACAATTATAACAAATTAGCTGTTCGCGGCCCCGCTTGGGCCCTAATCCTCTTCCCCAACCGCGTCCTTGGAATCCTCCCCGTACTTCAGTCTGCACCCTGTGAGCTGGGGTTCTTTCTAGCATTAATTTATAACTTCGACATATTCACTCATTGTGTCCTACCGATCAACAAAAGTTACAATACAATTGTTGTGAGGTTTGGGTATACTTTTGTAAGAGGTGGCAGTTATCTATTGCATGCTTCCCTCCCTCCTAGCAAATCGTGCACCAAAACGTAGGTGCGGCACTTGGTCCTACTTGTACTTCCACTTTTAATGGCATTGGGCCACCTCTTGCTAAATAGTTCGCAAAGACAGGGCAATGGTCCTTGTCGTGCACTTTGCTCTTACATTTAATACAACCTACCTCCGAGTGGACCTCTGGTTGGAACACTCTTCCTTGCTTCAAGATTTGCACTTCGAGACTCAAGTTCTGAATTTGCGCGTGGATTTGCTGAACTCCCAACCCTAGGTCTGGTATTGGCGTTGTGTGTAACCTCATTGCAGTTTCTAGCACCTCGGCTTGGGTTGGGATCTTATGTTGTGACAAAGCCATCCTTGAATGGGGTGTTAGTGATGCCACAAGCCATGTGCAATGCTGTCCATCTTTCAAAGTCATGTTAGCTTAGTGAATTTTACTCTTTAACCTTTGGTCCAGATCCCATGGAGTTTCACCAAGAAACATTGCTATCTCCTTGAACCCAATGACCGATTGGGCCTCAGACTTTGGTCAGCCAAATTCTTTATTAAGCGTGTCCTAGATTGCCACTATTCCCTCATTTGGATGGTCGTTGAGTATTTTATGTACCATGTCAGCGCACGGTCATGTAGTGCACTAACCGGCGTGGCCTTTTTAATGTTTTCATCTGTTATGCCTTGAACATCCCATACAAATTTTATCACAAACCAGAACCAACTTGGCTCTTCATTTCGTACACCCCGAAATGTTAGTAACTTGACTGCGGTCACCATCCCAACTTTTGGTGGTGGAGAGGGTGGAGGTGGTGCTGGTGTGGATGGACTCGATGTGGGTGAAGCGAGTGGCAGTGTAGATGGAGGTGGTCTCAGTGGGAAGCGTTCTTTAATCAACCGGACCGCACTTCCTCGCGAGAACCTAGGGAGATCCTCCTCATCTTCCCACGAGATAGAAATCAAAGGGCTGTTCTCTACTTCTCCTACTCTTTGATAACCCTTTCGACTCCGCGTTACTCCAGACATCAATATATGTGTAGGATCTGTTTTTCGTATAACAGCATCTTAATGCAAGTATTCAACGATTTTATGCACCTACCCCGCGGTCCTTGGAGAAATTGCCTTTCTGCTTCGCTATAACTTCCAACTGTATCTATCATGAATTCACTGATAAATCCCCCTAAGATTCAATGTAACCAGTGATCCACCCCGTGCGAAAGTCTATCTTCGGTCGCTTCCAGCCTGCACACCAGTTCTGGAGTCCACACTATCGGCTAGTCTAATCTGCACCTCCCCACGCTATCAGCTAACTTCGCGATCCACTCATACAATTCTATTGGAAATGTTACAAAGAAGATCTCATGTATATTCGTGAATATATAGTGATCCAACCACTGTTCCTCCAATACTAACGAGTTTCTATTTTCCTGAACCGCGAACTCGTGAAGCTTCAAATCCCACCAATCTTCAAGCTCTTTCTTCATAGGATTCCAGTGTTCCAACATTAGACACCCCTTAGGCAGATCCCGGTCTGAGTAACGAAACCATTTGTCAGCTTATATGGGCCTGACCCAGGTTTGGAAGTTTTATTTAGCCAAACAAATCTTGCAGCTACCGGCCCTTTCGGCAATAGCCTGCGGAGCGCAGACTAAGGTCTTGTTAGAGTCGGTATGTTCAGCCCTCCGTCAGAGATCAAAACCTCTTTTGTTGCATTTCATTTTAGGTGTCTCATTCAGCTCGATCACTTGCATTCCATTAGGAGCATCGATATTCTAACAGAAGGATCTTGTCTCTATTCTTCACTCATGTCATTCACCTGCTGGTTGATGTTTGTTCATTAAAAGAAAAACGCATACACTGTCTTATTTTTATTTGAAATTGCAACAGGTTGTCTTTAGGGTTTCAGTGTCAAGTAGATCGAGGGTTTCATTAGAGTTTTGTCAATAAATGCTTCAGAGTGTCCAATAATCACTAGCATGCCATGAGGATGTTTTATCATCAATTAATTTGGTTAACAAGTGTTCGAAATGTGCTTTGAGGAAAAAACATAGTATTTAGATCCTATTGTAAAAAAAGCATGTAAATTTTGTTTTCTTCATTCAAAATTTCTTCATCTGCACCCTGGTTTCTTTCCTTAGCCTAAGAAGCTCCAATACCTGCAAAAACAAGCAAAGCTCAAATTATTAAATTCATCATAAAGTGAAAAAGCAGTGAAAAAGTCAAAAACAGAGGTTGAGATAAAAGTTATTTGCAAAACATTATAAAAGTGGGTTTTTGGCAAAATTAATTTGAATAGCCTATGTATAAAACATGTTTCCAAGTTTTGAAAGCTCATTTGCATGCCAAGAGCAAAGAGGAAGCAACACCAAGAAAATTTGATGAGCTAGTAAGGGTAGTGGGCAAAAATCACTACCAGATGTTGGGCGCGGAACACTCGGTAGGAGGCACGGCACACCCATCTGGCGCGACGCATTGGGCCTCAGAACCCAGTGAAAATTAACACAAGCACGGTGCACTGGGAAGGCGCGACGCATTAGGTGAGCTGCACGGCGTACACAGCCAACGAGCCCAAAAAATTTCCAGAACAGCCTCCAATTGCCAAAAACGAATACATTCTCTTGGTTCCAAGTAGGTTGAGCTTCACTTCTGTTGTTCATCCAAGTTTGAGGTTTATGTTATGATGTTTGATGTGGTGAGTGTCTAAACAAATGATCAAACCCTACCATTTCAAAGTCCTCACATAAAGATTGTTGCCTAGGGTTTGAAAACCTTGCTACCAAGTCCATCCTCTTTGCATCATTCCCTTATCTCCCTTATCCTATTTTTTCCCTAATTTTATTATTCCCTACCCCCTAAAATCATTAAACTGCTATCCCAAATTTCCTTTCTCAAATTTCCAAATATAAAACCTTAAACCCTAATCCTATACATAAACTCCCAAACCATCCCATATTTCCCTAATTACTTCTATCCTAACAATCCCAAAATTTCCTCTATTTTTCCCTCCCCTTGTACTCCCTCATTTCACTGTTTTTCCCCTTGGTGGCAGAGTTCAAGCACATCAACAAAAAGGCAGTCCAACATAGTTTCACACATCAGCATCTATTTCTCCAAGGCAATTTGTTGACCAACAGTTATGGCATCTGGTCATTCATCTGATTATGAAGTGGAGACCCAAAGTGACTCACCCATGGAGGGACATGCACCCCGGAGGCCTAATAGAGGTGGCATACATATCAGAGAAGAACCAACCCCCCTTACTGAATTACAGGCTTGCCCTCTTGCCATTCCTTGTTTCCAACATCAGTCATGTTATGCGTTTTGTGAGAAGGTTGCAAATATTCAATTTCATCATGAGTTGGCTCGTCTATTCGTATTGCATTTACATGGTGATCAAGCCACTCTAGCTAGTGTTACCTCCACACTTACACCAGAATCCATCTCCATAGCAACCGACATACCTAATATTGGAGAGCCATGGAACAAGAGGTAGAAGATTGACCGGCAACATTATGAGCCATATATTAAGTCCGGTTTCTTGAGGCAGCTCAAGAGGGTGTTTCCTTTCCGGTACCTCAAAGATGAATATGCTCCACTAACGAAATTAATCATGAAGTATTTCAGCTGTGAAGGCTAGTTCTCACGCTTGTATGCTTATCACATTAGGTTGCTCATGCATTTCACCTGGGTTCAGATGTTGAACATTCCTTATTTCATATGTCGAAACATAGAAAGGATGACCACCCTTGTGCAGCACAAGACCCCTCAGCAGCAGTCCAATAGTATTTGCCATTTTTCTCTCATCAAAATTGTGGTGGTTCATCAGCTTGGATTACAGGGCATCACTTGGGATGATTTCATCTCTCGTGAGTTTTTCAGAGTTTCACAGGGACCTTCAAAGGTTGGGCATGAGACAGGTGGACCTTCTCATCAACATGAACGCTATGAAATACACACTGCTACTATACCGGTTTTATTACTTATCGGAAGGGCGCCAGGCAGTTGTTATCGGAAACAAAGCGAGTGTTATCTCCACCTGGGGTGGAAGAGGCCTCACTTCTGAAATTAGCACCACAGGTACAGGATAAAGGCAAGGGGCCAATGCAGGCTGAGGGGCCTTCAAGTGAGCGAGAGACCGATTTCATTCTCACCGAGGATGATGATACAGATATGGGCCCGCAAAATGCAAAACTTAGAGAAATCATAAAGGAGCAGCAGGCGGACATTGAGGCCTTTTCCCACAAATTGGAGAGGGCTAAATGGGTCATGAAATATTTGGAACAAATGAATAGGCAACTTGAAGACTAGCAAACAATCACAGAGTTACAAAACATCCGGGAGAATCGTCAAACTGCCCAAAGGAGGAGGATTGAATTCACTTCATTGGAGCAAGAGGTTAATGATGATCGGGAGATTTGGCTTGAAAGAGCCAACCTCTACCTAGAGAGACTAATGGAAAAGTTTGATAGGGACACAGCATTGTTGAGGCACATGGCTTTTCACTATAGGGCACAAAACAAGGTTTGCCAGGTACGAATAAGGAATCTAAAGGCAAAATTAAAGAAGGCAACAAAGAAGCAAAAGAGGCAAAAGGAGCTTGATCGTCTTCAGATATTGGCCGAAGCCTCTTTGGCCCATCATAGCTCTTGATAGAGAAGGTCCAACCCAAATTTCAACAAATTTGGAGCAAATTTTGCATTTTGAAAATTTTTGCACTAAAAAACATGGATTTCCTCCCTATGCGCCGCGCCACGTGGCGCTCGCTTTTGCTAGAGGGCTCCAAATCCAAAAAACTTTTCATTTCTAGGTTTTCCATGAAACTTTATGCTTGCTTGTCCATCGCCAAGAGATTTAGGCAGGTTTTGATCCCTCAAGAGGTCAAAAACACTCAAAAAATGACCTCACTGCCGCTATTTTGACACACATGAAGTAGTCTTGGGAGAATGGACTTTTGGAGGGGAAAATGGAGGCCAAATTGAAGGTGTCCACTTGGGTTGGAAAGTAGATAGATAGGGCTTTCCAACGAGTTACCATGAGCTCAATTTGGACATTGGGAAGGCCTCCAAACGTGGATCCAAACAGGCGCGATGCATAGAGAATCAGGCACAGCGCATAGAGGAAAATTTGCCTGTTTGACTCATTTTTGCTCTGTTTTTCACCCAGTTTTGCCTAGTTTGAACTTTTCACTCTTCTAATGGAAAATTTATGATGTAATTTGATGAACATTGAGGGATCATGATGTAAATATGCTATATTTTTACTTGTATAGGTAGATTCATTAGTTTAGATGTTGTTTGAAATTGAATGAATCAGTTTCCTTGTTTCTAAAGGCAAGCTGTTATGATGCCTAGATTCCATTTCTCAGTTTAGGATCAGTTGGATCAGCTCCTAAACATGTGAGCTCGACACCTAGAGGCAAGGAGGAGCTATGTTTGTCTATATTATGTTGTTTTTCAGTCATTAGCATGGTTGGACTCTAGAGAAAAACTTGAGCTTCATTGTACATTCACATCAGTATTTGGCTAAGGAATTGAGACCAGGATTTGCAGTATTCATTGGGATCCCTATGGATTTTTTTTTTGGTAAAATGATTTCTTATGTCTTTGTGATTTTAATCATGTGTTTAATGTATCATTTCTCTTTATTTCTTCTCAGCTAATCAAACAAGAGTGCAAGTAGAATACATTGAGAAGTGCAGTGCTCTACTTGAGGTTTGCTTTAGTATTTTAATGTTTTCCACTGTTTGGAGAGGATCCATGGTTTCCCTTGCCCTCTTCAACTCCTCCTTAGTCTGATCGACCCACCTCAATTGATTTAAAGTGCCAAATACAGTTGCCTACCTTGCCACATTGAAACCCCTGCAAGACTGTGTCTCATCCCTGCACCCAAATCTGCTTTTCCCTTTGAGCCCACAACAACATCAGTTTATCAAACAAGATCTTTTACATCTATACCTAGCCTAAGGTTAGCAGCTATTTCAGTCATCTCAAGCCCATCGATCACCATTTACTGAGATTGACCTGGAGAGAGCCCTCTCCTGTCCTCGTAGGGCTAGCTACGAGGCTGAGCATGGTTTGATGTGGACCTAGAAGCTTACCTTTTCAGCCTGAGGTAAATCTAGGCTCTAACATAGTGGTGACCGTACTGGGGAAGAAAGTTTATTTTCATTGTTTGGCTTTGTAGACTACAGACGGAGCCTGAAGTTAGCCAGGTAGCCTTCGAAACGCTCTTGCTTTGCATTAGCGAAAGTAGATGAAAGTTGCTTCAGTCAATCTCCGGTCTAGTTTATAAACTGAACATCTGATCTAAACGATCACCCTAGTACATGTATCAAATTTAGATCTGATTGTTGATGGTGGACAACGATCAGACACAGCAAGGCTGAAATCATTCACCTGGCGACTTCATTCACTGAAAAATCCAGAGATCAACGCCTCATGGTGACTCCACTGCAGGAAGATTAGTAGCTTTAAGATTTTCAAGATCAAATAGGTTCCAAGAAGATACGCTCCTATGAGCCGAGATCACATCGCAGGTTTTCCGAACAAAATGCCCATGGTGGATTGGCTTCAGAATTTGCCTATGTTTAGAAATGTGGAAGGTAATGAAGCTACTCCTCATCTGGTGAAATTTCACATTCATGTGCATAAATTAAAGATCGTTTTTCTTGAATATTGTTTGATGAAAATGTTTATGGCTACTCTGGAAGACGAAGCCCGATCTTGGTATGAAAGTTTGCCACCTGCTTCCATTTATTGTCTAAAAGATTTTCATACAATATTCTTTGAAAGGTATAAAGAATCTTGTCCAACCTTAATATTAGTGCAGAATTGTTGTGAAGACGTTAGTAGTTTCATTGAGGATCTTGAGAATTTTTATGGAGATAATGAATTGATGGACGGAGAAATCATGGAAGCATTGTATGAAAATTCGTTTCAGCAACACACAGAAATCTGAGAGGATACTTATCAAGATCAGCAGGTTGAAGATTTCCATATGGCTAAAAATGATGAAAGAAGAAGTTTTATTTCAGATCTGGTTGAAATAAAGGATGATATGCAGGAAAATGATGTTCCAATCTCAGATAGTGATGATGATAAAACAGAACGAGAGATAAATTATGATGACGAAAAATATGTTGTTCCGGATATCATAAAAGAGAGTTGTATTGTTGAGGCTGCCTCAAATGACGAAAACAAAGTTACAGACCTAAATTCTCTCATCTCACCAGAACTAGATCTTCATGAGGAGGTAGTTCATTTCCTCTGTGAAAAAGAAGATGAGATCTTCGTTCAAGTAAGTGAAAAGGTTTCCTTGAATGAATCATTGGTAGATGATAGAAATGTCATGTTTGAGTATAAAGAACCATCTGAAGTTTCTTTTCTTATGATGGATGAATGTAATGAGGAACATGATAATCTGGCTGTTATATCATATGAAGATGATCAAAAATATATTCAGACTACAGAAGATCAGAACATTCAGGACTGCCTTTCAGATTCTTCTTCATATGCCTCATGTTTCGAAATGTTTTCCAAGAGGAGATCTTCTCATCTACTTGTTCAGAATTTTTTGAGGACCAAGAACATACTTTTACTGAAGTACATTATGAAGGAAGATCAGAATCAAAAGAAAAAGACACCTTGTTTCTTCAGCAGGAGGTAAATCTTCATGTTTTTCAAGATCCTCTGGCAAAATCTGTTGCAGTCAGCAGTGAAGGTGATTATTGCAGTATTCAGTGATGAAGGAGATCATGGTCAATTATTTTTTTGGATGCCCAGTTACTAGTATCTGTTGTTGACCAGAAGATCTAAGCAGGAGAATCAATTAAGGAGGAATCTGCTTGATTGGTTACATTGGAAGACACACTATACATGATTGTACATATTCCATTAGCAGGCAGTTGGTTTTCATCATGATTTGAAGTCCTAAAATCTCGATGGTTTGTTGCCATTCAAAAAGAATTGTAAGTACCTGTTTCAGTTAAATAGGTCTTGAGTCATTCTAGTCAGTTTCAACATAATTTTAGTTAAAACTAAAGGTCTGATTTCAGTTTTGGTGTATTAGATGTTTGAGTTATTTGCGAGTCATTTTTCAGTCTTGTTATTGAGTCAAGTTTCAGTCAAATAAATTGAATCAAGAGTCTTGTGTCGATTTCTTGAAATAATGGACTCCATAGCACAATGGATGAAGGCACTGCCTACTATCCCAGAAATCTGTAGTTCTTGGCACCCCCAAGGAGCTACCATCCCCATTGGAGCTAATGTTAGAGTCGGTCTGTTCAACCCTCTATCAGAGATCAAAACCTCTTTTGTTGCATTTCATTTTAGGTGTCTCATTCAGCTCGATCACTTGCATTCCGTTAGGATCATCGATCTTCTGACGGAAGGATCTTGTCTCTATTCTTCCCTCATGTCATTCACCTGCTGGTTGATGTCTGTTCATTAAAAGAAAAACGCATACACTGTCTTCTTTTTATTTGAAATTGCAACAGGTTGTCTTTAGGGTTTCAATGTCAAGTAGATTGAGGGTTTCATTAGAGTTTTGTCAATAAATACTTCAGACTGTCCAATAATCACCAACAGGCCATGAGGATGTTTTATCATCAATTAATTTGGTTAACAAGTGTTCGAAATGTGTTTTTCCTCAAAACAGAGTTTTGAGGAAAAAACATAGTATTTAGATCCTAGGTACAAAAAGCATGTAAATTTTGTTTTCTTCATTCCAAATTCCTTCATCTGCACCCTGGTTTCTTTCCTTAGCCTAAGAAGCTCCAATACCTACAAAACAAGCAAAGCTCAGGTTATTAAGTTCATCATAGAGTGAAAAAGCAGTGAAAAAGTCAAAAACAGAGGTTGAGATAAAAGTTATTTCCAAAACATTATAAAAGTGGGTTTTTGGCAAAATTAATTTGAATAGCCTATGTATAGAACATGTTTCCAAGTTTTGAAAGCTCATTTTCATGCTAAGAGCAAAGAGGAAGCAACACTAAGCAAATTTGATGAGCCAGTTAGGGTAGTGGGCAAAAATCGTTGCCAGAAGTTGGGCGCGGCGCACTGGGCAGGAGGCGCGGCGCACCCATCCAGCGCGACGCATTGGGCCTCAGAACCCAGTGCAAATTAACATGGGCGCGACGCATTGGGCGAGCTGCACGGCGCACATAGCCAAGGAGCTCGAAAAATTTCCAGAACAGCCTCCAATTGCCGAAAACGCATACATTCTCTTGGTTCCAAGTAGGTTGAGCTTCACTTTTGCTGTTCATCCAAGTTTGAGGTTTATGTTATGATGTTTGATGTGGTGAGTGTCTAAACAAATGATCAAACCCTACCATTTCAAAGTCCTCACATAAATATTGTTGCCTAGGTTTTCACAGCCTTGCTACCAAGTCCATCCTCTTTCCATCATTCCCTTATCTCCCTTATCCCATTTTTTTCCCTGATTTCATTATTCCCTACCCCCTAAAATAATTAAACCCCTATCCCAAATTTCCTTTCCCAAATTTCCAAATGTAAAACCTTAAACCCTAATCCTATACATAAACTCCCAAACCATCCCATATTTTCCTAATTACTTCTATCCTAACAATCCCAAAATTCCCTCTATTTTTCCATCCCCTTATACTCCCTCATTTCACTATTTTTCCCCTTGGTGGCAGAGTTCAAGCACATCACAAAAAAGGCAGTCCAACACAGTTTCACACATCAACATCTATTTCTCCAAGGCAATTCGTTGACTAGCAATTATGGCATCCAGTCATTCATCTGATTATGAAGTGGATACCCAAAGTGACTCACCCATGGAGGGACATGCACCCCGGAGGCCTCATAGAGGTGACAGACATATCAGAGAAGAACCAACCACCCTCACTGAATTACAAGCTTGCCCTCTTGCCATTTCTTGTTTCCAGCATCAGTCATGTTATGAGTTTTGTGAGAAGGTTGCTAATATTCAATTTCATCATGAGTTGGCTCGTCTATTCGTATTGCATTTACATGGTGATCAAGCCACTCTAGCTGGTGTTACCTTCACACTTACACCAGAATCCATCTCCATAGCAACCGGTGTACCTAATATTGGAGAGCCATGGAACAAGAGGTAGAAGATTGACTGCAACATTATGAGCCATATATTAAGCCTGGTTTCTTGAGGCAACTCAAGAGGGTGTTTCCTTTCCGGTACCTCAAAGATGAATATGCTCCACTAATGAAATTAATCATGAAGTATTTCAGTTGTGAAGGCTGGTTCTCCCGCTTGTATGCTTATCACATCAAGTTGCTCATGCATTTCACCTGGGTTTGGATGATGAACATTCATTATTTCATATGTCGAAACATAGAAAGGATGACCACCCTTGTGCAGCACAGGACCCCTCAACAACAGTTCAATAGTATTTGCCATTTTGCTCTCATCAAAATTGTGGTGGTTCATCAGATTGGATTACAGGGCATCACTTGGGATGATTTCATCTCTCGTGAGTTTTTCAGAGTTTCACAGGGACCTTCAGAGGTTGGGCATGAGATAGGTGGACCTTATCATCAGCATGAAGGCCATGAGATACACACTACTAGTATACCAATTTTTATTACTTATCGGAAGGGTGCCAGGCAGTGGTTCGCGGCAGCAAAGCGAGTGTTATCTCCACCTGGGGTGGAAGGGGCCTCACTTCCGACATCAGCACCATAGGTACAGGATAAAGGAAAGGGGCCAATGCAGGATGAGGGGCCTTTAGGTGAGCGAGAGACCGATTTCATTCTCATCGAGGGTGATGATACATATATGGGCCCGCAAAATGAAAAACTTCGAGAAATCATAAAGGAGTAGCAGGTGGACATTGAGGCCTTGTCCCACAAATTGGAGAGGGCTAAATGGGTCATGAAATATTTGGAACAAAGGAGTAGGTAGCTTGAATACCAACAAACAATCACAGAGTTATAAAACATCTGGGAGAATCGTCAAACTACTCAAAGGAGGAGGATTGAATTCACTTCATTGGAGCAAGAGGTTAATGATGATCGGTAGATTTGGCTTGAAAGAGCCAACCTACACCTAGAGAGACAACTGGACAAGGTTGATAGGGACACAGCATTGCTGAGGCACATGGCTTTTCACTACAGGGCACAGAACAAGGTTTTCCAGGCACGAATAAGGAATCTAAAGGCAAAATTAAAGAAGGCAACAAAGAAGCAAAAGAGGCAAAAGGAGCTTGATCATCTTCAGATATTGGGTGAAGCCTCTTTGGCCCATCATATCTCTTGATAGAGAAGGTCCAGCCCAAATTTCAAGAAATTTGGAGCAAATTTTTCATTTTGGAAATTTTTGCACTAAAAAACATGGTTTTCCTCCCTATGCGCCGTGCCACGTGGCGCTCGCTTTTGCTAGAGGGCTCCAAATCCAAAAAAAAATTCATTTCTTGATTTTACATGAAACTTTATGATTTCCTATCCATGGCCAAGAGATTTGGGCAGGTTTTGAGCCCTCAAGAGGTAAAAAACACTCAAAAAATGACCTCATTGCCCCTATTTTGACACACAGGAAGCAGTCTTGGCCGAATGGACTTTTGGAGGGGAAAATGGAAGACAAATTGACAAATTCCAATTGGGTTGGAAAGTAGACGGATAGGTCTTTCCAACGAGATATCATGAGCTCAATTTGGACATCTGGAAGGCCTCCAAAAGTGGGTCCAAATAGGCGCGAGACATAGAGAATCAGGCGCGGCGCATAGAGGAAAATTTGCCTGTTTGACTCATTTTTGCTCTATTTTTCGCCCAGTTTTGCCTAGTTTGAATTTTTCACTCTTGTAATGGAATATTTATGATGTAATTTGATGAAGATTGAGGGATCATGATGTAAGTATGCTATATTTTTACTTGCATAGGTAGATTCATCAGTTTAGAGGTTGTTTGAAACTGAATGAATCAGTTTCCTTGTTTCTAGAGGCAAGCTGTTATGATGCCTAGATTCCCGTTCTCAATTTAGGATCAGTTGGATCAGCTCCTAAACATGTGAGCTCGACCCCTAGAGGCAAGGAGGAGCTATTTTTGTCTATATTATGTTGTTTTTCAGTCATTAGCATGGTTGGACTCTAGAGAAAAGCTTGAGCTTCATTGTACATTCACATCATATTTGACTAAGGAATTGAGACTAGGATTTGCAGTATTCTTTGGGATCCCTATGGCATTTGTTTTGGTATAGTGATTTCTTATGTCTTTTTGGTTTTACTCATGTGTTTAATGTATCATTTCTCTTTATTTCTTCTCAGCAAATCAAACAAGAGTGCAAGTAGAATACATTGAAAAGTGCAGTGCTCTACTTGAGGTTTGCTTTAGTCTTTCAATGTTTTCCACTGTTTGGAGAGGATCCATGGTTTCCCTTGCCCTCTTCAACTCCTCCTTAGTCTGATCCACCCACCTCAATCGATTTAAAGTACCAAATACAGTGGCCTACCTTGCCCCATTGAAACCCTTGCAAGACTGTGCCTCATCCCCGCACCCAAATCTGCTTTTCCCTTTGAGCACGCAAAAACATTAGTTTATCAAACAAACTCTTTTACATCTATACCTAGCCTAAGGTTAGCAGCTATTTCAGTCATCTCAAGCCCATCGATCACCCTTTTCTGAGATTGACCCGGAGAGATCCCTCTCCTATTCTCGTAGGGCTAGCTACGAGGCTGAGCGTGGTTTGATGTGGACCTAGAAGCTTACCTTTTTAGCCTGAGGTAAATCTAGGCTCTAACAGGTCTCATTTGAGATAGCAGGGGAGGGTGTTGGAACCAGGTTTTTGCACCTTACGGATGTCTTGGTGTGGTCTGGGAGGTTCGAGCAGTGGTTTATAGCTCCGTGCTGTTCTGTACTTGCACCGATCCAGAGTGATTATATTTTTCTTATTATTGCGTTGTTCTACTTTTATGATTCAGAGCTATTCAACAGGGTCTTGAAGCAAACATTTAACCAACATAATCAATTCGTGCACAAAATGAACCCAAAGTCACATATACTTCTCACATTTGCATTAACCAAATATAGAAAGGTAAACCATAAAGACAGATGAGCGATAACACAGAATTTCCAGAAGAAAATTTATCTTTATTATTATTCTCCACCAATACATCCAGACCTACCCTGCGCACTTAGCTGCAGGGGTCCACGCACACAGCTGCGGACTTTCTAGGCCTTTGCACACATAGTTGCAGAGCCTCTACATACTACCCAACCCTCGACTCGGACTTACAGATGCTTTTAGACTATCTTCTTTAGGAACCCATTACATTCCATATTCTAGATTTCCTATCCAAATTCTACACTTTCTACCCATAGAGCCTCTCTCTATTTATACCCTTTCCCGGCTCGCGATCCCTGCGTGGGCCGACTCTATTTATCTTTCTTTACATTATTTTGGGGTGGGCTACCATTTGAATCGATCTATTATAATTCACACTCTACGCTTTTAACGGAGTCTTTTCCCTAACTTTACAGAAAATGTCCAGCTTCGCGCCCTCTAACCATTGTGCGGGGCTTTCACTACCCAACACTAAGATTATCAGTCATGATCAATTTTCTTTCATTGTGGATGAGGTCCTATACTAGGTATGCTCCTTCTACTTCAGTGTTTTGAACTCTATGTACATCATGCTTCTAGATTGTAGAAGATGTTTCTAGCCATGAAATTTTATTCTATTCCTACATGCTTTTATACTACTCAAAACTTTGAAAGAATACTTTAAGTAAAGAAGTAGACTTAGTCTTAGTAGAGATCTAGAGGATATTTCTTCTTTTGCTTCTTTTATTCTTCTTTCACCTCTTCAAACATGTGATGTTATTCCCTTTTTCTTTTGCTGTTGTTGTCATTTTTTATTTTTGGACAATTCCTTTTGTAGTGTCCATATTCTTGGCATGCAATGCATTGGACTTTGGACTTATCTCTATTGTTTGTTATTCATGGACCAAATTTTCCAAATTTTCCCTTATTCTTGGCCATGGTTGCAAATTCTTACTCCTTTGATCCAAAAGCATCTTTTTATTTGAGTCTTGTTTCCTATATCTTTCATAGAGACCACATTTCACTTATTGGGATAGCTTCCTTCTTGGCATATATGCTTCATGTGAAGTTGCCCCAATCCGCAGTTAGAGAATTGAGTACTACAATTGTCATTTCTTTGTGAGACATGACTTCACCTAGCTCTTGAAGTTGACCCCTCATGTTAGAGATATTCTTGAAGTAGGGAGCTAATCCTTTGATATCTTCATCTTGTATAATTCATTTCGTAGAGATATAAATTCTCTAGTTATGTGTACTAAGAATAGCTCTACTAGTCTATCATAGATTTATTTTGATGATTCAAGTTTGGAGACATAAGGAATGAGAGAGTCCTTGATATATTCTCTTAGAATCCTTTGAGCTCTTAACTCGTCCTTATTGTACTTGGCTAAATCTTTAGTTCGTTCCGTAGCGGGAATAGTGATATTACTTTAGATGTGTTATAAAAGTTTATTCTCTTTGAGAAGTAAATCAGTCCTCTTCTTCCATGCAATAAAGTTATTGGTACCAACCAATTTATTGCTTTTCTTGCAAAAATACATTGATGTATATTCAAAAGGGGACATATACTTATTTTATAGATTTTGAGATGTAGTGGACTTGCTTTCTCCTTGAAGAATTGATGGCTTTCATTCCTTAGATCCCGATCTTCTTCAAGATTCTTTTTCCAAGTGGGCTAGCTTGATGATGAGATTTTCTTGATGACTTGTAGCTTGATTTAGGTCATTCTTTTATTTTATCTTCTTGTAGGTGCCTTTAATGTAAGGCTCTTCTTATTTCTTTCTAGTCTTCCTTGATGAGTGATGGATGGAATACCTTCTTGTCATTGATGTGATAGAGAATTCTTGACTTGATGCTTCAATAATGTAGATGTCCTTCCTCGATGAGTCTTCTTGAGATGCCCTTTCCTTGATGTGTCACCTTAGCTTTGATATCATGTTGAAGAATCAAGGCAAATTAGGTGTAGTGTGATTCTTCTTGATTTCATAAAAAAATTTGGAGTATTTTTACATTTTTTCTTGTTAGGTTAATCTTCTTCTTCTTTTATTAATTCATGTGTGTGTACTTCATCAAATTGCTACCAAAAACATAAGAACAAGAACACAATATGCTAGCTCTCTGCCAGGGCCAAAACCTCTCTTCTCTTGAGAGGAAAACCCTTCGTTAAATTTCTCTTATTGAAGCTCCTTTTTGATCAATACCAAACCTTAGACCCTTGACTAGAATATCATCCAAGAATAAGTCAAGTCCTTCCTCCTACCTACACTTTGTTTCCTCGACACATTGTCCTTCTCCTTCTAGCACTTCACTCCATGACACTTCATTCTCCTTCTTCCATTACTTCATTCTTATTTCAGATGTTGATATATCTTGTTACACTTTCTCTATAGGATACACCTTTTGATGAGACCCTTTCCTTGTGATGATCCCTTCCTTCTTCTTGACCAAATGAGCTCCTTCTTTAAGGTGTAGGTTAAAACTTGATATGAATGTCCTGTAGCCCTAAATTCTTGCACATGTGGGAGGTTTACTTGATGTTATAGGATCTTTTCTCCTTCACTTTAGTGCCCTTCTTCTTCACTTGAGTAGGAGGCCTTTTAGGCCTAGTTTACTAGCCCAAATGGTGAGATATGTTAACTGTGAGTTTCTACTGTTACAACCGCAGGTAGCCCTCCTTTTCCTCACATGTGTGACTCCGGCTTGCCCTAGAAATAGTCCTTGTTTACTTCGGTTTGTGTCTCTCTTTCCTTGTTGCATTAGAGGCTCCTTATTCATCCTTCGTTCACCCTTTTCTTCGCTTCCTTTAATTCGATGATTTTGGAGATGAGTTCATGATGTTATGAGGGAGTGGAAAACCTCTATATATAGAGAGGACTATCCCTATTTAGGCTGACTTGAAGGCCGACTGGCTTACTGTAGGCCCAATTGACTTATTTTCTTTGGATGGATTCTTTTGATGGTGCCACATGTTTGCAGGAGACTTATATTTTCTTGGAGGCATCTTCTTTGAGTCTAATACATAAGTATACCTAGTGTAACATGCCCTTAAGGTCTTCAACATAATTCTTTTGACTCTTTAATTCACCTATAACACTTTAGCATGTGCTAGACCTATTCCAATGAGCAAGAAAATCATTGACATATATAATAAAAATAATATTTATTTTCTTGAATAAACACAAATATAAAAAGTATATTTATGAAGACCAGACCTATTTACATCTCCTTCAACACTTGCAACACTGCCAATCTTCCCTCTTGAAACTGCACAATCCATTGTCTCTAGAAATTGCACTAGGCCTTGAGGATCACAACTGCACAATCATGGAAGGTAGGCCAACCTTGAGATAATAAATTGGGCAAGAGATTCCCTTCCTCTTAGAAACTGTGCAATTCACTGATGTAAGGAACTGTATAATCCCTTGAGCCTAGGAATTGTGCGGTCCCTTCTACCAATGTGAATTAGAAATTTCCTGAAAAGAAAAGGTGGCCTTCATAGAAAATAGGATTTTCCAAATTAATTTATGGCTAAGTCCATTAAGTTGTTACTATGACCTTCAAACAAGTGGTTCTTTTTCCTTGATTTTAGGCATGTGCACCAGAAACATTAACATGACTAGATCTATATAATAGATGCCTCTAGATCTCATTTTCACATTCAATCTTGGAGCTATAGCCTTCCCAATGAGATCAAGGAACTTTTGGCTAATAATATTTATTTTCTTGAATAAACACGTATAAAAAGTACATTTATGAAGACCAAACCAATTTACATTTCCTTCAACACTTGCAACACTGCCAATCTTCCCTCTTGAAACTACACAATCCATTATCTCTAAATTGCACTAGGCCTTGACGATCACAATTGCACAATCGTGGAAGGCAGGCCAACCTTGAGCTAAGAAATTGGGCAAGAGATTCCCTTCCTCGCAGAAACTGTGCAATTCACTAAGGTAAGGAACTGTATAATCCCTTGAGCCTAGGAATTGTGTAGTCGCTTCTGCTAATGTGAAAAAGAAATTTCCTGAAAAGCGAAGTTGGCCTTCCTAAAAAATAGGATTTTCCCAATTAATTTCTGGTTAAGTCCACTAAGCTATTAATTATGACCTTCAGACAAGTGGTTCTTTTCGCTTCATTTTAGGCATGTGCACCAGAAACCCTAACCCGACTAGATATATATAATAGATGCCTCTAGATCTCATTTTCACATTAAATCTTGGAGCTATAGCCTTCCTAATGAGATCAAGGAACTCTCTGTTATTTTAATGAGAAACAAACTCATTGGCATATATAATGAAAACAGTATTTCTTTTCTTGAATAAATACAAATATCAAAAGTAAATTTATGAGGACTGAACCTAGTTACATTTCATTCAACAGTCACTCTTAACTAGAGGGGTATTCATACACGATTACAAGGTGTTTGGCTATATTTCAATCTTGAAGAATTCACATAAGAGAAACTAATTTGGAAATCAATCTATTATAGCATCATAGTAACTAACATTGTTTCCACAAAAAGGCCTTGAATGATAGCTCTACTCTCAATAGATCAAAGCACAATTCTGGCAAGACCAATGACTTATAAACACATTATTCATTGTCTCTCAAGGTACATACCCACTCGGGTGTTAACTGGGTATGACCTTCTAGGACTATTCTTATCTTGGGTTCCCAGCCCTCAAAGAATATTGGTCCTCTTGTTTAATCTTGTCTGGGATGCGCTACACATACTCAAAGAGTATCAGATGCTAGATGATTACCCAATCTTCCCATTATTTCTCCTCAAGTGAAGGCAAGAATGCTTTTCCTATCTCTTCCTCTCAATTCAGGAAAACATGCCCATGTACCCTCTGACAAGGTACTTGTCCAAGTTCCTTTGTAATTGGGAACTTGTTATTACTCCCTCTTAACTAGGGACTTTTCCATTCATCAACAACTTCTCCTTTGTGGGTCCTCCATCTACTTGATGTCCTTCTTTCCTTTGATGTCATGAAGTCTTTGTCCAGACTTCTTCTTGGTAGGGAACCATCCACTGATCACTTTCCTTCCTAGTTTCTCATGTCATTTCTTCCTTCTTGGAAAGTGGCCTTCTTGACATATATCATGTTCTCTTTTCATCTGGCTACTCCTCTGTCATCTTGTCTATGTTTTAGACTACTCTTCACATGGATGCTTTGTTTTACTTTCTTGTTCCCAATTCTTTGATCTAGTATCCCTTCATAGGGAACAATTTAGGGGCTAATACTCACCACTAGGCTAATTTTCCATGCTTTTTCCAAAGAAAGATTCTCTAATTTCCATTTTTTTAAATATTCACCCAAAATTTACTGTATAGAATTGTTTTACTGTAAAAATCGCCAAATAATCATACAGAGAGTGCATAAAATTATTAGAAATTTGACTATTCATACAAAAAATATCGCTAAACATTTTACATATTGCATATTGTGAACTAGTGAGATTCGCCAAGATTTCTAAGAATTAAAATAAATTTGCATCCTGAAAATTTTCCCAGCCCTTAATGACTTCATTCTCATATTGCTTCAACATTAAATGGTTCTTTTGCTGGATGGCTTCTTCATCATGACATCTTTGTAGAGTAGAATCAATTATCTGCACCTTTTATATCTCCAAGGCCTTCACAGGTGTCAAGGGTCATTTGATCTTATTCTTCCTTTGTTAGGGTTGTCATGCCTTCTTTCAGGAGATGTCTTCAAAGTATCTTGTCAAATAGTGATTCTTTGTAACCATGGTGTTCTTCTCATGCTTGATCTCTTTCTTCATTTGTTTATTCTTGGAAATCTTGGTCAACTGCCTTCTACTCCTTGTGGGAGCACTTCTTCATTGCCTACTTCTTGGACTAGTCAACGTTTCTTCTTTCATCTTAGTTAGTAATCTTATACTCCTTATCTGAGTATTTCCTTTTGTTGACTTTCATTACATAGTAGTACATACCTTCGAGCATGTCATTGGTAAAAGAGGTTCTTTCATACTTGATCATGTTATATAAGTATTCACATGACTCAATAAAACACATGACTTGACTTTGATGCATACATACCCATCTTGATTCTCCTTTGATCATCTTATCTTCATTTGCTTGTCCTTGGTGTGTCCCTTCTTTCTTCATCTTAACTTGTCGATATGTCATCCTTTTATTGAATCCCATGAGTGGGACTCCTAATGAGACATCTTCTTTTGTTTATGAATCTTATTTTAGAGATTCCATCAGAGGATCTTGAAGACCCTTACCCTACAACTTTTTATTTCCTTTTTATCATGGTGGTCTTCTAAGATTCTTAATCATGATCCATTTTATTTCCTTGTGGATGAGGTCCTATACTAGGTATGCTCCTTCTACATGAATACCTTGAGCTATATCTACCATGCTCCTATATTATAGAAGATACTTATAACCATGCCTTTTGTTCTATTTATAAATGCTGCTTCTACATCAGTATTTTAAACTCTATGTACATCATGCTTCTAGATTCTAAAAGATGTTTCTAGCTATGAAATTTTATTCTATTCCTACATGATTTTATACTACTCAAAACTTTGAAAGAAGACTTTAAGTAAAGAAGTAGACTTGGTCATAGTAGAGATCTGGAGTATCTTCCTTCTTTTGCTTCTTTTATTCTTCTTTCACCTCTTGAGACATGTGAGCTTCTTCCCTTTTTCTTTTGTTGTTGTTGTCATTCTTAATTTTTGGACAATTCCTTTTGTATTGTCTATATTATTGGCATCCAAAACATTGGATTTTGGACTTATCTCTATTGTTTGTTATTCGTGGACCAAATTTTCCCTTTTTCTTGGCCATGGTTGCAAATTCTTACTCATTTGATCCCAAAGCCTCATTTTATTTCAATCTTGTTTCCTCTAACTTTGATAGAGACCACATTTCACTTATTGGGGTAGCTTCCTTCTTGGCATATATGCTTGATGTGAAGTTGCCCCAATCCTAAGTTAAAGCATTGAGTACTATAATTGTCATTTCTCTATGAGACATTACTTCCCTAGCTATTGAAGTTGATCCCTCATCTTAGAGATATTCATGAAGTAGGGAGCTATTCCTTTGATATCTTCATCTTGTATAATTCATTTCGTAGACATATTAATTCTCTAGTTATGTGTACTGAGAATAGCTCTACTAGTTTATCATAGATTTCTTTTTATGATTCAAGTTTGGAGACATAAGGAATGAGAGATTCCTTGATATATTCTATTAGAATCCTTTGAGCTCTTAACTCATCCTTATTGTACATGGCTAGAGCTTGAGTTTGTTCCTTAGCAGGAATAGTGATATTACCTTATATTTGTTCTAGAAGTTTATTATCTTTGAGAAGTAAATCAATCCTCTTCTTCCATGCAAGAAAGTTATAAGTACCTACCAATTTGTTGCTTTCCTTGCAAAAAGACATTGATGTATATTCAAAATGGGACATATACTTACTTGATAGATTTTGAGATGTAGTCTACTTGCTTTCTCCTTGAAGACTTGATGGCTTTCATTCTTGAGATCCCGATGTTCTTCACGTTGCTTTTTCCAAGTGGGCTAGCTTGATGATGAGATTTTCCTAATGAATTGTAGCTTGATCTAGGGCATTCTTTTATTTTATCTTCTTGTAGGTGCCTTTATGTAAGGCTCTTCTTGTTTCTTTCTAGTCTTCCTTGATGAGTGATGGATGGTATACCTTCTTGTCATTGATGTGATAGAGACTTCTTGACTTGATGCTTCAACTATGTAGATGTCCTTCCTTGATCAGTGTTCTTCAGATGCCCTTTCCTTGATGTGTCACCTTAGCTTTGATATCATGTTGAAGAATCAAGGGAAATTAGGTGTAGTATGATTCTTCTTGATTTCATAAAAAAAATTGGAGTATTTTTACAATTTGTCTTGTTAGATTAATCTTCTTCTTCTTTTATTAATTCATGTGTGTGTACTTCATCAAATTGCTACCAAAAACATAAGAACAAGAACACAATATGCTAGCTCTCTGCCATGGCCAAAACCTCTCTTATCTTGAGAGAAAAACCCTTCAGTAAATTTCTCTTATTGAATCTTCCTATTGATAAATTCCAAACCCTAGACACCTGACTAGAATATCATCCAAGAACAAGTTAAATCCTTCCACCTTCCTGCACTTTGTCCTTCTCCTTCTGGCTCTTCATTCCATGAAACTTCGTCCTCCTTCTTCTAGCACTTCATTCTTATTTCAAATTTTGATATATCTTGTTACATTTGCTCTAAAAGATACACCTTTTGATGAGATCCTTTCCTTGTGATGATCCCTTCCTTCTTCTTGACCAAAGGAGCTCCTTCTTTAAGGTGTAGGTGAAAACATGGTATGAATGTCTTGTAGCTATAAATTCTTGCACGTGTGGGAGGTTTACTTGATGTTATAGGATATTTTTTCCTTCGCTTTAGTGCCCTTCTTCTTCACTTGATTAGGGGGCCTTATAGGGCTAGTTTACTAGCCCGAATGGTGAGATATGTTAACTGTGAGTTTCTACTGTTATGGTTGCAGTTAGCCCTCCTTTTCCTCACATGTGCGACTCTTGCTTTCCCTAGAAATAGTCCTTGTTTACTTCGGTTTGTGTCTCTCTTTCCTTGTTGCACTAGAGGCTCCTTATTCATCCTTTGTTCACCCTTTTCTTGGCTTCCTTTAATTTGCTGATTTTAGAGATGAGTTCATGACGTTATGAGGGAGTGGAAAACCTCTATATATAGAGAGGGCTATCCCTACATTAGGCTAACTTGAAGCCCGAATGGCTTACTGCAGGCCCAATTGACTTATTTTCTTTGGATGGCTTCTTTTGATGGTGCCACATGCAATTCAGTGAGGTAAGGAACTGTATAATCCCTTGAGCCTAGCAAATTTGCAGTCCCTTTTGCCAATGTGAATAAGAAATTTTCTGAAAAGCAAAGTTGGCCATCCTAAAAAATAGGATTTGCCCAATTAATTTATGGTTAAGTCCACTAAGCTGTTAATTATGACCTTCAGATAAGTGGTTCTTTTTCCTTGATTTTAGGCATGTGCACCAGAATCCCTAACCTGACTAGATCTATATAATAGATGCCTCTAGATCTCATTTTCACATTCAATCTTTAACTTATAGCCTTCCTAATGAGATCAAGGAAATTTTGGCTAATAATATTTCTTTTCTTGAATAAACACAAATATAAAAAGTACATTTATGGAGACCAGACCTATATACATTTCCTTCAACACTTGCAACACTACCAATCTTCCCCCTTGAAACTGCACAATCCATATCTCTGGAAATTGCACTAGGCCTTGAGGATTACAACTACATAATCGTGGTAGGTAGGCCAACATTGAGCTAAGAAATTGGGAAAGAGATTCCCTTCCTCTCAGAAACTGCACAATTCACTGAGGTAAGGAACTGTATAATCCCTTGAGCCTAGGAATTGTGCAATCCCTTCTGCCAATGTGAACAAGAAATTTCCTGAAAAGCAAAGCTGGCTTTCCAAAAAAATAGGATTTGCCCAATTAATTTCTGCTTAAGCCCACTAAGCTGTTAATTATGACCTTTAGACAAGTGGTTCTTTTGCCTTCATTTTAGGCATGTGTGCCAGAAACCCTAACTCAACTATATCTATATAATAGATGCCTCTAGATCTCATTTTCACATTCAATCTTGGAGCTATAGCTTTCCTAATGAGATCAATGAACTTTTGGCTATTTTAATGAGCAAGAAACTCATTGACATATATAATGAAAACAATATTTCTTTTCTTGAATAAATACAAATATCAAAAGTACATTTATGAAGACTGAACCTAGTTACATTTCATTCAACAGTCACTCTTAACTAGAGGGGTATTCATACAAGATTACAAGGATTTTGGCTATATTTCAATCTTGAAGAATTCACATAAGAGAAACTAAATTTGAAATCCATCTGTTATAACATCATAGTAACCAACATTGTTCCCACAGAAAGGCCATGACTGACATCTCTATATCTCAATAGATCAAAGCACAATTCTAGCGAGACCAATGACTTACAAGCATATTATTAATTGTCTCTCAAGGTACATACCCACCTGGGTGTTAACTGGGTATGAACTTCTAGGGATATTCTTATCTTGGGTTCCCAGCCCTCAAAGAATATTTGTCCTCTTTCCTAATCTTGTATGGGATTCCCTACACATACTCAAAGAGTATCAGATGCTAGATGATTACCCAATCCTCCCATTATTTATTCTCAAGTGAAGACAAGAATGTTTTTCCTATCTCTTCCTCTCAATTGAGGAAAACATACCCAAGTATCCTCTGAACAAGGTACTCGTCCAAGTTCCTTTGTAATTGGTAACTTGTTATTACTCCCTCCTAACTAGGGACTTTTCCATTCAACAACAACTTATTCTTTGTGGATCCTCCAGCTGCTTGATCTCCTTCTTTCCTTTGATGTCATGAATTATTTTTTCAGACTTCTTCTTGGTAGGAAACCATCCATTGATCACTTTCCTTCCTCATTTTTCATGTCATTTCTTCCTTTGTGGAAAGTGGCCTTCTTGACATATATCATGTTCTGTTTTCATCTGGCTACTCCTTCGTCATCTTGTATATGCTTCAGACTACTCTTCATATCGATGCTTCATTGTAATTTTTTGTTCCCATGCTTTGATCTAGTATCCCATCACAGGGAAAATTTTAGGGGTTAATATTCGCCACTAGGCTAATTTCCCATGCTTTCTCCAAAGAAAGATTCTCTAATTTCCATTTTTTTTTAAATATTCACCCAAAATTTATTGTATAGAAATGTTTTACTATAAAAATCGCCAAAAAATTATATAGAGATTTGATAAAGTTATTAGAAGTTTGACTATTCATACAAAAATATCGTTGAACATTTTACGTATTGCATATTGTGAACTAGTGAGATTCGCCAAGCTTTCTAAGCTTTATAAATTTGATAATCTGAGTATATCTGATGTCTGAATAATTGAAAAGGGTAAATTACCTTTTATATATTTGTATGTAGGTTCGGCATAGCACAGCCGCGTATACACGCTAGTTCGGTGATTCAAAACAGGGTGTACGAAGGTTTGCCTTAATACAAAAGCATATGCATGCAGGTTCTTCATCTTGAAGTAGTGTACGTCTCATAAAATATGTTTTAGCTACTTCTGTTTATTGCTGTAGTATTCTGGGTTCAGGATTGGTGTCTGGTTACTATTACTGTATTCTGGTTACAACATTCAGAGAAGTGATTGATTGATTCAGTTTTGGTTGGTGCAAAGGGGATTGGTTGATGCAGATACATTTGATGTTTGATTGATGTTATTTATGGATCCAGTCTGAAAATTTATGAAACGTGGTCCCTGGAAGAAAAGAGAAGGTTGTAGCCTTCTGTAGGTTAGCACCTACATACTAGTACATCAGCTAGTACAAGAGCTAAGGGGGTTGTAGCTCCCTTCTAGGAGAATTTGGAGAATGATAGAAGGTTGTAGCCTTCTGCAGGTAGAAACCTGCGTACTAGTATAAGACTGCACCAGTACAGAAATATTGTAAAATGAAGTTTTTTATAAAAGGAAGATAAAGACAAATTGTAGCAGGTGGTTTTCACCCACATTGGGTTTCCACCTTATATCTTGTGTTCATGTGTGTGATGATATGCTCTATTATATTGCACCTCTTCACTGTTCTTATGGATAATGAATTTTTGATGCATTGATTAAAGATCAACATTTAATGGATTAACTGAATCACAAGTTTACTGGATATCTACTAGTTCTTTTAGACACAGTTGCGTATATACGCAGGCTCCTATAACTGAAGTAGTGTATATATATATATATATATATATATATATATATATATATATATATATATATATATATATATATAGATATAGATATCTGAGTATGAAAATGAATTTTTTTTTTGATTTGATAATACTGATTCACCCCAACCCTCTCAGTATTATTTCCAACAATTGGAATCAAAGCAGGTCCTTTAGAAGAAGCTTGATCACTTTAAGGAAGATCTATCATCATGAGCAACTACGAAAAAGAGGCATCCATCAGACCACGAATATTTGATGGGAGAAACTTCATCTATTGGAAGGTAAGAACCATAGCCTATCTTCAATTTCTTGGTACAGAAGTTTGCGATATCATGGAACGAGGATACACATTTCCATCAGCAACTCCTATAGATACGACTGGTAAAAAGCAGTATGAAACAAACGCAAAGGTTGTCAATACTCTATTGGGGAGTCTATCTCAATCAAAAATCATCAAGGTTATGCAGCTAAAAACTGCCAAAGAAATATGGGACAAGATCATTCTAAGCTATGAAGGAGACGATCAGGTAAAACGTGAAAAACTACAATCTCTCAGAATTCAATATGAAACTCTCAGAATGCACAATGATGAAAGTGTGGCTAATTATTTCTTACGTATAGATGATATTGTTAATCGCATGAAAAACTTGGGCGAAGAGATAAAAGAAGTTACTTTAGTTAAAAAGGTTTTAAGATCTTTGTCTTCTAAGTTTGAATCAAAAGTTTCTACCATAGAAGAAAAGCAGAATCTTCAGAGTATTACCATGTCATAGCTGCACGAAATCCTAACTGCTTTCAAAATAAGAAAAGGGGGTCCATCAGACATCAGAGAAGCCACATTCAAAACTTCAAAAGGAGAATACAATGAGTTAGGACATATGTTAGAAGGAGAGGAAGAATCAAACTTTGTCAAGAACCTTCAACGGGGCTCTAGAAGATTCAGAGGTAAGCTACCTTTCAAATGCTTTTCTTGTGGGAGAGTCAGTCACTATGCAGCCAAATGTCCTCATAAAGATAAGCTTGATAAAGGTAAGGAACCAGCTAAATGAAACAGAAAACAGAATGTAATTAGGAAGAGCTATTATACACATGAAGACAGTGATGGACTTTCAAATAGTGATGAAGATGAACATGGTAATGATTATAGATTTTTGATGGCTTTTGAAGATGATGATTTCTTGGATGTTATAGATGAAGATGATCTCTATGAAGAAATTTCTAAACTTAAAATATGTTTAGAAGAAAAGAGTATGATCATAGATACTCTGGCATTCCAACTTGCTGAAAGAGAAAAACATAATGAAAAGTTAGAATGTGAAATTGTGGGACTTAGAAAAGATATTGAGAAAACAAAAGCTCGTAATCTTAGATTTGCTAAAGGATTTGAAACTTTAGATGAGCTTATCAAAGTGCAGCATTCTCCTCTAATCAAGACAGGTCTTGGATATACTGAAGAAGCATCTCAAGCACATAATCCATCCACCTCCAAAAGTTATCTTGATGCAGCAAGGAGAAGTGAACAGGTTGACAATCGTTAGCAAAGGCATAAAACATATCACCGAGTAAATCGGGGTCAATCTACTTCAATGATGAACATAAGCTACAACCAACCACAGGTAAATCATTCTCAATTTGCCTCAAGAATTAATGTCAATGGAAACTACAATCACCTGGATGGTAGATTTGATAATCACAGGAATTTCTTTAATGGCCAATGTTTTTCATGTCATAACATTGGACACAAAGCTACTCAATGTGTTTCCTACAAGACCATCATGACTCGAGAAGCATGAAATCAAAGGAGCATGACTGGGATCATGAAGAGGACCTACAATAAATTTTCTGCTCTTGAAAATGAAACAGAATGTTCTATTTGTAACAACTTCGGTCATAAAGATTCTGAATGCAGCAGTAAGTTTTGGCAAACATCTCAAAAGGAGCAACCTTCATTGGGTCCCAAAACATGGAGAAAGAAAGAATCGCAACCAGAAAGATGTGGTATAGCCTTATATGCGGAAGGACAAGAAAATCAGGGGTACATCGACAATGGATGTTTGAAACATATGACAGGTGATAAAGAAAAACTTCAGCCATGTAGTGCCTTAGAAAAGGAAAGGAAGGTCTCATTCGGAAATGACACACCTACACTCATAAAAGGTAAAGGTTCTGTTCTTTTGAAAGAAAAAGTCAAAGCTAGAAATGTTATGTATGTTGATGGCTTAAAGCATAATCTATTAAGTGTTAGCCAAATGTGTGATCAAGGAAATGAGGTAATATTTCAATCAAATGGATGTATTTTTCGTGAGCTTGATATAGGAGAAACAATGATCAAAGGCATAAGAACTCCAAATAATTTATACATACTCAAGGGAGGACAAAAACAATGCTATCTAAGCAAGAATGATGGACACTGGCTATGGCACAGAAGATTGGGGCATCTAAGCTTCTCTTATATAGGGAAAGCATGCAAATATCAGGTGGTTCGTGATCTCCCTGACATCAGAATTCCAAACAATACAATATGCAAATCATGTCAGTTTGGCAAGCAAACCAAAACTAATTTCCCTGAGAAGGAAGGATTAGCTAGTAAGCCACTTGAACTTGTCCATACTGATTTATGTGGTCCATCAAGGAAAAAGTCACCTCGAGGAGAAGAATAATTTATATTTTTCATTGACGACTTTTCTAGGATGTGTTGGATAGGACTTCTAAAGCATAAATATGAAGCTTTTGAAAAGTTCAAAGCTTTCACAGCCTTGGTTGAAAATGAATCAGATCGCAGAATCAAATGCCTCAGGTCTGATCGAGGAGGGGAATTTACCTCGAATGATTTTTTCGATTTTTGTGAAGAACATGGAATAAGAAGGGAATTCTCTACTATAAGGAGTCCTCAGCAAAATGAAGTAGTGGAAAGGATGAACAGAATGGTTCAACAAATGGCTCATGCTATGCTTGATGAATCTGTAACTCCTGAAACCTTCTGGGGTGAAGCTGCATTTGCTGCCATTACTATTCTCAACAAAACAAATGTTCAGGTAAAGAACACTCAAAATCCTCATGAAATTTGGTATGGTAAGACTCCTACAGTAAAATACTTCAAAGTTTTTGGAAGAAAATGTTACATCAAAAGGACTAATGAAAATCTTGGCAAGTTTGAACCTAGAGCAGATGAAGGCATTCTCCTTAGTTACTCTTCCCGAAGTAAAGGATATAAGTGTTACAATAAAAGACTTGGAAAAATTGTTGAAAGTATTGATGTAGTCGTTGATGAAGCAGGCGACAATCCAAAGCAGATAAAAACCAAAGATTTTGAAGATGAAGAGGACTATCCTTCAACTTCAAATCATACTAATGATGAAGAAGAAACCTATGAGGCACCAGAAGAACAGATAAGGATAGAAGAAAAGACTCCATCCAGGTACGTATAGAAGAATCATCGAGAGACTCAAATTTTGGGGCAGAAAGAGGCAGGTGTTCAAACAAGAAGAACTATAACAGAAGCTTCAAGCTATCTAGCATTTCTCTCCTCTGTTGAACCAGGAAATGTAAGTGAAGCATGCAAAGATGAATGCTGGGTCAAGGCCATGAATGAAGAACTTGAGCAGATTGAAAAGAATAACACTTGGGAATTGGTTCCTAGACCTAATGATAAGAATGTCATAGGTACCAAATGGATATTAAAAAACAAGCTAAATGAAAATGGAGATGTTATTAGAAATAAGGCCAGACTTGTTTGTAAAGGGTATGCTCAACAAGAAGGTATAGATTTTGAATAAAATTTTGCACCAGTTGCTAGACTTGAAGCCATAAAAATTTTCCTTGCACTTTCTAGCTTTCAAAAGTTCAAAGTATATCAAATGGATGTGAAATTTGCCTTTCTAAATGGAGACTTAGAAGAAGAAGTATATATTGAGGAACCAGATGGATTCATCCTTGGAAATGATCCAAAACTTGTATGCAGACTTAGGAAGGCACTCTATGGTCTTAAACAGGCTCTAAGGGCTCAGTATTATCGTCTGGACAAATACCTCCATCAACAAGGTTTTTCAAAAGGATCAGCAGACAACAATTTATATAGAAAAATTGATAATGGTAAATTGCTAATACTTGTTGTGTATGTTGATGATATCATCTTTGGTAGCAATGAAGAAGCCATGAGTCAAAAATTTGTTGTGGTGATGCAGAAAGAATTTGAAATGTCCCTACTTGGTGAGCTCACATATTTCCTTGGTTTACAAGTACAACAAAACAAAGACGGTATCTTTTTATCACAAACCAAGTACCTCAAGAAGATCTTGAAGAATATGGCATGGAAGATTCAAAACTAGTATGTACCCCTATGATAACATGATGCAGCCTCAGCACAAATGATGAATCAATAGTAGTACATCAACCAACCTATAGATCCATGATTGGTAGTATGCTCTATCTAACAGGTACCCGACCAGACATCATGCATGCAGTGGGAATAGTCGGAAGATTCTAGGAAAATCCAAAAGAAGCACACCTTCAAGCAGTTAAAAGGATGTTCAAATATCTTCAAGGAACACAAAACTATAGCTTATGGTATCCTAGAGATACAGATCTCACACTTCATGCATATACATATGCAGATTGGGCAGGAAGCGTGGATGACAGAAAAAGCACTAGTGGTGGTGCATTCTTTATGGGTTCCAGATTAGTATCTTGGTTCAGCAAGAAACAAATTTCAATTTCATTATCTACAGCTGAAGTAGAATATGTGGTTGCTGCATCATGCTGAACACAACTCCTTTGGATGATGCAAACTTTGGAAGATTTTCAAATCACTTATACTCCACCTCTCTCCATTTTATGTGATAATACAAGTGCAATCAGTATTTTAAAGAATACAGTCATGCATTCAAAGACCAAGCACAGACCCATCAAATATCATTTTCTCTAAGAACAAGTGCTTTAAGAAAAGGTCAAATTGGAGTATGTTCCCTCCAAGGAACATGTTGCTGATATATTCACCAAACCACTGCCCAGGGAGACATTTGCATACCTCAGGCATAAGCTAGGAGTAGTTGATGCATCATCTTGCTGTTGAAACTTATCTGTTTTAGAGAAAATTGGTTGTATGCGAGTTTCATGAGGAGAATCCGCATATATACGCCGGTTTCTGTGGATACAGTCGCGTATATGTTGATTTGAAGAAAAACAGTGGGCTAGGCTTAGGATGAAAAGCGTCTGACATGGGTCTGATAGAGACCATTGGGCATAGGTTCAGGGGGAGCATATACTTCTAATAATGCATTGTTGGCATTATCTTAGAATATCTTGGTTCAATTTCACAATTGTTTTTGGTTTCAGGTGGAACAGGTGTTGAGGGAGAACATGGTTGCTAGTCTGAATGATGATTGACAAATTCTACTGATGATAGTTGTTGATGACTATCATAGTCTTGTTGTAGATATTTTCTCTCTATTTCATGTATATCTTTTTTCAATCAAGGTCATGTAACGACCTATTTTGGTTTCCCCACTATGCTTGGGATGGATGATGTAATATTCTTGTTTTATCATGTGTAAACTTTTGGTGTATCCCCACTTGGTTGGGTGGATAAGACAATCCCCACTTGATCAGGAGATGGGTGTATGTATGCGTGTTTAGTGATAGGAAGGTCATTTATGATGTATAGAGTCATGTTATTTCTTGTAGAACATCTTTTTGCAGACCTTTCCTACAGTTAGGGGGAGCATGGACAACAGAGCAGAGCAGAGATTTCAACATGTACTCAGGGGGAGCATAACCCTTTTCCCTTGATGACAAAGGGGTAGAATGACTTTGAGAGTGACTTGGGGTTGCCATCAAGTACAAAGGGGGAGATTGTTGGCATTATGACATAGGTTTGGCACTATGACACAGGTGTTGTCCTTGATGGCAACTCACTTAGATGACAGATCACAGTTCAGGCTCTCAGAATAAAGGAAAAAGAGATGTACGCAGTTTCCACTTAACTAAGGTGCGTGTACACGTGGGATCATTGATCAAAAATCACGTATGTGTATGAACACACTTTCATGCACAGAAAAGCACGTACATGTGGGAAAACTCATTTTTAGTCCATGGTATTTGGTCCTTGGTATTTGGACCTATGGTTTTGGACCATGGTATCTCGTTCAAAGTGTTGAACCTAGGTATTTGGACCCAGGAATTGGTTCTAAGTGGTTCTGGACCATGGTATTGAGTAAGGCCTAAGACTATAAAAGGGGAAGGAGATCATTATACAAAGGCATTCACTCAAGGATTGAATACCTTATGAAGAGCAAGATCTAGAATACTGGTCATTGGGTTATGGTGCATAGCTGGATCTGAATCAAGGAGGAACCTGAGTGCAAGGATAAGAATAAGTTCTATTGATGGGTCAAGATCTTAATGCTTGAAGATAAGTATCTTTGTGTGATTTTGATCTGTTATATTTGGCACATGACTTGATCTATAAATCTGATAATCTGAGTATATCTGATGTCTGAATAATTGAAAAGGGTAAATTATCTTTTATAGATCTGTACGCAGGTTCGGCATAGCATAGGCACGTATACACGCTGGTTCGGTGATTCAAAATAACATATACGTAGGTTTTCCTTACTAAAAAAGCATGTGCACGCAGGTTCTTCATCTTGAAGTAGCGTACGTCTCATAAAATATGTTTTAGCTACTTCTTTTTATTGCTGCAGTATTCTAGGTTCAAGATTGGTGTTTGATTACTGTTACTGTATTCTGGTTACAACATTCAGAGAAGTGATTGATTGATTCAGTTTTGCTTAGTGCAAAGGGGATTGGTTGATGCAGATACATTTGATGTTTGATTGATGTTATTTATGGACCCAGTCTGAAAATTTATGAAATGTGGTCCTTGGAAGAAAAGAGAAGGTTGTAGCCTTCTGTAGGTTAGCACCTACATACTAGTACATCAGCTAGTACAAGAGCTAAGGGGGTTGTAGCTCCCTTCTAGGAGAATTTGGAGAACGAGAGAAGGTTGTAGCCTTCTGCAAGTAGAAGCCTGCGTACTAGTATAAGAATGCACTAGTACAAAAATATTGTAAAAAGAAGTTTCTTATAAAAGGAAGATAGAGACAAATTGCAGCAGGTGGTTTTCGCCCACATTGGGTTTCCACCTTATATCTTGTGTTCATGTGTGTGATGATCTGTTCTATTTTACTGCACCTGTTTACTGTTCTTATGGATAATGAAGTTCTGATGCACTGATTAAAGATCAACATTTAATGGATTAACTGAATCATAAGTTTACTGGATATACGCTAGTTCTTTAGACACGGTTGCATATATACGTAGGTTCCTATAATTGAAGTAGCGTATATATATATCTGAGTATGAAAATGAAAAATTGTTTGATTTGATAATACTCATTCACCCCCCCTCTCAGTGTTATTTCCAATAAGATAGTGATTCTTTGTAACCATGGTGTTCTTCTCATGCTTGATCTCTTTCTTAATTTGTTTCTTCTTGGATAGCTTGGTCAACCACCTTCTACACCTTGTGGGAGCACTTCTTCATTACCTACATCTTAGACTAGTCAACATTTCTTCTTTCTTGTTAGTCTGTAATCTTATACTCCTTTTGCGAGTATTTCCTTTTGTTGATCTTCATTACATAGTAGTACATACCTTCAAGCATGTCATTGGTAAAATAAATTATTTCATACTTGATCATGTTATAGAAGTATTCACATGTCTCAATAATATACATGAATTGACTTTGATGCATACATACCTCATCTTGATTCTCCTTTGATCATCTTATCTTCATTTGGTTGTCCTTGGTGTGTCCCTTGTTGCTTCATCTTAGCTTGCCTACATATCATCCTTTTATTGAAACCCATGAATGGGACTCCTGATGAGACATCTTATTTTGTTTATGAATCTTATTTTGGAGATTCCATCAGAGGATCTTGAAGACCCTTACCCTAAAACTATTTCTTTCTTTTTGATGATGGAGGTCTTCTAAGATTATTAATCATGATCAATTTTATTTCATTGTGGATGAGGTCCTATACTAGGTATGCTCCTTCTACATGAATATCTTGAGCTATATCTACCATGCTCCTATATTATAGAAGATATTTATAACCATGCATTTTGTTCTAGTTATAAACGCTCCTTCCACATCAGTATTTTGAACTCTATGTACATCATGCTTCCAAATTCTAGAATATGTTTCTAGCCATGAAATTTTATTGTATTCCTACATGCTTTTATACTACTCAAAACTTTGAAAGAAGACTTTAAGTAAAGAGGTAGGCTTAGTCATAGTAGAGATCTGGAGGATCTTCCTTCTTTTGCTTCTTTTATTCTTCTTTAACCTCTTGAGACATGTGAGCTTCTTCCCTTTTTCTTTTGTTGTTGTTGTCATTCTTAATTTTTGGACAATTCCTTTTGTAGTGTCCATATTCTTGGAATCCAAAGCATTGGATTTTGGACATATCCCGATTGTTTGTTATTCTTGGACCAAATTTTCCAAATTTTCCCTTTTCCATGGCCATGGTTGCAAATTCTTGCTCATTTGATCCCAAAGCCTATTTTTATTTGATTCTTGTTTCCTCTATCTTTCATAGAGACCACATTTCACTTATTGGGGTAGCTTCCTTCTTGGTATATATGCTTGATGTGAAGTTGCCCCAATCCTCAATTAGAGAATTGAGTACTACACTTTTCATTTCTCTGTGAGACATGACTTCCCCTAGCTCTTGAATTTTATCCCTCATCTAGAGATATTCATGAAGTAGGGATATATTCCTTTGATATCTTCATCTTGTATAATTCATTTCGTATAGATATTAATTCTCTAGTTATGTGTACTGAGAATAGCTCTACTAGTTTATCATAGATTTCTTTTGATGATTCAAGTTTGGAGACATAAGGAATGAGAGAGTCCTTGATATATTCTATTTGAATCCTTTGATCTCTTAACTCATCCTTAATGTACTTGGCTAAAGCTTGAGTTTGTTCCCTAGCGGGAATAGTGATATTACCTTAGATGTGTTCTAGAAGTTTATTCTCTTTGAGAAGTAAATCAATCCTCTTCTTCCATGCAAGAAATTTATTGATACCTACCAAGTTGTTGCTTTCCTTGGAAAAAGATATTGATGTATGTCCAAAAGGGGACATATACTTGATAGATTTTGAGATGTAGTGGACTTTCTTTCTCCTTGAAGACTTGATGGATTTCATTCCTTAGATCTTGATGTTCTTCAAGTTGCTTTTTCCAAGTGGGCTAGCTTGATGATGATATTTTCTTGATGACTTGTTGCTTGATTTAGGTTATTACTTTATTTTATCTTCTTGTAGGCACCTTTATGTAAGGCTCTTCTTATTTATTTCTAGTCTTCCTTGATGAGTGATGGATGGTGTACCTTCTTGTCATTGATGTGATAGAGACTTCTTGACTTGATGCTTCAACTATCTAGATGTCCTTCCTTAATGAGTGTTCTTTTGATGCCCTTTCCTTGATGTGTCAACTTAGCTTTGATACCATGTTGAAGAATCAAGGGAAATTAGGTGTAGTGTGATTCTTCTTGATTTCATAAAAAAATTTGGAGTACTTTTACAATTTGTCTTGTTAGGTTAATCTTCTTCTTCTTTTATTAATTCATGTGTGTGTACTTCATCAAACTACTACCAAAAACATAAGAACAAGAACACAATATGCTAGCTATCTGCCAGGGCCAAAACCTCTCTTCTCTTGAGAAGAAAACCTTTTGGTAATTTTTTCTTATTGAAGCTTCTTATTGATTAATGCCAAACCATAGACCCCTGACTAGAATATCTTCCAAGAACAAGTCAAATCCTTCCTCCTTCCTGCACTTTGTTTCCTCGACACTTTGTCCTTCTCCTTCTGGCACTTTGTTCCATGACACTTCGTCCTCCTTCTTCCGACACTTTGTTCTTATTTCAAATTTTGATATATCGTGTTACACTTTCTCTAAAAGATACACCTTTTGATGAGACCCTTTCCTTGTGATGATCCCTTCCTTCTTCTTGACCAAATGAGCTCCTTCTTTAAGGTGTAGGTAAAACTTGATATGAATGTCCTATAGCCCTAAATGCTTGCACATGTGGGAGGTTTTCTTGATTTTATAGGATCTTTTCTCCTTCGCTTGAGTTCCCTTTTTCTTCACTTGAGTAGGAGGCCTTATAGGCCTAGTTTACTAGCCCAAACGATGAGATATGTTAACTATGAGTTCCTATTGTTATGACCATAGGCAACCATCCTTTTCCTCACACGTGTGACTCCAGCTTTCCCTAGAAATATTCCTTGTTTATTTCAGTTTCTGTCTCTCTTTCCTTGTTGCATTAGAGGCTCCTTATTCATCCTTTGTTCACCCTTTTCTTGGCTTCCTGTAATTCGCTGATTTTAGAGATGAGTTCATGATTGTTATGAGGGAGTGGAAAACCTCTATATATAGAGAGGAATATCCCTACTTTAGGCTAACTTGAAGGTCGACTAGCTAACTATAGGCCCAATTGACTTATTTGCTTCAGATAGCTTCTTTTATGGTGCCACATGCTTGGAGGAGACTTAAATTTTCTTGGAGACATCTTCTTTGAATCTAATACAAAAGTATACGTAGTGTAACATGCCCTTAAGGTCTTCTACATAATTCTTTTGACTCTTTGATTCACCTATAGCACTTCAGTATGTGCTAGACCTATTTCAATGAGAAAGAAAACCATTGACATATATAATAAAAATAATATTTCTTTTCTTGAATAAACACAAATATAAAAAGTACATTTATGAAGACCAGACCTATTTACATTTCCTTCAACACTTGCAACACTGCCAATATTCCCTCTTGAAACTACACAATCTATTGTCTCTGGAAATTGCACTAGGCGTTAAGGATCACAACTGCACAATCGTGGAAGTCAGACCAAACTTGAGCTAATAAATTAGGCTAGATATTCCCTTTCTTTCAGAAACCGTGAAATTGACTGAGGTAAGGAACTATATAATCCCTTGAACCTAGGAATTGTGCAGTCGCTTCTACCAATGTGAACAATAAATTTCCTGAAAAGAAAAGTTGGGCTTCCTAATAAATAGGATTTTCCCAATTAATTTCTGGTTAATTCCACTAAGCTGTTAATTATGACCTTTAGGCAAGTGGTTCTTTTTCCTTGATTTTAGGCATGTGCACTAGAATCCCGAACCTATCTAGATCTATATAATAGATGCCTCTAGATCTCATTTTCACATTCAATCTTCAAGCTATAGCCTTCCTAATGAGATTAACGAACTTTTAGCTAAGTTTGAAATCAAGAAATTGGGACTGACATTTTATCAAACACTTGGCATCAATGCAACCTACAGGTCTAGGATACAAGACATGGCATAAATGACTGAACAAACTTATGAAACATAACTAGAAGGATCACCTCCTTCTCCATTGAACTATTATATAATCAATTAGGTCTTGCATCCATCCATTTAACAATTACAAGTAAATACATGAGATAACCATGACATGAACCAATCATTTACCCATGCTTATAACTAGCAAAAAACCATATAAATATAATATATATGACAACCATTAAATCCACATATAAAATAGTGAAAAGGTCTGGGACTTCCACGTACTACCCAACCATAGACATGGTTGAACCAAATAACTCTTTCAGCCAGTCACCCCCATGCCATATTCCAAGCATGAATGTGGGATCTCATAGAGAAGCCAAACTATGATCACACCAAAACTAGTGCTCTGATCACAATTGAGCCTAACTTTGAATTCCATCTAAAATCCATCATTATCCTTGAGGAATTTTCTATCTCCTTGTCTCTCAAGCTTTACGACAATCTAAACCCAGATAAATAGGCCCTAAACCGAGACCAATCTCTCAGGATTTACCACATTCTAAACCTAGATCACTATTCCCTAAACATAGAGTTGTCCCTTAGGCTTTACTAAAGCTCAAAAAATCAAATAAACATCCCAACACTATGGCATCCAAAAAAATGCAAGGCTATGATGAACACTTCTGTCATAACCTGACAAAACCATGCCATCGACAGCAAGAGAACCATACACCAACATGCAAAGCCATGCATGTCCAAAACAGGTAGGAAATCACACATGAAAAAGGTTACCTGCAAGTATTTATGTTGAAGCTACTTGATCATGCTTTTCCTTCCATGATCCTTGTTTTTATTCCTTTCCCTTTTTTTTCTTTCCTCGTTTGATTCAATGCTAGACTGCTCCAAGAAAAATCTAAGTGACTAAGAGCAAGAGAGAGAGAATAATGAGAGAGATCTAAACTTGAACTAACAAAAGGTTACCAAAATATTTTTGATTGATCCTCATAAGCCTTTTTATGAGTGAGGCATCTATTTCCTTCATTTTCCATTATTTTCCTTCATTTTCCTCCTCACATGGAACCTGTGACCTTTCACTTTACTTCTCTCCCAATTTGCGTTATTTTCATAAATAAATGTCACAAAAATGCCTTTTCCTTAGCCTTTTCTAATTTTCCTTAGCCAAAACACACATCCAGTGATGTCCACTAGGATATATTTTCCTAACATTCATCTTGGAGTAAGTGTCCCTTAACGTGGTCTTATTTTGCCTTTATTAACTTTTATTACATAGAATTTTCACCAGGGCTATTATAGAACCCTCCCCCTTGGGGAACACCGCCCTTGGTATTAAACCACACCATGACCTCAACAAAACTGCTGAAAAACAAAAATACCACCCATGGAGCTTTATAAATTAGCTCGATGCAGTATTTATAATGAAATACCTACTCAAAAGAAAAACATCACGATAACATGACAATATAAGAACCATAATAACATGACACCTATAGCTCTTATTAGAGATTTATAAATTAGCTCATGGTGGTATTTACATCTATATACATATACATACATATAACAAAACATCAACAAAACATATGCCAAACATAAACCAACATCAAACCACAATGGATTTGCCTCAACTGACAAATAATGAAGGATACAGGGCCCACAACTAATCCACCATCTCCCATGTAGCTCTTCATGCCGAAAGTGCTTCCATTACACTTTAACTTGCTCTATTAATTTGTTCCTAAGCATGAGATGTTTCCACTACAATATGTAATGAGGCTCCAGCTAAAAATCTCCTTCTTTCTCCACTTGCAATACAGACCAATTTATAACATGATAAACATCCTTTACATGCTTCTTAAGTAATGAAATATGGATAACATCATAGAATTTCAGTGTTGGACATAGTGCAAGTCGATATGCCACTGGTCCAATCCTCCCAAGGATCTCAAAAGGTCGACAATACCATGGTGCCAATGTGGCACATGAACCAATCCTCGAAGAGATTTTATTGTTCTTGATGCACAAATACACATGCTCCCCAACCTGAAACTCCTTGAACACCTTGTGCTAATCTGCATAGCTCTTTTGTCTATCCTGTGCTACCTTCAGATTCTTCTTTATAAAATACATTTCCTGCACCATGTTTACCAACATATTCGGTCCAATAAGCACCATGTTCACTAGGTCACTCCAGCTGATGGTAGTGCTACAACTCTGCCCATACAATGCATCAAAAGGACTAATCCTTAATGAATTATGATAACTAGTTTTGTATGCAAACTCAACCAATGGAAGATACTCCTCCCATTTCTTCTGTAGGTGCATCACATACATCCTCAACATATTCTCTAAGATCCTATTGACCCTCTTTATCTTTCCATCTGTCTGCATATGATAAGTTGTGTTAAAGGAAAACTCTGTACCCAAGCCTAGAAATATCTCCTTCCAAAACTTGGAAGTAAAATTTTCATCCCCATCTGACAAAATATTCTTTGGAACAACATGAAATATCGACTATCTCTCTGATGAAAACCTGTGCTACTTCACTGGCTAAATATGTAGTCTTTACTAGAATGAAGTGAGCTACCTTGCTCAACCTGTCGATTATGACCATAATAGAATCATGCTTCTTTACTATCCTCAGAAGACCTATAGTGAAATCCACGGAAATGACCTCCCATTTCCATTCGAGAATCCATATATGTTCTAGTAAACTACCCGGATGCTTACATTCTGCCTTGATCTGCAAACAATCTAAACATCTAGCCACAAAATATGCCACTTCCTTCTTTAGATTCAGCTAATAGTAGAGCTTCTTCACCATCCTCTGATATGCTAGATGACCTGAGGATGGCTTGGCATGAAACTCCCTCAAGATAAGCTTCTTTATCTCACTGCAATTTGACACATGGATCCTTTCTCTAAATCTCACCAAACCATCTTCTGTGAGATGATAGTTTTCATCTCGATTACCTATACCTGTACCTGCACCTGTATCTATAACTGTACTTATGCTCTGTTGTAACTTGTGCATAATATCCAGGTATTTTTCATCTCATTGTCCTACCTACAAGATCCCATCATGTAACTCTATCCCATAAACTCTCACAACTGTTATATGATTTACCTGTACCTTTCTGCTAGGAGCATCTACAACCCGGTTCTCCTTCCCTTTGATGTATCTGATCTCAAATTCGAACTCACTAAGGGCAGCCAACCATATATCTTGTCTTTCATTTGGATTCAGATGATCAAACAAATACCTCAACCCACTGTGATCTCTCTTCAATGTAAACCTCCTACCTAGAAGATAGTGTATCCACATCTTCAATGCATGTATAAGTCTTGCTATCTCAAGATCATGTGTCCGATAGTTCTACTCATTTCCATTACTCATAGCACACCACATATCCTTCTTACATGAGAACTCCACAAAGTCCTATATTGCAAGCATATTTACACACAACAGACTCCTTTCCTAGATCCATAATCTTTAGCACTGGTGCATGTTTCAACAATTACTTAAGGTGCTCAAAACTAGCCTCAAATTCCTCTGCCCATTTGAAATTCTTACGTTTCTACTGCAGTGATGTAATAGGATATGCAATCTGTGAGAAGTTCCTTATGAACCTCTTGTAGTAACCTTCCAATCACATAAATCATCTCACCTCGTCCACATTCTTAGGAGCTACCCACTCCATGATGGCCCTTATCTTTTCTGGATCCACTACTATGCTATCCTTGGAGACAACATGCCCCAAATAATGTACCTCGGTCTAAAATAAGCTTCACTTTCTAAATTTATCATACAACTGATGTTATATTATAAATCTCAACACTACTGCTAAATTCTCGACATGTTCTTCCTCATTCTTAGAATATACCAATATGTCATTAATGAATACAATACCAAACTTGTCCAAATAAGGACACAACACACTATTCATTAAACACATGAATGTAGCTAGAGAATTAGTCAAACCGAATTGAACAACAAAAAACTCATAACATCCATACCTGTTCCTGAATGCAGTCTTGAAGATATCCTCTTCCTTGATGCGTACTTGGTGGTATCCCGATCTCAAGTTGATCTTAGAGTACACCGCTGCTCCCTTCAACTGATAAAAAAAATCATCAACCATCGATAATGGGTACTTATTCTTAATCACTACCTTGTTCATCTTCCTGTAATCAATGTGTAATATAAGAGTACCATATTTATTCTTTACAAATAACACTGGTTCACCCTAAGACGATACACTTGGCCTAATGTATCCCTAGTCCAACATTTCCTTCAACTGTAACTTTAACTCAACCAACTCAAGTGTGCTCATCCTGTAAGGTGCTTTTGAAGCTAGATTTACCCCTAGAACCATCTCAATAAAAATTTTACCTCCCTATGAGATGGAAACTCTGTAATGTCTTTAGGAAAAATATCTTGAAACTGTTGCAAAACTGGGTACCTTCTTAACACATTGTCATCCTCAACCTCCTTACCCTTGTCACCAGAAATGTGTAATGCAAACATCACAAAACCTTTTCTAAAACTGCACTTAGCTTCATAATAGTAACCATCCTCATTGATGTAGGCTTCTTATTTCCCTGCAAATCCCTCTTTTCCCCACTACCATCCACACACTCAATGGCCTTATCGAAGAAATCCACTTTGGTTCTGTGAAGGTATAATCAATCCATACCCAAAATCATACTATACAATCCCAATGGAAATGCATTCAAATGTGTTGTTGTAAGCATACCATTTAACTCAAATGCACAAGCTCTTTCCCAATGGTGAACTCTCTTCTTCATACCTATACCCAACTGTACCCACCTAGATTCTGCATGCACTTCTTTTCTCAAACCACACTTATCCACTAGGTTAGGATTAATATAACTATATCTAGATCCAAGATCAATCAAAATATAAAAAACTTGATCACAAAGCATACCATCCATCTTAATAATCGATGCTTGCTGATCCACTTGCCCATTGTCCACAACTGCATAGATACGAGGAATGTTATGACCAACATCACCAAGTATATGTGCCTCCTGAGAACTATAGATCTGGGGTCTACCACCACTCTGACACTGTGGAAATTCCTCTTATGATGATCCTTACCACATATCCAACACTGCGATGGTTCCCTACCATCACCTCTAACTTTCTCCTCTCCACGTCCTTTCTTAGTTGTATTAAATATCTCGTAAGGAACTACATTTTCTTTCTCACTTGCATCTTGAGGTCGTCCTCTCTTTTGTGGTCATTTTACATTATATCTCTAATTTATTTTCAAGTCATTCTTAGGCTAACCTTTGCGCTTCGACTGCTCATAACAATGCTTCAACTTTCAGATGACCTCCTCCAATGATCTAGGCTCATGAAACTCAATACAGTCTATATATGCATCTAGTAATCCACTGATGAATCTTCGAACCTTGGCCTTCTCCTTCCTAAGGTAAGGCACATATATCAAAAGATCTAAAAACCTACTAGTATGCTCATCATCCGTCATAGAACCCATCCACAACTCATAAAATTCCTTAGCTTTGTCATCATAATACCTCTCAGACAAGTACTAATTATTGAAGAGGCTTTCAAATGCATGTCAAGTCAAATCCTCCTCATGTATACCTTTGACATTCTTCATTTCTTCCCACCAAATATCCACTTTACCTTTGAGAATTAAAGTTGCTATCTTTTTTTTATAACTCTATTTTCCACTCCATTATAGTAAAAGAAACCAAATATCAACTTATCTCAATTGCTTGGCTAAAATGCGTCTCCTTTCACCTATTATTTTACTTATCGAAGATTTATCCCATGTTAAAAGGGTGAAATTACATAATTGATAAATTTCTCATAATTATTTTACTAACATATTATAATTATGAGATAATAATTATTTCATAATTGAGATAATTGAGAAAAAAACTTATAATTGTGAAAAAGGTTTCTAGAGTTTGTCATTCCAAAGGAGATCAACATGAACCACTTGTGTATGAGTTGGCTAGGGATCCATTATTATAGAATTTTACTAACTTCTAAAGACCCTAGGTGTCTAGATACATTCTCGTAGATGGTATAATGAGCCTATATAATCTCACCAAGAGGAAAGGGGGCAAGCAAAGAGTATCCAAAATATAGAGCAAGAGCTATGTTGTCTTGGGAGAGGAGACCATACTGCAATTTGGAGGAGAGGATCTTATTCGTTGAAGGTATACATTTGATGTAATTTCCTTTATATTGTTAATAAAAATCTATGTTCCATTCCTTACCTGAATTTTCGTTCAGTGTGTTATATATCGTATCTATTGCTTTTGATTTGACGATCTTACGAGGAAGATCACTTGTCATCTTCATTTAGTTGTGACTGTGTGCATGGATAAAGATTTGTTGTGGACGTTGTTAGTGTCAGTGTCTTCACACTGCCATCAGTGATCATAAGTTACTCTTTTTCATTCTATAATAGGAGTCCCATTCTGATGAGGTTTCATTCCATTAGGTCATGGATCTACTGATGGTAGGGTTTATTCTGTTTTTCCCTCATGATATATACCTGTCGACCTCCTTTCATACTTTTCAGTCATGACTTATGTTCATTTCTGCAATTCATTTTATTAAATCCTAGGGTTTGGTCTCATTAGGTCTTAGGGTTTCCACCATGGTCAAAATTCAATGATTATTGCTAATAATGGCCAGCAGAGACATGAGGAGGTCAATCATAATTTGTTAATTTGTAAGCTTAATGAAGTTCTCACCTCAAAACTAGTTTTGAGGTGAGAATAGAGCATTTGTATTTTATATTTAAATTTGATGTAATTTTATTGTTCTCATATGTAATAAATGGTTCCATGCTGCTCTTGGTCACCTGGTGATATTTCGAAGTACCTGCCACTGTAAAAATCAAAAGAGTTTGAGCATCAGTCCACCTATCAAAGCAAAAAGACCAAGCATCAAAAAATAGAGTTCTGGAAAAAGAAAATAGACATTATGAAAGTGGGTTTTCAACAACAAAAATCAAAAAGTGAAAGCTATATAAAGCCATATCTCTATTGATCATTTCATTGTGTTAGTGTTGAAGTCAAAGTGCCAAAAGGAGAGCTAAGAAGCGATTTTTAAGTGTCATTGAGCAAAAGAGTGAAGTCGCTGCGTTTTTGGAGAAATTTTGACCGGTGCTGCACTTTTGAGGAGGGCGTTGTGCATCTGACTTGGCGTTGCACACCTGGCAGTGTTTTCCTTTGTAAATTTGCACAGGTGCTGCGCATCTAGGGAGGCACTATGTACCTCTGTGAGGTGCTGTGCATCTACCTAGGCAAGTTCTAAATCGACTAAAGCTTTCCCAAACTCTCAAATTCACCTCAAAATCTTCAAATTCTCTCTCTTTCAAGTAAGTACACTTGTCATAGCTTATGAATCAAGGTTTTGTTTACCAAATTTTGGTGTTGTGCATTTTTAGTATCAAACCCTAGTTTCTAGGGTAAAGACCTAGAGTTCCTCATTTCATAAGTATTATAGAAACCCTATCTACTTGCCATTCCCTAAACTAAACCCCATTCCCATTTACATATTTCCTAAATCCCATTTCCCTCATACATTTTCCCCATTCCCACTTACACTCTCCCCAAAACACTGCAAATCCCATTTACACTCCCTAAACCCTATTTACATATCATACTCTTACATACTCCTCCATATACTCTTCCCACTCTATTCCTCCACCCTGTTTTCACTATATTACTCACTATTGTCCATATATAACCACAAGTGTTCACAGCCACAAAAAAGCAATGGAAAGAGACAGTGAGTATGAGTTTGAAGAAGACACCCTCAGTGATAGTTCTAGGGAAAGAAACATACAGCAGAGGAAGCCTCATAAAGGAGGAAGAATTATTAGAGAGGAGCCTATTAGTTTGAGGGAGTTGCAATCCTGTCCACTTGCCATTTCTTGCTTTAAACACTAGGCATGCTTTGATTTTTGTGAGATGATAGAAAGAGTCAGATTTCATCATGAGTTGGCTAGGTTATTTGTGACTCATTTGCACAGTAATGAAGTAACCCTTGCCGGAATAACATTCACCATATCACCAGCTACCATCTCAAAGGCTACAGGTATTCCAGATGTGGGTGAAAATTGGTACAAAGGTCAAGATATTGATGAGGAGTACTATGAGCCTTACATCAAGGCTAGATACAAAGACAAAATGAAGAGAGTATTCCCCTTCAAGTTTTTGGATGACAGGTATGCTCCATTGATGAAAATCATTATCAAGTACTTCACTTGTGAAGGTAGGTTCTCCCGATTGTATGCCTACCACATTAGACTTCTCATGCATTTCACTAGAGTAAAAATGATTAATATCCCTCACTTCATGTTCAGAAACATTGAGAAGATGGCACATATTGTAAAGAGGAAGCCATACCCCCAGCAGTTGAATAGCATTTTTCATTACTCTTTGATTGAAATCATTTTTCTACATCAACTGAACCTTCTTAACATGCCATGGGAGACTTTCATTTCTCATGAGATGTTAAAAGGCCCACAAATCTTTCCATCAGTACATCATGAAGAAGGTGGACCTTCAAGCCATGAAAAAGCCAAAGAGACTGAAACTGTTAGAGTGCCAGTGTTTGTGATATACAAGAGGGGTAATAGGAAACTTTTTGCAGCTGCTAAGCAAGTATTTTCTCCACAAGGTGTGGAAGGGGTCATGCCTTCGTCATTAGGCCACAGGAAAATGCTATCTCCACAAGGTGTGGAAGGGGCTTTTCCTTCTGCTTCAGCAAAATAGGTACAGGTTGAGAAGCAAAGCAAAGGAAAAAGTAAGGGCAAGAAAAAGGTGCAAGAAAAGGATCTTAGTGATGATCATGAGAGAGATTTCAATCTTGTTGAGGATTAGGAGCCAGAGTAGCACTTCACTCATCATGGAGTTGACATTATTGATTTGAAAGCTCAGGATCCAAAGACTGTCAAAGACATGATCATAAAGGAACAAGAGGCTGAAATACAATCCTTGTCAGATAACTTAGAGAGGGCTAAGTTCATCATCAAATATTTAGAGCAAGAAAACAAACAATTGAGTGACAAGCAAGTCCTCATGGAGCTACAAATGATCAAAGAAAACAGGCAAAAGGCCAAGGAGGCTAATGTCAAGTTGACTTCAATTGAAGAAGAGATTGAGAATGATAGGGAAACTTGGCTTGAGAGGGTCAATATACACCTTAACAGGCTGATTGAGAAGGCTAACAGGGACAAGAAGATGCTTCACCACATGGCCTATCATTACTTGACCCAAAACAAAATCTGTAACATAAGAATCAGGAAACTTAAAGCTAGGTTGAGGAAAGATTTAAAGAGAAAAAAAGAGAAAGATTAGATGAAGATATTAGCTGAAACCTCACTAGCCCAACAAAGTAACTAATGGTGGTGTCCTATGCCAAATCTAGGCAACTTTTGATGATTTTTTGTTTTTTTTTTTTTTCAAATTTTGAAATTTTGAAAACAGGAAATTGGCCTAGATGCACAGCGCCATCGGCGCTGCGCTTTTAACTAGAGCACTTTTTGGAGGAGAGGCTTATATATTTGGATTCAACATGATGAGAGAATTCATCCTTGAAAGTTTCAACAATTTTGGAGCAAAAAAAGGTCACCAAAAGGCAAAAAAACTACCAAAAAGTGACCTCTCTGCCTCTTTTTGGACACACAGAAGTAGCCTTGGGAGATTTTAGTTTTGAGGGGACAAATGACCTCCAAATACAGAAATTCAAATTGTGCCAGAAACTAGATAGGAAGAACTTTCCAATGAGCCATATTGGGCTAAATTTGGCTAAATTTAAGGCCTCCAAAAGTGGGTGGAAAGTGGCATTGCACTTTTGGCTCACGGCGCTGCGCTTTTGACCAGTTTGCCAGAAAATCCAATTTTCACCTATTCTCACTGCAAGTTGAATTTATCTCTCTTCATGGATGATTTTATGATTGTAATTAATGTCTTGGAATGTAAATGTAATAGTGAAATGATCTTAGAGGATAGATTCATCAGTTTGAGGTGGTTTTGGAGTCAATGAATCAGTTTCCATGCTTATAGAGGCAAGTTGTTCCACTACCTATATTCCTGTTCCCTGTTTGGAAATGGTTGTAACAGCTCCTTTTCTCTTGGTTTTGACCCTTGCTGGCTAGAATAGGTGGTTTCATGTATGTATTATGTATTTTTTCTGTCATTAGCAAAGGTTGGACTCTCTTGGATGCTCTGAGCTATATTGTACACCTTTATCAGCAATTTGGCAAGGAAATAAACTAGGATTTGCAGCTATTTTTATGGGATACTTGTGGTATGGTGTTTCTTCATATTTTCTTATTATTTTATTAGTTTTTCTTATGTTTTATGTGTGCCACAATCTAATTCATTGCTTCTAGCTAAATGATATCAAGATAGATAGGTAGAATTCATCGGTTACAGTGCTCTACCTTGGGACCATTTAGTTTTTGATGTTTTCTACTCTTTGAGAAGGATACATGATATTTGCATGCCATCCTCAGCTCCTCTCCAGTTTTAGACCTCTCATCTCACTCAATTTCAAGTGCCAAAGCACCTACCCACCTTGCCCCATAGAACACCCTGCATCCTGATTTGATTTCCCGGACCCAAAACTGCCTGGCTCCATTTGACCTAGCAAAAAAACCAACAAAATCAATCAAAAAACCCTAGAGCTACTATACCTAGCCTAAAATCCATATCTGATTCAGTCATCTTGACTAATATTAACAAGGAGAGAGCCCTCTCCCGACCTGGTAGGGCTAGCTACCAGGTTAAGCTTGGTTTGTGGTTATCCTAGGATTACCTTTCTTCAGCCTGAGGTCAATCTAGGCTCTAACAAACATGTTGGATTGCTTGAGTGGAGTGAAAGATCTTCATCAAAGTCAAAATCTTTCCCTGACATGCAGGTATTCCTGGTGTGGTCCCTTATCTTTATAACATAGATCTGATTGTTTGTTGCATGATTGGGCATTTGGGTTGGGAATTAGCTTATTATTCCATTTATGTTATTCTTCTCTATCTAGTGATCTGATTTGGACACAAGATCACAAAGAAACAAATCGTTGTTGAATTACCTTCAACAGAACTGGTGCTTTCATTTAGAGCATTATTGGGTGTCATTTTTTACCTATTTTCTGCACATTCTTTCCCCTGTTTTGACCTTTCTGTCCTCCAGGACTGTGCACTTATATGACCAAACTCCCTGTTTTCTTACCTTTTTTATCCATTTTACTATCATGTTACTTTGCTATACTTCACTGAATAATACAAGGCTTTATTCCTTTTTGTGGCTAACTGGGAGAGCATTGACGAAGTATTTTGGGAGGTTCATCTTTTCAGGTGTTGGCTCGCAAGAACGAAGCTATGAAGCAGACAGGTAGCAAGGATTAACTTTAGGAAAGGGTAGAAAGGTTCGTTGTTAGACCCCAAGTGTTGTTACAGGTTGCTACTACACACTAGGTGTTGTTACAGGTTATTGTTGTTACAAGTTGTTTTTGTTACGGATTGTTGTTACACATTGGATGCTGCTACATATTGGATGTTGTTAAACCTCACATTAATCTACTATCACACCAACAATGTTGTCGTCAGTTATGTCGCATCATCCCCAACCACCATTCACTTAATGTTGTTGCACCAAAGCTGGAAATGTGGGTATTATTCCACATAATAGCTGTCAATAGTAGGGATTGTTTATTTTTTAAGCAACAAGACTCCAACAACTGCAAATGATGTATATTTATTTAGTAATAGGTTGTAACTTATTTATTTTCAATCAGCATGAGAATCGAGAGATTCTCGTGACTGATCTGTTTCTAAATTTCAAGTTGTATTAGTTATAAAATACTAGACTCTTTATGTATCAAAAGACAACATATAGAAGAGTACCGTTACTCTGTTTCAGTTATTCTAAATTTATTTTTATATCAATTAGCACAGTGATGCTATTACTACTTTCCAACTGATTTGTTAATCACTTTCATGTTCTTCCTGTGCCTTGCTGAGGAGGAAGGACCCTCCTCTTTGGCAGGGATTGCAGTGATATAGGTAGTGTATATTCTAGTTTAGTTAATTGATTTATGGTTTCTCGTTGTTGCTGTACAAATCGTGGATTACATTCACTGTTGTTTCTATCTATCTTATGCTATTACACTGAGTTAATCAAGAGAGTTGTAATAACCAACTGGAGTAAATGTTAGTTTTTGTGTGGCACGCCGTTACTTTAATAATTGTGATTTATGATTTAATTCTATAGGGTGTTTTTATATCTACACACATGGTTTAATTCGGAAATTTAGATCAGCGACATATTTTACAATTTTCTTCATTTCTTCTACTTGGCTGGAGTGTATCGGCACAGATAGTGCGAACTCCATTGAAACAGAAAGACCTACCCTAGGTCGACAATTAATGTTGTAGTCTGAGTCAATTAAGGTTGATTAAAACAAAACTACATTTTGGCGTTGTTACCGGGGATGGCAAGTTGACGATACAGTCAACCAAGTTTTTGTTTGATTTAGAGTGATCCTATTCCATATTTCTTGGGTAGTAAGACAAGAGGTAAGAACGTGCACATACTTAGGACATTTTGATACTTTCTTAGTGCGTATTCAGCTCTTCAGTCGCTGAGTGGTAAGACGAGAGGTAAGAGCCTACGCATCGCTCTAACATACCTGGGTGCACTCACCACTATTGAAGACTGAGACACTTAGAGCATGATTTAATGGACATAGGGTCCATGTTTGCACTTGTAGGACTAACAGAGATACTGAAATCACCCCCACTCTAATAAGTCACAAGAATGACGGGTTGTAAAAAGGAAACAAAGGTTTAAGATTTGGGAAGGAAGACATTTATCTAGGAATTAATCTCCAAGGAAGAAAAAGAATAGTCGAAATCTTAAAGGAATGCAAGGAAAACATAGCCACAGAAGGTTGTTACTCCCATAGTAAAAGAAGAAACCTCCAATCCCTCCATCTCGAGACCATATCATTCTAAGGCTAGTACTCATACCCCCAAGATCAAGTATTTGATTTATCAGCAAGAAGGGGAAGTTAGTAGCCATAATTTGAGGACCAAGGGGCAAGGGGAAACCGAGGGGGAACATCAAACACCCGTGACGGAAAAGAACCTATTGATTTATCAATATTTGGATACAGGTAGTGCGGTGAAACAGCCAGCCCCAGGGGTATCTGAGGCACTAATCATGTCTGCAGGGCCATCACAAACGCAACTCGAATAATGTTTGCTACAGAAAGTGTTAGAAGAATTAATCATGGGAGAAAACAATGATAACAATGCTAAAACAGACACCACTACCACTACCTTTGAATTCCCTATTAGGAATATCGGAGGTGAAGGTCACATGAAAAATATTCCTATATCATCCTTACCATCCTTCCAGGGGATGACTGTGGAAGATCTAGATACATTTCTATTTTAGTTTGATGTCCTATGGAGAAGTTATGATTATACAACAGATGCTTATATGTTAAAGTTATTTCCTGCTACCTTAAAAGGAACAGCCTTGATATGGTTCAGGGGATTAGGCCCCGCTTCCATTTCAATGTGGAATGTTATGAAGGAGATGTTCTTGTCAAAGTACCGGGAATATTGTAGGACCAGGGACATAAGCGAATATATATTTAGAATGACATAGAAGGAGGAAGAAATCCTAGAATATTGTGGAACGGTTCCACTACAATCTGCAGAGGTCGAAACACAATGATTTAGACCCAAAAGTATCAAAGACTATATTTATCAGAGGAATGAGGGATGACTTCCTTAACACCCTAAACCTATTAGGAAAAGGGGATATATCACAAGAGCCATTCACTAAAATTGTAAATATCTGCCTACGATGCTCTCGAGGATCATCTAAAGGAAGAAGTACAATTCGGGATGCCTCTATTCGCATACAAAAATCTGCAGGCGGAGGAGTATCTAGAGCGGAGATCGGAAATTTGTTCAAAAATTTCAAGACCGATATCCTTAGTACTCTGTCGGCCCAGATAACAATAGCACAGACCAAAAAGGCACAAGCAGAAGCTAATACACCCCTGGTCGTGTTCTGTCTGACTTACCGGAAGAAACATCCTTACAGGGAATGCAAATTGAACAACATGAGCCTATGTAATATTTGCGAGCTGGAGCATTCGATAGAGAAGTGTCCAGAGCTTCCCATACTAAAGGTAATAGTCATAGAATCAAGTGAAGAGGTTTATTCCTCTTACTTCATCGTACCAAGGAGGCCATGGCAGCCACGACCTCTAGGTATGCCTCAAGACTTTTTCTCTTTCAATTCGTGGAACAATTCATATAATAACCAATAATATATGTTTAGTCAATTTAGTGTTCCTAAATTGATGTCATTAATTGTCAACCCGGGGCTCGTAAGCTGATGAAGTGAAGGTGTACTATATGTACTTAAGCAACCTCTTAGAGCTTTTTGTCGTTTGGGGTGTTGTTTGTGGTTAATTTATCTTCCTAAGATGGAGTGGTGATTTATAAAGAGATGAGTGATGGTGTGTGTAAGGTGAATGGTGTGTGATCAGTGGTTTCTAACTACTTGCTGAAAAGGAAAAGCTTGAAGGAAATAAATAACTTGAAATGACTTGAAAGCAAAGAACCACTTTCTAATGGCATTAGACACCATTCATGTTGCTGCAAATAAAAGGTAAGAAAATCAATTAAAAGACCAATGATAAAGTTTATCTCTTCCTAACTCTCTGCCTCTAACACATAGTACTGTGTAAGACATGATTAGGAAGTAGCTAAAGATAAGTCTAAGAAATGATAAAAATGAGAAAAATCTACTTTAAAGACTAGTTATGATGTTCAGCTCTCTCTAACTCTCTGCCTCTAACACATAGTACTGTGTAAGACACGATTAGAAAGTAGTTAAAGATTAGTCTAAAAAGCACTCAAAGCCAGCTGTAAGTTATTAGTATTCTAATCTCTAAAAGATAAACAATTTGTGATAAAGAGACCATTCATATGTTAGCAGACAACTTTGAGAAAAAATACTAAAAATCAGCTATGAAAATAAAGTAAAGGCAACAGCTTTGAATCTGTCAACTGAAACTACCAATAGATATAAAGCAAATACATAAACACAAAAGCAATCCCGGGTTAAAAACCTGCAAAAGAGCAATGCTGATCAGCTTAAAATAAAGGCTGGAAATGAAATAACAAGAAAGTAAATCAAGCTGTACATGTTTCAAAGAAAGAAATGCTGAATGGAAAATAAGGAAATGTTGAACATAAAATACATAAAATACTATACAAGGCTAACATGAACAGGGGCCCTCCATTCATATCATCCAAAGAAGACTCAGGAAATTGTAAATTTCAGAACAGCACTGCTTCTATTACTCCATGTGTAGAAAAATACAGTCAAGAGTGCTAGAACAACACTATAAAAACAGAGTCTTCGAATGCACTAAAATGATAACAAGTTTATAAAATGCAACAACTCAAAAGTAACATTAAGCGTATGCAAACGCTAGTTTTTATAGGCATCTGAAAGACGGCCTAATGCGTACAGCTAAAACTGAAAAACAACTAACTGTCATGCGTAATTAAGGTTCAGAACACGTCATAAGTCTGCGTGGATGAGCTGGAGGTTTTGGTCGTTATGGGCATTGAATCCAGAGTTGGATTATGTTCCCAACGGCCTGCATAAGACGGACAAGTCACTGTTTGAACTGACGTGACCCAACAGCTTACGTATCACCATTAAGCTGCCTTTGTTGACCGTAACTTGACCCTCGTTGACCGGAGGTACAGATGACGTGGATGGCTGAACAGATAGCACAGGAACCTCGAGCACCTTGATTCCTAAGTGCCCATGTGGCTCATTTGGCAAAATGACACGTGGAACCTTGAGATTAACAAAAAGGCTGCGGGATCATCAGATGGCTGCGGAATCAGCAGATGGCTGCGGAATGCCTGTAAATATGTCAAAATCTAAACAAAACAGTCACACATTAGCAAAATTCCTTAATCATGCTTAAAGTCATATAATGTAATGATCTGGGTTGGTTTGCAAGGAAAATGAGGCAAAAGTGAGAGATGAATGAGGGAAAACTATAAGTAATGGTGGATAATCAAGTGTAAAGTAGAGGCTCTACATACCCCCACTACGAGGGTATTGCATGTCCTCATGCAATCAAAAACATTGCTCAGTCCACCTACTGGGATGCCTCTGCCAAGACATCCAACCTTCTCTTCTTTCTCTGTGTGGCCACATTAACTCTTGGTCTTTTCATCAAACACCTGAATTTCAGATTGATTAAAGCTCTGTTTAATTTTCTGCATCTCTTCTTGAGCTTTTTGTTTTCCTTTTGCCACAGGCCCATATGAAGCATGGTGTTATCTTAGACCATCTTGTCCACATTTCCCTGTATCTTCAGTTTTTCATTTTCTTGTTTGATGTGGTGATTTAGTACCTCTAGCTCAAATATTTCCTGCTTCAGTGATTGGACTTGTTGCTCCAGGGGTTGAGCAGTGCTTGGCCCAGCAACTGCTTGTTCTAGCGTCTCCAGGTAATTATAAACTTTCTGTTGATCAGGGTCAACCTCCGGTGACCGCTTTGGGCTAGGTTCATACTGAAATTCGGATCCATGTTCAAATTCAGGCTCATGCTCAAAAGGACTTTCCTCACGTGGAGGACTGGTCTCAACATACTCAGCGTGTGGAGAACTTTTCTCAAAGTCAGGTTTTGTAGCACCTTTTTGAGGTGTGCTCAAGTCAATGAAGACTGACTTTTTGTTCTCTGTGACCCCCTTTTTGTTTTGTAATCTGCTGCTCCTTCTCACGGAGGTGGTACTCTGTTTTTCTTTTTGTGCCTTTTGTTTTTGTTTTTCCACCTTCTTGGAAAGGGCAGTTTCATGGAGTTTGGCCATTCTTTGTGCTAAGGGCTGAGTATCTTCTTCACTAGAGTTCTCAGGAGTAGCGTAAGTTTCTTGAGCTACAGCTTTGCCTTTATCTTTCTTTTGTTTCATCCTACTCTCTTTTCTCTTTTGAGCAACTTCTTGGGCAAGTTCTGAAAGGGTTTATGTGATGATTCCTTGAGCTGTTTGATCAGTGTCCACAGTAGGCTCAGGATCAATTTCATGTTCAGAATGATGTACATCAGTTTCTTCTTCAATCTGTTCTTGGACAATTTCCTCTTGGACAACAGTTTCAGGGGTAGCCTCTTTTCTTTTTCTTCTACTCTTTCTAGGCACAGAGGTTTCTCCTGCTTCTTCAAAATGGTTTCTCACAAGAAATTTCTTCCAGGTATCTCTTTTTGCTTTCAACTGTTCCTCAACTAGCATCTTAACAAGACCATGATGGTACAGATGTGGTTCAATGTTATTTGGGTTCCTTTAGGCAATTGAACACATTTTTCCAAGACTTGAGAGTAGAAAATATGGAAGGTTAATATCATCTCCTAAGAAATGCATCATGACTTTGGCATGGTAAACATATAAAACTCCAAACCTTCCCTCACAAGTAAAGAATTTTTGCACTAATAACAGTAAAGTTGTCCATTCTTCCTTGACATAAGTAACAGGAATCCCTTTTGTAAAAATGCTGGTATCCATACCTGGGTTCTTTAAGATTTGCTTCCACTGTTGGTCTTGTATTGATCGGTTTTTAAACCATCTTTCTCCAGTTTGTGGGAGTGAAGTGGCCTGTGCTATACTGCTCTCAGTGACTGTAAACTTCAGGTCCCCTATCTCCACTTGATTGTCTTTATCTCTGAAGGAACGTGCAAAGGCCTTCGTAACCTCTCTGTGGTAACCTCTGAATTTCTGGATGCATTGGAGCCAGTTTTCTTTCTGCAAAGCGTCTTTAACTTGAGGATATCCCTCCAGAAATTTTGAACCCCCAGGTTCTACTCTCAAGAGTTTACCCATTGGTTCTACGGCTCTGTTCTTAAAAATTTTGGAAAAGGGAGGTTACACGGCTTCAACAGTGGCCTTAACACAGTGAATTTACGGCTCTGTTCTAAATCAAAAGGCTACACGGCTTCAACAGTGGCCTTAACACAGTGAATTTACGGCTCTGTTCTAAATCAAAAGGCTACACGGCTTCAACAGTGGCCTTAACACCGTAAATTTACGGCTCTAATGTAACAGCCGTAACACTGATAACCAGAATTAGCAGAGAGGAAGACGTAAAACAGAGTATGGCTAAGGTAGCAGCGTAGTGAGCACAGCAGAATAAGGGAAATATGGAAATGAAACAGCATGAATGGAATGATATGAGCGTATGAGGGTTATGAAATGATGGGTAGAAACGGTTAGGTCCTTAGGCTTCGATCATAGGTTTACACTTGGCTGCGGGATTATGACTTAGAGAGACGTAGTACAGTAGTCTACGTCACTTAGGTACGAAAACCTTAATGGAGGAGCAGCCGCAACTGAGTTTCAAAATCGTGATGAATCATGACCGATGAGTGGGGAGAATACGTGGATTTTTGGTCGAATGATGGGAAAAACTAGTAATCATTACATTAAATGGCAAGAAACATAACCCCGGCAACGGCGCCAAAATGTTTAGTCAATTTAGTGTTCCTAAATTGATGTCATTAATTGTCAACCCGGGGCTCGTAAGCTGATGAAGTGAAGGTGTACTATATGTACTTAAGCAACCTCTTAGAGCTTTTTGTCATTTGGGGTGTTGTTTGTGGTTAATTTATCTTCCTAAGATGGAGTGGTGATTTATAAACAGATGAGTGATGGTGTGTGTAAGGTGAATTCTAGATGAGTGAGGGTGTGTGATCAATGGTTTCTAACTACTTGCTGAAAAGGAAAAGCTTGAAGGAAATAAATAACTTGAAATGACTTGAAAGCAAAGAACCACTTTCTAATGGCATTAGACACCATTCATGCTGCTGCAAATAAAAGGTAAGAAAATCACTTAAAGGACCAATGATAAAGTTTATCTCTTCCTAACTCTCTGCCTCTAACACATAGTACTGTGTAAGACACGATTAGGAAGTAGCTAAAGATAAGTCTAAGAAATGATAAAAATGAGAAAAATCTACTTTAAAGACTAGTTATGATGTTCAACTCTCTCTAACTCTCTGCCTCTAACACATAGTACTGTGTAAGACACGATTAGAAAGTAGTTAAAGATTAGTCTAAAAAGCACTCAAAGCCAGCTGTAAGTTATTAGTATTCTGATCTCTAAAAGATAAACAATTTGTGATAAAGAGACCATTCATATGTTAGCAGACAACTTTGAGAAAAAATACTAAAAATCAGCTATGAAAATAAAGTAAAGGCAGCAGCTTTGAATCTGTCAACTAAAACTACCAATACATATAAAGCAAATACATAAACACAAAAGCAATCCTGGGTTAAAAACCTGCAAAAGAACAATGCTGATCAGCTTAAAATAAAGGCTGGAAATGAAATAACAAGAAAGTAAATCAAGTTGTACTTGTTTCAAAGAAAGAAATGCTGAATGGAAAATAAGGAAATGCTGAACATAAAATACATAAAATACTATACAAGGCTAACATGAACAGGGGCCCTCCATTCATATCATCCAAAGAAGACTCAGGGAATTGTAAACTTCAGAACAACACTGCTTCTATTACTCCATGTGCAGAAAAATATAGTCAAGAGTGCTAGAACAGCACTATAAAAACAGAGTCTTCGAATGCACTAAAATGATAACAAGTTTATAAAATGCAACAACTCAAAAGTAACATTAAGCATCTGAAAGACGGCCTAATGCGTACAGCTAAAACTGAAAAACAACTAACTGTCATGCGTAATTAAGGTTCATAACACGTCATAAGTCTGCGTGGATGAGCTGGAGGTTCTAGTCGTTATGGGCATTGAATCCAGAGTTGGATTATGTTCCCCACGGTCACCGTTTGAACTGACGTGACCCAACAGCTTACGTATCACCGTTAAGCTGCCTTTGTTGACCGTAACTTGACCCTCGTTGACCGGAGGTACAGATGACGTGGATGGCTGAACAGATAGCACAGGAACCTCGAGCACCTTGATTCCTAAGTGCCCATGTGGCTCATTTGGCAAAATGACACGTGGAACCTTGAGATTAAGAAAATGGCTGCGGGATCATCAGATGGCTGCGGAATCAGCAGATGGCTGCGGAATGCCTGTAAATATGTCAAAATCTAAACAAAACAGTCACACATTAGCAAAATTCCTTAATCATGCTTAAAGTCATATAATGTAATGATCTGGGTTGGTTTGCAAGGAAAATGAGGCAAAAGTGAGAGATGAATGAGGGAAAACTGTAAGTAATGGTGGATAATCAAGTGTAAAGTAGAGGCTCTACAATATCCATGACAATATTCTACCCATCCTTCAGCATAGTTCTATTCACCCTAGAACCAATGGTCTCCATCTCCTCTTATTCAATATCCTCAATCCCAACCATACCCATGGAAATAGAACTGGAGAGGAAATGCCCAAAATTCAGCTTTGCCTACACTATCCATGCAACAATAGCTGTAGTTGCCTCCTTTCCAAGCTCCTTCTCCTCCACCACCTATGCGACCCCAACTATTGGGCACGGAATACCCCCACAGCATGTTTTTTGGGCTCAAAGCCCAGGTTTTGGTCAAATGTATTGTAAGACTCCGAAAATTGCAAGCGCAAAGCGCGAAGTATAGGTTGAGTCATAAGGGTTGTCCTTGTGAGTATTGTAAAGTAATATAATGTCATGTCAGCATACCCATGGTCCACGGACCATGGGATTGTATAAATAGAGTGAGGCTCTAAGGTGTAAAGATAGCCAATGGGAGAGATAGATGAATATGAATGGTTCAAGCATAGAGTAAGAGTCTAAGTGTATTGGGTCGTAGTAGTAGGAAGAGGCTCTCCAGCTGAGTGCACAAAGGCCTAGTAGAGTCCGCAGCTGAGTGCGCGGACCCCTACAGCTGAGTGCACTGGGTGGTGTCGAGTCTGTAATATTGAATGAAGAATAATAAAGAGAAATCCATACCAATTTGTGTGCATCTGCTTGTGTATTTCCTTCTTTACATTTATAATGTTTTGTTTATCACGCGCACTTATATGATTGTTGGAGATACTATTAATTATCACTAGTCTTAAACAGATAAGTTAAGTAATCAGGTAATAACAGGTTAAATAGTAAGAAACTTGGGTATAATATGGATCGCGCCCCGAGTAGGGTTGTGCAAAGGTAGCATCGCAGGTTGCAAGGGACTAATATGTGCGCGTAGTGACGTGCGCGAAGGGTCAAAATGCAGACTGCCAAAAGCTCATTAGACATGCCCAAGGTGCGGAAACCTGGTTCTAGCACCCTCCCATACTACTTTGGGTGAGACCTCAGTCTGTGCTTCGCGAGCTATTGCCAAAACAGCTAGTAGTATCAGGATTTGCTTGGCTAAATCACATCTGAACCTGGGTCAGACCCATACAAGCCAACACCAACTACTTGTGTAACCTAACCCAAACCCAAACAATAAAGCAACTCAAGGCATAGAGGCTCCTACAACCTTCTAGACCTACCTTATTACCTATATGGAACTTAATGAAATACGACTGCAATCAGGCATGGTAATTAACCCTAGTCACTCCCCTATCATTACAAAGGAGGAATGTGAACCATCCATAGGAGAAGATAGAGGCTCTGAGGTGGCTATTTTGCCTACAAGAACTGATATAGAGGAAGTTGTTACATCTGTAACAGCCAACCCGCGAAGAACTGCTACATCTGTAACAGCTAATTCAGGGAAGGTTGATACACCTGTAATAACATATTCGACTGTTGTTACATAGGACCCCCCGTACCCTCAGAGACTGGTCGAACCTAGGATGGCTTCACAACCTGAATATGATTTTCTTAAGGAGTTGCAAAATTTGTATGTACAAATTCCTCTACTACAAGCCCTTAAATAAGTACCTAACTATGCCAAGATAGTGAGGTATGTGTTCATCAAGAAGCCTAGGAGGAAGCTTAAAGACCTTGCCACTATACAAGTGATTGGAAAGTTATCTGAATTAATGTCTACTTAGCCTTTCCTTACTAAGTACAATGATTCAGGAAATCCTACCGTCACTGTCTACATTAATGATTAGCCCATAGCCAATACATTGATTGATCTTGGGGATTCCATTAATGTAATGATGAAATATCTCTTTATCGCTCTTGGGCTACAGGGACTCAGACACACTCCTACTGTGCTGGAATTGGTAGATAACTCCCATTTTAAACCTAAGGGGATGTGACAAGATATAGTGATTACGATAGCTTCCTAGAGATATCCAGCTGATTTCCTTATCGTACATCCCAACTCCAATTTGTGAGGGCATCCGTTGATCCTAGGGATACCTTGGTTGGCCACTGCAGATGCATTTATAGGCTGTAGGATGAGATCCATGGTGATCTCGGATGGCCAAGCAACATAGAACCTTAATATTTATCCCCAAAAACCAAATATGGATGTGTACAACCCTTGGTGGGATGAGTGTGAACCTGAGTTAGATCTTTCCCTGCCACTCCTCACTCTGCAGAAAGCCCAGTATTTCAAAGATGAGTCAGAAGATGATGGTTTTAATGGTTTTATTAGTAATTCACTTTCTGTTAAAAATAAAAATGAGGAGGAAGAGGTGGAAGATATAGATTTTGAACAAATGAGAACCACTCCAAATATTTCTAGCAATCCAATTGAGATTGAATCTGGAATGTTTTTGAATGTTGATACAAATTTGACTACTGAACAGAACAAACAAGTGTTGAAAATGTTACAGAAGTATAAAAAAGAATTTGCATGGGATTATACGGATATGAAAGGGATCCACCCTAAACTACGCACTCACCATATTTATTGGAAGGATGGTTGCAAACTAGTCAAACAACCACAATGCCACATGAACCCTGCACTAAAGGAAGTGGTGAAATAAGAATTACAAAAATTCCTGAGTGCTAATTTTATTTATACAATATCTAATAGTCAGTGGATGTCACAGCTTGTCATCGTTCCTAAAAACAATGGCAATTGGAGAGTCTATGTTGATTATAGAGAACTCAACAAGGCCACTCAAAAGGACCATTTTCCATTACCATTTATAGATTAGGTCCTTGATACTCTCTCTAGAAAGAATTTTTTATTATTTTTGAATGGATTTAGTGGCTACATTCAGATATAGTTTAACCTGCAAGAGCAATATAAAACAACCTTTACTTGTCCTTTGGGAACCTATGCATACAAACTGCTACCTTTTGGGATTTGTAATGTGCCAGCAACCTTCCAAAGGGAAATACTGGGAATTTTTCTGACCTATTGAATGACTGTCTGGAAATATTCATGGATGATTTCACACCTTATGGAGATGCTTTTGAAACAACAATAGTCAGTTTGGAAAAAGTGCTAGAGCGATGTGTACATACTAATGTTGCCTTGAACACTAAGAAATGTCACATGATGATGACTGAAGGGAACGTGGTTGGACATTACATTTATGCTGACGGAATCAAGGTAGACCCTGAAAAAATAGAGGTAATTCTAAAAATCCCAACCCCCAAAATTCAGAAAGAGGTATGTAGTTTCTTGGGGCATGCAGGGTATTACAGAAGATTTATAGAAAAAATTTCAAGAATTGCATCGCCATTATTTTCCTTGCTCATGAAGGATGTTGATTTCTTGTGGACAGGGAAGTGTGAGTAGGCCTCCTTAAAGCTGAAATGCTATGTATCAGTAGCTCTGGTCTTGCGAGGACCTGTTTGGGAATTGCCATTTCACATAGTTATGGATGCATCAGATATTGTTGTAGGTGCTATTTTGGGCCAACTGGAGGATAAGAAACCTTACACTATTTACTAAATAAATAAAAATATAACTCCAGTTGAGCTCAACTACATAGTGACCAAGAAGGAGTTCTTAGCAATCGTGCATGCCATCAATAAATTCCAGAATTGCATCACTGGGTAGCAAGTATTACTACACACTAACCATTTTTCCATTTGTTTTTTAATGAATAAGCCAATTAAAAATGGTAGGATTACATGTTGGTTATTACTGTTACAAGAATTTGATATCACTATTGTAGATAAGCTTAGAAAAGATAAGGTAGTAGCTGAATTTCTTTCTAGGCTAACTATTGATGATAGTTGCACTCCTACTGAAGATTCTTTCCCTAATGAATATATTTTGCTATTTCTACTTACTCACCTTGGTATGCAGATATAGCCAATTATCTTGTTGCAAGGAAGTTTCCCCAGTATTTGTCCTCCAAGGAGAAAAGGAGAATAATACAACAAAGTGCTACATATACCTGGATAGATGGGAACATCTGCCACACTAGACCTGATTTCCAGATCAGACGATGTGTTAGAAAGGACGAGGTCTTTGATATTCTCAAATTTTGCCATGAGGAACCTTCCGGAGGACACTTTGCAGACAAACAGATAGGATACAAAGTCCTTTCAACAGGGTACTAGTAGCCAACAATATTCGAGGATGCCAAGAAGTTTGTGAAGGGATGTGATAGTTGTAAAGGATGGCCAACCACTGCAATCAAATGAGATGTTGTTATAGCCCCATATCGTCATTCAACCTTTTGAGAACTGGGCTCTAGATTTTGTGGGACCAATCAATCCTTCATCTATACAGAGATCCTACATCTTGGTTTGTACTGACTATGTCACAAAATTGGTTGAGGTGAGGGAACTTATCATAGCCATGAAGCAGGTTGTCTCAGACTTTTTTTTTGTAATACATCTTCGTTCGGTTTGGCATACCCAGGGAGATAGTCACAGATGGAGGGCCACAGTTCACATCTCATAAGATCCAGGAGTTGGTCAAGAAATATAAAATCCATCATAGAATCACAACACCTTATCATCCACAAGAAAATGACCAGGTAGAAAGCATTAACAAAGTCATTGAGGGAATCCTTACTAAGATTGTGGCCAGTCATCGAAGAAATTAGGTTAAAAAACTTCTAGAACTGTTATGGGCATACAAGAATACATGGAGGAGCACCACTGGATTCTCACCATATGAACTTGTGTATGGCAAGAACCCTTTGTTCCCCATTGAATTTGAAATTAAGACACTAAGGAGAACATTGCAGGTTAATTTGGATTTGGCTACAGCACAAAGGCAAAGATTGAACCATCTCAATGAATTGGAGGAAAAATGGTTGGACGCTATCTAACAAACGGAGATTATCCAACAAAAAAGAGCTAAGTGGCATGATAGATTTATAAAGAATAAGCAGTTCCAGAAAAGAGATTGGGCTCTCTTATATGACTCAAGGTTTAAAGACTTCAAGGATAAGCTTTGCACCACATGGCTAGGTCCTTATGAGGTAGATATAGTCTTTGACAATGGGACTGTAAATTTGGAGACCATTGATAGTGCGAGGACACCATTACTTGCGAATGGGCATTGTCTTCGGTTGTATCACAAACCTACCTCGAAGGATTCATTTGTCAACATTGTCACAAATTCGAATCTACAAGTTACGGGAACAGGGGAAATCCCCCCTGTGCTGCAAAAATTTTAATCTTTCCAATAAGTGTAATAGCTGAAAACCACCTAATGGTGGTTGTTACACCTTCAAACTTTCAAAAAAAAATGTAATAATAATAATAATAATTTGGTTGCGAAAACCTTTCTCAGGGGAAGATAAACACTTTTGTAGTATTTGAAAACCACCTGGTGGCAGCTATTACACCCTCTGTAACAACATTTGTTATTCCAAAGTATATCATGCAATAAGTGATGTTACACGATTGTTTCTTCTTTATATTTTTGTAGAAATTAAATTAATATATATCAGTCGTCTTGGCTATTACATCTGTAACAACCGACAACTTTTCAGGTATAAAGCGAGATATTTTATTGTGATAAATAGCAAGAAAATCACTATGATCCTCGTTATCAGAATTAAGTTTTTACGTCTTACTGACTGAGTATGATTCGATGTCATGCCGCTCATTACTTCACCCCACGTGACCAAGGTATGCCATAAAAAAGGTAATATTGAATTCGTTTTATTTTATAACTATGGCAACTTAACATGATTATTGATGATCGAGGATGGCTGTCATAATTACACTGGGCAAGGGGGGGGACGAATCATATTGTGACATGACCGTCACATGATTTGTAATTATTTGAAAAATCCATCACTTAAGGCATGTGACCTAGTAATTATTGTTACCTCATGTCGAATTATACCAAAAAGGGTAAGTGCACCATTAAAGAGACCTTCCTATGACTCACCATTAAGGAAAAATTCATTGTGCAGTATGAACCATGCGTGCCAAACCCTAATCCAAAATGTTCACTTGTGCCACCGTACCACCCTACCATTTCCCCTGTTGGAAGTGTTGAATCCTCATTCAGAGTGTTCAAAGAGGAGGAAGATAATAGTACAGGCTAGAACAATTAGAGTGTGTGTCGAAGGGAAGGATAAGCAGGTGAAGCAACACTGAATTACATAAGAAATAGGAGGAGCAGTAATATGACACGAGGTAGGGTCTACAGAAGCCTTGGAAGATTGCCCTGAAGCATGCTAGGTTTTTAAAGATGCAATATGGTTTGAATTATTTCAAATATTGGAAGGATCAGACAGTAGTATAGCCATGGAATTTTCAAAGAATCTGGAGAGAAACTAGATGAAAGTCAAAGGGTTGAAATTGGAGGTCACAGAAGAAGTTATTGCCAGAGTAATAGGACTTCTAGCAGAAGGAAAGAGATGGTTTACTAATGATCCGAATTAGATCCTCAAACAACTCCATGATTGTTAAAACTTAAGAATGAATGACAAACTTCAAGAAATCGTATAGCTATTAGGAATAACCTCTGGATAATGATAATTTGTTGTCGGCACAGAGCAACAAGGACCTTCCGTCAAAGCACATTGATAGTTGGCCCATGGGGACTGTGCATGGTGTAAAAATGGCAGTTAGGAAGCTTAGACCAGAAAATGGAGGCCGTTTTTGATGCGCAATTAGCACATTGCGCATTGCTGGGAAAAACCCCTCAAGAAGGAAAAGCCTTGAGTGCTCGGTCACAAGGGAAGCCAAGAAACCATGGGAAAAGCGCTAAAACTGAAAGTAGGTCTTGCTCTACAAAACCGGCAGAATATCAGAGACGTTTCGGGTGGTAAGCAGATTTGGAAGTGGAACGAGCAATTCCATACGTTGGATGACGCATATCTGGCAGATGAGAGAGAAAACCGCTCTCATCGCGGGCTAACATTCGAGCAAGTCAACCGCATGATAAGAGTGATAACCATGGGATCTGGAGGCCCCAGATCTAATGGCGGAGATTGCACCCGATGGGAAACTAGATTCGGAGGGAGAATTAAGCTACAGCATATAAAGGTTTTAAGTCCGATTTGACAACTAAGCTAGTGGATGAATCATTTCACTAAGTAACTAAAATAACGAACCGTCGAGGAAGAGATGGCGCTCAGTTCGTGAAGGGACAAGTGGCCACCTCCCTGTGAGACGTCACACAGTGGCGATGACACAAAGGCAGGGAATTCCAAGTGAACAACAGCAGGTGATTCGAAGAGACGGAAGAGGAAGTGAACAATCACGAGACAGATTGGCTTTAAGCCATCAACAGATAGAGAACATAGACAGTGAGAAAGAGAGAAGAAGGAGACAGTGAGACAGAGAGACAAAACAGAGAGCGAAGCAAGAAGTAGAGAACAGAGAGGCGAGTTGACCTGCAGAGCTAAGGCAGCATCGAGTAGACAGAACCAGGCTTGAGAGGTTCAAGCAATCCCTGAGAGGATATCTGTCAGGAACTTAGTACCAAGCTGGACTCATCCCATTAAGACCAGTTGAGGTCGAGACTTAGTAAGGGGGAGTTTGTGCACTCTAGTGGCTTGGGAAATCCAAGTACCACCCTACTAAGCATCATCTGTTTCAGGAGACTCAAATTTAACTCCTCATTGTAAAAACTCTACTTAAAGACACAATAAAGAAGGCCACCACTGAAAGTTGGACTAGAGACGTAGCCCAGGAGGATTGGGTGAACTCCTTATTAAATTGTTGTGTTTTACATTTGCTTGTTGTGGTTCTCTTACTGTTTTCCAGTGTTTGTGTATTTTGCAATCTTATCGATCCATTGTAATACCTTCATTGATTAATTAACTGAGATCACTCACAAGTGATTTTTAGATCAAGTGGTATCAGAGCTCTAGGTTGTTAAGGTTAGACAAGCTTGTGCTAGATTTAGATGTTGAATGCTAACTAGATCAAAGCTCAAATTAGGAAAAGGAGAGTTGGTCGAAACTAATCCTAAAATTGGGAGAGTCTATCATCAGAAGACAATGTTAGAAGAAGGTTCTGTGTGGCCAGACCCTCAATTCATAGATAGTTCCCTAGCCATAAGGTCCATGGTAGAGGAAATGTATAAGGACTTTAGAAAACATAAGGATTAAGATTCATCAAGCTCCAAACAAGATAAAGGAGAAGAAGAGTCTCTCCTCCATGACCACTCAAAAGGCAAAGGGAAAGAAGAAAGTTTTCTCACACCTCCTAATAGCCCTGAACATAAAAAGAAGACATCTTTAATTAAACTAGATGTTAAATTTGATTTACCAATATATGATGGAGAGTTGAATGTAGAAAATTTGGACAATTGAATTAGAAAAATTGATGTTTATTGCAGAGTGCAGAGTATTGATTCAGACAAGAGAAAGATTTAGCTGGAAAGACTATGCCTTGGAGGAACTACCTTGGTTTGGTGGGAAGGCAGGACCCAAGCTGACGTGAAGAGACATGGTAAGACTATTTCTGTCTAGAGTGAATTTGTTTCTGCAATCAAAAAGTAGTTCTATCCATTGGCCTACATATAGCAAGCCATGATGAGCTGGAAAACTCTTCGACAGTTAAAAGGGCAAAGTGTACGAGGTTACACCCAAGAATTTAGAAAGAGAGCATTGATTCTAGGAATCTCATTAGACTCACCTGAGACTCTGTTGAAGTACATCAGTGGTTTACACAGCTACATGAGGCACACTATCCTCATGTTTAATCCCACTAGTATAAATTAGGTATCTGTTCAAGCTACTCATCTAGAAGCTAGAGGAAAGAATGGAAATTCAGAAGTTGGGGAATCATCCCAACCCACTGCAAGAAAGAATAAGGAGAAAAGAAAGTAGAAATGGAAAGAAAGGAAGGCCAACACTGCATAGAAAAGCAAGGCTTCATGCACTCACTGTAAGAAGGATGGGCATGATGATGAGCACTATTGGATTCTGCATCCAGAGCTGAGACCAAAGAAGTTCAAGGGAAAAAAGAAGAAGACTGCTGCATCTATTTAGAAATATTTTGGGTCAGACTCAGGAGATGAAAAAACCATTGCAACCATAGGTATAAAATGTTTTCCACTTTAGAGAATGCAGAAATCAAGAAGCAGTTGCAGGAGTTTCTCGAGAAGGGGTTCAACAGACCTAGCACATCACCATGTGAGTCACCAATCGTTTTGGTGAGAAAGAAAGATGGCTCATGGAGAATGTGCATTGATTACTGAGCACTCAATAAGATAACAATAAAAAATCGTTATCCCCTTCCTCACATAGATGATCTTTTGGATCAATTAAAAGAAGCTGTTTATTTTTCCAAGTTAGACATGCATAGTGGATATCATCAGGTCAGAGTTGCAGAAGAAGATGCATGGAAGACTGCTTTCAAGAGAAAGTAGGGATTGTATGAGTGGTCGGTTATGCCTTTTGGCTTAACTAATGCTCCTGCTACTTTCATGAGATTAATGAATGATGAACTCAGACCTTTTCTTGATGATTTTTTTATTGTGTATCTAGATGACATTCTGATATTTAGCAAAACATGGGAAGAACATTTAAAGCATGTTAAGTAGACACTAGATGTTTTGAAAAGAGAAAAACTTTATGTTAAACTCTCAAAATGTGAATTTGGCAAAACATATTTGAATTATTTGGGACATATAGTAGGGGGTGCTGAATTGAAGATAGATCCCTCTAAGGTGGCAGTCATTGTGAACTGGCCTAAACCCAAATCTGCTACAGAAGTTAGGAGCTTCTTAGGAGCAGCACAATATTGGAGAAAGTTCATTTCTAAATTTTCCTTAATTGCAGCTCCCTTACATGCTTTAATAGGATTGAACAAGGTGTTTCAGTGGGGAGGCAAATAGCAGAAAGCCTTCAACACCTTGAAAGAAAAGATTAGTACAACACTAGTACTAGCACTGCCCGATCTTCAAAGACCGTTTGAGATCCAAATGGATGCCAGTGACTATGCCATGGGAGCAGTGTTGACACAACACGGTAAACCCATATGTTATCATTCTGAGACATTTAATTCTACAGTAGTTAACTATCTTACATATGATAAAGAATTGTATGCATTAGTACAAAGTGTGAAAAAGTGGAAACATTACTTAATGGGCAAAGAGACAGTAATACATACTAATCATCAACCACTTCAATATCTACACTCCCAAGCTAAGTTGCAGCAATCAAGACGCTATAGATGGATGGGTTTTCTACAACAGTTTCATTTAGTCATGAGATATAAAAAGGGCATACACAATAAAGTTGCAGATATGTTATCTAGACCCATTATAATTGCATCTTCTATAGTTAAGCATAATTCTATGTTACATGAGAGCTACATTGAACAATATGCTCAAGATATAGACTTTAAAGATGTATATGCAACTTTAAGTCAAGGTAAACGAGTAGAAGAATTGGATTATCATGTAAAGGACCAACTCCTATATCATTGTGGGAAGTTATGCATTCCATAAACTGAAAGAGTAAAGATAATTCGAGAAGCACACACTTCTCTAATATCATGTCACTTTGGGGTAAGTAAAACAGTTACACAGCTGCAGAGATTTTTTTATTGGCCAAAAATGAATGAGACAATTTCTAGATATGTAAGAGGGTGTACTATGTGTGCTAAAAGCAAGCCCATCAATAGAAAACTAGGCTTGTACACTGCATTACCAGTTCCTTCTCATCCTTGGGAAAGTGTTTCCATGGACTTTGTTGGAGGACTGCCTAAATCTAGGAAGGGCCATGAATATCTGTATGTTTTTGTGGATAGGTTCAACAAAATGTGTATTATGATACCTTGTAATAAACAGATTACAGCTAAACAAACTGCAAAACTATTCTTTCAACATGTATGGGTTCATTTTGGATTACCCACTTCAATTGTATCTGATCGAGACACCTGATTTGTGGGAAAGTTTTGGTCAAGTCTGTGGGAGCTGATGGACACCAAACTGAAGAAAAGCACAACTTTCCATCCACAAACTAATGGCCATACGAAAGTAGTGAATAGGAAAATGATCCAGTTGCTCAGGGGATATTATAGCAAGCATCCTAAGCTTTGGGATGATCATTTGTGTTATGTGCAGCATGCTTACAACCGAGCCAAACATTATTCTACACAGAGATCTCCTTTTGAGACCTGTTTTGGTTTCACTCCAAGTTCTCCTTTGGATTTTGTCTTTGGTAAGGAGACAACAGTTGAGGGACACAACGATGTGCATAGTGCAACTAGGTTCATTAAACAAATCCAAGAGATTCACTAGGTAGTACAGGAACAGTTGGAAAAAAGCCAAGCCAAATACAAGGCAAGGCATGATAAGCATCAGATGGAGCATAGTTTCCAAGTTGGTAATCAAGTCTAGCTGTATATTAGCAAGGACACAATGCAAGGTGAAGTTAAAAAGCTAAAACCTATCATGTATGGACCTTTCAAGATACTTGAGAAAATTGGTGAGAATGCTTTTTGCCTTGATCTACTAGCTTACATGCACATCTACTCAGTCATGAATGCAGATTGCTTGAGATTGTTTAAACCCTCACTAATTGAGGATCCCGAAGAGCAAAGTCAATTTCCTTCTATTGATGACCTATTACCTGAATATCTTAATGAATTGTAGGAAGACACAGTTCTGGATAGGAAGGTGAGGACGACATGCAGGGGAGATGTTGAGTACCTCAAAATTGGGCTCAAGGGTCAAAGCCAAGCAGTGAAAAATGGATAGAGATTGGGCAAGTGAGACAATTGTACCCTCACTTAGTCGATGCTTGAAAACCAACTTTTGGTGGTGCAAAAGCTTTTTCAGTCGGAAGGCTGTGATCCGAATTGGATCCTCAAACAACTCCATGACTGTTAAAACTTAAGAATGAATGACAAACATCAAGAAATCATACAGCTGTCAAGAATAACCTTTGGATAATGATAATTTGTAGCCAGGACAGAGCAACGAGGACCTTTGGTCAAAGCGCGCTAACCGTTGTCCAATGGGGATTGTGCATGGTGCAAACATGGCAGTTAGGAAGCTCAGATCAAAAAACAGAGGTTGTTTCTGATGCGTGATTAGCGCACGCAAAGAACTAATCATGCATCGCTGGGAAAAACCACTCAAGAAGGAAAAGCCCTAAGCACTCGGTCACAAGGGAAGCTAAGAAACCATGGGAAAAGCACTAAAACCAAAGGCGGGTCTCGCACTACAAAACCGGAAGAATATAGGAGGCATTTCAGGCGGTAAGCGGATTTGGTAGGGGAATGAGTGATTCCATACGTTGGATGATGCGTATTCAAACAATGAGAGAGAAAATTGTTCTCATCGCGGGCTAACGTTCGAGTAAGTCAACCGCGTGATAAGAGCGATAACTGTGGGATCTGGAGGCCGCAGATCTAATGGCAGAGATTGCGCCCAATGGGAAACCAGATTTGGAGGGAGAATTAAGCTACGACATATAAAGGTTTGAAGTCCGATTTGACCGTTGAGTTGGCGAATGAATCATTTCAGTAAGTAACTAAGATAATGAACCGTCAAGGAAGAGTTGGCGCTCAGTGCATGAAGGGACAAGTGGCCACCTCCCTGTGAGACGTTACATAGTGGCGATGACACAAAGGCAGGGAATTCCAAGTAAACAGTAGCAGGCGATCCGAAGAGATGGAAGAGGAAGCGAACAATCATGAGACATATTGGCTTTAATCCATGAACAGACAGAGAACAGAGACAATGAGAAAGAGAGAAGAAGGAGATAGTGAGACAGAGAGACAGAACATAGAGCGAAGTAAGAAGCAGAGAACAGAGAAGTGAGCAGACCTGCAGAGCTAAGGCAGCATCGAGTAGACAAAACCAGGCTTGAGAGGTTCAAGCAATCCCTGAGAGGATATCTGTCAGGAAGTGAGTACCAAGTTGGTCTCATCCCATTAAGACCAGTTGAGGTCGAGACTTAGTAAGGGGGAGTCTGTGCACTCTAGTGGCTTGGGGAATCCAAGTACCACCCTACTAAGAATCATCTATTTCAGGAGACTCAAATTGAGCTCCTCATTGTAAAAACTTTGCTTAAAGACACAATAAAGAAGGCCATCACTAAAAGTTGGACCAGAGACGTAGCCCAGGAGGATTGGGTGAACTCCCTATTAAATTGTGGTGTTTTGCAATTGTTTGTTGTGTTTCTCTTACTGTTTTCTAGTGTCTGTGTATTTTGCAATCTTATTGATCCATTGCCTAAGATAACATAGACACACACCAACACATGAGTCTGTAATACCTTCATTAATTAATTAACTGAGATAACTCACAAGTGATTTTCAGATCAACTAGGAAGATTAATGACCCATCACTAAAAGGGTATTTTCTCTAGGAAAGCGAGTTGTTGGTTAAGAACGGCAGGGGAATTGATAGATTGTCACTCCCCTAGCCATGGGCAGATGTTGCTCTCTTCCTCATTAAGTACATTACTTGCGAGGGAAGGGAAAAAATTGTGTTTAATTATCATTTTCCATTGTTTAACCATCTCCGACATCAACAGCTGATCAACCTTCCTTATTTCTTGCTGGGAAATATTAGGCACATGGACGTGGCTGTGAAAACGGCTACATATCCAGAAATATGTGTCATTAACCATGGCCTTATTAAACTCATTGTGCTGGAAGCTTTGAGTCGAAAAGGCAAGAATTGGAAGAGTTCATGTGGAAAAGGCCCAGGACCACTCGGAGAAGGCAAATAGAGACGGCTGGGGAAACTCCAGAGGTGACAAAAGAACAACACCAGTCCTCAACATTGAGGGTTAGCAAGAAGTCCGTTGATAAGTAGATTGGCAACAGAAGACCAAAGCAAAGAATAAGGGTTAGTGGGCACCTAGAGTCCCCATCCATGTTGAGAAAGAGAAAAGACGAAGTTGAGCAGAAGGACAAGGAGCAAGCTCAGCCAAAAAACCTCCTTCACCTGGTAAGAGAGAAATCCAGTCTTTGTTGTCAAAAATTTAAATTTTCGAAAAAGAAATTAAAGAACTGAGGGAATAGCTAGCAGTAGGAAAGGCAAAGCCAAGAGCCCTACTGCTAGATACTTTGGAAGAGGATGTAGACAGGGCCAGAAGGGGAGAAATCCTTGGTATTATGTGCATATCCTGTGCTGAGTAGTTGGTGAAAGAAGGATTCAAAGTCTGTGCAGCAGACACTACCTCAAGGGGCGCTCAAACTGAAATCTAGGAAGCTGTTACACCAGAGCTTGTCAAGGACATTACTGCTACACAAGAACCAACAACCAAGACAGCACAATCCACAGAGAGTGATCAATCAATGGATACACAGGAACCCTTGGATGACACTGTTGTTTCATTAGAACCAACAGTGGAGGAGGAAATTAGCCAAGAGGAGGAAGAGAAAGATAATATCCATGAGCAAATATTCAATGATACTGTTACACAAGAACCAGCAGCAAAGACTGACGTTGTTCTGGAGGAAATTGATGAACAAAAGCTTGTGGATATCACTGTTTCCACACAAGAAACCAACAGTGAAAATGGAAGTTGACAAGGAAGGTAAAGAAACTGTGATAAAACCCACTGACGAAGTTTCTATTACACAAGAACCAGCAGCTGAGGTGGGACAATTTCACCCTCAGGAGGCTGCTACACCCTCAATTGATAGTGCATGCAAAAGAACACTGGGTCCTGATGAAGGATGGTGTTCTGAGAAATTGTTGCTATTGGAAGAGCTGAAAAAGTGGAAGTAGTTGATTCTCTCTCTATAAGAGGGAGTGATTCCACTCAGGACATATAAAAGAATGATGGATTCCCTGAGAGAAAAATGCCTAAAAGAAGAATGGGAAAGAGAAGAGGAGGCACGGAGGCATAATGAATTATGAAGAAAAAGGATGAACAACTATATTAGCTGCATCAGGAGGTCTCCGACCTGATGTTTGATAAGACCTTGCTCTAAACCTACTAGCATGCAAGCGACCATCCCCGTCATACCCTATGTTCCTGTGGGAATGTTACTACTTATTTCAGTTAAGAGCAGTTTATGAGAATAGGTCCTATATGGGTTATTTAACCCGGACCTTTTTTGAATTTTTTCATTTCTGTGATTTTTATGATCAAAATTTGTTGTGCAAGTTGTTCTTGCACAATATGATGTGTGAACATGTGAGCTCGAAGATGGTGGCAAGTGTTATTTCTTTCATGGGAGAATTGAAGTTGTGGGCATTCCTCTCATTTATGAGGAATCAGATTGAGTGGCAACTGGCCAAGAAAACATCAGAGGCAAAAAATAAAAAGACAACATTGTGGGTCAAGGCTGAACCAGGAATGGCTTACGAACTCTGGCGATAGTTAAGGCAGTTCCTGAGGAATCCCGAAATCAGAGATCAATCATCCATTTACAGAAGAAGAATTGTGAGGATCTGCCTCAACTTGTTTGTAAATATGAAGAGCCAAGTGCTAGTTGGATGTCTCAAGTGCACTGAGGCCTGTAGTGTAGAGTTGCAGGGAGGGGACCCCTTTGAGTACAAGAACTTTATGGCTATTGTTACACGGATGCTAGAATATGCTCAGATTGTGTTGACACTAGGGGAATTCTAGATTGGCCTCAAGTTCAAATTCCCTTTGATATGGTTTCCATTGGAGGAGTATCAGCCTGATTATCCATTATGTGATTACAAAGAGGAATCTTGGCCATGTGAGTTAATGGTTTATCAAGGATTCAGAGCTCTGGGTGATGATACTACTGGTGCCTACAATTTCACAAATTTCCACCGGGGGAGCAGTAGAAGGAACTGAGATTCTGCATGGGGACATGCAGTTGCTTCAGTCAGGGAGAGATGTTGGGTGTGGGTTTTTAACTATTTTCTACACATTCTTTCCCCTATTTGTACCTTTCTGTCCTCCAGGCATGTGCCTTTATATGACCAAACTCCTTGTTTTCTTACCTTTTTAATCCATTTTACTCTCATGTTACTTTTCTATATTTTACTGAATAATATGAGGCCTTATTCCTTTTTGTGGCTAACTGGGAGATCATTGAAGAAGTATTTTGGGAATTTCATCTTTTCAGGTGTTAGCTCGCGAGAATGAAGCTATGAAGCAGATAGGAAGGAAGGATTAAGTACTGGAAATGGTAGAACAGTTTGATGTTACACCCCGAGTGTTGTTACAGGTTACTGCTACACATTAGGCACTGTTGCATGTTGCTTTTGTTACAGGTTGCTACTATTACAGATTGTTGTTACACATTGGATGTTGTTACAGATTGTTGTTACACATTGGATGTTGTTACACCTCGCACTGATCCATCGTCACACCCACAGTGCTGTCGTCAGTTAGGCTGCATCATACCCAACCACCATTCACTCAATGTTATTGTACCGAAGCTCGAAATGTGGGTACTATTCCACATAACAACTGTCTGCAGTAGGGATTGTTTTTTTTTAAGAAACAAGACTCCAAAATTTGGAATTGATGTATATTTATTTAGCAATAGGTTGTAACTTCTTTATTTTCAATCAGCGTGAGAATTAGGAGATTCTCACGATTGATCTGTTTCCAATTTTTAGGTTGTAATAGTTATAAAAGAATCGACTTTTTATGTATCAAAAGACAACATATAGTATAGTACCATTACTTTGTTTCAATAATTCTAAATTTATTTTAATATCAATTAGCACGGTGATGTTGTTATTGCTTTCCAACTGATTTTCTAATCACTTTTGTGTTATTCTTGCGCCCAGTTGAGGAGGAAGGGCCCTCCTCTTTGGCAGGGATTGTAGTGATATAGGTAGTGTACATTCTATTTTAGTTCATTGATTTATGGTTTCTCACTGTTGTTGTACAAATCGTGGATTACATTTTCTATTGTTTCTATTTATCTTATGTTGTTACACTAAGTTAATAACAAAGTGGTAGTTGTTATCACTCAGGTTGCCCCTAAAGCTCCTTAAAGGGATACGGCCAAGGTAACCACAAACCAATCTTTGGACTGCAGGTCCTAGCCTACCAGCAGTCAGAGAGGGCTCTCTGTTTAGGATTTAGCTTTGTTGATGATGATTTTAGGCTAGTTATTGAGTACAAGGGGTTTTGTTTGAGTTTTGGTGGGAAGGATGATGCTTTCAAGTAGAGAGGCAGGGATAGCACGAAAGTTTTAGAACCATTGGGCGTGGAGTCAAGGAGTAGGACTGCTGGTGCATTTTCTTGGTCAGAAGAAAGGGATATGGAGCAAGCTAGCTGCAAATGAAACAATGGTTCTTGCTTTAAAGGATTGAATGAGGGCTAAGGAATGAGAAGCAATTAAGAATTTCTCATTCAGCTTAACAGAGAGAAGGTGAATGAGCTCTATCTAGGAGAAGTAAAGAATCCCTAGATAACTGTCAAACATGGGTGAATTAGGGTAAATATGAGCCACATGGAATTCATATTCATTACTAATCCAGATGAAAACATAAAGAAATAGCAGAAATTGAGCATAGAGGGCAATTAAACCAAGTCTAAACTATTCATTCTTTCTGCTATTTTAGATGGTATATCAATGGAAAATAGGGGTAGGAAAACTTATTGAGTCATGTTGCAACACAAGAATTCCACATTCACTTCTTCAAAATGTTAATACACAGAGAAGACAGTCATTCCTCCAAGATTTTCAGCAATCTTTGATTAAGTAAAACATCAGCTATACAGAGCGAGTCTCTCTTGGAGCTATACAACCAACCAACCATTTAAACAATACAGAGGGTGGTATAAATAAGGAAAATTATCCAAAATTATCTATTACAGCCAACCTAAATAGGTCTGATGGAAATGATTTCTTTAACCTAATCTTGTCCAGAAGTAAATGCAAAAAATATATTTTGAGTTGCGTTGAGGGCAGCTGTATCAAAATGAGTTAATATCTGTCCTGGGTGGCTCGGTGCAGTGTTTCTGTGATAACTGTGCTTTGTCTTTTATCTCCACCTCTAAGTCGGTTATGCTGCTGTTCGGCGGCATTAATGTGCACTAATCCTGACCAGATAAGCTTTTAAATGGCCTTTACTACTTCGCTGACTTTGATGGAGGTTTTTAATGTTCACCTGCTTTGATTGCCGAACTGATACTCTTTGCCGCTTCATCTTTCCTCTGATACTCTTTCACAATTGAATTGGGCCGTTTCTCTCTCTTGCTGTGTTTGAAACTGTCAAATCGCCCTTTTCTGCCCTTCCAGGCAAAAATGGCTGTTGTTATTCGTGGCCTCTGGAATGCTATCTATGTTGGCCGATTAAATATGAACCTTCATGAAGAAATCTTGTCCAATTTGCGAGTTTTTGGGCGTTGCAGGTCACAGGGCCGTGAGGGGGCTTACATTTTAGTATATTTTCCCTAGCGATGCGCGATTAGCACTAGGCGCTAATCGTGCATCAAAAATTGCCTCAGATTTTCATTCCGGGCTTCCTGTGCTGTGATTTGTGCCTTCGCGCCTTTTTACGATGATGTCAGCATGACGTCATCATGATGTCAATGGTGGGACCCAGTACGGCGGTGACGTGGCAGGGTGACGTCAGCTGATGATGTCAGCAGTACGACCAGGTGATGTGGTAGTATGGTGGAGGTGATGACATGGTAGTATGGTGGCAGCGACGTGGCAATGACGTGGCAGGGACACGGTGGCAGGAGGCCGACACAGGATGACGACGTCAGCATGACATGGTGCTGATGCAGGAGGGGGAAGGTGGTATCTGGTTTCATGTCGCACCGCTATTCCACGTAGGTGGTTTCGAAGGAGGGGGCTCCGCCAGAGTCGAGAGGGTGACGCGTGGTGGGAGTATGATGGGAAAACCGCCCATCTCCCGGGTGCTAACCCTCGGTGTATCGAAAGACTCGTCCACTGTTGATCTGTGGCACGCCAGATCTGACGGCCGACGGGACAGACAAGGCGGCGGAGGGTTAGGGACGTGGCCCACTCTATTTTTTTATTTGTTTTTTCATACGGCGGGGGGTTTAAACATTAGAAATGTGGGTTTTTGGTTTTATACGAGCGGGGGAAATATATTCATATGCGTGATCTTAGGATAAGGGCGGGAAATGAGTATTATAGGGTTAGGACTTAGGGGAAATGGTTGTTAGGATGACCAGATGTCAGACTAACTCTAGGTTAGGACACAGAAGGGTTAGTAGAAGCCCTAGATGGACTACTATTTCCCATACTAAAAAACATATGGCTATAGTGCCGAGGGGAGGTTATGTACATAGGGGAGTTATTAACATAGTTTTAGTAGGGGAAGGGGAGATAGATAGGGAGCTACATAGTAAAATTAGTAGTTAATATGACAAGTGATAAGAAAGTGCTAAGTATGTGAATCTTAGGCTAATAGGGGGGAAAATGATTCATAGAGGAAGTATGAACATTCCTTGAGTAAAGAAGATCTTTACCAAGGCAAATAATATGGAAAATGATGAAACTAAGAGGTATCAAGTAGATCTTGACCTCTTCAGGGAAGTTAGTGAGTAATTTAGGGAATAAGAAGAAGGGGGAGTTAGACATGCCTCTCTTGAGCTGCTCCTAGGAAAATTGCCTGATACATGTGATCTGAAGTACAATATCACTTTGAAACACAAAATTGATCACAAATCAACATTCTGCAACCTCAAAACTACCTACCCAACCTACTTACCTAGCATTTTTTCTTCTTTTTGGTTTGGGTGCACTTAGACTTGCAGACCCTACTTTACAAATTTTCTTTTGACTGCCCTCCTATCTAAATCAATCCTTATTTCTGCTGGGGCTCATATTAAGCTGTTTAGCACCCAAGATTCTCTACCTATCTACAAATCTGCCAAGATTAAACAGTTTGGACAGATATTCATTCTCTATATTCTAAAACAAGAAATTGAAACCTAGGGAAGCCAAGATTAAGCTGTTTGGACTTCCCTCAACAGAAAATTCTTCAAAAATGATTAACTCATCAAAATTGGAATACAACAGTGGGATTTAGACTGGCACACTTTCATGGCCTCTTCTTTGGCCTCTTTTGGAAATATGGAGCATTGCAGCATGCAAAGTATGACATATTTGGCATGTAAAAATGTCAATCATGAAAGATGAACACCTGTTGCAACAGGAGGCTAACAGTGGCTCCACTTGGGGATGGCTTTTCCTTGTGGAAAGCTAAGAACAGTAGGCCAGACTGCCTTGATATTCTATTGTTGCTGTGGACTGAAAAATTTCTTTGCGCTGGCTACTAAAAGTGTGAAACTTTGAAATATGAACAACCCTCTCCTCAACTGAAATATTATGAAATACATAGCACTGCCTGCTTTCTTCTGCGTGCTTGATATTATATACAATGTTGCTTGAGCATTTCCTTTGAAATAGATCCAAAACATGGATCAGAACTGATGTATTTCCCCTTAGCCTTTGGTCTAGAAACAATTGTTGATGTGAAACTAAAAAAATGCTCCTCCCTTATTGATACTGTTTGACTGAAGATTGCAAGCTACAAACAGTTTCTTTTTACCATGAATTGATGTGATATGATAGTGCTACTCTTGCCGTTTTGCTAAGATTAATGCAGAGACAGAGCTTTTAAAAATGGAATACTTGCATAGGCTGTGTCTTCAGAAACTTTGTTGCTGCTCCTCTAACAATCAGACTGTTTATACCAAAATAAAAACAAAGTGTTGATATATACAAATATTAATGTACAAAGAGATCTGTATAGATCTGCATTGTATCCCTTTAAAAGGGATCATGGTAATGTGTTAACATTCGGCCATTAATAGGGCCTTCTTCAGCAGTGCTGCCCTCTACAGATTTGAGGAAATATGTGTTATTTCCCTGAACAACAGAAATAACAAATGGCCCTTTCCATAAAAAAATAAAATTTTGCATGTTTTCCCTTGTCTTCTCTTCATGAATCCCACCTTAGAACTTTGTCACCAATGCAGAAATCTTCAGCCTTATCTCTCTTATCAAACATCTTTTTGAGCTTCTCTTGCACAATTTGAGCTTTGTCATAAACTTGCTCTCTGGTTTGTTGAAGATGAATGGTCTAATTGATTCTCCGTTGAATGTCATTTGGTTAAGCCTGAATCTCCTGTAACAGTTTGATAGTAGGGATGCCCAAGGATGAAAGAAATCTGGCCTCCATGCTATATACTAGCTCATAAGGGCTCATCCCAATGGATTTCTTTGTTGAAAGTCTATCTGCCCATAGGGCATTTGTGAGCTTTTTATGCCAGTTCTTCTTGTTTTCTTCTAGCACTTTCTTTATGATGTTGAGGAGGATTTTGTTGGATGATTCGGCCAAGCCATTACCTTGGGGGTAATAGGCTATGGAGTGGCCCAAGGTAATGCGAAATTTATGGCAAAAATTGATCATCTGTTTGGATTTGAAAGCAGCGGCGTTGTCAGTGATGATCTTCTCAGGGCAGCCAAATCTAGAAAGGATATTGCACTCAAGGAATTGGATAATGATGGAGTCATTGGCCTGCCTACATGGGATGGCTTCAATCCATTTAGTGAAATAATCGATGGCTGTTAAAATCCACTTGTGTTGGCCTGAGGAAGAGGGATGGATTTCTCCAATGAAGTCAAGACCCCATTGTTGAGAAGGTTTTTCGGTTGAGATGGGCTTAAGAGGCAAGGGTAACAGTTTTCTTTTTCCCTCAAAGATTTGGCATTTATGACATGAGATAGCAAACTTCTTTACATCTGCAAATAAAGAGGGCCAATAGAAACCAGCCCTTAAAATTTTATCAGCAGTGGAATTCCAATATAGATGTCCTCCACAGTCTCCTGCATGGAATTCTTTCATGACATTGTTAGCTTCGTTCATGGTTAAACAATTAAGCAATATTCCTTCATGATTTTTCCAAAATAAAGCACCATCTATGACACAAAACTTTGAAGCCTTCATTTTTAAAAATCTTTTCTTAGTTCTGGACAATCCTGGGGGAGCAAACATGTTTAACAATACAAAGCATATATCAGCATACCATGGGGATTGCAAAAAGGTTTCACTGATCTGTGGAGTCACCAGCTCCTGTTCATTGTCCAGTTGGTTAATGTCTAAGGCTTGAAAGTTTGTTTCGGACATCAGTTTGGCTAAACCTTGTCCCTTTATGAGCTTGGTTGGTTTTATTTCTATGTGATACTCAACGATGTTAGAAATCCACTTGCCTTTTTTGCCCTCTAGCCCCTCTTGGGTTAATATGTCTTTTACAACAGCATTTGGGATATAGGCAATCACATGAGAATATAAATTGTAAACTTGGAAATCTTTGATTTCTTTAACAAGGGCATAAGCCTGCTTCTCCATGATTGGGTACTTCAAAGGGGCATCTCTTAAGGCTCGGCTGAAAAATTCAATTGGCTTTTCAGCTCCTTGATCATCCTTTTTCAAAAGGACAGCAGCTATGGTGTGATCAGATGCAAATGAAAATATGATAAAATCTTTGTCAAATTGAGGACTGGTGAGGACAGGGGCTTGGGTTAAGGCAGATTTGATACTCTCAAAGGCCTGCTTGGTTTCAAGAGACCATTTTACCTTGGCATCCTTTTTTAACATGTTGCTTAACAGTCTTATGAGCTCGGCTAGATTTGGGATAAATCTCCTTAGGAAATTGATCTTTCCAAGGAATGCTTTCAGCTCTTTTATGTTTCTTGGATATGGGATTTGCAAAATGGCTTGGATCCTTTCCGGATCTATTCTAATACCGTCCTTTGATATGATATGGCCAAGAAGTTTGCCTTATTCAAGGCCAAAGAGAGACTTCTTGGGGTTTGTTACACTAAAATTTGTCATCATGACTATTTGCAGTTAGTATGGCTCCATCAACTGTCATACTATCCTCCTTGGCAAGTCTCATACCTCTGCTCTTCATGTCAAACTCCAAGAAAGAGAGAAAGTCCTTAAAATGTCAAATAACTCTGGTTACGCAGTTTCTCGTAGCCGTACCTGTGTGTACACACCCCAAGTTCACAATACCTGCGTACTTGTACGCTCTGTTTGTAAAGGGGTGGGTGCGTACTCCTGGAAAGGTCAAAAGGCGCAAGTTTCACTTCAAAAAAGTTACTTGTGGTCATTTCTAGAGCATTCTAGAAGCTTGTTTGACGTGTATTGAGCACCTCCAGATGGTTCATGTATCCCTATGAAAGAAGAACTTATCCCATCAAGAGGGGAGCTATCCCATTCAAAGAGGGGCTTATCCCATTGATGGTGGACCTGATTAACTTCCTCTAAAGCACTATAAATATTGGCATTGGGCTAGAGGGAGGGGAGGTTGAAAGCTAAACATTCCTAAGGGTAGATGCTACTGGAATTAGGACTCCCTTATAGAGCTTGAGAGGAGAGATTCCCATCCTTTCCTAGCCTTAGTTGGAAGTGGGTGAGCTGATCAAAGTAAAGGAAAACTCTTGCTGGACCCTAGGAGGGACCTGCACAACACCAAGGCTCAGGTTGCAATGGTTTCTTTTGTTTCCACTTAATACAATTAAGCTTATTTTTCTCAACAGATTGTTATACATGATTTGTTTCATATACTCCTTGGTCTGTATGATAAATATGTTTTATTTTATGAGTTATTCAGGTGCTATTTAATCTTTTGTTTGTTAGTGAATGCAGGTTTCGAAGAGAAGGAGGAGTTCATCCGGATCGACGAGGCTGGACTACTACAAAGCGTTGAACTAAAGGTATGTTATAAACACCTGATTACTTGTATTCTAAATGCATATTTGGAGAAAGGTAGTGTTTAGTTATCTTGTTTGTCACTAGAAAGCCTTAGCTTCTAGGGAGGTTGGTTTTGTCCGCAAAATTGACTCTTTCCCCATGACAAAATGGCGACTCCACTGGGGAACTCCATTGATGTGAATGATTTTTCCTTTGTGTGAAACTTTGATTTGAGAAAAGTCGTTTGTTTTCTGATTTTTGGTTGTTTGACAGTGCATTTGGGTGGGATAGCTTAGGGTTAAGTTAGATTTTATTTTTTCTTGGTTTTGCTAGAAGTACGCAGCCTCTGCGTTGAGAACAGTGCGTACCTGTACACACTGCAGCTTTGTACACAGAGCGTACACGCACCTGTGCAAACAGGTTGCCTGCGTACCCTATCAAAATTGAGAAAATTTCAATTTTCTCCTTTTTGCCTCTTAGATTTTGTTTTTAATTTGTTTTTGCTGCTCGGATCCACTGGTTACCTGTCAGAAGTCTTCACCTAATCTTGTTTCATTAGTGTCAAGGGTTTTAGTGAAATTCATAGAAATTCTAGCCCTAGGGTTTGATTTTTGCATTGGTCCTGTAGTGACTTTGGCTTTAGAAGTTGTAAAACCTTGGATCTCCCTGGTCTTTTCAGTCTTCTTAGGAGTTGAACCTTTCATAAAATCCACCTGTGTGAGAAACCTACCTTTGTGTTGTCTCTTTGCGTAATTTCGAAAAAGCTTGCTCGTTAAAGTTGTGAATTTCATTCTTAAGAAAAAGAACAAAAGATTTTGATTTTTGTTTTTGACTGGTTTATGATTCTGCATGAACGAGTCCTCGGTTGAATTGTGACTGAGTAAAACATCCTGGAATCATACTTGGTAGGCTTTTGCCTCATTAGATTTACTTTTAGGTGAATTTCTCTTAGATTTGCTTTTGGGTGAAATTGAGTTGATTTGATTGCCATAGATTTTTTAACTTTGATTTCTGTTAAAGTAGTTTTACATGCTTTGTTAATATAGAGAAAAATACAAAAATCTCTTTTGAAGAAAAGTTTGTTTTAGTGGCATTTGAGTCTTTGAAAAGAAAAGGAATTTTCGTGAAATAATTAGTGGTAATGTGTTGTATGCTTTGGAAAAGATAAAGAGATTGTTTCTTTGATTTTCATTGCCAAGAAAGTTGTCTTTATATCAATTTTGCATTCTCCAACTCTCTTAGCTAGGGAATTCATTGAAAAAGAAAATTAGTATAAATCATCCTAAGTGCATCTTTTTAGTGGATTTGAGTCGAGTCTACACACCATCAGTTTCATCTCCACTACCTTTTGTCCTAAAGAAAAGCCATAAAAAATTAACGCTTAAAGTAAAATCAATTTAGTAACTTTTTATTTACTAGGGCTCTGAAACACCAATATAGATCAGGCTAGTGTCTTGGAGTAGGAGAGTAATTAACTCTCCAAGACAGTAAAACTAAACAAGTAGCTCATCTTGTGGTAGGATAAATCCAATTGTTTCATTTGTACTCTGGGAAAGATTCTTTAAAGGAGAAGCACGAGACTGTGTCCGAACCAGTGAGGGGATCAATCCTACTTCATTGGGAAAGATGCCAGATATGCACGTACTACAAACGGTAAACCTCGGATTATTGTTGAGGAGCCTGGGGTAACTTTTTGGTAAACCTTGGATTATTGTCAAGGAACCGGCAAGGGGATTGAGCTTGTTACTCTGCCCTTGCGTGCTATCGGGTCGTAGACTGTTCCCCTAGGTATATTTGTTACTGTTGGTAACCCTAGTGACCATTATCTTTAGGATTCTACCCGAGGTGACGGTGGAGGGAAGATCCCACTGTACCTCGAGCAGACGTCGGCTAGACTCACTTGGATTTTCCGGGGGGTTCACTTCACTCGAGACGGTTAAAGTGGAGGAACTTGTGCTGGTCTATTCATTAAGCAGGTTTCCGGGGTAACTATTCCACCCGCCACTTCTGTACTGAATTCGACGATGTTGGGCTTCATTACCAACTAGTGTTTTTGGTTCGGAAGGCTACTGTTTGTGTATGGTTTGACGCCCTAGATTCTTTAGGCGTGTGATTCGAATTTGTTTGGTTCTTTAGAGACTTTAGGCAGTTTGCTTTGAGATTTTACTTTGTTTGCGTGTGCAGTAGTTAAAAGTTTTTTACTGTGGCTGAATTACCGAGACAGTCCCATAGACTTCGGGGCCAGTCTCCTGAGATTGTTACCATGGCCGATTTGTTGAGGAAGTCGCGTAGACTTCGGGGCGAACCTCCTGAAGACATCCCCGGTCATTACGAAGGTTTGAAAGTCCTTGTAACTCCTAGTGGCAGTAAAGTAGGTTCACCTAAAGAAGGAGAGTCGTCGTTGGTAGTCCATCCAGATTATCAAGGTCTAGAAACAGGTTATAATCCCGAAGCTATTGCAGTTTCTGAGCTTGCTGGTAGTTTTTCATCTACTAGTGATATAGGCAAAGAACCTGAGATATATGAACCTGTTACTCCAACTTCTAGTGCTCCTGATTCACCTAGGGTAGAAAGAGTCATCACCGAAAATCTTCCTTCTGGTTTGATAGCTATTGAAGAACTTGCTCCAGAAGCAGAAATAGGCGTCTCTATCCTTGAAGATCAACCTACTATTGATCTAAGGGAGCGTGAATCCATTTTTTACAGTCCTCCTAGAATTACTACTTGGTATCTTTCGTTAACTAATTATTAAGACAACTCAGGGTCAAGTTTTTCTCCACCTCGTACTCCTTATCCACCTGGAGGTATTTATACTCCTGTAAATATGTCTGGTCAGTCATCTATGTTTACTCAATCTCCTGAATCTTTCTTGTACGGCGGTCCTTTTGTTCCCTCTGGGTATCAGTCACTTTCTGGTACTTTTGCGGGAGCATCTCCTCAACCCATTGAACATGGGTTATTAACTGGAAACAATCGTAATAAACCGTTGGGTGTAGGAGACATTTACATTATCTCAGGTTCAATTCCCGGTTCTCAACCTCAAGGTGGCCAGTTACCGCCTGGGGGGCAGCCTCAATTAACGCTTGGGAGGCAACCTCAAGGTACACAAATTGCGTCTGGGGGGAAACCTCAAGGAGAGTATGTACCTATAGTGCAATACATTCCTCAAGGTCAACCCCAGCCTCAATATGTACCCCAAGGTCAACCTCAGTATCAATTTATGCCTCAAGGTCAACCCCAGTATCAGTACTTACCTCAAGGGTATGTACCCCAAGGTCAGTACTGGAGTCAAGGTTATCAACCACCCCAAGGTCAATCTTATGTTCAAGGTACGGGAAATGTACCTTTCAATTATCAATCCTACCCTCAATCCGGTTATGGATCTCAATATCCTCAACCTGTCATGGGTCAATACCCTGGAATGAACATAGTGTGGGATCCATCGCAAGTTCAACAGGTGTTGCAGGCAAGTGTACAGTTGTCATCTCAAACTAGACAACCTTTAGTTTCTGGTTCACCCCAGCAACTAGTCCAGTCTAATGTTCAAACTTCTGTACCTTCGGTAGTTACTCAGTCGCCCATTGTGCCTAGTACTCCATCTCAAACGACTGCTGCAACTACCGCAACATCTGTTCCATCCACCACACTTACTTCTAGAGTATCGATGGCTCCGGTTTCTACTGTCTCTGCCACTACTCCTTAGACATCTTTACCATTCTCTGGATCCACGATTCAAACTACGGTTCAGATTCCTGTAGGACAGCCTAGTTTAAGTACAGTTGTCACTAGTCAACCACAATTCACTTATCAACCGTACCAGGGACAGTACCAATACGGGCCTGCTGTCCAACAACCAATTTACCAGTATCAACCATATCCTGGGTACACTTATCAACAACCTCAGCAACCCCAGTACGGTCTGGTTAATCCTGGTTTTCCAGGAGGATACAATATCCCGAATGCGATTCCTATTCCAAGTTATCTTGGATATCCTCCTCCTGGGACTGGTCTTGTGACCCAGAGTTTTAAGGATCCTAATCGGCAATTACCGTTTATCGCAACTTTGGATTTACCAGAATTGACGCGCCTAACGAACGATCTGATCAATTATCTTCCGTTTTGGCCGCCAATGCCAAATAAGTTGCCCAGTGAAATTCCCAAGTTCGAGGGTAAGTCTGGAGAGGATTCGTCAAATCATGTGATGACTTACCACCTCTAGTGTGCCTCAAATTCCATTTCGGATGATTCGATCCACTTACGTCTTTTCCAGCGTACGCTCATTGGTCTCGCGGCCAAGTGGTACATTGAGTTACCACGGGCCTCTTTTTATAATTTTAGTTAGTTAGCTACCTCGTTCCTAACTCATTTTCAGTTGCCGGTCAGATATGATAATGACATGGAGTTACTAACTTCATTAAAACAGTCGACGTCCACTTATATTTCCGATCATATTTATGAATGGAGACGTCGAAGGCGATTAGTGAAAGTTTTTATCCTGGACCAAATCTTAGTTGAATGGTTTGTTAAATCATTATTACCGAAGATTACTGAAGACGTAGCTAAGGCCGGAGTAGTTATTGAGGAGCAAGTGATTGCTCAAGCGCAGTACCTTGAATTAGTTTACACTCAGTCAGGTACGTTACACGAAAAGATCTCAGATCTTCCAAAGTAGAATCAAATCGCTGCTGCTCCTTCGGGATCTCATGCTGCTGATGGCATGATTGGTATGGTGAATACTAAAAGCAAGAAGAAGTCTTCAAAGAATTCTTCGCCCATTATAACCTTACCAGACTCCCCGACAGGAGAATCTTCTGTTGAATTTTCCGCTGATATTCACGTTGTAGAGTCATCTACAGCTAAATCAAAAAATGGTGGGAAGAAGAAAGGTAAGAAGAAGAATAAAGCAGACAAAACTCCAAAGGAGAAAACAGAAAAGTCGGAAACCAATGACGAAAATCGAAAACCTCGATATCCTTGTCTTATTTGTGAAGAGGATAATTTTACAAGAGATTTCCCTCATCGGGCCGAGGTTGTGAAAATCGTCAAGTGTTCCCCAACTCCTGCTGTTTTGAAAGATCCATTTCCAAAGCAGGAGAGTAAGATGATAGGTTCTTCCTCGAGTGCCAGTGAAGAACCCATATTGATGATGTCTCATGTAAGGATTGCGACTTGATCGCAAGATTATGGTAGTAAAAGTCCTGTTGATGGATCGAAAGAAGCAAAATCTTCTCATTCAAATCCATCAACCTCAGCTCCCGGTTCCGATCCACTACAGATCGAGAAACCTAACCCTGACTTAGTAATAAAACCGCCCGCCAAGGATGTACTTCGAAGGTCTGCTTTCAATCCACATGCGAGAGCGGCCTAGAATTACAACATTGTTGAGGATTTAGTTGTTTCACCCTCAGCAATGTCGGCTTTAGAAGTGCTGTAATCATGCCCAGCACAGCGAAAATTACTTTTGTCGGCTATAGGAGCTGTTGATGTTCAGGACCCGAACCTAATAATATTTGATCTAGAAAATAGTACACCGCGTTTACCTCATCAAATGGCTTTCCAGATTCCAGTGATAGTAAAAAACAGGCCTATTCATCGGACTGCGATTGATGAGGGAGCTTCCACGTGTATTATGTCGATACAGTGCTGGAGATCGCTTGGTTCTCCTTCACTAAATCAATCCCCGACCATTCTTAAGGCCTTTGATGGCCGTGGGTTCCATCCGTTTGGCATTCTACAAGATTTGCCTATAGGGGTTGAAGGAAAAACCTTTAGTCTGGATGTGGAAGTCGTTGATGCCCCTCTAGACTACAACCTTCTTTGGGTCGAAGTTGGTCTTACGCTATGACAGCTGTCGTTTCATCGGTCTTCAGAGTAATCAAGTTTCCACATAATGGCAAGATCATAACCATAGACCAGCTGGCTTACTTTTCATCCGACCCAGCCTCTTCAGAGAGTATCCAGCATGTCGGTAAAACGACTATCCCTTACAAGGATGTTGGCGTAGGATTAGTTAAAGATGCCGGTTTACTGGAAACTTTTCCTTTTCCTCCAATCAACGCCGTATCTTCATTTGCATCTATTCATATGACTACTTCAGACACCATTGTTTATGACGATCCTTGGATCGTTCCTTCTGAATCTGAGATAGACTCATTTGGCGATGCAATTCCTTTGAGTCCATATTAAATTTCCTATGAAGCCGTGCAGTCTTTTACCGACCCAAGTTCAACCAAAATCGACCAAATGAATGTGGTCCGTGAGGAATCACTTTTCACCTCAACCTCGTAGTTAATAACGTTTCCCGAAGTTTTGTCATCTGACGAACAACTTTGTGAAGTCCTGTGCGTAGACGATTTACCATGGGAAGATCTCCATCATAGATCTTCGTTTTTACCTGAGGATGATCGTTTTGAAAACGATTTCTCATCAATCTTTACAGTTGAATATGTCAAAGAAGCTCAGAGTCCAATGAAACATCCTGATTCAGAGCTGAATTTGGGAAACATTTCTCGCACTATTCCCATTGACATTTCAGTCAAGCCCGGAATTGTTGAGCACATTCATGTAGGTGCCTCGTGTTCAGATGACGAAATTCAGACATACAAGGCCCTATTTCAAGAATTCTGCGACGTGTTTTCTGGTCCTATAAGGAAATGCCAGGAATTGATCCTGCAATTGTTGTCCATGAGATCAAGACTTACCCGGATGCTAAACCTGTCTGGCAACGTTTGCATCAGATTCACCCATGAAAAGCAGCTGCGATTAAAGTAGAAGTTGAGAAGCTGTTGAAAGCAGGTTTCATTTATCTGATCCCGTTAACGGATTGGGTATCGAATATTGTTCCGGTTAACAAAAAACAGGGAACAATAAGAATATGTATCGACTATAGGGATATTAATCGTGCTTGTCCCAAGGACAACTACCCAACACCCTATATCAATCAAATAATTGATGATTGTGCCAGCAGTGAAATATTTTCCTTTATGGACGGTTTTTCTGGTTACAACCAAATCAATATTCTACCTGCCGATCAACAAAAAACGGCTTTCATTTGTCCGTGGGGGACATTTGCTTATTGAAAATTACCTTTTGGGCTAAAGAATGTCGGAGCCACTTTTCAAAGGGCGATGTCTTATGCATTTCATGACATCAAACACATTGTGCAACCGTATCTCGATGATTTGCCCGCTCACTCATTGCATCGAGCTGATCACCTTGTCCATTTACAAGCAATCTTCATGAGGTGTAGGCATTATCAGATTCGGTTGAGACCACACAAATGTGTCTTCTGTATAGAAGTGGGACGATTGCTAGGATTTGTAGTTTCAAAAGCCGGCATCCGCGTAGATCCCTCGAAGGTAGAAGCCATCATTAAATTGCCTCCTCCTTCGAGTCTTCGCCAACTCCAAAGTTTACAGGGGAAAGCAAACTTTTTACGCTGATTCATTCCTAACTACGCTGAGATTACAAAGGGTTTTACCCGGGTGTTGAAACAGAACGCTCAATTCTCTTGGGATGAGATAGCTCAGAAATCTTTCGATGCGCTCAAGCACACGTTAACCCATGCACCGTTGCTGCATCCTCCCAACTACAACCAGGATTACTTTTTGTACCTCATCGCTGCTCATTCCGCCATTGGAATGGTCTTAGTACAGGAAGACGAATTCGGAACAGAACATGTGATATATTACCTTAGTCGGACCTTAAATCCAACTGAGCTCAAGTATTCACATGTGGAGAAATTGGAATTGGCAGCCGTTCAAGCTGTCCAACATTTTCGTCACTACATTCTACTCCGTAAAACTACAGTCATTTCGGATTGCAACCCTATGATCTACATTTTAACTAAACAATTGCTAGGGGGAAAGTACTCTAAATGGATCGTTATCCTGCAGGAGTTCGACTTGGAATTTGAAAAATCTAAGTCTAAGAAATCTTTAGTTTTTGCCGAGTTAATGTGTGACTTCCCGCGTGCTAACACAGAAACTGTGGTAGAGGAGCCCATTGCAGACGAATCTTTGTTTCTCATCAGCACTTTAGATCTGTGGTATGGGGATATAATTGTCTATCTCCAGACCCAATCCTTTCGGCCCGAAGTTTCAAAGTCGGAACGTCGTAAAATTTGATTCCAATCCCAACAGTACAAAATTATTGGAGATACTCTTTCTCGCCGTGGGGCGGACTTGGTTTTTCGTTGTTGCTTAACTCATGAGGAAGCTGAAAGGGTTTTGAATGACTGTCACTTGGGAGCGTGTGGCGGTCATATGTCTGGGTATGCCACAGCCCAAAAGATATTGCGCGCTGGCTACTTCTGGCCGTCCTTGTTTAAAGACTGTATTATTGCGGTCCGGAAATGCCACAACTGTCAAGTGTTTTATCACAAGATGAGCACACCACCTGCTCCTCTCCACCCTATAATTGCCATTGGTCCTTTTGCTAAATGGGGTATCGATTTTATTACATGTAACCCTCACTCGGCCGGGGGGAATATGTATACCATCCTTGCGGTTGATTATTTTACTAAGTGGGCCGAGGCGATGCCTACATTCGAGGAAGACGGCAAGAAAGCTGCAATTTTTGTATTCAATCACATTATTGCTAGGTTTGGTGTCCCACAAGCGATAATCACTGACCATGGACGCCATTTTCGAAACGTTATGATGACAAAACTTACAGGCCAGCTTGGTTTGCGTCACGATAGCTCAACTCCTTATTATCCACAAGCGAACAGTCTGGTTGAGTCCATCAACAAAATTTTAGTTATCATGATCCGACGAATCATTGGTATTCATCGGTCGAATTGGCACAACATGTTATTTTCCGCGCTTTGGGCGTACCGAACCTCAGTGAAAACATCAACAGGGTTTACTCCTTTCCAACTAGTTTATGGTTTGGAAGCGGTGCTGCCCATTGAATGCGAAATCCCGTCACTTCAAATGGCTGTTGAATTACTTCTAGCTACTTCCGAAGAGGAGAAGCGTTTATTATAATTAGCTCAATTAGATGAGACTCGACGTGACACTGCATTGGCAATCGAGACTCACGCAAAACGTATGAAAGCTCAGTATGATCGAAATGTGACCCCTCGAGATTTTTCGGAAGGAGACCTAGTGCTATTATATGATCAAGCTAACGATAAATTAGGTGCTGGAAAATTCGTTCCTATGTGGCATGGGCCCTACATTGTCAAGCGAAAGCTAGCAAAAGGGGCCTATGAGCTGGTAGATTTTGACGGGGACTCTTTGGGTAAACCTAGAAATGGACTTTACCTAAAGAGGTATTATGCTTAAATGATGGGTATGGAGATTTTAGTTAGGTTAGGTTTTTCTTTCTAGCTGGTGTGTTAGTTAGTTTAGATAGTGTGCTTAGCTCAGAAAGTGTGTTTTTCGTCGTTATTCTGGCTTATCTTGGTTTTACTCTTGATATTGCAGATGTCGACGCCTCTCCAAACGTACATTGGATTCATTGATGGTGCTTGTCGTAGTACACAGAATATCTCTTCCGCAGCTTGGGTTATCTATTCGCCCTCTGATGAGTTAGTTTCTATGCATGGGGTGAGCCTCGGTCAAACAACAAACAACATTGCAGAATACAGTGAAGTGATTGAGTTATTGTCTGAATCTATTTCGTTTGGGATTCAGAGTTTGATAGTGAGGTTAGATTTTGAACTCGTTGTATTACAGCTTAATAGAGTGTATGCCATTAGAAATCCAGTGTTATTAACGTTATTTTTGAGAGTGCGTCTCTTGGAACGTGAATTTGATTACATTGAATATCAACATATTCCAAGGTCTTTAAATACATTAGCAGATGCAATTGCTTCTCGAATGTTAGACAGACATTTGCGATAATCATACATGTAAATTTAAAAACATTTTCATCACACATGTTTAACAAGATAAGCCGGTAATAATGATATATATAGATAGGAGTGTGTCAAAAAATACATCGTCTTCGATCATAGGTTGAAAAACACCTTATGATTGGCAAAAATGATAAGTACAAAAAAACAAAATGTCACATGTGTCTACAAAAGCAACCATCCAATCACTGGTGATGCTCTCTATACGACACCACTGCACGGGCTACCCTACACAAGAACCTCCTAAAAGGTCCTGGGACTGCGACTAAATAGCGCTGAAGCCTGATAGGAATATCGTCTATAGTAGTCTCTGGTATGTCTGACGTAAGACGCTCTAGGTCTTGTTCTAACTCAGCTAAGGTCTCTGCGGCCGCGTCCTGTGGGGCCGGTGCCGGTGCAACTGGTACTCTCCTCTCGAAAGGCCGGAGATTGGCTAGACGCCGTGGGCCTACATCTGCATTTTGAAAATTATTACTGTTAGTTTTGAGACGATATAAAAACAAAAAAAAAGTAGATAATTTAAAAACTTGTGAAAAATGAAGTACCTGTGTCATCCCACTGTTCTCCCGGTGGAAGAATCATGTGCGGATCTCCACGAAAATCAACTCCGGCATAAGGAAAATCCTGTATCGAGAAGATCTGGTTCTCCAACCAGTGAAAATACTCCGGTCTAAATCGGACAACCTCCGTACCCTCGTCAGGATGATGGGCCATCACCGTAACCCATCGTGTCAACTTAGGCTCTCGGGGAGGCCCAACCTCAATAGTGAGCTGCTGTGGGATCAGCATCGGAACCCTCTCTAGGGCAAAACTCACAACTAAAGGCCCATAACAAAAAGTCTTCAGCTGTCCGTTTTTGGTCCTAGTCAGTTGGCCCTTTAAGTTGGCCAACACAGCATCGCACCAGTTGAAAATGGTGCCCTGATAGCAATCAATCGCCATCCGCATCTAGGATCCAGTGGCAATGTGCAAAGCGGTAGCCCCGCAAAGTCTGGTAATTGTAAAGGCAATTACCATAAGTTCAGGTCGGGATATCTTTTTAATCTCTATCCCCTTCTCCTGGTTCTGATTATTGCACCACTCTAGTCAGAGACTAGCAATGGACTGGCCACCCCGCCTAGTCCCGGACAGAGTCAATTGTTCGCCCCTCTTGGGCAAACCAGTGAGAAAGTAAATATCTGAGGGATCTATCTGGAGCTGGTGCCCTCCAATGTAAAAGCACTGATCTTGAACATTCCACCTTTCAACCAGCCACTCTAGAAAGTGCACCTGGGCCCTCATGCCAGGTATGGCCCAGTATTTGTAAAGACCACATGCCTTCAAAGCATCAATGGAAGGTTGGTGATTAATGGCAGCCAAATCAACATCTTCGTGTTCTCTCTCGCGCAATCAAGCATGGTGGGCAATGTACACACCATAAAACATCTGTTAGAGTCCATAAATTTAAAATTTTTTGGTTCATTTTGGAGAAATGGGGGTTTGAAAATCCTCTCCGCGGTGTACGTGACCCGCCTTTAGAGACAGAGCATGTGTACGCAGGTTCTCTTAAGGCAAGCTGCGTACGCCCAACATTTTCCCAACTGAGAAAATGTCGGGGTACGCAGGTCACCAATGGAGCACCTGCGTACCCCAAAAAGTGGACCTTGAAACCCCAAGGCCTCCAAAAAATGAAACTAAAGCTTAAAAACAAATTCTAAATGGATGGAAATGCAAGGGAGGATGTTGTAGAATACCTGATGAGACAGCGTTCGGTTTCGATGGTCGGATTCTCCGCAATGACCACGGGAAGTTTCTTGCCAAAAGCCCTTTTTCTCTCCTCAACTGTAAAATGGTAAAAATGAAATGGTAAAAGCCCTTTTTATAGGTTTTTTGAGTAAATGAATGTTAAATTTATTTATCTTCCACCGTGAAAAGGTATTTTTCAAAGTATTTTTATCTATCTTTAAACAGGTATGAGTAATGTGTTGGTTTTTGTGCAGGATAAAGGATTTTCAGGGAAAATTGTCATTTTTCACAAACAAAAACATCAGAGTCATCTTTTAAGCCCTTTTCTGACTCCTAAAACATGAAAAGATTGCCGAGCGTTTCTTTTACACTCGTTAAAACGAAATTAAAAGACGGTCCCCATATAGCCATTTTCTGACCGTAAAAACAGGAAAAGATTGTCGGGTTTTTGTCGTTTCAAACTCGATATTGGAAATAAAACGACGTGTCCTTGATCGCTTTTTACTTTTCAGGTCAAAGACACTAATCATGAAAGTACTCCTTGGTCACAAGATCAAGCGGTTCTATCAAGTATTATTTTATACTTTTTCGGGCTTGAGGGACACAAATTTACGAAAAAGTTCAACCCTGGAGTCTTCTTAAGTTTTTCAGACTCTCTAAAATTGAAAAACGCCGAGTTTCTCCTATACTGGACTCGTTAAAATTTCACAGTAAAGGACCTGTTCGATTACAAATAGGAACAAACCACTCCTTCTTAGGGTTCGAATCTAAACTAAGTTGGACTCATCCGAAGGATGAGATTATAATCAAGCATATGTTATCCTCCTCAACCTTGTAAAAAATAAAGAGGTACTTGCCATAAATGGTGGGGGAAAAGAGAGGAAAATGAGCCTATTTGTTATCCTTTGTCTTAGAAGAAACCTTATCACCACTCTTGAACACGACACTTTTCATTCACCTGGGTTGGGAAATCCTTTGCCTCACAGTTGATTGAACCACATTGAAAATCTTCAGTCGGGTATTAACTTTGGTTGAAATGTCACCAAGCCGTCTGTCGTGTCGTTATGTGTTCAAGAGGTCACTGCAAATAAACCTTTCATCTGCAAAATACCCGTCATCCATCTCGACCATCCCTGAGTCAGTCCTTACAGCTACATTTCTTCAACTTGATCTATGATTTCGTGTTGTGGGCTTACCTGCAACGGGTCGCTTTCTATCGACATCAGCACATTATCTAGAAAGATGACCTAGAAATCGTCAGTACCTTGAAATTTGCATGCATCAATGGCAGGTTTCTCGCCTTTGACGACGGTTTACATCATTGAATTTCGATCGAAGGACTCCGTGAAATGTTCGACATCAACACATTCATTCACATCTCATGGATTGTACTAGGTACTTTGAGAACCATTGACATCACTGGTGGTCTCTCTCACACTTGTTAATAGTTTACATCATCGACTGGTAATCAAGTGGTTTCTACCATGTTCGACATCAACTCATTTATTTGCATGGATAGAATCGTACCTTTTCAGGAAGTAGAAATGAAGACCCTGGATCTAGTTTCCACCATCCAGGCTGCGAGGAGTTTTGTATTTATTATACAGTAGACTAATCATAAACAGATGGTTGCGTCCATACTGTGTCTACAAGAGTCTATGATTATGATGTATTTCAAAATCATTCCTATATCAGAGCACTAGTTAGTTTGTTAGTTAAAGTTTTCAATATGAGTATGGGAATTCCTACCTCGGCGATGATATGATCTTATATATGTATTTTGTGTTGAATATTTGCAGGTTCCGGCTGGGCTCTCCACAAGATAATCCTTGAAATGATAAAGTACTTCACCCTTCCTAGATGATATGAAACCCTAATCTACTACAGGCTTCGCACTTTAGGGGGCAATCTGTTACACTAAAATTTTTCACCATGACTATTTGCAGTTAGTATGGCTCCATCAACTGTCATACTATCCTCCTTGGCAAGTCTCATACCTCTGCTCTTCATGTCAAACTCCAAGAAAGAGAAAAAGTCCTTAAAAAGTCAAATAACTCTGGTTACGCAGTTTCTCGTAGCCTTACCTGCGTGTACGCACCCCAAGTTCACAATACCTGCGTACTTATATGCTCTGTCTGTAAAGGGGTGGGTGCGTACTCCTGTAAAGGTCAAAAGGCACAAGTTTCACTTCAAAAAAGTTACTTTTGGTCATTTCTAGAGCATTCTAGAAGCTTGTTTGACGTGTATTGAGCGCCTCCAGATGGTTCATGTATCCCTATGAAAGAGGAACTTATCCCATTAAGAGGGGAGCTATCCCATTCAAAGAGGGGCTTATCCCATTGATGCTGGACCTGATTAACTTCCTCTAAAGCACTATAAATACAGGCATTGGGCCAGAGGGAGGGGAGGTTGAAAGCTGAACATTCCTAAGGGTAGATGCTGCTAGAATTAGGACTCCCTTATAGAGCTTGAGAGGAGAGATTCCCATCCTTTCCTAGCCTTATTTGGAAGTGGGTGAGCTGATCAAAGTAAAGGAAAACTCTTTCTGGACCCTAGGAGGGACCTGCACAATACAAGGCTCAGGTTGTAATGGTTTCTTTTGTTTCCACTTAATACAATTAAGCTTATTTTTCTCAATAGATTGTTATACATGATTTGTTTCATATACTCCTTGGTCTGTATGATAAATACGTTTTATTTTATGAGTTATTCAGGTGCTATGTAATCTTATGTTTGTTAGTGAATGCAGGTTTCGAAGAGAAGGAGGAGCTCATCCGGATCGGCGAGGCTGGACTACTAGAAAGCGTTGGACTAAAGGTATGTTATAAACACCAGATTACTTGTATTCTAAATGCATATTTAGAGAAAGGTAGTGTTTAGTTGTCTTGTTTGTCACTAGAAAGCCTTAGCTTCTAGGGAGGTCGGTTTTGTCCGCAAAATTGACTCTTTCCGCATGACAGGGTTTAAGGAAATGCCATATTTCCTACATGTCATGAATATTTTCCTCAAATGTTTTAGGTGCTCTTGATCATATTTGGAGAAAGGGGTTAAGTCATCAAGGTAGACAACTAGGAAATCATGTATTTCCTTGGAAAATGCAATATCCATTGCTCTTTGAAAGATATCACCAACGCTTTTAAGTCCAAAAGGCATCTTCACATATTTAAATGTTCCCCACGGTGTGGTAAAGGCTGTCTTGTCTTGGTCATCCGGGTGAACCAGTATTTGATTGAAACCTGAAAAGCCATATAGCAAAGAAATTCTAGATGAACCCACTACTCTTTGTAGGATGTGGTCCATTTTTTTCAATGGGTAGTGGTCTTTTAGGGAGACTTAATTTAAATTTCTTAAGTCTACACATAGCCTAATCTCACCTATCTTTTTTCTTGTAGGAACAAGATTGGATACCTGTTGTTGGGAAAAGTATCTATTCAGAACGCCCCTATCCCACTCTAAGGTGTGACAGTGCCTTAGCAACAAATAAGGAAAACTACTTGTGTATTCTTCTTTATGAAATGTAAATGAAGAGGAAGGATAAACTAACCTATGTCTTGTGCTAGTTTGTTGATCCAATCGCTCCTCTCTTCAATAGCTCCCAGCTCCCTGATCCCTTACCGGCCCAGCTTCACCAAATTCCTGCAAGATCACAAAAGAGAGAAACTACACGAAGATATAGATTTACATTCATAAAAAGCTTAGGATCAGATTAAGCTAAACATGCAAATATAACAAAACATCATTGATACACAAGCATGTAGAAGAAACTCAAATAGTTTTATTAATGCAATAAGAAGATCCAGGAGGAGATACAACAAAGTGAGTCCCGATCCAGCATCTACCTCCCAGTAAAGGAATCCCTTCCTCACCTGCAACAAAGCATAAATCACCCAATGTACTAATCTCAATCTCAAACCAATAGTAATTCTCTGCAAAGTACAAAATTCCAGTCTCCGGATCTCTGGGATGAGGGATCCATATATAGATGTATGCAAAGAGGATGAGTCAGCTTATGATTTGACTTGTGCCTTCTCTCTGTCATTTATTGCTTCCACTTGGAGACTGAGAGCCTCTTACTCATCCTTGGTCGAACTCAGTGAGGCAAGTGTAATTGACGAAGATTCTGGAAGCTTCCATTGTTTGTCCACCTCGTGGAATGACATTGCCATTTGGAATTTCCCGCTCAACGCACCCTGGTAGTGCATTTAGGTGCGTTGCAACACACCTAGCTAGTGTACTGGGGTGCTATGCAACGCAGGTAGCTAGTGGAGCAGCTGAAATGATCCTGATTTGACTGATTCTGAGTAATTTCTGGTGGAGAACTTCTGGGAGAAGCTGTAATTGGTTGACCTTGTTCTTCTAGGGGTAGGAACAACACTTTTAGGGACTTTGGATCCCTTGGATTATGGACATTTCATGCTTAGAGCTGTAAGGCACAAAAATGTCTATAACAGTTGCCCCCTAAAGTATGAGGTCGTTTATCGGGTGAAATTCTTTATTAGGAGGATCCGAAGTTCTTTCAATGCTGGGAGGAGACCTATAATAAGATACAATACAATACATTATCTTCATACTGTTTTCATGATCTAGCTGAGGCGGGAATTCCCATGCTCAGCTTTATAAATTCATTTTTATGTACATGGGACAGACAATCGTCTGATGGTAGACTAATGATTTGATGAAGTCATCATCCTTTTGGTAGGATGATCATCTGTGCTGCAATGCTGTACATGTCAATTTTTTTATTTTTCCTGAATATATATCGCAGCCCAGATGGATGAAACTAGATCCGGGGTCTTCAATCTCGTCCGATCTTCACTCGAAGTACAAGTCGATCCATGTGAGAAATGTTTTGAAGTCGAACATGGAAGGACATCGCTTGATTACCATTCGATGATGTAAACTGTTAACAAGCGCGAGAGGAATCACCGATAAGGATGATGACCCTCAAGGTACTGCAGTACAATTCACGTGGTGTGAATAAAGGACTTGGCGTCGAACACCACGCAAAATCTTTCGGTCGAAGGTCATTGATGTATACCTGTCGCTGGAAGTGAGAAACTTGCCATTGAGGCATGAAAGCTTCAAAGTACTGAATGGGGTGTTCCTAGATCAACTTCTTGGATAATGAGCTGATGTCGACAAGAAGTGATCTGTCACAGGAGGGCCTTAATGAATCCCACATCAATGACACGGAACGGAGCAAATGATTTTGATGGAGGTGAAAACGATCTGATGATATATGGTTCAGGGTGGCGGTCATGAAAGAATGAAGTATAATGTATGGTAGTGGATGGGACATGGGTGACTTCTCTGGATGACTTCTCTTGAACATGTCGGCGACACTTATGTGATGGATTGGTAGCATTTACCCCAAATGTGGATGGTATGGCGTGGCCATGGTGATGTGACCGGTGAATGAAACAACCCAACCCGACTCAGGCACGGAGTGGAAGTGTCATGTTCAAGAGCGACTTGCTACCAATAAAGATTCTTTGAGTATTTCCCAATTTTTCCCCAGTCATTGCTGACCAGTACCTCTTTATTTTTGTCAAGCTTAAGGAGGATAACATATGCTTCTTCTATAATTTGCCCTTCGGGCAAACCCATCGCTATGTTTTAACGAGCCTAGCGATAGTGAAACTCGTTCTCGTCTAAAGACAAGTTCGTCGCTATTAATGTTTTTAACGAGTTTAACGACAAAGATAACTCAGTCCTTTTCATTTTTAGAGAGTCTGAAAAGGTATGTAAAGGTAACTCCGAAATTCCTTTTTTGTCATCTAATCCCTTAAGTCCGAAAAAGTATAAAACAATACAGAAGGGATAAATTTTCGATAGTTTTAACGAGCCGAACAACACAAGCGCTCGATCTTTTTGTGCAATAATCCCTCAAGTCCAAAAAGATTAAAATCTAGAGGAGGGATAGCACTTCCGGTCGCTTTAACGAGCTGGAAGGCCAAAACTCGGCAATCTTTTCATATTTTATGAGTCAGATGAAAAGAGCTTAAAGAAGACTCGTCTTTTGAGGAACGAGTGATAGAATGGGTAGCAGCTAATTCCAGGTAAGGGTTGGAATTTTCCAATCACGACAGTGTCACAAGGATGGCTAGTGAAATCACTCTTCGCAGCTGTTCCTCAAAATGGGTAAACAATCAAATGGAGGTGAATGATCAGCCAATGGAAAAGTGGAGGTGACGGTGAAAACACGACCAAGGTTTTAATGGCTGATAATGTTACATTCACGGTGGTTATTTACCGGAGGATAGTTCATTTTTTAACGAGCTTAAATGCGGATTGAAACACTTGCTCGGTCTTATGTTTATTTTTTAACGAGCATGAACTATGTGCTAAAACTGCTCGATAAGTTTGCATGCCCCCAGCATAATAACGCAAATCAAGGTGCATGCCCCCCAAGCTTCATTGCATTCAACTTGGTGGTTGGAATGAATGTTTACCTTTGAGATTTGGAAAGGGGGTTTGTTTCATTTTTTTAATGAGGTTGACACAGTAAAAGAACTATCCTCATGACTCCTTGTTTCATTTTTTAACGAGGTTGTCACGAGATAAGAACCGTCCTCGGAATCCAAATCCATTAGATATATAAGGTTTCATATTCCACTGTGGCCACTTCCGCCAGATTACTCAGAGGCGGTAGGGAAAAAGTACCCATTAAGGCAGGGTCTTTTAGGAGACCTACTCCGATATTTTGGAGCGAATGATTTCTTCCATGGATCATTGGAATGCTTCCAGTAACTTGAGAACCATTGGGGAGGAAGTTTTGCTGATCGACGATTGTAATCCCTCCTTGAAAGGGAAATGCAATCTTTCTGAAATAGGTCGACACAACAGCTGCCATGGCATATATCCATGGTCTTCCTAGTAGGATGTTGTAATCAAGATTCCCATCTATGACTTCAACATCTATTTCTATTGTTTTCCCTCCTTGTTCAACTTTCAAGTTATTTAGGATACCATATGGGGTATATGTCCTTCCGTCGAATGCTTTTAACGTCGTCGCAGACCACGACAAGGTTGGAGATCCTAAAGTTTTCCAGCAACTCATCGACATAATACATGTAGATGCCCTCTCATCAATAATTGTTCGATGAACAGTTTTGTTGAGGGCTTTCACTTGAATAAGGAAAGCTAGTTGAGCTGGTAACTGAGGGTCATATCCTTTATGATTAAAGGCCACAAGATTGGAATCCATTGGGTCAATCCCACCTATTGCTGATAATAAAGCTTGCTCTTGGGAGAGGCAATTTTGCGGTACCTCAAGTGTCAACATAGCGGACGGCGATTGGGCCAGGTCCTCTATTATATTATAATTCTGTGCTATTTTTGCACGAGGATTAAATGTAAATTTGTGCACTACTCCCTTTGGCGACTTTATCATTTGTTCAGGAATGATGGGTGGCACAACTTTGGTCAAAGTTGTTGTCGAACTACTAGGTCGTTCATTAGCCTTGTTATTCGACACCTGTGGATTCTCGTAATCTTTATTCCTTGCCAAAGCATCATTTTGCTGCTTTGAGATAGACAACATAAGCACTTGGGATTGGGAAGCATTTTGATTAGCAACCAGTTTGGTTCCCGGGCTTGGAAATGGATCAGTCAATACTGCTGAGGTTTTTGAACTCTTAAAGAGTTTCTTAACTTCAGCTTTATGTGGACAATCTCTCGTTCGATGATCCTCATCGCATATATGACACCCTGCAGGGGGTTTCCTTTGGCTAGAAGGGTTTGTAGAAGGATTTTCAGGAGATGACTCATCCTGCTTCCTTTTTCTACCTTTCGTTTTCTTCTTGCCCCTTGGTTGCTTCAGTTGTTTGCCCTTGTCAGTCGACACAACATTTAATTCCGAGGCAAGAAGTTCCTCATTTGCATTTTGACTAGAAATCTTACAGGCCTTTTTAGATGTAACCTTTTTCGATTTCATGTCTGTCGCGCCAATCACACCATCGATGGAATGAGAGTCATTGTTTGATTTAGGAGGAGGAGGAACTGAGAATTCCGGTCTAGGAGCGTCAGGTATTTTATCGTAGAGCGTGCCAGACTGAGTGTAAATCAAGTCCAAATATTGCGCACGAGCGATAACTTGCTCTTCTGTGATGACTCCCCCTTTTGCCACATCTTCCGTGATGGAAGGCAGTAATGATTTAATAAACCATTAAGCTAAAAGCTGATTGGGAACATACGTTTTCACCATTCTACGACGACGTCGCCATTCATGTATATGATCAGATATGTGAGTGGTCGTCGTTTGTTTGAATTTGGTAAGAAGTTCGGTTCCCGTTTCGTGCCTTATCGGTAACTGAAAATGGGTTAAAAAGGTTGTGGCCAGGGTACTGAAATTGTCGAATGAAGCTATAGGCAATTCGATATACCATTTTGCTACCGGACCAGTTAACGTCCTCTGAAAAAGGCGAAGCCTAATCGAATCATCATTTAGGGTGTTTGAAGAACACCATAGATGAAATGTCATCACATGATTCGATGGATCTTCGCCCGGATTTCCATTAAATTTAGGAATATCTGACGTAAGTTTATGTGGAATCGCTGGCCACCAAGGGGCATAAGCAATTGGATCATTCGTCAGCCGGTTTAGATCTGGTAATTCTAGAGTTGCTACAAAGGGCAACTGTTGATTCAGGTTAGGCGAAGCATAGCCAGGATAAGATGGAATCGCCTGAGCAATGGGTCTTTGCATACCAGCATAATGCAGTTGATGCTGGTATGACTGGTAAGGTTGCTAGACATGACCATTGTAAAATGGTTGATTTTGACCGTTTTGAATGTACGGCTGTCCACTGTTCGCAAAGATCTGCTGCTCAGAACCTTGGTATACTTGTTGGAATTGTGGTTGTTGGTACTGCACCAGCCATGGTTGAGAATCCATGTGCTGTTGCGCTATACTAACTGTTGGACCAAGGTGTGGGGTAATTGTACCCATCTGGACCTGTGTCACCCCACTAGTTGGTGATTGTGGTTGAGTCACAGGGTCAAGGGGCTGTTGCATTACAACCTGAGAAATCTGAGGTTGGCATACAACAGGCAGCATTTGAACTTGTGACACCGTCACAATAGCTGGTGTACTCGGGATGTTCGACATAGGTACACATTGTTGCATTGAATACACAACTCTTGGTTGTTGAGGTAGCATAGGTACCCGACCACCAGAGGTGATTCCAGTGTAACCTGAATATTGTCGTGAACTCCCGTATGGATATCCTCCCGGAGGGGGTAATGAAAGGGCATACTGCCCCCCATACGGTTGTAATCCGGAACTCAAGGGGATTGTCTACCCTTGGGGACTGGATTTCCCAAATTTACCTCCAAATAGATCAATTTGTTGAGACTCAACATAAGAGTTACCGGATATTATTCTGGTTGAACAAACAGGAACAGACCAGACTGTCGAAATAGCCCCTGAGTGGGCTCCTTCTAGCGGTTGAGAGCTAGTTGGGACAGATGGTATGCCGACGAACATTATCGGAGTGACGACAGGAAGTTCTGCTGTCGCTGTGTCAGTCGACATAGTCCTAGATATTGACGGTTGTTCAGACATTTGGAGTCTATCCAAAAGATTACCTAGCGATTCTACAGGAACTTCCACTGGTGGTAGACTAACTTCTGATGAAGAAGGATATAGAGTGACCCCGACTCCAAAGTGCGTTGGAGTACTTGTTTGAGGATCTTCTACAATTTCTTCAATTGCAATCAAACCAGGTGGAAGAGGAAGACCGTCAGGTCCGTAAAATATTTCTGGTGCCGAAGAAGGGGTGGAATCGACAACGATAGATGTTTGAAGAGCAAGACTCTCCGAACCGGTTGTAGATGGAACTGGTTCAGTAACACAAGTGTTTACTCTCAGACTAGGATCAATATCACTGTCCCTCTGTGGCTGTTGAACTTCTTCTGTAGAGGCAGGGTTTCCAGAAATGTTTGGAGTAACCGGAATCTCGGATGTTGTTGGAACACTTGTTCTAACTTTAATAGGAGATTTTGAACCAGTTAAACGAGTTCGCTTTGTCCGTACTGTTTTCGATTCCGGAGACAAAGACGGTTGACTCGTAAGCCTCCGCCAACGACGGGGTTTCAATTGACTTTCTTCCATGATTATGGATTACTTGATCAACTAAAATACAAAAAGGGGAAGTATGTTTCCGAATTAAATGAATTTTAGACGCTTTAGACACAACTTGTTTTTTCAATTTTAAAGAGTCGAGAAAAAACAAAAGATGACTCTAGTCTCCTTCGATTTTTAATGAGCCTGAAGTGACAAGTGCTCAGATGGACCTTTTCCATTAAGGAGTCTGAAAAGGAACGAAAGGGACTGCTCTGGAGATCTAGGTAGAGGGTGTGCCAAACCAATCACAAAACTGCAGAATACGTTTTACGGTACGGCAGTCAATCTTCCTGAATGCTGTGTTCGGTGCATTGCAATCAGTAGGGCGGTCGACACGACTTCCTATGGATAAAAGGTTTTAAGCCTATAGGGGTCTCCCAATATATACTCGACGGTACGTGGGAGCACAATCCATACTGGCACTTATCGTCTCACAGTGGAGGAATCACCCAACCATCAGTGAGGACAACAGTTACCAGGCTTTACGACGCCGGAACACGTCTCTAGCCTAGACCTCTATGTTGTGCGTTAAGTTCCAAAGCGTTGTTAGATTCATTCAATTTATTTTAAGTTGATATTTCTTAGAAGTTTTCCTTTTTGGATCACCACGAGATGTATATGTAATTCCTAAATGCAATCTAAAGATGATAAGCAAGCATTTATCTCTTTTCAACAATGAAAATCCTAGCTACAAGGGGAAAAGAAAGACACAATCTTTTCTCAAAGAGCAAAGAGCACACTGTAAATGCACTTTTCCTAAATCAAACCATACAAACTATCAATATGCAAATGCACAAATGCATGTATTTGTTTTCACTTTCTTAATATTGATGCCTAAAAAGAAAGTTGATGTACAAATTTGAATTTGCTTTCAAGTGAAAAACACAAACAAGCTTCTTTTTCGAAATAAAAAAGGTAGAGAAGATTACGACACTTTATGATTTTGAAGTAAACACTCATTTCGACATTAGAAAGAGACAAATTCAAACCAAAGCAAAAGTAAAAAGTATAATCAACTGTCCACAGCAAAGGAACTTTCTCCTAAGATCAAAATCGACACTTATGACAGATCTAAATCTAAGGACGACAGTATGACTATTTCTCTTTTCAATGGAAAACTGTAAATGATGTAACAAATACAAAAAGAACACCTACAGTCTTTTTGTACAAAGGAGGCAGAATTAAGGCAGAGAAAAGGGGTTTTCAGATAGGTACACACACTGATAACAGGCTGCAAAAATCAGAGATAAAAATGAACACAAGGATGCAAAGAACCTCAGCTGCACAGGGCAAGGGCTGATCAGCGCACCTGTTGCACAGAGAAACTGAATTGCAGCGCAGGTAGCCCTCTCGGGACCTGCGTTGAAATGCAAAACCTCATCATAGAGCCTGCGCTGGGGCAGAAATGAGACTTCTATCCGGGTTCTGGGTCGCGGTTTGCAGTTTAATCTATGGATTTTGGCCGAGTAAAAGCTATCAGTAAGGTACAATTAGAGGGATGATTTAAAGGAGGACTAAGAGCTATCACAAAGGGAAATTAGAGAATTTGTGGATCAGCTGTTCAAATCATAAACAAATCCAGTGAGTGGATTGAAGTAGCAACTACTTTGCATTTGATAATGGCAAATGCAGTTCGATTGCTACTTCTGTGTTTATGAAGCAAACAACAAAAGAAACACAAACAAACTAACTAGACACGTTCCCCAACGGAGTCACCATTTTGTTGTTGGGAAAAGTATCTATTCAGAATGCCCCTATCCCACTCTAAGGTGTGACAGTGCCTTAGAAACAAACAAGGAAAACTACTTGTGTATTCTTCTTTATGGAATGTAAATGAAGAGGAAGGATAAACTAACCTGTGTCTTGCGCTAGTTTGTTGATCCAATCGCTCCTCTCTTCAATAGATCCCAGCTCCCTGCTCCCTTACCGGCCTAGCTTCACCAAATTCCTGTAAGATCACAGAAGAGAGAAACTACACGAAGATATAGATTTACATTCATAAAAAGCTTAGGATCATATTAAGCTAAACATGCAAATATAACAAAACATCACTGATACACAAGCATGTAGAAGAAACTCAAATAGTTTTATTAATGCAATAAGAAGATCTAGGAGGAGATACAACCAAGTGAGTCCCGATCCAGAATCTACCTCCCAGCAAAGGAATCCCTTCCTCACCTCCAAAAAAGCATAAATCACCAAATGTACTAATCTCAATCCCAAACCAACAACAATTCTCTGCAAAGTACAAAAATCCAGCCTCCGGATCTCTGGGATGAGGGATCCATATATAGATGTATGCAAAGAGGATGAGTCAGCTTATGATTTGACTTGTGGCTTCTCTCTGTCAGTTCTTGCTTCCACTTGGATACTGAGAGCCTCTTACTCCTCCTTGGTCGAACTCAGTGAGGCAAGTGTCATTGAGGAAGATTCTGGAAGCTTCCATTGTTTGTCCAGCTCGCGGAATGACACTGCCATTTGGCATTTCCCGCTCAGCGCACCCTGGTAGTGCATTTAGGTGCATTGCAACGCACCTAGCTAGTGTACTAGGGTGCTATGCAACGCAGGTAGCTAGTGGAGCAGCTGAAATGATCCTGACTTGACCGATTCTGAGTAATTTCTGGTGGAGAACTTCTGGGAGAAGCTGTAATTGGTTGACCTTGTTCCTCTAGGGGTAGGAACAACACTTTTAGGGACTTTGGATCCCTTGTATTATGGACATTTCATGCTTAGAGCTGTAACGCACAAAAATGTCTATAACAATACCCATTCAGAGAATCTGATGGGTGCTATGATACCTGCTTCAAACATTCTTTTCACTTCCTTTTCAATCAAAGGGAGAAGCATAGGATTGATTCTCCTCAGTTTCTGTTTGAAGGGATTTTGGTTTGGTTTTAAGGGAATGGTGTGTTGGATCACTGAGGTGTCATAGGACTTCAAGTCCTCATAACTCCAAGAAAATACATATTGGAATTCTTTGAACAAATTAACATATTTAGGCTTTTGATCGGGTGGCAAATTTTTGGACAATTTGATCATTTTGGGTTTCTCTGCTGTCCCAATGTTATGTTCTTCTATAGCAGCATTTAAAGGTTTCATTTTTGGTTTTTTGGGCACATCATTAGCATCAAACATATCTTCTAACGGAGTGAGGCCAGCAGGGAGAAAGTTATCCTTTAAGTCAATGATCTCGGCCTCTGTTTTTGCTATTCCCTTCAAATGCATTTGTTTTAGCTCTTCTATGTTTGTATTGTCAAAAACAGTTGGGTTTAGGATTTGTTTGACTGTTGCAACTGTTACAGCCTGCTGATTTTCATTTGTTTGTTGTTGTTCATCTGTCAAAGCATCCATGTCAATGTTAATATTTGAAAACTCATGCTCAGTCTCAACAGTAAAATGGTGATTTGGCTTAAAGGGAAGCTTGCATGTACTAGCAAAAGTGGCTAGGCTGTGTGCATGAATGTTATGATTTATTGAAATCTTGGCAATCTTGGATTCAGTGAATGTATTGAGTATATTAGTGGCAACAGTCCTATAGGCCCTCATTCTATTGTCATTGGTAACAAAGTTGCCTTTCATTTGTTGTATGATTAAATCAGAGTCACCTAGAATGGACACTTTTGCAACTCCTAGAGCTTTAAGCAGTTTAAGGCCTAAAAGGAGAGCCTCATACTCTGCCATGTTATTGGTACATTTGAAATTCAATCTGTAGGCATGGCCTTCTGCATGATTGTTATGAGTATTGTAAATCCATACACTTGCCCCTGCTCCTAACTTGTTAACAGATCCATCAAACTCTAAATACCATGTGATTTCTTGCTTGTGGTTAGTATCAAGAGTTTCAGTCATTTTAGGATTGGGTAGATTTGAAATTTCTGTTTGGGGAGGTTCTTCTTGTATGCTGGTTGCCTTGATTGTTATGACGGTTTCATCAGTATGGGCAACTGACTCTTCATTGATGTGTGTCTCCAGTTCTAAAGCCAACGACTTGTCATCAGTGAGAGGATTTGTTTCATCATTAAATAAAATAAAATAATCCATATCAGAATGGATTGAGTGGATAGGAAAATTTTGGGGCTTGTCCTCATTAGTTACCACATATTTCATCAGTGTTTCTCTATATAGTCTCTTTGGTTGCCCAAAGACAGATATAGTGGCATAAGAGAGGTCTAATTGGAGGGATCCTTGGAGTTTTTCTCCCCAAGATCTTGATAGGAGCATGCCATACTTTGGTGGAATGTCCGCAACCACCACATCCATGAGGATTGTCTTGTTGGGATATTGGACTAAGGAGACACACAAGTCTTTGATGAGGCCTAAACACTTGACTTGACTTGAGTCAAAGGAGAATAGATCTTTGTAGGGTCTTGTAACATCAAGGTTCAGCTTTTCCATTACAACTTTGGGCATAAGGTTGTGTGAGGCACCTGAGTCAAACATAGCATTGTGCAAGACTTTGTCATGCATATGTAAACTGACATAAAAGGGAAAGACAGATCCATATGTTGATTTTCCATTAACTTCTGGACCGAACAGCAGTTCAGGTTGGTCGTCAAGAACATTCACATCATCCTTGAGCTCTGGCACTTGAAGTGATCTTTGAATTTGTTGCCTATACACATCATGTTTAGCAAGCTCAGATAAAGGGATGGATATCTTCAGTTTACCTATTTCTGCCTCTAAGTCAAATGATTTTTCAGATTGGGTTTTAGTATTTTGAGAGGCAGACTTCCCTTTTTCCATTGGAGTATCAGCAATTTTCTCTTGTTTATCAGCGTTAAGGGAAGTAATTGCTTGCGGTTTTTCAGTTTTAGAAGGGTTTTTTGGAACGCTGTTTGATTTCTCTTTCGTGGAAGAAAGTGGCAGAGGTTGATCTTTAGAGGGTTGCATGTCTGTGGCGTCCTCTATGGTGACATCCTTTAGATTTGGAACTATTTTATTAGCAGTTTTTATGAGGGCAACCGTTTCTTTGATCTTCTTAGGCTGTTTGCCATCCTTTGGTTTGATAGGTTCAGGAATGTCAATGGTCCTAGTTCTCAGCTTATATTGTTTGTGGACCTCATACACAGCAGTGTCATAGCCTTGTTTAAAATCAAAAGACTCACCAGATTTAGTTTGAAATTGGTTGAAGTCATGACCATCTTGGTCTTGTTGAGTTAGGAAAATTTGTTGCTCAGCCTTCGAATCCACCAAGTTCATGTGAGTGTCTTCTGTGGGCTCACTAGACGTAGATGCTTCAGCATAATTTTCATGAAAGGGGGGCGTTACATCATGGTCTGGGCTAGACCTACCAGCATTTATGTTCTAATTTTTCTAGAAATTTGGGTTCCTTATGGTATTAGGTTGTTGTCCATCCCATGATGATTTCCTCTCAACACTCTCTACTCTGTCTCCCAGCCTGTGCATGCCACTGATAATAGCATCCAGCTTTTGATCTAAGGCTGAGGGTTCCTCTTTAAAGGTGGTTCTTCTCTCAGTTATAGCTCTATTTCTTTTGGCAATTATATTTGCTTCTATGCTAACAACAACATTTTGCATGTCTGCAAGGGTTTGAGGAGCTCTTTAACTTAACTGATAAGCCATGTTAGTGTCAAAACCATCAGGGAACTTATGAAAAGCAAGATCAGGTGGAGGTCTTAAGTTCTGTGGTATTGCATTATAAACATTATTAAATCTTGCACAATAGTCCAAGACAAACTCTTGAGGGCCTCTTTTGATGGTGTCATATTCAGATAATATGTGCAAGTGGTCTTTCGTTTTCTCCCATCTGTTGATAAATGACTGGTATAAGGCTTCTGGGTCTGCTATGGAATTGGTTGTGAGTGCTCTAAACCAAGTTCTGACATCACCTGTCAAACTTTGGACAAAAATCTTCTTTCTCACGCTATCATCATCTATCTCGTAGTTCTCAAAGTAGTCTTGCATCTTCTTGGTATGCTGAAGGGCTGTGCAAGAACCAGTTCCATCAAAATATGTGATTTTAGTTTGGTAATCTTGAGGCATAGCCCCAGGGTTTGCAGGTAATTGTAGGGGTGCATATCTATTGGCCATGTTTACAGGGATAAGTGGAACAATAGGGATTACGGGTACAACTGGAACAGTGGTAACAACAGTGGTGGTAATGGTAGTATGTGCAGTAAATGGAGGTGTGGAAGGAGTACTTTGAGAGGTGGATGATGAACAAGGGGAAGTAGGGGTTGACCGAAATAAAACTTTGACAGGGGTTGGAACACAGCTTGGCTGAACTGTTTCAGGACTAGAATCAGCAAAGTCTTCTATTCGCTCTAGCTTCCTGAGGTTCCTTGGGATTATATTCAGATTTTCAAAAGTAACTGGGGGGTTCGGGTTTGGGTTTGACCTTGTATAACGTGAATTCCTTTTGGGAGCCAGATTCTGAACTTGTTTTTGTATTTTCTATGAATGTTTTTAGAATTAGCAAGGGACTAATCAAATGTTGGAATAGCTATCTATAACTTAAAACCAGCGTGAAGATTGACTGAAGCAGCATTTTTTTACTCCTGTAAATGCAAAGCAAGAATAGTTTCAAAGGATTCTTGGCTGACATTCAGGCTTCATCTGTAGTTTTAAGGAATATGCAGCAATTGGAAAATTCATTGTTTTCCCCAGTGTAGGTTTCCAACTTTATTTGTGAAATTAACTGAGGATTGTCCCCAGTGGAGTCGCCATTATGTTATCACTCAGGTTGTCCCTAAAGCTCCTTAAAGGGATACAGCCGAGGTAACCACAAACCAATCTTTGGACTGTAGGTCCTAGCCTACCAGCAGTCAGAGAGGGCTCTCTGTTTAGGATTTAGCTTTGTTGATGATGATTTTAGGCTAGTTATTGAGTACAAGGGGTTTTTTTTGATTTTTGGTGGGAAGGATGATGCTTTCAAGTAGAGAGGGGATAGCATGAAAGTTTTAGAACCATTGGGCGTGGAGTTAAGGAGTAGGACTGCTGGTGCGTTTTCTTGGTCACAAGAAAGGGATATGGAGCAAGCTAGCTACACATGAAACAATGATTCAAGCTTTAAAGGATGGAATGAGGGCTAAGGAATGAGAAGCAATTAAGAATTTCTCATTCAGCTTAACAGAGGGAAGGTGAATGAGCTCTCTCTAGGAGCAGTAAAGAATCCCTAGATAACTGTCAAACATGGGTGAATTAGGGTAAATATGAGCCACATGGAATTCATATTCATTACTAATCCATATGAAAACACAAAAAAATAGCAGAAATTGAGCATAGAGGGCAATTAAACCAAGTCTAAACTATTCATTCTTTCTCCTATTTTAGATGGTATATCAATGGAAAACAGGGGTAGGAAAACTTATTGAGTCATGTTGCAGCAAAAGAATTCCACATTCCCTTCTTCGAAACGTTAATACATAGAGCAAACAATCATTCCTCCAAGCTTTTCAGCAATCTTTGATTATGTAAAACATTAGGTATACAAAGCGAGTCTCTCTTGGAGCTATACAACCAACCAACCCTTTAAAAAATACAGAGGATGGTATAAATAAGGAAAATTATCCAAAATTATCTATTATAGCCAACCTAAACAGGTCTGATGGAAATGATTTGTTTAACCTAATCTTGTCTAGAAGTAAATGCAAAAAATATCTTTTGAGCTGCGCTGAGGGCAGCGGTATCAAAATGAGTTAATATCTGTCCTGGGTGGCTCGGTGTAGTGTTTCTGTGATAACTGTGCTTTGTCTTTTAACTCCACCTCTAAGTCAGTTATGCTGCTATTCGGTGGCATTAATGTGCACTAATCCCGACCAGATAAGCTTTTAAATGGCCTTTACTGCTTCGTTGACTTTGATGGAGGTTTTTAATGTTCACCTGCTTTGATGTTGCTGAACTGATACTCTTTCACAATTGAATTGGGCCGTTTCTCTCTCTTGCTGTGTTTGAAACTGTCAAATCGCCCTTTTCTACCCTCCCAGGAAAAAATGGCTGTTGTTATTCATGGCCTCTGGAATGCTATCTGTGCTGGCCGATTAAATATGAACCTTCATGAAGAAATCCTGTACAATTTGTGAGTTTTTGGGCGTTGCAGGTCACAGGGCTGTGAGGGGGCTTCCATTTTAGCATATTTTCCTTAGCCTAGGCGCTAATCGTGCATCAAAAATTGCCTCAGATTTTCATTCCGGGCTTCCTGTGCTGTGATTTGTGCCTTCGAGCCTTTTTGATGATGACGTCATCATGACGTCAATGGTGGGACCCAGTACAGTGGTGACGTGGCAGGGTGACGTCAGCTGATGACGTCAGCAGTATGGCCAGGTGACATGGTGGTACGATGGAGGTGATGACGTGGTAGTACGGTGGCAGCGATGTGGCAATGACGTGGCAGGGACATGATGGCAGGAGGTCGACGCAGGATGACGACATCAGCATGACATGGTGCTGACGCAGGAGGGGGGAAGGCAGTATCTGGTTTCATGTCACACCGCTTTTCCGAATAGGTGGTTTCGAAGGAGGGGGCTCCGCCACAGTCGAGAGGGTGATGTGTGTCGGGAGTACGACGAGAAAACCACCCATCTCCCGGGCGTTAACCCTCGGCATATCAGCGTATCGAAAGACCTGTCCACCGTTGATCTGTGGCGCACCAGATCTGATGGCCAACGGGACAGACAAGGAGGCGGAGGGTTAGGGACGGGGCCTGCTCTGTTTTTTTATTTGTTTTTTTCATACGGTGGGGTGGTTTAAACATTAGAAATGTGGGTTTTTGGTTTTATACAAGCGGGGGAAATATATTCATATGCGTGATCTTAGGATAAGGGCGGGAAATGAGTATTGTAGGGTTAGGAGTTAGGGGAAATGGTTGTTAGGGTGACCAGATGTCAGACTAACTCCAGGTTAGGACACGGAAGGGTTAGTAGAAGCCCCAAATGGACTACTATTTCCCGGACTAAAAAACATATGGCTATAGTGTCGAGGGGAGGTTATGTACATAGGGGAGTTATTAACATAGTTTTAATAGGGGAAAGGGAGATAGATAGGGAGCTACATAGTAAAATTAGTAGTTAATATGACAAGTGATAAGAAAGCACTAAGTATGTGAATCTTAGGCTAATAGGGGGAAAATGATTCATAGAGGAAGTATGAACATTCCTTGAGTAAAGCAGATCTTTACCAAGGTAAATAATATGGAAAATGATGAAACTAAGAGGTATCAAGTAGATCTTGACCTCTTCAGGGAAGTTAGTGAGTAATTTGGGGAGTAAGAAGAAGGGGGAGTTAGACATGCCTCTCATGAGCTACTCCTAGGGAAATTGCCTAATACATGTGATCTGAAGTACAATATCACTTTGAAACACAAAATTGATCACAAATCAACATTTTGCAACCTCAAAACTACCTACCCAGCCTACTTGCCTAGCATTTTTTCTTCTTTTTGGTTTGGGTGCACTTAGACTTGCAGACCCTACTTTACAAATTTTCTTTTGACTACCCTCCTATCTAAATCAATCCTTATTTCTGTCGGGGCTTAGATTAAGTTGAGCTCCCAATATTCTCTACCTATCTACAAATCTGCCAAGATTAAACAGTTTGGACATATATTCATTCTCTATATTCTAAAACAAGAAATTGAAGCCTAGGGAAGCCAAGATTAAGCTATTTGGACTTCCCTCAACAGAAAATTCTTCAAAAATGATTAACTCATCAAAATTGGAATACAACAGTGGCATTTAGACTGGCACACTTTCATGGCCTCTTCTATGGCCTCTTTTGGAAATATGGAGCATTGCAACATGCAAAGTATGACATATTTGGCATGTAAAAATGTCAATCATGAAAGATGAACACCTGTTGCAACAAGAGGCTAACAGTAGTAACCAGATGGAGAAGATGTTAGTTGTTGTGTGGCACGCGCTTACTTTAATAGTTGTGAGTTATGATTTAATTATGTAGAGTGTTTTTATATCTACACGCATGGTTTGATTCAGAAATTTAGATCAGCGACATCTTTTACAGTACTTCTACTTGGCTGGACTGTATCAGCACAAACAGTGCGAACTCCATTGAAACAACAAGACCTAATCTGGGTTGACAATTAATGTTACGGTCTGAGTCAATTAAGGTTGATTAAAACAAAGGTACGAGCATACTTTGTTTGTGTTTGTTTTTCCTCCATCTTTGATCGATTCAACCCCGACATGTTTTGCTGAGTTTTCCCCTTTATTTTGACTTTTCTCAGTTATTTTCATGGTTATTGTCTATGTGTTTCCCTTGTTTCTAAACATGAGCGTGATATTTTATGGATTTCTTGAGTTTTTCTCTTAGTCGCTCTCATAGAGAGTCATATGAGCCACCAGACTCCAAAGTCGCTCCCTTGCTGATATCCTAAGGGTGACTCTAGTTGCTCCTATCCAGTTCTATGCTAACGACTGGGATTTTAAGCCCTAGAAAAGGCCCTGATCTATTATGAGTTTCTTCACCCCTGTTCTTGCTCAGTCTCAGCCACTTGTTCATCCGTTGGATCTAGTCCAGACCTACTTCTGTTTGCTTGATTTCCTTAGATCAATCACTTTTCATTAAGAACGAATTTTTGTCTTTGATTCATCTTAGACCCTTTCGTGTTTAATTGATTTATTGGAGATTTGTGTGCTTCATGGTTTGTTGTTGTTGATTGGTAGCTGTATGTGTCTAGTATGATATTTTCTATTCAACATTATCCATTACTTTTAGTCCTTCAATTTTCCTTTGAAGCATTTTATGGATTCCTTGGGTTGAGGCTTGATTTTCACCTCTAGGTCTCACTTTCAGATTGATTGGCTATTATGAGTGGTTGTTTAGGCCTGATCCACACCTTATTGATAGAATTTTGTCTCTTTCATTCATTATTGGTGTCTCTTTTTAAGCATTTTTTCTCTTCTTTGGGCTATTTTGATCACAATTGGTGGTGTTGTGGCTGGTTGTGCATTTATCATCTAAAAATTTTCTCTTGAGTGTGTTTCAGTTGTTTTTATTGTGCCCTCATTTGATCTTGTTTAGGCCTTTTTACCTCTAGGGTTGGGTTGTGACCTTTGTAGACGATTGGCCTTGGTTAGGCCATTGTACTACATCCCTATCTTGATTAAATTACCCTTCATCTTTTCACTTTTGGCTTTTGATTTGATTTCTTTAAGTGCATTTCTTTGATTGGGCTTTGGATTTCCTAGCTGTGACGCATCTGGAGTGCTTTGAATTCTTGCTTGGGAGTATTTTCCTTTGGTTCCTTTTTAGATTATTTTGGTTTTCCTTCTTGGTTTGTTTTGGGTCATAAATTCATAAAGCTTAGGATAATTTGCATTCAATAACATTTAGTGAAGAGGTGCACTGTAATAGGAATTAGTGTGTTAAAAGGATCTTACCCTCTGGTAGTTAACATTCATTGAATCGAAAATCGAAAAATTACATATAGATGAATTAGGGTGACTAACTAAGAGTCATTCATTCCATCTTAGTTTCACGCCATGTCCCACTTGCGTAAACAACAACCACTAAAATCAATGTGATAATAAAATTAACTAGATTCATCTTTTATTTTCACTAGTACTACACCAACACTAGCTTAGGCTAGGGTCTTGGAGATAGGAGTGTGAGCTAACTACTCCAAGAGTACAAAATTAACTTAGCATCTTGCGATAGGGAGTTAAACCAATTTACACTAGTGTGGTCTAGCAAGCCCTCCTCACAAAATGGTCAATCATAAGGTCACACTTGGGCTAAGTAAATTGACACAACCCCTTTCGCTTAGTTTCAGGTGGCTTGATATAGTGGAATCTCCATGCATACAAACCATTTCATTATCACTTGGCGACCACTTGGGTGGGAACTCTCGAGGGGCTTTCGATATTAGCTCCTTTTGGGGCTAGGTTTCTTGCCCTTGCATGTGGATCTGTCCTATGACCATGCCCCCTAGGTCGTGTTATTGTACGTGGTGACCATAGTGGCCTATCTTCTTAGATCTCATACATAGGTGCATGTTTGTGTTCGTCTTCTTCGTACTTGGGACATATATTAGCCATACTCTGACAGTCCTCTCGAAGGGTGCCCCACGGCTAATAACGGCACCTACACTGAGTTTGCGAGCAAAAGGACTAGGAAGTAGGTCGGTAGTATAATTGTTCCACCACTAGTTTCTTTTTTTTTTGGTTTGCATGTGCTATTGTCTAGCACATTTCTAGTGTGTGATGTTTGGTATGAGATAGTAGTTTTGGCCTTATGGTGTTTTTACTAACATAATTGTACTCAAGTCATAGGTTACCACCTTGGTTGAATTTATTCCTCGACGGTCATGTCGTATTCATGGGTTACCTCCTAAATGAGGTGGACTTGTTGCCCCTACATGGAGAATGCATGTTCATTTTCAAGGCTGAGACAAACGCATAGTCGTGGACTAGATACCTGGTCCTTTTGGTATTGATTTGGTTTCTACCAATAATTTGACAGACGATTCTACTCCTCCTACCAACCCACCTTTGACCGATCCATTGGCACCTGAGTTATTGAGGTTGAACTCTGACGGTTTCACACCATTCTACACTTATGAGCCTTTGTCTATCCTTTACCCTATGGGGGAGTCTGATATTTACTTACCTTCTACATCAATAGTATTAGCTTCCATGGCATCATTTCCACCACTTAGTGTGGCTATAACCACACCTCTATCCACACCTCTTACTTCTTCTTGGGGAATTCCACTAGATTCTTCTATGAATCCTACAAATTTCTTGAATGTTTGCATTCCCTCATCATGTCCTATGCCAACCATGCACATCAACCTAATACTTACACCGCATTTTTCCCAACCAACTATTCATGTCCCTCAGTTAGGCATGGTTACTTCCAGTAATATGTCGGGGGGATAGCCAATTGTCCTTGGTTAGCCTAGGGGAAACACCACTTATTGTATGTCACAATCTTGGTACAATTCACCTTTTGGAGGGGCACCACCTACCATTATTTTTATTGCAGGGCTATTTTACCTGGGGGAAACCATGATGTCAATATCGTTTCTCACATAGGGTATCCTCCTTATGTCGACCCTACTACACAAGGTGGTCCTTCTTCTATCCACGAGTACAACCCCATCAATAGTCATGCTTTTAGGGGTCCTTTTCTAACCGACTATATTTAACCCAGGGGTCAACCTCCATTTACCAGTCAACCTGGCTAACAACAGTCTTATGCTAAGGAGAACCCTTTTCTTCACCATTAGGTACACCACTCCACTACTTATATGGGCGTACCACACAGTTGGTTAAGGGCCTCTCCCGCCTATGACCCATTTAGTCAGCTCCAAAATCCTTTCTTATCTTCTCTCGATTTACCGGATTTGGTGAAACTGACTAATGACTCCATCCATCATGATCCTTGGTGGCCACTTATGCCTGCCAAATTACCATATGATATTCCCAAGTTTGAAGGAAAGCCTTGGGAGAATCCATACATGCATATTACCACTTATCATTTATGGTGTTCATCTAATTCTTTGGTGGATGATTATGTTAAACTTCGCTTGTTCCAACATAAGTAGGATGGGGATGTTGAAAAGTAGTATAATGAGTTAGATATTGCATCCTACTGTGACTTTGTATCCCTTGCTCAAAATTCCTGGAACACCTCGAGTTACCTACTCGGTATGATATTGACTTAGACCTCTTGTCCAATTTCAAGGAAGATGATGCCACATCAATCTCTAACCATATTCATGATTCATGTCATCGTAAGCGGTTAGTAAGAACCAAATTACCTAATGATATCTTATGTAAATGGTTCATTTGATCCCTCCTGTTAGAGTCCTATAGTGATAGGATTCATAATTTTGAATTGGCTATGGTTAAACCTTGTAATATTGTACATACCTTTGCTTTCTGCAAATTTTTTCCATATTAAAAATTAAAAAATGTAAAGAGGGTATGTCCTAACAGAAATATTAAAGGACAAAAAGAATAAGAAAAGATAAAAAAATGAAAATATATGAACCCCAAAAACAAAAACAGATCATGAAAGTGTGCAAGTCTAAATGCCACTACTATTTTACTGCTTTACTGTCTTAAATAATGGTTGTGTGTAGCTTGTCATACATGCCACAAGCCATGGTAGTCAAACTTCTTAATCTTGACTATTTCATGCTTTGAATTTTATGTTTATAGTTGGAGAATAAAATCTGACCAAACAACTTAATCTTGGTAGATCATTAGATAGGTAGAGAAAATAAAAGGAGCCCATCAGTTTAATTTGAGCCCTTGGATGATATATGGTTAGAAGTAGATAGTTTGTTTTATAAAAGAAAAGAAAATGATAAGGGTCTACTAGACTAAATTCACCCAAATAAGTGAAGAAAAAATGTTAGGGTAACTAATGGGTAAGTAGAAGAAAGGTTGGTGAAGTATAAAGTTGATTGGACAAAAGCAAATTTATCATGCTTAATCATATCTTCCAATGTGCATGAGAAGTTACCAAAGCAAAAACAATGGTTTACAAGTTGAGTTAATTAACTCCCCCTCATTCATTTCATCCCTATACTTACTAATTTCCCCATCTACAGGTATGTTCTATTACTAAAATTCCTTCAAGACATAATGGCTTAGAGAATTTCTCTGACTTTTGGTGGGTCCGAGCCCTCGACTTAATGACTTAGGGACATCAAGTGTTAGAATTCCCTTCATAAAATTCATTTCCCTTCACTACCCTAATAAAACCCATTTTCCTAAGGTTAAACCCCATTTGCCTATGAAAATTAAGAAACCCCAAGTTAAAATTCCATTTCATTCTGGAATACCCACAAATATATTTTATCCTAAGTATAAACTGTATGTGAATAAAATGCACAAATATTACATTATGCTTAGTGGTATGCTCACTCCGCTCATTTCATTTCAGATTAACTCTTAACATAATAAAATAGCTCCCGATATACCTTTTCCCATATATAAATAAATCCCTTATGTAATACCCCAACTCTTAGTTTAATTATAAACTATATTAATTTTATCCCATACCCCTGACAAAACCCTCTTAACTCACCAATGCTCGGTAAAGTTAAGATAATCTCTTCATTAAACCTCGTCCATTCATTTAATCCCATGTTTAACTCGTAAATAATCCCAAAACACCATGGATTAAAGGCTGCCCCCACCCCCCTAAAACCTTTTCCCATTTCATCCATGCACATCTCTCACCCGATTTCCATCCGATCGTGAGCGCCCAAATCCAATGGTTCACATCCATATCGGGTTCACTCGATGTCCGACCTTTACCCGCCTGATAAAGTGGTTTTTCTCGAGCCCCCATCTGCTATGTGTCAAGCGCTAAGATATATCAGGTGACCTCACCAAAATACCAGCTCCTCAATAAAAGCAATGCAATGGCTTAGGAAACCACCTCCTTGTCGAACCCCAAAATCCACCGATTGTTCATTTGTAATTTACCTGCCAAAAAGTGACCGGCGCTCAATAAAAATGCTGAGAAGCCCTATTTCGCCTTTTTCACTCAATTTCTTTGTAAACCTATACAAACCATTACGACACCTTAAAATGCTGAAATCACCAATTGACCTCCATTTCACTCCTGAAGAAGCTGCAGAGACCCCAATCAACCTCTCAGTCCATACTAGGGCCCATTCAACCTTCTGCAGTTGTCGAGAACACCAATTTGAAGTTAATTCACCCAAACTCCAGGTATTTGAAGAGAAATTAGAAGACAACCCTTTCAATTTGAAAACGTTTAGTCTTTAAGGTGTTTTAATTGAGTAATATTAATTGAAATTACTTTAAAATCGAACTGTGTGCCTCATTAGAATACGGAAACCCTTCTGAAAGCTTCCAAGTTTCCTTGAAAACTTGTTATATAAACCTGTATTGCCAAATTCAAATCCACAAGAACTGAATTATGGCTGCCCCCATCACCATGGATGTCAGACCTGTCACAACCCCCCATTTGGACCTTGACCACCTTCCCCTGGCAGACAGGGATTTTCAAATCAAAGGCACAAGTGCCTATAAATTCCTACTCAAAATTCATTGTTTGAGTAAGGACATATATCTAAACCATACTGATGACACTGGCCTTTGGGACTCCAATTTTCCCAAATACCAGTTTCCACAAGTACATATCTTTCTTGAGATTGTCCATATGTGCCATGCTTGTTACATTCCCAGCTAGAGAGCTATAATGTCCCCAGTCCAAAAAGTATTGTTCACTATTACAAATGAGTCAATCAATGAGATGTTGCAAGTCCAACTAGGTCCAAACCTAACCTCACTGTCCATTGGGGATTTGTTACACCATTACACCAAATTGAGTCCATCAAGACTGGCCCAAATATTCCAAATTTTCATTGTAGAAGAGCAACACATTCCTAAAGACGCCCCTCCATATGTTTCTACCATTTTCTCTAAAAGGAGGAAGGAAATTGTAACCATGATATCGTGTATTCTTGTCTATACCATAGATGAATTTGTTGATGAGCTCATCCTGGCCTTCATGTCCATTTTCACCCCAGGAAAGCCTCCTACTACTTTGTACAGTTATGCCCAGTAAATAGCTGAAAGGATGCATGAACAATTTACTAGAATGCACCATGAGAGAGTATTCAAGTACTCATCTATACTTTACCACATGTTTTTGTATTACCAGTCAGATAGATTTCCCTTCACCATCTAGAAGTTGGATACTAAAGGCCAACCTAGGTCTGTTATATTTTGGACACCACTTTTCCATAGGTATTCATCACAATACACCTATACAGACTTCAGTGACTCTTTTGTCCATTCAGTCATGACCATGCTGACAGGAAGCCCTCCACCTAGAATAAGTCAAGAAATCAAAAGAGTGTTCCAATCGTCCAAGTAACGTAAGGTGGGAGATTGGTACCTTTACCAAAATCACACTGAAATAAGAATCTATGGTTACCAGCTTGCCCCATACAAACTGCCCAAATACCTCCCCATGAGGCTATTTTCTCTAGAGTATTATAGTCAAATAATGAACTTTGATAATTTCAACTTTGTCTCAGCTAAGAAAAGAACTCAGTTCAAGGTCAAAAATTAGTTAGGCCCTTTCACTTGCAACTCTAGAGAAGCAGGAGAGGAAGCAGATCAAATTCTGCAACAAATGATTTTTCAGAACAATTTCGTATGGAGGTATGACCCTCAATGGTTCATAACCAAACTAAGACAAATGGTCAAATTGGGACCTTCCATTCATCACCCCATACTAGAAATAGAGAGATATGCCAATCAATCTGAGTGGTTGGAAAACACTCTCATAGACAGGGATAGTACAAAGGTATATGTTGAAAATACCTTGTTTGATTTAGAGAGACAGCTTGATGAAATCTCATTCCCACAGGTACTAAAGCAAGAAGGAACCATGCGTACCCCTACTATTTTGCAGACTTCTTAGAATGAGGAAAAGAATCCCAAAAGGAATAGAGAGGGAACCTCCAGTTCAGGTATGGACACATCCAATGTATAATATGAAGCCAGCGAGAGCAAAAGGCCTAAGCTCAATCCTATTTCAGAATAGGAGGACACAGAAGGCTCAGTAGAAATAACTAAGATTGAGTTAGACATGAGCAAGGGCACAAGTCCATTTGGAGAAATGCAGGAGCCATCTACATCACAAACTCGAATGTTAGAAAGGAAACTCAGTGTAGAAGTCTCCTCATTTAATAAACCTGCTGATAGAGATAAAGACATTAAGGACAGATTCAAGGAAATTAAAATGAGAAATGGGAAACTAAAGGCACAATCCTATGCACAATATCTCAAGCTTACACCCCCTAATCAGAGTAGGTTCATGTCAGCTTTTGACATCAAGGAAGGAAATATGCAAGTGTCCTTCATAAAGCCAACTGTACAACAACCAAGAACATCAATATATTTCAAGAAGATTGATTCTAAGGTATTGGGGAGGGATATTCATCCCATTGAACAAATTGAATTTCACAAACAAGCTAGAGAAATGGTTTAATCTACCCTTACAAGAAAAGCAATAGTTGCCCATTAGTTGCAGAATTCACTAAATAAAATTTCAACCCACTATCAGTTGGAAAAGGCCTCCTCACAAGCCAAGGATACTAGAATCAAGTCCTTAGAAGACCTAATAATTGAATTGGGACATGATCCCAAAGACATCAAGGCTACTGAACAACTAATCAAAAATAAGAATGGTGACATTGCAACACTCAAGAAGCAGTTGAAGATACCTCAACTACAACACCCCCAGACATAGGAAGTATTGGAAAACCAAACAAGGTATCAAGAGTTGATGGACTTAGACCTTAAAATAAATGATTAGTTGAGGGAGATAGAAAGGAATTGGGCAGCTTAATCCAATTAAAGCAAACTAATCATGGCACTACCTTGGTGAATGTCATCCCATCAATCACCACGGTTGTTCCTTCCACGTTGGCAGCCTCATTGGTTGCCACAACTCCAATGGCCATAGCACAACCGGTTTCTACAGAATCTACATCAGCGGTAGGTACATTAAGTGATGAAGCGGCAAAGTTGGTTGAAGCTATGGAAGAAATTTCCATACAAACAACAAAGATAAATAAGCTCAAAGAGAAAGTAACAAACTTGGAAATTGATTACAAGCTTGCCAAAATCATGCACAAAGAAGAAGTGCAAAAAGCTAACAGGACGAGTGAAAGATTGAAAGCCTTGGAAAAGGACTAGACACTGAAAGAACCCCTTGGGCAGGCTGAGGAACAACTATGGTCCAATATCATTGACTCCGTAAATGATATTTTGCCATATATTTAGGTAATTTTTGAGCAAATAGATTTGATAAAGTTGGCTACAGAGGACATCTAAAAATTAAGATAAGAATTAGGACAAATGCTAGAAGAGGCTACCAGAATTATCTAATTCCTTAATAACAAGAATAAGTATGAACTTCAGGAATTGGAAATAGAGGACATAACAGAGACAATTTTGGAGGTCAGAAAGGTCCTCTCTAAGAGGAACTTGATGCAAAACTTGGAGGACAAGTGTCAGAGTATGCAGATAGCCATTGACAGATTTATGGCGAAGTTCTAAATTTTGAGAGAGAAGGGATTACCCAATCCCTTAGTGATAAATAACAAGATCGTGACACATGAGGATTACAACAAGAAAATCATAGAGGTAGCCAAGGATCATGTAAATACATCATTAATAAAGGAATTTCCAATGAGGGAAAGTACTCTACCAAACGTTTGAAAACTTGTTTTACCTCCAGCATCAGGTAAAACACTTGTTTACCAATAATCCTACTTTTTCCAAATACACATAGGTAGATGACATATATAGAAAGATGCTAAAAATACGATTATCTAATGCTGAAACATGGGAGAAATTAATGGATTTACTGTAGAAATATGTAGTAAAATGGTTAACGTATAGTGAAAGTAAAACAAAATGGTAAAAGGATGAAGACAGATCATCAGAGTCAAAGTGTATCAGATGAAAGCCTAAAGTAAATGAAGCTTCCAACGTGAAAGATCAAACAAAAACACATATTAAAAGGTAAAATATCAAAGCCAGAAGTACCAAAATAAAAGGGATAGCATGAAACAGTTCAATGGCTATCTCTATCTTCTTGCAAGAAGATATTTTTCTTCCCTAGATTAAATCTCAAATTAGTTTGAGATATTTTGTAATAAATTTTTGTATAAATACTTCACAATTTGAAGTATGTAGGGTGGATTCCATTAGACATTTCTATTGACTTTTTTGATCAAGAAGACCCAGAAGGTTATTGTATCAGTTGATGAGCCATCAAGCTGGATTGATAAATAAAGATCAGACTTTTCCAAGGATTCATGTGTTGAGTGAATCTCAGACAAGTATTTTCATGTGTTATTGTCATTTTTCTCAAAGTTATTCATAATCTTAAATGTGTTTCTCAATCTAAATGTTATAATTGGAGTAATATTTCAAAACTTTTTTAATTACACTATGTCTTAACATTTAAGCATTTGAATGTTTTCTTCAGATATTTAAATTAAAGAATTCTTAATTGCTCTTTGGTTTAGATTGATTTCATGAATAATCTAGGTTAAAGGATTCTTAACTTCCCTTTGATCTTGATTACCCATTCCTTCCTCATTCATTTTCTAGGTCAGAGAACCCTTAACTGCTCTCTCACCCCGAATGAAACCCTTTCACCCCTCTGTCTCAAATATCTGAAATACACTCTTCTATATTGCCCTTGGAACATCCCCTTTAGTGAGTTGATCTAGTTTTGCTTCCTTATTAGTTGACTCCATAGCCCAATGGTCTAAAAGACATCAATTTATCCATCTGCCTAAGCAAATCCCACCACTCAATCTCAAACACAAATCAAACACCCCTTGAACAATCATAACTACCCTAAAAAAATCTTAACTAAAACAAAGTTAAAATTTAAAGAGAGAGCCCTCTCTAAGCATCAGGAAGGCTAGATCCTGATCTCCAAAAGTGGATAATGGTTTCCTTTGGTTTTTCTTTCTTTTTACTTCAAAAGAATTATCAAAGTGATAACATTTTTGGTGACCATACTGGGAACTTTGATCCTCAGTCTCATAAAACTTTAAGGAAACCTAAAATTAAATATTGAGCCCCTTAAGGTCATTACCTGAAGTAATTTTTCAGGAAATTTCATAAAAATAGTTAAAAAAACTTAAAATTCTGGCTCCAAAAAAGATTCACTATACTAGGGTCAACGTAGATCCAAACCTCGCAACTATAGTGGATGACCCAGAGAGGATTTAAGACAACCCGAAACAACAGAAACGCAAGCCAGTAGTAGCAGGTTAGTTAGATCCAATTCACTCCCTCAGGAGTTTTCAACTTTAGAGTACATCCCTTTTGATTTGTCATTTGACATCTCATTATTCAAAATTAAATCTGAGAATGCAATCCACGAAATAGTATTAGATCCTGAGTTTTTTCATCTCATAGAATCAAAAAGGGTTATTCATCTAGATTTAGATAAATTAATTGTTGATCCTTTTGACAAATTAGAAGTTTGGGCCTCTAAATTGATAAGTAATATAGGTGATTATTACACTCAACAATCTACTGAACTAGATGCCCTTACTACTGCTTCCCTTAGAGTTTCTTTAAAAACTTCACTCACTATAAATCCACCTTCCTTTACCACAACTCCATCAATTGTATCTACCACAATCCAATCACCTAAACCACTTATTAATCAATCATTTTCATCATCATCTAGTTCACCTCCATTAGTTTCGAGCCATTCTTCTAAGACCACAACTTTACCCCCCAGTCAAACTAGAATCACAGCAATGGAAAACATATATGCTCCTCTTGTTTTACCTGCCCAACTCCATCCCATTCCTACATATTATCAAAGTAAGATTTTCTTGTTTGATGCTACTAGTCGTTACACTGCCCAGCAACATGTAAACAAGATGTTTGACTTTTTTGAATTGCATGAAATAGATGAGGCAGATGTCCAAATGAGATTGTTTGCCCAAACTTTAATTGGTGATGTATAGAAATAGTTCAAAGCCTTTCCTGCCAACCGTATTGCAGACTTAGCAAATTTTCAAAGGTTATTCATTAATAGATGGGAAAGAAAAAATAATCCATTGCAAATACTTTCTGAATATGACAATATTAGGAGAGCTCCCAATGAGTCAGTTCATGACTATTGCACTAGGTTTAATAATATCTATAATGAAATTCTAGCCAACATTAAACCTCCACTTGACCTAGCATTAATTAAGTTCCCTGACAGTTTTGATGCTGACATGACATACCAACTAAGGGAGAGAAATCCTGAAACACTTGAACAAATGAAGACTAATGTTGTTAGTGTAGAGGCCAACTTGTTAACTAAGAAAGCATGAATGAGGAATGAAAATAAAGTTGTATTTAAAGAAGAAGCTTCAACTTCATATGGAAAAGTAGATGTTTTAGCTAAAATATTTGAAATAATCATGGATAGGTTAGATAACATAGAGAGGAAAAATCAATGGGAGAATCAACAACAACAACCTCCAATAAGAAATCCAAAGTTTAGGAAGAACCCTAATATAGAAAAAAATGCAACAACGGGTGAACAAATTAGGCCCCCCTTCCAGGAAAACTATGTCGAGGATTCACAAAATTAAGAAGCAAAGGATGATACCCAGATTAACTTAGTGGAAACCATAGAGGAAGACATTGATTTTCTTACTCAAGAAGAACATGAGTTATATATGCTTCAACAATTATAGTTAGAATCTTTTAAATATTTTGATTTTAAGCAAAGATATGAGTCAGCTATATATGAGGTACATAAACAATATAGCTTGAGAAGTAAGAAGAATAACGAGACTCCCATTAAAAGATCGATCAAAACCAAGACTAAGATAATAAAAGAAGTTCCAGTTAACAAAGTATTGCAAATTATCCCTACAGGGACACCTGAAACTTCAACCCCTAGGATTGTAGATATAACCTCCACTAAAATCCAAACAGAGCCAATCATTGAAAACAATTAAGATAAAAGAAATCAAGACAAAATAGTAGAAAGAAAGACTGAAATTCCTACCACTGAGAAATAGGATAAAGACACTCAAACTGCACACATTAAGGAAGATCTGAATCAAGCAAACAAACCTCAGCTCCCTTTCAATATTAAAAATGAAATAGCTAAATTAAAGATATTAGTTCCTTTGACCAAACTGGTAAAGAATGAATCTTATAGGTCACAAATAACTGAGACTTTGAACATAGGAGAGGGAGAGGATTCTGTTAATTTGAATGATGACCAGCTTGAATTGTTGTTTGCCCCTAAGGCCAATGGAATTCATCAACAAGAGGGAGTTCCTCATTTTTACATTAGCATAAACATTCATGATAAAACTTTGCATAACGTTATGTTGGACTCAGGAGCATCCCGCAATCTCATGCCAAAGGCAATAATGGAAAGACTAAACCTAGACATTACTAGGCCTTATAAATATTTATTTTCCTTTCACTCCAGCCAGGTTAAATGCCTTGGTCTGATCAAATACTTATGTGTGACTCTTGTCTAGTGCCTTGCAAAGAGCATTTTAATCGACATTGTAATTGCAGACATCCCACCGAAATATGGAATGCTACTATCTCGCTCATGGGGAGCAAAACTCTAGGTATCTTCGCAGTTGTATATGTCTTATGCCACCATATCTGTTTTTGGCAAACCAAGAAAATTATATAGGGTAACCTTGATGAACTACATGGTAAGTAGTGAGGAAAAGCCACAAAACTCTTTCAGATATGGACTCTTTCATCTTATACAATGCATAAACTTATAAAAAGGAAATTACAGCCAAAGACCTTAAGTACAAAACAACTGACAATGAGAACATATTCCATGAGTCACTATGGCATTTAGAATTTGATGGGTCTGTAAATAGGTTAGGGGCTAGTGTAGGAGCGTGGATCCATAATATGGGAAACAACCATGCTAAGGGACATGCTTTCAGATTGAATTTCAAATGTACTAATAACATGGCCGAATATGAAGCGTTGATTCTAGGGTTACAATTGGTTAGGAAATTGGAAGCCAAAAGAGTTTCCATCATGGGAGACTTAGAGCTGATTATGAAACAGATCAGTGGTGAATATTATGACAACAACCCTAGGCTTGGTAGAAATAGGGATACTATTTTAGACTTGATCAAGGACCTCCTGGAATCAAACTTTGCTGCCATTCCTAGAAAACAAAACATGCAGACCCATAGTCTGGCTCTTGTAAATTTCCATTTCAACCAAACCACCAATACACTGAAGAAGTTAGGCATAGGCCTATTATACCAGATAACCTTAAGTATTGGCATATTTTCTCCCAGAACTCTCGTATCTATGATTTCTTGAACAATGAAGGTGAATTTCGGAACTATAACATAGATACTAACTATACAATAGACAGTAATGTAGAAAGTAGTTTAGATGTAAATATTTTTGATATAGCTAAACCAACTAAATTTAGTAGTGTAGAAATAGATAGTTTAGAAAGTGTAGATATAGATGAAATAATGTATGATGATCCCGAGATTCTTAATTTGAAAGATAATTTTTTGCCTAAAGGATTTGTACCTTTAGAGGATTTGTTTGACTCTAATGATGTAGCCAGGAAACCCAAGATGGAATCTCTAAGCGCTGACATAAAAGAGGTTAATATAGGAACTGAAGATAATCCAAAAAGCATTAAGGTATATAAAGCCTTACCCCCAGGATGTATTTGCCTGTAGTTATGAAGACTTAAAATCTTATGACACCAACATAATCCAACACAAAATACCTCTGAAACAAGATCACAAACCTTTCAAATAGAAAATTAGAAGTATAAACTCAGTTCTTATGCCATACATAGAAAAATAGGTTAAAAGAATGTTTGATGCCTAAATAATAGCCCCCTTTAGATACTCAGATTGGATTTCAAACTTAGTTACAACTAGGAAAAAGACAGGTGAAATTAGACTTTGTGTAGATTTTAGAAACATAAACAAGATGACTTTAAAAGACAACTATCCCTTACCAAAAATGGACCATATATTGTAAAGGGTAGTGGGCTCATCTAGGATTTCACTATTAGATGGATTCTCTAGGTATAACTAGATTTTAGTCCAAACTGAGGACCAAGCCAAAATTGTGTTTAGTACTCCTTGGAGTACCTTCATGTATTAAAGATGCCATTTGGATTAATGAATGCAGGTACCACATTTCAAAGAGCTACGAATATATATTTTTCCAAGGAAATCCATTATTTCTTAGTAATATACCAGGATGATATCATAGTCTTCTCTAAATCTGACAGTGAACACTTACACCACCTAAAAAAAGTATTTATCATATGCAGGAAATTTGGGATTTCTTTAAATCCTAAAAAGACACTTTTTGGCCTTGTAGAGGGAATGTTGTTTGGACACATCATATCTGAAGATGGGATTAAGATAGACCCTGCTAGAATAGAAGCCATTTTGACCATTTCCCATCCTCGAAACATTAAGGAGCTACAATCATTTCTAGGTAAGATTATTTTTTTTAGGAGATTCATCTCAAATCTAGCATAATTAATTATGGAATTAAATAACATGTTAATAAAGGAATCATCAATAAAATGGACATTGGAGGCCAAACAATCCTTTGGAGCTATTTAGGAAGCTTTAACCAAGACTCCAATCCTGATTAGTCTTGACTTTAGCAAAGATTTTATTATTTTTCATTTTTCTTCAGAACACACCATTGCAGTAGTCTTGCTACAAAAGAACAATCAAGGATATGAACAACCAATAGAATTCTTTAGTAAATCCTTAAGATATGCCACACTCAAATACAGTATCATGGAAAAATAGGCATTATCTTTGGTTAAGGCTATCAAAGATTTTACAGTATACATTATGTACTCTCACATTATTACTTATGTTCCAAACTCTATAGTTAAGGACATTTTGACTCAAAATGGGCCTGAAGGAAAAAGAGGCAAATGGACTGCCACAATATTGGAATATGACATAGAAATACAACCCACTAAGCTCATCAAAGTCCAAGGTTTAGCAAAAATCATGGCTAAATCGAACTGTTAGGCCGTTGATATCAAGTTTATTAGTGCCCTTGATGATCAAGAGGAGATGGTGACTCCACAGATAAGTGAACCTTTTACTGATTCACCATGGTATGAAAATATTACATTTGTATTGCTAAACTTACAAGCTCCTACTAGATTGACAAGAACTAAAGCTATATTCTTAAAAATGAAGTCATTGAGATATTGCATTGTGAATAATGTATTGTTTTGGAAGGACAGTAGTGGTATTCTCTTAACACGTTTATTAAAAGATGAAGCTGATAGGATTTTGCAAGAGTTTCATGTAGGGGACCGTGGAGGATACTTGTACTAGAAAAGTACTACTGACAAGATTTTGAGGGTTGGTTTCTACTGGCCCACTTTGTTTGCAGATGTTAAAAAACATGTGACCTTCTATCATAAATGCCATATTTTTGAGGGAAAGAGGAAACTTCTACGCTTTCCCCTTAAACCAATTTCCACTAAAATTCCATTTCAACAATGGGGGTTAGACTTCATTGGAGAAATACACCCAACCTTGTCAGCTCAGCATAAGTGGATTCTAACAGCCACAAACTATTTTACCAAATGGATAGAGGCCATACCTTCTAGGCAAGCCATAGACACTGGCATAATCACCTTCCTAGAGAGTAATATCCTTTCAAGCTTTGGATGTCCCCAGAAGCTCATTACTGATAATGCAGCAGCCTTTAAATCCAACATCACCCTTGGCCATTCCACAACCTATTACCCTCAAGGTAATGGACTGGCAGAGTCATCCAACAAAAGCCTGGTCAATATTACTAAAATGTTACTGGAGGATAACAAAAAGACATGGCACAAGAAGTTAGTCAATGCCTTATGGGCAGATAGATTGACTACTAAGAAGTCCATTGGAACATCACCCTATCAGCTTGTTTACGGGATGGATGCAATTTTCGTATCATCCTTGGGAGTGCCAATCATGACGATCCTCTAGGAATTATAGGTGGAACTAAATGATATTCAAGGAAGAATAAACCAAACCATACACCTACAACAGACCAGAGAAGAAGTATATGTAAAATCACAGGTAATCCAGGAAAAAATTAAGAAAGTCTTTGATAAAAAGACAAAAGCAGATGATTTTCACATAGGAGACGAAGTCCTTAAGTGCGATTCAAGGAGAGAAGATAAAGGCAAGCATGGAAAATTTTATTTTTTGTGGCAGGGGCCTTATGTCATTTATGGCTATAGAGGCAACAATGCCTTTTTCTTGAGAAACATAGATGGATCAGATCTACCAGGAGGACTTATTAATAGTAGGATGCTGAAGCATTACTTTTCCACTAACTTACAATAGTTCACTTTACTTTGCATCATTGTAGATAACATTGCAGAGTGTATATTGGATTGGATAGTAATCCTTTGAAATTGAAGCCCGGAGCGAAGGCCCTAGGCTTTGGACAATTCACTCTCATAAGTACCAATAATGCAGATTCACAGAAGGACACTTTGCAAGCTAACTTCAGCCACAATTCAAAGGCTACTGATCTTTAGAGTTCTTGACATTTCACTAAGAAATGCCATCCCCACGTGGAGCCATTGTTAGAGTCCTATAGTGAAAGGATTCATAATTTTGAATTGGCTAAGGTTAAACCTTGTAATATTGTACATACCTTTGCTTTCTGCAAATGTTTTCCATATTAAAAATAAAAAAATGTAAAGAGGGTATCTCCTAAAAGAAATATCCATGGACAAAAATAATAAGAAAAGATAAAAAAATGAAAATATATGAGCCCCAAAAACAAAAATAGATCATGAAAGTGTGCAAGTCTAAATGCCACTACTATTATACTGCTTTACTGTCTTAAATAATGGTTGTGTGCAGCTTATCATACATGCCACAACCCATGGTAGTCAAACTGCTTAATTTTGACTATTTCATGCTTTGAATTTTATGTTTATAATTAGAGAATAAAATCTGACCAAACAACTTAATCTTGGCAGATCATTAGAGAGGTAGAGAAAATAAAAGGATCTCATTAGTTTAATCTAAGCCCTTGGATGATATAAGGTTAGAAGTAGATAGTTTGTTTTATAAAAGAAAACAAAATGATGAGGGTTTTCTAGCCTAAATGCACCCAAATAAGTGAAGAAAATATGTTAGCGTAACTAATGGGTAAGTAGAAGAAAGGTTTTTGAAGTATGAAGTTGATTGGACAAAAGCACATTTATCATGCTTAATCATATCTTTCAATGTGCATGAGCAGTTAACAAAGAAAAAACAATGGTTTACAAGTTGATTTAATTAACTACTCCTCATTCATTTCATCCCTGTAGTTACTAATTTCCCCATATACAAGTATGCTCTATTACTAAAAATCTTTCAAGCCATAAAGGCTCAGAGCATTTCTCTGACTTTTGGTGGGACTGGACCCTCGGCTTAATGACTTAGGGATATCAAGTGTTAGAATTCCCTTCATAAAATTCATTTCCCTTCATTAACCTAATAAACCCCTTTTCCTAAGGTTAAAACCCATTTTCCTATGAAAAGTAAAAAACCCCAAGTTAAAATTCCATTTCATTCAGAATACCCACAAAATTATTTTATCCTAAGTATAAAGTGTATGTGAATAAAATGCACAAATATTACATTATGCTTAGTAGTATGCTCACTCTGCTCATTTCATTTCATATTAACTCTTAACATAATAAAATAGCTCCCGATATACCTTTTCCCATATATAAATAAATCCCTTATGTAATACCCCAACTCTTAGTTTAACTATAAACTATATTAATTTTATCCCATACCCACGACAAATCCTCTTAACTCACCAATACTTGGTAAAGTTAAGATAATCCCTTCACTAATCCCTGTCCAATCATTTAATCCCATGTTTAACTCATAAATAATCCCAAACCACTATGGATTAAAGTCCTGAGCCCCCCCTGAAACCTTTTCCCATTTCATCCATGCACATCTATTACCAGATTTCCATCCGATCATTAGTGCCCAAATCCAACAGTTCACAAACATATCAGGTTCACCCGATGTTCGACCTTTACCCACTTGATAAAGTGGTTTTTCCTGGGCCGCCATCTGCTACGTGTCATGTGCTAATATAGATTGGGTGACGTCACCAAAATATGGCCTCCTCAATAAAAGCGGTGTGATGGCTTGGGAAACCACCTCCCTGCCCAACCTGAAAAACCACCCACTGTTCATTTGTAATTTACCCACCAAAAAGTGATCATTGCTCAATAAAAAGTCCGAGAAGCCCTATTTCTCCTTTTTCACTCAATTTATTTGTAAACCTATGCAAACCATTGTGACACCTTCAAATGCCGAAATCACCAATTGACCTCAACTTCACTCTTAAAGAAGTTGCAGAGACCCCAATCAAACTCTCAGTCTATACCAGAGCCCATTCAACCTTCTATAGTTGCCGAGAACACCAATTTGAAGTTAATTCACCCAAATTCTAGGTATTTGAAGAGAAATTACTAGACAACCGTTTCAATTTGAAAATGTTAAGTCTTTAAAGTGTTTTAATTAAGTAAAATTAATTGAAATTACTTTAAAGTTAAAGTGTGTGCCTGATTAGATACCCAAACCCTTCTAAAAGCTTCCAAGTTTCCTTCAAAACCTCTGATATAAACCTATATTATCAAATTCAAATCCACAAATACTGAATTATGGTTGCCCTTGTCGCCATGGATGTCAGATCTGTCATGACCCACCATTTGGGCCTTGACCACCTTCCCCTGGCAGACATGGATTTTCAAATCAAAGACACAAGTGCCTATACACTCCTGCTCAAAGTTCATTGTTTGAGTAAGGACATATATCTAAACCATATTGATGACATTGGCCTTTTGGACTCCAATTTTCCCAAATACTAGTTTCCACAAGTACATATATTTCATGATATTGTCCATATGTGCCATGCTTGTTACATTCCCAGCTAGAGAGCTATAATGTCCCCAGTCCAAAAAGTATTGTTCACTTTTACAACTGATTCAATCAATCAGATGTTGCAAGTCCAACTAGGTCCAAAACTGACCTCACTTTCCATTGGAGATTTGTTAGACTAGTACACCAAATTGAGTCCATCAAGCCTGGCCCAAATATTCCAAACTTTCATTGTAGAAGAGCATTACATTCCTAAATATGCCCCTCCATATGTTTATGCCATTTTTTCTGGAAGGGGGAAGCAAATTGTAACCATGATATCATGTATTTTGTGCTATACCACAGATGAATTTGTTGATGAGCTCATCTTGGCCTTCATGTCCATTTTCACCCCAGGAAAGCCTCCTACTACTTTGTACAATTATGCCCAGTTCATAGTTGAAAGGATGCATGAACAATTTGTTGGGAATGCACAATGAGAGAGTATTCAAGTGCTCATCTATACTTTACGACATGTTTTTGTATTACTAGTCAGATAGATTTCCCTTCACCATCCAGAAGTTGGATACTAAAGGCCATCCCAGGTCTGTTATATTTTGGACACCACTTTTCCACAGGTATTCATCACCGTACATCTATATAGACTTCATTGACTCTTTTTTCCATCCAGTCATGACCATGCTGACAGGAAGCCCTCCACCTAAGATAATTCAAGAAATCAAAAGAATGCTCCAATTGTCCAAGAAAAGTAAGGTGGGAGATTGGTACCTTTACCAAAATCACATTGAAATAAGAATATATCGTTTCCAGCTTGCCCCATATAAACTATCCAAATACCTCCCCATGAGGTTATTTTCTCTAGAGTATTATAAGCAGATAATGAACTCTGATAATGTCAACTTTGTCTCAGCCAAGAAAAGAACTCAGTTCAAGGTCAAAAATTATTTAGGCCCTTTAATTTGCAATTCTAGAGAAGTAGGAGAGGAAGCAGATCAAATTCTACAACAAATGAAGTTTCAGAACAGTTTCATGTGGAGGTATGACCGTTAAGGGTTTATAATCAAACTAAGACAAACGGTAAAATTGGGACCTTACATTCATCACCCCATACTAGAAATAGGGAGATATGCCAATCAATCTGAGTGGTTGGAAAACACTCTCATAGACAGGGATAGTACAAAGGTATATGTTGAGAATACCTTGTTTGATTTAGAGAGACAACTTGATGAAAGCTCATTCTTGCAGGTATTGGAGCAAGAAGGAACCATGAGTACCCCTACTATTTTGCAGACTCCTCAAAATGAGAAAAAGAATCCCAAAATGAATAGAGAGGGAGCCTCCAATTCAGGTATGAACACATCCAATCTACAATATGAAGCCATCGAGAGCAAAAGGCCTAGTCTCAATCCTATTTTAGAACAGGAAGACACAAAAGGCTCAGTAGAAATAACTAATATTGAGTTATACATGAGGAAGGGAACAACTCCATTTAGAGAAATGTAAGAGCCATCTACAACACAAACTCAGATGTTAGAAAGGTAGCTCAGTGTAGAAGTATCCTCATTCAATAAACCTACTGATAGAGATAGGGACATTAAGGACAGTTTCAAGGAAATTAAAATGAGAAATGATAAACTAAAGGCACAATCCTTTGCACAGTATCTCAAGCTTACACCCCCTAATCAAGGTAGGTTGATTTCATATTTTGACATCAAGGAAGGAAACATGCAAATTTCCTTCATAAATCCAACTTCACAACAACCAAGAACATCAACAGATTTCAAGAAGATTGACGTTGAGGTATTGGCAAGGGATATTCATCCCATTGACCAAATTGAATTTCACAAATGGGATGGAGAAATAATTTACTCCACCCTTACAGGAAAAGCCATAGCTTCCCATCAATTGCAGAATTCATTAAATAACACTTCAACCTAGTATTAGTTGGAAAAGGCCTCCTCACAGGCCAAAGACACCAGAATCAAGTCTTTAGAAGACTTGATAATTGAATTTGGACATGATTCCAAATACATCAAGGCTACTGAACAACTAATCAAAAATAGGAATGCTGACATTGCAACGCTCAAGAAGTAGTTGAAGATACCTCAACTATAGCACCCCCAAACACAGGATGTCTTGGAAAACCAAACAAGGCGTTAAGAGTTGATGGACTTAGTCCTTAAACTAAATGATCAGTTAAGGGAGACAGGAAATGAATTGGACAACTTAATCCAATTAAAGAAAATTGATCTTGGCACTACCTCGATGAATGTCATCCCAACAGTCACCACGGTTATTCCTTCCACATTGGCAACCTCATTGGCTCCCACAATTCCAATGGCCACAACACAACCAGTTTCTACAGAATCTACATCAGCGACAAGTACATCAGGTGATGAAGTAACCAAGTTGGTTAAGTATATGGAAGAAATGTCCATACAGACAACAAATATAAATAAGCTCAAAGAGAAACTCACAAGCTTGGAAACTGATTACAAGCTTGCCAAAATCATGCACAAAGAAGAAGTTCAAAAGGCTACCAGGATGAGTGAAAGCTTGAAAACCTTGGAAAAGGACTTGACACTGAAGGAACCCCTTGGGTAGGCTAAGGAAAAACTATGGGCCAATATCATTGACTTTGTCAATGATATTTGGCTATCTATTTAGGTAATTTTTGAGCAAATAGATTTGATACAGCTAGCTACAGAGGCCATCTATAAAGTAAGAGAAGAATTAGGACAAATGCTAGAAGAGGCTACTAGAATTATCCAATTCCTTAACAATAACAATAAGAATCAAATTTAGGAATTGGAAATATAGGACAGAACAGAGACAATTTTGGAGGTAAGAAAGGTCCTCTCCAAGAGGAACTTGATGCAAAACTTGGAGGACAAGTGTCAGAATATGCCAATAGCCATCAAAAGATTTATGGCTAAGTTTCAAATTTTGAGGGAGAAGGGATTACCCAATCCCTTTAGTGATAAATTACAAGCTCATGACACAGGAGGATTACAACAAGAAAATCAGAGAGGTAGCCAAGGATCAGGTAAATATATCACCAATAAAGGCATTTCCAACATGCAAAGTACTCTACCAAACATTTGAAAACTTGTTTTACCTCCAGAATGAGACAAAACACTTATTTATCAATAAGCCTACTTTTTCCAAATACACAGAGGCAGATGAAGTATATAGAAAGATGCTAAAAATCTAATTACATGATGATGAAACATGGGCGAAATTAATTGATTTACTATAAACAATGTAAACTTTGAAATGGGAACTGATATTGTTACCCATTTTGTAGAGGTAGCAAAAAAGTGACCCGATTTTGAAAAGGGGTGATGCAGAACACACGTATTTTTTAGAGCATAGGTTTTGGCACTTTAATTTTTTTTATGTACATTACGTTTTAGAATGGCAGTGATTTTCATAATGATTTTAAAAAGTGGTAATTCTGCATTAGGCCATTTTTTTAAAAGACCTATTTTTTGACTTTAAATTTTCTAATGATGAAATGTAAATAATTATTTTCTAAATTTAATAATTTTTGAAGTGGTCTTCTTCTTCATATTTTCTTGTTTTTATTTTTTATTTTTTATTTTTTTGTAGTGAGGTTTTTATTGTTTTGCATATTTAAAGAAGAAGGTCGATATTTTGAATTTTTGATATTCTACATATTTATACATCATTAATTAATATTTCACTCCAAATGAAAAAATTGTCTCTAAAAAACAATAATTTTTTAAAATTGACAAAAAAAAACCATTTTTAACATAAATATAACTAAAAAACTACATGTTTTGATAATTTTTTGTAATTTTTTGCTAGAGATGACATGTCAAAATCACAATATTTATAGGAAAATTTTAACTAGAAATGGTTAAATAATAGTTTTTTTTTTTATGAATTTCATGTCAAATAATAATAATAATCATTGTTTTTTTTCAAAAAATAATGATTAACATAAAAATGAATGCGAAAATCACATTGTTAGCGTCGATATCTTCATCCCTCCGTCAGAGATCAAATTCTCTTGTTGCATTGCATATTAGGTGTCTCGCTCGGTCAGCTGCATTCCATTAGGAGAACGGATCATCTGACAGTAGTGGCTTGTTTTACATTTTCCCTCATGTCCTTTACCTGCTGTTCCATTTTCATTCATCAAGATCTTCTGTAGTCACTTTTGTCTTTAAATTTGCAAAAGTCAGTTCTAGGGTTTCAGTTTCATTAGGTCTAGGGTTTTATTAAAAAGGTCCCCAAAATGCCCAATAACGGTCAGCAGGCACATGAGGAGGTTGAATAAAGTTCCAGTACCAAAAAATTTCATAATAAATTGCTCAAAAATGTATTTTTCCTCAAAACTCTGTTTTGAGGAAAAATATAGTATTTTAGGTTTTTATTGTATAAATTCATGTATTTTCAGTTCTCTTGTATGTAAATCACTTCATTGGCAACCTTGGTCACCTTGCCAAGCCTCAGTAGCTCCATCCCCTGCAAGGAAAACAAAAATCAAGAAAAATCAAGTCATTCAGTTCATCAAAAGGCTCAAATAAAGTAAACTTCTCAAAAAACAGAGTTGAAAAGTAAAGTCACATTACAAACATTATAAAAGTTGGTTTTATGACTCAAAAATTAAAAATCCCTTGTATATAGATCATTTTTTACAATTCAAAAGCTCATTGGCATTCCAAGAAGAAAGATTGAGCAAAGTGAAAGCCGTGTTGGAAAAAGGAGAGCAAATCGCGACAAAAGCACTCAGTTTTAGAGGCGCGGCGCATAGGGCCGCCATCTTCAGTGTTAATTTGTATTGGCATGGCACACACAGGAGGCGCGACGCATTGGGTTTGAGGCGCGGTGCATAGAGCTGCCAAGCCTGATTTTCTCAAAAGCTCCCTCAAATTGCCAAAATCACTCAAATCCTCTAGTATGCAAGTAAGTCAAGATCGTTTCCTCGCTAGTGAAGGAGATTTTCTTAAAAATTTATGGTGGTTGTGTGAAGAAACTCAAACCCTATTTCTTTGCAATTTCTCAAAAAACCATTGCCTAGGGTTTGCATTTTCCATTTTGATGCCAAGTTCATTCTACAACTCCCTCACTTTTTCACTCCTCCATTTATTTTCCCAGCTTATCCACCCATTCCCTAACTCCCATATTCCTAAAAATCATTTATCCCTATCCCCAAATCCCATTTTCGCCAATCCTAATTACAAATCCCCAAACCCTAATTGTTGTCCCTAAACTTCCATATTATTCCCTAATCCCCTATTTCCCACAAAACCCTGTCATAATAGTCCCAAAACCCCTCATATCCTCTCCCTCCATAGTCCCTCACATATTCTTACCCTTGGTGGCAGAAAACTACAAACCCCATAAATCTCTTCATACTCATCAAGAGAAACTCACCCATTAGCAAACATGGAGTCTAATCCTTCATATGACCGTGATGAAGAGACACACAGTGACTCTCCTATAGAAATACATGCACCAAGGAGACCTCACAAAGGTGGCAAAAATATACGAGAGAAGCCTACTACACTTGCCAAGCTACAGGCCTGCCCTCTCGCTATCACATGCTTCCAAAACCAATCCTGCTATGAGTTCTGTGAGATGGTTGCTAGCATCCAGTATCATCATGAGTTGGCTTGGTTGTTTGTGCTTCATCTACATAATGGCCAAGCCACTCTAGCTGGTGTAACATTCACTTTAACACCACAGTCTATTTCTCTAGCAACCGATATTCCTAATATTGGAGAGCAATGGAATAAAAGGCAGCAAATTGACAGGGAACATTATGAACCATACATCAAGCCCGGTTATTTGAGACAACTCAGCAGAGTTTTTCCCTTTTGGTACCTGAAAGATTCATATGCTCCTTTAATGAAACTGATAATGAAATATTTCAGCTATGAGGGCCAGTTTTCTCGCCTATATGCTTATCATATCAGATTGTTGATGCACTTTACCAGGGTGAGAATGATGAATCTCCCCCACTTCATGTGCTGAAATATTGAGAAGATGACCACCCTAGTACAACAAAAGACCCTTAGCAGAAGTTTAACAGTATATATCATTTTTCTCTCATTAAGATTGTGGTCATGCATCAGCTTGGTTTGCAAGGCATCTCATGGGAGGATTTCATTTCTCATGCGTTCTTCACCGCTCCTCAGGGACCTCCAGAGGCTTTTCATGAGACGGGTGGACCTTCACATCAGCAGGAGGGCCAGGAGACATAGACCGCTAGTATGTCGGTGTTTATCACCTATCAAAAGGGCACTAGATGGTTGTTTGCAGCAGCAAAGTGAGTATTATCTCCACCCGGGGTGGAAGGGGTCTCGCTTCCTTCATCAGCATAGTAGGTTCGGGACAAGGGCAAGAGGTTGTCACAGGATGAGGGGCCTTCAGGCGAACAAGAGACCGATTTCATTCTCATTGAGGGTGATGACACTGATTTGGGCCCACAAAGCTCAAAGCTCAAAGAGGTCATCCAGGAGCAACAGGCGGAAATCAATGCTTTATCCCTCAACTTAGAAAGAGATAAGTGGATAATAAAGTACCTGGAGCAAAGAAACAAGCAGCTTGAGGATCAGAAAATGATTATGGAATTGCAAAACATACGAGAAAACCGCCAAGCTGCCAAAAGGAGGAAGGTGAAGCTCACATCACTTGAGCAAGAAATCAATGCTGATCGGGAATCTTGGCTTGAAAGGGATAATATCCACTTAGAAAGGTTGTTAGAGAAGGCCAATAGGGAGAAGACATTGTTGAGGCATATGGCCTATCATTACATGGCGAGAAACAAAGTGTGCAAGGCAAGAATCAGGAGCTTGAAAGCAAAGTTGAAGAGGGCATCGAGGAGGTGAAAGGAGAAAGATAGACTTCAGATATTGGCTGAGGTTTCCTTGGCCCAACACAACACTTGATGGAGAAGACTCGGCCCAAATTTCAAAAAATTTGGGACAATTTTTGCATTTTTGAAATTTTTGGGCTAAAACATAGAATTTTCTGCCCTATGCGCTGCGCCACCTAGCGCTCGCTTTTGATGGAGGCCTCCAAATGAGACAAAATCAGCATTTTTGGATTTCACATGAAGAAATATACTTTTATACCAATGGCCAAGAAATTTTGATAGGTTTTGAGCCCTCAAAAAGGTCAAAAATACTCAAAAAATGACCTTACTGTCCCTATTTTGACACACAGGAAGCAGTGTTGGGAGAACTTAGTTTTGGAGGGGAAAATAGAGGCCAAATTCAAAAATTCCACTTGTTCGTGAAAGTAGACAGGTAGACCTTTCCAACAAGCACACTTGGAGTAGATTTGGACACTGTGAAGGCCTCCAAACGTGGCTACAAATAGGCACTATGCATAGGGAAATCAGCGCGCACATTGGAGGAATTTTGCTCATTTTTGGTCAAAAACTCTGTTTTTTGCCTAGTTTCCTCACAGTTTGACGTTTCTCCTTCTAATTGTCAAAATCGTGATGTAATTTAAGGTAAATTGATGGATCGTGTTGTAATTATGTCAAATTTTCACTCATGTAGGTAGAATCATCTATCAAAAAGTTGTTTGCAACTGAATGAATCAGTTCCCTAATTTCTAGAGGCAAGCTGTTCCACTCCCTAATTTCTAGTTCTCAATTTAGAATTAGTTGGAACGGCTCCTAGACTTATGATCTCGACCCCTAGAGGCTAGGATGAGTTATGGTTTGCCTATATCTTGTGATTTCTCACTCATTAGCATGGTTGGACTTTTGAGAAAGCTTGGAGCTTCATTGTATACTCATATAAGCAGTTTTGGCTAAGGAATAGAGACAAGGTTTGTAGCACTCTTTGGGATTCATGTGGCATCTTTCTTTGGTATTGTGTTTCCTTCTGTAATTGTGAATTTACTTATGTTTTATGTATTCCATTATCTATCTTGCTTCTTCTTAACTAAATCAAACAAGGATAAAGGTAGAATCCATTGAAATTGCAGTGCTCTACCTAGGGTTTGCTTTAGTTTTTTATGTTTTCAGCTATTTGAAGAGGATCCCTGAGTTTTCTTGCCCTCTTCAACTCCTCACCTGTCTAATCTCTCCATCTCATTCAATTTTAAGTGCCAAATCAGCTACCTACCTTGCCCCATAGAGATCTCTGCAAAACTGAGCCTCATTCCCCACACCCAAAATCTGCCTTTCCATTTGAGCCAACAAAACATCATTATATTCAATCAAACTCTTTTGCACGCTTACCTAGCCTAAGATCAGTATTTATATCAGTCATATCAAGCCCTCATCAATCATATTTTGCTGAGATTGACCAGGAGAGAGCCCTCTCCCAACCTGGTAGGGCTAGCTACCAGGTTAAGTGTGGTTTGCTATTGTCCTAGATCCTACCTTTCTCAGCCTGAGGTAGATTTAGGCACTAACACACATAATACAAATATTGAACACATAACAAACTTAATTGAGTGCTTATTCTTCTCATAAAATGTCAAAGTCAAAACATTACAAGTATAACTAATTAATAGTTTCCAAAAATGAGCTTGATTTCCAAGCATAACTTAAATTTAATCAACAATGTCACGTAATCCAAACTCTTCTTCCTTTGGAGTTTCATCATTGTCTTATTCCACAATATTTTATGCTTCATTTTGCTCATTTTCCTCCTCTAATGGATCTTTGATGTCTGCGAATCTCCCAATGTATACCTTTCCAATCATTCCATGTAATGGTGGTTGGGGTTCTTTTGCCTTTTTCACCACACGTGATTCACTAAAGTCCCATTTTTTCAACCCAATTTCTTTCATTGCATCTGGAAGAAATTGAAGAGAATTAATTCTTTGCTAAATAAAATTTCACTGTATTGGATCTTTCTCAACAACATGTAATTTCTTCCTTTTTGAAGGCAAGATGTTAGTGTTGTACCTAATTATCAAGCAAAAAAGAAATAATGAATTAAATTAGTACAATGACATATACATTAATAAATAACATATTGAAATTCAATTCCATATAATAAAACTTACATGAGCTAGAAAATAAATCCAAAACCCAATCTCCTTCATTTGACTGCTGTTGAGCCATGGAAAAGGTATGAATTTGCCATTTATTTCTTTATCTTTTTCTTTAATCATAACTCCTTTATATTCTAAGATGGTAATATATCAAAGAATTATAGTAGAATTAAGGAGATTTGTGATTGTTACAAATTAATGAATTATTATCATTCCTTATATGCAAAAAATAGAAGAAATGGAAAGCCACCATTCGGGAGGAAAAGACAAAGTAGAAGTAATTGCTGTCCCTTCGCCAGGAAGCCATATCTAGACAAGAAGATTGAGATCAGAGTGCACGATCAAGGAAAATAAAGGGAAAGCACAACATCAGCGCAAGAAAACAAAAATATAACTAGAGATAAAAGATAGAGTGAATCCCTCAGGATCCTTTGATCCTGAGGGATCGCTACTTCAAAGGATCCTGAGGGATCGCTACTTCAAAGCTCATCTATTTTCTTGTTTTTTATGCTTGGCTGTTATAAAAGGACAGTGCTTGTAGAAACTAGGGGCATGTATTATCATTTGGCAGAACTTACTATTGTATTGCTACTTTGATCATCGACTCTCGTTAATCAAAACAGAGTACGATTTTTTGTAAACATTTTCACATGATCAATATATAAGTCGGTTGTTGTTCCATTCCTTCCTACTGAATTAGTCCAGCGGTGCTTCACTAGCGGCTAAGGGCTCGGCCCTGTGGATCCACTTACTCTTTGTACCATTACTTAACAATTCCGTTCATGTGAAGGTTTGATTTACTTTTCATTTCTTTGAATCGAATTGCTTTATAGTTTCCTGTTTTTACAGTTTACTGTTCTAACATTTTATGGAATCATTTTATTGCATAAGCTATGATTGAATCGCGTTGCTGTTCCTTTCCATCATAACAATATTATTATCCTTTGGTATTCATTTCAGTTATAAAGCCTCACAGTTCATTACAAATTGTTGTTCATTTCCATTAAAATAGCTTTGCTATTCATTTTGACTGAGATAGCTTTGTTGTTCATTTCGATTAAAGATAACTTTGTTGTCCATTTCTATTCAAATAGTTTTGCTATTCATTTCTTTCCTACAAGTATTTGGTTATGCTTCTAAGTGTTATTGAAGTGAGTATATTTATTCCATTTTCATTAGCAGCATTATTGAGTTAATTTAGTTTTCATTTCTAATTAGTTACTTTAGTGTGGAGTGTAAGATCAAAAACTGTAAATGACATTGGCAATTACTGTCTAAGTTCTCAGATTGAGGATCTTGTTTATGGTTGATTTCATTTACATCAGTTGACAGAGGAAAGAGTTACTACTACTGCATCCTTGACTGATGATTGTTGTAGTTTTCTGAGTGAATGATTTAGTTTCAAAGAATTAAGTTTCTTGTAATTGCAATTAGATTTATTTCTAGCATCGGTTTGCTTTTGTATTTGAACACTATACTTCAAAACATAACTCTTGGAATAAATTTCCCGCCTCAGATTGAGTACACTCTTGAAATAAAAAATTGTACCTGGATTGATAATTAATGTAGGATAAATAGGAGTTAAAAAGAGTCCTCTTTATCACTCAACACTTTGGCGCCGTTGTCGGGGAGAGTGTAGCCATTTATTTTCTTTCAAAGAGTAGTGTGATGAATGTCTACTAGGAGAGAATTAGGTATTAAAAATGGAAGGTAAGAACCTCCATACGGAGCATGTAACAGCCCTGCTGCTCCACCTACTTTCTGGTAGATTTGTTAGTTCTTTTTTTTTGGGTAGAAATAAACATTCGCTTTGTGTGCATGACTAAGTAGAGAAAACCTGAAAAGAATCCAAAACCATTACCCAAGCCTGACAAAGCTAAGGGGCTGGTGACCCTTGGTCGATCTACCTTTATAGACGATATCATTAAGAAAGCTGAATCTCAGCCATCAGTAGGTCCAAGGAAAATCGCTTCTAGACAACCTACTAGTTCCCTTCGGGACACTGAATCACCATTTGTAGCGTTTTATGAGGTGCATAGCCAAACAGAAGAGACTGAGCAATATTTTCAAGAAATTGAGAATTCTCGCCCAATTTCTTTACAAGAAGGGAACTCTAGTAACCTCTATGAAGGAGGAGGAGAAACAGGGGAAATAGAAGAACCAAGATCCCCTCTTGGATTAGTTCAAACACTCATTATCCCAGACCAAGGAAGTGTTATTAAGGTCATCCCTACTCCTTCTGGTCAGCCTAGGAGTAACTCCCTAGAAATCCCAGAAGGATATTGGCACATATTTGATCAAATGGTCAAGAACTAGCAAACACCCCAAACTTCCACACTGCAATATCCCATTGTGGACACTTTAGTTAATGCACCTATGAAGGCCATTCATCTCCAGCATATTCCTACATTCCATGGCTTAACATCGGAAGACCCAGATGCATTTCTATTTTAATTCGATGTATTATGTCGAGGGTATGACTATACCACTGATCCCCAAAAGTTAAAACTATTTCCCTCCACATTAAAAGGAGCAACTTTACGATGGTTTATGGGGTTAGGTGGGGGTGTTATAAATGACCGGGATCAGATGAAGGGTGCTTTTCTAAAGAAATATCAGGATTATTGTAGATCGAGAGAATTAAAGGATGAAATATTTCAAATTATAGAAAGACCTAATGAAACACTAGAAGAATGTGTAGAACACTTTCAATACAATCTCCAGAGATCACCTTATGCATCTTTACCCTTACCTGATAATGTGTTAAAAACAACATTAATTAAAGGAATGAAGGAACAATGGGTTGAAACATTAAAAATTATGGGCAAAGGTTACATATATCAAGAAAATTTTGCTGACATTATTGATTTATGTATCAGGAGTTTGAGAGGCAAGACAAGACTAAAACTAGCAGAGAATGACATGATCACAAGGGATAACAAGATCTCCGAAGGAGGGGTAACCCACGCAGAAATCGGAAATATACTAGAAGATTTCAAAACTGATATTCTAGGGAATCTAACAACGCAGCTCGACATTATGAAAGCTAAACAAAAGCAAGCAGAAGAAGAGAAAAATCTAGAAAGCTTGGCATTACATAATTAGATCCAACCAAAACCTTCTTGGAGTTGGATGACTGATTGGTAGTCAGACTAGAAGGAACACTACATGATGTAATGGAAACTATAGACTCCTGGGAATACCCTGCTGACTTTTTGATTATTAATCCCAAAAACCGACTATATGGACACCCTTTAATCTTATGTAGACCTTGGCTGCCAACTGTTGATGCTTACATTGGCTGTTGACAATGCAGCATGACTATAGCAAGAGGGAGTAATGTCAAGAATTTAGCCTTATACCCTCCAACCCACCTAAGCCTCATAATAATTAAAACAAAGAAACAACCTGTATCATACCTGACATAAAATATTAGATCACCATTAACCATAGAAGATGCCCTCAAATTTAATGACCAAACAAAGGATGACATCATTAACAACTTCATTAACCAACCAGAAACGAGATCCCATTTGCAATGTCACATGATTGAGGCAACATTTTGATAATGAAGAAGAATATACCTTGAAAGACACTCATGATCAATCAATAGCTACCACCTCTATTTATAATAGCAAAACTATAGAAATTGAACGAGGAAAAACTCTTAACATTAACAAAAATCTGACTGCTGAACAAGAAGAAATGTTGGTCCAACTACTGAGAAAATATAAGGAAGCTTTTGCATGGGATTATCCAGACATGAAAGAAATTGATCCCCAGCTATGTAAACACCACATTTATACAGAAAAGTATGCTAGACCCATTCGCCAACCCCAAAGGAGATTAAAACCTCTTCTTAAGGATATTGTGAAAGCTGAGTTACAAAAAATTTTAGATGTAAACTTTATTTATCCAATATTTGATAGCAAGTGGGTCTCTCCACTAGTAGTGGTGCCAAAGAAGAATGGAAAGTGGAGGATATGTGTAGATTACAAATAATTGAACAAAGCAACACAGAAATACCACTTTTCCCTTCCATTCATTTACCAGGTATTAGACACATTAGCGGGAAAGAAATTCTTTTCTTTTCTAGATGGCTTCAGTGGATACAATTAGATTCAGATTGCCCCTGAAGATCAAGATAAAACTACTTTTACCTATCCTTGAGGAACATTCGCTTACAAAGTCTTACCCTTTGGCCTATGCAATGCGCCTGCCACATTTCAGAGGCATCCTCAACACCTTTTCATATTTAATAAATGAAGGGCTCAAAGTATATATGGATGATTTCACACCTTATGGAGATGATTTTGAGCCAGCATTAGAAACACTGGAAAAGGTGCTGCAAATATGTATTACCACCAAGCTCCGCGTGAGCCATGAAAAGTGTCATATGATGATGACCGAGGGACTCATCCTAGGTCATTATATATCAACAAAAAGAATATAGGTAGATCCAGCTAATATTCATATAATTTTGTTAATACCTACTCCTACCACACAAACAAAGGTACGCAGTTTTCTGGGTTTTTCTGGTTATTATAGAAGATTCATAAAGCATTTTTCTCAAATAGCTGCACCTCTATATGCACTAACTGGGAATGTTGATTTTATTTGGACAGATAAGTGTGACCATGCTTTTGAGGATTTGAAAAAGCTTGTATCAACAACCCCCGTGCTAAGGGGCCCAAATTGGGATTTTCCATTCCAAATTTCATCTGATGCTTTAGACACAGCTATCGGAGCAGTCCTTGGGCAAGAAGAAGATAAAAGGCCATATGCAATTTATTACATTAGCAAGAATCTATCTCCTACTGAATTAAACTATACTATGACTGAAAAATAAATTTTAGCTATAATACATGCTGTAAATAAGTTTAGACATTATATAACTAGGTATTTGGTAGCTTTATATATAGATCACTCTGCCATAAAATACTTAGCAAATAAACCTATTACAAATGGTAGAGTAACAATATGGTTGATTTTATTACAGGAATTTGACATCACAATAAAGGATCGACCTGGAAAAGAGAATCCTGTAGCTGATTTTCTCTCACGAATGCAAAAGCCAGCAGATGCAATAGCAGTCGAAGATCAATTCCCAGATGAACATTTGTTTGTTGTTACTGTCAGGACACCATGGTATGCTAATGTTGCAAATTATTTAGCAGTAGGTAAATTACCCAAGCATCTAATGCCCAATCAACAGAAACAGATAGTGCAACAAAATACCTGATTCTCTTGGATTGGGAGCTACCTATTTCATACAGGGGAAGATATGCACATCAAACAATGCGCCCGAGAAGACGAAATATTTGACATTCTGAAAGCATGCCACGACGGGCTGTGTGGCAGACATTTCACATATTGCAGGACTGGTCACAAAGTGTTACAAACAGGCTATTACTGGCCTACAATTTTTAAAGATGCTAAAAAGTTTGTTCAAGCCTGTGTTAGTTGCCAAAGGGCGAGACACCTTGGATAGTCTGATGAAATGCCTTTGAATCCATAGTTAGTAATTGAGGCATTTGAGTGCTGGGCACTCGATTTTATTGGCCCTATTAACCCATCATCAAATCAGAAAAAATACATACTAGTTGCAACAGAGTATGTTACCAAATAGGTGTGGAGCGATAAAAAGGTGTCTTTTGAACTCCTAATTACCTTCACATTAATTATCAACCCAGGGACGACTTTTTATTTCAAGAGTGTACTTAGCCTGAGGCGGCTATTTACTCAAGAGTAATGTTTTGCAGTATAGTGCTTAAAATGCAAAAGTAAATGAAAGATTGAAAAAGAAATCTAACAACAACATAAACTCAAATGCTCTGAAATCCAACTATTCACTCAGCAAACATCAATTGAGGATATAGTAGCAATAACTCATTCCTCTGGATATTGATGCAATTGAAATCAAACTGGAACAAGACAATCAATCTGGGAACGAGGAAGCAATAACCAATGTTCTCTACAGTTGACAGTTCTGCTTTAAAGCAATAAAAAGGAAATTGAACTTGAACTAAAGCTGCCATTGAAAGTAAACTAGGAAAACTCTTTAAAAGCAAACTAGTGCAATTAATCAATAGAAATGAACAACAAAGTAAATGGGTGCATGTCTACAACTTAACTACTTCAAAAGGCTAAATCACACCAAGCATTGCATCAGTCGAAGGTTCGGTAGCAATAACCCATCCCTCTAGAAACTGATGGAAAGAAAATTAGAGCATGGACCATAGGTCTGGGAGCTAGGCAGCGACTGCTGAGGCTCACTACAGCCTTAGACCTTCTCTCACACCAAAGCAACAAATGCAAGTAAATGGAACGACAGAAAGTAAAATGGAACAACAAATCCAAAATGGAATAGCAGTAAATGGAACAGCAATGAAATATGAATGTACAACAATCCAAATCAAGCACGCAACACACTTATCATTAAAAGGGACAGTAATCTGAGCTTCGATACAATATGCATGAATCACGGCCATGAAATAATAGAACGACACTTCTGAATAAACATCAGTCATGATTTAAGAATAAATCATACGTTAGTACCAATTCAGGAATATACAGCACAGTTAATTTGTAATCTGTAAAGAAGAACAATGCTATATGATTTGCCAAAATAAACAATAATGTGATGCATAGCATTCCCTGTTGTAAGTAACAATACTACTCAATCAAGTATAACAGAGCCGATATGTAAAATGGTAAAGTGCATCAGATTACTGAACAGAGTAAAAGAAAAGAGATAAAACCACACATGAAGCATAAAGATATAATACAGCAGCAACAGCATACTCCACCAGAGGCTGGGCCCTTAGCCGCTAGCGGGCGCTGCTGGGTTACTTCAGAAGGAAAAGAATGAACAGTAACTCCCAAACCATGTATTAATCAACAAATTGTGGAATCATTACAACAACAAATGCTTGAGAATTACAGAATGCAACAATCCCTATCCTATCATGGATAATCCACCATCGTCCTTCATCATTTTCTATCATTCTTCCATCATTCGAATTCCTCTGAAATCACACCCCTCTCTGATCTCTGTTGTGATTTAAATAAAGAGAGATCAGAGAGAAGTTACAATCAAGATAAGTACAACATGATTTCTATTACAAAATTAGATTGCTTCCAACCAATTGATAAACAAGAAGATATATTTCCATCGAGCTTTCAACAAGAGCAAGGCGAATTTGGCTTTGCAACTAAGATTTGGAGGACGGCCGGAACAATAAATCTCAGAAAATCATGCTCAAAGAACCCTTCATTTCTCCCAGTACAAGCCGAATTTGGGCAAACCGTTCTTCGCTAAAGTTAATTAGGCCCGTTCTAGAAAAAACCCATGTTTCGGATTTTCCAGATTCTGCTCCATTTGCTCAGAATCTCAACCACAAAACCGTCACTTCTTATTCCAGTGAATTTCTGAGTTGGCCCTTTTAATTATCAAATCTTCAATCTGGAAATTATCTTGGAGGCTAAAAATGGTGAATAATGTTACAACTGATTTATTAAAACTATCATTGATAAAATCACGCATAATCATCAATTTATTAGAAATAAAAGAGAATAAATAATATTCATCCATGAGAGCATAAATCATTTATAAAATGGATTTAAATGATAAATTATAATAGATGATATAATAGAGAAGAGTAAAAATGGATGAAATAAGTGTTACAAAGTGGTCGTATTCATGGCCCAACATACCCCCACCCTCAATATGTTGCATGTCCTCATGCAATGAAAACTGAATATATTTCATGTCTTCATGAAACCCAAAGACAAAAACCCATGTGTTAACCAAGCAATAAAAAATATGTTCATCTCAGCTCATGAAATGGATAGAACAAATGAATTCTTCCTTAATTAATGAATAGTCACTTTTAGTAATCTTGATGAAGGCATAACAATTTTTACATTGACATTCAATTATATGTATATATGAAGTTGCAACAAAATATGATATAAGTAACAATAAACTTCATTAACCATTTTCTCAAAAACTACAAACCAGCTTTTGTTGAAATTTGGCAAGTAAATTTATAATATATGAATGCCTTTATGATCCAAAAATTGGACTGTTTTGATGCACGGATCATGAGATATAAACTAAATGGTTGTAGATGAAAGTGCATGATTTCCGAAATTTTATGAACCAATTGATCTTGAAATTATCTAGGTATGTGTATTTTAATAGTATATCTGTGTTTCCTAGAGATCACAAGAATTGAGTTCATAGTTTTAAAAATATTATGGAAATCAATTTCTACACTGAAATTGTATGCCTTAAATGAGAAAGAAAATAGAAAACATCCATCATGCGTAGCAATTCCTCCCCCTCTTTGAAAAATTAGCATGCCCTCATGCGATGCTAGAAAACAAATAGAGGTGGTAGCTACTATCTGTTGAATTCTATGATTGGTGTAAAACAACATGGAATAAGGGAGGTGTTGAGAATGAATAAGAATAGCAATGGATGATAAATAATATGAATGACGTGGTCATAAGAAAGAAATGAAGGAACACTCCCCCAAACTGAAAGATGATATATCGCTGAAAAATGGGAAGTGGTACAGATGTGGAGTGAAGGATGATAAATAATGCTCAAAACGGATTTTTATGAAATTCTCCTAAAGTTGTAATAAATCAGAAAATTATGCGATTTTACCTCAAGTTTTACCTCCAAAATAAAAATGTGGAATGACATATAGGTACTGGCAGTTGTTGAAGCTGATGTAGGCAGAAAGGGTGGAATCTAGGCAAGCACATCATGTCTGAACAATTGTTCATGTTCGCGAGTTGCTCGAGCCTCTTATGTTAGTTGCAATAGTGTGGTCATGCTGCGAATAGAATTCTCCATACTTGTTGTTTTCCTGTAAACAAAGCACTATTTTGCATACAATGTTCTTGAATCCATAGTGCTAGTTTTGAATAGAAATAGATAAGATGCATGCAAAACTTTCAGTCAGAAAAACTTTTGTCAAATCAACAAGTTATGGCAGAGTGTAGTAATCATATTGCATGCAATTCCATAATGCATACATTCCCCCCTCCAATTGAAAAAGGAATGCCATGACCATAAAGCGTATGAGAGGGGTTATGCTGACGGCAAGACACAGGAATGAACAATATATCAGTAAATGAAGCAGAGTACACATATCAATGATAGGACAACGAGAGTTATGATTATAATGAGAGCAGAGTGTGTAAAGATAGTTATGAATGAGAGATAGGACGCTTTGGATTGATGATAGTTTATGCAAAACGAAGAAGGACAACAATATGCCAAAAAGATGTTTGACTGACAGTATTCTAGCTGAAAATGATGCGATTGATCTAAAAACAATTTCTCATGCATAAAGGTTCAAAACAGGGAAAAATTAAGGGAATAACTTCTCTAATAAAAAGGAAAATAAGAAAATGGTATTATAATAATAATCGATGATAAGATATAACTTCAATACCATAAGCAGAGCTGTTGCTGCCAGTAGGCGTCCATAGCCTCGGCAGGGTTGCTTTTTAACCCATATGAGCCAGAATCCTCAATTTATAACTAGAGAGTTTCAGTGTTGTTCTACAGAAGAGATCAATGTGCTGGCATGGTAACCAGATAACCACACTACCATTCACTAGGATGTAGCAAAAGTGATCAGGCCGGCTCGTGATGAGACCTCCTGTTCCATGGATAATTTGGCTATCCAATGGATCATAACCCTAGTGTGGTGGCCATAATGGGAATGTCACTTTGTTACAGCCTTATGGACATGGTAGGCTGGCTCGTAATGAGACCCCCTATCCTCCATCTATGAACAATTGTTTTTTATTATTACACATTATTATGATAAAAAGAGGGAGGCTCAGTACTCCTTAAGAGCAGGGATGGCAGAAGAAGTTGAAGATGTCAATAGAAAAAAAATATACCCATAATCTCATTTATTACAGATAGAGAAGATTATAACCAGGGATGATGGAACCAGCATGGTATTAAGATGATCAATCAATATCATATTCAACATAAAATAATGCAGTAAAGTAGTATATAAATAATTGTGTCCCTTTTGAAAAAAATCTATCATCAAGGAGCTGTCCTGTTAAAGATCATAACGTGAATGATATTAACTCGCTTCAAAAGAATCCATAATTCTTGTCCTCATAAAAATAGTGTACTTCATTCCATAAAATGAAATCAGTAAAATGTGGTTGAGATGAATTAGGAATAATCCCACAAGAGGAAGGAAGGGTTGCTCTCGAAAACAATCCCAAAGGGTTGCTCTTTTGAATGAACAGCAAAAAAAGTCAAAAAGTGGTGTTACTTGTAGGGAACAACAAAGCAAATGCACACAAAAAAAACAAAAATACACACAAAAAAGTGTGAAAATTCAAATGTCGTTCCTTTGGAAAAAGGAACAGCAAAAACTAAAAGTGTCGTTCCTTTAGAAAAGGAACAACAAAAATCAAAAGTGTCATTCCTTTGGAAAAGGAACAACAAAAATGCGAGTGTTGTTCCTTTGGAATAAGAACAGCAAAAATGAAAAGTGTCGTTCCTTTGGAAAAGGAACAACAAAAACGCAAAACAGGAATAGCAAAAACGCAAGTGCCGTTCCAAAAACGCAAGTGCCGTTTCTTTGGAACAGGAATAGCAAAAACGCAAGTGCCGTTCCTTTGGAAAAGGAACGGCAAAATAAACCGTGGAAAAGGAACGGCAAAATGAACCGTGGAAAAGGAACGGCAAAATGAACCATGGAAAAGGAACAACAAAATGAAAGTGAAAAAGGAACAACAAAATGAATCATGAAGAAGGAACAACAAAATGAACGGCTGACCCAAAAGGTGCTATTCCTTTGGAAAAGGAACAACAAAACGAAAATGGTGTCCCTTTGGAAAAGGAATAGCAGAAACAACAAAAGTGCACACAAATGCTGTCCCTTCAGAAAAGGAACAACAAAATGCAGAAGCATAAAATGCAAGCATGAAAAGAAGGAATTCGCTGTTCACTGTATTGATGCTGAGGATGAGTTATACTTTGAGTGAAGCAACACCTGAAACACAAAATATAAGAGAAATTAGAAAAGAAATAACAAAAAACAGTATGTAAATAAATAAATTAAGTTACAACAGCTATGATGTTATGTCAAAAAAATGATTTATTCGAAAAATGTTTTGGCAGCATGACATGAATCTTCAAATGGAAATCAATTTATTCATTTCTTCTATTATGAATCCGTTGGGTAATGAGTTGGATGAAATTCCTTTATTTCATTTAAAATTTCTTTGAAGAATCACTCATCCATAAATTGACATTCTTTCTCTCCTAGGACCTGCAAAAAAACGAGTGTCTACCTGCAATAAAACATTAAATCATGGAGAAAGAGAGGTGCACGGCTCCCCTAATCCAAGAATTATGCAAAAAAACTGACAAGTAGTTACTCTGTAGAACAAATCCATGGAGAAAATAACAAAGTAAAACTTATTTGTTACCTGCGGGAGAGCAGTGGCCAATCATTCTAACCTACAGTGTTTTAATCACAACTTCTTTGTTTTTTGTCAAAATTGAGTGATTCCAAAGCCAAATGAGAGCTAATTCAAATGTTTATTTCCAGTAGAAACAGGTTTTAAAGATTCAATGATATGATATTTCAGTTTTAGTTAGAACAACCTGTCTAACAGAGTCATTTTCGATTACCCATCTTAGACCAACAATTGATATTTCAAGCATAAAGTTTTCGTTGGATGTCGGATTCAAATGATTCAAATTGGAAATGAAATTATATTCATTTATTTATTTCCAATAGAAACAGGTTTTGAAGAGAAGAAGAATTGATAGGTCAAGTACTGTAAGGAACAACCGGAAAGACATAGTTTTAAGGGTGTTGATTTACGATAGACAGTCAGTATTTTGATCATAACTTCCCCATAAGATATCAAAAATGAGTGATTCCAATTGCAGTGTAAACTAGATTCATAGGGGAATCTACCATAGAAACATGTTTTAAAAATTCATTCATTTAGGCCTCCAAAAACTGACTGTCCCAACTCTGTTCCTTAGCTGCCCACTAGACACCCTGTCAATGTTTTGTTTCTAACGTTTTCGTTTCAAATCCAAATTGAGTGGTTCAAATTGGGTTAGAAAGTAGAAATCAATGGCTACCTATGGTAGAAACAAGTTTTAAAAATATTCACTTTTGGTCCCTCAAAACATGACTGTCCCGACTGTTTTTCCAAAAAGTTCATCAAGCCCGCAAGCCAAAAAAATGATGTTCAAGCATTTTTTCAAATTGGTGATAAAAATGAAAATGAGTGTTTGTAGAACTTATTATTTCTATTATGATTCATCTACATACACAAATATATTGAAATATTTATCACCGATGTTGATTTCGATAGCGTGTTGCAACAAAAGAAACAACTAGTTTTACAAAAATAAAAAAATGTGTTTGTTTTATTTCTTTATTTATTTTATTTTCTCCACTATCCTACTCTTCTTTGAGAATTGCATATGTTTATGTATAAGATTATTTCTAGCGGAACCATGTTAGAAATAAGGCCTCATGTATGCACATACCCAAATTCGAAAAATGCATGTTGATAAAAATTAGGGTATGAGAAGCCAACTTCCCTTGAAAAGATGGTTTCAAAAATTTTTGAAGTATGGAGTGATCATGCAAACACGTGATGGAGTGAAACCAATCTTCAATATATCCGTTACTTTCTTGATTTCCCATCATACCATGAAGTTCTTGAGCTTTTAAAATGATTTGTTGGTGCAACCTACAAGGAACCGCATTTTCTTCCATAGCTTCTACAATTTTTGAATTTGAAACACTCTGAATCTCATTGCAAGTTTTCTTTGATAGCGCATGTGAGATAGAATGGGTGGGAAGGGTGGGTAAATTTGGCAGTTCAACACTGTAAGCATGTTGTACTGGTTTATTGCGGTGAAGGTGTGGAATTAGTTGAGCAGGAAATTCAAAAAATGTTGGGCAGTTTCTTACCATAACAGAAGATGTTCTTTATGTGTTCCTTCGAAGCTCCTCATTCCAATGTTCTTGTCAATTAGTTAGTGAAATGGGTGGTGCTTACATCACCACTTGAGTGAAATTATGTGATTTATTTTTCAAAATTTCTATTTTTTCCTAGTCATTCACACAAAAATTCAAACATCTATTTCTATACAAGAAAGCAACAACAAATCTGTTAGGAAAGCGGACAGTCGAGTAGGGCTTTTACATGCTCCGTACGCAGGTTCTTACCTTCTGTTTTTAAGATCCAACTCTTCCCTAACAGGCACTCATCAGATTCACACTACTCTTTAGAAATGGCTACACTCTCCCCGACAACGGTGCCAAAATGTGGAGCAATAAAAAGGTGTCTTTTGAACTCCTAATTACCTTCACATTAATTATCAACCCAGGGACGACTTTTTATTTCAAGAGTGTACTCAGTCTGAGGCGGCTATTTACTCAAGAGTAATGTTTTGCAGTATAGTGCTTAAAATGCAAAAGTAAATGAAAGCTTGAAAAAGAAATCTAACAACAACATAAACTCAAATGCTCTGAAATCCAACTATTCACTCAGCAAACATCAATTGAGGATACAATAGCAATAGCTCATTCCTCTGGATATTGATGCAATTGAAATCAAACTGGAACAAGACAATCAATCTGGGAACGAGGAAGCAATAACCAATGTTCTCTATAGTTGACAGTCCTGCTTTAAAGCAATAAAAAGGAAATTGAACTTGAACTAAAGCTACCATTGAAAGTAAACTAGGAAAACTCTTTAAAAGAAAACTAGTGCAATTAATCAATATAAATGAACAACAAAGTAAATGGGTGCATGTCTACAACTTAACTACTTCAAAAGGCTAAATCACACCAAGCATTGCACCAATCGAAGGTTTGGTAGCAATAACCCATCCCTCTAGAAACTGATGGAAAGGAAATTAGAGCATGGACCATAGGTCTGGGAGCTAGGCAGCGACTGCTGAGGCTCACTACAGCCTTAGACCTTCTCTCACACCAAAGCAGAAAATGCAAGTAAATGGAACGACAGAAAGTAAAATGGAACAGAAAATCTAAAATGGAATAGCAGTAAATGGAACAGCAATCAAATATGAATGTACAACAATCCAAATCAAGCACGCAATACACTTATCATTAAAAGGGACAGTAATCTGAGCTTCGATACAATATGCATGAATCACGGCCATGAAATAATAGAATGACACTTCTGAATAAACATTAGTCATGATTTAAGAATAAATCATACGTTAGTACCAATTCAGGAATATACAGCGCAGTTAATTTGTAATCTGTAAGGAACAACAATGCTATATGATTTGCCAAAATAAACAATAATGTGATGCATAGCATTCCCTGTTGTAAGTAACAATAATGTTCAATTAAGTATAACAGAGCCGATATGTAAAATGGTAAAGTGTGTCAGATTACTAAACAGAGTAAAAGAAAAGAGATCAAACCACACATGAAGCATAAAGATATAATACAGCAGCAGCAGCGTACTCCACCAGAGGCTGGGCCCTTAGCTGCCAGCGGACGCTGCTGGGTTACTTCAGAAGGAAAAGAATGAACAACAACTCCCAAACCATGTATTAATCAAAAAATTGTGGAATCATTACAACAACAAATGCTTGAGAATTACAGCATGCAACAATCCCTATCCTATCATGGATAATCCACCATCATCCTTCATCATTTTTCTATCATTCTTCCATCATTCGAATTCCTCTGAAATCACACCCCTCTCTGATCTCTGTTGTGATTTAAATAAAGAGAGATCAGAGAGCAGTTACAATCAAGATAATTACAACATGATTTCTATTACAAAATTAGATTGTTTCCAACCAATTGATAAACAAGAAGATATATTTCCATCCAGCTTTCAACAAGAGCAAGGCGAATTTGGCTTTGCAGCTAAGATTTGGAGGACGCCCGCAACAATAAATCTCAGAAAATCGTGCTCAAAGAACCCTGCGTTTCTCCCAGTACAAGCTGAATTTGGGCAAACCGTTCTTTGAAAAAATTAATTGGGCCCGTTCTGGACAAAACCCATGTTCCGGATTTTCCAGATTCTGCTCCATTTGCTCAGAATCTCAACCGCAAAACCGTCACTTCTTATTCCAGCAAATTTCTGAGTTGACACTTTTAATTATCAAATCTTCAATCTGGAAATTATCTTGGAGGCTAAAAATGGTGAATAATGTTACAACTGATTTATTAAAACTATCATTGATAAAATCACGCATAATCATCAATTTATTAGAAATAAAAGAGAATAAATAATATTCATCCATGAGAGCGTAAATCATTTATAAAATGGATTTAAATGATAAATTATAATAGATGATATAATAGAGAAGAGTAAAAATGGATGAAATAAGTGTTACAAAGTGGTCGTATTCATGGCCCAACAATAGGTTGAAGAAAAGGCACTTCCAAGAGTTACAGAGGACTCTATAATACATTTCCTTTTCCAAATATTTGTGTGATATGGCCTCCTGAGGGACATAATTATAGATGGAGGGCCGCAATTTGTAGGTAATAAAATCGTTGCAATATTAAAGAATTACCACATTCGGCACAAAATTACAACCCCATACCACCCACAGGCAAATGGTGAAGTAGAGAGCACGAGTAAGGTGATAGAGGCAATACTTACAAAGACAGTCACATCACACAGACGTGACTGGGCTTCAAGATTGCCAAAAGCCTTGTGGGCATACCAAACAACATGGAGAAATACCACCAGATATTCACCATATCAATTAGTATTTGGAAAATAACCCATCTTTCTAATAGAATTTGAAATTCAAACATTAAGAACAGCGCAGGAGGTGGGTTTGAATTTAAACGAGGCCCAGATCAATAGATTACAACAAATCAATGAGTTAGATGAAATTAGGCTCTCAGCACTTCAACATACTACATTAATTGAACATCAGAGAGAAAAATGGCATGACGCCCTTATTAAAAAGAAAATCTTCCACGAAGGAGATTGTGCACTCCTATACGATTCCAAGTTTCATGATTTCCTCGGAAAACTCCAGACACGATGGCTTGGAATTTATGAGATACAGAAAGTGCATGACAATGGCACCATTACATTGACTACCATTGATGGATCTGGACATTCCTTTAAAGCAAATGGTCATCGAGTGCGACTTTACCATAAACCACTTGCTTAGGAATCCTTTTACCAACAACTACGGGAAGATTCCACTATGCAGATTCTTGTTGAGGAAGATCACCCCTCCTCAGCATTAATTCACTAAACAATTCCTTCGTTTCTAAGTTTTGTACATAAGTTTTTTTTCCTTAATTTCGCTTGTATAAACTAGCTTTTTTGTACAGGTTTTCACTGTTGTTCCATTTAAGGAACAACTATTGTTCCTCTCAAAGGAACAACAGCCATTCCATTTAAGAAACAGTAGAAGGTTTTTATTTTTCATGTTGTTCCTCTTAAGGAACAACAATTTTGTGTGCTTTTATTTTCCGTGCTGTTCCTCTTAAGGAACAGCTGATGTTCCTCTTAAGGAACAGTAGTCGTCCCTCTTAAGGAACAATAATTTTGCGCGCCTTTATTTTTCATGGTATTCCTCTTAAGGAACAGCTACTATTCCTTTTAATGAACAACAGCCATTCCTCTTAAGGAACAACAATCTTGCATGCTTATATTTGTTTGTTGTTCCTCTTAAGGAACAACTGTTGTTTCTCTTAAGGAAAGGAAACCATTCGTCTTAAGGAATGACATTTTCGCATGTTTATCTTTTTGTTGTTCCTCTTAAGGAACAATTGTTGTTCCTCCTAAGGAACAACAACTATTCCTCTTAAGGAACAACATTTTTTGCATGTTGATCTTTTTGCTATTCCTCTGAAGGAACAGCTGCTATTCCTTTTAAGGAACAACAGCCGTCCCTCTTAAGGAACAACATCTCTATGTTTTTATTTTTTTTGTTCCTCTTAAGGAACAGTTGTTGTTCCTCCTAAGGAACAATAGCGGTTCCTCTTAAGGAACAATGCTTTTGTGTGTTTACCTTTTTTCTATTCCTCTTAAGGAATAGCTGTTGTTCCTCTTAAGGAACAGCAGCTGTCCCTCTTAAATGAACAACACTCCTTCTGATTTTTTTGTTGTTCCTCTCAAAGGAACATCACTTCCGCTGATTGTTTTTACTGTTCCTCTTAAGGAACAGTTGCGATTCCTCTTAAGGAACAACAATCGTCCCTCTTAAAGGAACAATACTCTTGCCCATTGTTTTTGCTATTCCTCTTAAGGAACAGCTGTTGTTCCTCTTAAGGAACAACAGTCGTTCCTCTTAAAGGAACAACAATCCTGTCGATTGTTTTTGTTGTTCCTCTTAAGGAATAGCTACTATCCCTCTTAAGGAACAACAGTCGTTCATCTTAAAGAATAATGGTTCCGCCCGATTTCTTTTTGTTGTTCCTTTCAAAAGGAATAGCCTTTCTACCATTTTTTTACTTTCTGCCATTCCTTCTAAGGAACAACATTTTTGATTTGGATTGTTGTTAGGTTGTTCCACCAAATGATCAACATTTTATTTTTCACTTGCTTTATTCGTTGTTCTGCTTAAGGAACAGTTGTTGTTCCTTTTAAGGAACAACAGTTTCGCGTGTATCTTTTTCTTTAGTTTGTTGTTCCTCTTAAAGGAACCGTAGTTTTGCGTGTAGATGTTTTTTTTGTTGTTGTTCCTCTTAAGAAATAGAAGTTGTTCCATCTATGGAACAACACTTCTTTTAGTGCATTTTTCGTTGTTTCTCTTAAGGAACAACACTTTTTTAAGAATTTCTTGTGAATAATATTTCACTTTTCATGATCTTTTCAACGCAAAGATACAAATTTATGCAAGGATACAAAAATTATAGGTTACTGAAATCAGCAAATCAAAGAAAAATTATAATCTTTAAAGAAAATTGCTTTGTATTTGATAAGAAAAAAAGCAAAGGACACAACTATCTATATTATTTTGCTGTCTTTATTTTCACTAAAACTAATTTGATTGATTGTTTTTATCATGTGGGTTCTTCCCCAAATCTTCATAATTCTCTTTGATCATTATTATCGAATAAGAATAAGGGCATGTTTTCCTCTATTGAGATGTTCAGACTTCTTCCACCATCCCTACTCTTAAGGAGTGTTGAAACATCCTCTATATATAAATAGGAAGTGCTATATAAAAGAAAAAGAAAAGAAAAAAATATATCTATATGATTACTAAAAATTCTATGATCTGTCAGATGAAGGATAGGGAGTCTCATCAAGAGCCAGCCTACCATGATCATAAGGAAGCAGTGAAGTGGCATTCCCACTATGGCCACCATACCAGGGATATGATCCAAGGGGCACATCAGAAAAATAAAAAGTCCTTGGAAGAGGAGGTCTCATCACGAGCCAGCATGCCCACCTTTAACTCCTTCCTGGTGAATGGCATTGTGATTCATCTGGTTACCAAGCCAACACAATGACCTCCATCCTGACAGCACAAAGCACTTTCCTAGGCATACATAAAGGATTATGGTTCCAAGGGTAAAAATCAACTTTGTCAAGGTTATAAACACCTGTGGGCAACAGAGATCTGTTGATGGTATTGAAATCATATTTTTCACACATCAATAGCAACTATAAACCCTTTTCTTATATTTATATCTTGATTTCAAATGATATTATGCTTCTAAACCCTTTCGAACCTCGTACACATGAAATATTGTTTAAAAATCAATCATAATGGTTCAAGTGAATAATGACCACATAAGCATTTTTACTTACCTCAGCTGTCCTCTTCCCTATTTTTCACATCATTTCATAGCATTTCCATATCTATTCATGATTTTCATCATAAGCTTTGATTTCAACAATTCGCTACTTTTTGTGATCATGTCATGGATACGTACACCTTTCCTTTTTTTACTGTACGATTGCCATCCAGTACGCTGCTCCTCCATTTTTCGGTCGAGGATGACCTATCATATTTTAGGAGGGCATGGATGACTTCCAAAATACACTCGCATACGTGTCAAGTCCCTATTTGGAGGTACTACGACTTCATCAGATCTCGGAAATAGCAAGTTTAATGGTATTGATATTTTTCAATATGCACAACTTGTTGTTCCATTCTCATTTCTGTGTATTAATGTGTAGAATTAACAGTGTGCAGAGCTTAAATGAAATGGGAGGTCAATCAGTACACAGCGAACCACAAGCGCTAATAGTTTCCGACGCTGCACGAGAAATTTTGGTGAGAGCAGGATGGATTTCCTACCTTATGTTAGTGTCAGTATCTTCATCCCTCCGTCAGAGATCAAATCCTCTTGTTGCATTGCATGTTAGGTGTCCCGCTCACTCAACTGCATTCCATTAGGAGCATGGATCATCTTATGGCAGTGGCTTGTTGTACATTTGCCCTCATGTCCTTTATCTGTTAGTCCATTTCTGTTCATCAAGATCATCTGCAGTCACTTTTTGTCTTTAAAATTCCAAGAGTCATTCTTTTAGGGTTTCACTTTCATTAGGTCTAGGGTTTCATCAAAAAGGTCTCCAGAATGTCCAATAACAGTTAGTAGGCGCATGAGGAGGTTATTGTATTAGTTCATGTATTTTCAGTTCTCTTGTATGTAAATCACATTAGTGGCAACCCTGGTCACCTTGCCAAGCCTCAGTAGCTCCATCACCTACAAAGCAAACAAAAATCAAGAAAAATAAAGTCATTAAGTTCATCAAAAGGCTTAAATAAAGTGAAAAGCTCAAAAAACAGAGTGGAAAAGTAAAGTCATATTGCAAACATTGTAAAAGTGGCTTTTTATGAGACAAAAATTAAAAGCTCTTAGGTGTAAATCATTTTCTCAATTCAAAAGCTCATTGTCATTCAAGAAACAAGGTTGAGCAAATTGAAAGCCGCGTTTGAGCAAAGGAAGTGAGTTTGGGGAGAAAATGTCCGAATTCGTGGGTGCGGTGCACTCGGTGATTGGCACGGCACATACAAGAGGCGCAAAGCATAGGGCTGCAATTTTCAGTGTAAATTTGTTCTAGTGCGACACACATAGAAGGCGTCGCGCATTGGGTTTGAGGCACGACGCATAGAGCTACCAAGCCCGTTTCTCTCAAACACTCCCTCAAATCGTCAAATTCACTCAACTCTTCCACTGTGCAAGTAAGTTAAGCCCTCTTCCTTGCTAGTGAAGGAGTTTTTCATAAAATTTATGGTTGTTTTGTAAAAGAAAAATCAAACCCTACCTCCTTGCCATTTCTCAAAAAATATTTCTTGGGGTTTGTACTTATCATTTTGCTGCGAAATCTATTCTACCACCCCCTCACTTTTTCACTCCTTCATTCATTTTTTTCAGCTTATTCTCCCATTCCCCAACTCCCATTTTTAGTCATCCCTATCCCCAGTCCCCATTTTCCCAAATCCTAACTACAAATCCCTAAACCCTAAGTGTTGTACCTAAAGCTTACATATCACTCCCTAATCCCCTATTTCCCTAACAAAACCCTCTCCCAATAGTCCCAAAATCCCTCATACTCTCTCCCTCCACAGTCCCTCATATACTTTTCCCTTGGTGGCAGAAAATTGAAAACACCATAAATTTCCTACTACTCATCAAGAAAACACACCCACTAGCAAGCATGGAGTCTGATCCTTCATATGATCGTGAGGAAGAGGCACACAGTGACTCTCCTACAGAGATATATGCACCAAGGAGGCCTCATAAGGGTGGAAAACATATACAAGAGGAACCTACTACCCTTTCTGAGCTACAAGCCTGCCCTCTCGCCATCACATGCTTTCAACATCAGTCCTGCTATGAGTTCTGTGAGATGATTGCTAGAGTCCAGTATCACCATGAGTTGGCTCAGTTATTTGTGCTTCATTTACATAATGGTCAAGCCACTCTAGCTAGTGTAACATTCACTTTAACACCAAAGTCTATTTCTCTAGCAACCGACATTCCTAATATTGGAGAGAAATGGAATGAGAGGCAGCAAATTGATAGGGAACACTATGAACCATACATCAAGCCTGGTTATTTGAGACAACTCAGCAGAGTTTTTCCCTTTCGGTACCTGAAAGATTCATATGCTCCTTTGATGAAATTGATAATGAAATATTTCAGCTATGAGGGCCAGTTTTCTCGACTATATGCCTACCATATAAGACTTTTGATTCACTTTACCATGGTGAGGATGATGAATCTCCCCTACTTCATCTGCCGAAACATTGAGAAGATGACCACCCTAGTACAACATAAGAGTCCTCAGCATCAGTTCAATAGTATATATCATTTTGCTCTCATTAAGATTGTGGTCATGCATCAGCTTGGTTTGCAGGGCATCACTTGGGAGGAGTTCATTTCTTGTGAGTTCTTCACAGCTCCTCAGGGACCTCCAGAGACTTTTCATGAGACAGGTGGACCTTCACATCAGCATGAGGGTCATGAGACACAGACCGCTAGTATGCCGGTGTTTATCACCTATCAAAAGGGTACTAGACGGTTTTTTGCAGCAACAAAGCGAGTATTATCTCCACTCGAGGTGGAAGGGGTCTCACTTCCTTCATCAACACAGTAGGTTCAAGACAAGGGCAAGAGGCCATTACAGGATGAGGGACCATCAAGTGAGCAAGAGACTAAGTTCATTCTCATTGAGGGTGATGATACTGATGTGGGCCCACAAAGCTCAATCGCAAAGAAGTCATCCAAGAGCAATGGGCGGACATCAATTCTTTGTGCCTCAACTTGGAAAGAGCTGAGTGGATAATAAAGTACCTAGAGCAAAGAAATAAACAGCTTGAGGATCAACAAGCGATTATGGAGTTGCAAAACATCCAGGAAAACCGCCAAGCTGCCAAAAGGAGGAAGGTGAAGCTCACATAACTTGAGCAAGAGATCAATGCCGATCGGGAATCTTCACTTGAAAGAGCTAATATCCACTTAGAGAGGTTGTTAGAGAAGGCCAACAGGGAGAAGACATTGTTGAGGCATATGGCTTATCATTACATGGCGAGAAATAAATTTTTCAAGGCAAGAATCAAGAGCTTGAAGGTAAAGTTGAAGAGGGCATTATAGACTTCAGATATTGGCTAAGGTTTCCTTGGCCCAACATAGCACTTGATTAAGAAGACTCAGCCCAAATTTCAAAAAATTTGTGGCACTTTTTGCATCTTTGGAATTTTTGGCTCAAAAAATAGAATTTTCTGCCCTATGTGCCGCTCCACCTGGCATTCGCTTTTGATGGGAGCCTCTAAATGAGAAAAAAATCAGAATTTTTGGATTTGGCATGGAAAAATATGCTTTCCTACGAATGGAATAGAAATTTGGATAGGTTTTGAGCCCTCAAAAAGGTCAAAAACACTCAAAAAATGACCTCACTACCCCTATTTTGACACACAGGAAGAAGTGTTGGGAGAACTCAATTTTGGAGGGGAAAATGGAGGCCAAATTAAAAAATTCAACCTGGGTTAGAAAGTATACATGCAGATATTTCCAGCAAGCATACGTGGAGAAAATTTGGACACTAGGAAGGCCTCCAAAAGTGGTTGTAAACAGGCGCCACACATATGGAAATCAGCGCGGCGCATTGGGTAAATTTGGCTCAGTTTGACCAAGAATGCTCTGTTTTTCGCCTAGATTTTGACAGTTTGACTTTTTCTCCTTCTCAATGTCAAAATTGTGATGTAATTTAATGTAAAATGATGGATATTGATGTAATTATGTCAAATTTTCACTTATGGAGGTAGATTCATCTATCAAAAAGTTGTTTGAAACTAAATGAATCAGTTCCCTAGTTTATAGAGGCAAGATGTTCCACTGTCTAATTTCTAGTTATCAGTTTAGAATTAGTTGGAACAGATCCTAAACTTGTGAGCTCGACCCCTAGAGGCTAGCATGAGTTATGTTTTTTCTATATCTTGTGATCTTTCAGTCATTAGCATGGTTGGACTTTTGAGAAAGCAAGGAGCTTCATTGTATATTCATATCAACATTTTGGCTAAGGAATTGAGACTAGGGTTTGCAGCACTCTTTGGGATTCATGTGGCATTTTGTTTTGGTATAGTGCTTTCTTCTATAATTGTGAATTTATTTATGTGTTATGTATGACATTATCTATCTTTCTTTCTTCTTAACTAAAACAAACAAGGAAAAGGTAGAATCCATTGAAATTGCAGTGCTCTACCTAGGGTTTTCTTTAGATTTAAATGTTTTCAGCTATTTGAAGAGGATCCTTGAGTTTTCTTGCCCTATTCAACTCCTCAACTGTCTGATCTCTCCATCTCATTCGATTTGAAGTGCCAAATCAGTTGCCTACCTTGCCCCATTAAGATCTCTACAAAACTGAGCCTCATTCCTTACACCCAAAATCTTCCTTTCCATCTGAGCCAACAAAACCTCATCAAAATCAATCAAACTCATTTACACACATACCTAGCCTAAAATCAATCAGAATATTAGTCATCTCAAGCCCTCATTGATCATATCTTTCTGAGATTGACCAAGAGAGAGCCCTCTCCTGACCTGGTAGGGCTAGCTACGAGGGTAAGCGTGGTTTGATGTTGTCCTAGATCCTACCTTTCTCAGCCGGAGGTAGATTTAGGTGCTAACATAGTGGCGACCGTACTGGGGAAGAAAATTTTATTATCATTGTTTTTCTTTGTAGACTATAGATGGAGCTTAGGTAGCCTTCGAAACGCTTTTGCTTTGCATTAGCGAAAGTAGATAAAAGCTAGTTTAGTCAATCTCTGGTCTAGTCTTATAAGATGAACATCTGACTTGAAAATTGCCCCAGTAACATGTATCAAGTGTAGATCTGATTATTGATGGTGGACAATGATCAGACATCGGAAGGCTGAAATCATTCACCTAGTGACTCCAGTGTCGAAAATCCCAAGGTTTAGACTTTTTATGGTGACTCTTCTCTTCAAGAACCAGTAGCCTGAAGAATCTCTTGGTGAATTCATTGTTATAAAAATGGTTTCCCTGGATCGAAGATATGCTCCCATGAGACAAGATCACATTCCAAGTTTTCCAAATAAAATTTCGAAGCTAAATTGGGAAAGGAATTTGCCTATGTTTAAAGATGATGATAGGAATGATGTTGCTTTACATCTGGTTAGATTTCACATGCATATTCACAAGTTGAAGGTTGATTTTCCTGAAGATTGCTTGATGAAGATATTCATGGCCACTCTAGAAGGTGAAGCCCGATCTTGGTATGAAATTTTGCTGCCTGCTTGTATTTACTGTTTAAAGGATTTTCATGCCATGTTCTTTGAAAGGTATAAAGAATCTTATCCATCATTAAATTTAGTTCAGAACTGTTGCAAACATGCCTATACTTTTATTGAAAATCTTGAGAGAATTTATGAAGATGATAACTTCATGGATGATGAGATCATGGAAGCCCTGCATGAAAATCCATTTCAGTAGCATAAAGAGGATATTTATCAAGATGCACAGGAAAATTTGCAGTTGGATCAAGATCTTACTACCGTGGAAAATGATGAAGGAGAGGGTTTCATTTCAAATCTGTCCATAGATGAAGGCAGTATGCAAGGAAGTCAAGTTTCAATTTCAGAATGTGATAAAGTCAAGTCAGCTATTTTAGATCTAGATTCAGATAGTGATGATGAAGACAACCTTGTTCTGAATCCCATGAAGGAGAGCTCTGCTGTTGAGATCATCTGGAATGAAGAAGACAGAGTTACCGACCCAATCCTTCATGAGGAGGCAATCTAGTCAGTTCATGAAAAACAAGATGAGATTTTTGTTCAAGTAAGTGAAAAATATTCTTTCAATAACTCAATGATAAATGATAATTGGATTGCCATGTCATATGAAGATGATCAACAATGTTTTCAAATTTCAGAAGATCAAGGAATTAAGGACTTTCATTCAGATTTTTCATGTTTTAAAATGTTATTTCCTGAAGATAATCATTGTTTGAGAAAAAGAAAAGAAAAAGTATTATATCCTTTGTCTAAATATGAGATAGATCAACTCCTGAAAGCTCAGGTAACAGTCGAAGCTAATGCAGATTTGTAATGTGCACAGGGTCAAGAAAGTGTTGGTGAAACTTCTTCCTATTTTGAAAATGATGATAGTCTTGTAATTAGCTTTATAGATCAACAAACAGATAATATTTTCTTTCGTGAAGATGATAATACTGTCATCTTTGATAATCTTGAAGATTGTTTTCTGTTTAAGAAAGACCTGACCATGAAATTGAGGAATATGAGCCTGAGAGAGACAATATGCCAGAATTTTTTATGCTGGCGGAATTTACAGCGAACACTCAGATGGCAGAAGCTTATACCTCTCTGTGCCTTCCTATCACTCAGCAACCAGTTGTTCTTTCAGATCAGAATGAAGGGAGTACTTGTATTTTTGCTGCTGGATCTCAAGACAAGCTAGTGCTTCAGGACTTTCAAGATCCTTTCGACATTATTTTGTAAACACTAGAGAAGATGAATGTTGCTTGGTTCATTAGCATAAGCCTTGGTTTCATTTCTTATTGTGAGTTTCCTACATGTGCATCGTTCTGCTTGCTCGGGGAAAGTGAGAGCAGAATTTCAATTTGTAGCCATCTGTTGGATTTGTTACACTGGAAGACCCACTTCACATGATTGTACATATTTCATTAGTAGGCAAGTGGTTGTCATCATGATTTGAAGTCCTCAAATCTCGATGGTATGATGCCATTTAAGAGCTTTGTAAGTACTTGTTTCAGTTAAGTAAGTCTTGAGTCATTTTTTTGTTTTAGTTAGTGTCAAGATAGTTTCGGAGTCATTTTTCAGTCGATTTCAGTCTTGAAATTGAGTCAGTTTTCAGTTGGATTTTGGTCTTGAAATTAAGTCAGTTTTCAGTCAGATTTTAGTCCTCAAATTGAGTCAAGAATTTGGTTTTGATTTTTTGAAGTTATTGACTCCGTAGCCCAATGGACGAAGGCATTGCCTACTTTCCTAGAGATCTGTAGTTATTGGCACCTCCAAGGAGCTACCATCCCCATTGGAGCCAATGTTAGTGTCGGTATCTTTATCCCTCCATTAGAGATCAAATCCTCTTGTTGCATTGCATGTTAGGTGTCCCGCTCACTCAGCTGCATTCCATTAGGAGCATGGATCATTTGACGGTAGTGGCTTGTTGTACATTTGCCCTCATGCCCTTTACCTGCTGGCTCATTTCCGTTCATCAAGATCATCTGCAGTCACTTTTTGTCTTTAAAAGTCCAAGAGTCATTCTTTTAGGGTTTCACTTTCATTAGGTCAAGGGTTTCATCAAAAAGGTCTCCAGAATGTCCAATAACAATCAGCAGGCATATGAGGAGGTTCCAGCACTAATAAATTTCATAATCAGTTGCTCATAAATGTGTTTTTCCTCAAAACTCTATTTTGAGGAAAAACAGAGTATTTTAGACTTTTATTGTATTAATTCATGTATTTTCAGTTCTCTTGTATGTAAATCGCATCAGTGGCAACCCTGGTCACCTTGCCAAGCCTCAGTAGCTCCATCCCCTGTAAAGCAAACAAAAATCAAGAAAAATCAAGTCATTCAGTTCATCAAAAGGCTCAAATAAAGTGAAAAGCTCAAAAAACAGAGTGGAAAAGTAAAGTCATATTGAAAACAGTGTAAACATGGGTTTTTATGAGACAAAAATTAAAACTTCTTGGGTATAAATCATTTTCTCAATTCAAAAGCTCATTGTCATTCATGAAACAAGGTTGAGCAAAGTGAAAGCCGTGTTTGAGCAAAGGAAGTGAGTTTGGGGAGAAACTATCTGAATTCATGGGCGCGGCGCAATGGGTGAGTGGAGCGGCACATACAAGAGGCGTGGCGCATAGGGCCGCAATTTTCAGTGTAAATTTGTTCTGGCGCAATGCACATAGAAGGTGTGGCTTGTTGGGTTTGAGGCGCTGCGCATAGAGCTGCCAAGCCCATTTCTCTCAAACACTCCCTCAAATTTCCAAATTCACTCAACTCTTCCATTGTGCAAGTAAGTTAAGCCCTCTTCCTTGCTAGTGAAGGAGTTTCTCATAAAATTTATGGTGGTTTTGTAAAAGAAAAATCAAACCCTACCTCCTTGCCATTTCTCAAAAAATATTGCTTAGGGTTTGTGCTTATCATTTTTCTGCCAAGTTTATTCTACCACCCCCTCACTTTTTCACTCCTTCATTCATTTTTTCAGCTTATTCTCCCATTCCCCAACTCCCATTTTCAGTCATCCCTATCCCCAATCCCCATTTTCCCAAATCCTAACTACAAATCCACAAACCCTAAGTGTTGTCCCTAAAGCTTACATATCACTCCCTAATCCCCTATTTCCCTAACAAAACCCTCTCCCAACTGTCCCAAAATCCCTCATACTCTCTCCCTCCATAGTCCCTCATATACTTTTCCCTTGGTGGCAGAAAATTGAAAACAACATAAATTTCCTACTACTCATCAAGAAAACACACCCACTAGCAAGCATGGAGTCCGATCCTTCATATGATCATGCGGAAGAGACACACAATGACTCTCCTACAGAGGTACATGCACCAAAGAGGCCTCATAAGGGTGGCAAACATATACGAGAGGAACCTACTACCCTTACTGAGCTACAGGCCTGCCCTCTCGCCATCACATGCTTTCAAAATCAGTCCTACTATGGGTTCTATGAGATGGTTGCTAGAGTCCAGTATCACCATGAGTTGGCCCAGTTGTTTGTGCTTCATTTACATAATGGTCAAGCCACTCTAGCTGGTGTAACATTCACTTTAACACTAGAGTCTATTTCTATGGGAACCAACATTCCTAATATTGGAGAGCAATGGAATAAGAGGCAGACAATTGAAAGGTAACACTATGAACCATACATCGAGCCTAGTTATTCGAGACAACTCAGTAGATTTTTTCCCTTTCGGTACCTAAAAGATTCAAATGCTCCTTTGATGAAATTGATAATGAAATATTTCAGCTGTGAGGGCTGGTTTTCTTGACTATATGCCTACCATATCAGACTGTTGATGAACTTTACCAGGGTGAGGATGATGAATCTCCCCTACTTCATGTGTCGAAACATTGAGAAGATGACCACCCTAGTACAACAAAAGAGTCCCCAGTAGCAGTTCAATAGTATATATCATTTTTCTCTCATTAAGATTGTGGTCATGCATCAGATAGGTTTGCAGGGCATCACTTGGGAGGAGTTCATTTCTTGTGAGTTCTTCACAGCTCCTCCAGGATCTCCAGAAACTTTTCATGAGATAGGTGGACCTTCACATCAGCATGAGGGCATGAGACACAGACCGCTAGTATGCTGGTGTTTATCAGCTATCAAAAGGGCATTAGACGGTTGTTTGTAGCAGCAAAGCAAGTATTATCTCCACCCGGGTTGGAAGGGGTCTCGATTCCTTCATCAGCACAATAGGTTCAAGACAAGGGCAAGAGGCCATTACAGGATGAGGGACCATCAAGTGAGCAGGAGACTGAGTTCATTCTCATTGAGGGTGATGATACTGATGTGGGCCCACAAAGCTCAAATCTCAAAGAAATCATCCAAGAGCAACAGGCAGACATCAATGCTTTTTCCCTCAACTTGGAAAGAGTTGAGTGGATAATAAAGTACCTGGAGCAAATAAATAAGAAGCTTGAGGATCAACAAGCAATTATGGAGTTGCAAAACATCCGGGAAAACCACCAAGCTGCTAAAAGGAGGATGGTGAAGCTCACATCACTTGAGAAAGAGATCAATGCCAATCGGGAATCTTGACTTGAAAGAGCTAATATCCACTTATAGAGGTTGTTAGAGAAAGCCAATAGAGAGAAGACATTGTTGAGGCATATGGCTTATCATTACATGGCGAGAAATAAAGTTTGCAAGGCAAGAATCAGGAGCTTGAAGGCAAAGTTGAAGAGGGCATCGAGGAGGAGAAAGGAGCAAGATAGACTTCAGATATTGGCTGAGGCTTCCTTGGCCCAACATAGTACTTGATGAAGAAGACTCAACCCAAATTTCAAAAATTTGGGGCACTTTTTGCATTTTTGGAATTTTTGGCTCAAAAAATAGAATTTTCTGCCCTATGCGCCGTGCCACTTGGCACTCGCTTTTGATGGGAGCCTCCAAATGACAAAAACTCAGAATTTTTGGATTTGGCATGGAAAAATATGCTTTCCTACCAGTGGCCAAGAAATTTTGATAGGTTTTGAGCCCTCAAAAAGGCCAAAAAAACTCAAAAATGACCTCACTGCCCCTATTTTGACACACAAGAAGCAGTTTTGGGAGAATTCAATTTTGAAGGGACAAATGGAGGCCAAATTCAAATATTCCACTTCGGTTGGAAAGTAGATAGGTAGATCTTTCCAAAAAGCACACTTGTAGCAAACTTGGACACCGATAAGGCCTCCAAAAGTGGGTGAAAACAGGTGCTATGCATAGGGAAATCAGTGCGGCGTGTTGGGTAAATTTGGCTCAGTTTGACCAAGAATGCTCTGTTTTTTGCCTAGCTTTTGACAGTTTGACTTTTTTCCCTTCTCAATGCCAAACTTATGATGTAATTTAATGTAAAATTATGGATCTTGATGTAATTATGTCAAATTTTCACTTATGGAGGTAGATTCATCTATCAAAAAGTTGTTTGAAACGGAATGAATCAGTTCCCTAGTTTATAGAGGCAAGCTGTTCCATTGCCTAATTTCTAGTTCTCAGTTTAGAATTAGTTAGAATAGATCCTAAACTTGTGAGCTCGACCCCTAGAGGCTAGGATGAGTTATGTTTTGTCTATATCTTGTGATCTTTCAGTCATTATCATGGTTGGACTTTTGAGAAAGCAAGGAGCTTCATTGAATACTCATATCAGCATTTTGGCTAAGGAATTGAGACCAGGGTTTGCAACATTCTTTGGGATTCATGTGGCATTTTGTTTTGGTATAGTGATTTCTTATGTAATTGTGAATTTATTTATGTGTTATGTATGCCATTATCTATCTTTCTTTCTTCTTAACTAAAACAAACAAGGGAAAAGATAGAATCCATTGAAATTGTAGTGTTCTACCTAGGGCTTGCTTTAGCTTTAAATGTTTTCAGCTATTTGAAGAGGATCCCTGAGTTTTCTTTCCCTCTTCAACTCATCACCTGTCTAATCTCTCCATCTCATTCGATTTGAAGTGCCAAATCAGTTGCCTACCTTACCCCATTGAGATATCTACAAAACTGAGCCTCCTTCCCTGCACCCAAAATCTGCCTTTCCATCTGAGCCAAAAAAACCTTATCAAAATCAATCAAACTCATTTACAGACATACCTAGCCTAAAATTAGTCAGCATATTAGTCATCTCAAGCCCTCATCGATCATATATTGCTGAGATTGACCAGGAGAGAGCCCTCTCCCGACTTGGTAGGGTTACCTACCAGGTTAAGCGTGGTTTGATGTTGTCCTAGATCCTACCTTTCTCAGCCTGAGGTAGATTTAGGCACTAACACCTTACACGATTACAACAACCCCATGAAACTATGGCCATCGAATTTTTCCAAGATTTGCAGGAGGACCATTCCATAGTAAGAGGAAATCAAATAATAGTAACGGATGCAGTAATTACAGAAGTATCTGGACTACCAGCAGTTGGTCCCATATGGAAACATAAGAAAGTAAGAATTCAAGATGCTATGGCTATCTTTCGGGATGAGGGACAAAACCTAACTGTCAAAGGAAAAGGAGTACAACCCGGAATTCTGGGATAACCATGGAAAAAGCTAGCTAGGGTAGTGCAGAGCTACATCACTTGCGATGGGAGAAAGGATGTGGTAAGAACACACCACCTCAAATTGTTATCAGTACTAAAATAGAGATGTGCTATAAATTTACCTACATGTTTAAATTTTTTACTACATGACGCTGCTCGGAGCATAAGGAAATCCCGTCATATAGGAACGGTATTAAGCCACCATTGTTTAATTCGATTAATAGTTAGTTATAGTCTTGCTCGGCAGCAGACTAGTTGGGAAGAATTGGTATTTTCAATAGATGGGGGAATGGTCGTACCTTCTCTGAAATGAAAAAGAACCACCAGCACAACATTTAGACCTCAAAAATGCAGATAGTCCTCCATATTAAGAAGAGGCAGGGAAATGTTTGAGAGTCTCTAGGGTAGCAGTAGCCAACCCTTAGAATTACATAGTTCTGGAGATGATCAACCCCCGCAACTCGAAGAAGGAGAAAACTAGGAAGAGGAAGAAAATGAGCACACCGGTGAAGAAGAAGGGGAGGAAGCGGAACTTCCCGTAACCTCCAGTGTAATTCCACCATAGAACCTATTGAAGGAGGATGAATTGGCACACATTTTGGCCAATATGGGTGAGTATATTCAACCCTAGAGCCCACTCAACCTTAATATTGAGGCATAGCAATCGTAGGAACACTCTACCAACAATAAGGACACATCTGAGAAAATGCATGAGGAGGAAGAAACAGAAGTAGAAGCCTCCCAGGAAGTGGCAGAGCAAAATAGGGTTATCTCCCCTAAGGAATCTAGTCAGGATAACATGAACATTGAAGATGTGTTTCGAATAGAGAATATGGAGGTAAGCCAAGGCAAGGGCACAGTCCTGAAAGAACAAAACCAAGCTGAATAGCCAAGTCCAGAAAAGGAAACAGTTGTTCTTCCCAAGAAGAAAAGGAAGAAGACGAATAGAATTAGAAAGTTGTGGAAGGAACAACAAAAGATGCTAAATTTAGTAAAACAACTCAGACAGAAGATAAGGGTCCTGAAAAGGGGGAAATCTCTAAAAGAACCCTGAAAATAAGGGATGCAACCATCCAAATTGAACCCCATAATACAAAGGCCACGAAGACTCAAACTGAGCCCATATTCATTCAAGATAGTAAGGAACAACACACAGTTGTCACAAACGTAGTTGCCCAAATAGAAAATACACAAGTTTGCAATAAAGATGTTCAGATTGAGGCACTAACCTCCAGTTGTACGGAAAACCTCGCATTTCATGATAAAGAGACACATACTGTAGGGACTGGACATAATAATAAGAAAGCGCAGGTATTTCTTCAACCCAAAAGTTTGTTGTTGGATAACGACCCTCGTGTAGTAAAACTCCAAAAGGATCTAGCACAGGCTCAACAGACTATACCAAAGCTAAAAGAAGAGACTGTTCCTAAGAATAAATACCAAGAGTTAAAGCAGCAATTAATGGAATCAATGCAGTAGAGGAAGAAGCCTTCGATAAATGTTGGAAGGCAAAAGAAAACGTTTAAGAGGTAAGGAATAGACTAAAACAGTCAAGAGTCAAATGGATATTCTCTATTCTCTATATACAGATGTCCTAACATGTTGGGCCCCTGCAAAAAATTATGCTTTGTTTTTATTAGAAATATATTTGTTGCTAAAAATTAAAGCTATTAAGGCAGGGAAACCTATAGAATTAAAAATTGTTGATGATTTTATAAATTGCTGTAAACATTATGGAGTAAAACTTCAGCAATTACTTTGTGAATTTTATTTGCATAATTTTATCTTGGAAGAGGAAATGGAGAAGAATCCCAGTCCTTTTGTGGGAGATGTCCAGTTTCAAGAATTCATTTTATTTGTTGTTAATCAGTTAAAGTGGCTCAAGGAACATAACACTTTTCAGAGACAAGAACACGGTTAGACCTTTAGGTTAGGGGTGAACCGAAAAACCCATTACAACTGTGGACTAAGCATATAAGCATAATGAAAAAGGAGGGTGTGATCCAGACATTGGGACCCATCCACAAAGCAATTGTCCAACAAGGGGTATAATATTTCCTGTCTATCAAAGACCATGCCGTAGCAGCAGCTAAAATCTAATGGAAGACTTCCAATCAGAATAACCAGGATAGAGATCCATTAAATTACAAAAATTTTAAGTTAGCTGCCGACCGCCTGATCACATATAATAACCTCATCTTGAGGGAAGGACTGTATTGGATTGGTTGTAGGTTTCGAAGCCCTATTATCTGGTATCCTGCAAAAGGGTTCAAGGCCATGTATGAATTACCTGAAGGGCAGACAGGGCGTATTTTTGAATTTTTAGCTGCAAATCATGGTTTTAGACCACTTCATGAAAATCCCTCTCCAGCCTAATCTCTAATTGCTTTGCATGTAAATTACTTGTTTTTCATGAGGGCATGAAAAAGGGTAAGTAGGGGGGTGTGTTGAGCCATTGAAAAGGTATGAATTTGCCATTTATTTCTTTATCTTTTTCTTTAATCATAACTCCTTTATATTCTAAGATGGTAATATATCAAAGAATTATAGTAGAATTAAGGAGATTTGTGATTGTTACAAATTAATGAATTATTGTCTTTTCTTCTATACAGAAAATAGAAGAAATGGAAAGCCACCATTCGGGAGGAAAAGACAAAGCAGAAGTAATTGTTGTCCCTTCACCAGGAAGCCATATCCAGACAAGAAGATCGAGATCGGAGTGCACAGTCAAGGAAAAGAAAGGGAAAGTGTGGCATCAGTGCAAGAAGACGAAAATATAACTGGAGATAAAAGATAGAGCGAATCCCTCAGGATCCTTTGATCCCGAGGGATTGCTACTTCAAAACTCATCTATATTCTTGTTTTGTCCACCTCGCTATTATAAAAGGATAGTGCTTGTAGAAACTAGGGGCATGCATTATCATTTGGTGGAACTTACTGTTGTATTGCTACTTTGATCACCGACTCTCGTTAATCAAAACAGAGTACGATTGTTTGTAAACATTTTGACATGATCAATATGTAAGTCGGTTGCTATTCCATTCCTTCCTACTGAATTAGTCCGGTGGTGCTTGACTAGTGGCTAAGGGCCTCACCCTGGTGGATCCACTTGCCATTTGTACCATTACTTTACAATTCCAGTTGTGTGATGGTTTGATTTACTTTTCATTTCTTTGAATTGCATTTCTTTATAGTTTCTTGTTTTTACAGTTTACTGTTCTAACATTTTATGGAATCATTTTATTGCATAAGTTGTGATTGAATCACATTGATGTTCCTTTCCATCATAACAATATTATTATCCTTTGTTATTCATTTCAGCTATAAAGCCTCGCAGTTCATTTCCATTAAAATAGCTTTGCTGTTCATTTTGACTAAGATAGCTTTGCTGTTCATTTCGATTAAAGATAACTTTTCTGTCCATTTCTATTCAAATAGTTTTGCTGTTCATTTCTTTCCTACAAGTATTTGGTTATGCTTTTAAGCATTATTGCAGTGAGTGTATTTATTCCATTTTCATTAGCAGCATTATTGAGTTAATTCAATTCTCATTTCTAATCAGTTACCTTAGTGTGGAGTGTAAGATCAACAATTGTAGAGGACGTTGGCAATTACTATCTAAGTTCTCACATTGAGGATCTTGTTAGTACTACTGCATCCTAGACTGATGATTGTTGTAGTTTTCTGAGTGAATGATTTAGTTTCAGAGCATTAAGTTTCTTGTAATTGCAATTAGATTTATTTCCAGCATCGATTTGCTTTTGTATTTTAACATTGTACTGCAAAACATTACTCTTGTAATAAATTTCCCACCTCAGATTGAGTACACTCTTGAAATAAAAAATTGTACCTGGATTGATAATTAATGTAGGATAAATAGGAGTTAAAAAGAGTCCTCTTTATCGCTCAACAACTGCCACAAAGACATGGCTAAATCAAGCTCCTAAATAACACTGGGTTACATTGTTTAAGTGCTCAAACGGCTCGATCGAGTGCTTAAAAAGGGCTCAATCCAGCAATATTTTTTTTCCAACCAAACGTGCCATCTCTTGCCAAAAAGTGTAACCCAGATCCATGCTTTCACCCTTGTAAATTATGCATTTCTAACAATCTATATCCTAATTATTATTATTATCCAAGTTTAAGATCATAGCCAAGCCAGACACCAAATTGGTGTACGAGACCCCCTTGTTTATGGGACAAGAGACCCACCAACGATTTGATTATTATGTCTATGAGGGCATACCTACTCTAACCCCTTCTGGTTTTTGAACCTGTGACCTCTTAGGAGGAAACACATGTTCTTAACCATTAGGCCTATTTATGCTCTAAGAAAGTGGATTTGATTATCTAAAGATAGTAATCTAGAAACTCACAATTATAACTCACGATCACAATATATAACACACATGTAACACACTTGTAAGATTACAAATTATGATAATATGTTTGAGAATACAAGCATAACTATTTCCTTTTATGCATCTCCAATGGGAATGTAATTATGAACTAGAATCTAGCCTAGGTTTGGAGGTTGTGTTTTAAAAATTGATGCATTAATAAAGCCTATATGTGTAATCTTAAATGTATAAAATTGTATTTTATTCTATTTCAAAAAAAATTGATTGGAATGTTCATTTGGTTAGGTTTAAAGGTTACATAATTTAGCACAAAATTTAATGTTGATTTCCAAATTATTAATTTGTTTCTGTTTCCAAAAAAATTACATATTTTAATTATAAACTATATTAACACTATCTATCTATCTATATAACGTAATATTAAATTAAATTAATTTAGTGATATATATTTAACATCTTCCCACATAACGTTTCCAAGAGTCATTGCTACCATCATATAACTTTGAAATATACTCTAAAATATCTATAGAAATCTTTTACTTTTCACAAAATCTCATATATATATTCTCAAGGAACTCTTAATCATAAATGCACAAATTCATTACAATCATGGTATATATATATATATATCTAACAAGTTAGTTAATTGTAATGTTTGACACAACCAATCCAATGTTTCTTGTTGCTAAGTTGTGGTGTAGAATCATCTCCTATTGCATATTGCTACCATCGAGGACAAAGTTAACCATGTCCTGTTCCGAAACCTTTAAACGTTTTCCTAGATTCCATTAATAGTTCAATATATTGGTGAGTGGACTTTAACCATTTATGTGACTGGAAACTCTCGCATAGAATAGGACACATTGTAGGAGTCACAAAAGGGTATACTACACAAATTCCACTAAGTCACATTAGGATTAAAAGGTCTCCCCACTAACTCAAATTCAACATTTAATATTGATGACATTTTGACGAGTGAGGATGTGTTTGTTGCCATTATTTTATTTAGGAAGGAAACAAAAACTTAGTTACATCATGTGTAGAATCAATATATTGCTGGGGCGATTCTAAGAATCATGGGGTGGTGGGGTGATTCTCAGAATCACCCCATGTGCCGACGCCTACATGCAATCCAGGAAAATTGACACCATTACCAAGTGCAACGATGAGGGATATTTTCAGATCATAATTTGGTCTATAATTTCTGGAACATTTTAAAGGATCCCTATATTATCCTTCGGTTATTAACTTCAATTGTTTTATAGGTTTTAGAAAACCATGGGATGAGCGAATTTTCAACTTTGGGTAGGCGTGGGCACATGGGACGATTCTGAGAATCACCCCACCACCCCGCGATTCTCAGAATCACCGCTATCGATATATTGAGTCCACAAAGCTCGATTTAAGAGCCAGAAGTGCCTGGGTTTGAGAGGCCAATGGATTTGAAGCTGTGAAGACGTAGTGAAAAAACACCAGAATGGTAATAATAACAAGAAGGGGAACTAAAATACTTGGAAAAAAAATGCTAGAGGTGTCCATGACCATCACTAGAGCTAAAATTTATGAAACTGGTCTAGGAAAATCAACGTCGTAATAATGGGAACAATGATTCAACCATCCATGAACAGCGGCCTAGCACTGTTACTATTTGGTTGTCATGAATTTATGGATACGTAGCAACTTCATTTGTGCAGGAGTAGGTGTTAGAGCCTAAATCTGCCTTAGGCTGAAGGAAGGAAAAATTCAGGATAACCACAAACCACGCTCAGCCTCGTAGCTAGCCCTACGAGGACAGGAGAGGGCTCTCTCCGGGTCAAACTCAGTAAAAATAAGCAATAGGGACCCAACATGCCCCTCTCCTTAAAAAAAGTGTTGTCCTCAACGCTTGAGTAGTTCTGGATACTTCTGCATAAAATTCTCATCCTCCCATGTGGAATCTTCAGTGGATAAGTTCTTCCACTTGATAAGATACTCTGAAATTGATCGATTTCATAGATGTCGAGTTCTTATTTCTGTGACTGCTTCCGGTTCCAATATAATTTTTCCTTCCTCGTCAAGTTCTGGCAATATTGTTTGAATTGGGAGCTTGTTGCCTATAACCTTCTTTAAACATGAAACATGGAAAACTGGGTGCAATCGAGAAGCTGCAGGAAGCTCCAATTTGTATGCCATAGTACCAATCTTTTGCAACACCTTGTACGAACCATAATACTTTGGTGATAATTTATTATCCTTCTTAGCTTGCTTTAGGGAAATTTGCTTATATGGTTGTAGCCGTAGGAATACCCAATCACCTACATCAAAACTTCTTTCATTGCGATGTTGATATGCCTGTTGTTTCATTCTATTTTGTGCCAACATGAGGTTATCCTTTAAGAGTTGGAGGACTTGTTGTTGATGTTCGATGTGATGTTCCACTACCTGAACCTTAGAATTTTCTCTTGAATATGATGTGATGGATGGTGGTTGATACCCATAAAGTGCCATAAATGGGGTCATTTTTGTTTTTCTATGAAAGAAAGTGTTATACCACCATTCAGCTAGAGGCAACCATTTGACCCATTGTGTCTGTTTATCAGATACAAAGCAACGAAGATATCCTTCCAAACATTTGTTTACTATCTCAGTTTACCCATCAGATTGAGGATGATAAGATGACCTATGAGCTAACTGAGTACCAAGACAAGAAAATAATTCTGTCCAAAAATTTCCAGTGAAAATGGGATCTCTGTCAATTACAATAATCTTTGGGTTTCCATGTAGCTTTTGAACTGTTTCCATAAATGCAGTATAAATTGTACTGGCTTTAAATGGATGTGATAATACACAAAAGTGTGCATACTTGGTAAGTCTATCAACTACCACCATGATGACACTCTTTCGCTCAGAGCTTTGGATTCTAGGGTTTCGTTGCTCCAAATAGGTCATCGTGGCATTTTCACTATAACTTTTTTTCTGTGACGTTTTAGAAGTCACAAAAAAAAACCCATTTGAGAAGAAATCGCTCTGATACCAAATGTTATGAAACCAGCTCAAGAGAAGATAGAAAGGATAGATCAACGCCTTAGAATTCAGCCTCTTCGAGGGGGCAACCTCCTTTACATTACATAAATGAACAATTCTTGGATGATTCAAATGACAAAGCCTCCTTTCTATATATAGGAGTCTAAGGAGTCACAATATAATCCAGCCGACCTAACAATAATAATATAAAGCCACAAAAATAAAATAGATGGATTCTATGGGGCACATAAATAACAATATGGGGGTAATAGGGGCACAACAATATAAATAAGGGGTATAACTACAATAGTAATGCGGTAATCACTAGTATTATAGGGACCCAACATGAATGTTTTTCCAAGGTAGAGAAATAAACTGGATTCTACCTTTCTTACTTAAAAACATTCAACTGGAAATGATTATGAATGAACTGTAAAACATAACAAGACACATATGAAACAGAAAGACGAAACATATACTAAACTCATACCACATGAATCTCATGAATCAGAGCTGCACCATTTTATTAATTTCTTGGCCAAACTGTACAGTGAAGTGCAGAGTTTTCTTCCACGCCTTTCCCAGAATTCAGCCCTTTACAAATGATTTTCAATACAATAAATAAACTCCACTATGAGAAAATAGATCGACCAAAAATAGGGGATTGTTTAATCATTATTAACAAAAGATGAAAATCCAACCATCTATAAAAGGAGCAGCATTATGTTTTCTACTCGAATCTGTTGATGACCAATGAGTAGGCAGAACCTGTAGCGTAGACCTTCTGAGTCGTAACTGAAGACAAAAATAGGAAATCCGTTCCTGTCTCTCTGCTGTGGTAGATATTATTAATTTTAATTTTGGCTTTCGGTCTTCGACTTTTCACCTTCCCTTTGCCGTTTGAATAAAAAACCAATTTTTTATAATTAGCATCCAGATTTCTAGCTTTACAGGCATATCTCCAAATGTGTCCTGAGAGCATTTCATAGCTGCTGTATGCTATATTATTTCCATTCTCTCTGGCTTTGCCCTTGAGGATCTCCAATTTTTCTTTTGTGAGTTTAAAAATAGCAATTGATATGGCTGATGGTTTCACCATTCATTATTCCACTCGTGTCCTTCAATGGTGGAGGTTGTTGGTACTCTATATGCTGAAACTTTGGGGTTGGAGGATTTCTGGCTCGTAAAAGAGTTCTGTCGATGAAGGGTGGCAGAGTAATTTCTAGCCCACGGGCTACATCAGACTAGGTATTGATGAAGTGTATACGTACATAACCATCAGCCACATGGTGCTGCATCCCCACACTTAATGACACCCCTCCACATTTGAAAAAGGTTATGAGAAGAGGATAGGAAGAAATGTCTTCTGAGCAATTGACTTTAGGAATGAGTTGTTTGAGCTCCATGGTCAGCGCAAAATCCCCGAAATCATCAATGACAGGATCTGTTATAGCTTCAACAAGTAGGACACCCTCATCGTTACAGTTGATCTAGATACATCCATCTGGGTCTCTTTTAAGTCTCACTACCATGGGATAAAATGGCACCAGTAGTTTACTAAGCGCATCCCTCAGAACGCTCATTGAAAATAAATCGGGGCTGCCAGTGGGCCTATAGAAATACACACTGGCAATATGGATTCTTGGAACCACAAGGTCTATATTTGAGTTCCAAAGATCCATCTGTGGAGTCGGTGCAGCGGGATGCACCATTTGTGAATCTTCACTGTTATAAGATTTTTTGCAGGCTACGGGCGGCTAACTTTGTTTCTTCGAGTTGTGCCTTTAGTGCTATCATCCTCCAAATCTGCCTCACTCGTTTGTTTGAAATTTTGAACGGATAGTGATGCAGCAGCACTTAAAGGGTTTGTTTGCTGAAATGATACAACTGACTGCATGGCATCCAACGATGAATCAGGTTCCAAAATGCCATTGTGCTCCACAGATTTACACTTACTATCCTTTTGCAAACCAGGAACATGTAATCTGGAGAAGACCTGAGTGATTTGAGTTTTTACAGAGCAACGATAAAAATTTTCATTGTCCGCCCTATGCACCGCGCACGAGCCCAATGCGCTGCGCTCACTATATGCGTTGCGATTGTTGGAAAATACACAGTGGCAGGAGGCCCTATGCGCCGCGACCTCCCAATGTGTCGCGCCTTCTCCCAATGCGCCGCGCATGTTCCAAACACACAGTCTCAGCTTTAAATTCATAGTTTCAGCTTCTTCACAATTCACCTAAGCTTCTTTGATGTCTCTTGGTGCAAATGGATTGTTGGATCATAAAAATTCATATTTGTACCCATGACATTTGGTTCTTGTTTTGAAAAAATCCAATGTTGTAGTGCTTTGAAACCTTTGACACTTCATTGTTTGCTTTGATTTTTGAGCTGATGATGTCATTTCTGTCTATTCTTTTGCAGGGAATGGATGGATGGAACTTCGACAAAGGATCGGGGCGGTGCCTGAAACTTTTCGTGGCTAAAAACTTTGAAAAATCACATATTTATTACAAAAAACAATTTTGATGATTTCTTCTTCAAAACAGAGTTTTGAAGAAGAATCGTTTTCGAGCATTATTGATGATAAAAATCTTGAAATGAAGATTTATTGAAGACATCCTCATGGCCTGCGGGCATTATTTGACATTCTGAAAACCAAACCCTATACCTCGAAGATGAAAAGACTCCTTTTGACCAAAATATCTTCTATGATTGTAAATGGCTGAAATCAACTTTGATGAACTTTGATAAATTTCGACCAACCCGGCAGGCATAAACATGAGGGAAACAAGAAAACAAAGCCCTTCCGTCAGACAATGGCATGCCCCTAACGGAATGCAGATGAATGAGTTGAACGAGACACCTAAAATGAAATGCAATAAGAGAAATGATCTCTGACGGAGGGATGACAAGACCGACTCTAATAGCAGGGACAACTACCATTCAAGGATTGTTAACTCATATAAATAGAGCCACAAAAGCGATATTTGAATTGTAGATATGAAACGAATCCATGCAACGTTGGGTCGTGTGAGCATCATCATTCTAGTAATGATTATTATAGGCATTTTTGCGCAGAATCTGCCATGATTATTACCTGCCACAATGGAATTTTTAAATACATTATCTAAATAAAATAAAACCCAGGAAATGTAGAGACCAAGAATATGCATACCATTTCAAAAATGGTTTCAATGTTGGTGTCAATACTAGTTTCATCCGCGTTTTAATCTAGCTCCCCTACAGTTTAGAATGGGGATTGAGATATAAACTATTTCGACTTTAATGGCTTTCAGAAATGAAACATTGGAACTAGGATTGTTGACAGAGAAAATACATACAGGTAACCATGGTTGCCTCCAGAGAAGCCAAGTGCTCTACAGAAAGGTTGATGGGGCTCTTAACACTTCGTGTGTGACTCCTTCTATTCCCAGTACGTTTCCCTTATGCGTGAAACACAAAAAAGGTCAGACAGTATATTGATAAATAAACAATTGTAGAAAATAATTTTCTTGTGGGTCTTTGAAAGTTTCAATATCGTGAACGATTGATTAAACCAAAGAAGCTTTAATCATGGGTTATTATATTTCCATTGAGAAATAATGAAAATATTAAGGGATAATCATCATGCATGCATTTCCTTCTGAGACTAAAACTGACCTCATTGTAGCTTCGATAGTCCCCTTGCTCAGTCCTGATAATTTTACTTCCCTTCACTGATTTAGGTATGTTGTAACATAGAAGACAAAAGGGATCCAAATTCCATGACTTTTCCTAGCATTGAAATCCTTAAGGCTCCTATCAATTAGCACATATTATAGCAGGTTTAGTGGGAAATAATTCAATACCACTTGGCAGCAGTGAAATTTTCGATGCGCCTGTCAACTACCACTAACCTGTCTGAACTTGTTACAATTTCCATGAATTATTCTCCTTTGCCTGTAGTTGAAACGAATTAGAAATTCCAAGATAAAGTGCTATTAAATGATGGCTCACATGTCAAAACTCTTCTCACGTGGAATCAGCAACCCTTATTCCTATTGTAGAGTCGTTGACCTGTTGACAGGGATGTTCGATCCCACCATCTATGTCACTGTTTATATTGATGGACATTTGGATTATTGTCGGAATTGTTTATGGTTATAAACTCCAAAAATCTCAATTGTACCATGTAGCTTGTTTCGTTTCATATGTTCATTGTGCTTGACCCATTTAGTGCAGAGCTCGAGGCATGGCATTGGTGAGTTACAATGCGTCGTGGGAAGGCATTATTATTATAGGCATTTCTACGCAGAATCTGCATGCTCACCTTATTTAGTTTTAGTCATGTCAGCCCCAAAGTCTCCATCCTTCTCCCACTCAAACTAGAATGCTAAACCTCATAGTCACATGGGGCGATTTTGAGAATCACCCTGCCACCCCGCGATTCTCAGAATCTCCCCCAACGATATATTAAGTCCATGAAGCATGATTTAAGAGCTAGAAGCGCTTGGGTTTGAGAGGCCAACAGATTCGAAGCTTCAAAGATGCAGTGAAAAAACACCAGACTGGTAATAATAACAAGAAGGGGAACTAAAATACTTGGAAAAAAAATGCCAGAGGTGTCCATGACCATCACTAGCACTGGAATTTCTGAAACTAGTCTGGGAAATTCAACATCATAATAATGGGAACAACGATTGAACCATCCATCAACGGCAGCCTGGCACTATTACTATTTGGTCATCGTAAATTTATGGATATGTAGCAACTTGATTTTTGTAGGAGCAGGGACAACTACAATTCAAGGATTGATAACTCATACGAATAAAGCCACAAAAGCGATATTTTAGTTGCAGACATGAAACAAATCCATGCAACGTTGGGCCGTGTGAGCATCGTCATTCTAATAATAATTATTGTAGGCATTTCTACGCAGAATCTGCATGCTCACCTTCTTTACTTTTAGTCATGTCAGCCCCAAAGCCTCCATCCTTCTCCCACTCGAACTGGATTTCTAAACCTCATAGTCACATGGGGCCCTCCACCCTGCGATTCTCAGAATTGCCCCTAGTGATATATTGAGTCCACGAAGCCCGATTTAAGAGCCAAAAGCGCCTAGGTTTAAGAGGCTAATAGATTCGAAGCTGTGAAGACGTAGTGAAAAAACACCAAACTGGTAATAATAACAAGAAGGGGAACTAAAATACCTGGAAAAAAATGACAGAGGTGTCCATGACCATCACTAGCGCTAAAATTTCTAAAACTGATCCGAGAAAATCAACATCATAATAATGGGAACAACAATTCAACCATCCATCAACGGCCACCTGGCACTATTACTAATTAGTCATCATGAATTTATGGATATGTAGCAACTTCATTTGTGCAGGAGTAGGGACAGCTACCATTCGGGGATTTTTAACTCATATAAATAGATCCACAAATGCGATATTTGAATTGCAAACATGAAACGAATCCATGTAAGGTTGGGCCGTGTGAGCATTGTCATTATAATAATGATTATTATAGGCATTTCTGTGCAGAATCCACATGCTCACCTTCTTTACTTTTAGTCATGTCAGCCCCAAAGCCTCCATCCTTCTCCCACTCAAACTGGATTGCTAAACCTCATAGTCACGTGGGGCGATTCTGAGAATCGCCCTGCCACCCTGCGATTCTCAGGATCGCCCCAACGATATATTGATTCTACACATGATGTAACTAATTTTTTTTCCTTCCTAAATAAAATAATGGCAACAAACACATCCTCACTGGCCAACATGTCATCAATATTAAATGTTGAATTTGAGTTAGTGGGGAGACCTTTTTATCCTAACATGACTTAATGGAATTTGTGTAGTATACCACTTTGTGACTCCTATAATGTGTCCCATTCTATGCGAGAGTTGCCAGTCGCATAAATGGTTAAAGTCCACTCACCAATATATTGAACTATTAATGGAATCTAGGAAAACATTTAAAGGTTTCGGAATAGGACATGGTTAACTTTGTCCTCTATGATAGCAATATGCAATAGGAGATGATTCTACACCACAACTTAGCAACAAGAAACATTGGGTTGGTTGCGTCAGACATTAGAATTAACTAACTTGTTAGATATTTATTATATATATATATATATATATATATATATATATATATATATATATATATATATATATATATAATATATATATATATATATATATATATATATATATATATATATATTATATAATTAATTAGTATATAGATGACTTAATACCATGATTATAATGACTTTCTACATGATTATGACTATAATTCCTTGAATATATATATATTTATATATATATTATATCCTTAATATATATATATATGAGATTTTGTTAAAAGTAAAAGATTTCTATAGATATTTTAGAGTATATTTCAAAGTTACATGAAAGTAGCAATGACTCTTGGAAAAGTTATGCGGGAAGATGTTAAATATATATCATTAAATTAAACTAATATAATATTATGTTATATAAATAGATAGATAGATAGTGTTAATATAGTTTATATCAATATTCAAATATGTAATTTTTTTGGACACTGAAACCAATTAATAACTTGGAAATCAACATTAAATGTTGTGCTAAATTATGTAACCTTTAAACCTAACAAAATGAATGTTCAAATCATTTTTTTTGAAATAACATGAAATACAATTTTATACATTTAAGATTACACATATAGGCTTTATTAATGCATCAATTTTTAAAACACAACCTCCAAACCTAGGCTAGATTCTAGTTCATAATTACATTCCCATTGGAGATGCATAAAAGGAAATAATTATGCTTTTATTCTCAAACATATTATCATAATTTGTAATTTTACAGGTGTGTTACATGTGCGTTATATATTGTGATCGTGAGCTATAATTCTGAGTTTCTAGATTACTATCTTTAGCTAATCAAATCCACCTTCTTAGAGCATGAATAGGCCTAATGGTTAAGAGCATGTGTTTCCTCCGAAGAGGTCACAGGTTCAAAAACCAGAAGGGGTTAGAGTAGGTATGCCTTAGTAGACAATAATCAAATCGTTGCATGGAGGTGGGTCTCTTGTCCCACAAAAAAGGGGGTCTCATACACCAATTTGGTGTCTGGCTTGGCTATAAAGATAGAGATTCTAAAAAGGTTGTTACCAAAAGGAATAATGTTGATATGGGAGTTTGCTGAAACCAGTCGTAGATCTAGAAGAATTTTGAAACCTGAAATTGTGTGCATGCATGTGGACTCAGATGGGACACTAGCTGATGAAAGAGAAGAATATGGAACATCTTCGTTGGCATCCAGTCATTCATATGAAGATATGAATTCTGATGGTGTGTAAGAAAATATGAGTGATTTTGAATAGTTGTCTAAGATAGTTTATATAAGTGATGTTTGCATCGTATCTTGAAATAAAATTTTTGATTTCTATATGGTGTTAAATCAGAAGTTATCAGTCATTTTTATGTTGATTGATTATATGTCTTAATTATAATAATTTTTATTGTTTAGAATATCTACAATGCAACATTAAATTAGAGATATAATGTATGTTTCATTCAATATACAAATAATGACGTTTTGATTCATTTAGTCATGTAATTTGTTCATAATGTCATGGTTTTTTAATTTTATCGTCAAAAAAATTCCAATTTCTTTTGTATCTAGCATGTTATGGTTGAAAACATGTTGAATTTATACTTAGGAAAGAAAAATGTTATTCTACCAAAAATGTTAGTGTGCTTTTTTCCTCATAAACAACTGCTTTTTTGCACATAAAAATTCGGTTTTACTAGCATTTTTTAAAAATGTTGAAAATTGACCCTAAAAAAAAATCATCATTCTAGTATCAACACTTTTTCGTTTTCAAGGTCATTTTTGCACGAAATTTTCGTTTTCACTGCCATTTTTAAAACATGTTCAAAGTTTACATTGTTTATAGAAATATGTAGTAAAAAGGTTAATGTATAGTGAAAGTAGAAAAACATGGTAAAAGGATGAAGACATATCATCAGAGTCAAAGTGTATCAGATGAAAGCCTAAAGTAAATGAAGCTTCTAGCATGAAAGATAAAAAAACAAAGTAGATTAAAAGGAAAAATATCAAAGCTAGTAGTACCAAAATAAAAGGGACAACATGAAACAGTTCAATAATTGTCTCCATCTTCTTGCAAGAAGATATTTTTCTTTCCTAGATTAAATTTGAAATTAGTTTGAGATATTTTGTAATAAAATTTTGTATAAATACTTCACAATTCAAAGTATGTAGGGTGGATTCTATTAGACATTTCTATAGAATTTTTTGATCAAGATACCCAGAAGGTTATTGTATTAGTTGATGAGCTAGCAAGCTAGATTGATAAATAAAGATTAGACTTTTCAAAGGATTCATGTGTTAAGCAAATCTCAGACAAGTATTTTCATGTGTTATTGTCTATTTTCTAAAAGTTATTCATAATCTTAAATGTTTTTCTCAATCTAAATGTTATAACTGGAATAATATTTCAGAACTTGTTTAATTACACTCTATCTTAATAGTTAAGCATTTGAATGTTTTCTTCAGATTTTTAAGTTAAAGAATTATTAATTACTCTTTGGTTTAGATTGATTTCATGAATAATCTAGGCTAAAGGATTCTTAATTGCCCTTTGATCTTGATTACCCATTCCTTCCTCATTCATTATCCGAGTCTGAGAACCCTTAACTACTCTCTCACCCTGAGTGAAACCCTTTCACCCCTCTGTCTCAAATATCTGAAATACTCTCTGCTATCTTGCCCTTGGAACATCCCCTTTTGTGAGTTAATCCAGTTTTTCTTCCTTATTAGTTGAATCCATAGCCCAATGGTCTAAAAGACATCAATTTATCCATTTGTCTAAGCAGATCCTACCACCCAATCTCAAACACAAATAAAAAACCATTTAAGAATCATAACTAGCCTAAAAACATCTTAACTAAAACAAAGTTAAAATTTAAAGAGAGAGCCCTCTTTGAACATCAGGAAGGCTAGGTCCTAATCTCCAAAAGCGGGTAGTGGCTACCTTTCATTTTTCTTTCTTTTTACTTCAAAAGAATTATTAGAGTGATAACACCTCCAACCTCAAATTTCCAAGGATGTGTCTATGTTTCGAGCCATTACCGAGGAACAAGATATTTTAGTTGCCCAACAGTTGGATATTATTTATTCACAGTTGGGAACACTTTATAAAGTGATTCCTAACACCCCTAGGCCTTCCATTGACCCTCAAAAACTTGTTCCAAGCTCAGATGCCGATGGTGTGATTGGGTGTGTTTCCGATTATGTGAGCCAACTTGTTTATCAACTTGAGAAATTGATTGTTACATCTCAAGCCCCAACCAGTGCATCTAGATCTGCTAAAGAATCCCCTCCTGAGCAGTTTGTTGTCACTCACTACTTCACACATCATCAGTTGCTTCAAAATCCAAATAGCAGTGATGTTTGATGCCAAATTCTGAGCCACAGAAGGTATCAGAGCTTAATCGGTCCCTCTTCATTACTTACTACTCAAAAAGAGATTTCTAACAGTATATGGAAGTCCAAAAATGGGCTCCTAGAGTAGAGGTTAAGGAATTTTCAAGTCTACTTTTGAAAATCCCAACAAACTAAGAAAAATGGATAAGTCCGAAAAGAAATCGCAATCGAGACCTAGGAGGTCCATTACAATCTCATATTGGCTTTGGAAGGTTCAAGCAGGCAAGGAACACTCGTGGAATGAAAAGAAGTGATCTGATGATCATCGATATTGCATATCAATAATTGGTGGGTCTGAGCCTATCATATATCGCATATCAGCCATCGACAAGATACTTGGGGCACAAAACTATGGTTTTTAGTGGTTCTCGGCACCGACGACCAATATCGTAGTCCCACGATATCGACGATCAGTGGATCGACGGGGTTTCGAAACTTAAGAGACCTGTAAACCATCGATCTTGCGATAGAGTGGTGCATCATCAGGGAGGCCAAAAAATCATTTGCAAAGGAAATGTTTGTGAAAATAGGGCTAGGCAAACCCTTTCCTCTCTCCTCCAGGGGGCCATGTGGTGGATCTTGATTGGTCCTTAGAGCAGAAATGGAAGTTGATGTCATTAATGACGTGGCAGTACAGAGGGTGACGTGGTTATACAGGGGACACGTGTCACCTAGTTTTAGCATTTTTAGGGGTGATATGGGGCCATTTCTCGGTGCCATGTGTTGTCACTCACATGGTGACATGTGGTAGTGATGATGTCACCCCATAGATCGATGATAACAACAGTTAAGGGGAAATGATAAAAATGATGGAGCCAGTGATTACGATATGTGGAACAACTCCCTTGCTACGATTTTGATAACGAAGAAGGTCGCGGATGTGATAAACTATTATGGAAAGGTCTATAAAGGTCTCACATCCAGATCGTCAGCCTGCTCCAAAAGAAAAGGTAAAGAGTACCCCTCGCTCCGTTGTTGCAATTGCGATATATTTTGGTGGGCCCGATCCCACAAATCGATGATCGCGAGGATAAAGGGAAGCACCACAAGGAAAACACAATAACACACCGAAGTGTGGGATTTCATAATAACAAAGGAAAGAAGCCCCCCAGACAGGAGCCTGAAGGCCTTAGCACCCAAGGGTTAAGCCCCTGGTCGTAGAACCCAGTCGTATGATGAAAAAATCACAAAGGGGCTAAAAGCATAGGGGGCTAAATGGGAAATTAAAAGTGCCACCCTATTCATTTGTTTTAAACATTAAGGACTCAAGGTCATGGTGCTCTGATAGTGTTTTGCAGCAGTTTCAAAGGACGTATGGGTTGGTAGCTCTGGTATTGAGTGAAGCAGGGGGGCAGTACATAAATGAAAGTATGGGAGGACTCTAGAGAGACTTAATGCCTTAGCATGGAGTCTCACTCCTCTGCACAATGCAACATTGCCTAGAAACACTCCATCACTTCTCCATCAAACAAATCACTCAGGAAATTAAGGCAAAATTGACAGAAGCAAGTCGATGCAGTAGCAAGCCACCTAACTAGTGGATAGAAGCATGATAAAACCAGGGACGTGGCTCCATCCAAGGCCTCAACTAAAATAGGAAGGGGACACCTCCTCCTTCCTCTCTCGACTTTCTTTCTCTGAGCATTTATTTTTTTATTTTTCCAAGAAAGGGATTCAATCCCTATTGTAATCTTAGGAAGGTGATAGAAAAGATTGATAGAGCTAAGACATCTATTATAGCATGACATCTAGGGGCTCAGGCTCAGATATTTTGGTTGTAATACAAATCTCTCCCCTTCTTCATATAAATAGGGGGATGAAACATGATAGAGAGGTTCCTGATTCTTAGACCCGCGAGGGCTGAACTCTGTGTTTCAATTTTTATTCAATATGTTTTTATGGGACTTCATTGATATCATAACTTAGTGTATGGACTCGTTATTAGGCCCTTTGGGATTAATGGTGTTTCCCTATTGATTCCAAGCATGATTAATGCGTAGCAAGTTCCTCTTGGTAATGTGTTGGGAAAGGATTCCCCCATGGACAGTTTTGGGGCTAAAAGCCCATGTTTTGGGACAATTCTGTAATAAAGTTGTAAATTCTGTGAATTTTGTGGTCACGGAGGGTGAAGGCGTCAAGTTTCATAAAGGGTTGTCCACCCTTATTTTGTAAAGTGTAAAATCGACTATAAAGATCCAACCATGGTCCGTGGACCATGGGATTGTATGAAAAGGAGTTAAGTAAGTAAGCTCTGGGTAGTTTGTAGACAAGTTATGGGGTCTTGGTAGAGAAGTTTAAGTGTTTTGGGCCTTAGTGTAGGTAGAGGCTTTGCAGCTAAGTGCGCAGAGGCCTAGGGTGAAAGTCTATCACTGAGTGTGTGGACCCCTGCAGCTCTGTGCACAAGGTGGATAGAGCCTGTATTAAACAGAAGATATCAATAAAGAGAAGTATTATGAAAACTCTGTGTATTCATTCCCTATTACTACATCTAGTTATATTATGTTTTGGGTTTAATTTAGAATGTTTATGCAATTCACGAATATATGTGATTATATTGGTTAATTGAATGCAAGTAAGAATATCAGTTTACACGATGCTAACTGTGATTGTTTAGTAAGATAAGTAAGATACCTTGGGAACCTATACAATACATTGTCATAACAGTGTGAAAGTACTTGGATCATGGGTTAAGGCTGTGTGAAGGTCAATAGTACACCTTCACAGAGGTAATGAAGGGCAGAATAAAGGGGTAGACTCACATAGCCCTAAAGCTTAGTGACTTGCACGAAAGTAGGAACATAGGGTATAAACCGACATCATGACCATCTCAAGGTGCCGAAACTTGGTTCCAACATCTACCCATATTGCTTTTGGTCAGACTTTGGTCCGCACTCTATGGGCTGATTCCGAAAGGGCCACTAGTGTAGGGATTTGTTTGGATAACTAATGTTGAACCTGGGTCAGGCCCCACAAAGCCAATATATGGTTCCGTTACTGGGACGAGAATCTGCATGAGAGATGTGTGATGCCATATCACTGGAATCCAACTAAGAAAGAGGTTGAATCTTGGTTGGATAGGAAGATCCACAAATTCAGGGTGCAGGAGTACAGAAATCCATGACTGATAAAGGAACACTAGCTAGACAAGTACCTGTATATAGAAATCTACGAGATCTTTTTTTTCTCCTTTCTAGTTTGGTTATACAAGTGGATCATGAAGCTAGTAGATAGCCAAGGAAGGTGAAGAATTGACAATCCTATTGTCCGGACCTCGGAGTTAGTATAGAGACTAGAAACCTCTAAGGATAAGATTGCTTGTGTTGTCGATCATTGGCTTGATCACATCATAGGAGGATTTGTGACTGAATTCGTGTTCGATACCTTACTTAGTTACAATAAGGTGGAGTGGAACTTTTTCAAAGGTCCACGAGGTGAGTACTTGAAGTCTTTAAATACCTAGATTAAGATGTTATTGTGTGAAAAATAGGTTATGTGGCTACCTTGATGTTCAGAGCTATGTGAAGTGGAAAGACTTACAGAAATCAAGGAAGAAAGGGTCTTGAATATAGCCCACTAATCTCACCACCATTGGGTGACAAAGAGGGAGTAGCGGAGGCTTCTGCATGAAGTGCAATTCAGTTAATAAGACAGGGATTCCTAGGATTGCCACCTCCACCTACACCAATGCCAACTTCACCACCGTCACCTGCAACTTCACCCATATCACCGCCACCTCCACCGCAGTTCAACATGGAAAATTCAGTGAAGCTACCTCTGGTTAAGGGCTTGGGAAATGAGGACCTGGACCAGTTTTGGTTCGTCATGAAAGCTGTATGGGAAGATTAGGGCATCACAAATGATCACGTGAAGAAGGAAACATTGGTTAGCACTTTGTAGGATCATGCACTAACTTGGTACATTAAGTACTCTAATGATAACCCAAGCATCGAGTTGGCAGAAATCCAGACCACATTGAATAAAGAGTTCAGTAGGCCTAAATTCGAGGCACAATTGATTGTGGGGTTCAAGGAAATCATGGTGAAATCAGGTGAGACACCTTGGGAATTGGATCAGAGATTGAAGTGTAAACTCCGTGAAGCCAATATGAACTTAACAAATGGACAACACCGTGAATGGTGCATGGCTTCACTCCTACCTGACTTAAGGGTTGCACTGTCACAACAAAATATTACGAAACAACAAGAGGCATTGGAGATTTCCATAAGACTGCATGAAACATCGATCCAAGACCCGAATCTAGGGGATTAGCCAATCCATGCATAGTTGCAAAAGATTTTCCTTGAAATGCAAAGTTTAATGTAGGATAGAACAATTCGACCGGAGGTGTGTGAAGAAATATGGTGCATGAAATGTAAGGGTTATGGGCATGAAAAATACCACTCCACGATATTTTTGAACTATATTACAAGAGGAGGACTGATGTCTTTGAGGTCGAAGGCCCAAGCAGGACCAAGCACGGGTCCTGCGTTGTGGTGTGCTATATGTGAGGTAGCAGGGAAACATATGGTGGATAATTGTCATTTGCTGCAGAAGTTCTACAAACACTGCAACAACTGTTTTGCAACTTCTGTAGGTCAGTAGGTCATGATGAGTGCATCTACCGAAGTTATGAATTGATGATGGATAGAACACCTACCTATAGGGTTTAGGAAAAAACACGGCCCCTTGACCAGAGTGCTAGGATGGCATAAATAGGCTTTCAGGGGCGCGGACGAGGCCAAGGTAGAGGAGGACATGGTAGAGGTCAGGGATAGCTAATCTGCTACAATAGTGGAGGACCAATACACTATGCCCGTGAATGCACTAACCTCACGCATCCATCATGCAAATATTGTACTTAGTTTGGTCATGAGACAGAGGACTATCCTACACTAATAGTAGTGATACGTGACAAAGGGGTGCTACCACCTCATGCAATTCAGAACTTGCAGATGATGAGGTCTGAGCCATGCGAAGAGGATCCAAATGTGAATATAGTGCTCCAAAGTGGAATTGCAATGGGTGATGATATGGGGAAACAACCCAAAGACATCGCATGGGTCCACAAAGCTCCAGTGAAAGAGGTTGAATTTGATTTGGAGCATGCACGCGAAACATTCATGGAAGAAAAGAAGAGGTTCGCTGAGGCCTCTACCTTAGGGAGCATGGATAAGCCTCATTAGGAAATGGACCCTTCTATGCTTACGACATTTCTAAAAACCTGCATGAAGCTGTTGCATGATAGCAAAGCTATGAAGGGGTTACAGGAACTTATAAATAGGTCTACCAGGAACACTTCGGGTGAACCACGTGTGGTATGGAAGGTTGGTAAGCATAAAGCAAGGACAGGGCATGAGATGAGAATGACCATGCAGATAGGAGAATATGAAATGGATCAAGCTATTTTGGATCTGGGGTCAGACACAAACGTTTTACCAAAGAAGACTTGGGAGTGGATGGGAAGACCCACACTGCAGTGGTCTCCGATTCAATTAAGGATGGAAAACCAATAGAAGATCATCCTCATGGGATGACTGCAAGGAGGGACTATAGATATTGAAGGCACAAGTGCATTGGCTGACTTTGAAATAATAGAAAATGTGGATGAAAACAACCCCTACCCTGTGCTCCTTGGCATTGATTGGGCTACTGACATGAACAAGGTAATCAACCTAAAGAAGTGAAAGATGACATTTGAAAAGAAATCACTTCGTGTGATAGTACCCCTAGAACCTACTAAAGGATCGCGCTATATTGAACCAGTCCGCGATTTTGAGAGTGATGATGATTTTGACTGCATACATAAGATAACAGCATGAGACCAAGATTGGGTGAATCCAACAATAGATTGACGAATTACATGGGATCGCAAGAGGTCCTCCACCTCAAACTCTGATGAAGAATTAGAGCACTGGTAGAATTGGCGACATGAAGTAACCATGCTAAGCTTTAACATGATGCCCTGGTTGCTGCGTTGTGTATCATCAGAGGTAAGAAGTCTGCCCACTTATGATGGCCTGAATGATGTAGATGTATTTTTGGATTTATTATAGAGGGAGGTACCAAAAAAGAAGTGCTTCCAGGCTTTGGACTGGGCATTATGCGCTATGCCCAAAAGATCGTGGGGTACGCACAAGGGTATCTTTGAAGATTGGCACAAGTGTAGGAGGATGATGAGAACATGCTTTGGGAAGCCGAAGGTATGAATGACAGAAAAAATATGACGGGAAGGATGATCCATTCACCCACTTAGCCAAATGGGTTAGGTTTATGGAGTGAAGCCCCAACCTGAATGGGTGCACTTGTTCTATCACACCTTGGATTTCATTCGGATGAATTGGTACTTGGAGATAGAGCTCCACCATGGTATAGGTGAATGGGATATTCTTCGTGATGGATTCATATTAAAATTCAACATCGAAGATGGGTTTGATTGTATCAACAAAGTACTGCAAGAAGTTAAAGTAGCAATATTTGGGATACCGCAGGATCCTTCGGATTTGATCCAACCTGATTAGACCACTCAGCTGAGCCACGCATTGGAATGTTGTAACGTGACTACTAAAGAAGAAGACGAGGATCCACGAAAGATTAATATCCCTGAAACTGAGGGACACCGTGAGGTTGAGGGACCACAGATTGAGAATCTTGATATAACCGAACCATTGAAAACAAAATAGGTAAATATTGGTATGGAGGTAGAGTCCAAATTTTTGAAGATTGGATATTATTGGGATGACGTGATGATAGATAAGGTCGCCGAATTGCTCCGCGAATACAAGGATTTGTTCCCTACCAAGTTTATGGAGCTAAAGGGGATAATAGGAGACCTGGGTGTTATTAAGATTGCGTTAAAAACGAAAGCAAAGCTGGTTCAAAAAAGACCTTACATCTCAATCCGAAGTATAAGGAGAAGGTCCACTTAGAGCTAGACAAGATACTCGCGGTAGGCATCATAGAGCTAACAAATCCATGAGGGCTTAGGCCCAAAGTGGACAATATCATACCATTGTGGAGATATGTGGTGTCTAAAGTCCTGACAAGTGGTATCAGAGCCATGCCCCGAAGTTAGCCAAGTGGATGAATCCTCGGAATACCGAACGAAGGTGGTGGGCCCTGGTAATATCACGATGGGATTCGTGGATGAGCTCGGTTAGACAGGCTGTGTGCTCCGGATTCTTCATGGACGTGTCCTGGTCCCAACACGGTGAAGAGGAGTTGACCTGGGATAGAGAAAGCTCTCGAGGCAGGTGGTGCTCCATGTAAGGTGTGTGCTTCCAACGCATTGGAGCGGAGAATCCTAGTTGGTAGAGAGTGGACGGATGGATAATCGTTTGAGGGGAGGCTCGATGGTCCTTTGTTCGAGGGGAGGATTGTTGGGTATACGACCAAAGTCCCACATTGACTAGAGATGGGGAGGATCATGGATATATAAGGATGGACAAATATCTCCATTGGTATGAGGCCTGTTGGGGTAAGTCCAAAAGCAAATCCATGAGGGCTTAGGCCCAAGTGGACAATATCATACCATTGTGGAGATATGTGGTGTCCAGAGTCCTTACAAGAGCCCGTAGAAGAATCTGATTAGGTAAGCCCAATGGTGGTACATGAAAAGAAGTAGAAGGATGAAATAAGGATATACGTAGATCTCAGGAAGTTGAATGACACTTGCGTACGTGATCCTTTCCCGACTCCATTCACTGATGAGGTATTGGATAATGTAGGTGGCCAGGAAATGTACTCCACTGATGGGTTTTATGGGTACCATCAGACCAAAATCGTGCCTGAGGATAGAACCAAGATGACCTTCATGACTTAATGGGGATGTTGTCAGTACACTATAATGCCTTTCGGATTGAAGAATGCACCTGCTATTTTTTCGTGCATAGTCATTGCTACATTCAAAGAATTCATTCATAAGTTTTTGGAGGTGTACTTTGATGACTGGTCTATGTTTGGGTTGGTAAAACGCCATGTGGCAAGTTTGTGCCTGATGCTAGATACTTGTCAAAGGTACCATACTACACTCAATATGAAGAAATGCATGTTTTATGTTCCTTTTGGAACTCTGCTGGGTCATGTAGTTTGTAGATAGGTACTGATGGTAGATCCCATAGAGATCGCAATAATACTTAACTTGGAGGCGCTGAGGAGTGTAAAATAGTTGCACGCAACCTTAGGACATATGAGGTATTACAAGAAGTTTATCAAGGGCTATGCCTAGATCACCATGCCTATGGAGAAGTTATTGAAAAAGGATGTCACATTCTATTGGAACAAGGACTTTCAAAAGAGCTTAGATGTATTAAAAGAAAAAATGTTCATCGCGCCGATTTTAGTCTTCCCAAATTGGAAGAAAGAGTTTCATGTGCATGTAGATGCATCATGTATAGCACTAGGAGAGGTAATGACACAGGCTGGTACAGGAGAGTTAGACCATCCTATAGAATTCACAAGTAGGAGGTTATCCAAGGCTGAGAAGAACTATTCCACCACCAAGCGTGAAGCATTAGCCATGGTATATGCGCTCCAAAAGTTTAGACACTACTTGCTGGGTGGAAATTTTAAGATGCATATGGATCATTCTATGTTGAAATTCTTGGTCAATAAGCCTGTGTTGGGGGGGAGAATCTGTAGGTGGTTGTTAATGTTCCAGGAGTATGATTTTGAGGTTATTGTGAAGCTTGTACTAAACATGGGACCAGACCATCTGTCGCGCATCGAAACAGGGGAAGAGCCAACTAATTTGGAGGAGTGATTGCTTGACGTGTAGCTATTTGTAGTGCGTGTTGTGAATGGTAGCTTTGAAGATATCATACACTTCCTAACAACAGGAACTACCCCAGAAGGCTACACCGTCTAACAGAAGGAGGAGTTAGTGGTGCATGCAACAGAATTTTCTATCATTGTCAGGAATTTGTACAAAATTGGGTTTAATGAGGTATTACAATGATATATACTAGAGTTTGAACGGAGCAGTATCGTCATGGATGCTCATAGGGGGGCTGCGGGAGGCCATTATGCAGGAATATCAATCGTGCAGAATACTCTAGGTGTAGGGTTTGGTGGCCAACCCTCCATTAGGATTCAAAAGCTTACTGCAAGGCATGTGATGTGTGTCAAAGGAATGATAGGCCATCATGAAGGGATGAGCTACCTCTAAATGCATAGATGGCATTGCAACCTTTCAAGAAATGGGTGATAGATTTTGTGAGACCCTTTCAGCCCTAAGGGAAGAAGATAGGAGTACGGTACATTATCACCACGCATAAGTATTTGACTCGATGGGTGGAGGCACAGCCTGTGAAGGACTACATAGGCGTGACCACTGTGAAGTTCCTCTTTGAGTTTGTACTGACGTGATTTGGGTGTCCAAATATTCTGATGAGCGATCATGGCATGAACTTTCTGAACAAGACGATCAATGCGCTGACTGGGGAATTTCATGTATATCACCAGAAAATCACGCCTTATCACTTGCAGGCTAATGGGATGGTGGAAGCATTCAATAAGGTGCTGGAGAACTCACTGACCAAGGTTTTCAATGCTCAACGATGTGATGGGGGCCTACGCATACCCCCAGTACTATGGGCCTATCAGATGACATGTAAAAAGTTGACTGGACAAACACCCTTTAGGCTTGTATATGGTGTTGAAGAAATGATGTCGATGGAATACATGGTGCCTAGTCTACACATAGTGGTACTCATGAGTATGACGGATTGTAGAGCCCTCAAAGAGAGTCTCACGTTGCTGGCTCAGCTTGAGGAAGAGATATTTCTAGCTGGATTTCACCAATAGGTCTAGAAGCAACGTGAAAAAGCATGGCATGATTGGCACATTAAGTTGGGCACCTTAAAGTTAAATGATCTGGTTTTGTTATACGATAAGAAGTTAGATAAATTTCCAGGGAAATTCAAAATGCATTGGTTAGGGTCCTATGTCATTAAGGAGATTACTGATGGTGGAGCAGTTCAGTTGGTTAAATTGAATGGAGATCCCTTCCCAAGAAAGTTGAATGGCAGCCAATTGAAGCCATACACTAGTGATCCATCCAGGTGACTAGATGAGGGTAGCATATTCTTAGCACTCCAGGCAACTGAAAAGAGGTGTGGGACTATAAAGTACACTACCCTGGTTGGGGAACTATGTGATTGGAGGATTGTGCAGTGTGAGGAAATGTCACAGGTTTCACAACAAAGCGAAGGGTACAGCACTACCCAGGGAGAAATCACGTAGGTCAATCGAAAAGTGACTGTTAAAGTCACTGTTCATGATTTGACGATAGGAATGCGGCCAAAGGGGCAGGCAGCCGACATTTAGGACTAAATTTATGGGTAAGATCCTTGAAAATCTATCGTCAATCCAACATTAATGAACCAAATGTGGGGGGAATGGTCAGATTTGAATTCAAAATGCCCTATAATTTATAGTTGGAGGCCCAATGAAAAACACTTGGCATTTTGAGCATTGAGTTGTTGAGCTCTCAAGCACACATGAACTGCGAAAAATTCAAAGCTTTGCTAACCAATTTAGTATTTGAGATGTTGATAATGGAGACACATGAGTTGTTGCATAGCATCATGTCGACGCTCGCAGAAGCTATGGACAACAAAGCAGTGACAACCGAGGGGGTTGTTGTTGTGGGGAAAAATGCCTATGCAGGACGATCCTATCCACCTAAGGTGTGACATTGCCTTAGCAACAAACAGAGATAGCTATTCTAGTATTTTTCCTTTATGAATTAAGAATGAAGAGAGATGGATGGACTAACCGGTGTCTTCCGTTTGTCCCTCGATCCGGTTTCTCTTCTCTTGGAGAGTTCCCAGCTACTTTCCTTCTCGCTCGCCCAGCTTCAAAAGGTTTCTGCAAGATCACAAGAAGAGAACACTACACAAGACATGGATTCATATTCATAACTAGTTCAGGATTAGAAATAAACTAAACATACTAATGCAATCATACATCAAGAATACATCAGTATATAGGAGAAACCAAGATAGCTTTATTGATGAATAACAAGGTTCAGGAAGAGATACAACACAGAGGGCTCCAATCCAGCATCTCCTTCCCAGCAAATGGAATTCCTATCTTCACCCCCTTTAAAGAATTAAGCACCGAATGATTTCAATCTCAAACCAACAGCAATTCTTTGCAATAACAAAATTCCAGCCTCTAGATCTCATGGAGGAGAGATCCATATATAGATGTTTGGAGAGAGGATGAGTCAGCTTGAGATCTGACTAGTGTCCTCTCCCTCTGTCAGTTCTTGATTCCACTTGGAGGTTCTTGCTTCCACTTGGAGACTTGGAACCTCTTACTCATCACCAGTCGAATTCCCTGAGGCAAGTGTCATTTTGGAAGCTTCCTGGGTTTTGACACCTTGAGAAATGAACTTGCCACAAGTCCACTCTCACTCAGCATAGGTAGCCAGTGTTGCCTTTGACATTCAGCGCAGGTAGCCAGTGTTGGCTTTGACATTCAGCACAAATAGCTAGTGGAGCCACTGAAATGATCCTGAATTGACTTGTTTTTGAGCAGTTTCTGGTGGAGAACTTTTGTGAATTGCTATGGTTTGTTAGCCTTGTTCCTCTAGGGGTAGGAACAACATGTTTAGGGACTTTGGATCCCTTAGATTATTGACATTTCATGCTCAATGTTGTAAGGCACAAAAATGTCTATAACAGTTGCCCCCTAAAGTATGAGGTCGTTTATCGGGTGAAATGCTTTATCAGGGGGATCCGAAGTTCATCCAATGCTGGGAGGAGACCTGTAATAAGATACAATACAATACATTATTTTTCATACTGCTTTCATGATCTAGCTGAGGCGGGCATTCCCATGCTCAGCTTTATAAATTCATTTTTTTTCACATAGAACAGACAATCGTTTGATGGTAGAACGATAATTTTGATGAAATTATCATCCTTTGAGTAGGATGATTATCTGTTGCAATGATGTACATGTCAATGTATTTATCTTTCCTGAATATATCTCGCAGCCCGGATGGATGAAACTAGATCCAGAGTCTTCAAACTCATTCGATCTTCACTCTAAGTACAAGTTGATCCATGTGAGAAATGTTCTGAAGTCGAACATGGAAAGACATCGCTTGATTACCGGTCAATGAGGTAAACCGTTAACAAGCGCGAGAGGAATCACCGATAATGATAATGACCCTCAAGGTACTGCAGTACAATTCACGTGGTGTGAATAAAGGACTTGGCGTCGAACACCACGCAAAATATTTCGGTCGAAGGCCATTGATGTATACCTGTCGCCGAAAGTGAGAAACTTTCCATTGAGGCATGCGAGCTTCAAAGTACTGAACGGGTTGTTCCTAGATCAAGTTCTTGGATAATGAGCTGATGTTGACAAGAAGCGATCCGTCGAACGAGGGCCTTAATGAATCCCACATCAGTGACACGGAACGGAGCTAATGATTTTGATGGAGGTGAAAACGATCTGTGACATATGATTCAGGGTGGCAGTCATGAAAGGATGAAGGATAATGTATGGCAGTGGATGGGAAACGGTTGACTTTTCTAAACAACTTCTCTTGAACATATGGCGACACTGATGCGATGGATTGGTAGCATTACCCCAAATATGGATGGTATGGCGAGACCATGGATGTGACCGGTGAATGAAACAACCCAACCTGATTGTGGTACGGAGGAAAAGTGTCATGTTCAAGAGAAACTTGCTACCATCAAAGTTTTCTTGAGTTTCTCCCAATTTTTCCCTAGTCATTGCTGACCAATACCTCTTTATTTTTGTCAAGCTTGATGAGGATAACATATGCTTGTTCTATAACCTGCCCTTCGGGCAAGCCCATCGCTATGTTTTAACGAGCCTAGCGATAGTGAAACTCATTCTCGTCTAAAGACAAGTTTGTCGCTATTTAATGATTTTAACGAGTCTAACGACAATGATAACTCGGTCCTTTTCATTTTTAGAGAGTCTGAAAAGGTACATAAAGTTAACTCCAAAAGTCCTTTTTCGTCATCTAATCCCTTAGGTACGAAAAAGTATAAAACAATACAGAAGGGATGAGTTTTCGATAGTTTTAACGAGCCGAATAAAACAAGCGCTCGATCGTTTTGTGCAATAATCCCTCGGGTCCAAAAAGATTAAAATCTAGAGGAGGGATAACACTTCCTGTCCCTTTAACGAGCTGGAAGGCCAAGGACTCAGAAATCTTTTCATATTTTACGAGTCAGATGAAAAGAGCTTAAAGAAGACTCGTCTTTTGAGGAACGAGTGATAAAACGGGTTAGCAGCTGATTCTAGGTACGGGTTGGAATTTTCCAATCACGGCAGTGTCACAAGGATGGCTAGTGAAATCACTCTTCGCAGATGTTCCTCAAAATGGGTAAACAAACATATGGAGGTGAACGATCGGCCAATGGAAAAGTGGAGGTGACGGGCAAACATGACCAAGGCTTTAATGGCTGATGATATTACATTCACAGTGGTTATTTACCGGGATAGTTCATTTTTTAGCGAGCTTAAATGCGGGTGGAAAAACTTGCTCGATCTTATGTTTATTTTTTAACGAGCATGAACTATGTGCTAAAACTTCTCGGATCTTGCGTTTATTTTTTAACGAGCATGAACTGTGTGCTAAAACTGCTCGATATAAGTTTGCATGCCCCCAGCATAATAACGCAAATCGAGGTGCATGCCCCCCAAGTTTCATTGCATTCAACTTGGTGGTTGGAATGAAGGTTTACCTTTGAGATTTGGAAAGGGGATTGTTTTCATTTTTTAATGAGGTCGACACCATAAAAGAACTATCCTCATGACTCCTTGTTTCATTTTTTAACGAGGTTGACACGAGATAAGAACCGTCCTCAGAGCCCACTGTATTTACAGTATTTCTATCAGGGCGATGATCCACGCTGACAAAATGTTTAGGAATCTTCCGAATCCATTAAATATAGAAGATTTCATATTGTAGGTTTCCATTGTGGCCACTTCCGCCAGATTACTTGCAGGCGGTAGGGCAAAAGTACCCATTAAGGCAGGGTCTTTTAGGAGACCTACTCCAATATTTTGAAGCGAATGATTGCTTCCATGGATCATTGGAATGCTTCCCGTAACTTGTGAACTGTCGGGGAGGAAAGTTTGTTGGTCGATGACTGTAATTCCTCCTTGAAAGGGAAATGCAATCTTCCTGAAGTAGGTCGACACAACTACAGCCATGGCATATATCCAGGGCCTTCCCAGTAGGATGTTGTAATCGAGGTTTCCATCAATTACTTCAACATCAATTCCTACTGTTTTTCCCCCTAGTTCAACTTGCAAGTTACTTAAAATCCCGTATGGAGTGTATGATCATCCATCAAATGCTTTTAACATCGTTGACGATCTCGACAAGGGTGGTGAGCCTAAATTCTTCTAGCAACTCATCGACATAATACACGTAGATGCCCCCTCATTAATAATTGTTCGATGAACAATTTTGTTGAGGGCTTTCACTTGAATAAGGAAAGCTAGTTGAGCTGGTAACTGAGGGTCATATCCTTTATGATCAAAGGCCACAAGATTGGAGTCCATTGGGTCAATTTCACCTATTGCTGATAGTAAAGCTTGCTCTTGGGAGAGGCAATTTTGCAGTACCTCAAGCGTCGACATAGCGAACGACGATTGGGCCAGGTCCTCTATTATATTATAATTCTGTGCTATTTTTGCACGAGGATTAAATGTCGACTTGTACACTACTCCCTTTGGCGACTTTATCATTTGTTCAGGAATGGTGGGTGGCACAACTTTGGTCAAAGTTGTTGTCGAACTACTAGGTTGTTCATTAGCCTTGTTATTCGACACCTGTGGATTCCCGTAATCTTTATTCCTTGCCAAAGCATCATTTTGCTACTTTGAGATAGACAACATAAGCACTTGGGATCGGGAAGCATTTTGATTAGCAACCAGTTTGGTACCCGGGCTTGGAAACAGATCAGTCAATACTGCTGAGGTTTTTGAACTCTTAAAGAGTTTCTTAACTTCAGCTGTATGTGGACAATCTCTCGTCGAATGATCCTCATCGCATATATGACACCCCACAGGGGGTTTCCTTTTTCTCCCTTTCTTTTTCTTCTTGCCCCCTGGTTGCTTCAGTTGTTTGCCCTTGTCGGTCGACGCAGCATTTACTTCCGAGGCAAGAAGTTCCTCATTTGCATTTTGACTGGAAATCTTACGGGCCCTTTTAGATGTAGCCTTTGTCGATTTCGTGTCTGTCGTGCCAATCACACCATCGATGGCATGAGAGTCATTGTTTGATGTAGGAGGAGGAGGAATTGAGAATTCCGGTCTAGGGGCATCAGGTATTTTGTCGTAGAGCATGCCAGACTGAGTATAGACCAAGTCCAGATATTGCGCACGATCGATGACTTGCTCTTCCGTTATGACTCCCCCCTTTGCCACATCTTCCGTGATTGTAGGAAGTAAGGATTTGATAAACCATTCAGCTAATAGCTTATCGGGAACGTACGTTTTTACCATCCTACGACGACGTCGCCACTCATGTATATGATCAGATATGTGAGTGGCCGTTGTCTGTTTGAAGTTGGTTAGGAGTTCTGTTCCCGTTTCATACCTTATCGGTAATTGAAAATGGGTTAAGAAAGTCGTGGCTAAGGTACTGGAGTTGTTGAACGAAGCTCTAGGTAATTCAATATACCATTTTTCTGCTAGACCAGTTAACATCCTCTGAAAAAGGTGAAGCCTAATCGAATCATCGTTTAGGGTGTTTGATGAACACCACAGATGAAATGTCATCACGTGATTCGACGGATCTTCACCCAGATTTCCATTAAATTTAGGAATATCTGACGGAAGTTTATGCGGAATCGCTGGCCACCAAGGGGCATAAGCAATTGGATCATTCGTTAGCCGGTTTAGATCTGGTAATTCTAGAGTTGCTACAAAGGGAAAATGTTGATTCAGGTTAGGTGAAGCATACCCAGGATAAGATGGAATCGCCTGAGCAGTGGGTCTTTGCATACCAGCATAATGTATTTGATGCTAGCAACTTTGACAAGGTTGATGGGCATAACCATTATAATATGGTTGTTGATTACCGCTTTGGAAATGCGATTGCCCATTACTTACAAAGACTTGTTGCTCAGGTCCTCGATATGATTGCTGGAATGGGGGTTGTTGAGTTTGAACCAGCTCTGGTTGTTGAACCATTTGCTGTTGACCAATACTAGATGATTGACCAAGATGAGGAGTCACAGTACTTGTTTGATCCTCAGTCGCTCCAGATAAGGAGGCACTAACCTGAGGTTGTGATTGAGTCGTTGAGACAAGAGGCTGTTGTATTGCAACCTGAGGCTGTTGGGGTTGACATACAACAGGTAGCGCTTGTACTTGCGACACAGTAACCATAGCAGGTATAGTGGGAATATTCGACACAGGGTAGACTGGTTGCATTGAATATACAACCCTTGGTTGCTGAGGCAGTATTGGTACCCAACCGCTGGATGTAATTCCAGTTTGACCTGAACTTTGTTGTAAACTCCCATATGGTTGTTCTCCGGGAGGGAACAATGAAAAAGCATACTGCCCCCCATATGGTGGCAATCCAGTACTTAAAGGGCAGGTTGGCCTTTGAAGACACATTGGATCGATTTGATGAGTTTCAACATAAGAAATACCAGATGATAATCCGGATGAAGAAATAGGAACTAACCATGTCGTCGAAGTAGTCCCTGATGGGACTCCGGCTTGTTGTTGATAACTTGCCGGGATAGATGGTATACCATCAAACATAGTTGGGGTAGCAGCAGGAAGCTCTGCCGCTGCTGTGTCGGATGACACAGTCCTGGATGTCGACGGTTGTTCAGACATATCTAGTCTATCCAAAAGATTTTCTAGCGATTCTACAAGAAATTACGATGAAAAGAGACTAACTTCGAAGATCAACGAGGGAATGGTGATGATTATTCCGTTTAAAATAAATTTTAATGACGCTTAGACACAACCTGCTTTTTCAATTTTAAAGAGTCCAGAAAAAGCAAAAGATGACTCTAGTCTCCTTCGATATTTTAACGAGCCCGAAGTGACAAATGCTCGGATGGAATTTTTCTGTTATAGAGTCTGAAAAAGGCCAAAAGGAACTGCTCTGGAGTTCTAGGCAGAGGGTGTGCCAAACTTCTCGCAAAACTGCAGAATACTTTTTAGGGTACGGGCGGTCGATCTTCCTGAATGCTGTGTTCAGTGCATTGCGATCAGTAGGGCGGCTGACACGGCTTCCTAAGGATAAAGGTTTTATGCCTATAGGGGTCTCCCAAAATATACGCGACGGTACGTGGGAGCACAATCCGTACTGACGCTATCGTCCCTCAGGAGGAATCACCCACCATCCACGAGATCGATAGTCACCAGGCTTTACGACGTGGGAACACGTCTCTAGCCTAGACCTCTATGTTGTGCGTTATGTTGCAAAGCGTTGTTAAGTTCATTCAATTTATTTTAGGTTGATATTTTTAGAAGTTTTCCTTTCAAGGTTCACCATGAGATGTATGATACAATTCCTAAATGCAGTCTAAAGATGATAAGCAAGATTTATATCTTTTCAACTTTGAAAATCCTAGCTACTAAGGGAAAAGAAAGACACCATCTTTTCTCAAAGAGCAATCAACACACTCTAATGCACTTTTCCTAAATCAATCATGCAAACTATCAAAATGCAAATGCACAATGTAGGTGTTTGTTTTCCGCTCTCTTTGTATTGATGCCTACAAAGAAAGCTTTTTGTACAACTTTGAATTTTCTTTTAAATGACCAATACAAACAAGTTTACTTTTTCGAAATCAGAGAGGGTAGAAGAGATTACAACACTTAACGATTTTCGAAATGAATACTTGTTTCGACACTTAAAAGAGACAAACTCAAACCAATAAGCAAAAGTAAATGTATAATCAACTGTAAACAGCCAATGAACTCTCTCCTAAGATCACAATCAACAGATCTGAATCAAGGGCTACAGGATGACTATTTCACTCATGCAAAGGAAAACTGTAAATGATGCCACAAACACATAAAAACACTCACAGTCTTTTTGTACAAAAGGAGGCGAAATTTAAGCAGAGAAAAGGAGTTATCAGACTGGTACCTATGCTGGTTACAGACTGCAAAAATCAGAGATCAAAACAAGGAAAAACAGAGCAGAGAACCCCAGCTGCACAAGGCCAAACTGGTTCAGCACAACCTCAACACAGGGGTTTTGACATTCAGCGCAGGTAGCCTTCACGGGACCTACGTTGAAATGCAAACTCCCTTCACAGGGTCTGCGCTGAAGGAGAAACTCTCGTTTCTCACTGGTTCTAGGTCACAGATTGCTATTTAATCTACTGTTTTAGGCCAAATAAAAGCAACAAGCAAGGTGCAATCAAAGGGATGCTTTGAGGGAGTACTAAGATCTATCACAAAGGATCATCAAATCATTTGTGAGTCCATTGTTCAGATCATAGACAATTCCAGTGATTGGATCAAAGCAGCAACTGTCTACTTTGCATCTGGGAATAGCAGATGCAGTTCAATTGTTGCTGTCGAGTCTATGAAAGAAACAATGATAGAAACACAAATAAAATGACTAAACATATCTCCCCAGCGGAGTCGCCAATTTGTTGTGGGGAAAAATGCCTATGCAGGACGATCCTATCCACCTAAGGTGTGACAGTGCCTTAGCAACAAACAGAGACAACTATTCTAGTATTTTTCCTTTATGAATTAAGAATGAAGAGAGATGGATGGACTAACTAGTGTCTTCCGTTTGTCCCTCGATCCGGTTTCTCTTCTCTTGGAGAGTTCCTAGCTACTTTCCTTCTCGCTCGCCCTGCTTCAAAAGGTTTCTGCAAGATCACAAGAAGAGAACACTACACAAGGCATGGATTCATATTCATAACTAGTTCAGGATTAGAAATAAACTAAACATACTAATGCAATCATACATCAAGAATACATCAGTATATAGGAGAAACCTAGATAGCTTTATTGATGAATAACAAGGTTCAGGAAGAGATAAAACCCAGAGGGCTCCAATCCAGCATCTCCTTCCCAGCAAATGGAATTCCTATCTTCACCCCCTTTAAAGCATTAAGCACCGAATGATTCCAATCTCAAACCAACAGCAATTCTTTGCAATAACAAAATTCCAGCCTCTAGATCTCATGGAGGAGAGATCCATATATAGATGTTTGGAGAGAGGATGAGTCAGCTTGAGATCTGACTAGTTTCCTCTCCCTCTGTCAGTTCTTGATTCCACTTGGAGGTTCTTGCTTCCACTTGGAGACTTGGAACCTCTTACTCATCACCAGTCGAATTCCCTGAGGCAAGTGTCATTTTGGAAGCTTCCTGGGTTTTGACACCTTGAGAAATGAACTTGCCACATGTCCACTCTCACTCAGCGCAGGTAGCCAGTGTTTCCTTTGACATTCAGCGCAGGTAGCTAGTGTTGGCTTTGACATTCAGCGCAAACAGCTAGTGGAGCCACTGAAATGATCCTGAATTGACTTGTTTTTGAGCAGTTTCTGGTGGAGAACTTTTGTGAATTGCTGTGGTTTGTTAGCCTTGTTCCTCTAGGGGTAGGAACAACATGTTTAGGGACTTTGGATCCCTTCGATTATGGACATTTCATGCTCAATGTTGTAAGGCACAAAAATGTCTATAACAGTTGTGCGAGAGTTGTTAGATAGGCAGAGGGAGCTGCTCTAGAGGTTGTTGAGGTATTAGCTGAAGTTCCCAAATCATCATGTGTCATGCAGAAAGAGTCAATTTTGCGGACAAAACCGACCTCCCTAGAAGCTAAGGCTTTCTAGTGACAAACAAGACAATTAAGCACTATCTTTCCCTAAATATGCATTTAGAATACAAGCAATCAGGTGTTTATAACATACCTTTAGTCCAACGCTTTGTAGCAGTCCAGCCTCTCCGATCCAAATGAGCTCCTCCTTCTCTTTGAAACTTTCATTCACTAACAAGCAAACGATTACATAGCACCTGAATAACTCATAAAATAAAACATATTCATCATAAAGACCAAGGAGTATATGAAACAAATTATGTATAACAACTTGTTGAGAAAAATGAACTTAATTGTATTAAGTGGAAACAAAAGAAACCATTACAACCAGTGCCTTGGTGTTGTGCAGGTCCCTCCCAAGGTCCAACAAGAGTTCTCCTTTACTTTGATCAGCTCACCCACTTCCAAATGAAGCTAAGAAAGGATGGGAATCTCTCCTCTCAAGCTCTATAAGGGAGTCCTAATTTCAGCAGCATCTAACCTTAGGAATGTTCAGCTTTCAACCTCCCCTCCCTCTGGCCCAATGCATGTATTTATAATGCTTTGGAGGAAGTTAATTAGGTCCACCATCAATGGGATAAGCCCCTCTTTGAATGGGATAGCTCCCCTCTTGATGGGATAAGTTCCTATTTCATAGGGATACATGAACCATCTGGAGGCGCTCAATACACGTCAAACCAACTTCTAGAATTCTCTAGAATCGACCACAAGTAACGTTTTTGAAGTAAAACTCATGCCTTTTGACCTTTACAGGAGTACGCACCCACCCCTTTACAGACAGAGCGTACAAGTATGTAGGTATTGTGAACTTGGGGTGCGTACACGCATGTAAGGTTAAGAGAAACTGCATAACCAGAATTAATTGACTTTTTAAGGACTTTCTCTCATTCTTGGAGTTTGACATGAAGAGCAGAGGTATAAGACTTGCCAAGGTGGATAGTATGACAGTTGATGGAGCCATACTAACTGCAAATAGTCATGGTGACAAATTTTAGTGTAACAGATTGCCCCCTAAAGTGCAAAGCCTGTAGTAGATTAGGGTTTCATATCATCTAGGAAGGGTGAAGTACTTTATCATTTCAAGGATTATCTTGTGGAGAGCCCAGTCGGAACCTGCAAATATTCAACACAAAATACATATGTAAGATCATATCATCACTGAGGTAGGCATTCCCATACTCAGACTGAAAACTTTAACTAACAAACTAACTACTACTCTGATATAGGAATGATTTCGCAGTACATCATAATCACAGACTCTTAAAGACACAGTATGGACGCAGCCATCTGTTTATGATTAGTCTACTATATAATGAATACAAAACTCCTCGCAGCTTGGATGGTGGAAACTAGATCCAGGGTCTTCATTTCTATTTCCCGAAATGGTACGATTCTATCCATGCGAATAAATGAGCTGATGTCGAACATGGTAGAAACCACTTGATTACCAGTCCATGATGTAAACTGTTAACAAGTGTGAGAGAGACCACCAGTGATGTCAATGGTTCTCAAAGTACCCAGTACAATCCATGAGATGTGAATGAATGAGTTGATGTCGAACATTTCACGGAATCCTTCGATCGAAAGTCAATGATGCAAACCATCATCAAAGGTGAGAAATCTGCCATTGATGCATGCAGATCTCAAGGTACTGATGATTTCTAGGTCATCTTTCTAGATAATGTGCTGATGTCGATAGAAAGCGACCCGTTGCAGGCAAGCCCACAACACGAAATCATAGATCAAGTTGAAGAAATGTAGCTGTAAGGACTGACTCAGGGATGGTCGAGATGGATGACAGGTATTTTGCAGATGAATGGTTTATGTGCAGTGACCTCTTGAACACATAACGACACGACAGATGGCTTGGTGACAATTGACCCAAAGTTAATAGCTGGAACCGGTTGAATATTTTCAATGTGGTTTGATCAACTGTTAGGCAAAGGATTTCCCAACCCAGGTGAATGAAAAGTGTCGTGTTCAAGAGTGGTGATAAGGTTTCTTCTGAGACAAAAGATAACAAATAGGCTCATTTTCCTCTCTTTTCCCCCACCATTTCTGGCAAGTACCTCTTTATTTTTTAACAAGCTTGAGGAGCATAACATATGCTTGATTATAAGCTCATCCTTCGGATGAGTCCAACTTAGTTTAGATTCGAACCCTAAGAAGGAGTGGTCCGTTCCTGTTTGTAATCGAACAGGTCCTTTACTGTGAAATTTTAACGAGTCCAGTATAGGAGAAACTCGGTGTTTTTCAATTTTAGAGAGTGTGAAAAACTTAAGAAGACTCCAGGGTTGAACTTTTTCCTAAATTTATGTCTCCCAAGCCCGAAAAAGTATAAAATAATACTTGAGAGAACCGCTTGATCTTTTATGACCAAGGAGTACTTTCATAGTTAGTGTCTTTGACCTGAAAAGTAAAAAGCGATCAAGGACACGTCGTTTTATTTCCAGTATCGAATTTGAAACGACAAAAATCCGGCAATCTTTTCCTGTTTTTACGGTCAGAAAAGGGCTATAAGGGGACCGTCTTTTAATTCCGTTTTAACGAGTGTAAAAGAAACGCTCGGCAATCTTTTAATATTTTAGGAGTCAGAAAAGGGCTTAAAGATGACTCTGATGTTTTGTTTGTGAAAAATGACAATTTTCCCTGAAAATCCTTTTATCCTTCACAAAAACCAACACATTACTCATACCTGTTTAAAGATAGATAAAAATACTTTGAAAAATACCTTTTCATGGTGAAAAATAAACAAATTTACCATTTATTTACCCAAAAAACCTATAAAAAGGGCTTTTACCAATTCATTTTTACACATTTTACTGTTGAGGAGAGAAAAAAGGCTTTTGGCAAGAAACTTACCGTGGACATTGCAGAGAATCCGACTGTCGAAATCGAACGCCGTCTCATCAGGTATTCTACAACATCCTCCTCTCCATTTCCATCCATTTAGAATTTGTTTTTAGGCCCTAGTTTCATTTTTTGGAAGCTTTGGGGTTTCAAGGTCCGCCTTTCGGGGTACGCAGGTGCTCCACCGGTGACCCGCGTACCCCGACATTTTCTTAGTTGGGAAAATGTCGGGCGTACGCACCTTGCCTTAAGGGAACTTGCGTACCTACGCCCTGTTCCTAAAGGCGGGGTGCGTACCCCGCAAAACGAATTTTTAAACCCCAATTTCTTCAAAATGGACCAATTTTTTTTTTATTTCATTAATTCTAACAGATGTTTTTTGGTGTGTAGATTTCCCACCATGCTTGATTGGCGCGAGAGAGAGCACGAAGATGTCGATTTTTGCCACCATTAATCATCAACCATCCATTGATGCTTTGAAGGCATGCGGCCTTTACAAATATTGGGCCATACCCGGCATGAGGGCCCAGGTGCGCTTTCTAGAGTGGCTGGTAGAGAGATGGAACGTCCAGGACCAGTGCTTTTACATTGGAGGGCACCAACTCGAGATAGAGCCCTCAGATATTTATTTCCTCACTGGTTTTCCCAAGAGAGGCGAACAATTGACTCTGTTCGGGACTAGGTCGGGTGGCCAGTCCATCACTAGTCTCCGACAAGAGTGGTGTAACACTCAGTCTCAGGAGAAGGGGATAGAGATCAAAACTATATCCCGACCTGAACTTATGGTGATTGCTTTCACAGTTACCAGACTTTGCGGGGCTGCTGCTTTACATATTGCCACTGGATCCCAGATGCGGATGGCAATTGATTGCTATCGGGGCACCATTTTCAACTGGTGCGATGTTGTGTTGGCCAACTTAAAGGGCCAACTGACTAGGACCAAAAACGGACAGCTAAAGACTTTTGGTTATGGGCCTTTAGTTGTGAGTTTTTCCCTAGAGAGGGTTCTGATGCTAATCCCACAGCGGCTCACTGTTGAGGTTGGGCCTCCCTGAGAGCTGAAGTTGATGCGATGGGTTGCGGTGATGGCCCGTCATCCTAACGAGGGTACTGAGGTTGTCCGATTTACTCCAGAGTATTTTCACTGGTTGGAGGACCAGATCTTTTCTATACAGGATTTTCCTTATGCCGGAGTTGATTTTCGTGGAGATACGGACATGGTTCTTCCACCGAGAGAACAATGGGATGACATAGGTACTTCATTTTTCACAAGTTTTTAAATTATCTATTTTTTTTGTTTTTTATATCGTCTCAAAACTGACAGTAATAATTTTCAAAATGCAGATGTAGGCCTACGCCGTCCAGCCAATCTCCGGCCTTTCGAGAGGAGACTACCAGTTGCAGCGGCACTGGCCCCACGGGACGAGGCCACAGAGACCCTAGCTTAGTTGGAACAAGACCTAGAGCGTCTTACGGTAGACATACCAGAGACTACTATAGATGATATTCCTATCAGGCTTCAGTGCTATGTAGTCGCAGTCCCAGGACCTTTTAGGAGGTTCTCGTGTAGGGTGGCGCGTGCAGTGGTGTCGTCTAGAGAGCATCACCAGTGATTGGATGGTCATTTTTGTAGACACATGTGACATTTTGGTTTTTTTTGTACTTATCATTTTTGCCGATCATAAGGTGTTTTTCAACCTATGATCGAAGACGATGTATTTTTTGACACACTCCTATCTATATATATCATTATTACCGGCTTATCTTGTTAAACATGTGTGATGAAATGTTTTTAAATTTACATGTATGATTATTGCAAATTTCTGTTTAACATTCGAGAAGAAATTGCATCTGCTAATGTATTTAAAGACCTTGGAATATGCTGATATTCAATGTAATCAAATTCACGTTCCAAGAGACGCAATCTCAAAAATAACCTTAATAAAATTGGATTTCTAATGGCATACACTCTACTAAGCTGTAATACAACGAGTTCAGAATCTAACCTCACTATCAAACTCCGAATCCCAAATGAAATAGATTCAGACAATAACTCAATCACTGCACTGTACTCTGCAATGTTGTTTGTTGTTTGACCAAGGCTCACCCCATGCATAGAAACTAACTCGTAAGAGGGCGAATAGATAACCCAAGCTGCGGAAGAGATATTCCGTGTACTACGACAAGCACCATCAGCAAATCCGATGTATGTTTGGAGAGGCATCGACATCTGCAAACATCAAGCGTAAAACCAAGATAAGCAGAATAACGACGAAAAACACACTTTCTAAGCTAAGCACACTGTCTAAACTAACAAACACACCAGCTAGAAAGAAAAACCTAACCTAACTAAAATCTCCATACCCATCATTTAAGCATAATACCTCTTTAGGTAAAGTCCATTTCTGGGTTTACCCAAAGAGTCCCCGTCAAAGTCTACCAGCTCATAGGCCCCTTTTGCTAGTTTTCGCTTGACAATGTAGGGCCCATGCCACATAGGTACGAATTTTGCAGCACCTAATTTATCGTTAGCTTGATCATATAATAGCACTAGGTCTCCTTCCGAAAAATTTCGAGGGGTCACATTTCGATCATACTGAGCTTTCATACGTTTTGCGTGAGTCTCGATTGCCAATGCAGCATCACGTCGAGTCTCATCTAATTGAGCTAAGTATAATAAACGCTTCTCCTCTTCGGAAGTAGCTGGAAGTAATTCGACGGCCATTTGAAGTGATGGGATTTCGCATTCAATGGGCAGCATAGCTTCCAAACCATAAACTAGTTGGAAAGGAGTGAACCTTGTTGATGTTTTCACTGAGGTTCGGTACGCCCAAAGCACAGAAAATAGCATGTTGTGCCAATTCGACCGATGAATACCAATGATTCGTTGGATCATGATAACTAAAACCTTGTTGATGGACTCAACCAGACCATTCGCTTGTGGATAATAAGGAGTTGAGCTATCGTGACGCAAACCAAGCTGGCCTGTAAGTTCTGTCATCATAACGTTTCGAAAATGGTGCCCATGGTCGGTGATTATCGCTTTTGGGACACCAAACCAAGCAATAATGTGATTGAATACGAAAATTGCAGCTGTCTTTCCGTCTGCCTCGAATGTAGGCATCGCCTCGGCCCACTTAGTAAAATAATCAACTGCAAGGATGATATACGCATGCCCCCCGGCTGAGTGAGGGTTACATGTAATAAAATCAATACCCCATTTGGCAAAAGGGCCAATGACAATTATAGGGTGGAGAGGAGCAGGTGGAGCGCGCATCTTGCGATTAAACACTTGACAGTTGTGGCATTTCCGAACCGCAATAATACAGTCTTTAAACAAGGATGGCCAGAAGTAGCCAGCGCACAATATCTTTTGGGCTGTGGCATACCCAGACATATGACCGCCACACGCTCCAGAGTGACAGTGTTATAGACATTTTTGTGCCTTACAGTATGAAGCATGAAATGTCCTTAATCTAAGGGATCCAAAGTCCCTAAACATGTTGTTCCTACCCCTAGAGGAACAAGGTCAGCAAACCACAGCACTGAATAACAGTTCTCCACCTGAAAACACTCAGAAACAAGCTAATTCTAGATCATGTCAACTGCTCCACTGAGCATCTGCGCTGAATGTCAACTGCTCCACTGTCTACCTGCGCTGAATGTCAACTGCAAAGAAGGCTACCTGCGCTGGGCAAGTTGGGACATGTGGCATAGTCATTCCTCAAGGTGTCAATGCCCAGGAAGATTCCAAAATGACACTTGGATCAAGGAATTCGACTGGTGATGAGTAAGAGGGTCTAGATCTCCAAGCAGAAGCAAGAACCTCCAAGTGGACTCAAGAACTGAAGAATAACTGAAGTGGGAGAGGACACTAGTCAGCTTCATGCCAGCTTCAAGCTGACTCATCCTTTCTCCAAAACTCCTGTATATAGAGCTCTCTCATGAGGTCTAGGGGGGCTGGAATCTTGTGAATGTAAGGAAGTGCTGTTGGTTTGAGTTTAGAACTATTGGGTGATTTGCTCTGAAGGAGGTGAAGAGGAGATTTCTTTTTGCTGGGAGGTGATGCTGGATTGGGCCTTTTATGGTTGTATCACTTCCTGAACTTTACTTCTTCCATTAATAAAGCATTTGAGGTTCTTCTATATGCATGTGTCTCAATGGTGTATTGTTATGCTTGTGTATTTGATTTATTATAATCCTTGAATCAATTATGAATGTATGCTTCTTGTAGTTTCCCTCTCTTGCCATTTTGCAGGATCTTGGTGTAGCTGGGCCAGTGAAAGAGCAAGGAGCTGGGAGCAAGCAACAAGGAGAGAAGATTGGATCAACCATTAGCGAAAGACATCGGTTAGTGGATCTCTTTCTCTCCTATTTTACTTTCATAAAGAAGAAATCTTAGATAGCTTTGCTTCGATTGTTGCTGAGGTACTATCACCCTTAGAGTGGGATAGGGTCATTCCGTATTGGATAATTTTCCCAACAACAAATTGGTGACTCCGCTGGGGATCGTATCTTGTTGGTTGTTTGTGTTTTTTTCTATTCATTCCATAAACACAGGGAGTACCGAATCGAACTGCATTTGGATCTTTCAAATGCAAAGTAGAGGGCAGCTACTCTAGCTCAGTTTCTGGGCATGTTTATGATTTGAAGAGCTGATCCACAAGGACTCTGAATAGCTCTTAGTGATAGCTTTTCATCCTCCTAATTACCCTTTAGTGTGTACTTGATTGATAGCCTTTGATTTGGCCAAAAACTGTGAATTTTTGAGCAATCTATAACCCGGAAACAGAGAAAAACGAAAGTTTATCTCTTCATTGCAGGCACTGTGAAGGCAGTCTGCATTTCATCGCAGGTCCCGAAGGGGCTACCTGCACTGAATGTCAAACTGACAGTGTACTACCTGCGCTGAACCAGTTTTTCCTTGTGTAACTGGGGTTCCCTGCTGTTTATTGCCCTGTTTTCATCCTTGTTTTTGCAACCTGTTATCAGTCAATGTGCCTATCTGAAACCAACTTTCCTTGCCACTATTCTGCCTCGGTTGTATAAAGAAACTGTATTTGTTCTTTGTGTATTTCTTATATCATTTGCAGTTTCCCATAACGAAAGTGAACTAGTCTTGCTGTGGCCTCTTAGATCTAGACCTGTGATAAGTGTCGTTTTCATCTTAAGAGTTAGTTTGTTTGCTGTTCATAGCTGATTGAGCTTTTGCTTTCGTCATATGGTTTGAATTTATATATTTCTAGTGTCGAAACAAGTAAATCTTAAGGTGTCTTTTGATTTTGGACAAAGCTTGTTTGCTTTCACTTGAAATTGAATTCAAAGTTATACAACAACTTTCTTTTTGTAATACATCAACATTAAGAAAGAGAAAAGAAATACCTGCATTGTGCATGTACATTTTGACAGTTTGCATGTTGATTTAGGAAAAAGTGCATTAGTGTGTGCTCTATGATCTGCGTGAAAAGATGATGTCTTTCTTTTCCCTCAGTAGTTAAGATTTTCAAAGTTGAAAGATTGAAAAGCTTGCTTATCATCTTAGACTGCATTTAGGAAGTTGTATTATACATCTCGTGGTGATCCATAAAGGCAAACTGCTAAACAAGATCAACTTAAAATGAATTGAATTTACATAACAACGCATTGAAACATAACGCAAACACATAGAGGTCTAAGCTAGAGACGTGTTCCGGCGTCGTTAAACGTGATATCTTAGCGTTGAGTGGTTGGGTGATTCCTCCACGGTGAAGCGATAAGTATCATTACGGACTTGTGCTCCCACGTACCGTCGCGTATATATTGGGAGACCCCTATAGGAACAAAGCCTTTATCCATAGGAAGCCGTGTCAGCCGCCCTACTGATCGCAATGCAGTGAACACAGCATTCACGAAGATTGACCACTCGTACCGTAAAACGTATTCTGTGGTTTTGCGAAAATTTTGGCACACCCTCTGCCTAGATCTCCAGAGCAGTTTCTTTTGGCCTTTTTCAAACTCTATAACTGAAAAATTCCATCCGAGCATTTGTCACTTCGGGCTCGTTAAAACATCGAAGGAGACTAGAGTCATCTTTAGCTTTTTCTCGACTCTTAAAAAGTGAAAATGCAAGTTGTGTCTAAAGTGTCGTTATAAAATTTATTTTAAACGGAACATAATCACCTCCTATTCCTGTGTTGATCTGTAGGTTGAGAACATGGAACACCCCAACCAAGGAATTCCACATGATGGAAATCCTAGTCCTTTCTCCTCTTGGGGAGAAGTTGGTGCGCCCCACATGGCCACATTGTCGCTTCCAGGACTGACAATTGGCCTGCCAATTTGGCTATTCTCAACCAATGTAGTTCAGAACACCATGGTTCCTAAACAGTCGAGTCAACAGTTAGATCAGTCTAGAGCTGCCCACCAGCCTTCTACTTCCTATAACTCTTCCTCCAATCCCTCGTCTTCGCAAGGTAGAGCCGGCAAAAGCCAAACTCCCATGGAGAAGAAGGAGAAGAAGAAGAGAGAGAAGAAGAAGAAGGAGCCTAAGGCGACTGGGGGCAAGCAAAAGACATCTGACAAAAATCCACACACAGCACAGACTGGGCCTAAATTCGCCATGTGTCATATGTAGAAGAGACCACTTCCATAGAGATTGTCCCTGTATTCCCCGGATACTAAGGGACTGGTCCCCTCGTTTGCACAATTCGGGAGAATCAACCTCTGATAGCCATGTTGAATGCTTACCGTCAACCAGTGAAAGTGAAGGTTCAAGACAAAGAGGGGGAGCAAGATCCCCCTGCAGACTGTATGAAGGTGATCACGCCATCCACCGTTGTCCCTTCTTAGACGAAGCAAAGAGAGTTTTGGAAGATCGTCCGGTTTCACCGTTGAGACTTCCTCCTGGATACAAAAAACTCGTGCCAAGTCCTTCGTTGGTTGAGAATACAGCTGGCCCGCTCAAGTGGTCAGCTGAAGCGTCAGTCATTGAAAATGAACCTACTGAATCCAGACCAGACGAAAGTCCAAAGGTCGAAACGACAGTTGACCCGGTTCTTCCTTCAGAAGTTTCATCGTCAAATGACACCGTCACTGAAGATTCATCTTCAAATGACACCCTCACCGAAGAGAATAAAGATGACACCATCCAGATTCTTTTCATCAACACAGACTCTGATGAGCATCAGGGCAATGCGCCCATTCCTTTATCGCAGGAAGGAACATCGTCAGGGTCATATCCGGCCGTGTATTCGGTCCCACCAGCAAGCAACCTAGTTGTATCCTTTGATTGGAATCAACTAGGCAGACCCCGGTTGCCGGCCAGTATACCATTCAGAATCATCGTCCAAATATACATAATGGTAATGGCTGGCACTATCATTGATGAAGGGGCATCTGTGAGTATCCTTTCCTCTATTGCTTGGAAAGCACTGGGTTCCCCGACGCTTTTGCCTGAGATAAGAAATCTCTCAGGTTTCGATAAAGGAACCAGTCGACCATTAGGGATCCTCCCCAATGTGCCCGTTACATTGAAAGGGAAGACCATTCAAATGAACGTGATAGTCGTTCAAGGACCCTTGGATTATAACCTGCTCCTTGGACGAGACTATATATATTGCATGGGAGCAATAGTCTCCTCACTCTTTAGAGTAATGTCTTTTCCACACGAAGGAAGAATGGTCAAGCTCGTAGACCAACTTTCATTTCCGGGATCACGCATTGCAAATAGTCACATACCAACCCTGAATGGTCTATTCAATCAAGAAATGTCTCCACCCCCAGTCCTTCTTCCCGATGAGTGCGAGTGATTCGAAAAGATGGGACTGGAACCCAGGGGGCATGCATCCTGGTCTGCTTAGGGCAGAGAAAACCTTGGGTATAAGATATAATTTCCGCGAGAGAATATGACTAGTCCGTACCCCGTCCATAGAGGAAGAGGGGTTGTTCTGGAATAGGATTCTTTTGTCGAAGTTATGTGAGTGAAATAAACTATTTTTCACCCACCCTTGTCTATTTCGGTAGACAGTGCTGAGGAAATGTTTTTTTTTGAAGAAGTTAACGAACCAATCTTTGGGTAACCAGAAAGAGGCAAGCCTCCCTCAATAACAAAAATGTTTTGTCTTTGAGTAGTGTTCTTCTCTTGTCACAAGTAGCTGCTCTCTTGTCGCAAGTAGTTGTTCTCTTGCGATCTTGCGAAAGATCTGTTAAAAGTTGGACTGACGAGAAGACAAGTATCGCGTAAGACCCGTTAAAAGTAACGGGAAGACAAGTATCGTTAACATTAGACTGGCAAGACGACAAGTAGCTGTGAACACCCAAAGAAAAACAGAGGTGGGAAGGAGGAGGGGCAACCTTGAAATTGTATTTTATACCTGGGGGCATGCAAACCTTTTGGAGTGCAAGCAAAGAGCGGTTATTTATCTGTTTTTTTGGATTAGTCGTTTCCGAACTTGCATAAAGAAAGGATACGGAGCAAAGCTCAGTGAGATGAAGCTCCATAAAAAATAGAGATCTCACAGGAGACATTTCTTATCTTATGACTGGTATAATCGAGCAGTTTTAGCATAAAGTTCATGCTTGTTAAAAAATAAACGCAAGATCCGAGCAGTTTTAACGCGGTCTTCATGCTCGTTAAAAAATAAATAAAAGCAGTGAGCAATGTTTCCCCCAGAGTTTAAGCTCATTTTTAAATAAAAAATGAACCTATTCCGGTAAATAACCTTTGTGATCGTAAATTTATCAGCCATAAAAAGCCTTGGTCGTCTTTGCACCTGCCACCTCAACCGTCATTTGGCCGATCGTTCACCTCCATATGATTGTTTACCCATTTTGAGGAATAGCTGCGAAGAGTGATTTCACCTAGCCATCCTTGTGACACTGCCGTGATTGGAAAGTTCCAACCTGTACCTGGAATCTGCTGCTATCCCTGTTTATCACTCGTTCCTCAAAAGACGAGTCTTCTTTGAGCTCTTTTCAACTGACTCGTAAAATATGAAAAGATTTCCGAGTTTTGGCCTTCCAGCTCGTTAAAAGGACTGGAAGAGCTATCCCTCCTCTAGATTTTAATCTTTTTGGACCTGAGGGATTATTGCACAAAAAGGTCGAGCGCTTGTTTTATTCGGCTCGTTAAAGTTATCGAAAACTCATCCCTTCTGTATTGTTTTATACTTTTTCGGACTTAAGGGATTAGATGACGAAAAAGGAATTTTGGAGTTAACTTTCTGTACCTTTTCAAACTCTCTAAAAATGAAAAGGACCGAGTTTTCCTTGTCGTTAGACTCGTTAAAATGATTAAATAGCGACAAACTTGTCTTTAGACAAGAACGAATTTCCCTATCGCTAGGCTCGTTAAAACATAGCGATGGGCTTGCCCGAAGGGCAGGTTATAGAACAAGCATATGTTATCCTCCTCAAGCTTGACAAAAATAAAGAGGTACTGGTCAGAAATGACTGGGGAAAAATTGGGAGAACCTCAAAGCTTTAATGGTAGCAAGTCGCTCTTGAACATGACACTTTTCCTCCGTATTACATCGGGTTGGGTTGTTTCATTCACCGGTCTCATCACCATGGTCTCGCCAAACCATCCAAATTTGGGGTAATGCTACCGATCCATCGCATCAGTGTCGTTATATGTTCAAGAGATGTTGTTCAGAAAGAGTCAACCGTGTCCCATCCACTGCCATACATTATCCTTCGTCCATCCATGACTGCCACCCTGAATCATATGTCACAGATTGTTTTCACCTCCATTAAAAGCATTAGCTCCGTTCCGTGTCACTGATGTGGGATTCATTAAGGCCCTCCTTTGATGGATCGCTTCTTGTCGACTTCATCTCATTATCCAAGAAGTTGATCTAGGAACACCCCCCTCAGTACTTTGAAGCTTGCATGCATCAATGGCAAGTTTCTCACTTCCGGCGACAGGTATACATCAATGACCTTCGACCGAAAGATTTTGCGTGGTGTTCGACGCCAAGTCCTTTATTCACACCACGTGAATTGTACTGCAGCACCTTGAGGATCATTATCATTATCGGTGATTCCTCTCGCGCTTGTTAATGGTTTACATCATTGACCGGTAATCAAGCGATGTCTTTCCATGTTCGACTTCAGCGCAATTCTCACATGGATCGACTTGTACTTAGAGTGAAGATCGAACGAGTTTGAAGACCCCGGATCTAGTTTCATCCATCCTGGCTGCGATATATATTCAGGAAATATAAGGACATTTGACATGTACATCATTGCAGCAGATGATCATCCTACTCAAAGGATGATAATTTCAGCAGAGAATTATCAGTCTACCATCAGACGATCATCTGTTCTATGTACCAAAATGAATTTATAAAGCTGAGCATGGGAATGCCCGCCTCAGCTAGATCATGAAAGAAGAACGAAAAATAATGTATTGTATTGTATTTTATTACAGGTCACCTCTCAGCGATTGAATGAACTTCGGATCCTCCTGATAAAGCATTTCACCCGATAAACGACCTCATACTTTAGGGGGCAACTGTTATAGACATTTTTGTGCCTTACAACATGAAGCATGAAATGTCCATAATATAAGGGATGCAAAGTCCCTAAACATGTTGTTCCTACCCCTAGAGGAACAAGGTCAGCAAACCACAACACTGAATAGCAGTTCTCCACCTGAAAACACTCAGAAACAAGCTAATTCTAGATCATGTCAACTGCTCCACTGAGCATCTGCGCTGAATTTCAACTGCTCCACTGTCTACCTGCGCTGAATGTCAACTGCAAAGAAGGCTACCTGCGCTGGGCGAGTTGGGAAATGTGGCACAGTCATTCCTCAAGGTGTCAATTCCCAGGAAGATTCCAAAATGACACTTGGATCAAGGAATTCGACTGGTGATGAGTAAGAGGGTCTAGATCTCGAAGTGGAAGCAAGAACCTCCAAGTGGACTCAAGAACTGAAGAATAATTGAAGTGGGAGAGGACACTAGTCAGCTTCATGCCAGCTTCAAGCTGACTCATCCTTTCTCCAAAACTCCTATATATAGAGCTCTCTCATGAGGTCTAGGGGGGCTGGAATCTTGTGAATGTAAGGAAGTGCTGTTGGTTTGAGTTTAGAACTATTGGGTGATTTGCTCTGAAGGAGGTGAAGAGGAGATTTCTTTCTGCTGGGAGGTGATGCTGGATTGGGCCTTTTATGGTTGTATCACTTCCTGAACTTTACTTCTTCCATTAATAAAGCATTTGAGGTTCTTCTATATGCATGTGTCTCAATGGTGTATTGTTATGCTTGTGTATTTGATTTATTCTAATCCTTGAATCAATTATGAATGTATGCTTCTTGTAGTTTCCCTCTCTTGCCATTTTGCAGGATCTTGGTGTAGCTGGGCCAGTGAAAGAGCAAGGAGCTGGGAGCAAGCAGCAAGGAGAGAATATTGGATCAACCATTAGCGAAAGACATCGGTTAGTGGATCTCTTTCTCTCCTATTTTACTTTCATAAAGAAGAAATCTTAGATAGCTTTTCTTCGATTTTTGCTGAGGTACTATCACCCTTAGAGTGGGATAGGGTCATTCCGTATTGGATACTTTTCCCAACAACAGACAGTCATTCAGAACCCTTTCAGCTTCCTCGTGAGTTAAACAATGTCGAAAAACCAAGTCCGCCCCACGGTGATAAAGAGTATCTCCAATAATTTTGTACTATTGGGACTGGAATCGAATTTTCCGACGTTCCGGCTTTGAAACTTCGGGCTGAAAGGATTGGGTCTAGAGATAAATGATTATATCCCCATACCACAGATCTAAAGTGCTGATGAGAAATAAAGATTCGTCCGCAATGGGTTCCTCTACCACAGTTTCTGTGTCAGCACACGGGAAGTCACATATTAATTCTGCAAAAACTAAGGATTTCTTAGACTTAGATTTCTCAAACTCCAAGTCGAACTCTTGCAGGATAACGATCCATTTAGAGTACTTTCACCCTAGCAATTGTTTATTCAAAATGTAGATCATAGGGTTGCAATCCGAAATGACTGTAGTTTTACGGAGTAGAGTGTAGTGACGAAAACATTGGACAACTTGAATGGCTGCCAATGACAATTTCTCCACATGTGAATATTTGAGCTCAGTTGGATCTAAAGTCTGACTAAGGTAATATATCACATGTTCCGTTCCGAATTCGTCTTCTTGAACTAAGACCATTCCAATGGTGGAATGAGCGGCGGAGAGGTACAAAAAGTAATCCTGGTTGTAGTTGGGAGGATGCAGCAACGGTGCATGGGTCAATGCGTGCTTGAGTGCATCAAAAGATTTCTGAGCTATCTCATCCCAAGAGAATTGAGCGTTCTGTTTCAGCAACCAGGTAAAACCCTTTGTAATCTCGACGTAGTTAGGAATGAATCGAGGGATCGACGCGGATGCTGGCTTTTGAAACTACAAATCCCAGCAATCATCCCACTTCTATACATAAGACACATTTGTGTGCGTTCAAACGAATACGATAATGCCTACACCTCATGAAGATTGCTCGTAAATGGACAAGGTGATCAGCTCGATGTAATGAGTGAGCGGGCAAATCATTGAGATACGGTTGCACAATGTGTTTGATGTCATGAAACGCATAAGACATCGCCCTTTGAAAAGTGGCTCCGACATTTTTAAGCCCAAAAGGTAATTTGCAATAATCAAATGTCCCCCATGGACAAATGAAAGTCGTTTTTGGTTGATCGGCAGGTAGAATATTGATTTGGTTGTAACCGGAAAAACCGTCCATAAAGGAAAATATTTCACTGCCGGCACAATCATCAATTATTTGATGGATATAGGGTGTTGGGTAGTTGTCCTTCGGACAAGCACGATTGATATCCCTATAGTCGATACATATTCTTATTGTTCCTTGTTTTTTGTTAACCAGAACAATATTCGATACCCAATCCGTTAATGGGATCGGATAAATGAAACCTTCTTTCAACAGCTTCACAACTTCTGCTTTAATTGCAGCTGCTTTTCATGGGTGAATCTGACGCAAACGTTCCCAGACGGGTTTAGCGTCCAGGTAAGTCTTGATCTCATGGACAACAATCGCGGGATCAATTCCTAGCATTTCCTCATAGGACCAGGCAAACACGTCGCGGAATTCTTGAAATAGGGTCTTGTATGTCGAAATTTCGTCATCTGAACACGAGGCACCTATATGAATGTGCTCAACAATTCCGGGCTTGACTGAAATGTCAATGGGAATAGTGCGAGAAATGTTTCCCAAATTCAGCTCTGAATCAGGATGTTTCATTGGACTCTGAGCTTCTTTGACATATTCAGCTGTAAAGATTGATGAGAAATCATTTTCAAAACGATCATCCTCAGGTAAAAACGAAGATCTATGATGGAGATCTTCCCATGGTAAATCGTCTACACACAGGACTTCACAAAGTTGTTCGTCAGATGACACAACTTCGGGAAATGCTATTAACTCCGAGGTTGACGTGAAAAGTGATTCCTCACGGACCACATTCATTTGGTCGATTTTGGTTGAACTCGGTTTGGTAAAAGACTGCACGGCTTCATAGGCAATTTCATATGGACTCAATGGCATTGCATCACCAAATGAGTCTATCTCGGATTCAGAAGGAACGATCCAAGGATCGTCATAAACAATGGTGTTTGAAGTAATCATATGAATAGATGCAAATGAAGACAAGGCGTTGATTGGAGGAAAAGGAAAATTTCCCAGTAAACCAACATCTTTAGCTAATCCTACTCCAACATCCTTATAAGGGATAGTCGTTTTACCGACATGCTAGATACTCTCTGAAGAGGCTAGGTCGGATGAAAAGTAAGCCAGCTGGTCTATGGTTACGATCTTGCCATTATGTGGAAACTTTATTACTCTGAAGAACGATGAAATGACCGCTGTCATAGCGTAAGACCAACTTCGACCCAAGAGAAGGTTGTAGTCTAGAGGGGCATCAACCACCTCCACATCTAGACTAACGGTTTTTCCTTGAACCCCTATAGGCAAATCCTATAGAATGCCAAACGGATGGAACCCACGGCCATCAAAGGCCTTAATAATTGTTGAGGATTGATTTAGTGAAGGAGAACCAAGTGATCTCCAACACTGTATCGACATAATACACGTGGAAGCTCCCTCATCAATTACAGTCCGATGAATAGGCATGTTTTTTACTATCACTTGGATCTGGAAAGCCATTTGATGAGGTAAACGCGGTGTACTATTTTCTAGATCAAATATTATTAGGTTCGGGTATTGAACATCAACAGCTCCTATAGCCGACAAAAGTAATTTGCGTTGTGCGGGGCATGATTGCAGCACTTCCAAAGCTGACATTGCTGAGGGTGAAACAACTAAATCCTCAACAATGTTGTAATTCTGGGCCGCTCTCGCATGTGGATTGAAAGCAGACCTTCGAAGTACACCCTTGGAGGGTGGTTTGATTACTAAGTCCGGGTTAGGTTTCTCGATCTGTAGTGGATCGGAACCGAGAGCTGAGGTTGATGGATTAGAATGAGAAGATTCTGCTTCTTTGCCATCAACAGGACTTTTACTACCATAATCTTGCGATCGAGTCGCAATCCTTACATGAGACATCATCAATATGGGTTCTTCACTGGCACTCGAGGAAGAACCTATCATCTTACTCTCCTGCTTTGGAAATGGATCTTTCAAAACAGCAGGAGTTGGGGAACCCTTGACGATTTTCACAACCTCGGCCCGATGAGGGCAATCTCTTGTAAAATGATCCTCTTCACAAATAAGACAAGGATATCGAGGTTTGCGCTTTTCGTCATTGGTTTCCGACTTTTCTGTTTTCTCCTTTGGAGTTTTGTCTACTTTATTCTTCTTCTTACCTTTCTTTTTCCCACCGGATTTTGATTTAGCCGTAGATGACTCTACAGCATGAATATCAGCGGAAACTTCAGCAGAAGATTCTCCTGTCGGGGAGTCTGGCAAGGTTATAATAGGAGAAGAATTCTTTGAGGATTTCTTCTTACTTTTAGTATTCACTGTACCAATCATGCCATCAGCGGCATGAGACCCCCAAGGAGCAGCAACGATTTGATTTGACTTAGGAAGATCTGGGATCTTTTTGTGTAACGTACCTGACTGAGTATAAACTAAGTCAAGGTACTGCGCTTGAGCAATCACTTGCTCGTCAGTAACTACTCTGGCCTTAGCTACGTCTTCAGTGATCTTCGGTAACAATGATTTAACAAACCATTCAGCTAAGATTTGGTCCAGGATAAAAACTTTCACTAATCGCCTTCGACGTCTCCATTCATGAATATGATCGGAAATATAAGTGGACGTCGATTGTTTTAATGAAGTTAGTAACTTCGTGCCATTATCATATCTGACCCGCAACTGAAAATGAGTTAAGAACGAGGTAGCTAACTGGCTAAAATTATAAAAAGAGGCCCATGGTAACTCAATGTACCACTTGGCCGCGAGACCAATGAGAGTACGCTGGAAAAGACGTAAGTGGATCGAATCATCCGAGATGGAATTAGAGGCACACCAGAGGTGGTAAGTCATCACATGATTCGACGGGTCCTCTCCAGACTTACCTTCGAACTTGGGTATGTCACTGGGCAACTTATTTGGCATTGGCGGCCAAAACGGAAGATAATTTATTGGATCGTTCGTTAGGCGCGACAAGTCTGGTAAATCCAAAGTTGCGATAAATGGTAACTGCCGATTAGGATCCCTAAAGCTCTAGGCCACAAGACTAGTCCCAGGAGGAGGATATTCAGGATAACTTGGAATAGGAATCACATTCGGGATATTGTATCCTCTCGGAAAACCAGGATTAACCGGACCGTACTGGGGTTGTTGTGGTTGTTGATAAGTGTACCCAGGATACGGTTGATACTGGTAAACTAACTGCTGGACAGCAGGCCCGTATTGGTACTGTCCCTGGTACGATTGATAAGTGAATTGTGGTTGACTAGTGACAACCGTACTTAAACCAGGTTGTCCTACAGGCATCTGAACCATAGTTTGAATCGTGGATCCAGACAATGGTAAAGATGTCTGAGGAGTAGTTATAGAGACAGTAGAAACCAGAGCTGTCGATACTCCAGAAGTAAGTGTGGTAGACTGAACAGATGTTGCGGTAGTTGCAGCAGTCGTTTGAGATGGAGTACTAGGGGCAATAGGCCCAGACTGAGAAACTACCGAAGGTACAAAAGTTTTAACATTAGACTGGACTGGTTGCTGGGGTGAATCAGAAACTAAGGGTTGTCCAGCTTGAGATGAAAACTGTACACTTGGTTGCAATACCTGTTGAACTTGCGATGGATCCCACACTATGTTCATTCCGGGGTATTGACCCATGACAGGTTGAGGATATTGAGATCCATAATCGGATTGAGGGTAGGATTGATAATTGAAAGGTACATTTCCCGTACCTTGAACATAAGATTGACCTTGGGGTGGTTGATAACCTTGACTCGAGTACTGACCTTGGGGTAGATACCCTTGAGGTAAGTACTGATACTGGGGTTGACCTTGAGGTATAAATTGATACTGAGGTTGACCTTGGGGTACATATTGAGGCTAGGGTTGACCTTGAGGAATGTATTGCACCATGGGTACATACTGTCCTTGAGGTTGCCCCCCAGGCGTTAATTAAGGCTGCCCCCTAGGCGGTAACTCGCCACCTTGAGGTTGAGAACTGGGAATTGAACCTGACATCATGTAAATGTCTCCTACACCCAACGGTTTATTACCATTGTTTCCAGTTAATAACCCATGTTCAATGGGTTGAGGAGATGCTCCCACAAAAGTACCAGAAAGTGACTGATACCCAGAGGGAACAGAAGGAACGCCGTACAAGAAAGATTCGGGAGATTGAGTAAACATAGATGACTGACCTGACATATTTACAGGAGTATAAATACCTCCAGGTGGATAAGGAGTACGAGGTGGAGAAAAACTTGACCCTGAGTTGTCCAAATAATTAGTTAACGAAAGATACCAAGTAGTACTTCTAGGTGGACTGTAAAAAATGGATTCACGCTCCCTTAGATCAATAGTAGGTTGATCTTCAGGGATAGGGACGCCTATTTCTTCTTCTGGAGCAAGTTCTTCAATAGCTATCAAACCAGAAGGAAGATTTTCGGTGATGACTCTTTCTACCCTAGGTGAATCAGGAGCACTAGAAGTTGGAGTAACAGGTTCAGATATCTCAGGTTCTTCGCCTATATCACTAGTAGATGAAAAACTACCAGCAAGCTCGGAAACTGCAATAGCTTAAGGATTATAACCTGTTTCTAGACTTTGGTAATCAGGATGAACTACCAATGAAGACTCTCCTTCTTCAAGTCAACCTACTTTACTGCCACTAGGAGTTACAAGGACTTTCAAACCTTCATAATGACTCGGGACGTCTTCAGGAGGTTGGCCCCGAAGTCTACGGAACTTCTCAACAAATCGGCCATGATTACAATCTCAGGTGGCTGGCCCCGAAGTCTACGGGACTGTCTCGATAATTCAGCCACAGTTAAAAACTTTTAACTACTGCACACGCAAACAAATTAAAATCTCAAAGCAAACCGCCTAAAGTCTCTAAAGAACCAAACAAATTTGAATCACATGCCTAAAGAATCTAGGGCATCAAACCATACACAAGCAGTAGCTTTCCGGACCGAAAACACTAGTTGGTGATGAAGCCCAACATCGTCGAATTCAGTACAGAAGTGGCAGGTGGAATAGTTACCCCGGCAACCTGCTTAATGAATAGACCGGCACAAGTTCCTCCACTTTAACCGTCTCGAGTGAAGTGAACCCCCCGGAAAATCCAAGTGAGTCTAGCCGACGTCTGCTCCAGGTACAGTGGGATCTTCCCTCCACCGTCACCTTGGGTAGAACCCTAAAGATAATGGTCACTAAGGTCACCAACAGCAACAAATACACCTGGGGGAACAGTCTACAATCTGATAGCATGCAAGGGCAGAGTATCAAGCTCAATCCCCTTGCCGGCTCCTTGACAATAATCCAAGGTTTATCGACAAGTGACCCCAGGCTCCTCGACAATAATCCGAGGTTTACCGTTTGTAGTACGTGCGTATCTGGCGTCGTTCCCAATGAAGGAGGATTGATCCCCTCACTGGTTCGGACACGATCTCATGCTTCTCCTTCAAGAGGAGCTTTCCCATAGCATAAATGAAACAATTGGATTTATCCTACCACAAGATGAGCTACTTTTTTGGTTTCGCTGTCTTGGAGAGTTAATTAATCTCCTACTCCAAGACACTATCCTGATCTATGTTGGTGTTTCAGAGCCCTAGTAAATAAAAAGTTACTAAGTTAATTTTACTTTAAGCGTTAATTTTTATGGCTTTTCTTTACGACAAAAGGTAGTGGAGATGAAACTGATGGTGTGTAGACTCGATTCAAATCCACTAAAAAGATGCACCTAGGATGATTTATACTATTTTTCTTTTTTTGATGAATTCCCTAGCTAAGAGAGTTGGAGAATGCAAAATTGATATAAAGACAACTTTCTTGGCAATGAAAATAAAAGAAACAATCTCTTTATATTTTCCAAAGCATACAACACATGACCACTAATTATTTCACGAAAATTCCTTTCTCTTCTCAAAGACTTCAAACGCTATTAAAACAAACTTTTCTTCAAAAGAGATTTTTTGTATTTTTTCCTATATTAGCAAAGCATGTAAAACTACTTAACAAAAATCAATTTAAATAATCTATGACAATCAAATCAATTTTACCTAAAAGAAAATCTAATGAGAAATTCACCTAAAAGCAAATCTAATGAGGCAAAAGCCTACAAAGTATAATTCCAGGATGTTTTACTCAGTTACAATTCAACCAAGGACTAGTTCATGCAGAATCATAAACCAGCCAAAAACAAAAATCAAAATCTTTTGTTCTTTTTCTTAAGAATGAAATTCACAGCTTAACCAACAAGCTTTCTTGAAATTCCGCAAAGAGACAACACAAAGGTACGTTTCTCACATAGGTGGATTTTATGAAAGGTCTGACTCCTAAGAAGACTCAAAAGACCAGGGAGATCCAAGGTTTTACAACTTCTAAAGCCAAAGTCACTATAGGACCAATGCAAAAATCAAACCCTAGGGCTAGAACTTCTATGAATTTCACTAAAACCCTTGATACTAATGAAACAAGCTTAGATGAAGACTTCTGACAGGTAACCAGTGGATTTGGGCAGCAAAAGCAAATTATAAACAAAATCTAAGAAGCAAAAAAGCAAACATTGAAATTTTCTCAACTTTTGACAGGGTACGCAGGCATCCTGTTTGCACAGGTGCGTGTACGCTCTGTGTACAAAGCTGCAGTGCGTACAAGTACACACTGTGCTTAACGCAGAGGCTGCGTACTTCTAGCAAAACCAAGAAAAGTAAAATCTAACTTAACCCTAAGCTATTCCACCCAAATTCACAGTCAATCAGTCAAAAACCAGAAAGAAATTGACTTTTCTCAAATCAAAGTATCAATCAAAAGAGAAATCAATCAAATCCATGGATTCCCCAGCGGAGTCGCCATTTTGTCATGTGGAAAGAGTCAATTTTGCAGACAAAACCGACCTCCCTAGAAGCTAAGGCTTTCTAGTGACAAACAAGACAATTAAGCACTATCTTTCCCTAAATATGCATTTAGAATACAAGAAATCAGGTGTTTATAACATACCTTTAGTCCAACGCTTTGTAGCAGTCCAGCCTCTCTGATCCAGATGAGCTCCTCCTTCTCTTCGAAACCTGCATTCGCTAACAAGAAAACGATTACATAGCACCTGAATAACTCATAGAATAAAACATATTCATCGTAAAGACCAAGGAGTATATGAAACAAATTATGTATAACAACTTGTTGAGAAAAATGAACTTAATTGTATTAAGTGGAAACAAAAGAAACCATTACAACCAGTGCCTTGGTGTTGTGCAGGTCCCTCCCAGGGTCCAGCAAGAGTTCTCCTTTACTTTGATCAGCTCACCCACTTCTAAATGAAGCTAAGAAAGGATGGGAATCTCTCCTCTCAAGCTCTATAAGGGAGTCCTAATTTCAGCAACATCTACCCTTAGGAATGTTCAGCTTTCAACCTTCCCTCCCTCTGGCCCAATGCCTATATTTATAATGCTTTGGAGGAAGTTAATCAGGTCCACCATCAATGTGATAAGCCCCTCTTTGAATGGGATAGCTCTCCTCTTGATGGGATAAGCTCCTCTTTCATAGGGATACATGAACCATCTGGAAGCGCTCAATACACGTCAAACCAACTTCTAGAATGCCCTAGAATCGACCACAAGTAACTTTTTTGAAGTAAAACTCACGCCTTTTGACCTTTACAGGAGTACGCACCCACCCCTTTACAGACAGAGCGTACAAGTACGCAGGTATTGTGAACTTGGGGTGTGTACACGCAGGTAAGGTTAAGAGAAACTGCATAACTAGAGTTAATTGACTTTTTAAGGACTTTCTCTCTTTCTTGGAGTTTGACATGAAGAGCAGAGGTATAAGACTTGCCAAGGAGGATAGTATGATAGTTGATGGAGGAATACTAACTGCAAATAGTCATGGTGACAAATTTTAGTGTAACACCATGGACACCTAGACTGAAGCCGACCCCAACCAAGGAGAGTGCGAAGGAAAAAAGGGCAAGCAGGATGTGACACTAGTTCACATGTCACTGAGAAGAAACCCACCAAAGGACAAGCCCACCACACAAGAAAAGGGAAAATCCATTAACCTGGAGCCAAAGGAGGAATAAATTGAGGACATACCGATGGATGATGAGGACATGGGGGTATAAGTGGAGGATGTTGAAGTATAGGGTGCTGACCTTATCAATAAGCTACTCGAGCATGTCCCTCTGTGCAAGGGAAAGACCAAAGTGCCAAATGACATTGACAAGAGAAAGGTCCCCTTGCAAATCATTATACTAGCAGACAAGATTGTCTTTGAAGGATCATGCTTGGGGTGGGTTCCTCTATTAAAACTAGAATATTGGGACTTAGTTTACCATGAGAAGTTCCCATACTTAGAAATAAAGCAGCTAATATGCCACATTATTGACACAACCACTGGGATGAGTGCATTAGAACTGCAGAAGTGGCTCGGGGTAGTACACAAGGCAGGTCTGCTCAACCTACTATGCGTGTCGCAATACAATCTCACCCCCATTATAGTATTGGTCATAAAGCAACTTCTATTCTTGGTGCACGATGGGTGTTTGTGGTTGGAGGAACCAATACCCATCGTCGATAGATTGATCCATAGGATCACACGGCTACCCTAGACAAGGGAAAATCCGGCCATGATGTTTAGTGGAAAAGGTGGCAAGTAGGTCCACGTGGAGGGCATGAAGGAGAAATTCAAGCTCGTGAAGAAGCCACGAGGCTATTCCATCTCGAGTATCTGCAACCCTGTGGTCAAGGTGGCCATGCAGATTTTGGTAGGAAAGGTTATGAGGAAGTGTCACACAGATGAAGTGTCAGCACCAGTCATCACTCCTGTAGCCCAATGCATCGAAGGATTCCAATTTAATTGGGTGTGTTATCTCTACAGTGAGTTCTTTGTGAACTGTCGCAAGGCACAGGAGCTCAACAAGACCTTCCACTATGTGTGGATCTTGCTGTTTATTGTGTTGGTAGCCTAGGAGTTAGCAGAAGACAGTCAATTCCCCTCAGTCATGCTGAACCTGCCAAAAACAACAAGTTATGCTTCTTTGTGGGTGACCAAGGATGCTCAGCACATCAAAGATAGCAAGATCATCTAGATCTTGATGGAAATGAACATCCACACAGCTATTGATTGCAAACCATGATTATTATCTATTGTGTTTGACAAACTGTAGTGATATGCAGAGTTCAAGGCATACTTTCACCAGGTCTCAATCAGGGAACGGAAGGACACTGAACAAACATGGTATGACTTGCCTTACTTGGAAAAGGATGACGTGATTGATGCAGTACTTGATCGTTGGTTGGTAGAGTGGCACACTACCTCAGACTTGGTGGTGGGATCGAGTAAGTTTGCCGCACAACGCAAAAAGGAGGAGGCCAAGCTCAAGCTGGGACAATTGGCCGAGAAGAGGAAGAAGGAGGCTGCTGACAAGGCCCAAGAAGAGCACGATGCCACCTAGTAGACGGAAAAGAAGATAGGTGAAATAGAGTGTGTCTTTGACAATGACGTGATGTTGTCTTCACCCAAAATAGAGGAAGAAACAAACGAGCAAATAGAGCAGCATGGCATGGACCTACAGATGACGTCGGACCACATCAAGCATCCAAGGGAACAAGAAAAGGTGGGGTCAAGGAATAAATTCAAGGCCAGTAAGGCGTTGCTGGACCTAATCACCCTCACAAAGGGATATTTTCATGACATTGGAGACAGAGTGTGGGATGTCACCGTGGAGACGCTACATCAGTTCAAGTAGCAGTAGCAACTACTATTGGTGGCCATCCAGACAGGTCTGCAGGAGCTATAGACCCACACATCATAGGCTGGCACAGTTTCCACTAGCCTCCCTATCAGTACTTCAGAAGCTGCCGAAATGTTGCGTGCAAAGGTCTCCCATGCAATATTGCTACTGGATGGAGAACTGGCCACAAACAGTGAAGCTGACAGGCCCATTGTTAGTGCCCTCAAGGGAGTGGGGTTGAACTTGGAAGCTCTCCTTGGTGAGGCACTCCACCTATTGTAAGATGGAGTGATCGCAGAGCTGAGGGATCTCGAACACCATGCTTTGTAGGTGATTAGTGAGCAGCAGATTAATAATGAATAGTTGGCCCTACAACGAGACTCTTCCATCGCCTTCATGACTGAGGTAACCGACTGAAACAAGCGTATAGCTCAGGTCATGGAGGAGGCATGATGAATGGTCACAGAGTTTGCCATTACTGAAGAAGAAGCGATCGAGGTGGGCATTCGTAAGCTTGCTACAGTGGTGCGTGACGCTCGCACAGAGTTGGCTAGGGTTCAGCTGGAGCTGAATCTATAGATTGCAGATTTACAGTTGAAAGCCTTGCCTTCTACACTACCAAAAGTAAAGGAGAAACATGAAACCGCTACCATAGAGGTGATAGTGGCAGTAGAAAGTGCAGTAGCAGACTGCACACAAGTTTCTGAACAATCATTCGAGGTTCTGACGAGCTTGTAGGAGGACCCTAATGTACAATGGCTGGAGAAAAAGGTGTGAGAACTGTAGTAGCACTATGAAGAAGTAAAAGGTATAGGATGAACCTTCGCTCTCACTCAGAGACTAGTGAAGCTGCAGGAGGCCAAATAATTGAAAGAACAGGTAGATGCAGTGCAGCAAAAGGAGGCAGTGCTAAAGGTGCACATGAAGCCCTAGTTGGATGAGGCTTATTCGGTCATGTTCTCTATTGAAGGAAAGATTGCTAATCTACAAGCAACTGAGCATAAGCTTCAGGCTGAAAGTTCAGGACCAGTGACCGCGTAGTTGGTTGAAGAAGCAAAGTAGATGGCCACACAGTGCATTGCCAAGGTTGCAATCATATAGGTCGAGCTGACGGGTCTTTGTGCCAAGATCTCTGTGGCTGTAGAGTGACTCGAGGGCGAGTCACCATGTTTTTTTTTGGGGCCTGTTGGGAACGGATTCCCCCAAGGACTATTTTGGGGATAAAAGCCCATGTTTTGGCAAAATTCTGTAATAAAGTTGTAAATTCTCCTCATTTTGTGGTCACGGAGCATGAAAGTGTGAGTCATAAAGGGTTGTCCACCCTTATTTTTTAAAATGTAAAGTTGGCTGTAAAGATCCACCCATGGTCTGCAAACCATGCGATTGTATAAAAAGGAGCTAAGTAAGTAAGCTCTAGGTAGTTCATAGACAAGTTTTGGAGTCTTGGTAGAGAAGTTTAAGTGTTTCGGGTCTTAGTGTAGGTAGAGGCTATCCAGCTGAGTGCACAGAGGCCTAGGGTGGAAGTCTGCAACTGAGTGTGTGGAGGATAGAGTCTGTATTAAATGGAAGATATCAATAAAGAGAAGTATTATGGAAACTTTGTGTATTCATTTCCTGTTACTACATTTGGTTATATTGTGTTTTGGGTTTAATTTACAATGCTTATGTAATGCACGAATATATGTGATTATATTGGTTAATTGAATGCAAGTAAGAATATCAGTTTAGGCGGCGCTAACTGTGATTGTTTAGTAAGATAAGTAAAACACTTAAGATAACTTGGGAACCTATACAATACACTGTAATAGCAACATGAAAGTACTTGGATCGCGGATTAAGGTTGCACGAAGGTCAATCATATAGCTTCGCAGAGGTATCAAAGGGTAGAATAAAGAGGTAGACTAATAGAGCCCTAAAGCTTAGTGACTTGCATGAATGTAGGAATAGAGGGTATAAACCAACATCACAACCATCTCAAGGTGCAAAAACGTAGTTCCAGCATGCCCCCATACTACTTCGGGTGAGACTTCAGTCCGTGCTCCATGGGCTGATGCCAAAATGGCCAATAGTGTATGGATTTGTTTGGCTAACTAATGTTGAACCTGGGTCAGACCCCACAAAGCCAACATAATTCATTTCACCTATGTGTTTCTTTCTTTGAAATAGTGTAATGAACATAGTTGGTTCCTCTTCAACATATGGATTTATCTTAGCTACTTTAGCAGAGAATGATGCCCATGTTATGTTTGATCTAAAACCTTCTTTTTCTCCTCTTTTTCTCATTGGAAAACCATCGTTTAGGATTCTATCTTGCTTACAGCCCTATCCATTGAATTCCCCTTTCTTCTAGAACATTTCTTCCTAGGATTATGTTTTTTACAGCCCTATGCATCTATTTCTCTACCTCCTTTCATCCTCTTCACCATCAATACAACTTCAGTTTAAGATGTATAATTCTCGTGTGTTAGCCACCAGAAGGAGAATTCATTTCTCTTTAAGATTGCCTAAATACCCCCCAGCATTTGGATCCATGAGTTGGCCTAAATCTTCCTCTTTGAAATCATATTGAACCAGGACCCTCTTATTTCCTTTTTTGTTTTACGTGACAATTGGAGTGGTATAACCCCCCCATAATATAACATCAGAAGCACTCCTCTGTGTAAGATATCCTAGGCACCGGTCTACAATCAACCCAGAGGTTGTCTCTAGGGAGATTTCTTTGTCTCCTGCTCCACTTGTGCTGCAGGTGCAAGATTGAGCTATAACACAGCCCACCAATGTTCTCATATTAAAGTCCACTCAACTGAATAACAACCAAAAATTCGGTGGTCAAAAGAATAATAAGGGAAATAGACAAAAGAATCAAAATTCTCAGGAGTCTCAACTTAACTCTCAGGGTCAAGGAGGGGGCACTAGTGAACATCCCCGTAAATTAAAGTTTGCCTATAAAATTTGTCATGGCGACCACTTTACTCATGAATGCCCTCAAATGGATGAAGTCCATAGGATTATTTTAGTACCATCCACTTAGTATCCTGCTATTTTGAATCACCCATTCCTTGCACAAGATCAACAACAAATGGTTTTTAAACCCTCTCGATCTCCGCAAGGGGGCAACGGGGGATCATATTCTCATAATTCATCCGTCTTCATGTGCAAGGAATATGTTAACGTGACTACACGAGGCAACTCTTATGATGTTGCTGAGTCGAGTTCTACCTCTAAGGACTCATCGACCCCACTACTTTCCACAGGACCTCTCACTTTGGATAAGCTTGTGGAACTGATTTATTAGCCTCCCAAGGGTGTTCTCTGTAAGATGACACACAATCCTTCTATTAGAGCTGCTCAACACTACAATATTGTTGAAGATCTAGCCCAAGGTCCTTTTGCCATGTCTACGTTGGAGGTCTATAAAAATTTTCCTTAGCAGCACAAAGCCTTGTTGTCTGCCATTGGTGGAGTTGACCCATTGGACTCTAATATCATCACTTTTAACATCGATAAAGTTGTTCCTCATCTTTCAAGTCAGATTTCTTTCCAGATCATCATGTCTATTTATCATCAGAATATTCATCGCACTTTGGTGGATGAGGGCTCTTCCATGTGTGTTATGTTTGTATCCTGCTGGAAGGCTCTTGGCTCTCTGGCACTCGCCACGTACAACATGACTCTAATATTTTGACAGACACAACCTTGTAGCAAAGGGGGTTCTTCTGAATTTTTCCATCGAGTTAGGGGGAAAAATTGTCCATGTTGATGTCAAGGTTGTCAATGCCATGTTAGATTACAACCTACTCCTTGGCCATATTTGGTTTTACGTAATGACCTTAGTCGACTTGTCTGTTTTCTGCCTACTTTTCTTTTCTCATGAAGGCAATATTTTCATTATCAATCAACTTGAATTGTGTGTACCATCTACACGGATTTCCACTACTGGGAATTTTGTACCACTTATGGGAGATAACCCTGGTCAGTATGAGAGTCTTAGCACATGCTTGTTTAAAATCTCAGCTCTTATTGGGGTTTTCCCTCAACTCCCTCTACCAAACACTCCTTCTACTTATACCACAAATCCTATGCATATGATATCTTCTCACACTCGTGGAACCCATCGACCTCCTGATCCTTAGGTGGCCTCACTTTTTATTATGGAAGTTGATCAAGCTAGTGAGCATTTCCTCCACTTGTTTTAGATGAAGCTGCCTCTTCGGTAGTCCCTTTAGTAGATTTTGATGTTGGTTAGAAACTCCATCCCAATATGGAATATGATAGCATTCTTTTTCCCACATAGGATGCCCCTTTTCTTGTTCCACATGACTCCCTTGATGATGAGCCTCCCCGGTTAGTCAACTTAGAGGTCATGGATCTACCCACTTATTATTATAGGGAGGTTATGTCTCTTTCTTCCTCTAGTCTCCTCAATTTCGAATGAGTAGAGCCTGGCACTTTAAATCTTTAATTGACTGAAGGGGCACCTTCTGATTGTTCCTTTGGTTTGCCACCCATGGACAAAGTGAAGTCTTGGGATTCTATTATCGAACTTGCCAACAAATTGTCCAACTCATTATCACCTATTGATGAGCATCTTGTACCTCCTTTCTGTCATGATCCTCCCTTATGTCCTTAGGTTAATTTTGAGAGCGTGATTATCTTAGAATGTCCTTGACATGGTCAACCTTTCCGGATTTGTCTATTTGACTTTCTTTGGCATGGCCTCACATTGGTGAGCAATATGGTCCCCTAACATTCCATGAGTGTGTATATAGAAACCCTTCGCCTGTTCCCATCTCTAGGCACACTTTAGCGTGACCTATTGGACTCTGTTGCACTTGTACATGTTATACATTGGAGTGTGATGTTATATCTCTTTTCTGTTTGGTGTGTGATGGGAATATTTTACATGCCTTATTTATGCCATATATATATATATATATATATATATATATATATATATATATATATATATATATATATATATATATATATATATATATATATATATATATATATATATATATATATATATATATATATATATATATATATATATATATATATCTATAGATATAGATATATATATATATATATATATATATATATAGATAGATAGATGGTATTGTTTTTAACTTATCCATGTTTATTTCTTTCACTATGTGATTTAACCATGGGTCTAGTCTTTCTAGATGGTTTTTACAGGATAGGGTGGCATTTTTATTGCAACATTCATTGGAACTTAGGTGAGTTTTCTCTTAGTGGAATATAGGGGTAGGTCATATATCATTGTCACCATCGCATTTTGACCATTAGTGCCATATATATGCCTTAGGTCTGACCTCGTCAAGTAGCAACTTTCATGACTTCCTTTATGCATGTCGTTGCTTGGCGGTAGAGCTTACTTTCTCATGGGTACCCTAGTTAAAACCTATTTTCCATCTTGGTGTCCATGTAGTCATTTCTTTAATCCTTCTTGGAATCCCTCCTTTTGACCCACCATGACCTAGAATATGAGACTCATGTCCTCTTCTTTGTTATATTTTTTACTTTATCCCATAAGGATTCCACCACTTTTATCCCTTGTGATTTCCATATTTTGTCAACCTGTGTTTGTACGATGACCCTTGGTTTCTCTTTTCCATTGTCATCATATGCTTGGCCTCCTACCCACTTTCACTTGGTGTTTACCATTTCTTGGAGGAACCGCTACAATGAGTGGTCCTATTAGCCATCCTCTTGTCCCCATTATGTCATGAGCAGTTCCAACATTAATGGAACCAGTTGATATACCCTATACTAATCGTTCTTCCAAGAGGAGTTTTATTTAAGCTCTTTTCACAATCCTTAATTTAGAAAATATTGTTGAGTGAACATGTCTAGTTCACACTCGTTAAAGTACCTGAAGTGTCATCTACCTAGTATAATTTTAACCCTTTTTGGGACTGGGATAGACTAGTCATGAAAGGGGAATACCCTAGTCTATTGTGGCTAGGAGGTTCCCCCTTGTATACTTTTATCTCTTTTTCAGGATTGGGGTAAAACTTTATGAAAAAGGAAATTATAAAAAGAGAAGGGAGGGAACATCTTTTTCCATTAGTCATCAAAACGATAGTGTTAGTTATGTCATCCTTGAACATGGTACTTGTTTGTCTCATTCTCTCACACTTGGGTTTTAGCTTTCCTAGGAGTCATACCATCCATATGAGTCTCTTTACTCCTCCATATGGTTACTCTTCCAGTAATATGGATTGTGCTTCGATGAATCCTGTGTCATTGCATGATATCACAAAGTTCTCATTAGTCATGCTTCCAAGTCACTCTTGTGTCATGCCGCTATGTGTTCAAGGGATGTATTAACCTGTGTCGGCCATCTAAAGTATCCTATTGACCCTTTTGAGTCAACCATCCTTGTGTCAGTTGTACTTCACCGCTTCATGACTTCATCCTTTCATCACATCATCCTAGACTATTCCATGTCAATTGATGGGGGATACATCATGACCCTCCTTCAATGGATCTTCTCCTGTTGATGTCAGCTCATTATCTAGGAGCTTGATCTAGGAACGGGTAGTACCTTGGAGCTTTCAGATCTCAGTGGTAGGCTTCCTTGTGATCAACAGTGGGTTTACATAATTAGCTCCTAATTAATCGAATTCACTGGTGTTCGACATCATCTAATATATTCACAGTTAGTGGATTGTACTAGGTACTTTGGGGTCCATTTTCATCATTTTTGGATACCCTCATGCCTTTTAATGGTTTAATTCATTGCTGGTAATCAGGCAAATTCTACCATGTTTGACTTCATCTCATATATTCACATGACGTATATTCGTACCATTGGGGTTATGTCGAAGACCCTAGGTTAGGAACATCTCCTCGTATATGGCACCCTTCCCAAGATTCATTGGAGTTATGTATCATTTATGTACTTTGAGGGTTATCTTGAGACACTTCTCTATATTTCATGTGTCCATAGTCCTACTAATTTATATTGTGACATAGATCCATGATTGTATTTGTTAGTGGCTGCTCTATCTATTGAGTCACATGGATCCATTGTGTATGTCTTTGTGGCCATGATCTATAATTTCATGTCATGGATCCACAGTGTATTTTATGTTAGCCATGTTTAATACTTTCTGATGACCGAGCATTGGTATGGGAACCTCAAGGATGTTATCAACAGATTTGAGACTTCATGCACCTGAGTTGCTTCGATCTAGGTTCATAGTCTTGGCTCCTTGCTCCCATTTTGAGCATTGATTATTATTGTAATGCATTTCAGCCATTAGTTTAGTTTCTAACCTCATGAATTAGGGGACATATGTTATAATCCTATTTTCCACTCCATTATAGTGAGAGAAACCAAGTAGAAACTTACCTTAGTTGTTTGGCTAAAATGCATCCATTTTCACCTGTTATTTCACTTATGTGAGATTTATCCCTTGTTAAAAGGGTGAAATTACATAATTGACCAATTTCTCATAAATATTTTGCCAAAATATTATAATTATGAGATAATAATTATTTCATAATTGAGATAATTGAGAAAGAACTTATAATTGCGAAATTTTTTTCTAGAGTTCTTCATTCCTAAGGAGATCAACTTGACTCACTTATGTAGTAGTTGGCTAAGGGTCCTTTATTTTAGAAGTTTCCTAACTTCTCAAGCCCCTAGGTGTCTAGATACATTCTCCTAGAGTATAGAATGAGCCTATATAATCTCATCAAGAGGAAAGGGGGCAAGGGGAGAGTATCCAAAGTATAACGCGATAGCTCTGCTATCTTGGGAGAGGAGACCATACTGCAAGTTAGAGGAGAGGATATTTTTGATTGAAGATATACATTTGATACACTTCCATTTATATGGTTAATAAAACTATATGTTCCCTTCCTTACATGAATTTATATTCAGTAAGTTATATGATCATATCTATTGATTTTGATCTGACAATCTTCCAAGGAAGATCACTTGTAATCTTCATTTAGTCATGACTGTGTGCAAGGATAGAGATCTGGTGTGGATGTGTTGGATCACTCGAGTGGAGTGAAAGATCTACATCGAACTCAAAATCCTTCCTTGACATGCGAGGATTCCATGTGTGGTTCTTTATCTTTATAGAATAGATCCAATTTTTTGTTGCACGATTAGGCATTTGGCTTGGGAATTAGCTTATTATTCCACTAATTTTATTATTCTCTATCTAGTGATTTGATTTGGACACAAGATCACGATGAAATAGCTCCTTGCAAAATTACCTACAACACTTTGCTTTCATGGTTTCTAAATAATCATGCAATCTGAAGAATTTCTTCATACCAAGCAACTATGCTTCCGCATCCTATGATTTCTTCATCTCTCCATGAAAGGTATGTGGCTTTGCCTTCTTAAAATCATCTAGAAATTATCCCCTATCACTCCTTGTATAAGGATGATAATGATGATGATCATGATGCCTGTCAGAGTCAAAACAAGAATAGTGCCTGTGTTAATCACCCTCCTACCCAGAATGTCCAACAACCTTCCAAATCTAATTGTGTCAGATCTATCTGACTTGTGTCTACTAGGAGACCTACTTCCATATGCCTCATTAGTTTTGTCCTCATTTCCATGGATAATTTGAAGTGGTCCCTGTTGCTGCAAATCTGACAAACTCTGAAGCACTATCACATTAACCTCTGCTTATTTCTCTTATGCCTGCATTATTTTGTCATTGTCTGCTTTACAAGTCCTTATTTCTTCCTTTAGGCTTCTCAATGTGTCTGCCAAATTAGAAGAGTTCCCTGCACCATGATGACCATCTGATGCATAGGGATATTCTATGTACTTCACCCCCTTGCTAGCCGTCTAATGTCTTTCCTACAAGGCATGCTATGTCAGCTAAACCAAATGACAATAAGAAAACGTACCTTAGCATAATTCAGGGAGGATACCTTGTCTGCAATATCATGAAATCAACATGGGACATGTACAACATAATCATAAAAACATATATACATATATAAAATAAGTGTATCAACGCATAATGATCATTCTAGCTAGGGTCCAGTCATTAATGCAAGGCCATATAAACAATGCATGATATGACCTCATGCATGACAACAACCATTACTCCATTACACACATTGCCACAAGCAACTATCAACATGCATAAGCAATGCCTAATCAACTACAGATACGTATGAATGCATGTAGTCCAGTATAAGCTATCAATTCTTATAACAAACCTACAAGAATGATACATGTAATCAAACAACCAAGAATGTAGCCTAACATACAAGGATGTTAGTAGGCGACATAAAATCAACATGTAAGTGACATGTAACCATATGCAGTGAGTCATATACTTCTGACGATGCATCCCACAAAATCACATCAAATTCCTCATGAAAACCTCACTACAATCATGATGAGTATGATGCAATGAAACAAGTACATGGAATGCAAGTTTGAGAGACACACATGAAACTGACATGCATGCATGACCGAGCACTTTCAACTAAGGAGAGTGCAACCACACTTTGATACCAATCTGTAACACCCCATCCTCCCAGGTTTACCCAAGCAAGTGACCACCCAAGGTAAACATCCGATGAGAGAGGTTACTATAAGAGATTCAAACTCCTTGGTGATCTTCAGGAAATTGAATCGATGTAACATATGAGACAAACCCATCCACATCAATAAGAATAACCTCAGGAGACATGTTAGCCATTCAGACATCCTATCCTTGATCTCATTAATGTTCTAAGCCTTTTAACCCATGGTTGCTCTCATGCTATAAGCATGAGAGCATCTAGAACCTAAATTTGCTCTCACAAGCCTATGTGCCATCATCCCTGGACACTTTCAAGAAACCCTGTGCCAGTGTCCTCGAGATTTGAGCCAATTTTCTAGCTCAGAATCTCGGTCTCTTTCCAAAACTTGTTAAAACCTCTAGAATCCATCAAACACATGATGAAAAAACTAATAGATCAAAAATCAACCTTAGGACTAGGCATGTGCCTCCCTATAGTTCGCGAGGAACTCACTGCATAGGTAACACACCTAATTGAATTGTATGCCCTCCATGCATTGGGATCCTAATGAAACAATTGGTGCTGACACCTCATCTATGTGACACTTCCTCATTACCTTCCTAGCCAAGATCTGGGTGGCACTCTTCACCGCGGAGTCCGTAATACTCAAAATTGAATATTTGTATGACTTCTTGACAAGCTTAAACTTGTCCTTCATTCGTTCGGCGAGGTCACACTCGCCCATATTTCCACTAAATTCCGTGGCCATATTTAGTCCTGAATGTGGTAGTAGATTGATCCTATGGATCAACATATTAGTTATAGGGATTGGCTCTTCCAACCATAGGAACCCATTAGGCACCAAGCATAAAAATTGTTTAATAACAATCAAATTTATGGGCGCGCAGTGGTAATGCGACACCCATAGCAAATTCAACAATCTTACCTTTTCCACCCCATGAATCCACTTCACTAGCTCCAATGCAGTGACACTTGAATCCTTTTAGAATACTCTCTGCATGAAATTATCAATAGTCAGGTGGGGGAACTGCTCCATGTCTGCTAAGTCCGAATATTCAAGCTTTATATGGGGGATGCACGCGAAGCACAGTACTTCAAATGTGATATTCTCTGGCAGCAAGGGTGTATGAAGGAGAAAATTTCCATCGTTTGGGTCATTCGGGACCTTCACCTTACCCCGACGCGAAGGGATGTATTTTGGTAGCTTTGAGATAGGGTCTACTCCCTCGATATGAATGTCCTCTGTGCCCATACCAGTTTCTTATGTGCGCTCGTCAGATTCTAGGTTTACCACCTTGACTTTCTCCTATGCGGTGGGCTTCTCTTTCTTTTGGTGCTTCCTTGGCGACTTGTGCACCGGCTGCATCACTTTATATTTGTCCTTCTTCGTCTTGGAATCCTCTCCTTCCAGCATAGTCTTTAGCCTAGGTGACCTCGGTGATTTTGGCACCATGGTGGGCACCTCCACATTTACGACCTCAGGGGCAGCTCCCTTAGAGGCCATAGATCGTCTACAATTGGCAGTTTCCATGGGCGCCAATGTGAGGTTGTTAGGGAGAACCTAGGTTTCCTTAGGTAACTTTTCAAACACTAAACTGGCCACCAAATCCTCAAAAACCACAGGATTCATGCACAATCGATAGCACGGCACAAAAGCTCTCAAAATGCAAATTATTTTTCGTGGGGTGGCCATATGTAATTTATAGGAAAATTTGAATTCAAATCCAACCATTCCCCCCAATATCCACTCATAAATGCTAGATTGGCGGCATATTTTCAAAGATCTCGCTCTTAATTTCAGCCTTAAATTCCTCGCCCCCACTCTTCTCAGTCATTTTTTCACTGTCAAATCATGAACAGTGACCATAACGATCACTTTCTGGCTACCCTGTGCAGTCTCTCCTTCTATAGTGCAACTCCCATCATGCTTTTGCTCACATTCTTTCATCCTACACAGTGATGTAGCTCGACAGCCCACGCAGTGTAGTTTATAGTCCTGCACCTCCTTTCAGCTTCCTGGAGTGCTAAAAGTGTGCTTCCATCATATAATCATCTGGCTAGATCCCCGGTGTATGGTTTCAATCATCTTCCATTTACCTTTCTAGGAAGTGGATCTCCATTCAATTTCACCAGTTGAAATTCTCCACCATCGGTAATCTCTTTGTTGACATATGGCCCCAGCCAATGCATCTAAAATTTTCCTGAAAATTGATCAAACTTGTCATCATATAATAAAACCAAATCGTTCACCTTGAAGGTGTGCAGTTTGATGTGTCGATAGTGCCATGCCTTTTCGTTCTCCTTATGAACTTGCTAATGGAATCCAATAAAAAAACTATCTTCTTCAAGCTCTATCAGTTGCGCGATCCTCTCTTCTAGGGCTCTGTGAACCACCATTCCTGTGAACACCGCTATGCATAGACTAGGTAAAATATACACCATTGGCATCACAACTTCTACTCCATAGACCATCCTGAAGGGTTTTTGTCTAGTCAGCTTCTTACAAGTAGTTCTGTAAGCCCATAGCACCGCGGGTACAAGCATGTCCCAATCATTCCTTTGCACATTGCAAACTTTTGTCAGCACGTTCTCCGATATCTTATTAAATACTTCAACCATCCCATTAGTGTGTAGGTGATATGGCGTACTCTTCTGATGATAAACTTGGAATTCCTTTGTCAGTTCATTGATCGTCTCATTAAGGAAATGCATACCATGATCACTCATCAAAATCTTCAAGCAACCAAACCTAGTCAGCACATATTCAAAGAGGAACTTCACTGTTGTTGCCCCTGTACAATCCTTTACAGGTTGCGCCTCTGCCCATATGGTCAAATACTCCATCACGGTGATGATGTACTGCACACCCGTCTTCTTTCCTCGAGGCTGAATTGGGCCTACAAAATGAATTGCCCATTTCTTGAATGGCTGTAATGACACTTGCAGATTCAAAGGCAACTAATTCCTCTACGATGGCCTACTCGTCCCCTGACATGCATCACATTCCTTACAATAACCCTTGGAATCCTTATGCAGTTTCGGCCACCACAACCCAGCGCGTAAAATGTTCTGCATTGTCCCTTTTCTTGCATAGTGTCCTCCCGCAGATCCTCCATGAGCTTCAACGAGGATGTTGTTCCATTCAAACTCAAGCACATAACATTTTAGAATTTCATCTGAGCCCAATTTATATAAATATCTTACAATGAAAGAAAAGTGTGCCGTGCGCACCACCAACTCCTTATTTTGTTGACTAGTACATCGTTCTAGAGCCGTTCCCATCATTAAGAAGTGTATGATATCTACAAAGTGATTATCATCTATGCGCACCACAAAGAGATGCACATCAGGAAGTCCTTCCTCCAAATTAGTAGGCTCCTTTCCTGTTTCAATGCACGACAAATGATTTGGTTGTTGGGTTGTGTTAAATTCTTTCCATGACTAGCCCATGAATGTTGGGACCCTATATTAGGTTGGGTAGACCTACCTATGGTTTTGTGCATGGGTTTCACACATGGTTTTGGATGCGATGGTTTTCGTTCCATGGTTTTGGATGGGATGGTTTTTGGTTTATGGTATTGGATGCTTCAACATGTATAAATATGTATTATAACATTGAAAGGAATATAATGAAAAATCAAGCCGGTAGTCCCAGTTTTGGGATCTAGGGGAAAATATTTGTGTATATGTGTTTTATGTGTTATTCTCTTGCATTGTTTATTTTTTGTGTTTTAGAATTTGTATGCAGGGAATTTCTATATGGGGTTAAAACCTACATTTTGTATCAGAATTGTTTTGGCTTCAACAGGATGCCTTTGTTGCTGAGGGGTTTCGCTCGGGGCTATGGTATACCTTGTTCAGTGGTAGATCTGCGGGATCGATTTTGGTGGTGAAAGAAGATGGCGAGTAGTGGAAAGATAGAGATCAAGAAATTTAATGGTAAGAGTTTTGAGATATGGAAACTCAAGATGGAGGATCTGTTGGTGGATAAAGATCAATGGATCATGCTAGATCCAGGTACTAAACCAACTAGAGTGTCCAATGAAGAATGGAAGAAGTTGGATCTAAAGGCAAAGAGCACAATATGATTGTGTGCCTTAGATTCAGTATTGCTAAATGTATTAGGAGAAGCTATGACGAAGGCTTTGTGGGAAAATTTAGGGACTTTGTACCAATCTAAGTCTTTGGTGAATAAACTATTCCTATCGAAAAAGTTGTATAACCCGAGGATGAAATATGGAGACTTAGTGACAGAGCATTTGAATGCATTTAATACTATGGTAAGTAAGTTATTTTCTATTGATATTAAAATTTAATATGAGGATAAGTGCATTAGTTTGTTGTGTTCTCTACCAGATTCGTGGGATATTCTGGTTATTGCAATAGGTAGCAATGCAACTGCCTTGTAGTTTGATGAAATAGTCTCATCCTTGCTGACAAAGGAGATGGGGCGAAAAAATATGGTGGGCCAAAATGGTGATGTCTTGTCTATACGAGGATAGTCCCAGAACATAAACAAAAATAAGTCATCAAGTGGGAGATCTAAATTTAGAGGAATATTTAAATCTCCAGGAAAACCTGTAAAGGTGGTGTGCTGGAAATGTGGAAAGGAAGGGAACTACAAAGGGGACTTTAAATCTAAAGCTCCTAGAAAAGGAAAGGGATCTGATGATGCTCCTTCTGTAGAGGTGAAAACCACCTTAGATGAAGGTGGGGATGTATACTTGGCTTCTTCAAGTACAAATGTAGACCATGAGGCATGGTTGATTGACTCAGGTGCATCTTTACACTTCACTCCCCATAGAGAGTGGTTCTGCGAGTATGAGAAATATGATGATGGTAATGCCATCTTAGGGGATGATAGGAAGGCTAGAATCAGTGGTCGTGGAAAAGTAAAGTTGAAGTAGTAAGGTGAAAGGGTTAGAACACTTCCAGGTGCTGTACATATTTCTGCGTTGGCCAGAAATCTGATTTCTGTAAGAAAGTTGGATGATGCAGGTGTAAAAACAGTGTTTGAGAAAGATACCTACAAGATGGTTCGGGGAGCAATGGTATTGACGTAGGGAGTTTGAATTGCAAATCTATACAAGCTGCAAGGTAGCACTATAATTGATGGGTGCAACAGTTATGTGGTTCCTGAAAGTGGAGAAAAAAGTCTAGTGGTCTCTAGAGAGAAGACCATGCTATGGCATCAAAGGCTTGGACATATTGGAGAGAAGGGCCTTCAAATACTTCATGGTAAAGTTATGGTAGAAGGTATGACTAATAGCTCTCTGAATTTTGGCTTTTGTGAAAATTGTGTATATGGGAAGCAGAATCGGGTGAGATTCCCCTCTGGTGGTAAGAGGGTGAAACAGATATTAGAGCTTGTGCACAATGATGTGTTCGGACCTATGAAGGTTCCATCACTAGGTAAGTCTATGTACTATGTATCATTTATAGATGACTTCTCAAGGAATACATGGATATATTTCCTAAAGAAGAAATATGAAGTCTTTAACAGGTTTAAAGAATTTAAGGCTGAGGTGGAAAGCTAGATAGAGAAGAAGATAAAGGTGTTGAGGTCAGATAATGGTGGAGAGTTTTGTAGCAAGGAATTTGAAGAATTTTATAAGAAGTGTGGTATAGCATAGCGAAAGACTACTCCATACACACCTGAGAAAAATGGAGTTGCAGAAAGAATTAATAAGGAGTTGATGGAAAGGGCAAGAAGCATGCTTCGTGGTACTAGGTTAGGATAAGAATTCTGGGCAGAGGCAGTTGAGAAAGCATGTTACCTAGTCAACAGAACACCTTCATTAGCATTGGAGGATAAGATTCCACAAGAGGTATGGACTGGTAAGAAACCCTCTCTTTCACATATGAGGGTATTTGAATGTGATGCATATGTACATGTTCTGAAGAAGAAAAGAACAAAGTTTGATAGTAAATCTAAAAAGTGAATATTTATTGGGTATAAGGATAGTTTAAAGGGTTATAAGCTTTAGAACCCAGTAACAAGGAAGGTTGTGTACAGTCGAGATGTGGTGTTCAGAGAGGTGAAAAATGTTATTAAACATGAAGTCCCATCAGAGGAACCAGAGAAGATAGAGTTTGAGCTAAAGGAGGAAGAATCAGACTCTATAGTGGAAGAGGAATTAGAAGATGAAGAGCCACAAACTTTGGTTGTGAGAAGATTAGCTCAAGAAAGAAGGCAGCCAGAAAGGTATAGTCCATCTAATTTCTGATCAAATTTTTCTTTATCTATTACCGATGATGATCCCAGAACTGTGAAGGAAGCAATATATTCAGAGGATGGCAAACTCTGGAAAGAGGCCAGGGTTGATGAAATGGCATATTTTCACAAAAATGAGGCTTGGGATCTGGTGGAGCTGCTGGCTAGAAGGAAACCCATTGGCAGCAAATGGGTGTTCAGGAAGAAGACAAATGCAGAAGGAAAGGTGGAGAAATACAAAGCTTGGTTGGTAGCAAAAGATTATTCCTAGGTGCTGGGAATTGATTTTGGTGATATTTTTTCTCCTGTTGTCAAGATAGCTTCTATTAGATTACTTTTATCTATTATTGCTGCTTTTGATTTTGAGGTAGAACAGATGGATGGTGAAGACAAAATTTCTTCATGGCAATCTAGAAGAGGAGATATACGTGAAGCAACTTGAAGGCTTTGCAGTGAAGGGTAAGAAAGAACTAGTATGCAAGTTAAAAAAGTATATGTATGGGTTAAAATAGTCACCAAGGATGTGGTATCAGAAATTTGATACATTTATACGGGGACTTGGCTTCACCAGAAGCAAAGCAGATGACTATGTGTATTTTAAATTAATTGGTGAACGTGTTATTTATCTAGTCTTGTATGTGGATGATATGTTGCTTTTTGGAAATGACAATGAAATTATCCATGATTTGAAGACCCAATTGTCCTCCAAATTCGACATGAAATATCTTGGAGCTGCAAAATATATTTTGGGCATGGAAATTAAAAGAGATCGGGCAAAGAGGAAGCTCTGGTTAAACCAAAGAAAGTATGTCGAGACAATACTGTAGAGGTTTAATATGCAGGATAGTAAACTAGTGAAGATTCCTATTCCTATTGGTTTAAAGTTATCTGATGAAGAGTGTCCAAGACATAAGAAGAGGAAGAGGACATGTCCTGTGTTCCATATGCAAGTGTACTCAATAGCCTAATGTATGCAATGGTCTATACTAGACCAGACATTGCACATGCAGTGGGAGTATTGAGCAGGCTTATGTCAAAACTAGGAAAGGAGCATTGGACAACAGTGAAGCGGGTTTTCAAGTATTTGTGCGGCACTAGTGATTATGGTTTGTGCTACCAAGGAAGACTAGGATTGGACATATTTTTGGATATCCGTGGCTTTGTTGATGTAGAATGGGATGGAGATTTGGATCAGAGAAGATATACAAGTGGGTATGTTTTTAACCTACTTGGAGGTGTAGTCAGCTGGATGAGTAAGAAACAATCTGTAGTGGCATTATCAACTACAGAGGCAGAATACCTGGAAGCCACTCATGTAAGAAAGGAAGCGGTTTGGTTGCAGAGATTGTGTTCAAGTATGGGATTAATACATGGAGCTATAAGGATAGACTGTGACAGCCAAAGTGCAATTTTCTTGGCAAAGAACCTTGCTTATCATTTAAAGACAAATCACATTGATGTTCAATATCACTTTGTGAGGGATATGGTAGAAGAAAAAAAGGTGTTGTTGGTAAAGGTGGACACTTTCAAGAATACTGCAGATGCATTGAAAAACTCTATGAGCTTTGAGAAGTTTTCTTGGTGTAGAGAAACAATAGGCATTGTAGGGTTGGATAAATGACTAAGCTCTCCTGTGGCACCCTCTGGAAAGAAAAACACAAGTGGGAGAATGTTGAGTTGTGTTATATTCTTTCCATGACTAGCCCATGAATGTTGGGACCTTATATTAGGTTGGGTAGACCTACCTATGGTTTTGTGCATGGTTTTTGTACATGGTTTTGGATATGATGGTTTTCGGTCCATGGTTTTCGATAGGATGGCTTTTGGTCCATGGTATTGGATGCTTCGGCATGTATAAATATGTATTATAACATTGAAAGGAATATATTGAAAAATCAAGCTGGTAGTCCCGATTTTGGGATCCAGGGGAAATCTCTATGTATATATGTTTTATGTGTTATGCTCTCGCATTGTTTATTTTCTTTGTTTTAGAATTTGTATACATGTAATTTATGTACAGGTTTAAAACCTACACTGGTCCTGCATTCAATCATCTTGGCTTCACAATGACTTCGAAATAATATTCTTGAAATAGTAGTAGCCATCTGCATATCTTCCCCCCCAACACAAGCTTGTTAACTAGGTACTTGAATGCAGAATGGTTTGTATACATCTTAAAGTGTTTGCCTAGCAAGTAGCGTCTATTCTTCTGGAGCGTATAAACCATAGCCAAACCTTCACGCTTTGTTGTTGAATAGTTCTTCTCATCTTTAGACAGCTTTTGACTTGAAAACGCTATAGGGTGATCCAACTCTCCCTCACCGGTCTGTGTCAGTAATTCTCTTAGCGCAATACATGATGCGTCCACATGCACATGAAATTCCTTCTTCCAATCTGGGAAGAATAGGATCGGTTTGGTGACCATATTTTCCTTTAACACATCCAAGCTCCACTGACATTCCTCATTCCAAAAGAATGTAGCGTCCTTCTTTAGTGGCTTCTCCATCGACGCAGTAATCTAGGCATAACTCTTGATGAACTTTCTATAGTATCCCGTATGCCCCAACATTGCAAGTAGTTGTTTCACACTTCTTCACACCTCCAAATTAATTATAACCGCTATCTTAGCTGGGTCCACCATTAATCCTTGTCCACATACCACATGGCCCAACAAGATTCCATAAGGAACACAGAACAAACATTTCTTCAAATGGAGTGCAATCTGATACCTACGGCATGTATCCAGCATCAAGTGTAGGCTAGCTACATCGCGCTTCACCAGCCCAAACACCGTTGAATCATCAAAATATACCTCTAGAAGATTTTGAATGAAGTCCTTGAATGCCGCAATGACTACATGCAAAACTATCGTCAACGTGTCCTTCAGCCAAAAAGGCATTACAGTATACAGAAAGCATCCACACTCAGTTTTGAAGGTTGTATTACTTCTATCCTCTGGGGTGATCTTGATTTGATGGTACCTCGAGAACCCATCAGTGAATGATTATGCTTCCTTTCCTCCTACATTATCGAACACTTCATCTGTGAGTGGAGTCGGAAAAGGATCATGCACACAAGCATCATTTAACTTCTTGAGATCTATGCATATCCTTATTTCATCCTTCTGATTCTTTTCCTGAACTACTATTGGGCTCAACCAATCAGATTCTTCAACTAGTTCAATAATACCTACTGCAAGCATTTTATCCAACTCTAAGCAGACCTTTTCTTTATACTTTGGATTGAGGTGGTAAGGCCTTTGCTTGATCAGCTTCATGTGTGGATTCAATGTAATTTTCATAACTCTGAGGTCCCCTATTATCCCTTTTAAGTCTGAGAAATCCATAGGGAACAAGTCTTGGTACTCGCGGAGCAACTCAACAACCCTATCCACCATAGCATCATCCCAGTATTCCCCTATCTTCGCAAACTTCAGCTCTGCCTCTATCCCAATGTTCACTTGTCTTCTTTTTAGCCGTGTGGTGATATCTGGGTTTTCTATCTATGACCCCTCAACTTCATGGTGTGTTGTGCATGGAATCCCCCCATGACAGGTTTTGGGGGTTGAAGCCCAAGTTTTGAGTAATGTTGTTGTAAAGACTCCGCGAATTGTGGATGCGTAGCGCAAATTGTATGTTAGAGTCATAGGGTTGTCCACCCTAAGTTTCGAATGTAGTGTTGGCCTACCAATAGTCTATGGACCATGGGATTGTATAAATAGAGCGGGTCTCTAAGCTATAAAGAAACACAATGGATTGATATAATATGATAGCAAAGCATAGAGCAAGAGTCTAAGTGTCTTGGGTCGTGGTAGTAGGAAGAGGCTCTATAGCTGAGTGCGCAGAGGCCTACTAGAGTCCACAGCTGAGTGCACGGACCCCTGTAGTTGAGTGCGCAGGGTAGGGTTGAGTCTGTAAGAGAAGGAAGAAAATAATAAAGAGAAGTTTGATCTAAATCCTATGTATCTGTTCTGATTTATTACATGTTTGATATTACTTGCACTTATACTGTTTATTTACTGTGCACACTTATATGAATTGTGAACATTGTTAAGTATAACTAAAAGTGTATAAAAAAGTTTAGTTAATCACCTAAAATGGGGTTGTGAGTAAGGGCTTGGGTAATAACACTATTCGGTCCCCGAGTAGGGCTGCGCGAAGACAACATCTCAGGCTGCGAGGTACGGGTAAGCGCACGTAGCGACGTGCGCATAGGGTCAAACCACGGACCACTTGATACCATTAGACATCTCCAGGGTGCAGACACCTGGTTCTAGCACCCTCCCATACTACTTCGGGTGAGACCTCAGTTCGCGCTCCGCGGAATGTTGCCAAAAGGGCCAGTAGTACCAGGATTTATTTGGCTAAATCACCTCTGAACCTAGGTCAGGCCTCAACAAGCCAACAAATGGTTCCATTGCCGGGATGCCTAACTTCTTTCAAATTAAGGCATGTATCTTCACAATATCTCATCATTTTTCATTTTATATAGGTGCCTCGCGATGATAGAAAAATCCGTCGCATGTACCACCAATTCCTTCTTCTATTGGATGGAATATTCCTTCGGCAGAGTCCTTGTTGTCATAAAATGGATTGTATCTTCGAAGTACCCATCCGCGACATCCACCGCAAAGAGATATGCATCAGCTAATCCTTCCTCCAGATTAGTACTTTCCTCGCCCATCTCAATGTGGGATAAATGATCTGGTCCTATGTTCACGCATCTCGGAATGACTATGTAGGACGAGCAACTGCAAAAAATATTTTCCGCACAAGGTTTTGGTGGCCAACCCTGCACCAGGATTCAAAAGCACACTGTAAGGCTTGCAATATGTGTTAAAGGACTAGAAAACCATCATGGAGGGATGAGATGCCATTAAATTGACAAATGACACTATAGCCATTCGAGAAATGGGCAATCGACTTTATGGGATCGATAAAACCTGAGGGAAAGACGGGCGCGTGCTAGACCATCACTGTAATAGAGTATCTAACACGATGGGCGAAAGTGCAACCAGTCAAAGACTACACGGCTGGTATGGCTACAAATGCTTTGTTCGAAAACGTATTAACCCACTTTGGTTTTCTGAAAATCTTAATGACTGAATGTGGAACACATTTCTTGAATGAAACTATCAGCACGCTCACAGAAGAATTCCAGGTGTATCATCAGAAAAGTAGATCGTACCACCCACAAGCCAATGGCACTGTAGAAGCTTTCAACAAAATACTAGAAACCACACTGACCAAAGTGTGTAACACATAGTGAAATGATTAGGACCTGTGTGTACCTGTCGTACTATGGGCTTACAGGACAACATTCAAAAAGCTGACAAGCCAGACACCCTTCTGGTTAGTTTATGGTCTGGAAGCTATCATGGCGATGGAATATATCATCCCTAGTCTGTGAATAGCAGTGTCGACAAGAATGATGGACCGTGAAGATTTGGAGGAATGGCTCGCGCAATTCGAAGAACTTGAGGAAGAATGGTTTTTGGTTGGATTTCATCAGAAGGTGCAAAAGCAACATGAAAAATCCTGGAACGACTGCCATATCAAGTTGCACACCTTCAAGGTAAATGACTTAGTGCTGTTGTATGATAGTAAGTTTGAAAAGTTTCTCGGAAATTCATAATGCATTGGCTAGGACCATACATGTTTGAGGAAGTCACAGACATCAATGCAGTCCAGCTCGTCAAATTAAATGGAGAACCCTTCCCAGGAAAAGTGAATGGCAGTCGCTTGAAGCCTTACATAGGTGGGATGGCTATCTGACTAGCTAACAATAGTACAGTCTTCATGCTTCAGAGAGCTAGACAAGGGCTCAGGACTATAAATACATATCGGTACGGCTATATGGGAACATTTCAGTTATAGAGGTCTCCAAGGAATGGATGCAGCAGGTTCAACAAGTAGCAGCTCAGTGCGCTGCAGACATCAAGACCATTCGAGACCAGCTGGAGGGACTCCGTGCCAAGATCACCACACTGACAGAGTGACTTGAGGACAAGTCACGATGTTTGTGTTGGGAGCCTCTTGGGCATGGAATCCCCCCATGACATGTTTTAGGGCTTAAATCTCAAGTTTTCAGTAATATTGTTGTAAATACTCCATGAATTACGGATGCGTAGCACGAATTGTATGTTAGAGTCATAGGGTTGTCCGCCCTAAGTTTTTAATGTAGTGTCAACCTACCCATGGTCCATGAATGATGGGATTGTATAAATAGAGTGAGGCTCTAAGATGTAAAAAAACACAATGGATTGATAGAATACAATAGCGAAGCATAGAGCAAGAGTCTAAGTGTCTTGGGTCGTAGTAGTAGGAAGAGGCGCTATAGCTGAGTACACAGAGGCCTAGGAGAGTCCACAGCTAAGTGCGCAGACCCCTGCAGCTAAGTGCGCAAGGTAGGGTTGAGTCTGTAAGAGAAGGAAGAAAATAATAAATAGAAGTTTTATCTGAATCTTGTGTATCTATTCTGAGTTATTACATGTTTGATATTACTTGCAATTATACTGTTTATTTACTGCGCGCACTTATATGAATTGTGAACATTGTTAAGTATAACTAAAAGTGTATAAATAAGTTCATTTAATCACCTAATATCAGGCTGTGTGTAAGTAATTGGGTAATAACATTGTTCATTCCCCAAGTAGGGTTGCGAAGGCAGCATCTCAGGTTGCAAGGTATGTATAAGCGCACATAGCAATGTGCACGCAGGGTTGAACCACAAACCATTTGATACCATTAGACATCTCCAGGGTGCAGAAACCTGGTTCTACCACCCTCCCATACTACTCGGGTGAGACCATAGTCCACGCTATGTGCATTGTTGTCGAAAGGGCCAGTAGTACTGGGATTTGTTTGGACAAATCACCTCTGAACCTGGGTCAGGTCCCAACAAGCCAACTCAATGTCCTTTTGTTTCCAGGATATTAATGTTCCTTGAATCCTCCTCTTCCTCTTCAGTGGTCACATTGTAGCACTCCAGTGTGTGTCATAGCTGGGTGGTCCAATCTAGTTGAATTAAATACAAGGGATCCTATGGGATTCTAAAGATCGCTCCTTTGACCTCCTGCAATGCTTCATCAATGCACTCAAATCCATCTTCAAAGCTCATTGTCATCAAGAATCCTTGTCTCAAAATATCCCATTCGTCCGTGCCATGGTGAAGCTTTGTCTCCAACTACCAATTCATAGGTTTTACATCCAAGGTGTGATAGAACAGATGCACCCACTCCGATTGTGGTTATGCTCCATAAGCATCAATCCATTTGGCTAAGTGATCACGCGGGTCACTCCTTCCATCATATTTCTCTGTCAATAGTACCTTTGGGTAACAAAATTGCACCCTTGCCATTATTCTATATTCGTGCCATCCATCGAAGTTGTCGTTATGCATATGCCACCATCTTGCAAGAGTAGCGCGCAACACCAAGTCCAAGGCTTGGAAGTGATGCTTCTTCGACACTTCCATTGCAAATGCATCCAAGAATTTATCAACGTCAGTTAAACCATCATAGTAAGGAAGACTTCTTACCTCTGATGATACGCAACACAATGATTTGGTCATCATGTTACATCATAGCGTAGACACTTCATGCAATATATTTTTATAGTGTTCCAATTCCTCATCTGAATCTGATGCGAAGGAGCTATCGTGGTCCCATGCAATACATCCATAAGCTATCGGATTCACCCAATCATGATCTCACATTTTTATCTTATAAATCTGGTCCAAACCATCATCACTTTTGTAATTGCGGCCCGGTTTAGTGTAGCGTTTTCCTTCTGCAGGGTCCAACTGTACTGCTACACTTAGCGATTATATTTCAAATGACATCGCCCGCTTATTAAAATTGATCACTCCATTCATGTTGATAGCCCATTCGATCCCAAGGAGCACAGGGTAGGGATTGTTATCATCCACAATCTCTATCACTTCAAAATCATCCAATGCGCTCGAGCCTTCGATATCGACTGTCACTCCCTATAATCTTCCCATGGGGATAATATTTTGTTAATTTTCCACTCTCAATTGAATAGGAGACCACTACAGTGTAGGTCTCCCCATTCTCTCCCATGTCTGTTTAGGCAAAACATTCGCGTTGGACACTAGATGCAGAATAACTTGGTCCATTTCATATTCTCCTATTTGTGATGTGAATCTCATCTACCGCCCTGTTCTTGCCTTATGCTTACCAATTTTCTTGACCACGTGCGGTCTATCAGGAGTATTACCAACACATTTATTGATCAACTCATGTAATCCCTTTATCGCCTTGCTATCTTGAAGCAGCTTCATACAGGTCCCCAAAAATGTAGTAAGCATGGATGGGTCCATTTCTTCAGATTGCTTATCCTAACTTCCTGAGGTAGAAGCCTCAACGAATATTTTCTTTGCTTCCATAAATGTTTCCCTCGCGCGCTCCAAATCAAACCCAACCTCCTTTTCTGGAGCTTTGCAGACCCATTAACCTTGTTTAGGCTACTTTCCCTTGTCTTTGCTAGTCGTCATTCCACTTCGCAACATGATGTTCACATTAGGATCCTCTTCGCGGGATTCAACCCTCATCATTTATAGATTCTGGGTAGGTTGCTAAGGCTACGACCCTTTTTCGCATATCTTAGCTAGTAATATAGGGCAGTGTTCTATCATGTGGTCAAACTAAGTGCAGTATGTGCATGAAAGCTTCACCGAGTTCGCGCATTCTTGCACATAGTATCCTAGTCCCCCACAGTTGTCAAAAATCACTTGTCCTCGACCTCTACCAGGTTCACCTCCACCTCGGCCTTGCCTGCACCCCTGAAATCCTCCTCGCACTCCCCTCCTGCCTTGATCCAGAGTCCACGTTTCTCCTTGTACTCTATATGTAGGCGTTTTATCCATCATTAGCTCATAGGTACAGAAATTATGATCACCATGACCCACCGATTGACAGAAGTTGCAGAAGAGCTGTTGCAGTGTCTGTACAAATTTTTGCAGTAGGTGACAATTGTATGTCACATGTTTTCTAGCTACCTAAAAGATAGCACACCATAGTGCAGGCCCTGTACTTGTCCCTGGCTGAACTTCCAACCTTAGAGGTATCATCCCTCCTAGTGCAACATAATTCACGAAGAATGGGCAGTGATCTTTGTCATGCCCATGAGTTTTGCATTTCGGGAACAAAACTTCTTCTTACACCTCTGGCCAAACTGCTCTATCCTTATTTAGACTTTGAAACTCTAGGAAAAGGTTCTACAACTATGCATGGATTTGATGAACTCCAAAATTAGCATCTTGCATCGGTGTCTCATGCAATCTCATCACAATCTCCAAGGCTTTGACCTGGGTCCCAATCTTTTGTTGCGATAAAGCAACCCTCAGATGAGGCAAGAGTGAAGCCAGAAACCATTCATAGTGTTTTCCATCCGTAAGATACATGTTAGCTTCATGGATCATGCACTTCAATCTCTAATCCAGATCCTAGGGTGTTTCGCTAGGATTCATCATGATCTCCTTGAATCCCACAATTGATTGTGCTTCATACATAGGTCTATTGAACTCCTTATTCAGCGTGGTCTGAATATATGCTAATGAAGCCATCCAGTTATCAGTGCAGTACTTAATGTACCATGTTAGTGTGTGTTCCTGTATAGTAGTGACCAATGTTTCTTTCTTCATATGATCATTCGTTATACCCTGAGCCTCCCATATGGCCTTTGCGACGAACCAAAATTGGTCCAAACCCCCATTTCTTGAACCCTTGAAAATGAGCAACTTTACTACATTCTCCATATTCAATGGTAGCAGAGGTGGTGGCGGTGTGGGAAAAGGGTGTGAGAGAAGGTGTATGATATGGAGGTGAATGCAGAGGTGGGGTGGGTGGATGGGGTATTCATGGGAACCCTCATCTTATTAACCGACCAACACTCTGCGGTGAAGCCTGTGTTGTTTCCTCATTGTCAGTTAGAGGAGGTTCAATCAACGGGCTATATTCAGGGCCTCTTCTCCCTCTATCCATGAGGATCTTTCCACTTCGTGTAGCTCCAACCATCAAGGTAACTGTATAACCCGATTTTCACACAAGAGCCTCTTAATTCAAATATTTAAAGACTTTAACTACTTACCTTGCGGTCCCTTAAAGAAGCAGCACTCTGCTTCGCTGTAACTAACCGAAGTATCAATCACAAACTCTGTCACAAATCCTTCTCTGATACAATCAAGCTAGTGATGAACAACGCGTACGACCTTATCTTCCAAGGCTTCCAATATCTGCAATAACTCTGGGGTCCACACTAATGGACAGTTAAGCCTCCACCTTCCTTGCCCATCTACCAATTTAGCGATCCACTCATATAATTCAATTAGGAAGGAACATAAGAAGATTTTGTGTATCTCTGTGTACATGTATCTATCCAACCACTGTTCTTTCACCAATCATGGATTTCTATTTTCTTGCACCGTGAATTCATGGATATTTCTATCAAACAAATCTTCTATTTATTTATTAGTCAGATTCCAGTGATGTGACATCACACATCACTTTATGCAGATCCTGGTCTGAACAATGGAACCATTTGTTGGCTTAGAGGGCCCTGACCCAGGTTTACTGTTAATTTAGCCAAACAAATCCCTACACTACTAGCCCTTTCGACATAAATCCATGGAGCGTGAACTGAAATCTAACCCGAAGCAGTATTGGGGGATGCTAGAACCAAGTTTCTGCACCCAGAGATGGTAGTGATGTCGTTTTATGCCCTAACTCTGCCTTCACGTAGATCGATAAGCCTTCTAGGGCTTATCAATATACTTCTCTTAATCAGCCTCTAGGCCTTGGCGAAGGTCTATGACTGTCTTTTGCGGACCCTAACCTGGTGAATCAACCACTTACGCACTTATGTAATTACTCTTACTTCCGTATTTACCCAGATTGGCTTAAGTATCTGATAACTTCAACATGGATTAATATGTTCTTTGCATAAATAGATATTATCACTTGTGTCATATAACAATGTAAAATAGATAGATCTGCACATCAATATAGAATTAAATCATGAAACCATTATTCATCATACATAATCGCATTTATTCATAACAGAAGTACATAAATCAAACAAAAATATTTCTATAGTAATCTTCATTATTATTACTTCAGATCTTCTTACAGGCTTTAACTACCCTGTGCACTTAGTTGTAGGGGTCCGCGAACTTAGCTATGGACTTCTACCCTAGGCCTCTGTGCACAGAGCTACAAAGCCTCTCTTCTATTCTAAGATTCTTTGCTCTTAGCTCTTACTGACCCATCAATGACTTCACCCCCTTAGGCTCTTCTAAGACTCTCCTTTGTATACGATCCCATGGTCCACAGAACATGGGTAGATCTTCTAAAGCTAGCACAACTTACATAAAATAAGGGAGGGAACTGTTTTTTGACACTTTACATGTATGTGCTCCGCGACCATAAATGGCAAAGACTTTACACTTTACATACAAAAACTTGGGCTTTATACCCCAAAACTTGGGCTTTTAACCCCAAAATCGACCCTAGGGGACCCTGTCCCAACAAAGAATTATGATGATCTAAACTTCCTGTCAAAAAATAAACTCAATCCAGCTTACTGTTAGGAGATATTAAAAAAATATTAGTCACGGCGGAAGTGTTGCGAAAGTTGCTGTGAATTTGATAAGAAAACAAAGATGGTGGTTTGAAGCTAGGTTTTCAGTTTTGTGGTTGTTTCATAGGTTCATAATATTTACAAGGACTTTCCAATATGACCCATTAGTTTCATATTTTTCAGTGGAAGACCACAAATATATATAACTTGAGGCACTACGAAAGTTGTTTTGAAACTCGAAGTTTGCAGCAAATGTTGCATTTTCACACAGTGTTTCTTTTGCCTTGTAAATTCAAATTTTTGGCTTCCAAAGGTTTTTTAATGATGTTGATAGGTGGAATAAATCCTTAGGATGGTATGGTTAGTGGCTTATTTTGAGTATTTCTAATTTTATGATGTATTAAGTTCAAAACTGCATTAGGTAATTAGTTCCCATTTTTAAGAAAAATAGGTGAATAGTTTGATGTATATAGCTGATTAACTAGTTTCCTTTTGAAAAATTCAATCCTTGAGTGCATTGTATTTTCTAAATATTTTGCCAGTGAATGAAGACAAAAGGTGATTTGCAGGGATTCATGTGTCAAATCTTGATGGTGTTGTGCTTCTTTCTAATTGTAAGTTTGCCTTATGCCTTTACATATCTTGAATGTATGTCTTCATACTTGGAAGAACTAGATGTTTAATTCAGAATTCATCTTAATGGTGCTATGATTTAGCTTTCCCATCTAATCTATGTTTTCCTCCTAAAGCAATATTTATAATTCATCTACAATTTTGACACTCTAATTGTTCTTTCCATTTTTCTCACACTCACCTCCTACAATGATTTATCTTAATTTCATCACCAAGATTGGACTCTACCTTTCCCCTATGGAAAAACCCTTTCTCTCTTCACCATATCACTAGAAAAATAACAAATTTGACATGACTCCATGCCTAGTGGATCTATAACACCCTCCTCCCACATTTACCCAAGCAACCAGCCAGCCGGGGTAAACATTTGATGAGAGGCCACTATGATATATTTACCTCCTAAGTCACATTAAGGAAGTGGAACCCACAAAAACACACCATATAGACATTAATCATCAGACAAAAACCCTCACGAACCAATCCAATAGTTTGGAAAACTTACCTTGGGGTCCCACAAAACTTTTGGACAACTTAAGCCTCAGTCACTCCCATGCTATAGGCATTAGGGTGACCAAAAACCCTAAGTCGCTCTCACAAACTTGGCTACAGTGACGAGAGACCAAAACTATCAGTGCTATGCCAACATCTCCAACATTTGAGACACCTTTCCAAGCCCAGAGCCCAGGTCACTTCCCATAATCGAACCATATCTTTAAATTAGTAAACTAACATGGAAATGAGAGTACTAAAGAAAATACTTTTTCAATACCTTGACTCGACCCCTACTAGCCACGATGGGAATTTCATAAAAAAATATTGCAAATGTGTAATCTACAAGTGTAATTAACTATTCTAAGCATAGGGGTATCATACATAGATGAAAATCGCTAAGAACCATTGATGCCTCAACACATCAACTACGTTTCCATCCACTAGGTCATAGATACATTGATCATTCAATTACAAGTAAAAACATGATGAGAGCCACACATATCTGTTGTTTTAGAACATATACATAACCGACATGATAGGATAGAAATATCAATGAAACCATAACCATATACACCACATATGATCCACCATAAAATTCATACAAATACCAGGAGAAATAACCTTTCATTAATGATGTTAAATCCAAACCTGGGAGGGGACTTCCTCATTCCACCTGATCATAGAATGGCTGAGCCAAATCTCTCTTCAACCATTCACCCTCATGCCATATTCTAGGCATGAATGTGGGATCTCATAGAACACATCAATCAGAAAGCATCCAGGGATTCTAGAGGCCATCCACCTCAACCCATCAAACATTGATTCCACCTCACGTTCAAACATCAGAAAACCATCATCAGATCAGTCTCTATCCCATCCATCTAGAGCTCCATATAATTTTCCAAACCAACACTCTAGGACTAGTAACTCAAGCCACGACTACCACTGGGATCTAGATAATTTGTCCAAATAAGGCTCCAGGACTAGTAGCTTAACCCACCAAGCAATCCAAATCATTTTTCCAACCAAGGCTACGGGACTAGTAACTCAACCCATGTTGTTATAGGGGTTCGTAGAGTTTGTCCAACCAAGGCCCCAGGAAATAGTAACTCAACCCAAGCTAAGGAAACATGAGAACCAACCAAAAACAAAAAATGAAAGTAAACCCACAATCACCATGGCTATCTAGGAACTAGAAAGGCTAGGCAATCCACTGCCATTCTAGGAAATACTCTAGGTCGATGACAGATCACAACTGAGAAACGACATGAATGTCCCATGCATGCCAAAAACTAGTGAAGGAAACATACATGCAACTTGTACCTACAAGAAAATATTATGTAGCTAATGATCCTGATGCCTTCTTGTTCTTTTCTACTCTTCCTTTCCCTTCTTGCTCCAATAATCCATGTATGCCACACCCACCAAGAGTGCTCCAAGAAAACTCTAAGTCTCCAAGAGTATGAGAGAGAGATCTCCAAAACATAACTAACAAAAGGTTACCAACTGATCCTCAGAAGACGTTTTATGAATGAAGCCTCTATTTTCTTCATTTTCCTTTATTGTCCTTCATTTTCCTCCTACATGCAACCTGTGACCTTTCACTTCCCTTTTCTCCTAATTTCCATTATTTCCATAAATAACTATTCCAAAATGCCATTTTTCCTTTCCAAAGCCTTAGCCATTTCCTTTTCCAATTTCCTTAGCTACAAACAATCATAAGTGATCTCCATCACTAGGATTCTTCCAAATATTTAGCTTGGAATAAGCATCCCATCATCCGTGGTCATTATTTTGTCCTTATTTATTTTTATTACTTGTAGTTTTCACCACGCAAGTTACAAAACCCTCCTTCTTGGGGAAACACCATCCTCGGAGTTCAGTAACATCTATCACCATAAAACTGTTGCAAGAAAAATATATATTTTTGATGGAGCTTTATAACTTAGCTCGATGCAGTATTTACAATGATCACCCTACTGAAAGAAAACCAACATGACAACTTAATAACATGACATCATAAAAACATACTGCATACTGGAGCTTTATAACACAGGTCGTGGCATTATTTACATCCATATACATATGTACATAAACCAAGCTCATCAAAACATATACCAAAACACCAAACCAAAACTTATTTTCCTCAACTGACAAACAAGGAAAAATACATATCCCTCATCTAATCCGCCATCTCCCATGTAGCTTCATTAGGCCCAAAGTGCTTCCATTGCACCTTAACTTGCTCGATTTCTTGGTTTGAGAGCATGAGCACCTTTTTCTATAATATACACTGAGGCTTTGGCTAGAATTCTCCATCTTGTTCCACCTACAATATAGACCAGTCAATCACATGATCAACATATTTAACATAATTCTTAAGCAAAGATACATGGAATACATCGTGGACTTTCACTATCAGAGGTAGTGCAAGTTGATAGGCTACTGGTCCAATCCTCTCAATGATACTGAAGAGTCAAAAGCATGGTCCTAGCTTGGCACATGATCCAATCTGCAAGGATCTCTTCTTTGGTTTGATGCACAAGTACACCTGTTCCCCATCTTGGAACTCCTTGAACAACCTATTCCAATCTCCATAGCTCTTATCCCTATCTTGTGCTATCTTTAGATTCCTCTTTATAACCTACATTTCTTGTTCCATGTCTGCCAACATATCTGGTCCAATCAACACCTGGCTAACTGAATCACTCCAACTGATGGGAGTGTTACAACTTCGCCAATACAATGCCTCAAAAGGAATCAACCTCAGTGGCTCCTGATAATCGTTGTTGTATGTGAGCTTTGCCAAGGGGAGATAATCTTCCCATTTCCGTTGCTAATGCATCATGTGCACCCTCAACATGTCCTCCAACTTCCTATTGACCCTCTCTATATGTCCATCTGTGTGTGGATGATAAGCTGTACTGAAGGGAAACTTTGTGCTCAAACCTACAAACAATTCCTTCCAAACTTGGAAGTCAACTTTGAATCCCTGTCTGAAACAATATTCTTTGGAACAAGATGCAATCTGACCACATCTCTTATGAATACTTGTGCTACATTGCTAGCTCAAAATGTAGATTTTACCGGAATGAAGTGCACAAGCTTTGTTAACCTGTCCACAATAACCACGAAGGAATCATGTTGTATCACTATCTTTAGCAACCCTATGATGAAGGCCATGGGAATGACATCCCATCTCCCTTCTGGAATCGCAATTGGTTGTAGTAGTCCACCTATATGCTTACATTTTGCTTTCACTCACTAATAATCAAAACATCTAGCCACAAACTCTGCTACATCCCTCTTCAAATTCGACCAATAATAAAATTTCTTCATTGTTGTCAATGTCTTTTGATACCCTAGGTGACGCGAATATGGTGTCACATGAAACTACCTTGAGATCACCTTCTTAAGCTCACTGCTATTTTTCACATATATCTTGTCTTGGAACCCGACCAATCCATATTCTGTAAGACAATAATCCCTATCTTGTGCACTTGCTCCTGTACCTATACCTATACCATCACTTTTACCTAACCTTGTACTATCAACTGTACTTGTACCTATACCTGTATCATCACCTATACCTGTACCTGTGCCCTGCTGCAACCTATACACAATATGAATATATCTGACATCCTACTAACCTGCCCATGAGATCCTATCTTGTAAATCTGTCCCATAGGAGATCATAGCTGCTAAGTGATTTATTTGTATCTGTCTGATAAGAGAATTGGCCACTTTTTTCTCTTTACCATTCATATACCAGATCTCAAAGTCAAACTCACAGATCATGGCCAACCATATAGCCTACTAAGAATTTAGATTCGGTTGGTCAAACAAATACCTCAATCCAACATGATCACTCGTAAGCACAAATATCCTACCAAGAAGATAGTGTCTCCAAGTATTCAATACATGTATGATTATTTCTAACTCCAAAGTTCCTATTGTGCTTGTTTAGTTTCCGGGATTCATAACATACCACCTCTCCATCCTACATAAGGACTTCACTAAGTCTTCTCTTGCAAGCATCTGTGCACACTACAAACTCTTTGTCTAGATATGCAATATCTATCACTGGTACATGTGTCAACAATTGCCTAAGCTACTCAAAGATAGCCTCACACTCCTCAGTCCATTCAAACTTCTTACCTTTCCTTTGCAATGATGTGATAGGATAAGGAATCTATGACAACTTCCTGATGAACCTTCTATAGTAGCCTACCAAACCCATGGAAGATTTCACCTCCACCACATTCTTAGGAGATACCCACTCCATGATGGCTCTTATCTTCTATGGATCTACTACAATACTCTTCTTGGAGACAACATGCCCCAAGTAGTCTACCTCAATCTGAAAGAAACTACACTTGTTGAGATTAGCATACAATTGATGATCTCTCAACAACCTCAACACTCTTGCTAAATGTTCAACATGATCTTCTTCATTTTTAAAATATACCAGTACACCATCAATGCACACAACAACAAACTTATCCAAATACAAACACAACCCATTATTCATCATGCAAATAAATGTAGCTAGAGCATTAGTTAAGACAAATGGAACAATGAATTTCTCATAATGCCTATACCTAGTCTGGAAAGTGGTCTTGTAAATGTATTCCTCTTTGATGTGTACCTAATGATATATGGATCTCAGATTAATGTTCAAGAAAACTTCTGCTACCTTCATTTGATTGAACATGTCATACATCCTTGGTAACAAATACTTGTTCTTGATGTTCACTTTGTTCAACTTCCTATAGTCAATTCATAATCTGAGAGTTCCATATTTCTTCTTCACAAACAATACCATTGCACTATATGGTGATACACTTGGCCTAATGTGCCCCTTGTCCAACATTTCCTACAGTTGAAACTTTAACTCAACCAACTTAGGTGTGCTCATCTTGTATGGTGATTTTGATGTTGGAGTTTCCCCTTGGACTAACTCAATAGAAAAATCTACCTCCCTAAGAGGTGGAAACTCTGTAGTGTCCTCGGGAAATACATCCTTGAACTACTGTGAAATTGGGTACCTACTCAATGCATACATATCCCAAATTTCCTTACCCTTATCACTAGAAATGTGCACTCCAAATAACTTACACCCTCTCCTCCGGCTAGGCTTTTCTTGCATAGCTATCACCATCCTAATTGATGTAGCTTTCTTCTTACCCTGTAAACCTCTTGGTTCCCCATTTTCATCAACGCACTCAATGGATTTATCATAACATTCCACCTTGGTTGTGTGAAGATACAATGAGTCCATTACCAACAACATACTATATGAACCCAACGGTAATACATTCAAATGTGTCACAGTAGTCATACCATTCAAGTTAAATTCACAAGTTGTTACCCAATGATGAACTCGCTTCTTTGTACCTGTAGGCAACTTCACTAACCAAGAATTGACAAGTAATTCCTTACTCAAACAACACTTATCCACCAAGTGAGGACTAACATAGATATAATTAGATCCAGGGTCAATAAAACTAGAAATAACTTGATCACAAAGCTTACTGTCCATTTCAATGATAGATTCCTGATGCTCTGCCTTCTTTTTATCCAATGTTGCATAGATACGTGGAATTCTCTCACCAACATATCCAATAGTTTGTGCCTCCTACGCACTGTATATGTTAGGCCTACCACTCTGGTACTGTGGACATTCTCTCCTCCAATGATCTCATCCACAAGTCCAACACCACACAGACTCCTTATTGTGTTCCTCATACTAATGTCCCTATCCTCTGTCTCATGCAATGAACCTCTTAGGTGGTGCAAAATTATCCTTGTTACCTATATCGTGAGGACTTGCTCTCTTCCTGTCCCATTTTCCATTTTTCTTTTCATTACCTCTCTAGTTTGGCTTGGTCTTGGTTATGTTCTTTGATTGTTCATAGCAATGACTTAACTTATAAATGGCCTCCGCCAATGATCTAGGATCATTGAACTCAATTATATGTTTAAATGCAACTAGTAACCCACTAATGAACCTCTGAATCTTGGCATTTTCCTCTTTGAGATAAGGCACATACCTCAGTAACTCCATGAACCTACTAGTGTACTCATCATCCATCATAGATATGATCTTTAGCTCATAAAATTCTGTTGCCCTATCATCAAAGTATATTTTTGACAAATAATTCTTCTTGAATAGCTGCTCAAACTCACTCCAAGTCAAATAATCCTCATGAATACATATGACATTCTTCACATCTTCCCACCAAATGCCTACTTTACCTTTGAGACTGAATGTAGCCACTCTAGCTTTCATGTTCTTTAAATAGTCATGCAACCTAAAGATTTTCCTCATGCCAAGCAGATGCCTTTGCGTCTTGTAATTTATTCACCTCTCCATCAAACGATGGTGGCTTTGATTTCTTAAACTCATCTAGAAAATATCCCCTATCACTCCTTCTATAAGGATGATAATGATGATGATCATGATGCCTATCTGAATTAAACTTAGAATCATACCTATTTATATGCCCTCTCCTATCCGAAGTGTCCAACAATATGCCATCTATAATCATGTCATCTCTATCTGAACTGTGGCCACCATGCGTCTGACTACCATATTCCTCGTTAGTTCTATCCTCCTGCTCATAGCTAATTCGATGTGATCCCTATTGCTATAAATTCGACAAAATCTAAAGTATTACTGCATTTGCCTTTGCTTGTTTCTCCTGTGCTTTCATGATTCTGCCATTATATGCCATACAACTCCTTATTTCTTACTTTAAGATTCTCAGTGTAACAACCATATCGAAAGATTTCTCAACACCATACTGCTCCTCAAATTCATAGGGAGAGTCTTTGTAGTTAACCATCTTGCTAGCCATTTGATATTTCTTCCTACAAGATGTATCATGTTAGCTAAACCAAATCACAATAAGAAAGCATCCATTAGTATAGCTCGGGGAGGATACATTGTTTTCAAGGTCAAAAAATCAATGTGATACATGTATAACATAATCATGAAAACATATCAAGATATAAAACATAAGCATTTGACCATGCAATCATCATTCCAGCTAGGCTCCAGTCATCAATGCATGACCTCAAAAACAACACACTATGACCTCATGCATGAGAATCACCACTACATCACTAGACACTTGATCACATGAAAACATGAACATGCATAAGCAATGAGTAACCATCCACACATATGCATAAACACATATGATCAAGCATGAATGAAAAATACTTGAAATACAACCTACAAGAACGGTACATGCAGCCAAGAAAAAATAATGTAACCAATCAAGCAAGATTGTAACAAATCATACTACAACGATACATGTAAGTGACATAAATCAACATGTAACCTGTCATACACTCACGACGATGCATTCCTTAACAAAACATCAAGTTTCACATGATGACTTTACTACAACCATGAAAAACATCATGCAAATGCAATAAGAACATGTAATTCTAGGGTGAGAGACACACATGCAACTGACATGCATGCATGACCAACACATATGCCATCCACTCTGAGGGGTGAACCATGCTCTACTACCACTCCGTAACACCCTCCTCCCACATTTGCCCAAGCAACCTTATAACTAGGGTAAACATGTGACGAAACGCCACTATGATATGATTCAACCTCCTAAGTCACATTAAGGAAGTGGAACCGATAGAAACACACCATACAGACATTAATCATCATCTACAGGATCCTCAGGAACCAATCCAATACTTTAGACAACTGACCTTGGGGTCCCACTGAAATTTTGGACAACTTAAACCTGAGTCACTCCCATGATATAGGCATGAGGGTGACTAAAAACCAAAAGTCACTAGGATTTCCTACTAGCAACCAGAGACCGAAACTGTTAGTGCTATGCCAGCAACTTTGGGATTTGAGCCACTTTTTAAGGCCCAAAGCCTAGGTCACTACCCAGAATTGAGCCATCTCTTCAAATCAATAAAATAACATGGAAATTATAACACTAAATAAAATACTTGTTTAATACCTTGACTGGAACCCTACTAGTCATGACAGGAATTTCATCAAACATATTGCAAATGTGAAATCTACAGTTGTAATTAAAATTTCTTAGCATAGGGGTCTAATACTTAGCGAGAATCTCTAAGAACAATTGATGCCTCAACACATCAACTACCATTCGATCAATTAGGTCATAGATACATTGATCATTCAATTATAGGTAAAAACATGATGAGAGGCACACATGGTTGATGTCATAAAACATATACATAACCAGCATAATATGGACATAAATATTAATGAAACCGCAACCAACACACCAAATATAATCCACCATAATACTCATGAAAAACTAGGATAAATAACCTTTCATTAATGATGTAAAATCTAAACTTGGGATGGGACTTTCATAGTCCACCCAACCATAGAATGGCTGAGCCAAATCTCTCTTCAACCATTCACCCCTGTGCCATATTCCAAGCATGAATGTGGGATCTCGTAGAACACATCAATAAAAAAAAATCCAGGGCTTCGATATGCCATCCACCTCAACCCATCAAACAATGATTCCACCTCATAGTCAGACATCCCAAAACCATCATCAAACTCGTCTCTATCCCATCCATCCAGGGCTCCACAGTGTTTGTTCCAACCAAGAATCTGGGACTAGTAACTCAACCTACAGCTATAGCTGGGCTCCAGATCATTTGTCAATTGAAGGCTCCAGGACTAGTAACTCAACCCACCAAGGGCTTCATAGAATTTATCAAACCAAGGCTCCAAGAACTAGTAACTCAACCCAAGCTAAGGAAACCTGAGAACCAACAAAAAAAAATAAAAAAATAAAATTAAACCCACAATCACCATGGCTATCTAGGAAATGGAAAGGCTACATAATCCATTTTCAATCTAGGAAATCCTCCAGGCCAATGGCATATCGCAACCAAGAAACCACATGCATATGCCATGCATGCCAAAAATAGTGAAGGAAACATACATGCAACTCGGTACCTACAAAAAATCTGATGTGGTTGTTGATCCCAATGCCTTCTTGAACTTTCCCACTCTTCATTTTCCTTCTTGCTCCAAGAATCAAGGTATGCCACACCCACCAAGAGTGCTCCAAGAAAACTCAAGTCTCCAAGAGTATGAGAGAGAGATTTCCAAAACAGAACTCACAAAAGGTTACCAACTAATCCTCAGAAGTCATTTTATTTATGAGGGCTCTATTTTCTTGATTTTCCATTATTTTCCTTCATTTTCCTCCTCACATGCAACCTGTGACCTTTCACCTCCTGTTTCTCCTAATTTCCATTATTTTCATAAATAATTGTGCCAAAAATGCCATTTTTCCTTCCCAAAGCCTTAGCCATTGCCTTTGCCATTTTCCTTAGCCACAAACAATCACAAGTGATCCCCATCACTAGGATTTTGACTAAAATTCATCTTGGAATAAGTGTCCGATCATCCATGCTTATTATTTTTCCTTTATTTACTTTTATTACATGGAATTTTTACGAGGGTTGTTACAAGATCTATCTCCTTTCTTATCAGCAATCCTTTGAAAAAATATATCTTATTGAGCTCTATACCTAGTCAAATATTAGATTATTTGAAATATCCAAGTGAGAGAGCCCTATCCAAGGCTGGCAAGACTAGATTCTAGCCTAAAAGTGGTTTGTGGTTACCTCTGGAATTTCTCTCCTCAGCCTAGGGAAATTTACAAAGTGCTAATATTATGGTGTCATTGCTAGCAAACGAAATGTTTCATCTTCTCGAGGAAAGATCATAAAAGTTTCATATCTGATTGTTGATCGTGGACAATATTCAGACATAATGAGGTTGTACCATTCACTTGGTGACTCCAATCAATGTTACATTCAATTTCAAAGACTCCACTAGAGAACAAGACTTGTTTACAGAGGAATGGAAGGTCATTTTAGAAATACCTGGCATAAAAGCTTCAATTTCTTGTAAGACATATTATTCTTCTTCATGATATACCTCATCCTTTTCCAAGCATGTCAAAAGGATTTTCCTTCATCTATTGTATCTAAATGAAGAATACAGATCTGCACATGATTCCCCTTTTAAAATTGTATATCATTCCTTTGAAGCTGCAAATGCATCTCCTTATTGTATTGGTGATCCTAAACAAGATCCAAATGATAATCATAGTCAAGCTAGTACAAGTCCATCTAAAAAAACCACCGTCATGACTACTTCCCGATATGCTCCATTAAATCTGCAAGCTCCTTTACATGATTTACCACAGAACTATGGTCAAAGGTTACCTCAATTTGATGGCACTAGACCCACTACAACACAACAACACATAGACAAAATGAATGACTTTGTAGATCTTGAAGAAGTTGATCATGATGATGTTAAGATGAGGATTTTAGCTCAAATCTTTTTAGGAGAGGTTAGGAAGTGGTATAGAAGTTTGACAACTAGAAGTATTACTAATTTCCAACAGTTTGAGCACACTTTCCTTGATATATTGGAGGTTAAAAGTAATCATGAGGGCTTCACTGGGGGAGCAATACCATACCACGTGAATTCATATTGGGGGAAATATATTGAGGTAAAACTGACATAATATATTCGGGGATATATAGAGGGTAAAGGGTTTTTATATTAGCAGGTATAAAAATGGAGATCAAAGTTAATAAAAAAATATAAATTGGTATAAAAAATGTTAATGGAAAAATGGATACCTACAATATCTAGTGAATGGTAGTTTTTTTTTTTTTTAATTGGGAAGGTGTATTCAGTTTATGTTGGTAGGGGGTTAAATAATGTGATTTTTAGAGACATTTTCCAATATGTAGTTAAATTAGGGATATTATTTAGTATGCCAAGAATGCATATGATATGTCAAAGGTTCATTGAGTGAAGCCCCCATGAAAATAAACCTTTTCAAATTATGGTTGAGTATAGGAATCTAGAGAGGTAAATGGGAGAATCAGTCCAAGAATTTCCCAAATAGATTCCATAAGGTTTACAATTCCATCCCAATAAACAAAAATCCTCCCACGGGATTGGATCTACTTCACTACCTGGATGGATTTGATGAATAATTGGCCTATTATTTGCGAGAAAGAAATCTAGAAACTCTTGAAGATATGCAAAATGATGCAGTGGGAGTAAAGGCCAAGTTGCTCACTAAAAAAGCTAAAATGAAAACAGAAAAAAGGATAGTAGTCAAGGAAGAAGCTACCACATCTTCGAATACCAGGCTGGATGCTATGATGAATACCATGGAGAAAATAATGGAGAAACTCACCTTAGGCAACAAGCCTACTGCAAGGAACCAATAACTTGCTCGATAAATCAGGAATCCAAACTTTAGAAGGCTACAAAATCAAATAAGACAAAGAGAGCAATGAAGAAGACTTCCTTTCCAAGAAAATTTTGCAGAAGAATGAGAGGTTGCTGATTCATGTCACCATGAGCTAGAAACTAATTGTTTTATATATTCACTTGAAGAGGGCCATGAAGAGAAACTAACATCATGTTCTTAGCAAGAATATGTTTACTTATAGCAGATTATAGAAATGAGTCAGCCTAGTTGTGTCAGTTATGACAACAATGAAGAACATGAAGAAGATACTGAATCGGATGAAGAAACTTTGCCCTTTTTTTTTTTTTTTCATTTCAATTAATGAAGGAGAACTTTCATACTATTATAAGTCAGTATTCGCATAGTCTTGAAATTGAACATGAGGAAGATAATGAGTTTGTTGATGGAAACCATCTACCCTTATCTTTTTCCTTATTTGAAATGTCGAAAGAAAATTATAAGATTATTTTTGAAACAGGAAAGAAAGCTGAAAAAATGCATATATTGGTAGCAACCTTATTATGTATTTGATGATCTTTTTACTTGTTATATGGAAGACTTCTTCAATTCAAAATCATAGCCAGTGAGTAACCATGAGGTTGAAGATGTAGTTGGAGAGTTGAAACATGAAGAGTACTGTGAATTAATTTAGGGTAGTTATGTGCCATTTAGTTTCTCTTATTTTGAGTTCCTTAACAAATTTTTTAAAACTATCACTAAAGCAAAGGATGTTGAGCCTATCAAATATCATATAGTCTCATTGGAAACAATACACAATAAATTACAGTAGTCTTCTCACGTTTTCAATGATCCAATAGCTAGTTATTTGGATGGTTTCTCCCGTCAAATTTCTTCTCCTTTAGCTAGCCATGAACCTAAAATTAGGGGTGATGAATACTTAGTTTGGTAGTCAGCATCATTGTTTTGTCCAACAAGGGTTTCATTATAAAAGTCAAATTAAGCTTTTCAACCTTATCATGAAAGCTATAAGATGAAATTGCATGAAAGCAAGGAGGCATATAGAGGTTTGTATTCATGGTATGTAGTCCACATGGAGACAAATTGTAATATGTCAGATGACCTGAACTTCAGTGTTCATTCATTTTAGGATCCTTTTGCAGTGCTCTTGGAGTCAGCAAGTGGACCTAAGTTCTTAAACTATGTCAAAGTTGAATTCGTTTACAAGTTTTTACTAGAGTTTTCATTCAATAGGTTTTCTATTTTTCTCACAAACAAGTACATGTAGATAATTCAACCAGTGGATAAAGTGATTGGGTGGTTACACTAGTTGTTTGAATTCATTAAATCAAGTAGCTTGTAGATTAGTTAGTGTGGGTAGGTGTGATGAATAAGATAAACACCCTGAACATTATTTTCATTTTTAGTTTGCAACAAATTTTTCAGCTCTCAGTGTATAGTTTAGTTTTTAGTTTGAAGAATGGATTTGGTTCAATTTAAGGATTGGAATATGTTTTTAGTTTGGTTACAGTTTTGCTTTCTTTCCAAAATTTAGCTGAGCGAAGTAATTTCAATTTGAGTTTCAGTTTGCATTTGTCTTCAGTGGAGAAGGTCACAGGTTAGAGAAAATTGCAGTTAGGTGAAGCTCGATGGATTAGGCTACTAGTCTATGGTGTTCTTGGCACCTCATAGCAAGGATGCCATCCCCATTAGAGCCAATGTTAGGGTCCTATATTATAGGAATCTTAGTCATTTCTATCTTACTATTCATTTTAGGTCATTTTTGTAAATACCAATCTTGGTTTCATGAATGATATGGTCTATAGGGGTCTATTTGTCATAATTCAAAGTGTGTTGTATTGGGAGGTCAAGTTGGCTAGGTTTATAGGTCAAGTTACATCAAGAAATCATGAGTAAGATCATCTTGACATGCCTTGTCATCATGAGAACAAAATTAGAGGTGTTTTGAGTAATTTTACGTGTCGTTTCATGAGAATTTATGACATCAACAAGGGTATAATGGTTAAGAGGATAGTTTGATGCATCTTGCCACACATTATGCTTCCAACAAGCTATTGCAAATTCATCATTTCAATTTGAAATCGTGATTATCACTATCAACTCCACTCCTAGCCATAGAGGAATTTATTTCCACGTTTTTTTTCATCCAAGAGAATTTGGATTGTTTTCATTTCCATCGTAAGCTTGTGGTGTGATCATGCCAGGTTGCTACGCAAAGGAGGCAGGGGCATTGCTTTTCCTCATTGCACTGCATTTCTCACAAATTGGTTGTCAAGTCTCTTTCATAGGTGCAAACTTAAGTTTATTTCAGTATCCTAGTTTTGAATTTTTACTGAATTACATGCACAAATTGAGAAAATAATGTAAAAAAATGCAAGAAACCATTTTCATTATCATTGTGTTTTCTCCATCGCTGCACTTTTTCCTATTTTGTTGTGTTTTCTCCTAATTGCCACACTTCCACATAGTGCTCCATATTTTGCACTCACCTTTTCTAAATTGTAAAGAATTCATTTTCAGCCTCCAATATAAAGATAACCAAGATATTACACTGAATTGAAGCTCCTTGTCATAAGTCTATGTGCTTAAGAAGTGTTTGAAGTCCAATTTCTTCTGTGATGCATTTCTAGAGCTACACCTATCCCTTTGAATTTTCTGCCACCAATATCAAACATTTGCAAGTTGTTTTATGGTTTTATGAAGAAGGTTTGTGTTGATCAATCTCTTATGTAGAGTTTCTTTCTTAATCATCATCAAAGGTTAATTTGGAGACTCCTTCGTGTCATCACTCTTACACTAGTTGTACAAAACACGTTTTCCTTAAACCTTAGACTATTCACTATTGTAAAAAAAACATCATGTCAATTCTAGAGGAAAGAAATCACAATGCATGCCCTATTGTCTAGTTTGAACAACAATATATCTGATATATCAACTTAGACCCAACTATCAAAATGGATTTTGAGGAGGTGGGGTTTATGAGGTTTTGTGAAAATATTGTAGGGTACACTCTACGATTGACTAAGGAGTTTGCCAAGAAACTTTATGGATTTGAGACTAACATAGGAACACTTGCCTTTCTAGTCACAAAGTTCATAATAGTGGCCACATCTAGTCATAACTTTGAACCTATTTTGAAGAAGCAGCTTTGTAACATTTTGTGCCCTAAATAGCATTATGGTTTTTGATGTGAAGTAGGATATTTTTCATTTTTTGTCAAGGGATGATGGAATGGGTTAATATAACATTGCCATTACAGTGTCAACATCATTATCAATGGGTGCATCTTGTCTGGAAAAATCCTTGACTACTTAAACTATAAAAAGAACATGACACTACACTTTTGAGAGAAGCATTGCGTTTTTGGCTACATGATGATTCGTTGGAGTTTGAGGAATTTTATGATGGAATAAATATTCTAAGAATGAAATGTTTCATGTACAAGCTTCTTCACACATAGTAAAGTCATCGAGAAACCCAAATATTGGCTGGGAGTATATCAACCATGGAGTGTTGTGCTTTTCACATAGTAACTGTGTTTTCACCATATATCTTAAACCATATATGTGTTTCCATGAAATTTTTACAGGAAATGTATGGAGTTAATATGAATAAGCCCACTTGATTTTAGGTCAAAACGCTTCACGGTTCTCGAGAAATGGGCCACCTCCACCTACAACCATTTTCAAATTTTATCAAAATATGTGAGTCAGATTGGGCTCAATGTGTTTGTGGTCAAGGGTTATGATGATATTAAATTTCTGTAAAAAAACTCATCTCAATCTGGCTTACCATTTAGGATATATTAAAAAAATACCAGTCAGAGGGAAAGTACTACGGAAGTTGCTGCAAATCTAATAGAAAAAGGGAGATGATGGTTTGAAGTCAGGTTTTAAGTTTTGGGTTTATTTCATAGGTTCATAAGTTTCACAAGGACATTCCAGGATGACCTATAAATTTCATTTTTTGATAGTAAGATCACAAATAGAAATAACTTGAGGCGCTGCAAAAGTTACTATAGAATTGGGAGTTTTGCATCCGATGTTGCATTTTCATACAATCTTGATTTTGCCTTGTAAATTCAAATTTTTGGCTTCCAAAGTGTGTTTGATCATGTTGTTAGGTGGAATGACTCCTTAGGATGATATGGTTAGTGGTTTGTTTTGACTATTTATAATTTTAATGCTTTATTAAGTTCAAAACTACATTAGTTAATTAGTTCCTATTTTTATGCAAAATAGGTAAATAGTTCGATGTATCAAGATGATTGACTAGTTTTTCTTTTGAAAAATTCATCCTCACTAGATGGGAATGGAATATTTTTGATATATAATATGTAAAAATATAAGAAGAAGGGGTTTTCTTTCATATTGGAGAAAGAGACACCTTGAGCGTATTGCATTTTCCTAATATCATATTATTTGAAAGACATAAGTGAGAGAGCCCTCTCCAAGGCTAGAAGGGCTAGATTATAGCCTAAAATTGGTTTTTGGTTACCTCTAGAATTTCTCTCCTCTTCCTAGGGAAATTTACAGAGTGCTAATAGGTGTAATATGTGGAAATTATTCTTATAATATTATTGACCAGTGTGTGGGTCTCCTACAAGTTTTAGTAGTGTAGACTCTAGCATCAGGTCAACAAAATCATTTTTTTTCAAATCTCAATTCCATAGATCTATATTTTGTGTTGTGTAAGGAATGGTCTCATTAGCTATACTACTTGAATTGATATTCCTCCACTTTACACAATATTTCACCTCTGCTATGCATTCCTCCTCATGAATCTCAAAGGGATTGGGGCCATATCTATCGATGTGTTTATGCTTGTGATGTAAGAGTAAATTTATGCATAGGGAATCCTAGTTAAGGGCATTGGTATATGTTGGTTGTTGAAATTAAATACTGCACTGAATTGCATGAAATATGATTTTTATATAGGGGTAAAATAAATATAACAAGACTTTGTTAAATAATTATGAAGATTGTGATTTTCCCTAAAGGCCATATGCATAGACACTTACTTTTATTGTAGTATTATAGGCACCGAGAATGTGTTGATATACAACTAGTGCAAGTAAGTATTGGTAAGGGTACTAGAACCTTCATGGTTAGGCTAAAGCATTTAAATTCATCATCAACTGATATGGCAGAGGAAATGACCATGGAAGGTCTATGGAGGAAGAGAAAAATTGAACATGAAAAACTGGTTCTTTTTCATTTGTATAGCTCAGGTTTTGAGCCTGGGCATTAATAAATACACGCAAATGTTGGAATTATGATACAAATGTTGTCCTTGATGGCAACTCACTCACAAGTCAATTCAGTTTTGGTGAAAGGCAACCCACAGTGCAACAAATCCATTCAGATGTAACATGGCATTGGTACAGAAGAACAAGAAGTTGGAACTAAAGTCTACTAATTGGAATGAAGAATTTGAAGGTAAAGGATGGTGAAAAGAAGTTTAAGATGTATATGCAGGTCCACTTAGTCAAAAAAACATATACACGCAGGTCCACAGAACAAAAATCACGTATATGTATACATGCACTCCCACAAGAGGAAAATCCCGTTGAAAAATCAAGGAATTTCAAGAGTAGAGAATACTAGGGGTCAATACCATGGTATTAACCCACAATATTTAGCAGAGTAACAAATATTTGATCGCGTCCAAGAATACCATGGGTCATAAGTGGTTTTTGGTCCAAGGTATTAAGAAAATTCTAAAACTATATAAGGAGGAGAAGATCATAAGGGTAAGGTGCACAAGTGAAAAGGGTTTCTAAGGAATACTTATATCTGAAGTATATTTTATATTGCAGGGGCTATGTTGGTGATTTGATTTGAAATATTGTGTGCACCTTGAATTCAATGTTGGATCAAGATCATGAGACCTGAAATGACTTATCATTGAATGATCAGATATTGGTTGGGCCAGATCTGATTGTGTACACTTGTTTTATTCTTTAAATGTGATGATATGGGTTTGTCTAAAGCGTAGAATAATAGCAAAGTTATGAGTTAATATTTGTAGATCTATATGCTGGGTTGTCTCAGTAAAAGTGCATGTACACACAAGTTCTACTCTTCTAAGTAATGTATATAGAGGAAAATCCTATACTTTAGATTTGACTGATCTATCTGATCAGTTCTGTTGGTTTACTGTTGTATGTCAATGGAGTCTTCTTAGATCTAAATGTAAAACTGAATGAATAATGAGTTTGATATCTGATTGATTGATTGTATAAGTGAGAAGGGTGATCTCTGCTAATGCCTGTGTAAATCTCTATAAATTGATTGTAGATGTTCAGTATATTGCTAGTAGGTATAGACTTGATTTAGAAGTTTTATGTTTAAGTAGTTTTGAAGGTATATGCAGGTTTTATTAAAGGAAGTATCGCATACATGCAGGTTGGGTTCAACAAAGTAGCGCATACATTCTAATGCATGATTTTTGAGGTTGCAGCTGGTTCTGAATGATGATGCAAGTTTCTGGGTTCAACAGAGTGTTTTGGTGACAGTGATCTGATTATTCAGATTAACTGATTGTTGGTTGATGCAGTTTGAGTTTCAAAGTTTCTAATGGGTCCAGTATGAAAATTTGATGAAAGGATGCCTTCATGTGTATTATTGTTTACGAGGAGCATCCAGTCTGATTATATATGAAACGTGGCCCCTGGAAGAAGAGAGAAGGTCGTAGCCTTCTGTAGGCCAGTGCCCATGTATTAGTAAACACATTGTCTAGTACAAGAGCTAGGGGGTTGCAGCTCCCTTCCAGTAGAAGTTGGAAAACGAGAGAAGGTTGTAGCCTTCTGTAGGTGGGCGCTCGTGTACTGGTATGTGTCTACACCAGTACAAGATTGTAAATAGATTTTCTTATTATTAAAAGGAGACAAAGACGACAGTAGCAGGTGGTTTTCACCCACATTGGGTTTCCACCTTAGATCTTGGTGTTCATGTGTGTTGCTTATTGTATAGTCAATTTAACGTCTTAAATTGCTCTACATAAATTATCAATCCAGGTATCGTAAACTGATGAAGTGTGGTGCACTATATGTGCTTAGTTAACCTTTCTCTTACTTTGTCCTTTTATAGTTTATGTGCAATAATCAAATAATGAGAGAATGACTATGAGACCCAGTATCCTTGCTGCTTCAGCAAAAGGACAAGATGATTCTATCACGTCATTAGTTCATTAAAAGGCTATGTGCATCACTAATCTACAATCAACTTGAAAGCAATTTATGTACAACTAATATACATGAGAAAAATAAAATAAAATGCAGTAATTCAAACTATACATTAATATACATGAAAATCAGAAAAAGAAATACAAGAAATTAAAGTGACAACTATACAAGGCAGGGGCCCCCTTCCACCTATGAAATCAAATGCTTAAAGGAAAATAAAGACATCAAATAAAGAACTAATGACATCGGCCCAGTATCTATGCTACTGATTTAAAATGAAAATGAAATGTGAAATCTAAGTGACACTACATAAAAGGGACAAATCACACTACTTTAACCTTTTCTTAAGCTTTTTGCCTTTCAGCTAGATTTATCATGTGATAACAGTTATGAACAAGTCAGCAATGTGAGTCTTAAAGCAAACTAAACCAAACTGTACTAAGTGATATTTTGGCTCCAATAAAGTTATTTGATTATGGAAAAAGAACCATCAATAGATGAACAACTTGATATCGAAGAGCAGAAAGTAAAGTGCAAGTTAAAGAAATGATACTAATGAAAATCAAACTAGAAAAATAAAGGTCAGCAACATAGACACGATGATCACATATGCCATTAGTCATGAAATCAAAGCAAAATTAAACACACTTGCATGAATTAAAATTGCATGAATGAAAAATCTAATCTACCTTACATTCTACAAAGCAATATTTACAAAATGAAATCTACTCTACTTACATCCTAGTATGCTCCATGACATCTACTTCACATCTCCTTCCATGTTGAGAACATCAAAGCTTTATTCAATTTCTTCAAAAGTACAAAGTACAAAAGCTTTAAAAAGCCATGGGACTAACAAGCTAAAAGGACTAAGAAAAGACTAAAAGGAAAGACTAGCAAATGAAGGAGAGAAATCTCCTATTTATACAGAAAGATGAGAGCCATCTCATTAATGAGAGTCCATGAATCTCTCCCTCTACCTCTAGAGTCCTAATCAAAATAGGAACTGATAAGACACATGTCTTTTTAGAGTTACAATACAATTAGGAGATGTGACACATATCCTCATGATCCCATGATTCTTTCCAACCAAATTCGAATTTGGCCTTAGAGTGCCACATAAGGGTCTTCTAGAAGCCTCCTTTCAACCTACACATGTCAACAATCTCAACCGATTTGTTAGGTATAAGCATATGCACATTATTTTCTAATGTTTAACCACAAATTCACTTAAAAGGCTTAGAAATAATAAAGATTGGAAAAACATAAAGGTGGCCCAATGATAATGAAAGTGGGATGAATGTGGTGACATAGTAGTGAAATGGAGGTGAAATGGAGGTGATATAATGGACATAATAGTGAAAGTATAATGCAAATGAATGACATTTTCAAGACTCAACATACCCCCCAACTGAAGCTATTGCATGTCCTCATGCAATATATATTACATTAACTCTTTTGATCCTTGAGCTTTGGCTTAACTTTGCATGATATCATTTGATAACTTCATATTTATGCAAAGTGTTTCACTTGAATTGCAACATGGTTGGTTCTTGTGTTACAACCATTTTTTTGTTGTTGCCTTCTATTTTGATCTTTGAACTTTGCATAATGATATTTTGATTATTGTTGCAAAGTATATCTTTATTGGATTTTATGATGGTTGGTTCTTGTGTGACAACCATGATTTTGCTTGTATCCAATTTATCTTTTAAGCACTCTTTCAAAAACCATTGTATGCTCATAATAGCAATGTAATAATTAATATATGTTGGAAGTATGTGAGCTCGTAAATATCATATGGACATGACAAGATATGAATATGAATGTATTCCCCCCCCCCCCCCCCAACTGATGGTATTGGCAATTTTATGAAATGAGGAAGAGAAATGTTTTTCCAACAATTATCATTCTAGCTTTTTATGGAATTCTATAGTTAAAAGTTAGAAAATGCCGTACCTTCACTTACCCTTTGGAATGGATGAGTTGTATGTGTGGTGGCTGAAAAATTCTGATCATATTCTTCTTCAAGTGGCTGAACAAGAGGAGTCATGGATAGAGAGATAAGATGGCTTTTTATTGCTTCTACTAAAACTTGCTGAATCTGCTCCAAAATGCTGAAAATAATAGTCTTCATGTCTTCAAAACTCATTGGCACAATTCCTACTATGTGAAAAGATGTTTTGATGTCGAACATAGTAGGAAATTGTTGGCTTAGTGGCCATTAATGGATGCCACTAGTCAACACGAGAACTCTCACCATTGATGACAATGAGAGTCAAGATGCCCAAACACATCTTGCTAGGTACAAATGAATTTGCTGATGTCGAGTCACCTAGAAGACCTAACGAACAAGGGACATTAATGTATTCCCATTGTTTGTCAGCATGAGGACTTGCCATTAAGGCATGCAAGCCTCAAGGTGTTTTTACAAAGAACTTGGACTCAAAGGACTATGGACTCAATAATTTGCATTGAAACAGGGCTTATTTGCAGAATGAAAATGACAAGGAATGGAAAGTGAAAATGGGAGATGGTAATGGAGAACAGAAATGGCAATGGCAATAAGCATGTGAATGAGCCTCTTGCTTTTATTTGTGGGTTATGAATGGACAAAAAGAGATGGAAAGTGTATGTGAATGAAAATGGAAGATATGGAAGAAAGTGAGATGAATGGTTTATTATGAAGTATGGATGTGATGGATGGATGTGATGGAGACAATAGTATCTGAAAGTTTTTCAAGTGTTTGGATCTGATTTTACATCAGCATATTTCCTCTTTGTTGCTGATCATCGTCTTATGAAACAAATTGGTCCCTTAGAGAGACACCATTCTCTTGTAGTCATTTGTCCTTCCTCCTGGAACCTGCAAAAAAAACTAATACTTCTTCTGCAATGGAATGTAATATTATCAAAGGAGAGAGGTGATCAATCTCTCTAGTTATGATATTTACACACAAAACTAAGAATTTGTATTAATGAAACAAGTTCTCAAAGGAAAAATCAAAAGAATTTATACCTGCCTTGGAATTGGTGCCTCAAGTTGATGTTGCTTATTTTCAGCAATTTATTTCATTATTTGCCATTTCAAACTCTAATGATATATTTCTCATTGCATAGATCTTGTTGAGATGTTTCCAATGGTACTTAAATCATCAAAATCTGATTTTGTATGAGAAAGATAGGCTGATTTGAACAATGAGGTTTTTCTGGCTGCGGAATTGGGGAACAGCTCTGTAGCTAAAAATCTTGAATAAAAAGTTAGCCATTCATCTTTCATTATCAGTCCAAAATTAATCAATACCTTCAGAAAAGTGAGAAAATAACGTGTTCATTTCATTGATTCAAAATTATTATTTTTTTCTTGACATGCAGCGACTTAGTGTGGCGACTCAGTGTGGCAACTTTGTGATAACACACAATTTGACTTCCCTTTTACCGGGGTCTTTTTCATCAAATTTGGTCGAATGAATAGGACACCATCCATGTACCAACATTCCCCCAGCTACCCATGTGACTTGTTTTGCCTGATGACACCTGCAACCTAGAGTTCAACAAAACAGCTGCGGAATTCTGGGATTGGCTGCGGAAACGCTGTGTGAGCTGCGGAAACACTGTATTGGCTGCAGAAAGTGCAGAGTGTAGAAAGTACTGTGAAATGGAGTGGCTGTGTGCGTGGAAGAGGAAAAAAATGTGGAGGAGTGAAGAAATCCCTTTATTTCTAAATGGTTATAAATAAATGTGAGCCCCTGATCGAAAAGACTCTCTCTCATCCACGAAAGATTAACCGCAACAAAATCCATACCATAATGTCATATCCATAAAAAAATAAATGATAAAAGAATGGCCGCCTCTCCCTGATCATTTAAAAAAAGGACCAAACAACAGACGCCCTAAATCTCAGTAAAATCAAGAGGTAATTGGCTCACCGACAACAACCCATGACTACCACATTCAGCAGGGAAGACACACTATTTTCTTCTTCTCTCTTTCGTAACTGGAAACGTCTATGGCATGTGTCTGGACTGGCCCTCAAGTAAATAAATCCATCGAGAACAAGCCTATGTAAAACAGAAACAACTGGATCAAACCATGAATCATAGATGCTAAGCTCCATCCCATTTATCCACTTTGCCTCATGAACAGCTCGCACAAACACCATCTGATCACTGAAAACACTTCTTTCCATGAGTCGTAACGGCTTTAAGCTACCTGCAGACTCTCGCTCTTGCATCAACATAATTTTACATAATCTACAACTCCCGTGCATTTAAATTCTTGAAATCATTTACAGTGTCGTATTCAATTCAAACTGTTTGTTAAACAGGTGTTGGATGAATGTTTTAAAACAAGAGATGTGTAATTTGATTGATGTCCAGCACATATTTGACTCCTAATTTGATTTATCTTCTTCTGGCACGCTGCATTAAATTACTACTGTTCATTTAATTAAAACTCTGTTTTTTTCTCACGCGGCACTCAAAAATACACTCCGAAGAACCGCAGATTTCTCCCAGACTGCTACACATTTCCTCAAACGGTTTCTGGGTTATCTAATTGACCCAACTAGCAAAAAAACCCATGTTTTATTTTCTTCAAATTTGCTACCATTTGGGCAAATTAAGTGTGTAAAGTTTGACATTTTTCTGTTGTTTACGTTTTTTCTCTGAGTTAATTTTTTTTTTCTGTTCTGCACTTTATGAATTTGTTGCATTTGGCTGTAAAATTTTTTGAATCAAAGGTAGGACGATTTTTCAGCGGTAGTATGCACCATGTTAAAACACATAATTTGGTTTTAGCCTCAGGTATTCAAATGAAATCCGTGAAGTGAAATACTCTGTAAAATAGATTTCAAAGAAAGATTGTTTTCAGGTACAGTCAACAGCAAATATGGGGAATGAGCGAATCAAGAATCCAAAGAAGTTTGTGAAGTTTACAATGGAGATCATGAGCTCAGCATTTTCTCTAAGTGTTGGTGACTGCAACATGCCTTAAGCTTCTATTTTCAATCTATTTGCACAGTTTATGTAGGCCTCCATAAGTTTCAGATTTTGCTATGATTGAGAAATTTCCTATGTTGACTTTCCAAAAACGTTCCAAAACCAAAGGCTTCCTATATAAATAAGATGCACAGTTCAAATGAATGCAAATCAATTGCTTACAAAGGGATGAGAATGCACTGAAACGAAATCATGAAGAGGCTAAAACATCAAATCAATATGCATATTTTTCTTGTTGAAGCCACAATGAAAAGCTAGGAATGGAGATAGCCATAGATTGTTTTTTCCTCTGAAATTGTGAATTTTTGTATTGCTTAGTCATTCCTGCATTTTCATTTTATTGCACTAACGTCTTGACTATAAGTTTGAAAAACAGAGTGGTATCAGCTGCGGAAACCGGTATCACAGCAACCACTTAGCTAAATAGAGATAGTTAGGCAATCTTAATGGAAATGATCATGGGGAAATAACTTTTATTGATGAAATGGATGGCATGGAGTGAAAAATGAAATGAAATGAAGTTTATTTTTTTCTCTTCTCCTTTTTTTCTTGAATCAATTGAAGTGATGAAGTTATTTTGTCTCCTATTTTTTCTTAACAATTCTTTTTCTGATCCTCCAGATCACACAAAGTGCAGGAGGAGAGCATACTCAAGAATTATTATTATTTTTTTTATTTTTTTTACTTAACAATCCTTTTTCTGATCCTCTAGATCACAGAAAGCGCAGGAGGAGAGCATACTCAAGAATTGTTAATTTTTTTTCATATGTAAGAAATAAGGTCTCCTAATTACACTTCCCCGGCAATGACGCCAAAATGTCTAGTCAATTTAACGTCTTAAATTGCTCTACATAAATTATCAATCCGGGTATCGTAAACTGATGAAGTGTGGTGCACTATATGTTCTTAGTTAACCTCTCTCTTACTTCGTCGTTTTATAGTTTATGTGCAATAATCAAATAATGAGAGAATGACTATGAGACCCAGTATCCTTGCTGCTTCAGCAAAAGGACAAGATGATTCTATCACGTCATTAGTTCATTAAAAGGCTATGTGCATCACTAATCTACAATCAACTTGAAAGAAATTTATGTACAACTAATATACATGAGAAAAAAAAAATGCAGTAATTCAAACTGTACATTAATATACATGAAAATCAGAAAAAGAAATACAAGAAATTAAAGTGACAACTATACAAGGCAGGGGCCCCCTTCCACCTATGAAATCAAATGCTTAAAGGAAAATAAAGACATCAAATAAAGAACTAATGACATCAGCCCAGTATCTATGCTGCTGATTTAAAATGAAAATGAAATGTGAAATCTAAGTGACACTACATAAAGGAGACAAATCACACTACTTTAACCTTTTCTTAACCTTTTTGCCTTTCAGCTAGATTTATCATGTGATAACAGTTATGAACAAGTCAGCAATGTGAGTCTTAAAGCAAACTAAACCAAGCTGTACTAAGTGATATTTTGGCTCCAATAAAGTTATTTGATTATGGAAAAAGAACCATCAATAGATGAACAACTTGATATCTAAGAGCAGAAAGTAAAGTGTAAGTTAAAGAAATGATACTAATGAAAATCAAACTAGAAAAATAAAGGTCATCAACATAGACATGATGATCACATATGCCATTAGTCATGAAATCAAAGCAAAATTAAACACACTTGCATGAATTAAAATTGCATGAATGAAAAATCTAATCTACCTTACATTCTACAAAGCAATAGTTACAAAATGAAATCTACTCTACTTACATCCTAGTATGCTCCATGACATCTACTTCACATCTCCTTCCATGTTGAGAACATCAAAGCTTTATTCAGTTTCTTCAAAAGTACAAAGTACAAAAGCTTTCAAAAGCCATGGGACTAACAAGCTAAAAGGACTAAGAAAAGACTAAAAGGAAAGACTAGCAAATGAAGGATAGAAATCTCCTATTTATACAAAAAGATGAGAGCCATCTCATTAATGAGAGTCCATGAATCTCTCCCTCTACCTCTAGAGTCCTAATCAAAATAGGAACTGATAAGACACATGTATTTTTAGAGTTACAATACAATTAGGAGATGTGACACATATCTTCATGATCCCATGATTCTTTCCAACCGAATTCGAATTTGGCCTTAGAGTGCCACATAAGGGTCTTCTAGAAGCCTCCTTTCAACCTACACATGTCAACAATCTCAACCCATTTGTTAGGTATAAGCATATGCACATTATTTTCTAATGTTTAACCACAAATTCACTTAAAAGGCTTAGAAATACTAAAGATTGGAAAAACATAAAGGTGGCCAATGATAATGAAAGTGGGATGAATGTGGTGACATAGTAGTGAAATGGAGGTGAAATGGAGGTGATATAATGGACATAATAGTGAAAGTATAATGCAAATGAATGACATTTTCAAAACTCAACACTTATGTGTGATTGTTTATTCTGTTTTTACTACATTATTTGATAAGTTATTGATGCACTGGTTATAGATCAAACACATGATAAATTAACTAAATCAAAAGTTCTCTAAGTATATGTTGGTTTCACTAATGATAGTACCGTCTACATGCTAGTTCACTTCATAGAAGTAGAATATATATATTTGTTTGGGAAATGAAAAATTATTGATTGGATAATACTGATTCACCCCCCCCTCTCAGTATTATTTCCAACAACAAACACACACATACACACATATATTCAATTTAATATAAGTGTTGTCGGGGTGGGACCTAGGGATGATATGTCCTAGAGGGTAACCATGGAAACATGGTATTGGCATGGTTATATTCTCCTTGACTTGACTCGATGAAGGTAGACGAAATGGCCTAGAGGAGGAACCCCAAAGGTTTTTTTTTCTCAGTAGTGCGATTGTCAAAGATAATGTTAGCCAAGATGAGTTGGCTGACATGCCATCTTGGCAGTTCGGCCATTGGGCAAGGAAAATTTTAAGGATGAAATTTTTTCTTAAAGTTTGGAAACCTTAGCAAATCTAACTAATCCCCAAATTGAAAAATATAAAATTTTGTTGATATCTTTGTAAAACCATGCAAATTTATAATAGTTTTATACATACTCTTTATACAATTTTGGTAATTTTAAGCTAAAATAATTCTATACTATAAAATTTGGGCGAATCATCTTTAGGAAAAAATCGAAATTGGTGAATCTTTTTTTGGAAAAACCATGGAAAATTAGCCCACTTGTGAATATTAGCCCCTAAAATTTTCCATGCCATTGGGTGGAGTGGTGCCCACTGGCACAAGTCCACCCAGTGGTTGAAGCCCAGAGAAATTTTCAACATGCACAAGTAACTAAGAGGGATGGAGTTATTCTATTGGATGAGAGGTGGCCCACTCACCATGTTGGCCTAGTACGAAAACACCTAGCCTCTCATAATGAAGTTGGGATGTGTAGGTGATAGGAAAGTGCTAAAATCATGCTATTGGTGGTGAAGAGGACCTACATGTTAAGTCTCCCATGCAGACCCTACTCGGAGGTGCCAGGGGAGAAGCCAAGTAGAGCACATGTATATCTCACAGAGGTGATGTGACCACGATGATGTGTCTCGGTGGTCCCATCCTAGAGAGCATAAAGGGAACATCTGCATGGAGGCATGGTGGTCAAGGTCCAGGTTTGACGTGTCATGGAGGGACCTACCCAAATGGATAAAAGGGTATTAGTCATAAAGTTTTGGGGTGGCTAAGAGAAGGATGCCATCAAACTACCATATTGTAGAACAATTAGAAGCTAGGGATGTGAGGAAGTGTGGCCCACCACTCCATGTTTCACAAAGGTCCTACCCAGGAGGAACAAAGAGGAGTATGCATGGGAAGCACAAGGAAAAAAGAAACGGGCTAATGCAGAGGTCTCACAGGTGTGATAGGACTAGGGCCCTAGGCTATCATGCCATGCCCTTTTGTATTTAGGAGGGAGGGTGGAGTCTTAGTAGTTTGTAATGACCACCCTCTAGAGATTGGATAGTGGGGATTCACCTAGATCTATGGTGGGAGTGACTTGTGACACCCCCCACCCTCGTGAACTCAATAGGGAGGAAATGGGGGGTGGTGCAATAACTGTTGGTTGTAAGAAAGGATGAGATAATGAGGAACATCATATGGAGGCACTGGAACCATGGGCCAGAACCCTAATTATGCCACCCCTATACCATATTAATATTTGGGTAGGCTAGTTTGGCATAATCCATAGATTGGAAGAAAAAATGGTGTGGGACGTCTATTGGCGAGAAGTTTAAAGTGGAGTAGGATGTGATGTTAGGTGGGGCATGAGAATGGATAAACCATGGAGGAACATATTCAAGGATCTAATGGTGGGCACACCCCCCTTCAGGGTTATGATAGTGGGGAGAGGACCCCCGAAAAAATCGTTGATATATATTTTGGGATCGATAGTGGATATCTCATGGAACCACCCTCATGTGATGTTAATGCAAGGTCAACCCCCACCCCTTTGTGAAAGTTGTATTTCTTCCTCGGATTAATCTTTTCCATTGGAATTGCAACACACAACGGGGTCCTCCAGGTTGAAGATGGAACCAATATCTATTGGCACAAGCAATTAAATGAAATAGTGGGCCCATTCCACATGGTGACATAACACGGGATATGTCCATATATCATATGCAAATACATCCATACATACATACATACATACATACATATATACATATGTATGTATGTATGTATGTATGTATATATCATACATACATACATACATACATACATACATACATACATACATACATACATACATACATATATATATATATATATATATATATATATATATATATATATATATATATATATATATAACCAAAGAAATAAATATAGGGAGAAGAAAATAAGTAATGTATAACCTCTTCCCTCTAACAATAATAGGAGGAATTGGGTTAAAGCTATCAGCCATCCCATTGGGAAGTTAAGGTGGGGTGGGTTGTTACAAATTGTATTAGCGCATCTTGGTTTAACACTTGGATTGGATGGAATATATCATGGGAAAGTAATATTAGTTCCCTAAGTAAGGGGGTTTCATAATAATTTTTATAAAATTAATAAAACAATTGATTTGGTGTTAAAAGTTTATTGTGAATATTTTATTACATGCACGATTGTTGCATTTACATTGTGCTCCAGCTATGTGGGCCAATTGACTATATGATTACTTTAGTGTATCATCATTGTTTGGTCATTAGCGGTTAATAACTTTTTTTTCATATTGGAACTGGATGACCCCAATGATAGAGGTTTTATGCAAACCTTGTAGATGCGTGATCAATAGTTTGATAGAGAGTGATGTGCTTGATGATTACTTTCTTATGATGATTACCTACACATGAAAGTGAACACTAGGTCTAGCATTATGATGGATGGATTATGTGATGATTGAAGATTGCATGCATACCTAAGATGCATTCATAAAAATGATAATTCTTTTATCATAAGATGATAATTGTTCATGTAGAATATGTTTGGGTAAAAGATTTGTTCCTTTGCACCTATGAAGGCATGATTGTAAACAAGCCGATATCTCTCTCTCTCTCTCTCTCTCTCTCTCTCTCTCTCTCTCTATATATATATATATATATATATATATATATATATATGATGCGATGTAAAAAGCACACATGTAGGCGCTAGAATTTTGAGACATGTGACTAACGTTTTAAATTCAAATATGTGTGGATGTGAATGATTGCATGTTCTTATGAATACTTGTGCTACTTAGCCAAGTTGCTACTATTTAATTTATGCATACACACACACACACATATGTGCATAGATATGTCAATTGGATGGGAACATCTTATGACCCATATATGATATATTGTCTCAAGAGATTAGAGGTATGACGTTGTGCATATTTTAGGGATCCAAGTTAATGATAAATACTTGGTTGTATGTATTTGTTATGGCAATAAGGATAATGGTTCATTATGAACTAGTTTCTTGAGTAGAGTGCATGTTGACTGGGAGAGTGTTACGAAAGGTGCTAACTTGAGTGTATCCAGGACCTATAATGAATCTATGTGAATATGAAAAGTATAAGTATGATAAATGTTAGGATAACATGAGATTTTTCTAACTAACCTTTGAAGTTTCAAATTCCATGGCTATTGTTGACCTTGATAAGAGGGTAAAATTATTCTTATGTTAAAAATATGATTAAATAGTAGTTTGGCCTTAGAAGAAAGGATGACATTAAATACTGTTGTTAGTATGGGTCAAAGATTGAACATTAAATTTTTCTTTGGCATGACGATGATTATGAATAATATTAATACATTTGCATTGCTAACTTTTGAAAACACACTTATGTATTGGATAACTGGTGCACTGGTTTATGATACATGGTTGATGATGTGTGACAGCTGCAGGATTACACAGTTGGCCTAGCAGGGTAAAGATGAAAACTAGCATATGTGTTGCTAATTAATTTATGAACTAATAGACAAGTGTATGTGGAAGCACATAGAAAGACTAGGTGGAAGTGAAAGGAAACATGTATCGTGGAATTGTGCAAGAAGATATAGACCAAGTACATCAAGAATGTGGAAAACGAACATCACTCCAAAGGAAAATAACCTCTAGAAACCTAGAGGTTGAGCTCAAAGACTTGGAGGATGAGTTAAATATCTATACAAAAGAAATTATAAAACTCATGAGGAAACAACAATGACTGCCTGAGTGGGAATTTGTGTTGTAAAAGTGGTTATGAGGGATGGCATGCCAAGTTGAATCGTCAAAAAGGAAGAATGGTAATAGAGGGAAGGTACCTCACAAGGCTAAAAGGGAGAAGAATATTCTCTCCTATTGGAACTATGGAGAAGAACATCTGAAAATGGATTTTGCCCATGGGATGAAATAGAAGGAAAATAGTTGCTACGAGCCATAGGCACACACAACAACAATGCAAGGTACCGAGAAGGAGGAGGGGGTGATCCCTTAAGATCCTCAACACACACATATATGCGATGGAATTATTCCCCGTGAACTTTGGGAAATATAAGAGTTTAAGGGAGCTTTTATCCTTGTAAAGAATCCTTGAACTAATTAATAAGTGTACATATGCACACTTGTATGATGGATGAAAGTTCCATGAATGTTGGGCTCATGGAAATTGAGTTTACCTTTTAGTGTTTTTTATTTTATGCCTATGCGTTGTGGCTTTAATTTATTGGCTTTATGGAATGATATCATTTCAATTTAGACTTGTGCATGACCAGGCTGTTTTCTTTTTTATCTTGGTTATCATGCTAATTTTGTCTTTTTTATGATATTGTTTTACTTGAGTTTTTGTGAATGGATGTTGTTGTGAAATTTGTGTCCTTTTGCAATGATTTCCTTTTTTTCCTCTTGCATTGGTCTTCAATTTTAAATTTTTAATTGCATGACTGGGGATCTCAAAATAAGGAGGTTGTAGTGTTAGGAAGACCATGAAATACTGAAAGGGGAAGTTATTGACATGCATGAAGGATAACATTCTAAGTAAATTTCAAGGAATAATGGAACACTATCAGGCAATGGATAGGAACAAGAAAACAAGTAAAAAAAATGGAAAGAATAATAGAGAAAAAGGGCTACATAATGTATGCTTCACCACAATCAAGGAGTCATGTAAACCCTAGATTTACTTGGAAAAAATTAATGGTTTTTGTGGCCATAATTAAGTAATTTAACACCATAGTGGGTTCCTTGATTCCATCAAATTAATGGATAAAGATACGTGTATCTAGGAAATGACAAGAAGGGAGTTATCTTAACCCTTGAATATACTTGCACATGTGCTTATATCTTGCATACATGATCATGTTGATATATATATCTATATATAGATAGATAGATAGATATGAAAATTCCATTGTGTTTCACAGGTTTGTTAGAGGATATTCAAATGGAAGGATGGTTGCTCAAAATTTAATTGATGATATGGATGGCATGAAAAAATTCCCACTATGATGAAGAATTTTTTGGGAAGAAAGAACATTTTTCTAAATTAAACTTATGTGAAAATAACTCACATAAATCTTACATTATTCCCAAGTCAAGGCTAAGAACAGGCATAAAAAAGAGAGGCAGAATGGCCAAGTTGACACGCATGGAGATAAGGTGGTCTCTAGATTAATTGTGATATTGTGTAATGTGATATGTTATGTGTGTACGTGTTTTTTTTGTACATGTGCATTTTTTGTGTATCGGAATAAGGTAAAGTTTTGTTTAGTGTGTTGCGTCATACCATCTGTATAAGTGTGTATTCTGTAATATGTTTAGGATAGGCAGGTATGGCATTGTCTAGACCTTTGTGTTGTGTATGCAAAAAGTGTTTAGGACATGAAGGTATGGGATTTTATGGGCCTATGCGATGTGTATGTGTAAACCGTTTATGAGTGGAATAGTGTGGGCCTATGTCCAAGCTAAGAAGACATGAGATTATCTATGCCTATTTAGTTGGAAAGGAACCAATAAATGGTAATGTGTACACCTCCTCTCAACAAGATACCACCTGGATGGTAGTGCCCAGTTTACGATGCTGGAAATCAGTCAACCAAGGGGGTATCCCCAATGTGAAGTGCCAATTAAACCTCACATTTTTTGGAGTAGGAGCCCAACTGGAAATGCGACCAGTTTCCATTTTCATTAGGGATTTTGCCGAGATGCCATTATTAATATAAGAGGTTATACAAACATTCCTTGAAAGGAGACAGTAAGTTGACATTGTGAGGCATACAATTGCAATGTATAAAAGGTACTTTCATGGCAGGGAGAAAGAGAGTGAGCCTGTAGAATAAAAGTAATAGTACCATCCTAAAAGAGATGCATAAGAGTAGAAGAGGATCATAACTTGGTCTCAAAGTAGTTTAGAAGACAACCACAATCATAAAACCAAATACAACACAACTTCAACAAGATAAGTACCAAAGCCACCAAAATAGTTTAATTTACTTTGTACATATGAGCAAAACAAATACCACAAGCATATAACTAATAGTATTATGATATTAAAATACATCCATGAAAATGTGTTGGCTCATCGAGATATATATATTAAGTGGAAGTGCCATGATATACAAGTAAAATGCTGGCACACTAGCGCCAATAATGGAACACTAAATCATCACTTGCTTCTCCAAAGAAAGATCGTCTTTCCTATGCCAATGATAGCATAGACAAGGTGAAATTTCAAGTCCCAAAATTTTATTTGCTTGAGTTATGAGGGTGTATTATAAAAAATGAGGTGACTTTCCACCTCGCATGTGATTCTTGACCTCCCTCATAACTCTTGAGCTTCTATAATGGCTTTTCGAATTCTTACATGACCTTTGAGCTTCTATATGAATTTAAAACTAAATAGTGACTCTTCATATTCAATGTGGGACCCTTGCTTCATTGGCATACTTTATATTTTCTCATTTTTGAGAATTATATAATTGAATTCCAAAAATGATGTGGCAATACACTATGATGGATGTGACTCTTGAAATGACTCTTGACAATGATGACATGAAACTTCATGATGATATGGTATTGTTGAGCTGCTCCATTTCCTAATTTATTTTCTTCTTCATAATTGATGTAGAATGTGCTTTGTATTCATCCTCCAAGGGCTTGATTTATATGAGTTCTCCATGCGCTACTGATATTTGATCTTCTATAAAAAGCTAGTGTCTCTTCTTCTTCATGTTTAAATATTTACTTGTCTTTGCAACTTCATAGGTGTCTTCCAGGATGGTATCATTCTTAATATCCTTCGTCATCATCCTGTCACAACAAAATATAATACTTGCAACTAAAATCCACTCATGGCAAGATGACATTTGTGTGGAAACACCTAGTCTAACATGCTTCATAAAATCACTAACTAGGCTGGAGCTGGGAGACTGGCTTAGGTATTGTGAAGTTGCGTAACTGAAGAGGTCAAGATCAAGGATTGAGATTGTGTAGTATGTAATGGAAGAGTTCCAAGGTAGGGTGATTGTGAAGTTAAGGGGCTCAAGGAGATAGGATTGAGGCTTGAAGTTTCCCACTACGTAATTATGGAGAGAGAGAGATACCTCAGGATTTTGCAGTTATGTAGTTCAAGGAGTCAGGCTAGAATGTTGAGGTTTGAGAGTGTGCAGTGCATAGAAGAAGGCTCACTGGAGTCTAATCTATTTAGTTTTGAAGCGCGAGGGGATAAGGTTGAGCACTGAGACTACGAAGTGAACAATTTTACTATTCAAGATTTGTGCATTGTGTAGTCTTAGGAGGCAATGGATAAGCTTGAGGGATGAGACCACGTAGTACACAATTGGGAGGTTCAAGTGAATGAGTGCTCCTTGAGTAGGAAGTTTTTAGAATTTGGCTAAGTGTGGGATCAATGATGTCAAAGTGAATAAGGAAAATAATGAAACATGATCGCGTAGTCCAACAAATTACTGACACAACATTGATCACTCAGAACACATGATGTTGGCTTCTATGGGCCTGACCCAGGTTCAGAGGTGATTTAGCCAAGAAAATCCTGGTATTATTGGCCCTTTCAGCAACAGTCCGCGAAGCACAGACTAAGGTCTCACCCGAAGTAGTATGGGAGGGTGCTAGAACTAGGTTTTCACACCTTGGAGATGTCTGATGAGCTTCTGGTTGTTCGCAATTTGACCCTACACACTTGTCGTTACATGCACCTATTAGTGTTGTTGGGAAAAGTATCCAATACGGAATGACCCTATCCCACTCTAAGGGTGATAGTTCCTTAGCAACAATCAAAGCAAAGCTATCTGAGATTACTTCTTTATGAGATGTAAAAGAGGGGAGAAAGAGATCCACTAACCGATGTCTTTCGCTAATGATTGATCCAATCTTCTCTCCTTGCTTCTTGCTCCCAACTCCTTGCTCTTTTACTGGCCCAGCTACACCAAGATCCTGCAAAATGGCAAGAGAGGGAAACTACAAGAAGCATACATTCATAATTGATTCCAGGATTAGAATAAATCAAATACACAAGTATAACAATACACCATTGAGACACATGCATATAGAAGAACCTCAAATTCTTTATTAATGGAAGAAGGTTCAGGAAGTGATACAACCATAAGAGGCCCAATCCAGCATCAGCTTCCCAGCAGAAAGAAATCTCCTCTTCACCTTCTTCAAAGCAAATCACCCAATAGTTCTAAACTCAAACCAACAGCAATTCTTTACATTCACAAGATTCCAGCCTCTGGATCTCATGGGAGAGAGATCCATATATAGGAGTTTGGAGAGAGGATGAGCCAGCCTGAGATGTGACTAGTGTCCTCTCCCACTCTATTTCTTCTTCAGTTCTTGAGTCCACTTGGAGGTTCTTGCTTCCACTTGGAGATCTAGAACCTCTTACTCATCACCGGTCGAATTCCCTGATCCAAGTGTCATTTTGGAAGCTTCCTGGGCATCGACACCTTGAGGAATGACTGTGCCACATGTCCAAACTCGCCCAGCGCAGGTAGCCTTCTTTGCAGTTGACATTCAATGCAGGCAGACAGTGGAGCAGTTGACATTCAGCGTAGATGCTCAGTGGAGCAGTTGACATGATCCAGAATTGCCTTGTTTTTGAGTGTTTTCAGGTGGAGAACTTTAATTAAGTGCTGTGGTTTGCTGGCCTTGTTCCTCTAGGGGTAGTAACAACATGTTTAGGGACTTTGGATCCCTTAGATTATGGACATTTCATGCTTCATGCTGTAAGGCACAAAAATGTCTATAACAGTTGCCCCCTAAAGTATGAGGTCGTTTATTGGGTGAAATTCTTTATCAGGAGGATCCGAAGTTCATTCAATCGCTGAGAGGTGACCTGTAATAAGATACAATACAATACATTATTTTTCATACTGCTTTCATGATCTAGCTGAGGCGGGCATTCCCATGCTCAGCTTTATAAATACATTTTTCTGTACATAGAACAGACAATCGTCTGATGGTAGACTGATAATTCTCTGTTGAAATTATCATCCTTTGAGTAGGATGATCATCTGCTGTACATGTCAATGTCTTTATTTCCTGAATATATATCGCAGCCCAGATGGATGAAACTAGATCCGGGGTATTCAAACTCGTCCGATCTTCACTCTAAGTACAAGTCGATCCATGTGAGAATTTCTTGGAGTCGAACATGGAAAGACATCGCTTGATTACCAGTCAGTGATGTAAAATGTTAACAAGTGCGAGAGGAATCACCGATAATGATGATGACCCTCAAGGTACGGCAGTACAATTCACGTGGTGTGAATAAAGGACTTGGCGTCGAACACCACGCAAAATCTTTCGATCGAAGGTCATTGATGTATACCTGTCGCCGAAAGTGAGAAACTTGCCATTGAGGCATGCAAGCTTCAAAGTACTGAGGGGGTTGTTCCTAGATCAACTTCTTGGATAATGAGCTGAAGTCGACAGGAAGCGATCCGTCAAAGGAGGGCCTTAATGAATCCCACATCAGTGACACGAAATGGAGATAATGATTGTGATGAAGGTGAAAACGATCTGTGAAATATGATTCAGGGTGGCGGTCATGAAAGGATGAAAGATGATGTATGGTAGTGGATGGGACACGGTTGACTCTTTCTGAACAACATCTCTTGAACATATAACGACACTGATGCGATGGATTGGTAGCATTACCCCAAATGTGGATGGTTTGGTGAGACCATGGTGATGAGACCGGTGAATGAAACAACCCAACCCGATGTGGTACGGAGGAAAAGTGTCATGTTCAAGAGCGACTTGCTACCATTAAAGCTTTGAGGTTCTCCCAATTTTTCCCCAGTCATTTCTGACCAGTACCTCTTTATCTTTGTCAAGCTTGAGGAGGATAACATATGCTTTTTCTATAACCTGCCCTTCGGGCAAGCCCATCGCTATGTTTTAACGAGCCTAGCGATAGGGAAACTCGTTCTCGTCTAAAGACAAGTTTGTCGCTATTTAATCATTTTAACGAGTCTAACGACAAGGATAACTCGGTCCTTTTCATTTTTAGAGAGTCTGAAAAGGTACATAAAGTTAACTCCAAAATTCCTTTTTCGTCATCTAATCCCTTAAGTCCGAAAAATTATAAAACAATACAAAGGGATGAGTTTTCGATAACTTTAACGAGCTGAATAAAACAAGCGCTCGACCTTTTTGTGCAATAATCCCTCAGGTCCAAAAAGATTAAAATCTAGAGGAGGGATAGCTCTTCCGGTCCTTTAACGAGCTGGAAGGCAAAAACTCGGCAAACTTTTCATATTTTACGAGTCAGATGAAAAGAGCTTAAAGAAGACTCGTCTTTTGAGGAACGAGTGATAAACAGGGATAGCAACTGATTCCATGTACAGGTTGGAATTTTCCAATCACGGCAGTGTCACAAGGATGGCTAGATGAAATCACTCTTCGCAGCTGTTCCTCAAAATGGGTAAACAATCATATGGAGGTGAACGATCGGCCAAATGAAAAGTGGAGGTGGCAGGTGCAAACACGACCAAGGCTTTTATGGCTGATAAATTTACGATCACAGCAGTTATTTACCGGGATAGGTTCATTTTTTAGTTAAAAATGAGCTTAAACTCTGGAGGAAACATTTCTCACTGCTTATATTTATTTTTTAACGAGCATGAAGACCGCGTTAAAACTGCTCGGATCTTGCGTTTATTTTTTAATGAGCATGAACTTTATGCTAAAACTGCTCGTATACCCAGTCATAAGATAAGAGTGTCTCATGAAAGATCCCATTTTTTATAGAGCTTGCACCTTACCAAAGCTATGCTCACTCTCCTTTCTTTATGCAAGTTCGGAAACGACTAATCCTACGAGTTTAAAGGGTTAGACCTACAGGTTTAAAAGGAGGACCTAAAAATTTAAAAAATAAATAGTCGCCCCTTGCTTGCACTCCAAAAGGTTTGCATGCCCCCAGGTATAAAGTACGATTTCAAGGTTACCTCTACTTCAATTCCATCGAAACTTTTGTTTCACCGGGAGAGGCTTACCTCTTTCAGGTTACCCAAAGATTGTCTTGTTAATCTTTCAAACAAAACACTTCCTCGGCAATGTCTACCGAAATAGACAGAGGTGAGTGACGACCCCCGCCCTCTCACATAATTTTGACAAGAGAATCTTATTCCAGAACAACCCCTCTTCCAACCACGGACAGGGTACGGACTAGTCATATTCTCCCGCGGAAACCTTACCCTATACCCAAAGTTTCCCTGCTGAAGCAGGCCAGGATGCATGCCCCCTGGGTTCCAGTCCCATCTTCCCGAATCACTCGCACTCATCGGGAAGAAGGACTGGGGGTGGAGACATTTCTTGATTGAATAGACCATTCAGGGTTGGTATGTGACTATTTGTGATGCGTGATCCCAGAAATGAAAGTTGGTCTACGAGCTTGACCATTCTTCCTTCGTGTGGAAAACACATTACTCTAAAGAGTGAGGAGACTATTGCTCCCATGCAATATATATAGTCTCGTCCAAGGAGTAGGTTATAATCCAAGGGTCCTTGAACGACCATCACGTTCATTTGAATGACCTTCCCTTTCAATGTAATGGGCACATTGGGGAGGATCCCTAATGGTCGACTGGTTCCTTTATCGAAACCCGAGAGACTTCTTATCTCAGGCAAAAGTGCCGGGGAACCCAGTGCTTTCCAAGCAACAGAGGAAAGGATACTCACAGATGCCCCTTCATCAATGATAGTGCCAAGCATTACCATTCTGTATATTTGGACTATGATTCTAAATGGTATACTGGCTGGCAACCAGGGTCTGCCTAGTTGGTTCCAATCAAAGGACACAACTAGGTTGCTTGGTGGTGGGACCGAATACACGGCCGGATATGACCCTGACGATGTTCCTTCCTGCGATAAAGGAATGGGCGCATTGCCCTGACGCTCGTCAGAGTCTATTTTGATGAAAAGAATTTGGATGGTTTCATCCTTATTCTCTTTAGTGAGGGTGTCATTTGAAGATGAATCTTCAGTGACAGTGTCATTTGAAGATGAAACTTCTGAAGGGAGAACCGGGTCAACTGCCCTTTTGACCTTTGGACTTTCGTCCAGTCTGGATTCAGTAGGTTCATTTTTAATGACTGACGCTTCAGCTGACCACTTGAGCGGGCCAGATGTATTCTCAACCAACGAAGGACTTGGCACGAGTTTTTTGTATCCAGGAGGAAGTCTCAACGGTGAAACCGGGCGATCTTCCAAAACTCTCTTCGCTTCGTCTAAGAAGGGACAACGGTGGATGGCGTGATTGCCTTCACACAGTCTGCAGGGGGATCTTGCTCCCCCTCTTTGTCTTGAACCTTCACTTTTGCTGGTTGACGGTAAGCATTCAACATGGCTATCAGAGGTTGATGCTCCCGAACTGTGCAAACGAGGGGACCAGTCCCTTAGTATCCGGGGAATACAGGGACAATCTCTATGGAAGTGGTCTCCTCTACATATGACACATGGCGATTTAGGCCCGATCTGTGCTGTGTGTGGATTTTTGTCAGATGTCTTTTGCTTGCCCCCAGTCGCCTTAGGCTCCTTCTTCTTCTTCTCTCTCTTCTTCTTCTCCTTCTTCTCAATGGGAGCTTGGCTTTTGCCAGCTCTACCTTGCGAAGATGAAGGATTGGAGGAAGAGTTATAGGAAGTAGAAGGCTGGTGGGCAGCTCTAGACTGATCTAACTGTTGACTCGACTGTTCAGGAACCATGGTGTTCTGAACTACATTGGTTGAGAATAGCCAGATTGGCAGGCCAATTGTCAGTCCTGGAAGCGACAACGTGGCCATGTGGGGCGCACCAACTTCTCCCCAAGAGGAGAAAGGACTAGGATTTCCATCATGGGGAATTCCTTGGTTGGTGCGTTCCATGTTCTCAACCTATAGATCAACGCAGGAATAGGAGGTGATTATGTTCCGTTTTAAAATAAATTTTATAACGACGCTTTAGACACAACTTGCTTTTTCACTTTTTAAGAGGCAAGAAAAAGCTAAAGATGACTCTAGTCTCCTTCGATGTTTTAACAAGCCCGAAGTGACAAATGCTCGGATGGACTTTTTCAGTTATAGAGTTTGAAAAAGGCCAAAAGAAACTACTCTGGAGTTCTAGGCAGAGGGTGTGCCAAACTTTTCACAAAACCACAGAATACGTTTTACGATACGGGTGGTCAATCTTCGTGAATGCTGTGTTCACTGCATTGCGATCAGTAGGGCGGCCGACACGGCTTCCTATGGATAAAGGCTTTGTTCCTATAGGGGTCTCCCAATATATACGCGACGGTACGTGGGAGCACAAGTCCGTATTGATACTTATCGCTTCACCGTGGAGGAATCACCCAACCACTCAACGCTAAGATATCACGTTTAACGACGCCGGAACACGTCTCTAGCTTAGACCTCTATGTGTTTGCGTTATGTTTCAAAGCGTTGTTATGTCAATTTATTTTAGGTTGATCTTGTTTAGCAGTTTGCCTTTATGGATCACCACGAGATGTATGGTACAACTCCTAAATGCAGTCTAAAGATGAGAAGCAAGCTTTTTCAATCTTTTCAACTTATGAAAATCTTAACTACTAAGGGAAAAGAAAGACATCATCTTTTCACACAGATCATAGAGCACACACTAATGCACTTTTTCCTAAATCAACATGCAAGCTGTCAAAATGCACATGCATAATGCAGGTATTTCTTTTCTCTTTCTTAATGTTGGTGTACTACAAAAAGAAAGCTGTTGTATAACTTTGAATTCAATTTCAAGTGAAAACAAACAAGATTTTGTCCAAAATCAAAAGACACCTTAAGATTTACTTGTTTCAACACTAGAAATACATAAATTCAAACCATATGACAAAAGCAAAAGCTCAATCAGCTATGAACAACAAACAAACTAACTCTTAGGATCAAAACGACACTTATCACAGGTCTAGATCTAAGAGGCCACAGCAAGACTAGTTCACTTTCGTTATGGGAAACTGCAAATGATGTAAGAAATACACAAAGAACAAATACAGTTTTTTTATACAACCGAGGCGGAATAGTGGCAAAGAAAGGTGGTTTCAGATAGGTACATTGACTGATAACAGGCTGCAAAAACAGGGATGAAAACAGGGCAACAGAAAGCAGAGAACCCCAGTTGCACAAGGCCACACTGGTTCAGCGCAGGTAGAACACTGTCAGTTTGACATTCAGCGTAGGTAGCCCCTTCAGGACCTGCGATGAAATGCAAATTACCTTCACAGTGCCTGCAATGAAGAGAGAAACTCTCGTTTCTCTTGGGTTCTGGGTCACAGATTGCTCAAAAATCAATAGTTTTTGGCCAAATCAAAGCTACCAATCAAGTACACACTAAAGGATGATTCAAAGGAGGATGAAAAGCTATCACTAAGAGCTGTTCAGAGTCCTTGTGGATCAGCTCTTCAAATCATAAACATGCCCAGAAACTGAGCTAGAGTAGCTGCCCTCTACTTTGCATTTGAAAGATCCAAATACAGTTCGATTCGGTACTCCCTACGTTTAGGAAATGAATAGCAAAAACACAAACAACCAACAAGATACGATCCCCAGCGGAGTCGCCAATTTGTTGTTGGAAAAATATCCAATACGGAATGACCCTATCCCACTCTAAGGGTGATAGTTCCTTAGCAACAATCAAAGCAAATCTATCTGAGATTACTTCTTTATGAGATGTAAAAGAGGGGAGAAAGAGATCCACTAACCAATGTCTTTCGCTAATGATTGATCCAATCTTCTCTCCTTGCTGCTTGCTCCCAACTCCTTGCTCTTTTACTGGCCCAACTACACCAAGATCCTGCAAAATGGCAAGAGAGGGAAACTACAAGAAGCATACATTCATAATTGATTCAAGGATTAGAATAAATCAAATACACAAGTATAAAAATACACCATTGAGACACATGCATATAGAAGAACCTCAAATTCTTTATTAATGGAAGAAGTAAGGTTCAGGAAGTGATACAACCATAAGAGGCCCAATCCAGCATCACCTTCCCAGTAGAAAGAAATCTCCTCTTCACCTCCTTCAAAGCAAATCACCCAATAGTTCTAAACTCAAACCAACAACAATTCTTTACATTCACAAGATTCCAGCCTCCGGATCTCATGGGAGAGAGATCCATATATAGGAGTTTGGAGAGAGGATGAGTCAGCCTGAGATGTGACTAGTGTCCTCTCCCACTCCAGTTCTTCTTCAGTTCTTGAGTCCACTTGGAGGTTCTTGCTTCCACTTGGAGATCTAGAACCTCTTACTCATCACCGGTCGAATTCCCTGATCCAAGTGTCATTTTGGAAGCTTCCTGGGCATTGACACCTTGAGGAATGACTTTGCCACATGTCCAAACTCGCCCAGCGCAGGTAGCCTTCTTTGCAGTTGACATTCAACGCAGGTAGACAGTGGAGCAGTTGACATTCAGCGCAGATGCTCAGTGGAGCAGTTGACATGATCCAGAATTGCCTTGTTTTTGAGTGTTTCCAGGTGGAGAACTTTAATTAAGTGCTGTGGTTTGTTGGCCTTGTTCCTCTAGGGGTAGTAACAACATGTTTAGGGACTTTGGATCCCTTAGATTATGGACATTTCATGCTTCATGCTGTAAGGCACAAAAATGTCTATAACAATTAGTCCCTTGCAACCTGCGATGTTGCTTCCGTGCAGCCTTACTCAAGGCTAAACCCATATTATACCCAAGTTCCTTGTTATTTAATCTGTTATTACCCAATTACTCAACTTATTTGTGTAATACTAGCGATAATTTAACAGCATATCCGGCAATCATATCAGTGTGTGCGATAAACAAAACAATATAAATGTAAAGAAGGAAATACACAAGTAGATAGACAAAAATAGGAATCAACTTCTCTTTATTAGTCTTTGATCAAGATTACAAGCTCAACACTACCTTGCGCACTCAACTGCAGGGGTTTGCGCACTCAACTGCGGACTCTACTAGGACTCTGTGCACTTAGCTGCAGAGCCTCTTCCTACTACTATGACGCAATACACTTAGACTCTTACTCTATGCCTCAACCATACGTATTCATCTATCTCTCCAATTCTAATTCCCCCCTTTTACAACTTTAGGGACTTGCTCTATTTATACAATCCCATGGTCCATGAACCATGGGTAGGCTGACATGACATTACATTACTTTACAATACTTAGGGTAGACAACCCTATGAATCATCCTATACTTTGTGCTCCTTGCCTGTAATTCGTGGAGTCTTACAATACATTTGACCAAAACTTGGGCTTTGAGCCCCAAAACATGTTGTGGGGGGATTCCATGCCCAACAGGCCCCCAACACAATAATCATGACTCCTCCTGAGTCACTCTATTGGTGTGGTGATATTGGCACGGAGACCCTCCAACTGGTCTCGTACTGCTTGGAGATCTACGGTGCACTGTTCTATAGTTTGTTGGACCCACTGCATGCTTGCTACTGAATCATCTACAACTCAAGCATGTCCTTACCTTGGTAACAACATCTATTGTATGTGTTTATAGTCCTGCGCTCTTGTCTGGCTCCTTGGGTTGCGAAGACTGTGCTTCAGCCGATTAGTCAGAGAGCTAGCCCACCTGTGTAGGGTTTCAAGTGACTATCGTTTACTATGCCTGGGAAGGGTTCTCCATTTAGTTTGACTAGATGGAACACACCTCCATCTGTGACCTCCTTAACCACATATGGTCCCATCCAGTGCATTCTGAATTTTCCCAGAAATTTTTCAAACTTGCTGTCATACAGCAGAACTAAGTCGTTTACCTTGAAGGTGCACAAATTGATATGGTAGTCATTGTTGAAAAGTGTGCAACAAGAAATGCTTGTTGAGATTGCAACAAGATGATGGAGCTTAGTGAAAAGAGTCGCCTTCACTAAGTGGGCCCGCAGGCTATTTTTTGCGCAAGTCTATTTTTAGACATATGGATCATGTCTATGGATTGCAGGTTGTTGTTTATGGATGATTGATCAAGTTGGGAAAAAAATAGATGGACTTCTATTTTTGATGAAAGTGTGAGTGATCACAGTGTGAGTGATCAAAGTCAAAAATAGAAAAGTCAAATATTATTATCTCACAATAATATTTGGACTATAAACTTAATCTTATTCTCTTGGAGCACTTCATGATGAGCTACGGATGTGGTACATGCAGATCCCAGAGGGAAATACGTGGTTACCTATGGGATGACTAATATTTGCATGCATGACTTCAGTTAGAACTCAATCAGTTGAGTTTGGTGGAGTTGATGGAGTTGTGTTCAGTTTAGCTTTGTTAAACTGGTTGTATTTAGTCTAACTGGCAAATAGACTAGAGATGAGTTTGGTGAATTAGTTATTAATTAATTCACAAGTTATTAACTCATAATACAACTATAGAATACATCAGTTAACTCAGTTGCATGTCAGTGCATGTTCAGTTCAATGGGGACAGGTGGTAGAGAATCAGATTGCTATCAGTTGTGCACCAGATCTTGCACAATCAAGGGATTGAGTATGCCAATGAGTTTGCTCACGTATTTGCCAAGTATTGTAGCCTTTGCTCACATCCAAAAAAGTGTGAGTGATTATTTTGAGGTGAAATACGAGTTTGGTGAACCATTCTCATCAGTCCTTGAGCAAGTATTGAGCAGTGGAGGCAGGCAAGCAGCGGGGGAGATTTGGAGATCAAATCTGAGTTGTATTGTGTATAACAGGTGGAGATACTTGTGAGAAGTATTATGCTTTGTATTGTTACATGATTCAATCAATATAATATACAGATAGTGTGGGGTTTTTAGCGAGATTCTTTCCCGGGATACATACTGTGTTTATGAGTTTGATTAATGCTTCTATGTGCGCCTGTGAATGTTTCTCCTTCTGCAAATTGATGATCAACGTAGAGGAGGTGATGTATTATACATGTTCCACTTATAATTGTATGATCAGGATAATCTCTGTGAATATGTGTTAAATTATTCAAAATTTCTACATGGTATCGGAGGTAGATGATTTGTAGAAAAAGTTTCTACATGATATCAAAGTTGCTTGATTTGTAGAAGAGATTTTTACAGGATATCAAGCGAGGATTGATAATTAGATCTACTATTCAAGAAGTATTTACATTCTATTTCTTTAGGCATAGTCTGTAATCGGGCCAGGTAGCCTCTGGATTCATCCTTCTTTTGGAAGGTGAGATATCTGGTAAAAGCCCATACAGTCGATCTCTGTACGAGAAATACTTTGTTCTCACGAATTTTAGATCGGAAGCGGTTGAGTTTTTGTGCTGGTAGAATTCGAATTTAATTCCAAAGCAAGAGAGAAACTCAGAAACATTCAGTTTGAGAATGGAGATAGTATGCCCCAGTATCTCACAAAGTTCACCCAATGCCGGGATGAAATGGGAAGTGTGGGGGTGATTGTCGGATGAGGATGGTGAGTCTAGCACTCCTTGACCTTCCTAAGAGTTGGCATAGCTACCAGGACTCGATGAATGGAAGGGAGAAACTGCCAAATTAGGAACGACTATGGTCGGATTTCATGCAGGAGGAGATTAGACGGCACAACAGAGACAGTTCTTCATCCATGCAGGATGAGGATAACTGTGCCTTAGCGAGTAAGGTGAAGAAGGGGAAGGAGAAGGGTTCTCTTTCCGAATCTTGTTCTTCCAATGATGGGAAGAAGGTTGACAAGGTGAAGGTGAGATGCTTTCGTTGTCATGAGTTGGGTCATTATGCTACTAATTGCCCAAAGAAGAAGTCCAAGAAGGGATCCGGGGAAGGATCTGAAGGTGAGGTAGCCTCACTTGCTTCATAGTTTGAGTTGGACTTCACACTCTTCGCATGCATGGTTTCATCCATGGTGGGAAGTGGTTGGTTTCTTGACAGTGGATCTTCTCTCCACATGACCGGTGACAAAAGTTTGTTTAGTACTTTGGAGGAGAAAGATCTCCAGATACTCATAGGGATGGTTAATGATGAGAAGTATAGTGTCTCAGGTGTAGGCACAATTATTTTTCAGAGGGAGCATGGAGCTTGCCTTACCTTGACCGATGTCAAGTATGTACCAGGACTGAAGAGAAACTTGGTGTCGATCGCAATGTTGGAAGACAGAGGCTATGTTGTGGTATTTAGTAAGGGAAAGGTTTTCCTTAGACACATCATCACTAGACAGGTGAAGCAGATTCGTTCACGGGTCAAGAACCTAGATGCTCTTGAGGTTCAAGATGCATGCAAAGCCTTGAGCAGCGAGGCAACTGATGGAGACTTGGTGGTTGAGAGGGAGCGTATATTACCTCTTAACATGCAGAGCCAGAAGAAGTCTCAAACGATTGTGGAGGAGCCACGATTGGTGCAGCAGCTTCAGGAGATTGTGGAGGAGCCACAATAGGGGAATCTGAGAGGAGATCGAGTAGAGACATCTACTCATCCGGAGACCTCCAGTAGGGGGAAACTTCAAGCCAGGTGGGCTGAGGGATCGCATGCAGCCATACCTCCAGGTAGGAGGTGGGGTGATGTGGATTGATTGTCCCAAGGAGGAGGGGCAGGATCCTTGAGGTACCCAACCTCTTGGATGAGACCTTGCTACGAGAGCCTCGATGTGTAGTAGCAGGAATTGACTGATTGGGTAGAGACAGATGCAGATGGAGCAGCAAAGAGAGCGACAGTGCAGGGAATCCCAGGACAACGCATAGCTAGCAAGCTGTAGCAATGCGAGAGGCACAAGTGTTTTGCACAGTGCTAGGTGGCACAGAGAGGTGTGCAATGGTGCGAGATGCATGGAGATGTTGCAGTAGTGCATATGTCAGAGAGGGAGCACTTGTCAGCAGCAGGTAGAGATTCAACATCAGAGGGTGTTTCTATCCCAACGGGGAGGTCAGTTGGGAGGTGCAGTGCGGATGCAATGCTAGGAGATAGAACCAGCAGCAGCATGGATGCAGTCAGAGATCAAAGTGACAGAGGCTAGAGCAGTCAGATATTGAAGAGCACAGAGATGCAGAGTTTCAGTCGACAGAGGAAATAGCAGTCAGAGACCTTGATGACGAAGCAAGTGGACCGGCCAGATGTGTTGCATGGAGAACATTCCAGAGTTACAGGATCAGGTTTGAGAGGAAGCCTTTCTTGTTGAGAGGGAGTGTTGAAAAGTGTGCAACAAGAAATTCTTGTTGAGATTGCAACAAGATGATGGAGCTTAGTGAAAAGAGTCGCCTTCACTAAGTGGGCCTGCAAGCTATTTTTGGCGCAAGTCTATTTTTAGACTATGTCTATTTTTAGACATATGGATCATGTCTATGGATTGCAGGTTGATGTTTATGGATGATTGATCAAGTTGGGAAAAAAATAGATGGACTTCTATTTTTGATGAAAGTGTGTGATCACAATGTGAGTGATCAAAGTAAAAAATAGAAAAGTCAAATATTATTATCTCACAATAATATTTGGACTATAAACTTAATCTTATTCTCTTGGAGCACTTCAGGATGAGCTACGGATGTGGTACATGCAGATCCCAGAGGGAAATACGTGGTTACCTATGGGATGACTAATATTTGCATGCATGACTTCAGTTAGAACTCAATCAGTTGAGTTTGGTGGAGTTGATGGAGTTGTGTTCAGTTTAGCTTTGTTAAACTGGTTGTATTTAGTATAACTGGCAAATAGACTAGAGATGAGTTGGGTGAATTAGTTATTAACTCATAATACAACTATAGAATACATCAGTTAACTCATTTGCATGTCAGTGCATGTTTAGTTCAACAGGGACAGGTGGTAGAGAATCAGATTGCTATCAGTTGTGACTATAGTTGTGCACCAGATCTTGCAAAATCAAGGGATTGAGTATGCCAATGAGTTTGCTCACATATTTTCCAAGTATTGTAGCCTTTTCTCACATCCAACAAAGTGTGAGTGATTATTTTGAGGTGAAATACGAGTTTGGTGAGCCATTCTCATCAGTTCTTGAGCAGGTATTGAGCAGTGGAGGCAGGCAAGCAGCGGGGGAGATTTGGAGATCAAATCTGAGTTGTATTGTGTGTAACAGGTGGAGATACTTGTGAGAAGTATTATGCTTTGTATTGTTACATGATTCAATCAATATAATATACAGATAGTGTGGGGTTTTTAGCGAGATGCTTTCCCCGGGATACATACTGTGTTTATGAGTTTGATTGATGCTTTTATGTGCGCCTGTGAATCTTTCTGCTTTTGTAAATTGATGGTCAACGTAGAGGAGGTTATGGATTATACATGTTCCGCTTATAATTGTATGATCAGGATAATCTTTGTGAATATGTGTTAAATTATTCAAAATTTCTACATGGTATTGGAGCTAGATGATTTGTAGAAAAAGTTTCTACATGGTATCAGAGCTGCTTGATTTGTAGAAGAGATTTTTACAGGATATCAAGCGAGGATTGATCATCAAATCTACTATTCAAGAAGTATTTACATTCTATTTCTTTAGGCAGAGTCTGTAATCAGGCCAGGTAGCCTCTGGATTCATCCTTCTTTTGGAAGGTGAGATATTCGGTAAAAGCCCATCCATTCGATCTCTGTACGAGAAATACTTTGTTCTCACGAATTTTAGATCGGAAGCGGTTGAGTTTTTGTGCTAGTAGAATTCGAATTTAATTCCAAAGCAAGAGAGAAACTCAGAAACATTCAGTGTGAGAATGGAGATAGTATGCCCCAGTATCTCACGAAGTTCACCCAATGTCGGGATGAACTGGGAAGTGTGGGGGTGACTGTCGGATGAGGATGGTGCGTCTAGCACTCCTTGACCTTCCTAAGAGTTGGCATAGCTACCAGGACTCGGTGAATGGAAGGGAGAAACTGCCAAATTAGGAACGACTATGGTCGGATTTGATGCAGGAGGAGATTAGATGGCACACCAGAGACAGTTCTTCATCCATGCAAGATGAGGAGAACTGTGCCTTAGCAAGTAAGGTGAAGAAGGGGAAGGAGAAGGGTGCTCTTTCCGAATCTTGTTCTTCCAATGATGGGAAGAAGGTTGACAAGGTGAAGGTGAGATGCTTTCGTTGTCATGAGTTGGGTCATTATGCTACTAATTTCCCAAAGAAGAAGTCAAAGAAGGGATCCGGGGAAGGATCTGAAGGTGAGGCAGCCTCACTTGCTTCACAGTTTGAGTTGGACTTCACACTCTTCGCATGCATGGTTTCATCCATGGTGGGAAGTGGTTGGTTTCTTGACAGTGGAGCTTCTTTCCACATGACCGGTGACAAAAGTTTGTTTAGTACTTTGGAGGAGAAAGATCTCGAGATACTCATAGGGATGGGTAATGATGAGAAGTATAGTGTCTCAGGTGTAGGCACGGTTATTTTTCAGAGGGAGCATGGAGCTTGCCTTACCTTGACCGATGTCAAGTATGTACCAGGACTGAAGAGAAACTTGGTGTCGATCGCAATGTTGGAAGACAGAGGCTATGTTGTGGTCTTTAGTAAGGGAAAGGTTTTCCTTAGACACATCATCACTAGACAGGTGAAGCAGATTGGTTCACGGGTCAAGAACCTGTATGCTCTTGAGGTTCAAGATGCATGCAAAGCCTTGAGCAGCGAGGCAAATGATGGAGACTTGGTGGTTGAGAGGGAGCGTATATTAGCTCTTAACATGTAGAGCCAGAAGAAGTCTCAGACGATTGTGGAGGAGCCACGATTGGTGCAGTAGCTTCAGGAGATTGTGGTGGAGCCACAACAGGGGAAGCTAAGAGGAGATCGAGTAGAGACATCTACTCATCCAGAGACCTCCAGTAGGGGGAAACTTCAAGCTAGGTGGGCTGAGGGATCGCATGCAGCCATACCTCCAGGTAGGAGGTGGGGTGATGTGGATTGATTGTCCCAAGGAGGAGGGGCAGGATCCTTGAGGTACCCAACCTCTTGGATGAGACCTTGCTACGGGAGCCTCGATGTCTAGTAGCAGGAACTGACTGATTGGGTAGAGACAGATGCGGATGGAGCGACAAAGAGAGCGACAGTACAGGGAATCCCAGGACAGCGCGTAGCTAGCAGGCTGTAGCAATGCGAGAGGCACAAGTGTTTTGCACAGTGCTAGGTGGGACAGAGAGGTGTGCAATGGTGCGAGATGCATGGAGATGTTGCAGTAGCGCAGATGTTAGAGAGGGAGCACTTGTCAGCATCAGGTAGAGCTTCAGCATCAGAGGGTGTTTCTATCCCAACGGGGAGGTCAGTTGGGAGGTACAGTGCGGATGCAATGCTGGGAGATAGAACCAACAGCAGCACGGATGCAGTCAGAGATCAAAGTGATAGAGGCTAGAGCAGTCAGATACTGAAGAGCAGAGAGATGCAGAGTTTCAGTCGACAGAGGCAATATCAGTCAGAGACTTTGATGACGGAGCAAGTGGACTAGCCAGATGTGTTTCATGGAGAACATTCCAGAGTTACAGGATCGGGTTTGAGAGGAAGCCTTTCTTGTTGAGAGGGAGTGTTGAAAAGTGTGCAACAAGAAATGCTTGTTGAGATTGCAACAAGATGATGGAGCTTAATGAAAAGAGTCGCCTTCACTAAGTGGGCCCGCAGGCTATTTTTGGCGCAAGTCTATTTTTAGACTATGTCTATTTTTAGACATATGGATCATGTCTATGGATTGCAGGTTGTTGTTTATGGATGATTGATCAAGTTGGGAAAAAAATAGATGGACTTCTATTTTTGATGAAAGTGTGAGTGATCTGGTCCTGTGTTTAGACGTCCTGACTTGACTATAACCTCAAAATCATATTCTTTAAATAGTCAAATCCATCTGCATATGTTCCCCCCCAACACAGGCTTATGCACCAGGTATTTCAATGCAGAATGGTCAGTATACATCTTGAAATGTCCCCCAATTAAATAGTGTCAGTATTTTTGGAGTGCGTACACCATTGCCAACCCCTCATGCTCGGTGGTAGAGTAGTTATTTTCTGCTTTGGACAATCTCTGACTCGCAAATGCGATTGGGTGATCCACACTCTCCATGCCCTCCTGTATGAGTATGACTCCCAATGCAATACACTACACATCAACATCTACATGAAATTCCACATCCCATTTTGGGAAGGCCATGATTGGAGTGGAGGCCAGTTTTTCCTTCAGGAGATCCAAACTCTTCATGCAATCATCATTCCAAAAATATGTAACATCTTTCTTCAATAGCTTTTCCATCGGCGCGGTTATTTGGGCATAACTATTGATGAACTTCCTATAGTATCCAGTGTGTCCCAAGGTAGCGCACAGTTGTTTAACACTTCACAGTGCTTCCAAATTTAGGATAACAACAATCTTCACAGGGTCCACCATCAGTCCTTGTTTGCAGACGACATGTTCTAGCAGGTTTCCAAATGGAACGAGGAATGTGCACTTCTTAAGGTTTAGTACAATGTGGTGTTAGTGACAAGTATCTAGCATCAATCGTAATCTTACTACATGGTGCTTAACAAATCAAAGATAGTCCAATTATCCAGATAGACCTCCAAAAACTTGTGGATGTATTCTTTGAACGTAGCCACCATGATGTGCGAAAATATATTTGGCGCATTCTTCAGTCCAAATGGTATAACGATGTATTGAAAGTAGCCCCATTCTATTGCAAAGGTCGTCTTTCTCCTATCTTCCAGTGCGATCTTCATCTGATGGTACCCTGAGAACCCATCCATGAACGGGTATGCTTCTTGACCACCAACACTCTCCAGTACTTCATTTGTGAATGGTGCTGGGAATGAATCGTGTACACAGGCGTCATTCAACTTCCTGAGGTCTACGCATATTCTTATTTCACCCTTTTGTTTTTTTTCCTTTACTAACATAGGACTCACCCAGTCGGATTCTTCCACTGGTTCAATAATTCCGGATGTGAGCATTTTTTCTAATTCGTCGCGGACCCTTTCTTTATACTTTGGATTCAAGCGTTAAGGCCGCTACTTAGCTAGCTTCACGTCGGGTTTCAGGTTGATCTTCATGATTCCTAAATCTCCAATGATCCCTTTCAAGTCTGTAATTTTGGTCGGGAACAAGTCTTGGTATTTACGGAGTAACTTAGTGACCTTATCCACCATGGCATCGTCCCAATAGTCCCCAAGCATTGTGTACTTCGGTTCCACCTCCATTCCAATGTTGACTAGTTTCGTCTTTAGCAGTGCAGTGATGTGAGGGTCTTCAAGTGATGGTCCACAAATCTCGCGATAGCCTTCCATTTCTATAATGTTAATGTTTCATCGGTCCTCATCGTCCTCTTAAACATTTACGTTATAACACTCTAGTGTGAAACTCAATTGTGTCACCCATTCTAGCTGAAGTACTTCCATTGGCCCCTGGGGTATCTTGAAGATAGTTTCTTTTACTAATTGTAGCACATAGTCAATAGTATCTGGCCAATGATATTCAAACATGAAGGCTAATAGAAATCCCTCATGCAAGACATCCCATTTGCTTGTTCCATGGTGGAGCTCGATATTAGTATACCAATTCATGGGTATGACATCCAGGGTATGATAGAATAAATGCACCCATTCAGGTTGTGGCTCTTCCCTGTATACCTTGGTCTATTTCATGTGGTGTGTGCATGGATCATCTCATCCATCATATTTTTCTACTAGCCATATTTTCGGTTTCCAAAATCATAGGTGCATCATCCTTCTGCATCCGTGCTAGCCCTCAAAATTTCCTTGATGCGTACCCCACCATTGTGCGGGCATTATGCATAGTGCCCACTTCAGCACATCAAACTATTTTGGTATTGCACTTTAAAATTTGGTCAAGAATTCATCCACCACTATCAACCCATCATATGTCGACATATCCCTTGGTTCTCTTGTCACACAGTGAAGTCATCTAACCATCGTGTTGCGATTAAGCGTTGTTACTTTGTATAGCTAATTCTGCCATCACTCTATCTCTTCGTCTAAATCCAAAGTGCAAGAGATTTCATGCTCCCACGAAATCCTTCCATCTACATTCGGATTAACCCAATCCTCTTCTCATGTAGCTATCTTGTAAATATAATAGAGATCGTCATCACTATCATTGTCATGCACTGGTTCAGTCTATCGCACTCCTTCGGCTTGATCTAGCGGTATTGCTATGCGTAGTGACATTTCCTCAAAGAGAATTTTGTGCTTCTTCAAATTTATGACTTCATTCATATCAGTGGCCCAGTCTATTCCTAATAGCATGGGATAGGGATTACTATCACCGACAATCTCTATCACTTCAAAATCCACCTGCGCGCTTGTACTTTCTGTTGGCATTAATGTTTCTGGTATGGCTATATGTTATAGATGTTGTACTTGATGGCAACACCCATGGCAAGGCTCTCAATTTGTTGAAAAGTACGCAGGAGAACAGTTCAGAAGATGCGTACCCGCAGGTACACCGTGAAGGCACCGCGGCCAGACTCGCAGGTCAGCCGTTCAGGAGGTGCGTACCCCCAATGCACTCACTTCAAGGCAGAGAAAAGCACACGAGGGGTTTCTTATGTTTAACCCTTGGTATTTAGCCGACAATATTTGTGTTATTATGGTTTTGGCTCCTGGTATTGATCCATGATTTTAGGAGGAGCTTGCCTATATAAAGCAAAGGAGATCACTTAGCTAAGCATCTTTTGCAATTGAATATCTTAAGATCTGAAATATTGGGTTATGAAAGCTTGATCTATATGTAAGAGAAGTTGAAAGCGAATCTGTGAAGGGTGATCTCTCAAGCGCATGATCAGATCTGAGCATCTGACTAACTGTGCCACACTGGTAGACTGCAAATTCAGCCTTAATCAAAAGTACGCAGGTGTTTTTACGGTACAGGTGTGTGGATACGCAGAGCAGAAACAGGAGATTTGCGTGGGTATGCAGAGCAGAAACAGGAGATCTGCGTGGGTACGCTGAGCAGAAACAGGAGAGCTGCGTAGGTACGTAGAGCAAAAGAAGGTTAAGGTGCGTACGCACAGTAAAAGTAAGTGGCGCGATACTATCTATAAGTGCGTGGCTACAGTGGCAGTACGCGGCGCGATAGTGTCTCTGGGTGCGTACCTGCAGTAACAGTACACGGCGCGATAGTGTCTCTGGGTGCGTACTTGCAGTAACAGTACGTAGCGCGATTGAAGAAACAGTGCGTGGACACGCAGTGCGGCAGAAGGGTCTCTGCGGGTATATGCAGGAGAGCAGAAGGTGATTTGCGTACGCACACAGACCAGAGAAAGAAAAACTGCGTATCTGTCTTAAGACATTTTGTTTGGCTGTATTTTTCTGTTGATAAGGTGTTCTGGGTTTGGTTCTATTATTGTTGATCTGGTTACTACAGTTGACTGGGTGATTTTCTTATACTTGATGTTTATGGATCAAGTTTGAAAATTTGTGAAAAATGGTCCTTGTAAGAAAAGAAGTAGGGGGTTGTAGCTCCCTTCCAGGAGAGACTAGAAAACGAGAGAGTTGTAGCTCTCTGCAGGTTGCAGCCTGCATACTGGTAAAGGACTGCACCAGTACAAAACCATTGTAAAAGGAGTTTCTAATTTGAAAGAAGATAGAGACATATTGCAGCAGGTGGTTTTCACCCACATTGGGTTTCCACCTTATATCTAGTGTTCTTTGGTGTGACTATCTGCTTTTCTTGTTCATGCTCATTATTTTATGGTACTGATATGCAAAAATAATTTAAAGTACAATTAGAAGAATATTTGTTAGAAGTACTTAATAATACTGATTCACCCCCCCTCTCAGTATTATTTCCAACAATTGGTATCAGAGACAGGTTCTTCGGAGAAGCTTGATCGCTTGAAGGAAGATCATTCATCATGAGCAACTACGAGAGGGAAGCATCAATCAGGCCACCAATTTTTGATGGGACAAATTTCAATTATTGGAAGGTAAGAGTTACTACCTATCTTCAATCTCTTGGTACAGAAGTTTGGGATATCATAGATACAGGCTATGCTTTTCCTTCAACTACTCCTACAGATGCAGCCGAAAAGAAGAAATATGAAACAAATGCTAAAGCAGTCAATACTTTGTTGGGATGCTTATCTCAAACAGAATTCGTAAAGGTTATGCAATATAAATCCGCAAAAGAAATATGGGACAAGATTGTCTTGAGCTACGAAGGAGATGAACAGGTAAAGCGTGCTAAACTTCAAACTCTCAGGATTCAGTATGAGAATCTCAGGATGTATAATGATGAAAGTGTGGCTAACTATTTTCTTCGGGTAGATGAGATTGTTAATTGCATGAAAAATTTGGGTGAAGAAATAAAAGAGGCTATTGTGGTTGAAAAAGTTTTAAGATCATTGTCCCCCAAGTTTGAATCTAAAGTATCTGCAATAGAAGAAAAAGAAAATCTACGAATTCTTACTATGTCTCAGCTTCACGGAATTCTAACTGCTTATGAAATGAGAAAGGGAGGTCTTTCAGACAGAAGAGAAGCTGCTTTCAAGGCTTCAAGCAAAGGAGATTATTATGAAGCAAGTCACGTCCCAGAAGAAGAAGAAGAAGAATCAATTTTTTTTCAGAAATCTTCAAAGGGGTTCTGGAAGGTTCAGAGGTAAGTTACCTTTTAAATGCTTTGCTTGTGGAAGAGTAGGTCATTATGCTGCAAAATGTCCTTATAAGGATAAAGGAAAGGAACCTGCTAGATGGAACAAGAAACAGAGTGCAAATAACAAAAGCTACTACACTCATGAAGATAGTGATGGTCTATCAAACAGTGATGAAGATGAACAAAGTAATGAATATAAATTGTTAATGGCATTTGAAGATGATGATTATATGGATGCTATAGATGTGGATAACCTTTATGAAGAAATTACTAGACTCAAGAGATGTATAGAAGAAAAGAATATGATCATTGATACTCTACAATTTCAAATTGATGAAAAGGAAAAACATCTTGAAAAATTAGAAGGTGAAATTGTTGGTCTTAGAAAAGAGATTGAGAAAACAAAAGCTATTAATCTTAAGTTTGCCAAAGGATCTGAAACTTTGGATGAGATTATCAATGTGCAACGGTCTCCTCTAAACAAGACAGGTCTAGGCTATAATGGAGAAACTTCTCAAGCATCCACCTCAAAAAGATATCTTGATGCAGCAAGAAGAAATGAGCAAAAGCACAATGAAGACCATCAGGTAAAGCAGGGACGAATTGCAAACAGAGACTATCAGGGGCAATCCGTCTTAAGGGTGAACAAAAGCTACAACCAGCCACAGGTAAAATCTTCACAATTTGGTTCAAGAATGGATGACAATAGAAATCATTTGGCTGGTAGATTTGATAACCGCAGAAGTTTCTTCAATGGACAATGCTTTTCTTGCCATAACTTTGGCCACAAAGCAGCTCAATGTGTTGCATATAAAACGATCATGACAAGAGAAGCTCAAAAACAAAGAAGTATGACCAGGATTACAAAAAGGACCTATAACAACTTTTCGGTTCTTGAAAATGAAGTTGAATTTTCTATTTGCAATAACTTTGGTCATAAAGATTCTGAATGCAGGAGCAGGTTTCAACAGAAAAAGGAACAAGCCTCAAGCACCAAAACATGGAGATTAAAGGAACCACAAACAGAAAGATGTGGGATAGCATTTTATGCAGAAGGACAGGAAAATCTATGGTACATTGATAGTGGATGTTCGAAGCATATGACAGGTGATAAAGAAAAACTGGGGTCATATTCTGCTCTAGAAAAAGGAAAGAAAGTTTCTTTTGGAAATGATACTCCTGCAACTATAAAAGGAAAAGGCATTGCTCAGTTAAAAGAAAAGGTCAAGGCTGGAAATGTTTTATATGTAGATGGATTGAAGCATAATCTTCTAAGTGTCAACCAGATGTGTGATCAAAGAACCGAGGTGATATTCAGATCAAATGGATGTCTTGTTCGTGATCTTGATACAGGTAAAACAGTGATCAAAGGTAAAAGAAATCCAAATAATCTGTACATATTTGAAGAAGGACAACAACAATGCTATCTGAGCAAGGATGATGAGCACTGGTTACGGCATCAAGATTGGGGCATCTAAGATTTTCACAAATAAGGAAAGCATGCAAATATTAGGCAGTTCGCAATCTTCCAGATATCAAAATTCCTGACAACACCATATGCAAATCATGTCAGTTTGGAAAACAAACCAGAACTAACTTTCCAGAGAAGGAAGGATCAGCTAGCATGCCTCTTGAGCTAGTACATACAGATACATGCGGTCCACTCAGGAAAAGAACACCTCGAGGAGAAGAATACTTGATATTATTCATTGACGATTTCTCCAGGTTTGTCTGGTTAGGAATTATGAAGCACAAAGATGAAGCATTCGAAAAATTCAAATCTTTCAAAGCCTTGGTTGAAAATGAATCAGGTCACAAAATTAAGTGCCTCAGATCCGACAAAGGTGGGGAGTTTACCTCAAATGAATTTTTCGATTTCTGTGAAGAACATGGGATAAGAAGAGAATTCTCTACAGCTAGAACTCTTCAACAAAATGGAGTTGTGGAAAGAATGAACAGAACAATCCAACAAATGGCTCGTGCTATGCTTGATGAGTCAGGAACTCCCGCAACTTTCTGGGGTGAAGATGCACATGCTGCGGTTGTTATTCTCAACAAGACAAATGTTTGGGTGAACAACACTCAAACTCCTCATGAGCTCTGGAGTGGTAAGACTCCTTCGGTAAAGCACTTCAAAATCTTTGGGAGCAAATGCTATATCAAGAATACTGATGAGCAGCTTGGCAAACTTGAACCTAGAGCAGATGAAGGCATTCTCCTTGGTTACTCTCGACATAGCAAAGCATACAAATGCTACAATAAAAGACTTGGCAGAATTGTTGACAGCATTGATGTAGTGGTTAATGAGAAGGGATACATTCCTAGGCAAGTACATCATGAAGACATCGAAGAAGATGAAGGCTACCCTCAACGACAGAATGATGAAGAAGAAGAACCTCAAGAAGAACTAGAGGAGCAGACAAGAATAGAAGAAAATACTCCATCCAGATATGTTCAGAAGAATCATCCAGAATCTCAGATTATGGGGCAGAAAGAAGCAGGTGTACAAACAAGAAGAACAGTTGTAGAAGCTTCAAGCTATTTGGCATTACTCTCCTCTACTGAACCACGAAATGTGAAAGAGGCATGCAAAGATGAATGTTGGTTGAAAGCAATGGATGAAGAACTTGAGCAGATCGAAAAGAACAACACTTGGGAGCTGGTTCCTAGACCAAAGGATAAGAATGTTATCGGAACAAAATGGGTCTTCAAAAATAAATTGAATGAAAATGGAGAAGTAATTAGAAACAAAGCCAGACTTGTTTGTAAAGGGTATGCGCAGCAACAAGGAATAGACTTTGAAGAAACCTTTGCTCCTGTTGCAAGACTTGAGGCCATCCGAATGTTCCTTGCTCTCTCAAGTTTTCAAAACTTCAAATTATTTCAAATGGACGTGAAATTAGCCTTTCTGAATGGAGACTTGGAAGAAGAAGTATACATTGAGCAGCCAGATGGGTTCATCCTTGGAGATGATCCAAATCTTGTATGCAGACTGAAAAAGGCTCTCTATGGTCTCAAACAAGCTCCAAGGGCTTGGTACTACCGTTTGGACAAATATCTTCATCAACAAGGTTTTTCAAAAGGATCAGCAGATAGCAATCTTTATATAAAAGTTGAAAATGACAAATTGCTAATACTTGTTGTGTATGTAGATGACATTATTTTTGGCAGCAATGAAGAAGCTATGAGTCAAAGCTTTGCCTTGGTCATGCAGAAAGAATTTGAAATGTCCTTGCTGGGAGAACTGACATATTTCCTTGGTTTGCAAATCCAACAAAAAGAAGGAGGAATCTTTTTATCTCAAACCAAGTATTTCAAATAGATTTTGAAGAAATATGGCATGGAAGATGCAAAACAAGTATGTACACCCATGGTCACAGGATGTAGCCTCAGTGCACATGATGAATCTGCAGCAGTACATCAACCAACCTACAGATCTATGATTGGAAGTTTACTTTATTTGACAGGTACCCGACCGGACATCATGCATGCAGTTGGAATAGTTGGAATATTTCAGGCAAATCCGAAGGAGACTCATCTTTAGGCAGTGAAGAGAATTTTCAAATATCTTCAAGGGACTCAAAATTATGGCTTATGGTATCCCAGAGATACAGATCTCACACTTCATGCTTATACAGATGCAGATTGGGCCGGAAGCGTGGATGATAGGAAAAGCACAAGTGGTGGTGTGTTCTTTATGGGTTCCAGACTGGTATCTTGGTTCAGCAAGAAATAGAGTTTGATTGCCTTGTCTACAGCTGAAGCAGAATATGTTGCTGCTGCATCTTGTTGCACTCAACTCCTTTGGATGATGCAGACTTTGCAGGATTTTCAAATCACTTGTACACCACCTATCCCCATCTTATGTGATAACACAAGTGCAATCAGCATCTCAAAGAATCCTATCATGCATTCAAAAACCAAGCACATACCAATCAAGTATCATTTTCTTCGAGAAAAAGTGCTTGAACAGAAGGTCAAGTTGGAGTATGTTCCTTCTAAGGAACAAGTTGCTGATATACTCACCAAACCATTGCCCAGGGACACTTTTGAATACCTCAGGAAAAAGCTGGGGGTTGTTGATGCATCATCTTATTGTTGAAACTCTTCTGATTGATGGTTGTATGCATGGTTCATCTGGGGTATATGCGTACATATACTGGGTGGCTGATTGGTTGAAGATTGATGGCATAGGTTCAGGGGGAGCATATAATGCATTGTTGGAATTATGGAGGATGTACAGAAGGAGATCATGGAAGTAGCTGCAATATGTCTCTATCTCTTTCATGGTGGATTATGGTTCTTCGTTGCAGATCTGGTTCATATTCAGGGGGAGCATAACCCTTTGTCCTTGATGTCAAAGGGGGAGAATGACACAGAAGTTTTTGAGGTTTCCATCAAGTCCAAAGGGGGAGATTGTTGGCATTAATGTTTCTGGTATGGCTATATGTTATAGATGTTGTACTTGATGGCAACACCCATGGCAAGATTCTCAATTTGTTGAAAAGAACGCAGGAGAACAGTTCAGAAGATGCATACCCGCAGGTACACCGTGAAGGGACCGTGGCCAGACTCGCAGGTCAGCCATTCAGGAGGTGCGTACCCCCAGTGCACTCACTTCAAGGCAGAGAAAAGCACACGAGGGGTTTCTTATGTTTAACCCTTGGTATTTAGCCACCGGTATTTGTGTTATTATGGTTTTGGCTCGTGGTATTGATCCATGATTTTAGGAGGAGCTTGCCTATATAAAGCAAAGGAGATCACTTGGCTAAGTATCTTTTGCAATTGAATATCTTAAGATCTGAAATATTGGGTTATGAAAGCTTGATCTATATGTAAGAGAAGTTGAAATCGAATCTGTGAAGGGTGATCTCTCGAGCGCATGATCAGATCTGAGCATCTGACTAACTGTGCCACATTGGTAGAATGCCAATTCGGCCCTAATCAGAAGTACGTAGGTGTTTTTACGGTACAGGTGCGTGGATACGCAGAGCAGAAATAGGAGATCTGTGTGGGTACACAGAGCAGAAACAGGAGATCTGCGTGGGTACGCAGAGCAGAAACAGGAGAGATGCGTAGGTACGCAGAGCAGAAGAAGGTTCAGGTGCGTACGCACAGTAAAAGTACGCGGCGCGATAGTATCTATAAGTGCGTGGCTACAGTGGCAGTACGTGACGCGATAGTGTCTCTGGGTGTGTACCTGCAGTAACCGTACGCAACGCGGTTGAAGAAACAGTGCGTGGACACGTAGTGCGGCAGAAGGGTCTCTGCGGGTATACGCAGGGGAGCAGAAGGTGATTTGCGTACGCACGCAGACCAGAGAAAGAAAAACTGCGTATCTATCTTAAGACATTTTGTTTGGCTATATTTTTCTGTTGATAAGGTGTTCTGGGTTTGGTTCTATTATTGTTGATCTAGTTACTACAGTTGTCTAGGTGATTTTCTTATACTTGGTGTTTATGGATCCAGTTTGAAAATTTATGAAAAGTGGTCCTTGTAAGAAAAGAAGTAGGGGGTTGTAGCTCCCTTCTAGGAGAGACTGGAAAACGAGAGAGAGTTGTAGCTCTCTGCAGGTTGCAGCCTGCGTACGGGTAAAGGACTGCACCAGTACAAAACCATTGTAAAAGGAGTTTCTAATTTGAAAGAAGATAGAGACATATTGCAGCAAGTGGTTTTCACCCACATTGGGTTTCCACCTTATATCTAGTGTTCTTTGGTGTGACTATCTGCTTTTCTTGTTCATGCTCATTATTTTATGGTACTGATATGCAAAAATAATTTATAGTACAATTAGAAGAAGATTTGTTAGAAGTACATAATAATACTGATTCACCCCCCCTCTCTGTATTATTTCCAACACTTTCAATATCTATTATTACCCATTGCAATCTTCCCATGGACAAGACCTTTTGATGGTTTTCCATTCATAACTTAATAGGAGACCATTGTAGCGTAGGTCTACCCATGCGCTCCCATGTTTGCTTTGGTAGTACATTCACGTCCAATGCAAGATCCAGGATTACCTGATCCATTTCATCCTTGTCAATTTGCATAGTCAACCTCATTTCCCTTCCTGTGCGCAATGCATGATTTCCAAGTTTTCGGAGCACGCGCGGTTCTTGTGACCCCACGCACCTACTGATAAGTTCCTGTAGCCTTTTATTGCCTTGATTTCACGTAGCAGTTTCATGCATGTCTCCGAAAGGTAGTGAGCATCGAAGGATCCATTCTTCATTATAATTGATCCTTAAAACCTGAAGTGGAGGCCTCCGTGAAGCTCTTCTTAGCTTCCATGAATGTCTCCTTCATGTGTTATAAATCAAATTCAGGTTCCTTAGTAGGAGCCTTGTGAACCCACATACTTTCTTCTAGCTACTTACCTTTATCATCGGTAGTGGTCATACCACTCTTGATCATCATGTTTACATTCAGGACTTCTTTGCGCAGTTCAGACCTCATCATCTATAAACTCTGAGTCATAGGGTGTTGAAGTACCCCTTTTTCGTGGAGTCTCGCTATCAGTGTAGGGTAGTCTTTTCCTCATGATCAAACTGAGTGCAGTACAAACATGAGGTCCTCGTCATAGTGCCTTGGTGCTTCGCAATTATAACAAATTAACTGTTTGCGACCCCTTCCTGGTCCCATTCCACCTCGACCTCGACCGCGCCCCTGAAATCCAGCATGTGCCATTCTTGCATTTAGGTTGAGGGCTCATTTTTGGTTTGCACCCTGTAGGCAGCGGTTCGATCCATCATTAGTTCGTAGTTTCTACAGGTGCAGTCATCATGGCCTACCAACCTGCAGAATTTAAAAAACAATTGTTATGATGTCTGCGTATACTTCTGCAATAAATGACAATTGTCCATAGTGTGTTTTCCTCCTATCTGACAGATCGCGCATCATAATGCAAGTGCCACGATCAGCCCTGCTTGTGCCTCAATTCTTAATAGCATCGGCCCTCCTCCTGCCAAGTAGTTCACGAACACTGGACAGTGGTCCTTGTCATGCCCCTGGCCTTTGCATTTTATGCACCATACCTCCTCGCGTGCCTCCAACCAAGGTGTCCTGTCCTGTTTCAAACATTTCATTTCTAGACACAGATTTTACAATTGCACGTGGATTTGTTGGAATCCCAGACCAGGGCCTTGTATATGGGTCTCATGCAATCTCATCACCATTTCCAAAGCTTTGGCGTGGGTGGAATTTTTTTTTTGTGACAACACCGTCCTTAAGTGCGGTGTCAGTGATACTACAAACCATGCACGGTGCTTTCCATCTGTTAAAGTAATGTTGGCTTCGTGAATCATATCCTTCAGTATTGGTCCAGATCCTATGGGGTCTCACCTAGAAGCATCGTGATCTCCTTAAACGTGATGATTGATTGTGTTGTTGACTTTGGCATGCTAAATTCCCTATTCAGCGTGGCTTGGATCTCTACGATTCTTGCGTTTAGATGGTCATTAGAACTCTTGATGTACCATGTTAATGCGTGATCCTGCAACGCGCTTACTAGCGTAGCCTTCTTAATATTGTCATCCGCGACACCTTGTGCTTCCATACTACTCTTACCACGAACTAGAATTGGTTTGGATCTTCATTCCCTACTCCTTTGAATACTAATAGTTTGATCGCACTTGCCATACTAAACTATGGGGGTGGAGGAGCTGGGGTGGGTGGAGATGGAGTTGAGGAGGGCGAGACGGGTGGCGGTGTGGGTGGAGGTGGTAAATGCGGAATGCGTTGCCTTATCAGACTGACCGCGCTTCTTGGAGAAACTTTCGCAAGCTCTTCCTTGCTTTCCTGTGAGGGGAAAATTAAGGGACTCATTTCCAATTCTTCACTACTTTCACTTCTGTAGATATTCCCACTTCACATAGTCAGAAAAATTAATTTATTCACATAACTCGCTTTTCACATAATAGCATCTTAATCCTAGTGTTCAAAGATTTAATATACTTACCTCGCGGTTCATTGAGGAAACGTCACTCTGCCTCACTATAGCTGACAGTCGTATCTACCGCGAACTTAGTGATAAATCCTCTTATAATTCGGTCAAGCCAATGGTCCACAACTCATGTGATCTTATCTCCTGATGCTTCTAATCTGTTCACTAATTCTGGAGTCCACACGATTGGCTTGTTGAGCATACACCTTCCCTGACTGTTTGCTAGCTTCTCGATCCACTCATATAACTTAGAAGGAAAGGATGCAAAGAGAATTTCATGGATTTCCGTATACAAGTAGTGTTCCAACCACTTTTCTTTAGTTCCTCGTGGATTTCTGTTTTCCTGTGTCGCGAACACATGAATCTTCTTATCCAACCATTCTTCAATTTCTTTCTTTATTGGATTCTAGTGGCCCGACATCAGACATCCCTTATGGATATCCCAGTCCCAGCGACAGAACCATTTGTTGGCTTGTATGGGCCTAACCTAGGTTCAGAGGTTATTTAGCCAAGCAAATCCCGATACTACTGGCCCTTTCAACAACAGTCTGCGGAGTGCGAACTACAGTCTCACTCGAAGTAGTATGGTAGGGTGCTAGAACCAGGTTTCTGGACCGTAGGGATATCTGATGAGCTTCTAGAGGTCCTCGGTTTGACCCTACACGCTCATCTTTACATGCACCTGTTAGTCCCTGGCAACCTACGATGCTGCTTCTGCGCAACCTTACTTGGGTGCGACCCATATTATACCCAAGTTCCTTGTTATTTAATCTGTTATTACCCGATTACTCAACTTATTTGTGTAAGACTAGTGATAATTTAACAGCATATCCAGCAATCATATCAGTGCGCACGATAAAAAACAGTATAAATGTAAAGAAGGAAATACACAAGCAGATACATAGAAATAGGAATCAACTTCTCTTTATTAGTCTTCAATCAAGATTACAGACTTGACACCACCCTGTGCACTCAGCTGCAGGGGTCTGCACACTCAGCTGCAGACTCTACTAGGCCTCTGCGCACTCAGCTACAGAGCCTCTTCCTACTACGACGGCCCAATACACTTAGACTCTGATTCTACGCCTAAACCATGCGTATTCATCTATCTCTCCAATTCTGATTCCCCCCTTTTACAACTTTAGAACCTCGCTCTATTTATACAATCCCATGGTCTGCAGACCATAGGTAGGCGGACATGAAATTACATTACTTTACAATACTTAGGGTAGAGAACCTTATGACTCATCCTATACTTCACGCTCTATGCCCATAATTCACGGAGTCTTACAATAAATTTGACAAAATCTAGGGCTTTGAGCCACAAAACATGTTGTGGGGGGATTCCATGCCTAACACATGAACAACATAATCCGCTTAATGTGACAACTATATGACAACTTCCTCCAAGTGTGATAGTTAAGATATACTTTGCGATGACATTCATGAAACTTGTGAAATAGTTCATAAAACTTTGGTAATGAGTGTAGAACATGTATATATGATAAAAAAGACTCATTGAAACCAATGTTACCCCTTGAAATGAACCATGACTACACTTATGTGATATGCAACACTTCCCATCCCAAAAGACAACATTTGTGATGGTAAGAGAAAAGTGCAAACGAAACTTGAAAAATTCGAACAAAATTTAAATAAACACATGTTAGGGTGAATATAACATGAAAAAACACCCATTTAAGTGAAGGAAAGTAGAAGTGACAACCATAAATATAAAAGTGATACTTGTGAAAGCGAACGTGCACAAAAGCGACAATTTGGAAAAATCATTGGAATAGAAGTACAATTGCAATGAAAAGTGAGACACTTTCAATTGAATGTGTGAACTAACTGTCACCATAGGTTGAACATTGCACAAGAACTATCTTAATGGATTGTGTTATACATGTTCAAGCTTGTGTATAAAATTGCACTCATGAACTTGTTGTGAACTGAACATGTGTATGTAAGTGACTTGGACACTCAAAAACCAAGAAGAAGACTTAAAATATTAACATAGAATTCATCGATCATGAAGCTAATATATCATTAGATACTCAACAACCTCCAAAATTCAAGTGCAGGAAAATTTTTGGATGGTGTTGAACACAACATCAACACTTGGTGACACACTGGTAGATCTCCAACTTCTCTTTTCAGGTTTTATCCTTAAGTGTAAGGTCTAATTATTTTAGGAAGTATTGATTCATTGCATGGATTACCTTGGCTCCCCATTTCACCGGTTATGTATATATTCTCTTCTATTCCTTTTCTTTGATAAACACAATTACAAATATTTTGAAATCACAATTTTTTCAATTCAAGAGAAGGGTAATATAAAATTGCGAGTTTAGGATAACCAGAGTCTTAGATTTGATCTCTAGTGTTGCTGCACTGCTAACATGCCTAGACAATACCCAAAAAAAGTCACTACCTGAACATAAGAATTTCTTCACTACCAACTAGCCTAAATAGTACCCCAACAAAGTTAGTCACTTCACCTCTTTGCATACGAAGCCTTTCTCTTCATTCACCCTTTATTTATTTATTTAGAGAGTTGCGTTTTAGCACTTATTATTTCATGGGGCATAAGAGGGATCCTGAATTATTGAGAGTAGAAGAGGATGTTCCTTTATATAAGGTTATATATACCTGTAATGTTGGTTTTCTTGTTATTTGTTTTTCCCCTCGCTTCCTCTACTCAATTGGACAAGAAAGAAGAAAACCATTTAATTACAAAATCAAGTCAAGGAATGAAGATCATAGAATAGATATGGGATTTATGGTTCGACCAAAAGATTTCCTTTCAAATGGGCCATACTTTCCATTAGAATTCATTTCTTTTAAACATTTGTAAACCAAATATAGAGAAGAGGATAACAAGTAAGAAAAGCCTTATTCGTCGTCACAATTTCCCTTTACAAACTTTGCCACATTGCCTTTTGATCCAAGTGGGAGCATTTTTGTAGCACCCTCCTCCCACATCTAACCAAGTAACAGGCCAACCAGGGTAAATATATCATGAGAAGTTACTATGATATGATTCAACCTCGTAAGTAACATTAAGGAGGTGAAATTGATGGACACAGCCTACAAACCTTTAACATCAACAATAGGACCCATAGGAACCATCCCAACCTTTCTGCTAATGAGGGGCTTAAAAACATATTGTTTAATGGAGCTTTATAACACAAATCATTACGATATTTACAATAATAATCGCATATACACACATACACATTTTCTTCACCCAGAAAATAATCATACTATCTATAAATCTTTATAAATCCAGCATGATACAGTATTTACAATAATACACACATATACACATATGCATATTTTATCAACTTGTAAATAAAGTATATGATGCCTACATCCACAACGAGGGAATCCAAAGGCTCACACCTCCACTCTCAAAGTAATACCAAGATTTACATCCTTCCAAGGAAGTCTAGAATCCACTACAAAGTCAAATATGCATCCAATGTTGAGTGCTACAATCCCATGCTACATGTCCCCTCAATAAAAAATTATAGACTCATTGTTCTAGGGCACACTCCCAATGTGAATTTGGTTCCATATGGAAATGCTAATGACCAAGAAAAATCCTTCCCTGACCTTCCCTTCTCTAGTACACAATCCCTCGGGAAATCTGGTCACCTCCTTCCATGCAGTCACACACCTCCCATGTTCTGGTGGCACCCCCATCTCGGGCAATCCATCCCTTGGCAAGGCTTCCTTGCATCAGGAGATACAAAAACCAAATCATATCAATTCCTTAAAACCATCATACCATTCATAGCATGATCATGGAAATCAATGGAAACTATTGGGTATCCCGCAATGGCCCTACTCTTGAAGTACTTTAACAACATATTGTTTCCTATTCTAATTCCTTTTGTTCTTGCTAATTCTTGCAGCCAAATTCAACCAACCAACTGGGAATTTACCATTCTTTCCTATACCAAGAACATAACTTCCATTAGATTTAAAATAAATTGAAATAACTTCAAATCATACCTCATTGGTGGCTCATCAATAAGGTGTACTTGCAATTCTGTTTGCTTCTTGTGATAACAAGTTAGACTAGCATCTTTGACCAAATCATCATGTATAAACATATCACATCAGGTTAGCAGAAAACACAACCATCATAGATCAAAATCATAAATCGCATGTAACCATCATAAACCAGGATCATAGATCACATGTAATCATCATAGACCAGAATCATAAATCTCATGCATAATAAAACTGAAATAGAATATCGATACTTATCCTTCATCGATCTTTATTTTTACCTTTGTTCTTATTTTTTACGCACACCATATCTGCTACCACACCCGACAAAAGCCCAATGCCTCCTCCTCAACCATATTCACATACACATAGTGTGCATCACACACGTACAACCACACACAACATACAACACCATGCAGCACATGCACCTACTCCTAACATTCAACACATACACCTACACCTAGTGTCCAAGAGAATACATACATCTATACCTGATGTATAATGCCACACAATACATTTACCTACACCTGGCGTACAACACAACACAATACATCTATACCTAATGTACAACACCACATGATACATGTACCTACGGACGGCATACAAAATGACACAATACACATGTCATGATAACATGAATACATAATGCACACACATAGTACCGCATGTGCGCAACACAACATGTGCGGTATTTACACAAAAACACATGTAAACTAGTACCATATGTACAACATGTACACAATACCACTTGTACAAAGCATCACCTACAAAATGTGCAGATGACATCACATGTACACGGCAACACCTACACAATGCGTACATAGTGCCACATGTGCACTGCACCACCTATACAACATGTGCACAATGCCACACGTAGACAACACCACATGCACATGTACACGACACGACTTGTACACAACACCATATGCATGACATGTACACAACACAACCTACATAAAGCACCACATGTAAAACATGTACAAAAAACAACATGGTCACAGAACCACTTATACAATCATGCACACAACACAATATGTACATAACACCACATTGAAAACATGCACACAACACCATCTGTACATAACACTGCATAGAAAACATGTACATGGCACCCTAGGTACACAACATTGCGTATCAAAATGTGCACAACACAACACCATATGCACACAACACCGCATATCCATCATGTGCATAGTATGATATGTACACAACACTGCATAACCAAAATGTACATAGCACCATCGACACCCAGCACTGCATATGCAATATTAATACAACACTATCTGTACCACCTTGTACATAACATTTCATAAACAACATGTACACATACTATATATACATGGCACTGAATGTGCACAACATCACAGATGCAACATATTCAATATATATAACATATGCATAATACTAATACCATAAATCCAAAACCACACATTCTCTCCCAAGCAACCGTGCTTCCAGTGTCTTATCCATGCTTGTCCCAGAATGTCACAGACCATACTACTTTAATTTTTTTGATGTGTCCCTCAGTATAGCATGTCTATAACATAAACATACTATAATAACATAATATAAATTCATACATACATGATACTGACCTCATATATTTGTCAGGGCTACTCTTCTCAATGGATTCCTCCTAAGATGAGGGACCTCTTCATGCCCTTCACCTGCATAAGAAATCATTCCTCCACAAGAATGATCCCTAACAACCCTGTCAGACAATGGCATATATACACGTATACATACATGCATATACATAAACATTATCATAAAACAATCATGTTCCCATCAGATAATGACATACATACAAACATTGGTGTTAAACAACCATGATCCATGACAATCCTGTCAGACACAACATACATACATACATGTATACATAAATAATCATCATCATAATCATGATCATAACATAATTACTAGATAGCATAAGGTCAAGGATAACATAACTCTCTTTATATGTGCACACCCTGCACAACATTGAGAACAATTGTTCCCAACATAGCCAAGGCATCTGATGTCTCAAATATATTTACCTTTCTCATGATTATCTTGCCACTATCCATTTACCCAATGGACTCAACCAATCCAATCAACTTTCATACTCTTACCTTTAGCTACACCTACTTCATCTGAGCCCTACATTAGCTGCTGGGTTTCAAATAGCTCTCCCTGAGCTCCATTAACTTTCCTCTTTCCCAACCAAATCCTAAGACTCTCAAATCATAAAAGGAAATACCAAGAAACAAAAAGGAAGAAAAACAATAACAATATGACAACACAGACAAATCGGTATGGCCATACACAAGACACAAATAAAACAACAATCAATCACAAAAATTCACCAAAAGACAAAAAGCACAAGACTAACAACAGATTCCATGACTCAATCCCCATGGTTCCCAAAGCCTACAATGGAAATGTCAACTTGAGCCTTCTTTAATATTTCATGGAAATCTCTTTTTCCATACAATCCGCTACATCATACTGCCATAAACACATAAATGTCAGTGCATAAATAAACATAATAGTACACCAGTTAACTTTTCTTGTTGTGCCAACGCTCTGCCTTGTAATCGAGCACATTTGTGCCATGTCTCAAGGGACTCCAATTACCTTGACAGATCTATCTATAACTAGACACCAACTGTTATACCTATCAAGTACATGTCCATGAACATAACACATATCCACATAATTTCAAACAAATTAAGGTTGAGAATGCTTCTTTTATGCAAAGTACTCATTTGTTTGGAATTAGCATTTCCAAACATAGCCAAAGCAATTCTTTCCCAATTCCTTTCTTTGACCTTTTCCTTGTTGCAATTGATTGTTATTATGCACTATCACATCACTCAATTGTTAGTTATATAAATGCATAAACTATTACCTTATCATGCTAATACGAATCATATTTCCCGCACTGTTTACACATGTCAAGTACATGTTCCAAATATCAAGACAATCCTATCTATCAATTTGAAACCATCATTTACCAAGACTAGTAATCATGTCATAATCCATAGTCAAGTTGTAGTCATTATACATAATGTTACAACTATCACCTACTAGACTCAAGTACATATTAAATATCTCCACACATATGTATTGGTACAATCATCTTAATACAAGATCATTGGAACACATACTCATATTATGTAATTCATCAAACATTCAATCAACTTGAAAACATACCATGTTAAATAAATCAACTAGATGACATAATAGACACCAAGAAATCAAACACCAAATATACATCATAATCAAACAGTCAAGCACAAAGTAGATGACATAAGCAAATTCATACATTAATGTATCTCAAGGAAGGTGATGTTGTCTGCACAATCAATCCAGATTAGCATGATATAACTTCACAACATATCAACTCAACCCCAAATAAGGTCATGATATCCATAATGGTCTCTATATAACATGTCCACGTCATAAGCTCATAAACATTTATCATTCATACATAATAATCACATCTACATAGTTAGTCTAGATGAACACAACACAATGTCACAAATAAGTTGACTCATACATGAATGTCATAACCCTAACCATCTTCATAGGCCAATCCAATTAGCATGATACATATAAAATCAAGATCTTAATTTAATAACCCTAATTATCATGTGACTAGCATATAACAACAAAAAATTATACATCATGCTCATCAACAATTGTTGGCTTATAAGGGTCTGACCCAGGTTTAGAGTTGATTTAGCCAAACAAATCCCAGTACTACTGGCCCTTTCGACAACAATCCACAGAGTGCTGATTGATGTCTCACCCGAAGAGGTATGGGAGGGTGCTAGAACCAGGTTTCTGCACCCTAGAAATGTCTGATGAGTTCAAGTGGTCTGTGGTTCGACCCTACATGCACGTCGCTACATGCACTTTCCCGTACCTCGTAGCGCGAGATACTACCTTTGTGTAGCCCTAATAGGGGGACGAACATTGTTATTACCCAAGTCCTTACTAGTATTCCGATGTTAGTTGATTATTTTAGCCTACTTGTGTGCTTTAAGTTATACTTAACAACATCAATCATTCATACAGGTGCGCGCAGTAAATAAACAATATATTTTCAATTTATATCAAACATGCATTAACCCAAGAATGAATACATAAATTGATAACAAATTCTCTTTATTAATTCCTTCCTTGGTTACAGACTTGACTCTGCCTTGAGGACTCAGCTGTAGGGGTTTGCGCACTTAGCTATAGAGCCTTCTCCTACTCTATGACCCAAAACCACAATTTTTGCTTGTCACTCAATCCCTTAGACTTGTTCTACTATTCCTTGTTCCTTTACACATAGATCCTCGCTCTATTTATATAATCCCATGGTCCGTGGACCATGGGTAGGTTTATCCAATTGACATTACATTACAAAATTAGGGCAGACAACCCTGTGACTCTATAATACATTTCACGCTCCGCACGCACAATTCGCAGAGTCTTTACAACAATATTGGGTCAAATTCTGGGCTTTGAGCCCCAAAACATGCCTTGGGGGGGATTCCATACCCAGTAGGTCCCCAACACAAACATCATGACTTGCCCTAGAGTCACCCTGTCGGTGTGGCGATCATTGTATGGAGTCGCTCCAAATGTTCTTGAACTGCGGAGAGGTCAATAGTGAACTGCACTGCTGCATGTCGGATCTACTGCATGTGTTGTTTTGAGACCTCTATGTCCGGGGTGCTTCTCTACATCTGTATCGATATCTCATGCATATGTTTATAATCCCATGCCTGTGTTTGGATTCTTGCAGCGTGAAGACTATGCTTCCACCGGTTAGTTAGATAACCAAGCTGCCCGTGTAGTGCTTCAAGCACCTTTCTTTCACCTTGCCTGGGAATGGTTCTCCATTTAGTTTGACCAGCTATACTGCACCTCTGTCTGTGACTCCCTTAACCATGTATGGTCCTAGCCAATGCATTTTGAACTTTCCCGAGAAATTTTCAAACTTACTGTCATATAGCAACACTAAGTCATTTACCTTGAAGGTGCGTAACTTAATATGGCGATCACCCCAGGCCTTTTCACACTGCTTTTGTACCTACCGATGAAAACCAACCAGGAACTATTCCTCCTTAAGTTCTTCCAATTGCGCAAGCCTTTCTTCGAGAGCTTCGCAGTCCATCATACTTATGCGTGTGGCTATTCATAGACTAGGTACAATATACTCGATCAGCATGACAACTTCCACGCCATAAACTAACCGAAAGGGTTTTTGTCCCATTAGTTTCTTGCACATTGTCCTATAAGCCCATAGTAGTGCAGGTACGCGTAGGTCCCAACCATTTCACTACGTGTTGCACACTTTGGTTAGGACAGTCTAGTATTTTGTTGAACACTTCTACTATCCCATTGGCTTGTGGGTGATACGGTGTGTTTTTATGATGATACACCTGGAACTCTTTTATGAGCACACTACTGGTTTCATTCAGGAAATGTATACTGCGATCAATCATTAAGATCTTCAGATAGCCAAATCGAATCAACACGTGTTCAAACAAAAACTTCGCAGCTGTAGCAGCCGTGCAGTCTTTGATCGGTTGTGCTTCCACCCAACGCATCAGGTACTCCATCACGGTGATGATGTAGCGCGCGATAGTTTTTCCCTGGGGTTTGATAGGTCCCACAAAGTCGATTGCCCACTTTTCGAAGGGTTGCAATGTCATTTGTGGAAGCAAAGGCATCTCATCCCTTCGCGATGGTTTACCGGTCCTTTGACAGATATCGCAGGCCTTATAGTGTGCTTTTGAATCCTGGTGAAGGGTTGGCCACAACAACCCTGGGCGGAGAATCTTTTGTGTTGTTGCTTGTCCTGCATAGTGTCCTCCTGCAGCACCCCCATGTGCTTCCGTGAGAATCTGACTTCATTCAAATTCAGGGACGTACCTCTACAATATCTCATCATATCCCATTTTGTATAGGTGCCCCGCGATGACAGAAAACTCTACTGCACACACCACCAATTCCTTCTTCTGTTGAATGAAGTATTCCTTCGGTGTAGTTCCTATTGTCAGAAAGTGGATTATATCTTCGAAGTGTCTGTCCACGACGCGCACAACAAAGAGCTATGCATCAGGTAATCCTTCCTCCACACTAATAGGTTCCTTGCCTATCTCAATACGTGACAAGTGATCTGATTCTGCATTCATTCATCTAGGATTTACCATGACCTCAAAGTCATATTCTTGGAACAATAAGAGCCACCTACAGATGCGCCCCCCCAACATAGGCTTATTGACCAAGTATTTTAGCACGGAATGGTCTGTATACATCTTGAAATGTCCTCCCAGTAAATAGTGCTGGTATTTTTGGAGCACGTACACCATAGCCAACCCCTCTCATTTGGTTGTGGAATAGTTCTTTTCCACTTTAGACAACATGTGGCTCACGAAGTGTTATGATCGAACCCTCTCCACCCTCCTGTGTTAGTACCGCTCCCAGTGTTATACACGACGTGTCAACATGGACATGAAACTCCACATCCCATTTTGGGAAGACCAGGATGGGTGCGAAGGCTAGTTTCTCTTTTAGTACATCTAGGCCCTTCATTCAATCATCATTCCACCAGAACATGACATCCCTTTTCAATAGTTTCTCCATTGGCATGGTGATCTAGGCATAGCTTTTGATAAACTTCCTGTAGTATCCTATGTGTCCCAAGGTAGCGCGTAATTGTTTCACACTTAGTGGTACTTCTAAATTCAGAATAACTGCAATATTCATGGGGCCTGCCATTGGTCCTTGTTTGCAGACTACATTCCCCAGTAGGTTCCCAAATGGAACGAGGAATGTACACTTCCTAAGGTTCAGTGCAATTTGGTGTCGTCGACAAGTATCCAACATGAAGCGTAAGCTTGCTATGTGGTGCTTAACCAATTCAAAGGCAGTCCAATCATCCAGATAGACCTCCAGGAACTTGTGGATGTATTCTTTGAATGTGGAAACAACTATGCACGAAAATATGGTTGGCATGATCACACCCCTCTTGTCTTACCATTGTAGTCTTTATGCTGAGAAAATCTTTCTTTATTTCGTCCTCCATCTTCCTGACTTCTGCATCCATTAAAGTGCTTCTCTTCCTTAACCGTACCCTTTCTTTTTCAAGTTCGTGGAGTCTAAGGTTTCCTTGTTGGATTTCTTCGTCAAGTCCCATGCATTCTATTCCTTGTGGCTGTGTGATCCCTCCTTTCTAGGATTTGTGAACCATTGTATCTATGGGTGCTACTATGTGTGGTCTAGGCTTCGCATGTTCCATAGGGATTACAACATTTTCTTCATACTTTAGCTTTGAAGTGCCCGGGTGGTCAGCGTTTTGTGCATGGTCCTATAAGCCCATAGAACCGCTAGTATGTGTAGGTCCCAATCAGTGTGTTTCACATGGTGGATTGCATTCAGTAATTTGCATACTTTGTCAAAGGCTTCCACGCGGATAATATTCGGCGCACTTGGTATTATCATACTTTTTTGTTCGTGCCATTCTCTTTCCTGCTCCTACTTGTTGGTTGTGTTTCCTATCACGAGGACGGTGTGCGTTCATGGAGGTTGTGCACTATACTCCTGTACCCATTTGGAGAGGTGGGCACATAGGCTGTTTTGTTCATCATACCTAGCTTTCATCCACATTTGAGGCTTTCCAAACCACATGAGCATCATCCTTCTACATTCACACTAGCCCTCAAAACTTCTTTGATGTGTACCCCACCATCTTGCGAGCGTATCACGTAGTGCCCATTTTAGAGTGTCGAAACGCTCTTGTTTCGGTACTTCGCTTTCAAATTTGTTCAGGAAATCATCCACCTCACTCAACCCATCATACATAGGTAGATCTCTTACCTTTTTTTTCATGTAGTTCAATGACCTTGTCATCATGTTACAGTTGAGCATGGTTACCTCATGTAATCGGTTCTGCCATCGTTCTATCTCCTCATCTAAATCTGAGGTGCAAGAGCTTTCGTGTTCCCATGAAATCCTGCCATCCGCTGTTGGATTCACCTACTCCTGCTCCCGAGCAGTTATCTTGTAGATACAGTCTAGTTTGTCATCACTCTTGTAGTTGTGCATTGGCTCTGTATAGTGTGATCCTTGCACAGGGTCTAAATGTACCACTATGCACAGTGACTTTTTCTCGAAAATCATGTTGCACTTCTTTAGATTTATCATGCCATTCATGTCAGTGGCTCAATCTATTCCTAGTAGCATGGGATAGGGGTTGTTGTCATCAACAATCTCTATCACTTCGATATCTGCAAGCGTGCTCGCACCTTCAATATCCACTGTTATTCCTTGCAATCTTCCATGGGTAGAATATTTTGTTGGTTCGACATTCGCAATTAAATCGGAGACCATTGCAACGCGGGCCTACCGATGCATTCCCATGTCTGCTTTGGTGGGACGTTCACATCCAATCCTAGATCCAAAATCACTCGATCCATTTCATATTCCCCGATCTGCGTGGTCAATCTCATCTCCCTTCCTGTTCACATTGTGTGCTTCTTGAGCTTCTAGACTACACGCAGTTCTCCTAGCATGGTCCCAGCATATCTATTGATGAGTTCTTGCAATCCCTTTACAACTTTGCTGTCACACAGCAGCTTCATGCATGTATCCAAAAAGGTATTGAGAATTGATGGGTCCATTTTTGGTTCCAGTTTTTCTTTACTACCTGAAGTGGAGCCCTCCGCAAAGCTCTTCTTAGCTTCCATCAATGTCTCCTTAGCGCGCTCCAAATAAAATTTTGGTTCCCTTGTTGGAACCTTGCAAACCAAGGAACTCTCCTTGGGCTTCTTGCCTTTGTCATCTCCTATCATAATACCATTTCGAAGCATGATATTTACATTCGGGTCTTCCTCGTGTGGCTCAAACCTCATAATTTACAGGTTCTGAGTGGGGGGAGGTTGGAGCGCTCCTTTATCATGAAACCTTGCTATTAGCATGGGACAATCCTCCATATCATGATGAAATTGGGTACAATATAAGCATGATGGTCTTGTCAGATTTGTATAATCATGGGCATAATGCCCTGGCCCTCTGAAATTATAACAGATCAGTTGTTCGTGACCTCTTCCTTATCCCATTCCACCTCGAACTCGTCCGCACCCCTGAAATCCAGTGCGCGTCATCCCTTCATTTTCATCGAGGGCCCATGTTTCGATCTGAGCTCTGTAGGTAGGAGTCTGATCCATCATCAGTTCATAACTTCTACAGGTACACTCATCATGACCTATTGACCTGCAGAAATTACAGAAAAGCTACTTGGAACTCTACGTATACTTTTGTAATAGATGGCAATTATCTGTAGCATGCTTTCCTCCTATATGACAAATCACACACCATAATGCAGGCACCACACTTGGTCATCCTTGTGCCTCTGGTCTCAATGGCATCGATCCTCCTGCCGCTAGGTAGTTCGTGAATACTGGACAATGTTCCTTGTCATGTCCTTGGTCTTTGCACTTTACACACCATACCTACTCACGCGCTTCTAGGCAAGCCATCTTGTCTTGTTTCAAACTCTACATTTCAAGGCACAAGTTTTTCAACTGCGCATGGATCTGTTGGACTCCCAAGTTAGGATCTTGTATCAGGGTCTTGTGCAGTCTCATTGTAATTTCCAAGGCCTCAGCTTGAGTGGATAGCTTCTATTGTGATAGCGTGTTCCTTAGATGTGGTGTTAGGGATGCTACAAACCATGCGTGGTGTAGCCCATTCATCAAGGTCATATTGGCTTCATGAATCATACACTTCAATCTTTGATCTAGCTCCCTATGGGTCTCGCTAGGAAGCATCGCGGTCTCCTTAAATCTAATAATCAGTTGTGTCTCTGATTTTGGCCTGCTAAATTCCTTGTTTAGTGCAGCTTGGATATCCGCGATCCCTAAATTTGGATTGTCATTGGAATGCTTAATGTACCATGTTAGTGCGCGATCCTGCAAGGCATTGACCAATGTTGCTTTCTTTATATTGTCATCCGTGACTCCCTGTGCTTCCCATACATCCTTTACCATGAACCAAAATTGGTTCAGATCTTTGTTCCCTACTCCTTTGAACACCGACAACTTTATCGTGCTCACCACATTGAACTGTGGTGGTGGCAGAGGTTGTGTGGCCAAAGATGGGGGTGAAGATGGTGAAACTCGTGGTGGTGTGGGTGGGGGTGGTATGCGTAGAATTAGCTGCCTTATTAGATTGATCACACTTCTTGGTGAAACTTTCGCAAGTTCCTCCTCTCTCTCTCGCAAATGTGAAATCAAGGGACTAGTCTCGAATTCTTCGCTACCTTCGTTTCTGTAGATCCTCCCACTTTGCGTAGCCCCAAACATCAATTTATTCACATAACCCGCTTTTCACACAGTAGCATCTTAATCCAAGTGTTCAAAGATTTAACGTACTTACCTCGCGGTCCTTTGAGGAAGTGTCATTTTGCCTCACGATAGCTGACTGAAGTATCTAATGCGAACTCAGTGATAAACCCTCTTATAATTCGATCGATCCAACGGTCCACAACACACACGATCGTATCTTCTGATGCTTCCAGTATGCGCACCAACTCTAGAGTCCACACAATGGGTTTGTCGATCCTACACCTTCCTTAATTGTCAGCTAGCTTCGCGATCCACTCATACAACTCCGAGGGGAAGGATGAAAAGACAATTTCATGGATTTCTTTATATAAGTAGCAGTCTAACCACTCTTCCTTTAATAACCGCAGGTTCCTGTTTTCCTACACCACGAACTCGTAAATCTTTCTGTCCAACCACTCTTCAATTTCTTTCTTCTTCAAATTCCAATGACACAACGTCAGACATCTCTTATGCAGATCTTGTTCCCAGCAACGGAACCATTTGTTGGCTTATAGGGGCCTTGTTAGGCCCCTATACTACTAGTGTAACCCCTTATTGTTATTAGTACAGCCGCCTTATTATATTGTTGTACCCATGTAGTCGCGATATTTTTACTATTGTGCCCCATAGAAGCCCACTATTGTTATTATTGTGCCCTTACATTATTATTGTTATGTTGGCTCTGATTATATTATGACTCCTTAGACTCCTATATATAGAAAGGAGGTCTTGTCATTTGTATCATCGAAGAATTGTTCATTTATGTGATGTAAAGGAGGTTGCCCCCTCGAAGAGGTTGAATTCTAAGGCGTTGAACTTTCTTTTCTATATTCTTGTGAGATGGTTTCATAACATTTGGTATCAGAGCTTTGGATTATAGGGTTTCGCTGCTCTAAACAGGTCATCGTGGCATTTTCACTATAAATTATTTTCTGTGACATTTCAGATGCTAATAAAAAAACCCATTTGGGTTGAAATCAGTCTCAAGCTTGGGTCCAAATTTCATTTGGTGCTATATTTGTAGAGATATGATCTAAGGAAGTTTTCCTTTTTGCAGACTCCCGAATTACATTCCAAATAGGTGACCTGGGGAAAATAGTCATAACTTTTGTTTTGAGCATCAAATTGAAATTTTGTAAGAAGTTACAAAACAAGGACAGACTGTAGTTTCTTGTATACATTTTTCAAATCTAAAGGTTTAAATAGTGACACGTGGCACGTCGCACAATTTCGCTCTACTTAACTAGTCTATAATCAGGTCATCGTGGGAGATTTGGCACAAATCTTCCTTGGAGAATCCAATTTGGATCAAACTGGTGGCATTGGAAAGAGGACATGGAGGGCTACTGCAGTTCACAATTTCAGAACTAGAAAAACCGAAATTACTGAGTTATAGTTGTTTCAAGATCGAGCTCCTAAAATCAAGAAAAGGTGATATGAGGAAGTTTGATGGCAAGGATCCGGTAAATTAGATACTTCAGATGGAGCAATATTTTGATCTACATGGTGTACCAATATTACAAAAGGTATGTATTGCATCTTCATATTTAGAACTGGATCAATTTTTATGGTATAAAGGGCTTTATTCTCGTAAACAACTTGTTACATGGTCAATTTTCACGGAGGAAATGACAGCATATTATGAGGATACAAAGGGCAACACCTTCTTTAGAGCAACACCGCAACAATTGGAAAGAGTAAAAGAGCTTTGTTACACAGTGGAAAGTAAATTATGGAAACAAGGAAGTCTACCCCTCACAACTATAATAATGGAAGCGTTGCTTCTCCTAGCCTTTCACAACCTACAAGGGTTACACCACAACAATTGGAAGAGAAAAGAGAAAAGGGCTTTGTTACAATTGTGATAGCAAATGAACTAAAGGTCATAAGTTTGCTGAGAAGAAATTATTTTACATAGATTATGAAGAGGAGGAAGAAAGGATCATGAAACATCAAAAGAAGAGTATATACACCAGGAACCAACCCCAGAGAAAGAAGAAATGAATCCGACCATATCTTGTAAAGCATTGGAAAGAATTACCACTCCTCAAACTCTTAAGATAGAAGGACATATCAAGAAGAAAAAGGTTCTAGAAGTGAAATATCACTTCGAGAAAGAGGAAATGAATCCAACCATATCTTGTAATGCATTGGTCAGAATTACCACTCCTCAAATTATCAAGATAGAAGGACATATCAAGAAGAAAAATGTTCAAGAAGTGAAAGATCACATCGAGCATCAAGAAATGAATCCAATCATATCTTGTAAATCATTGGAAGAAATTACCACTCCTCAAACTCTCAAGATAGAAGAACATATCAAGAAGAAAAATGTTCAAGCAGTGAAAGATCATATGAAGCATCAACAACAAGTTCTCCAACTCTCAAAGGATAACGCCACTTTGGTGCAAAATTGAATGAAAAAACAGGTAGATCAACATTCTAGTGAAAAATGTTTTGATGTAGGTGATTGGGTATTTTTACTGCTACATCTCAAGCAAGCTATTTATAAGAAGGAAATGTTGTAAATACTACATGCACTTAAGAAATGGCGACCTTACCGAATGTCAAGACACTTCAAGCTAAAAATGGATCATGATAGTCTTAAATACTTTTTAGAACAAATAGTATCTATAGAAGTATAGAAAAAATGGGTCACAAATATATTCGTTTATGAGTTTGACATCATCTATAGAAAATGGAAGAAAAATTTTGTTGTAGATGCACTCTCAAGAAAGGATGAGGATGTGGAAGCATTGTTTTTTGCTATTTCTATTTTCCAACTAGATTGGATAAACAAAGCAAGGGATGAATGGAAGAAGGATGAAGAAGTGTGGCTACTCATTCAAAAGTTGCAGAAGATCTCAATTCAAACAATATTGCCACAATTTGAAGAGGAAGGAAAAATCATATTGGAACCTGGAGTAGTCACAGAAACAAGAACTCGATAGCTATGAAATCGATCAATTTTAGAGTATCTCATCAAGTGGAAGAACTTACCCACTGAAGATTCCACATGGGAGGACAAGAATATTCTACAAAGCATCAAGAAATACTCAAGCGTTGAGGACAACACTTTTTGAAGGAGAGGGGCATGTTAGGCCCCTATACTACTAGTGTAACCCCTTATTTTTATAAGTACAACCCCCTTATTATATTGTTGTACTCATGTAGTCCCCATATCGTTAATATTGTGCCCCATAGAAGCCCACTATTGTTATTATTATGCCCTTACATTATTATTGTTATGTCGGCTCTGATTATATCATGACTCCTTAGACTCCTATATATAGAAAGGAGGTCTTGTCATTTGTATCATCGAAGAATTATTCATTTATGTAATGTAAAGGAGGTTGCCCCTTTGAATAGGTTGAATTCTAAGGCATTGAACTATCTTTTCTATCTTCTTGTGAGCTGGTTTCATAACAGGCCTGACCCAGGTTCAGAGTTAGTTTATCCAAACAAATCCTGGTACTATTAGCCCTTTTGGCAACAATCCGCAGAGAATGGACTAAGGACTCACCCAAAGTAGTATGGGACGGTGCTAGAACCAAGTTTCCACACTTTGGAGATGTCTGATGAGTTCAATTGGTCTGTGGTTCGACCTTACATGCACATTGTTAATCGCACTTTCCTATACCTCACAGCCTGAGACACTGTCTTCGCACAACCCTACTCAGGGGCCGAACGCTATTATTACCCAATTACTTACTAGTATTCCGATGTTAGTTGATTATTTTAGCCTACTTGTGTGCTTTAAGTTATACTTAACAACATAAATCATTCATACAGGTGCGCACAGTAAATAAAAAGTATATTTTCAATTTATATCAAAAATGCATTAACCCAAGAAAAAATACACAAATTGATAACAAACATCTCTTTATTAATTCCTTCCTTGGTTACAGAATCGACTATGCCCTGGACACTCAGCTGCAGGCATCCGCGCACTCAACTGCGGATGACTAGGCCTCTGCGCACTCAGCTGTAGAGGCTTCTCCTCCTCTACGACCCAAAACCACACTTTTCCCTTGCCACTCAATCCCTTAGACTTGTTCTACTATTCCTTGTTCCTTTACACTTAGAGCCTCACTCTATTTGTACAATTCCATGGTCCGCGGACCATGGGTAGGTCTATTCAACCGACATTACATTACAAAACTAGGGCAGACAACCCTATGACTATCATACATTTCACCCTTCATGCCGGTAATTCGCGGAGTCTTTACAACAATATTGGGTCAAAACCTGGGCTTTGAGCCCCAAAACATGCCTTGGGGGGGATTCCATGCCCAACAACAACATATAACCTATTCATCAAGCTAACTATCATATAACAACAACAAGTTATATATCATGTTCATCAAAAACATATAACCTAATCATCAAGAGAACTATCATATAACAACAACAAGTTATATATCATGTTCATCAACAACATATAACATAATCATCAAGTTACCTAAACATAAAAAAATAGCAATGAATACAACCACAAGTTACTATCATTCATGACTATTCGACACGTGTACATGACTACACTAATCAACTACAATCTATCATGTATGTAACCATAACCTCAATAGAATAAAAGGAATACTCATAACCATAATACATATGACAATCCTTAAGCCACATACCTGCATGCTCAACATACAAACCTGTATGACGACGTGGTCTTGCCTTGAGGTCCAATGTTGCAACTTCACTCTAATGATCTGCATCTCCTACTTTATCTGAAGCAACACATTATCTCCATAACCTATTAATATCATCATGATGACCTAATTTCATACAATGACCTCACATTGCATGCCTAACCTACCATACATGCAGAACCATATCCATGACAATGCATGCATACATACACCGACACGCATAACAATGCATATACACCCATACACTCATGGTGAGAGATCCCATAACAACACCATAAAACTTCACATGGAAACATCACTACAAACATTATCAAAACCATGAAAATGCATAAAGCACATGGACTACAAGCATCAGGAACACATATGCAACAAACATGAAAGCATGACCAACACACAACCCATCCAGTCCAAGGGGTGAACCATGCTCTCATACCACTCTGTAACACCCTCCTTCCACATCTAACCAAGTAACTGTCCAACCAGGGTAAACATGTGATGAGAAGTTACTATGATATGATTCGACCTCCTAGGTCATGTCAAGGAAGTGGAACTAATGGAAACACAACCTATAGACCCTCAACATTAGCAATAAGACCCCTAGGAACCATCCCAACCTTTTCTCTAACTAAACCCTCGGTCCCATTGAGTTTGTAGGTTATTAAACCTCTAGACGCTCCCATGCTATGGGAATGCCAGTGTCTAGAGAGCTCTGGACGTTCCCTCAAGCCTGCATGCCTACGTCTAGGGACTATTTCCAATAGATCTGTGCCATAGTCTAGGGAATTTAAGGCTCTTTTCAAGCCTAAAATTTTGGTCACTGCCCAGAAACTTTTGTATCTTCTAGAATTCATTAAAAACATGAAGAAAAGACTAATAAACCAAAAAATAACTCCATGACTATGCCTGACCATCCCCAACTAGGACCGACATTTTATCAAACACTTGGAATTAATGCAAGCTACAAGTCTAAACAATAGATCTAAGTATAGCGGTCTCATACTTATCTAATATTATCTATGAGGCATTGTTCCCTTACATCATTAGCTACAGTACCATATTTTAGGTCATAGATACATTTTTTATTCATTTATGAATAGAAACATGAGGAGATCCATACATCATCACTCTCAGAATACATGCTCATAACCAACAACAAAATAACAAAAATACCATCAATACATCAACCATACAATCCACATATAAACCAATACATTTACAAATGAAAACCCAAGGGAATGAATTTCACATTAATGAATGTAGAAACCAACCAGGGATGGGGCTACCACATTCCACCCGACCATGGATTGGATAAGTTGAATAATTGTTCATCCAATCACCCCCAATGCCATATTCCAAGCATGAATGTGGGACTCATAACCAACTAAAAATAACCAAACAAGAATGGATGCTACCATAATTCTTTGCATACACTGTGAGGAATTTTAGTGTCTCCTAGTCTCTCAAGACTTACCATAATCCACAGTTTGATCCAAGGATCACTAGGCCCTACACTAAGACCCACTCTCCAGGCTTTACCGTACATCCCATCCTAGTACTACTAGGCCCAATGGAGAGCAATGGGAATGAGAGAATCTAAAGAGATTTGGAAGTTCCTAGAAGCGTACATGCTTGAGTCTAGGGACTATTTCCAGCAGACTTATACCAAAGTCTAGGAAATTTAAGGCACTTTTCACGCCTAGAATTCTGCCCACCACCCAAAACTTGCTATAAATTATGGAATCAATTAAATATATGATGACAAGACTAATAAATGAAAAAATGACTCCAAGACAAAGCCTGACCATCCCCAATTGGGACTGACATTCTATCAAACTCTTGGCATTAATGTAATCTACAGGCTTAAACAACAAGTCTAAGTATAGGGGTCTCATACCTTTTTGAGATTCACTATGAGGCATTGCTCCTTACATCATTAGATACAATACCATTTATTAGGTCATAGGTACATTATTTATTCATTTACAGATAGAAAAATGAGGAGATCCATACATCATCACATTCTATATACATGCTCATAACTAACAACATAATAATTGATATGCCATGAATACGTCAACCATAAAATCCACATGTTAACTAGTACATTTACACATGAAAAACCAAGGGAATGAATTTCTCATTAATGATTGTAGAAACCAACTGGGGATGGGACTACCACGTTCCACCTAACCATAGATTGGCTGAGCCAAATATTTCTTCATCCAATCACCCCTATGCCATATCCCAAGCATAAATGTCTTACTCATAACCAACCAAAAATAAAAAACAAGCATGGATGCTACTAGATTTCTCTGCCTACATTTTCAGGAATTTTAGTGCCTCCTAGTCTCTTAGGCTTTACTGTAATCCACAGTTTTATCCATAGATCACTGGGCCCTACAACGAGACCCACTCTCCAAACTTTACTATACATCCCATTCCGAGACTACTAGACCCAATGGAGAGAAATCCACCTCTTGGATTTACCGTATGTCCCGCCATTCACCTATAAGGATTCCTCAACCTACCGAGGCACACAATCCTAGCTTTACTGCAACCCACAGTCTGGCTTAGGGGTTACTAGGATAATGGCTTTACCATGATCCATAGTCCAGTTCCGAGACCATTAGACCATGTCTTTGTCATTTTAGAGATCCACCTGAATTAGCTTTGAATCCATCAAACAATCTAGATCAACTAAAGTATGAGAACCCATGTCATCAAGGGTATCGAGAAATGGCAAGGCTAGGCTGAAAACACTATCACACCTAGAAAAACCTATACCATGACAACAAAGAAGCACATGCAATACCATGCATGCTAAATCTAGCAAGGAAATCACACATGCAAATCAATACCTACAAAGAATATTGCTGTATCTTATTGATCCTTATCTTACTTTCTTTATCTTTGTTTCCTCTTTGCTTTCTTTTCCTTTCTTGATCCAATTTCAAAGTGATCCAAGAAAGCTATAAGTGTCCAAGAGCATGAGAGAGACAAGAGAGAGAGAGAGAGCTCCAAAACCTATCAAAATCCTCCCATTTGATCCTTGGAAGCCTTTTTATCAATGAGTCCTATATTTTTTTCAATTTTCATTGTTTTCCTTCAATTTCCTCCTCACATGCAACCTGTTACCTTTCACCTTCATTTTTTCCTAATTTCCATTATTTTCTTAAATAAATGTGCCAAAATGCCATTTTGCATTTCCAAAGCCTTTGTCATTAACTTTTCCAATTTCCTTTAGCCATAGTAACTCAAATAAACACCCACACTAGGATTTCTTACCCAACATTGAGCTTGGAATATGTGTCCCATCAACTATGCCCTTATATATTTTTACATGGCTTTTTAACCAGGGTTGTTACAATTTTCATGCAAAGTCTTATTAAATAAAATGAAGAAAGACAAGACAATTCATAACAAGAAGACAAAAGAAAAACAAAGTGAAAGTAAACGTTGACTAAAAAGTAGCATGGGAAATAAACAAAGAAAACAAACAAATTAAAATGACATGTAAGAGAAAAATGCAGGGATTAGTGTTCAAGTGAAACTAACATGCAACTAAACCTAATCCTAACCTAACTAGTTATATGTTAAGGACTAAGTACAATGGAATTTCCAATGTAGCCACCATAACCAGTCCTGACCTGCAATCACAAACATATAATCAATTAAAGGTAGTATAAAGCATTGTGCAAAAGAAAATAGGACAACTTGACAAACTTTCACAATCAATTGATGGTCTTTCTGATCAACAGAGTATGTGCCATACTTACTAGCTTTAACCAATTTTTAGCTTTACATTGTTGCTTGAAATGACAATCATACAAACCTTGAAGGTTGCTTGTGGAAGTAAATTAATTCATGTTTTTAGTTTTTGCAATCATCAAGAAAGATCAAAACTTGTTGTTTGCAACAAAGCTTGCGATGTAATATTTCTCTAACCATTTGGAGATCACATGTTGATGCTTAGAATAATCAATTTGGAAAACCCAATGCTCATGAGAAAATTGATTTTCAATTAATGAGTTCGAATCACAAAGAGAATCTTGTAAAGGGATTTTAATCTATTCTCGTTCAGAAGCCTTGTTAAGATGGTGGTAATCTAACATAACCATCATTTCACACTGAAATGTCTCAACTATCTGACAAGCATATGAATAGTGAAATGTGGAACCATGAAGATCATTGGGTTTAACAAAATCAATAAATGTAAGATAACTATCATGAGATATGATAATGGGACAGTGATTGATTGAGAGATAGTTGTTAGAGCCAATATTATGATCAGATTGTTGACTATAAGATCCTTGATTCTCCATTGGTTCACTTTGTATTATATTAGACATCATGCCAACATTTTGAAAACTTAAGGTATTTAAAACAACCATTGTCATTGCAAATTTAGGAAACCAATTAAGATACCAGGCTAGTGAAAGATTGGAAGCAAGAGTCAAATCAAACCATACATTCATAACAACACGAGGGTCTTTATTCACTGAATGAATCAAGCATTTACCATCACAAAATAAAAGATATTGTTGGAAAAGTATTATTAGTTCCATGACATGCACGAAAGTGATAAGAAGTTGACTGATCTTGGAAGTGTTGGACAGGGAAGAATCTTCCTACTAAAAATGAATTTATTCTTGACAATTAGAATGACATGCTTTCTAGTTGTGTATATCCATAAAACATATGATCCCCAATACTAAGTGTGATATAATTCATTTTCATGATATGGATTAACTAAACAATATTCTTCCATATGATAAAAAAGCTATCTTCAGGATTTATAAAATTGAGTTGAAAATGTTGAAAGTCCTTCAAGAGTACGTTCACTTCCAATGGATAAATGTTAAAGAAAGAATTATGCATGGAAATATGGATCCAACTTAGTTCAAATATATCAATAATATTATGAGAACCTAACATAACAATCAATGAGGGATGGAGTGTCTCGACTTCCTTACATGTCTTTGAACTTTCTGATGGTGAATCATCAAATTTGTGTGGCTTAGAAAAATCAGAAGGTGGGCATGAACCACTATCATCATATGTATCAATGTAAACACTACCAATGACATTGGTTTGATTATAATTAATATTAAACATATCAAATTCTTGATGGATAGAGAATCTAGATACATCAGTAAGAAAACTCCCTTGATCACTTAGAATTGTAACATCTTCATCTCGCCTTCTAAAATATTTACAGTTGAATAGATCATGAATAATAGATTCAATATTTTCATCCTCTGATCATAATAGCACACCATCCTGTACCTAATTGTGACCATGACCAGATGGATAAATATCTACTCATATAACAAACTTATAACACATATCTTGGTACAATGAGTAGTGTGCTAAAGGTCAGGAAAGATCAAAACAATTAGGAGGAGAAACACAAGTTGTAAAATCAGATTGAGCTTATAAGACAAATGGATCCACATCCATGTTATGCTCCATGAGATTATCTTCATCATCATAGTGATCAAAGATAGGAATATCGATGCAACATTCAAAATGATCTTTCTTTTCATCCACATGGTATACCAAATATTCAAAATCTTGACAAATTATTTCTTCAAATTTGATATATGAAGAAGTATGTATCAAGGAAAATTCAAAATCATTCCAAATTGAAAGAAAATACCATCATATAGGAATATTGTAAGCTATAATGAGTAGATTCTGAATCGACACTTCGCAAACTAATCCTTGAAAATAAGAAAATATATCATTCGATATACTTGGATATCGATCACTGCACGTATTAATGGAAACATGGATGTCATCATGATGGTTGTCCAAAGTCTCAACTTTAATGAAGTATTGGAAATCATTTGACATGTTATCAAGATCGCATGATCAATGATGAGCCAAAAATGCCAGATTGTCACCTTGAAAGAGGGAAGAAAGATGGAACATGTCTTCAACATTTTGCTCCTCTACTTGCGAAATTAAAATACCTTGTTCTTTATTATTGCTTGAAATAATAGGTTGAACATCATTAAGAGTTAAATTAGGTTGATCAAGTGGATCATGAAACAAGAAATCATGAGATGTATATGGTAGAGGTTGAAAAGTATCCCTTGAGGAAATTATGTTTTCAATTGAATCAGATTCAAGATTAGTATTATGTACATTAATGCGAACTTGAAAAACTAAGGAATCAACTTTTACTTTAGCTCCATGTAATTTATAAAAAATTCCAAGTCCTCCCCAATAGGATTTATATCATGGGAATTGGATGGAGGTTGAATGTATGGATCAACAATTCAATTTTTAGATTTCCCAACCTTAACATCATCACCAAGAATCACCCAAATTTGTACTAGAAAAGGAGGAGGACAAGCAATAAATAGGATAGTAGATTCCTCCTCACAAATTTTGGGTGTCTCATTATTAGCATAAGTTGGGAGAGCATCATCATATGAGGGTTTGGATTCAAAATATCTCAAGGAGAGAAGAATCAAGCTCTGTTGTAGTTTTTTCTTCTCAAATATGTGCGAAAAGAATCCACTTAAGATTGTGGATGACAGACAATATAAACAATATAAATGGCTACTAAACATTGTAGATCTGTAGCGAATGATAGAAAAAAAACCTATAAAAGTCCCGATCTATGAAACATTCGTAGTTAAACAACAAAAAGAAAGAGTAATAACTCCAATCATCGAAAGGAAACCAGATATACAAAGAATAATGCTATTATAAAACCTGTGAAGGGAAAAAATGAATGTTGTTAGTACCCCTCTATGGGATGGGTTCTTGGCCATCCTCAAACGTCTTCATCTTGTGTAGAGTCTCTCTCCTCTATAATGTGTAAACCCAGTAAAAATATGGTGTGCAAGAATGAAAATAATCAGAGTTACAACAATAAGTGTAACAATGAAAATAATCAAAAGTCAATAATGAATGGAAAACCCTTCTATTTTTAACAAAATATTGAGTTATCCTCAAATAATGAGCAATAATGAAATATTATTGATCCCATTCTTGGAATAACCACTTGAAATATTTTATTATATTTGGTTAGGAGGGAAAAAGTATTTAAACTTTTATTTTGGAAATAATAAATAAATAAATGATTTATTTATCATCTAAAGGAATTAGTTAAGGAATAATAAATAAATAAGGATTTATTTAATTATTCCTAATGGATTTAGTCAAATCTAACAAAGAATAATAATTAATTAGTGATTAATTAATTATTATTAGAGAAAAATAAGATAATTAATGATTTATCTGTTTGTTTTTCATGATTGGGTCAAATATGACAAGGAATAATAATTGAACAGTGTTTTAATTAATTATTCCTAGAATAAAATCATATAAACAGTGATTTATTTAATTATTCTTCATGGGTTTAACTATAAATTACTTAACAAAGGTGGTTTATTAAGTAATTTCTCATAGTGAAAGCAATTTTAATATGGAAAAATTGGCTTTACATGGTGTACTTCGATCCATCTAGTAAATTAGGCTACCTGATAAATTTTTTGGTGATAACATATTCCCCCCCAATGTACGAGTGTTAGGAGAAAAATGTATGACCGAAGTACGTTATAAAGACACAATCACTAGACAACACAAGAGAGAGAGAGAGAGAGAGAGAGAGAGAGAGAGAGAGACCAATGAAGCTGAATTGAAAGAGGGTAAGGAAAGATTGGGTGATACTAATCAAGTATTCTTTTATGTTGTGGTACCGAATGTCAATGAGGCAAGGGAGGCATACCCATACCCACCGAGATAACTTAGTAAAAAATTAATGGTTTACCCATAAACATAAAATTGAGTTTTGAAGTACACGTTGAATGGTACATGACAAACTGGCATAACAGAGCAAGAAAATAATACAATGTGTCCCATATACATAATGCACCTGGAAAAACATGAGCCAAGAATGAATACAATAATATTTGAGAACATGATATACAAAGGCCCTTCCCTAAAAAAATGGGCAGGAGGGAGGATAAAACAATTGAGGAATCCCTACTAAATATGGGAGTGCTCTGCAAACTAAATGGATCATCTTAAGGATACGTGCATGTTATGAATAGTGTGATCGGTAGGAATCAAACTGATAAACTCTGTGGAACTACATCTGTGCATGTGGGGGGATCCCTAAAGGGCCACCCCCTCATGAGGTCTGAAACATCTCACATACACCCAACAATCACCAGTACAATATGTTGAATCACTGGACCATCAAGTGTATGAAGAAATGAAGTCAAAGGTCAATAATGAGTCCCTCTTCTCGATTCAAGGCGCTAAATAAGAATGAAATCTAGAACCAAGATACACCACCCTCTATGCCGTTTTTTTGGAATAAATGAGCTGGTGTCAATAGAATAGGGCCTATGATAGGTGAGGTAATGAGGATCCTCGATTAAGGCACAAGGGAAAATAGTAATGTGACTAATGGACTGAAACTAGGGACAATGGAATGTGGGACTAAGGGACAAACATAAGACTTCCCTTGACCTTGCAACCACTGACTCGACTGTGGAGAGGATGGGGATAGTATGACTGTAGGCCAAAATGGGCAACACAAGATGAATAGTATGAAAATATGGATGGAATATTGTGACATGATGGAATGAGATGTGAGACAGACTCCAAGAATGCAAGGGTGACTCATCATGGATTCTCTAAAAAAGGGTGACTCGATGACCCTACCTGATCTAAAATGGGGCACTAAAGGCTTCTTGTCATGCTTACAAGAACCTCTCCCACTCTAAATCTTATATATTCCCAAGATCTATGCTTATGATTAACAATTTGCAGAATTAAGAACTTGAAATAGGTGTATGCTTGCGTTTTTTCTTTAACTGTTAAGTGCTTTAAGGGTATTTTCTTGAATTGATATAAAACATATAACTACAAATACAATGCAGAAGTACGCAATCACACATAATAGCAATATAATATGGAGTTCACCCTGATATCTTGGGCTACGTCTCCTTGAGCTCTAATCAACTTGATTAGGCTCTTTGGGATTATGGCTTCAATTCTTTTACAAGTTCCATACTCAAATCCATTGGATTACAACTGAACCTATGGGTTTAGAATACCATTTTATCCCATTGGTTGTCCATACTCTACAGATAGATCTAGGCTTCCCTAGACTAGATTCCTTCAATTACCACTCCAGGCTACCTTGAGCTCCTGGCTTGCACCAACTCCCTCAGAATTCTTTTAACTATCTCTGGAATTCCTTCTTCTGTCTTCAACACACATCAGACACTAGAAATAGCTTGATCATTTCAATCTCTTTGTTTTTTTGAACTTCATTGTAGCTTCATGGCTCTTTAGAAGTCCATTTGAGCTCTCGGGCTCTACAGCTTTGCCTCCAACCTCTGGTGGCTATGCCTCTATCAAGCGCTCTGGCTCTGTAGCTCTATAAGCTTCCCTTTGAGCATTCACTGAGCCTTTTTCTCTGTGCAAGCCTTCCTCACTTCGTAGACTACCCTCCAAGAATATACTAAGCTTTCCCCTTAGATTCCTCAGCGTTCAAATAGCTCTGGGCTTCTCCAAGCTTCCTCTAAGCATTACACTACCCGAGTCTCTAAGAATCCTCTTTCTCTATGATTTCTGTGTTTTGCTTGGCCTCTGCGTGAATCGCTATAAATTTTATTCTTTGTGTATTTAATACACAATAGATATAGTCACCTAATGCATGGAAGCCCAATCGTTTCCTTACAAGAAGCAGTTTACAATTGGAAAGCAACCGGTGGGCATGGGAAACCTGGTCGTTTGGCCTTTCTGTGCAGAAATCCCGGAAATAGCCACATAACAAAAATACATAGGCAAACACACGCAAAACACACCATGGCCCTTTTAGCCAGACTTCAAATATTATGAAATTGCATTTATAGGCCTATCGAGTCTGGGTCTGATCTCATATCGCAATCGCTCAGTGCATGGCTCCTTTGTGTTGCGATCCGATTGCCGATCTCCTATCGCAATCACTTTATTGGCACTATTGCATTAGTGTATCGCTATCGATCTCTCACATCAACATATCACATTATGCATTGGCCATTTTTATCATGTGATCCAATTGATAATCGCTAACGTCGATCAGAATCACATATCGCAAATGCATTGGCGCAGGGGTCTGGGTGCTCTGTTCCTCTGATCGATCGATGCTTATCGCATATCACTCATCAGCCCTTCACAATGCCATGGGCCACAGTCCATCACCATTGGTTATGTGTGATGCAATAAAGCATTCATCACTTATCGCTAAACCCTCATGCCTTTGGCTAAGTCCTTCCCTTTGGATGTTTTTTGATGCAATATTTAATGCTCCCTTGATAATATATATGTGTGTGTGTGTGTGTGTGTGTGTGTGTGTGTGTGTGATATCAATGCTATATATATATATATATATATATATATATATATATATATATATATATATATATATATATATATATATATATATATATATATATATATATATATATATATATATATATATATATATATTTGCGATGCTATGAAGGTTTCGATGCGATAAACTTAAAGGAACACACATATTTTCCCTTAAGTCCTATTTAATAAGAAATTGCCTCCTTTTCTAAGGATAATGGGCAAACTTCGTTTTATAATAACTTGTTCATCCGACGTCTGTTTTAGCCCATTCAAATTGCATTAGATTTGGAATGAAGAGATCTATGCAATGAGACAATTCCCAAGAGCATCCTTTGACTTTCATATTTCATCTGATTTACAAAGCATTTGTGCCATTTAGCACCTTTTACCTCTTATATGAAGTCTTTTAGACTTAGAGGTTTATCCAAGATCCATTTTGGATCATGCATTCCCACTAAAAAGATTTTAGACTCCAAAAGACTGATATACTAATCTAAACAGTAATTGAGAGTACCTCACCCTCTTCTTTCAGCCTCCATACACTTGCCTTGCATAATGCCTCTGAACCATAGCCTTTGAACACACCCTTCCTGGATGTGCTTGTCCTCCTGGGAAGAACTGTCTTCCTCATTAACTTCCTATAGAACTCCTGCTCAGAAGTTCACAGAACGTAGTTTGAACTTGTCTACCTTGATCATTGATCCAAGGTGGCTCAAACCAATGTGAAGTTACATCTTCTTCACAAAATTTTCATTTGTACCTGTTTGACATATTGTCAACAACACCTATTAACAACAACGGGATTACAGACAACAATTAGATGGCCTAAACTTTTGCTTCAACAAAAGAAACAAATTTCACATCTTGTGAAGACCTCCATGTCTTTACATCTGCATACAAATGATTGACTACATAACAAGCCAACAAAACATGCCTTTAAAACAATTGAACCTTCAAATAAACCATGTAGAAAAAGAACTTTTAGGATTCTTTTTCAAAGATGAAACACTTCATTGTTATCTCAATCTTGGATACCATATCAAATTTTCCAAGTCAACATTGCATGCTTACAAAAAATTAATCAACCCTTCAAGTTAATCACACATACATGTTCAAATACAAGGAAATCATCAACATCCCTGTGTTCATGCATATCATGCTTATGCATGCATTTCATCTTTCAACTTTCTCTTAAGCACACTATACTTTCAAATCTGAAATTAATATAATGTTGCAGCAATAAAGTGAGTCTCCTACTCAACTTTTTCCATTCACCTTCTTGGTAAAAACCTGCAACTTGCATTCCATTAACAAAGAAATTCAATCTATTAATTTGATGCATTTTCAAAAGAAATCCAACCTTAATTGGATAAGAACTCTAACCATTTCTTACCAATCCATTTCAAAGGTGTTACCTTTGTCTACACATCAGCATCAACATGTGAATCATCTTGAAAGACATCATTCATGGAATCTTTCTTTCCATTTCTTCCATTCTCTCTTTCCACCTTCTTCAAGTTTCGTGGAAGCATTGTTGGATTTAGAGTCCAACATTTTGCAGAAATATGTCCTTGCTTATGGAAGCAAGTGCAACACATGTGCATTTCATCAACAACATGATTTTCCTTGTCTAATGGACCTTTGTCTTCTTTCTTCTTTTCCTTCAAAAGTTTCCTGTATGTGGCCATTCTCTTCCAACATCTAGAAACATTATGGTTATCCAAACCACAAAAGGAACATGCAATTCTTTTTCCATACTTATATGGGAATTTACCATGCTGAACATAATCAAAAGGAATATGATTAGAACCAGATTTATACCTTTCTCTTTCACCTTTATTACCTTTAGGAGGAGGTGAATTGAATGAAGTAGCTCCCTTTGGAACACCATCAACCTCTTCAATGGTTTCAGAGTTTCCACAACTATTTGGTTCAAGTGCATGCTGATATACACCTTCTTTCTACATAGTATGCTTCACACTATTGCATTCCCAAAGAATAAAATCTTCACACTCTTGAGGTAGAAGACCCGAAATGAAACTCCTTCTTGGAACTGTTTCAATTGTCTTCACGGCAGCTTTGGAACTTTATCCATAAGACTGTCCATAGCAAAGACCCAAATAATTAGGCCTTTCCTCAACTATTATTGGCTCAACAATACCCTATGCATGTTTTTCCAAGCCTTTTCCTTCATAGCCCATATTGGACATTAACTTGGATCTTATGCCTCTGGTATGTTTTTCAAAAGAACGAATATAAATATTCTTAGAGGAATTTGAAGACAAACTGGAATTATTTGCCTCTTCTTCAAGCTAATACTTGACTAAGGCTTCTTTGGCAACAAAGGGTTGTGTTTCCAACTCATGCATCCCTTTCAAGTTCATATTTGCAATATGAAGTTACCTCTCCATTTCCTGCAATTTTTTAGAAAGAAATTGCTTCTCTTCCTTCATGGAATTCAACTGCTCTCTAAGTATGATATTCTTCCTTCCATCCTCATACATTTCTCTCACCATATCAATCATGATGAACAAGTCTTGCTTCATGTCTTCATCAAAGACTCTTGTGATGAAAGAAGAATTCGACGACTCACTTGTAGAAGTTGTCATTATCAGAATGAACAAAAGAACTTCAAACAAGATTAACAAAGAGCTTATTCAAGAAACCTTTTGCAACAAACCTCTTGTGCTTCAAGGACTACCTTGAGGTCCTTTGGGATAAGACAAATGCCTTCAGCCCTTCTTCCTTCTTGTCCTCTCCTAGACTTAGCTATCAATAGCTTTCCCTGAACCTTTGCAAACAAACAACAGTTAGCTTACAAACAACCAAATAGAAAAATCCTTGTTACTATTTGAACACCTTTCATGTCAAACAAGCATTCTGATTTGATACCACCTACTCTGGTATAAATTAACTCTAATATCACCTTCTTTGAAGGTGGGGTTAATCAACCTACATCATGATATAACCTGCTCTGATATAACTAGCTCTGATACCACCTGATCTGAAATGGGGCACTAAAGGATTCTTGTCATGCTTACAAGAACTTCTCCCACTTCAATGCTTATATATTCCCAAGATATATGCTTATGATTAACAATTTTCGGAATTAAGAACTTGAAATAGGTGTATGCTTGTGTTTGTGCTTTAATTTTTAAGTGCTTTAAGGTTATTTGTTTGAACTGATACAAAACATATAACAACAAATACAATGCAGTAGTATGCAATCACACATAACAACAATATAATATGGAGTTCACCCTGATATCTTGGGTTACATCTCCTTGAGCTCTAATCAACTCGATTAGGCTCTTTGGGATTATGGCTTCAATTCTTTTACAAGTCCCACACTCAACTCCATTGGTTTACAACTAAACCTATGGGTTTAGAATACCATTTTATCCCAATGGTTGTTCATACTCTGCAAAAATATCTAGGTTTCCCTGGACTAGATTCCTTCAATCGCCACTGCGAGCTATCTCGAGCTCCTGACTTGCACCAACTCCCTCAAAATTCTTCTAACTGTCTCTAGAATTCCTTCTTTTATCTATAGCACACATCAGACACCAGCAATAGCTTGATCATTTCGATCTCTTTGTTGTTCTGAACTTCATTGTAGCTTCATGGCTCTTTAGAAGTCCATTTGAGTTCTCTCTCTCTGTGCAGCTTTGCCTCCAACCTCTGGTGGCTATGCCTCTATCAAGCGCTCTGGCTTTTCAGCACTCTGAGCTTCCCTTTGAGCATTCACTGAGCCTTTTTCTCTACACAATCCTTCCTCACTCCGCAGACTACCATCCTGGCATATACTGAGCTTTCCCCTCGGATTCCTCAACGTTCAAACAACTCTGGGCTTCTCCAAGCTTCCTCTGCGCATTAATCTACCTGAGCCTCTGAGAATCCTCTTTCTCTATGCTTTCTGTGTTTTTCTCAGCCTCAGTGCGAATCCCCGTCAATTCAATTCTCTATGTATTTAATACATAGTAGCTACAGTCTTTTAATGCATGGAAGCCTGACTGTTTCCTTACGAGAAGCAGTTTACAATTGGAAAGGAACCAACAGGCACAGGAAACCCGGCCATTTGGCCTTCCTATGCAGAAATCCAAAAAATAGTCACATAATGGAATGCACAGGCAAACGCATGCAAAACACATCATGGGCCTTTTTTCCAGACTTCAAATATTATGAAATCACATTTATAAACCTATCGGGTCTAGGTCTGATCGCAATCGCTTAGTGCATGGCTCCTTTGTGTTGCGATCCAATTGCCAATCGTTGATCACCAATCACCTATCACAATCACTTTATCGGTGCTATCTTATTGGCATATCTCTATCGGCCCATCACAACAGCATATTGCATTATGCATTGGCCCTTTTTATTGTGTGATTCTATTGCCAACGCCGATCGCAATCACATATCGCAAATGCATTGGCACAGGGGTCTCAGTGCTCTGTTCCTCTGATCACCGATCACTGATTGGCGCTTATCGCATATCACTCATCGACCCTTCACAATGCCACAGGCCATGGTCCATCACCTTTGGTTATGTGCGATGCGATAAAGCGTTCATCGCTTATCGCTAAACCCTCATGCCTTTGGCTAAGTCCTTCCCTTTGGATGTTTTGCGATGCGATATTTAATGTTCCCTTTATAATATATAAATTTCATATCAATTCTCCATATATATATATATATATATATATATATATATATATTTGCAATGGTATGAAGGTTGCGATGCGATAAACTTAAAGGAACACACATATTTTCCCTTATGTCCCATTTAATAAGAAATTTCCTCCTTTTCTAATGATAATGGGCGAACTTCTTTTTACAATAACTTCTTCAACCGAAGTCGGTTTTAGCCCATTCAAATTGTGTGAGATTCGGAATGAAGAGATATATCCAATGAGACTATTCCCAATAGCATCCTTTGACTTTCAATTTTCCTCTGATTTACAAAGGATTTGTACCATTTAGCACCTTTTACCTCTTATATGAAGTCTCTTATACTTAGAGGTTTATCCAAGATCCATTTTGGATCACTGCTACACAAACTAGGCTCGGTGGGGACCATCAAAACATGAGTAAAAGATGGTTACTCATGACGAAAATTGACACATGGCATGAAAAGTATCAAGAGGAGGTGGACCTCAAAGCACAAGTGTCATTTTATGAAGAAATTCGATTTTGAGAGGCAATGAAGGGACCCTTATTGGAAAAATGGCTTCTTCACGAGGTGTTGAATCATCAAAAACTGAGTAAGACCTAGTATAGAGCTCAATGAGAGATTTCCAATGGTGCCAATGGTTCATCAAATTGACCTATAGTCAGGTCACAATGTGTGACATAAAAACTATGGGTTTTCCCGTAAAAGGGCATTTTCCCTCCAATTTGAGAGGATGAGAAGACAATAAATCTTGTGGAGATCATAGCAGAAAAACCAACCATCAGAATCATGATTTGTGACTTTCAGGCAAGTTTCCTTACTTGTATAAATATGGCCTCAATTCTTCTTGGAACGAAGGTTCTTGGTGAAGAATTAAGGGAAAGTGAAAATGAGAATGAATTACTAGAGGAGGTCTAGAATCACCGTCGCCCACAAAGTCAAACATGGGGAATATGTGGACATAGAGTAGAATATTTGAAGATATGGTATCAAACGTCTACAATACACAATGTGCATATGGCTCGCCGGAGAGTCTCATAGGAAAAACTATCCAAGGAATGGGAGGATAATCGACCATACCTAGATCCAGTGGGATTTAGGCTGAGACTTATGTTAATCAATTGAGAAGATGGCCAGGGGAAAAGCATCATGCCCCCAAGCATGGGATACTGATATGGTATGAAAAGGTGGGAATGATGCCCCCTAGTAGGAGGCTTTTGTGGAGTGCCGTTTTGTTCCAAGTGCTCAAAAAAGGGATCGAATCATCTTGGCCCAATTTGGCATGGGATCCTCCAAAGGATGATGTAGGGGCCTATGTGCCCCCCAATATGCTATAAGTGTACTGGATGTATTTAGAGTGGTGGACTCCAAACACTTGTATGTTTTATGTGATACATAATATGATTATGTGTTTTACGTGAGGATGATGGTTCATCATTTGTCTTTTCTTGGTTATCTTCTTTGGTATACATGTGATAAATTCCAATCTAGAATGTTATTTGCAATGACATCTACATAGTTATTTTGGGCTCTAGGAACATGACTGAATGTAATGGTTTCAAATTCACGTACCAACAACTTAACTCGTAGATATTTTCTAAATACTACTTAGTTATGCACATGATACACACCATTCAATTGCATGAAAAGTAGCAGGGAATCTAAATGAACATGAAGATGAAGGATGCGAGGAGCAAGGGCATCAACTAACAAACCTCTCACTGCATCATATTTAGCTTAATTATTGGTAGAAGATCCGATGCACATGCTATTTGAAAGGACTAATGTATGCAAGGGAGTGAACATGGCCTAGGCTACCGAGGCTAGATTTCCAGAGAAGCAACTCGCACCATTGGCATTACCGATATATAGTGTGGATGATGGATCCATCTAAATGGCGAAACAGAAAACATATGAGATGATGTAATCTACTTGTCTTCATGGCAGAGATAAAGACATGAAAATCAAAGGGATGTGCCATAAGAAAAATTTCTTGAGGTAGAGTGCATTGGGAGAATTAGGAAGGGAATGGACTTCAAAATCATCCTAAAATATGCCCCTTTGCCTAAGTACAAGGGTAATAAGTGGTAGACATAACTTCCATGATGTCTTCATCAGAATGGAATATGGGTGAATGTGAGGAAAATTGACTTAATGAAGCGACGACGTTACTTGGTGCATCAACCTGAGAAAAAGGTTCACATATGTATCATTTGGGGTGGTAGAAGACGAGCTGGTAGATGGAGGATCTACAGATGTTGAGACCTACTATTATGTTGAAAGAGGTTCAATAGAAGCATGCACAGAAACTTAGAAAGGTTTTCCTACGAGGAAGTCAAGGATGACGATAGGTAAAGGATATGGCCTATGGTGTTCGTCATCTTGACATAGGGGGGAGGGATCATGATGGTGGGACCAGAGTCCCCCTATTCTAGTTGACTATGGGTACCAAAATGCACGGGTAGAGGAGTAGGTGTTCCACTATGAGTGTCCTCATATTCACAAAGCACTTCAAGGCAGTCAAAAAATTCATCGAGACGAGGGAGATGAGGGCAACAATGGGAATAGTGACCCTAATGATCACACAGGGCACAATGGTGATTTGTGTGTAACATTTTGAGTTTCTTGTGTGGCACCGACAAGTTAACATGGAATTCAGGGATATTTGACTTAGGGAACATTTCATGAACAAAATGCTTAAGTTGAGGAAGTTCAAGACAATTTTTGGTGGTGTGCCCAACCACTTGACACAAAGCACATGGAGGTGATGGCTTTGGGGCCTTATGGGATGGAGGAGCTTGGGGAGCCTTGTCCTTAGGTTTTTTCCTCTTAGCGTTGCCACCCTATCTAGATGCTTCCACAATGGGAGTGGGTTACTGTTGAGATTGTAATGGAACTGGAGTAGTGGCAGGGGTCATAGGGATTAGTTGAACCGGGGTCAAAGCATGATAAGGTCTTAGCTGACCAGGCAGAATGTTTGCATGGGGATCAATGTACCATACTAGGATCCCCAAAGTTATATTAGGAAGGACCAACGAAGCCATGACAGGGATAGAAAATACTTCCAGAGGGGGGAATAAGAAAGGTATTTGGCCTGCAGGGTAATGTCCCGATGGAATAACTCCTGGATGGTTGAGAACTAGAGGAACAATTATTTGTGGAAACATAGGAGAGACACCCACAAATGGAGGACATCCTGGTGGGGTGGATCCATAGGGCTCAACTCGAATGGAAACAAAACGTTGTTGAGGAACTAGATGTTGATAAGATGTACTAGACTACATGAGAGCAGCCCGTGACGCTTGTAACATGCAAACACTCATAGAGTTAGGATTTGGGATGGGAGGGGGAGAACCAGGGGAAGAACCTAATAATGAGGAATCTTTATAGACTCCAAGTGAAACATTGGTAAGAGGGGTCGAATACTTTTTATTAGACATCGATGAGATAATGGACTTGAGGGAGGTCATGGATGTCGGCTCATAGTAAGTCAACTGATCGATGGTGATGATCTTCCTTTCATGGGGGAAGCACATCTTTCAAAAAACTACGAATGATATGACTGACATGGCATAAGTGTAACTAGGACCTAAGAGAATGTTGTAATCTAAAGGGGCATCAATGACTTCAATGTCAACATGTATAGTCTTTCCTATAAGGGTCAATGGACAGTTGTGGTACATGCCAAGGAGCTGGGAGGAGTGTCCATACAAAGCACACAAAGTGATTATGGAGGGAGACGACTCTGGTGACTTAATTTATTTCCAAATAGTAGCAGACATCACATAGGTGGATTCACCTTTATTAATAATGCATTGGGAGATGATGGCATTACAGACTCGAACTGGTATCTAAAAAGAAACAAATGAAGGCAATGGGGGATGTTCTCATGTATCAATCAGGAAGATAATCAAATGATCATTAGAAGGATCCACTACACCCAAGGAAGTTAGTAGAGCTTTCTTTTGGGATGGGCACGATTGGAGGACTTCCAGCATTGACATGGCAGTAGGTGATTGCGCCAAGTCGTCTACTATATTGTATGTATGGGAATCTCAGTTAGAATCCACATTACAACATAATGGTCCCTTTGGGATCTTGAGAATGGCCTCAAATTTAGGTTGAGGGGTTTGTAGCAGACCATTTGGTGTCATAAGAGGCTCAACAGATGCTTTGGTTTTGGACTCAATGGTAGACAAAGTCGATAGCTTGTCATATTGATGCAACCAGGTTTGCAGGTTGATATTGGAGGGGTTAACCTCATCAGAGTTCATCATAAGGATCTGGTAGTCACGAGGACCAAAAGTTTGGGGGGGATGAGATGGTTGACCTAGCTAAGGTTGAGAAGCAACAAATCCTTGTTGAGGGAAAGGAATTTTGAGCACTGCGGGTTGAGATGGCATATGGTTCTGAGGCAATTGTCCACCTCTGGAAGCTACTTGAGCTTCTCACATTTGGTGCATCTGGGGTAAGAGAGGACACTCATGTGTATAATGGCCATGTATGCAACAACACACACAAGCCTTGTTCATACAAATAGCCTTGTTCTGATTGGGTTGGCTTCCCTGTTGCTAGTTTTTAGTGTTGGGCTGGTTCTCCTAGGGTTCACTAGGTTGATTACGTTGATTACCCTGGTTACCTTTATTACCTTTTACCTTATTCTTTTTCTTCAAACTTTGGGGATTGGTCACACTCTTCTACGCAAACATCTTCAGGGGGTGGTTGCTACTGGGGCTGAGGATACATATGAAGTTGTGTCAATAATGCTTGAGGGGATGAAGCGCCAGGCTATGCATAAGGACGAGCAATATTTTGGTACACTACAAGAAAAAAGGACATTGGTGAAGGGTGAAAAATGTCACCATAAGCTCATTGTTGATGGTCAAAAGACCAATCATCACCAAAACTTGAATGTCACCAAAGGTGGCATCGCCAAAAGTATAGGTGTTGTAGTGACATACAAATTCGTCACCAATAATGATTTATAATGATGGATAATGACCTTCACCATTTCATATGAGAAATGGTGATGGACCATAGCCTCTGTCACCAAAAAATGAACGTCACCAAAGGTGGTGCCTCAAAAAGTATAGGTGTTGTAGTGACATTCAAAGTTCATCACCAACAATTATTTATAATGACGGATAGCAGCCATCATCATTTCTTATGAGCAATGTTGCCGGACCATAGCCTCGGTCATCAAAAACTGAACGTCACCAGAGGTGGCGTTGCCAAAATTATAGGTGTTATGGTGACATTCAAGGGCCATCACGAATATTGATTATATTGACATATAGTGACCATCACCATTTCATATGAACAACAATGATTTATTGTGATGGATCTTTATTGGTCGTCACTATTGGTGCATATATATGGTGATGTTCATTGACCATCACCAAAATCTGCATTATCAGAAGTATAGGTGTTGTGGTGACATTCAAGATCCATCACGAATAATGGCTATTATGATGGAAAATGACCATCACCATTTCATATCAACAACAATGATTTATGGTTATGGACCTTTGAGGGTCGTCAGTATTGATGTGTATATATGGTGGCATTCGCTGACCGTCACTGTTTCATATTTTTGGTGAGGGTCGAAAAATGTCACCAAAGCTCATTGGTGACAGTCAAAAGATCCTCTGTCACCAAAAAGTGATCGTCGCCATTCCATATGGATGTCAGGGAACATTGAAATCAAACCACCAACCTCCTGCTTGTAATGTAGGTGCTCTTCCATTGAGCTATCACCCTTTAAAGAATTATACTTTTAAAAATTAGACCTTGAAACTTCAAAAATTGTAAATTCTACAACTTTCAATAAATTAAAGTCTCGGTAATATTTTACTTAACAAGCAAAGAAACATCGAAGCTGCAGGTCCCTACCTAATTGTTATTGAACTTATGAAAAGCCGGTAGAGGGAAAAATAGTTATGTATAAGATAATCAATATGTTTAGTTGAACGCTCAATTGGAAATGAAACTCTGAAGACATTTATAACCTATAAATGACCTATAACTAGAAAATGCACCAAATATTACAAAGGAAATGTCATAAGTGGATAGCATATGGAAGAAGAGGAGGCAAGGACTTGGAACCTTTGTACATCTTGCCATGCCTTAGCACTTAGCACATCTTAGCTTGTTTGACATATCTTCATACTATCTGGCACATGTTATCATGCCCTAGCATTCCCTAACACACCTTTGAAGTCATGACCTCACAACTAGCATTACATTTTTCCATGACTTGGGAACCTTACATTCACTAGAACACCTTGGCACTCCCTAGTTGTCATGCCCTTTGTTATCCTCCACAACTTCCAAGGCTAATGAGGAGATCGATGAACGTAACCATAGACCAAGGTTTTAGTTTGGTAGCTAGCCCTACCAAACTAGAGAGGGCTCTCTCTATGAAATCACAGCCAAGAGATGACTGGAATGTAAAGGAGTTTAGGCTAGATAGCTAGGCTCAGGTGGGTTTTTTGAAAATTTAGGGACTTGGAACTCTGTCCATCGATTTCTTTTCTAGAAAGGACTTTGTCAAGGAGGTAGGGACTTGGAACTCTGTCTAGGATAAAGCAGCTAATATGCATGACAGAAGCTCCCTAGAATAGAGTACCTGCTACCTAGAAGAGTGTCCCCTACTCAAAATATAGAACCCTTCTCTACTGTGCACTTTTCTTAAAGGTAAATATGTGCATAAATTAGTACTAAGAAAAACACCTAAATTAAGAAAAGTGAGCATCTAAGTCAAACTATAAAAGTATAATAAATATGGCTCTATATAAGTTTGGGAAACAATAGACAAGCGTTCTTGCATACAACAACCATAAGATGCCTAAAATCGATGTGCTTCTTTCATCGTTGCTATACCCTCACAACAAAATTGGAATCTGTGGCATGTACCCCAAGGCTATATGCATCTGTTGAAGGTGTAGATTGAAAGGATCTGCTGAGATGAATTACTATTGAAGGAGAAACACCTTCACAACAATAGATAAAGTCTACCATGAATTCAACCCATTTTCACACAGACCAAGGCTGTTACACTATACACTTCTCTGATGAATAGAAACTACAATGTATTGTAGTGCTACTAAAGAAAAAACACCTTTAGTGCAACACGAATAAAACTCTAACAAATATTGTCATTGTGGCCTTGATTTTAGATGATCTCATCAATATAGTGTTGGGCATCGAATCCCCCCAAGGCAGGTTTTTGGGCTTAAAGCTCAAATTTTGACCAAATATTTTTGTAAAATCTCCGCGAATTGTGGGCGCAGAGTGTGAAATTATGATATAGTCACAAGGTTGTCTGCCCTCATTTTGTAATGTAATGTCGACTTAATAGAGCGAGGCTCTAAGTGTATAAGGGAAGAAATAAGCATAATAGAAGGAAGAGAAGTCGAAGTGATTGAGTAATAGTGTAAAGTGTGTCTTTGGGTCGTAGAGTAGGAGAAGCCTCTGCAGCTCAATGCACAGAGGCCTAGTAGTCCGCAGCTGAGTGTGTGGACCCCTATAGTTGAGTGCATAGGGCAGGTCGAGTCTGTAACTGTTGGGAGAATCAATAAAGAGAAGTTTTACTATATTTTTGTGTATCTTTTCCTAATTCAATGTATGATTGGATATAATTTGTAAGTATACTGTTTATTTACTGTGCGAACTTATATGAATGTTTTGTATAACTAATTATAACATAAGACATCCAATTATGCAAAGGTAATTAACTAGTATAGGAAGATAAGTAAGATCTCAAGTAATAGTGCAGAACACGGCTCTAGCAGCGCAGAAGCTCCACAACCCCTGGTTAGGGCTGCACAAAGGTAGGGTATCAAGCCATGAGGAACAAGGAAGTGCGTGAAGTTACCTACACACAAGAACAAATAGTGGACCAATTGAACCTCTCAGACATCTCAAGGGTGCAAAAACCTGGTTCTAGCACCCTCCCATACTACTTCGATTGAGACCTCAGTCCGCGCTCCACAGACTGTCACTGAAAGGGCCAGTAGTATAGGGATTTGTTTGGCTAATTAACTTCAAACCTGGGTTAGGCCCCAAAAAAATGGACAAAGGTCTATGGGGAAGAGCCACAAGCTAAGTGGGTGCACCTATTCTTTCATACCCTAGATATTATACCCATGAATTGGTATATGGAGATGGTGCTCTGCCATGGCATGAATGAATGGGATATCTTGCGCGAGGGATTCCTGTTAACCTTCACATTTGAGGATCATTGGTGGGATATTGCTGATGATGTGCTACAAGGAGTAAAAGTAGCTATCTTTAAAATACCCTAGGAACTAATGGAAGTAATTCAGCTGGATTGGGAAACCTAGCTGAGATGCGCGCTAGAGTGTTACAACGTAAATATTGAAGTGGATGACGAAGATCCATGAAAAGTTAACATTCTAGAAACTAAGGGCTATCACGAGGTTCAAGGGCCATTGATTGAAGACCCTAACATAACCATGCCATTAAAGACAAAGTAGGTAAACATTGGTACAGGGCCAAACTGAAGTACGCAACGCTCAGTGACTACTGGGATGATGCCACGGTGGATAAGGTCACTGCGTTACTCTGTGAGTACCAAGACTTATTCCTGACCAAGATCACAAAATTAAAGGGGATCATTGGCGATTTAGGGATGATGAAGATCACCTTAAAACTTGATGGGAAGTCGGTTAAGCAAAGGCCTTACCGCTTGAATCTGAAGTACAAGGAAAAGGTCTGCGTAAAACTAGACAAAATGATCGTAGCCGAAATCATTGAGCTAGTGGAAGAATCCAACTGGGTAAGCCCTATGGTAGTGAAGGAGAAGAAGTAGAAGGGAAAGATACAAATATGCATGGACCTCAGGAAATAAAATGATGCTTGTGTGCACGACCCATTCCTCACTCTGTTCACAGATGAAGTATCAGAAAATGTCGGTGGGCAAGAAGCATATGCTTTTACTAATGGGTTCTCATGGTACCACCAGATCAAAATCACGCCAGAAGATAGGAGCAATACCAACTTCACAACTAAGTGGGGCTACTTTCAATACACTGTTATATCGTTCGGGTTGAAGAATACATCAGCCATCTTTTCACGCATAGTTGTTGAAGCATTCAAAGAGTATATGGACAAATTCCTAGAGCTATGTCTAGATGATTGGACTGTATTTGGATTAGTTAAGCACCATGTAACAAGCTTACGCTTGATGCTGGATACCTTTCGACGACACCAAATCACGCTGAACCTCAAAAAGTGTATGTTCCTTGTTCCCTTTTGGAACCTGTTGGGACATGTGGTCTACAAACAGGGACTAATGGTAGACCCCGCAAAGATTGCAGTAATTCTGAATTTGGAAGCACCACAAAGTGTTAAACAGTTGTGCTCTACCATAGGACATATGGGGTACTACAGGAAGTTCATCAAAAGCTATGCCCAGATCACCGTGCCAATAGAGAAGATGTTGAAAAAGGATGTAATGTTCTGCTGGAATGATGGTTGCATGAAGAGCGTAGATGTACTAAAAGAGAATTTGATCTCCACCCCAATCTTGGTCTTCCAAAAATGGGATGTGGAGTTTCATGTCCATGTTGACACGTCATGTATAGAGCTAGGAGCGGTTCTAACACAAGAAGGTGGAGAGGGCATGGATCACTCTATCGCATTCGCAAGTCACAGGTTGTCTAAAACAAAAAGGAACTATTCCACAACTGAACGAGGGGTTGGCTATGGTATATGCACTCCAAAAATACCGACACTATTTTCTAGGGGGACATTTCAAGATGTATACAAACCATTATTCGCAGAAATACTTGGTCAGAAAGCCTGTGTTGGAGGGGAACATATGTAGGTGGATCCTACTGTTCCAAGAATATGACTTTGAGGTCATGGTGAAGCCTAGATGCCTGAACGCGGCTCTAGGTCACTTCTCGCATATTGAGACAGGAGAGGAACATACTAGTTTGGAGGAAGGATTACCTGATGCAGAACTCTTTACTGTGCGCATAGCAGATGGACACTTTGAAGATATAATCCACTTTCTAACAATGGGAACTATGCTGAAGGAATAGGTCATCCAACAGAAGAAGGAATTGGTGGTGTGCGTAGTTGATTTTTCTGTCATCATGGGGTACCTATACAAAATGGGCAATGATGAGATACTGCGAAGGTACGTACCTGAATTTGAACAAAGTCAGATCCTCACAGAAGCGCATGGGGGCACTGCAAGAGGACACTATGCAGGACAAGCGACCACATAAAAAATTCTTTGTGCAGGGTTGTGGTGGCCAACCCTTCATTAGGATTCAAAACCCCACTGTAAGGCTTGTGATATATGTCAAAGGATAGGTAAACCATTACGGAGGAACAAGATAATCCACAAATAATGCTGCAGCCATTTGAAAAGTGGGCAATTTACTTTGTAGGAACCATCAAACCTCATGGAAAAATAGGCGCACGATACATTATCACCATGACAAAGTACCTGACTCGTTGGGCAGAAGCGCAACTGGTCAAAGACTGCACGGTCGCCACAGCTGCAAAGTTTTTGTTTGAACATGTGTTGACTCGATTTGGCTATCCAAAAATCTTAATGAGTGATCATGGTACACATTTCTTGAATGAAACCATCAGCATGCTAATAGAACAGTTCTAGATGTATCATCAGAAAATCACACTGTATCACCCACAAGCCAATGGGACTGTAGAAGCATTCAACAAAATACTAGAGACTACGCTAACCTAAGTCTGCAATGCATAGTAGAGTGATTGGGACTTGTGTGTACCTACAGTACTATGGGCTTATAGGCCAATGTGCAAGAAACTTATGGGACAAACACCTTTACGGTTGGTTTATGGCGTGGAAGTTGTCATTCCAATGGAGTATATTGTACCTAGTCTACGCATAGTAGTGCTCACAAGTATGATGGACCGCGAAGCCCTGGAAGAAAGGCTCATGTAGTTGGAAGAACTTGAGGAGGAATAGTTCCTAGCTGGATTTCATTAGTAGGTGCAAAAGCAGTGTGAGAAGGCCTAACACGATCGCGATATTAAGGTGCACAGCTTCAAGGTAAATGATTTAGTGTTGTTGTATGACAGTAAGTTTGATAAATTCCTGGGAAATTCAGAATGAATTGGCTGATACCATACATTTTTAAGGAGGTCACAGACAGAGGCATGGTACAACTAGTTACACTAAATGGAGAACCTTTCCCAGGCAAAGTGAATGGCAGTCGATTAAAGCCATACACTACTATCCTGACTATCTGACTAGCTGGTAGAAGCATAGTCTTTGCGCTCCAAGGATCTGGAAGAAGGCATGAGACTATAAACACATGTAGGGGATATAGGCACAAACACAGAGAAGCACTTCCAACATCGCAGTCTTAAAACAACGCATGCAGCAGACCCAACAGGCAGCAGCTCAGTGCGTTGCCGACCTTGTTGTGGATCAAGCAGAGTTGGAAGGACTCCGCGCAAAGGTCTCCACACTGATAGATTGACTTGAGGGCAAGTCACGATGTTTGTGTTGGGGTCCTATTGTGCATGGAATCCCCCCAAGGTAGGTTTTGGTTGGGGCTTAAAACCCAATTTTTGACCAAATATTTTTGTAAAATCTCCACGAATTGTGGGTGCGGAATGTGAAATTATGATATAGTCACAAGGTCATTCACCCTCGTTTTGTAATGTAATGTTAGCTTAATAGACCTACCCATGGTCCATGGACCATGGGATTGTATAAATAGAGTGAGGCTATAAGTGTATAAGGGAAGAAATAGGAAAAATAGAAGTAGGAGAAGTCAAAGTGATTAAGTAACAATTTAAAGTGTGTCTTTGGGTCGTAGAGTAGGAGAAGGCTCTATAGTTGAGTGCGTAGGGCAGGTTGAGTTTGTAATCATTGGGAGAATCAATAAAGAGAAGTTTTACTATATTGTTGTGTATCTTTTCCAATTTAATGTATGATTGGATATAGTTTACAAGTATACGGTTTATTTACTACGTGAACTTATGTGAATGTTTTGTATAACTAATTATAACGTAAGACATCCAAGTACTCGAAGGTAATTAATTTGTATAGGAAGATAAGTAAGATCTCAGCTAATAGTGTAGAGCATGGTTCTAGCAGCATCGAAGCTCCACAAACCCTAGTTAGGGCTGCGCAAAGGCAGGGTATCAGGCTGTGAGGAACAAGGAAATTCGTGAAGTGACCTACGCACAGGAACAAATAGTGGACCAGTTGAACCTCTCAGACATCTCAAGGGTGCATAAACCTAGTTCTAGCACCATCCCATACTACTTCGAGTGAGACCTCAGTCCGCGCTCCATGGACTGTTTCCGAAAGGGCCAGTAGTACAGGGATTTGTTTGGCTAACTAACTCTGAACCTGGGTCAAGCCCCAACAAGCCAACATATATGTAACAAATTTGAAATTGAGAAACCAAAAGGTGACCTACATAAATCATTTGAAATGACAGATTTGGGCATACTTTATTATTGTTTAGGAGTGTTAGCATAGAAAATGCAAGGTAGCCTGATGTGTCTTTGTGTCACAGGCAAAGGATGTGAAGAAATACATAAAATGTTAAATAGCATTGTAGAAGTATATTGCAGTTTCTTTTGAAATGGGAATGAAATTCTCCTTGATCAGGGTCTAATCTAGTGGGTACAACTTTACATAAGAAGCTGACAGTTATGGAGTTGGAATTGTCTCACAATTCATGAAAAGTCCCAAATTTTTTCACTAGAAAGAATCAAATTGAGTCGTCAGGTTTATGGAAGGGAACACCCTATTCACAGGAATATAACTTGAAATTAGTCGAGCATATTATTTCTCGTCTTATTGTACGTTTATGCTTTCAAAAGATAACCACGTCCAAAGACTCAATAACAACTCTGGTAAAGTTTATATATGAGAAGCACTTATGAGAAAACTCATCGCTTAACGACAATTGAGTGAGGAATATGCCGAAGGATTCAATCTTGCACTCAGACATAAAAAGGAATTTGGGGTGTCCAGCATCTTGGCAACAAACCAACTCCAACCATAATGTGAAAGGCAGGTTAACTATGAAACCCCTTTCCCAATTTGTACTATCGTTGCCTCTTGAATTCCAACAAGTATTTGGATGCTTAGATCCACAAAACTCATGCTAGGTAAACTCTGCATGATACAATTGTGACGTGCAATCTTGACACACGCTCTGGTTTTCCTCTACAAGAGGGTAAGTCAAAATATTATGAAAAGCTTACCTGTAATTTGATCATACACTATTGAGGTATTGCATGGAATAAACAATATACTATCAATGCAGTAATGAAAAACTCAAAATAAATGTATTTCTTATTGCTACAATAGCGCTACTCTTGGTATTCTCGGATAAAGCAGCTAACTTGCATGTAAACTTCTTCCTAGAATAGAGTGCCTCCTACCTAGAAGTGTGTCCCCTGCTCAAAATATAGAACCCTTCTCTACTGTGCACTTTTCTTAAAGATAAATCTATGCATAAAATAGAACTAAGAATAACACCTAAATTAAGAAAAGTGAGCATCTAAGTCAAACTATAAAAGCATACTAACTATGAATCTATCTAGGTTTAGGAAACACTAAACAAGCATGCTTGCATACAACAACCACAACATGCCTAAAATGGATGCACTTCTTTCATCATTGTTACACCCTCGTAGGAAAACTATAATCTATAACATGTATCCTAAGGCTACATGCATCTACTGAAGGTGCAGACTGAAAGGATCTACTGAGATGAAGTATTATTGAAGGAGAAACACCTTCAAAACAATAGATAGAGTCTAATGTGCATTCAACCCATCTGCACATAGGCGATGGTTGCTACTGGCTATACTTCTCCCCTAAATGGAAATTGCACTATATTGTTGCACTACTGAAGGAGAAAATCCTTCAAAGCAACACAAATAAAACTCTAACATATATTGTCACTATGGTATAAGTTGTAAAAGATCTCATCAATATAGGTAACAACTTCGATAATTGAAAAACCAAAAGTTGAGCTACATAGATCATTTGGAATGATAGATTTGGGCATACTTTATTATCTTTTAGGAGTGTTAGTATAGAAAATGCAAGGTAGCATGTTGCATGTTTATGTCATAGACCAAGGATGTGAATAAACACATAAAATATTAAATAGCATGGTACAAGTCGATTGTAGGTTCTTTCGAAATAGGAATGGAGTTATCCTTGTGCAGATTCTAATCTAGTGGGTATAGAATTAAATAAGCAATTTATAGTTATGGGTTTGCAATTGTGCTACGATTCATGCCAAGTCCCAAAGTTGTTCACTAGAAGGAAGTAGAGGAGTCATCAGGTTTATGAATGGGAACACCCTATTCACAGGGAAATAAGTTCAGATTAGTTGGGCATATTATTTATCGTCTTCTTGTACATGTGTGCTTTGAAAAGTTGACCACGTCCAAAGACTCAAGAACAACTCTAGTAAAGTTTATAGGTGTGAAGTACTTCTAACGAAACCCATCACTCAATGACAATTGAGTGAGGAATATGCCAAAGGATTCAATCTTTCACTCAGTCATAAAAAGGAAATTGGGGTATCGAACATCTTGCCAACAAACTGACTCCAACCATAATGGGAAAGCCAGGTTAACTGTGAAACCTCTTTCCCACTTTGTAGTATTATTGCCTCTTGAATTCCAATAGGTATCTTGCTGCTTAGATAGACAAAACTTGTCCCAAGTAAACTCTGCATGATACAATTGTGACGTGCAAGCTTGACACACACTCTAATTTCCCTCTAAGATAGGGTAAGTAAAAATATTATGGCAGGCTTAACTGTAATTTGATCATACATTGTTGAGGTATTGTATGGAATAAAGAATACACTATCATTGCACTAATGAAGAACTCAAAACAAACGAATTTCTTGTTTCTACTGTAGAGCCACTCTTGGGATTCTCTAAGGAGCCACTAATTTATACAGATTTGGAATCTTTAATTAGTATACAGAAAGATTAAGCAATGGTAGTGATCACTCTTTGCCCTCCCACGAAAGGTCTATAAAGAGTCAGCAATAAATTGATTTAAAATTGAGGTATATTCTTGACAAATAGGAGTCTGACACTCCAACTCTAATTTAGTGACAAGCAAATATTCAACTGTAAATGCCTAATCTCCTAGAGTGAAAATTTCTAGATAAATGGCTAGCCTAAATCTATCCATTGTCCACATATCCCAAAAACCATGTATGTCTAGAATCTGGTTGTGCGTGAGAGAGGGAGATCACATAAATAATCCATTATCAAAAGAAAAAGTTAAAGCACAACATTCTTTGGAGATTTTCTTTTTTTAATTTTATTACATTCCTTAGAAAGTTTGAAAGTACAGAACTGAAGCTTCCCTCTCCTTCCACACTTCATTAAATATGCCCCCTTTCTAATGCAGATATGGCCTGCAGAACCATAATTAGCAAACAAAATATGAAAAGTAAGTTTAATAAATTAAAGTAGCTTTGTTATACCTCAAGAAAATGGAGTCTGAGAAATTGGATGCATTCTCTAAAAAAGATGATATAGCAAGATCTAATCACATTTTTAATTGAAACAAAGGTAAGTTGTATTCATGCTCTACAATACATGATATAATGAGATCTAATGGAATTTTCAACTCAAACAAAGGTAAGTTGAGTAAGTTCAAGCTCCAAAATGATGGAATCCAACTTTTGAGTGCTAGTTACTGTATATATCTTGCTAGAGGCTATAACATAGAGATATTTGTTATATGTGTAGATAAAAAATGAAAGGAATGTGAAATTTTGACCATCAACTATAAGTTCCTTTCAAGGACTAGATCAAACCATAACATTGTTATCAAGATAATCAACTCACCCTTGCTAGTATGCTTATAGTAGTTTCATGATAAAACTCAAACTCAATCAACTTCAAACAACATAAATTAACCAACGATATGTCTGAGGTTGGTTAAGTAAGGATTATATCATACTAAATTTAGGGCAGATTTATTGGAACCATTGTCGACTTGTTGAGGCTTTTGTATGTCTCAAGGGTGGTATCTACTAATTTTAGTCATCTCAAGTCAATGGTCTATAAAAATGACTAAAACTATGTAGCTTTTAAAATATATTGAACCACAGAATCGGGAAAGGAAAAATACAAATTAAATAAATCTAAATGATAATGTTGGTGCAGACAAGAGTGGGAGTTTTTATTTGGTAGCCAAACACACTTATGTTTTTTTTTCTATTTGAAAAAATTCCAACTAGTCATAAGGATAATTACAAGACTTTTTTTTCCACAAAATTTAAGTTAGGTAAGTGATAATCATGAGATTTTTTTTTTATGATCCTATATTTAAGGATTTTAAGTAAAATATATATTATTTCAGGGTTTTAAGCTAATTGATATTTTAATTTTCCCAATCTCTATGCATGAAAGAAAGGAATCTTGTTTACAATGTAGATCAAATTTTAATATTTAGTTAGTCTTTTTCTGCTTGATAAAGTTCCATAACCTTTTGGGAACACAATCCTTCAACTTCTATCAGAAACATGAGTCCTAGTAGATCCGAGTCTAGAATATTTGAATCCATTTCCAATATTTCCTTGCAAATTGAATATAATTATGGATCTAAATGTTGTGAACTTTTCTTAAAGATATAGCCCCTACCCATCATTATCAATAGCTGCATGACACACCTTGTCATACTTATTCTTTTTATGACATGGATTTTTTCTCTTGCTTGAGGGATAAAGTGGTTGTTTTCTTATTGGCTATGATAACTGGCTATAACAAATGACAAGAGGTGTAGAAACATGGAATGAAATAATTACATCTATAGCTAACATATCCTATATCTATTAGTGTAAAAGGGATCAAATTCACTTATATTGAAGGTAGCCTAGTTAATAATATAATAGATATTTCTAATCAGATCATAGTAGTTAGTCCCAGCCAGCATGAGTCCCTGTTGATCTAAGTGTCTTTCATGTAGTGAAATGGGATAGATACTACACCTACCTCTATCAGTAGGGATGTTGGATTGAAAGGGGAATTCTCTGCTCATAAAATTTGAATGGGTGGAGAAGAAGATAGGGGAATTATGATGATGGGTGTTATTTACTACTTGATGGATTTCACTCTAAGGCTTGAACATCTATATGAAATTAGTGCATGGATAAAGCTATAATACCTTATGGAAGTCCATATGGAAAGTACTTAATCTCGTGGGTCTTAAACTCGTCTACAACCTCCTTACTGTTAACGTCAACAAGTAAAACACAAAACACAACCTGTTTCCTGGGAACATGGGATCTAGAACATGTAACTTTGAAGAGGAACTGGGCTTAGGGATTATTGGAAGTACTATTAGCATACCAAGCCAACCTGGGTGAGTTAGAAATAAAACTTCTTTATTCGAGAGGATTAGCTACGAATGTTGTAGTGCTCTCTCATGTTCCCGTGGGTTGGCTTCTCACTGAATGGATGTCCTGAAATGGCTTAAACTGACACTGACTAATAAACACATCGGAACTTCCTTTTTAGACAAGGCTTGCTCATTCGAGGGTTATGGCGCATTTCCATCATATCCAAATTGATCCCAAATTCCTTCCTTTTTTCCAATCCTCGACAATGAGTAAGGGATAATGTTTACAAGCCTATCCATTTTGGACATTTCAATCATTTCCAACAGAGATTATGCGAGCGGGGCATTACATTCCAGCCAAGCTGGATGGTCAAACTTAGTGTCCAAACCCTGGTTTACTGATCTGTAATTGATCTAAGACAAACAATAAGGTATTACAGACTCATGTGCATGGATATGCCTATGTTATTTTGTGCAACAGATCGATAAGATTGTGAAATACATAGGAAATGAAGCAGTCAAAGAAAACATATAAACACAACAAGTTTAATAAGGAGTTCACCCAATACTCTTGGGCTACATCTCTTGGTCCAACCTTTAGTGGTGGCCTCTTTATTACGTTTTCAAGCAAATTATTTACAACAGTGAGCTCAATTTGAGTCTCACACAACAGATATAAATCAACAAGATTGTACTTGGATCCCCCAAGTCTCTGGAGTACATAGACTCTCCTTACTAACTCTTGAGCTCTATTGGTCATAGTAGTATGAGCCCAATCTGAGAATCATACATGATAGGCATCACAGAGGAGTGCGCTTGAACCTCTCAAACCTTCACTGGAGTACACAGACTCTCTGACTTTCTCTGTCTCTGTCCTAATCCTGGCTTGATGCTACCTTTTCTTATGTAGGTCAGCTCCGCTTCTTCTCTCTGCTCTCTTCTCTTAACTTTCTACTTCCTTTGCTCTTTCTGTCAGTTTGTGGCTTTAAAGCCAATATTCTTCTTAACTATTCATTTCCTTTCCTCTGTCCATTTGAGTCCCTCTGTCTTGCATCATCAGTCACTGTATAACACCTCACAAAGAGGTGGCCACCTATTTCGTAACGGATGAGTGTCGTTCTCTTGGACATACTCAAAACGACCATTTTTATCATTAACTCCAAGTATTCCCATGAAAAACGATCTTTTGCCAATGCATTGTCCATATCATACTTCAAATCCTATGTGACCTCACTTCATAACCTTGTCAAATTCAGTCATCCATTGGAACATATCTCTGCCATTGATCTGGGGGCCCCGGACCCTATGTTCATCGTTCATATCAGGCAGCTAAGTAGCATGACGTTTACCCATCCGATGTGAGAGGTTTTCTCTCTCCCCACCGGGATGCGTGGCGATCACTGCATGGCATTGGGCGGAACTCAACCGAAACTACTTATCGCTCGAAGCCCCTTCGATATTCTGTCGGTTTTGTGGAATCCCACTCCGACAGAACCAAAGCATTATTTTCCGCATTTTATATTTATTTCGTCTCCGGGTGCTTGCGGCCTTTCCTTCTTTGAGTGGTCTTCCTTGCAATATGCGATTAGTGGTTGTCGCTAATCGCATATCAGAAACGACCCTCGTTTCTTGAAATGACCTCTGGATTTGCTAATTTGCGATAACGTGCATTACCATGGGCTGACAGTTTGCGTGCTTGACCGATGGTCCTCGTTGCTCCGCGCTGATCACCAATTGCAACTATTACGAGGATACCTCCGATAAGCTTGATCTTCACAATATTTGTAGCCTTTGGCATAATTTTTGAAGAGTTCATGAAAACTTAGAGAGTGTTCTAGGATCCAATTTGGATCATGGAATTCCCACTGAAAAAGCTTTTAGACCAACAAAAGTTGGTTTTTAAGCATCAATCAAGTGAGGGTATAGATTCCTCGCTTGCCCAATTTCTATCCATTTTTCACTACTTGGTTTTGAACCTTTGAATCCAATCCTAAGGTACTCAACATCCCCTCTTCACGTAGTTCTCACCTTCTTGTCCAAAATTGTATCTTCCTGCAATTCATTGACATATTCAGGCAACAGATCATCAATAGAAGGCAATTAACTCTGCTCTTCAGGATATTCAATTAATGAAGGTTCAAATAGTCTCAAGATTCCTGCATTAACTACTAAATATATGTGCATGTAAGCTATCAAATCAAGGTGAAAAGCATTCTCACCAATTTTCTCAAGTATCTTGAAAGGTCCATACCTTATTGGCTTCAGCTTCATACCTTCACCTTGCATTATGTCTTTGCTGATATACAACCAGACTTTATCACCAACTTGGAAACTATGCTCAATTCGATGCTTATCATTCCTTGCCTTGTACTTGGCTTGGCTTTTTTCCAGCTATTCCTGTACTGCCTGGTGAATTTCTTGGATTTGTTCAATGAACTTGGTTGCCTTATCCACATCACTGTGTCCATCAACTACTATGTCTTTACCAAAGACAAAATCCAAGGGAGACCTTGGTGTGAAACCAAAATAGGTCTCAAAAGGAGATCTCTATGTAGAAGAATGTTTAGCACAATTGTAAGCATGTTTCATATAGCATAAATGTTCATCCCAAAGCTTGGGATGCTTGATGCAATAGCCTCTGAGAAACTGGATCACTATCCTACTGACCACTTCTGTTTGGCCATCTGTTTGTGGATGAAAGGTTGTGCTCTTCTTCAGTCTCATGTCCATAAATTCCCATAGACTTGACCAAAACTTCCCAATAAATCGAGAATCTCGATCAGATACAATGGAAGTGGGTAATCTAAAATGAACCCATACATGCTAAAAGAACAATTTTGCTATTTGTTCAGCTGTAATATTTTTGTTACGGGGTATTAAAATACACATTTTGTTGAACCTATCCACAATAACATATAAATAGTGATGAACTTTTCTAGATTTAGGCAGTCCCCCAACAAATTCCATGGAAACACTTTCCCAAGGATGAGAAGGAACTGGTAGTGGAGTGTACAAGCCTAGGTTTCTATTGATGGGCTTGCTTTTAGCACACATGGCACACACTCTTACATATCTAGAAACTATTTCATTCATTTTTGGCCAATAACAAAATCTTTGCAGCTTTGCAATTGTTTTACTTACACCAAAGTGACCTGATATTAGAGAAGTGTGTGCTTCTCGAATTATCTTTACTCTCTCAGTTTGAGGAATGCATAACTTTCCAAAATGATACAAGATTTGGTCCTTAACATGAAAATCCAATTCTTCTACTTGTTTTCTATCACTTAAAGTTGCGCATACATTTTAAAAATCTATATCTTGAGCATACTGTTCAATGTAGCTTTCATGCAATACTGAGTTATGCTTAAGTATAGTAGATGCATTTATGATTGGTCTGGACAACATATCTACAACTTTATTATTTATGCCCTTTTTATATCTGATGACAAGATGAAACTTTTTTTGAAAACCCATCCACCTAAGGCATCTTGATTGCTGCAACTTAGATTGTGAGTGTAAATATTGAAGTGGTTGATGATCAGTATGTACAACTGTCTCTTTGCCCATTAAATAATGTTTCCACTTTTTCACACTCTATACTAATGCATACAATTCTTTATCATATGTGGGATAATTAACTACTATAGAATTAAATGTCTCAGAATGATAACATATGGGTTTACCGTGCTGCATCAACACTGCTCCCATGGCATAGTCACTGGCATCCATTTCAATCTCAAAGGTTCTTTGAAGATTGGACAATGCTAGTATTGGTGCTGTAATAATCTTTTCTTTTAAGGTGTAGAAGGCTTTCTGCTGTTTGCCTCCCCACTGAAACACCTTGTTCAATCCTATTAAAGCATGTAAGGGAGCTGCAATCAAGGAAAGGTTAGCAGTAAACTTTCTCCAATACCGTGATGATCCTAGGAAGCTTCTAACTTCTGTAGCAGATTTGGGTTTAGGCCAGTTTACAATGGCTACAACCTTAGAGGGATCTATCTTCAATTCACCACCCCCTACAATATGACCCAAATAATTCAAAGATGTTTTGCCAAATTCACATTTTGAGAGGTTAACATAAAGATTTTCTCTTTATGTTCACTTTACATGCTTCAAATGTTCTTCCATGTTATACTAAATATAAGAATGTCATCTAAATATACAATCACAAAATCATCAATAAAAGGCCTGAGGACATCATCCATTACTCTCATGAACGCAATAGGAGAATTAGTTAAGCCAAAAGGCATAACTAGCCACTCATGCAATCCCTACTTTGTTTTGAAAGCAATCTTCCATGCATCTTGCTCTACAACTCTAACCTGATGGTAGCCACTATGCAAGTCCAACTTGGAAAAGTAAACAACTTCCTTCAACTGATCTAATAGATCATCTATGCGAGGAAGGGGATAACGCTTTTTGATCGTTATCTTATTCAGTGCTCAGTAATCATTGCACATTCTCCATGAGCCATATTTCTTTCTCACCAAGACAATTGGAGACCCACATGGTGATGTGCTAGGTCTTATGAACCCTTTCTCAAGTAGCTACTATATCTACTTCTTGATTTCTGCATTCTCTAAAGTAGATAACTTGTACACTCTGATGTTAGGCAATGGAGCATCTTGCTGCAAATTAATATCATGTACTATTTCCTTTTTGGGTGGCAGACTTTTAGGTTCTTGAAATAGTATATCATATTTTGAAACAAATTTTTTCTAAATCAGCTTGTTGTTTAGCATTACAGCCTTCAAATACATTGGTTTTATCAGATTTCTTTTCCTCTACAACCATCAATAAGAATTGTTTGCATGGATTTACAATTCTTTTAATCTGCCCTGAGTTTATGAGAGTATAGTTATTCTTGAGTTTATAAGCTCTTACAATATATTTGATTCCATCTTTAATGAGTTGATACTTGCTTTTAGCTCTACAGTAAATGGCTTTTCTATCATACAAGTAAGGACTTCCTAAAACAATTCCACATATATCCAAAGGAACTATATCTTACTCAACATCATCTACAAATGGTGACCCAAAAGAAAACCTAAGTTTACATTGTCTAGGCACTTGCAGCTTTGCTTTATCACATAAACAACCCAATGGATATGGCTTCTTGTGAGGTTTGGTTAGTAATCCTAGCTTCTTTACAATTGCTTTAGAAATTAAGTTTACTTGTGAGCCACTATCAAACAAAGTATCAATCTTTTGATGCTTGGAAATAACTTAATATGAAAAAGCCCATGTCCTTTCCTCTCATTTTCTTCATTATCGGTAGATTGTGCAGAATTACTAGTAGATGCTTCAAAATTTTTACCTTCTATACCTGTGGCTGTGATTGTTGTTTCATCCCCTGAGTCTGACCCCAAATATTTTTGAATAGCTGCAACAGTATTTTTATTTTTGCCATCAAACTTCTTGGGCCTCAGCTCTGGATGCAGCATCCAACAGTGTTCATCATCATGGCCATCCTTCTTGCAATGAGTGCATGAAGGTTTGGCCTTTTGTATAACATTTGTCTTCCTCTATTTCCATTTCTGTTTTCTCTTTTCCTTGTTCTTGCTTGTAGTGGGTTTTGATGATCCCCCAACTTCTGGTTTCACATTCTTGCCTCTAGCCTCTAGATGTGTAGCCTGAATAGATACCTCATCTATGCTAGTGGGATTAAACATGAGAATGGTGTTCTTTAAATAGCTGTGTAGACCACCTATATACTTCAACAGAGTTTCAGGTGAGTCTAAAGAAATTCCTAGAATCAAAGATCTTTTTCTAAAATTTTGGGTGTAGCCTTGTACACTTTCCCTTTTAATTGGCAAAGAGTTTTCCAACTCATCATGGCTTTCTGCATATAAGCTAGTGGATAAAACTGTTTTTTAATTTCAAAAACAAATTCACTCCAAACAAAAAGGATTTTACCATGCTTCTTCATGTCAGCTTGTGTCCTACCTTCCCACCATACCAAGGCAGTGCCTCCAAGGCATAGGCTAGCTAGCTGAATCTTACTTTTGTCTGAATTAATGCTCTACACCATGCAATACACATCAATCTATCTAATCCAATTATCCAACTTCTCTGCATTCAACTCTCCATCATATATTGACAAATCAAATTTAACATCTAATTTAATGAAAGATTTTTTCTCTTTATATTTAGGGCTATTAGGAGGTGTGGGAAACTTTCCTTATTTCCCTTTGCCTTTAGAATCATCACTGAGGAGAGATTCTTCTACTCCTTTATCATGTTTGGAGTTTGATGAATCTTCATCTCTACCTTTCTTAAATTCTCTATACATTTCCTCTACCATGGCTCTCATGGTCATGAAACTATCCATGAACTGGGAGTCTATTTTCAAGGGACTTTCTTCTGCCATTTTCCTCTTAGGATAGACACTTCCAATTTTTGGGTTAGTTTCAACCAAATCTCCTTCTCCTAATTTGAGCTTTGTCCTAGTTAGCATTCAACAACAAAATCCAGCACAAGCTTGTCTAACCTTATCAACCTAGAGCTCTGATACCACTTGATCTGTAATTGATCTAGGACAAACAATAAGGTATTACAGACTGATGTGCATGGATGTACCTATGTTATTTTATGCAACGGATCGATAAGATTGTGAAATACATAGGAAATGAGGTAGTCAAAGAAAACATAATAGGAAAACATATAAACACAACAAGTTTAATAAGGAGTTCACCCAATACTCCTGGGCTACGTCTCCTGGTCCAGCCTTCAGTGGTGGCCTCTCTATTATGTTTTCAAGCAGAGTTTTTACAATAGTGAGTTCAATTTGAGTCTCACATAATAGATATAAATTAGCAAGACTGTACTTGGATCCCCCAAGTCTCTGGAGTAAACAGACTCTTCTTACTGACTCTCTACCTCTATTAGTCACAGTAGTATGAGCCCAATCTGAGACTCATACATGACAAGAATTACAAAGGAGTGCATTTGAACCTCTTAAGCCTTCAATGGAGTGCATAGACTCTCTGACTCTCTCCATTTCTGTCCTAATCCTGGCTCGATGCTACCTTTGTTTCTGTAGGTAAAATCGGCTTCTTCTCTCTCCTCTCTACTATGAGCTTTCTGCTTCCTTTACTCTCTCTGTCAGTTTGTGGCTTTAAATCCAATCTGCTTCTTAACTGTTCATTTCTCTGCCTCCTTCCATTCGAGTCCCTCTGTCTTGCATCATCATTCACTGTATAATGCCTCACAGGGAGGTGGCCACCTATTTCATAATAGATGAGTGTCAGTTCTCTTGGACATACTTGAAATGACCGTTTTTACCATTAACTCCAAGAATGCCCGCGAAACATGATCTTCTACCAATGCATCGTCCATATCGGACTTCAAATCCTATGTGACCTTGCTTCATAGCCTTGTCAAATTTGGTCATCCATCGGAACGCATCTTTGCCATTGATCTGGGGGCCCCAGATCCTATTGTCATCGTTCATATCGGGTGGCTAAGTAGCATGACGTTTACCCGTTCGATGTAAGCAGTTTTCTCTCTCCCCGCTAAGACATGTGGCGATCGCTACGTGGCATCAGGTGGAACTCGGTCGAAATCGTTTACTACTCGAAGCCCCTCTGATATTCTATTGGTTTTGTGGAATCTCGCTCCGACAGAATTGAAGCTTTATTTTCCACATTTTATAATTATTTCGGGTCCGAGCACTTGCGGCCTTTCCTTCTTTGAGGGGTTTATCCTGCGATATGCGATTAGCAACTTCTTGCTAATCACATATTGGAAACGACCCCCGTTTCTTGAAATGACCTCTGGATTTGCTAATTTGTGATAGCGCACGTTACCATGGGCCGATAGACTACGCACTTGACAAATAGTCCTTATTTCTCTGTGTTGATCACTAATTGCAACTGTTACGAAGATACCTCCGATAAGCTTGATCTTCACAAGATTTGTAGCCTTTGGCATAATTTTTGAAGAGTTCATGAAAACTTAGAGAGTGTTCTAGGATCCAATTTGGATCATTTACAGCCTACGCAGGTAAGTAAGAACATTCCCTCTCCCCCCCCCCCCCCCCCCCCCCTAAAAGTCAATTTTGTTGTGTAAAACATGTGGTTGAGGATTTTTTAAATAACCGAGAGCGATAATTGTGCAAGTTTCTTCTAATCTAGTTCTACTAGATCATATTATTCAAGAGAATCAGAAAATGAGTTCTCAAGAGATCATTGAGACCATAAGTAGAATAAGAATTGGAAACTACTAATATATAAGAGCAGGAAAACTTACAGGTCTAACAAATTCAAAATCCTTTTGAAACTGCAGGAAAGGGAAATGGCGGAAGTGAATGGGAGGACCAAAAACTACTATGCAAATAAACCTATCGATTATGCCTTGGAGTTTCTACTGTAATAAGTTAAAAAACCCCATGTCACATGCCTATCCATTTCGAAGACGTGCCTGCATATATTTGTATGTGTGTATATGTTTGTATGTGTGTATATATATATATATATATATATATATATATATGTATATGTATCTTTGGATTTTTTATTTTGACTAAGTCTGAATGTAGATTTATCTAGAATGATTTGGGGCAATGTACGTGGATCCCAAGTCACATGATCGTTAGGTTTAGAGGGCATTAGAGATTTAAGGGCAGTAGAAAGAATGCCAACATCAAGAGAGGATATCACCCACCGCCCTTGGAATTTGAAACATACCGGAATGTGAAATAAATTCTGACACCGAAAAAACAAGAAGTTCCAAAGCCGGATCCAAAGCAACATAGTAATAGTAAACTAGATAGACAATAGGCAAAAGTGATAGTGTTTAAATGGAATTAAAGGTCCTCCCACCACCAGAAACAACAATAGCTAATACAGGTCCACCACCTATTAAATAAGAGGAAACCAATATACTTGCACAGGCGGGAGATAATAAAAGAGTTTATCCACCTATGCTAGAGAGATTGAAAGTTGATAAGATACATACATGAACCATCCCCAAAAGTAGATGGACATAAAATATTTGAAATCTCAGTACCGATAGACATTAGGTCCCTTATTCAAGGAGAGAATATGAGTCATATAGATACAAAAAATGATGTAGCTCGCAATAGCAAAGAGAATCATAATGTGGATGTATTTCAACTGGATAAGTCCAGAGATAGACATAATATTCCTTCCCAAGAATGTCATAACCATATGGAGCAAGCCATATATAAACCCAAACATGAAAGAGCGAGGCCCCCAAACATGCAAAAGGAAGCCCAGAAGATGCTTACTGAGTTACCAAATGAGAATAACAGACAAAATTGGCCAATAATGCATAATACAACAACAGAAACAAATCATATTCATGCACTGGCTACTACAAAGAGAAATTTCCATTTATCCTTTCAATAATCATTGCAAAGAAAACACACACTGGACAAAGAAAACCCTACTCATTCAACATACCTTGCTTGTTGATACCCACCCCCCGGGGCAGCAAAACTCCATATTTTGTTTCATGTTTATCCTATCTCATCCATCCCCCTTCAGTAGTCTTCTTCATCCAATGCTACCTTTGGGTCCCTTTTCGATATTTTTGTTCATTGTTCCAGAGCTGAAGAATCTATCTTCCCAATTGAACTTAAACAATTGTTCAGGGTCCCCACTCTACCACCCATCTCACTTATGACAACTTCCTCATCACTAAATGGTTCCTTAGTTGGCACAACAATGAAAACTCAGACATATAGAATTTGTCAGCTATGGTGAAATGATTTGATCGGCTTCAGTGCATACACCAAACCACATGGATTCTATTTATGGTGGGAATTGTTACAGCGAGAATCATCCAGACACTGAAGATCAACTCAATTTATTTGGATCATAATGTGTGCATATTGTTGTTTTGATTGAGTTGTTCTGTAAATCTGAGACTTGAAACCATCGAACAAATAGGGTTTATATTTCAGATGGTAATAGGCATAGTTTCCCCCTTCATTTATTTTGTTTTGAATATTTGGAACTGGCACTGTCACTGTATTACTTGTAGGCTTGTGGTTAAAATTAGTTGGGCATATAGACAGACAGAATTTATCATGAGCTCTTTATTTTCAGCAATGTCTGGATTTAAAGCAAACAATAATGGATTGAAATAGATATGCAGGCTGGCATAAACCACTTTTATCTGGGTCTAATCTTATAAGAAGGGTAGAATTGAAAGGACTATGTTGAGTGGGGTTTGGGATTAAGATGGAACCTTCAGACTCACATAATAAACCTTTCTTATGAGCAACGATTTTGGATATGAAAAGTCACCCATCTGTCAATTCATCGACTGTGGGGTATTAAACTGTATTTTGCATTGGTGCATGAACGGAGCTAAATATGTGCTTGCCTCTATGAGAGGTAGACATAGCTATAGGAGTAGAGGTAAAAATAGTTGATCTACTTGTCTCAAACTAAGATCGAAATTCATTAGTGTGCATCTCAAAGCTAGTTCTAGTGGTTGACCTTTTTGTTCACCGAATCTCAATGAATGATGTCAGTTAGTTAGTTGAACCTGCAACACATCCTGGATTGTTTTAGATTCTCAAGAATCACCAGCAAAGGAAACATATGCAAATATTTTCATTTTGAAAAAGAAACTTTCTTTAAAGTCAAATCCAGATCCATGTTTTTTTTGCCTAATCAAGAATATAAGAATGATTAACTGGTTTTAGAATATCGAAAGGATTCTCTTTAGCTAAATAGCCTAATAGCTTGGAAATAACTCTTTTTGTGATTTTTGGAGTGTTTGAATCCTCCAATTTTTTATTATTCCCTTTGTTTCCATCCTTTCCTTCAATTTCTGCACCAGAAAACACAAACAAAAGCCTTCATTCAATAAATATAGCCTGATAGTTTTGACACACAAATCAAAGAGCTGGGAAATTTCACAAATGAGTCATTCAATAGTCGACAAGAGATCTTAAAAACTCAACAACCTAAATGACTACCCTTATTGATTTTGATTCTGATTCTGCTAAAGATATCTTGTAGCTAGATAGGTGTCAAAAGGAATTTAAAAGGAAGGAACCAGATATACATTCAACCCTAAATAGTTTTTGGCTTAATAGAAACATATCGAATAGCAGATTTTCTGCATAAAAATAAATAAAAATAATAAAATGCATGTATTAGATAACTCAATGAAAGGAAAAAATTTTGTACTAAAAAAAAGATTGACAATAAGAGCACCCTCCTTGGACAGAGATTCAAGCTCACATAGTTTAAAGTTTCGCTATAAAGTCATAAGATTGACTACAAAGTTATCAAAACGATTGATAAGTAAAATGGATCGGGAGCTAGGGTTTGGAGCTATGCTAGGTTTAGGGCCGAGGGCCTAGGGCTCTGAAGGTGGAGGACGAGGGGACTGTGAATAGGACAAGGAGGTGTGCGGGAACAAGGACCAAGGTAGCACTGGGTCAGCAAGTGGCATGCACAGAGAATGATTGAGGACAGCTAGAGGGCCCTCAGTTAGAAGTTCTGGGAACTAGGAAAATGTTTGATTCTTCCCTTTAGATAATGGCAGACGGAGGATTTATGAGGTTAGGAAACCTGTTAAGCTGTGTTTCCACCTTCCTTGAGTAGCACGCGACTGTTAACAACACAGTGAGAGGAAGCACGAATGGGCTGCTTTCATCTTGGGGAACTCAGCAGTTACCAGGCATAAATCAGTTAAAAAATGGTCAAACCTAGCGATGCCATTGATTTAGACCCCGAACCTGGAGACATTTTGTCGGTTTGGGGTTTGGAGGTTACATATCAGAACATGGAAAAATATATTTGTCTAGCTGGATGCTCTGGGAAGGAGAAAGCAGGATCAGAGTTAGCCTGGAAACAAAAGAAAACCCTAGGTTTGGTGGAGGAAAGTTTAGGGCTGGCATATCTAAGTGACCAGAAAGATTCAGCTATTTTTCTTAACTAGGAGGTGGCGTTTCAGTCGGCAGTGGCAAAGGAAGTGGAAGCACCGAATATCCCTCATGTAAGTTCTGATATTCCACACCCTCTTAGTCAATTTTACTCTGGGGGGTTTGAGGATATAATTATTAGTTGTGGGTTAAGGAATCCGGAGAAGAGAAGACCAGTTTTTGGGCCAAAGGCAGAACAAGGGTCTGCTGAGGTGGAAAAGTCACTGGCTTTAGGGCAGGAGCATAAATTATGGGGTCCAAGAAAACCCAGCGATTTATCTTGGGTTGGTGAATAGGGGCTTGAAGGGGAATCAGTTTTAAGGTATGAGGTCACAGGCCTCAGAAGTTGTCTTGGTCAAGGGGGGAAGGAAGGAAGAGTAGTTATGTCAACGACGGTATAGGAAGGGATTGAAAACGGGACAACAGAAGGAAGGGAGGGAGGAGGAAACCGAATTACCGTCGTAGGGAGGAGTGCAAGCACACTATAGGAAGGCTTAGCAAATGTTGAAACAACCACACAGAACACGGAGGAATTGCCAAGCAAGAGGCAGATGGGGGAGAAGAGGAAAACGTTGAAAATAATCAAGAAGAAGGAGATAGTTGCAAATCTGGTCCTGGGTATGTATGTAAAGATTGATGAAGCCATTGAAGTGGCTTAACATACTCTAGTGGGAAGGGAAGGGGGAAAGAAATATTCAGCCCAGTACATTTAGAAATGGGCTTTACAACAATGGAAATCGGCACCCGATAAGGAGTTCCAGGTAATGTCAATGGCGAAAGGTTGGTCTATCGTGAAATTTGAGAAGAAAGAAGTAGCACACTGGGTTTTGGAGAGGAATTGGGCTTTTGGCAATCACAAAGTACTATTTAAACAATGGAATCCCCTGTTTGACGTGCAGAGAGAGAAGGTGGACGAGATCCTGGTATGGGTTTGTATGCCTGGGCTTCCACCATTCCTATGGGTGGAATTGGTATTTAAATCAATTGGGAATCATCTGGATAAATACCTAGAAACAAACATGTCCTTCGTTCAGATGAAGGAGAAGGTGATGGCTCGGATCTTGGTAAGGTTGACTCTGTGCGAAGGTTTAGCAGAAGATATTAAGCTTTAGTACAAGGAGTTTAATTATACATTCAACCATTTGATTATGAACATTTGCCCTTTCGTTGCCATAGGTGTCATGTTTATTGACACTTGGAAAAAGAATGTCCTTTGGGTTATAGATGACGAAGGAAGCAGAGGAAGGTCGTTATTGGAATGAATGGGATGGAGGAGACAAAGAAACATCATATGAAGAAGGAACTAGGGACAGACCATATGGAAATTGATCAGCCTCAGGAGGATGTGAATGAGGGCACGAAGACTCAGGAAGATCCCTTGCCTGGAAATCTATCAGCTTAGCCGCAAGGAAAGGAGGAGTGAGGCCCAGCTCCTACAGAGGCATATGCTGATATTTGCTCTACCGACATTGAGGGTATGAGACTGGACTCAAAAATTCCTTCTCATTCTCCTTCTTTGTCTTTAAAAACTATTAGTTTTTTTCCTAGTCATTCCAGTGCTCAGAATATTATCATTCCTATTTCTAGTTCTGAAACCACCAATGTGGAAAGAAGTATTACTTCTATCCCCAATCTAGATTTGAACCGTGAGTTGTCTAAGCATGAAGAGGAGGGTGTGAGGGAAGATTTTATCACTGTATCAAAGCAATATAACCTTAGATCCCACGAGAAAAAACCTCCACCCTGGGGGGCGATGGGGGGATTGGGAATGGACCTAACTCAGATTAGTGAGTGGAAAGTGAGAGGTAGGAAAACAAATTTGTGAAAGCCTCAGGTTCGAGCAAAGATATATGTTGTTGACGGAAAACAAATGTCTATTTCTGGGGCTCTTAGAGCAGTAAAGCCCTTTGCTAGGGTTGACAAATGATAATCCTATCCTGGAACTGTAGGGGTTTAGCCAGTAAACCTAAAAAACTGGCTCTCAAAGAGGTTATCCATCAGTACAATTTGGATTTCCTCCTCTTGCAGGAAACCTTGGGAAGGGGAGAAGATGTCACAAATTCTCTGTCAATCCTTTTTTTGGGGTGGAATTTTCATGCTATGGATGCCAAAGGTCACTCTAGAGGTTTAGCCATGGGATTCAGGGAAGGGAAGTTTAAAATTCAAAATTCGTGGGGGATGGATCATGTAATGGGAATGGAAGTATACTCCATAGAATTATGCTCCCTTTTAGTGATAGTAAACATATATGGACCTTGTCAAGGAAGAGCATTGTTCTAGAATTCATTGATTTCCAAATCTGTAATGAATAACCGAAATCTTGTGATAGGAGGAGATCTAAATTTCTCAATTGGAGCTGCTAAAATATGGGGTCCCTCTGCTAGAGAAGACCCCTTATCAGATTTTTTCTACAATGCCCTTAGTACCAACAAATTGGTGGATATTAACCTGTTGAAAGTAAGGCCCACCTGGAGGAATCGAAGAACAGGGGAAAATAGAATAGCAAAAAGATTGGATCATTTTCTCTTATGTGAAGAGGTCGCAGCAAAGGTTCCAACCTTCCATCAATGGGTGGGAGAGGGAGGGAATTCAGACCACCTTCCAATACTTCTTGAGCTTACCAAACCTCCTAAAAAGCCGACAACCCCTTTCAAATTTAATCCCACTTGGCTGTTGGAGGACTCATATAACATACTTTTCAAAGAAACCTGGAGAACTGTGAGGGCCAGTGATTCAGAGGACAAAGTGTTCCTCTTCATGGAGAATCTCAAGCGTCTAAAAAAAGCAATGGTGGAATGGGCAAAGGCTAAGAAACTAAAACAAGATGAAGAGTTAATCAAAATAGGGTTGGAGCTACAAGACCTGGAAAGTCCTGAAGTTGATGGCTATGAAACTCAGGAAAAAAGGGATAGAATATTGTTATTGGAAGGTCAAAGGAGTAAAATCCTTCTAGCAAGAGAAGAACAATGGAGATTGAAAAGTAGAGCCATATGGCTGAAGGCAGGAGATGAAAATACCAAGTTTTTTCAAAATTATGCAAGAGGAAGGAAGAATATAAACACAATTTGGAAATTGAAGGATGAAGAAGGTAGAGAAGCAAACTCTTTTGAAAATCTGTCACAAATGGGGATAAGCCATTTCCAAAAGCTCTTCATAGGACAAGCGGAAGCTTCTCTGGCTGAAGTAATCAGGACAGCCCAAAGTTTCCCTCGTTATGTGGATGATGAAGACGTAGTGGATCTTATGGGAGAAGTCTCGAAGAAGGAAGTGGAGAGCATCATCAAATCAATGGCAAGGGACAAGAGTCCTAGTCCAGACGGATGGACAATTGAACTATTTCAACATTTCTTCGAATAGATTGGACAGGAAGTGACAGATGTGGTTGAAGAATCCAGAAGGAAAGGAGCTATTTATGCCCCTTTTAATGCAACATTCATAGCCCTAATTCCAAAGAAGGAAGACCCAGTCTCTTTCGAGGATTTTTGACCAATCTCCTTGTGCAATTGCATTTACAAAATAATTGCAAAGGTGATAGCTGTCCGATTAAAACCTATCTTGTCTAGAATCATCTCAAAAGAATAGTTTGGGTTCCTGGATGGTAGACAGATCCATGAAGCAATCGGGGTTGCACAAGAAATGATTCATAGTGTCAAATAGAAGAAGGGGAAAGGAGCAGTCGTGAAAATAGATCTCTCCAAGGCTTACGATAGAATAAGCTGGATATATATCCGTATGTTGCTAACACACCTGGGATTTAAAGTTGATTTCATAAATTGGATCATGGGATGTTTAACAAGTGTTAGTTTTGTGGTGATGATCAATGGGGCTGCTTCTTTATTTTTCCAAGGGAAAAGAGGGCTGAGACAGGATGCCCCCTATCGCCACTCCTCTTTCTACTGGCTACTAAAGGGCTCAACCAATTAGTACTGGAAGCCAGAAGGGAAGCAGTCATAAGAGGGCTAGAAGTAGCAGTAAATCTATTTATATCTCATCTTTTATTTGTAGATGACATTTTGCTCTTTAGTAATGAAAGCATTAAAGAAATTGAGTTTCAGAGGATCCTGGACCTATTTATGAAGGCTGCTGGAAATAATACTGAGAGGGGGGGTGAATCAGTATTATTAAGTCAAAAAAAAATTATTTCACACCCAGATCATATACGCTACTTCAGTTAGAGAAAACCACGTATATACGCAACTTTGGATATGGAAACTAGCGTATACCATGCAAATTCATAATTTAATGTATTCTACAGATGTTGATCATTAATTTTTGCATCAGAGTCATATAAAAAGTAACCAGAAATAGTAAAAACAGAGTAGAAGACAATCACACACAAGAACACAAGATATAAGGTGGAAACCCAATGTGGGTGAAAACCACCTGTTGCAATTTGTCTCTATCTTCTTTTAATTAGAAACTTCTTTTTACAAGGATTATGTACTGGCGCAGACTTATACCAGTACGCAGGCTGCAACCTGTAGAGAGCTACAACCCTCTCTGATTCTCCAGCTTCTCTTGGAAGGGAGCTACAACCCCCTTAGCTCTTGTACTAGCTGAGATACCAGTACGTAGGTGCTGACCTACAGAAGGCTACAACCTTCTTTTTTCTTCCAGGGACCACATTTCATAATTTTTTAGACTGGATCTATGAACATCAATCAAACATCAAGAATTTCTGCATCAAACAATCTCCTTTTCACCAATTAAAATTGAATCAAATAGACACTTCTATGACAGCTGTACCTAGAACACAGTAACAGTAACCATACACCAATTCTGAACCCAGATCATTGCACTAATCAGTAGAAGCAGCTACAACATAACTTAAGAGATGTACACTACTTCGATATTCAGGAACATGCATGCATACGCTTCTGTGTTAAGACCAGACTGCGTATACACATTCTTTACTTACAGAAACCCCGTGTATACGCGCCTTCGATTCACTGAACCTGCGTACAGATCTATAAAGGATAATTCACTGTTTCAGACATTTAGACATTATTGAACCCAGATTACCAGATTTATAGATCAAGCATGCGCCGCATATAACAGATCAAAATCATACAAAGATACTATTATTCAAGCCTTAAGATTTTGACCCATCAATAGAACTTATCCTTCTCCTTGTGCTCACGTTCCTCCTTTATTCAGATCCAGATCTGCACCATAACCCAATTTCATATTCCAAATCTAGCACTTTATCAGATATTCAATAATTCAGATGATCCTTTGCCAAATGATCTCCTTCCTCTTTTATATTCTTAGGCCTTTCACAATACCAAGGTCCAAAACCATAACAAATTAATACCATGGACCCAGTACTTGGCATCAACACATCTGTCGAGATACTATGGTCCGAAACGATAGGTTCAAATACCAAGGACTAAATACCATGGACCAAACTTAAGTGCTCCCACATGTACGCACTTTTCCTTGCGTGAAAGTGTGTGTATATGCATACGCGACTTTGGAACATCTAAACCACGTGTATACACGGATTGATCACGATGAACCTGCATATATATATTTTTCCTTCATTCTGAGAGCCTGAACTGAGATCTGTTACCAAAGTGAGTTGCCATCAAGGACAACACTTGTGCCACACCTATGCCATAGCACCAAACCTGAGTCATAATGCCAACAATATCCCCCTTTGGACTTGGTGTCAACCTCAAAGTCATTCTCCCCCTTTGTCATAAAGGGCAAAGGGTTATGCTCCCCTTGAGTACATGCTAGAATCTCTGCTCTCCTGTGCTAACCATGCTCCTATTGACTGAAGGCAAGATCTGCAAAATTATGTTCTTTAAGAACCTTCACTTATACATCATAGAAGACCTTCCTATCACCAAAGGACTCTATACAAACATCCATCACCCAACTGTTATAGACATTTTTGTGCCTAACAGCATGAATCATGAAATATCAATAATCTAAGGGATCCAAAGTCCCTAAACATGTTGTTCCTACCCCTAGAGGAATAAGGTCAGCAAACCACAGCACTGAAAATCAGTTCTCCACCTGAAAACACTCAAAAACAAGCTATTTCTGGATCATGTCAGCTGCTCCACTGAGCATCTGCGCTGAATGTCAACTGCTCCACTCTGTACCTGCGCTGAATGTCAAAATCAATGAAGGCTACCCGCACTAGGCCAGGTTGGCCAAGTGGCACAGTCATTCTGCAAGGTGTCAAATGCCCAGGAAGCTTCCAAAATGACACTCGGATCAGGGAATTCGCCTTGTGATGAGTAAGAGGATCTAGATCTCCAAGTGGAAGCAAGAAACTCCAAGTGGACTCAAGAACTGAAGAATAACTGAAGTGGGAGAGGACACTAGTCAGCTTCATGCCAACCTCAAGCTGACTCATCCTTTCTCCAAAACTCCTATATATAGAGCTCTCTCATGAGGTCTAGGGAGGCTGAAATTTTTTGCAAGTAAGGAAGTGCTGTTGGTTTGAGTATAGAACTATTGGGTGATTTGCTTGAAGGAGGTGAAGAGGAGATTTCTTTCTGCTGGGAGGTGTTGCTGGATTGGGCCTCTTATGGTTGTAACACTCTCAGAACTTTACTTCTTCCAGTAATAAAGCATTTGAGGTTCTTCTATATGCATGTGTCTCAATGGTGTATTGATGCTTGTATATTTGATTTATTCTAATCCTTGAATCAATTATGGATGTATGCTTCTTGTAGTTTCTTTTTCTTGTGCTTTTACAAGATCTTTGTGTAGCTGGGCCAGTGAAAGAGCAAGGAGCTGGGAGCAAGAAGCAAAGAGGGAAGATTGGATCAACCATTAGCGGAAGATAACGGTTAGTGGATCCCTTTCTCCTCTATCTTACATCTCATAAAGAAGTAATCTTGAATAGCTTTGCATTCAGTTGTTGCTGAGGTACTATCACCCTTAGAGTGGGATAGGGTCATTCCGTATTGGATACTTTTCCCAACAACAAATTGGCGACTCCGCTGGGGATCGTATCTTGTTGGTTGTTTGTGTTTTTTGCTATTCATTTCATAAACAAAGGGAGTACCAAATCGAACTGTATTTGGATCTTTCAAATACAAAGTAGAGGGCAGCTACTCTAGCTCAGTTTCTGGGCAAGTTTATGATTTGAAGAGCTGATCCACAAGGACTCTAATAAGCTCTTAGTGATAGCTTTTCATCATCCTTTTCATCCCTTAGTGTGTACTTGACTGATAGCTTCTGATTTGAGCAAAAACTGTGAATTTTTGAGCAATCTGTGACCCGGAAACCAAGAGAAACGAAAATTTCGTTCTTCAGTGCAACTGCTGTGAAGGCTGTCTGCATTTCAGCGCAGTTCCCGAAGGGGCTACCTGCGCTGAAGGTCAAACAGACAGTGTCCCACCTGCGCTGGACCAGTCTTGCCTTGTGCTACTGGGGTTTCCTGCTGTTTCTTGCCCTGTTTTCACCCTTGTTTTTGCTGCCTGTTACCAGTCAATGTGCCTATCTGAAATCAACTTTCCTTACCACTATTCCGCCTCGGTTGTATAAAGAAACTGTGTTTGTTCTTTGTGTATTTCTTATGCCATTTACAGTTTCCCATAACGAAAAGTGAACTAGTCTTGCTGTGGCCTCTTAGATCTAGACCTGTGATTAAGTGTCGTTTTGATCTTAAGAGTTAGTTTGTTTGTTGTTCATAACTGATTGAGCTTTCGCTTTCATTATATGGTTTGAATTTATATATTTCTAGTGTCGAAACAAGTAAATATTAAGGTGTCTTTTGATTTTGGACAAGCTTGTTTGCTTTCACTTGAAATTGAATTCAAAGTTATACAACAACTTTCTTTTTGTGTCACACAAACATTAAGAAAGAAAAAAGAAATACTTGCATTGTGCATGTGCATTATGACAGTTTGCATGTTGATTTAAGGAAAATGCATTAGTGTGTGCTCTATGATCTGTGTGAAAAGGTGTTATCTTTCTTTTCCCTCAGTAGTTAATATTTTCAAAGTTGAAAGATTGAAAAGCTTGCTTATCATCTTAGACTGCATTTAGGAGTGTTACTATACATCTCGTCGTGATCCATAAAGGCAAACCGCTAAACAAGATCAACCTTAAAATAAATTGAATTTACATAACAACGCATTGAAACATAACGCAAACACATAGAGGTCTAAGCTAGAGACGTGTTCTGGCATCGTTAAACGTGATATCTTAGCATTGAGTGGTTGGGTGATTCCTCCATGGTGAAGCGATAAGTATCAATACGGACTTGTGCTCCCACGTACCGTCGCGTATATATTGGGAGACCCCTATAGGATCAAAGCCTTTATCCATAGGAAACCATGTCGGCCGCCCTACTGATCGCAATGCAGTGAACACAGCATTCACGAAGATCGACCACTCGTACCGTAAAACGTATTCTGTGGTTTTGCGAAAGGTTTGGCACACCCTCTGCCTAGAACTCCAGAGCAGTTTCTTTTGGCCTTTTTCAAACTCTATAACTGAAAAAGTCCAACCGAGAATTTGTCACTTCGGGCTCGTTAAAACATCGAAGGAGACTAGAGTCATCTTTAGCTTTTTCTCGACTCTTAAAAAGTGAAAAAGCAAGTTGTGTCTAAGCATCGTTATAAAATTTATTTTAAACGGAACATAATCACCTTCTATTCCCGCGTTGATCTGTAGGTTGAGAACATGGAACGCCCCAACCAAGGAATTCCACATGATGGAAATCCTAGTCCTTTCTCCTCTTGGGGAGAAGTTGGTGCGCCCCACATGGCCACGTTGTCGCTTCCAGGACTGAAAATTGGCCTGCCTATTTGACTATTCTCAACCAATGTAGTTCAGAACACCATGGTTCCTGAACAGTCGAGTCAACAGTTAGATGAGTCTAGAGCTGCCCACCAGCCTTCTACTTCCTATAACTCTTCCTCCAATCCTTCATCTTCAAAAAGTAGAGTTGGAAAAAGCCAAGCTCCCATGGAGAAGAAGGAAAAGAAGAAGAAAGAGAAGAAGAAGAAGGAGCCTAAGGCGACTGGGGGCAAGCAAAAGGCATCTAACAAAAATCCACACACAGCACAGACCGGGCCTAAATCGCCATGCGTCATTTCTAGAGGAGATCACTTCCACAGAGATTGTCCCTGTATTCCCCGGATACTAAGGGACTGGTCCCCTCGGTTGCACAATTCGGGAGCATCAACCTCGGATAGCCATGTTGAATGCTTACCGACAACCAGCGAAAGTGAAGGTTCAAGACAAAAGGGGGGAGCAAGATCCCCCTGTAGACTGTGTGAAGGCGATCACGCCATCCACCGTTGTCCCTTCTTAGACGAAGCGAAGAGAGTTTTGGAAGATCGCCCGGTTTCACCGTTGAGACTTCCTCCTGGATACAAAAAACTCGTGCCAAGTCCTTCGTTGGTTGAAAACATAGCTGGCCCGCTCAAGTGGTCAGCTGAAGCGTCAGTCATTGAAAATGAACCTACTGAATCCAGACCAGACAAAAGTCTCAAGGTCGATACGGCAGTTGACCCGGTTCTTCCTTCAGAGGTTTCATCCTCAAATGACACCGTCACTGAAGATTCATCTTCAAATGACACCCTCACTGAAGAGAATAAGGATGACACCATCCAGATTCTTTTCATCAACACAGATTCTGATGAGCATCAGGGAAATGTGCCCATTCCTTTATCGCAGGAAGGAACATCGTCAGAATCGTATCCGGCCGTGTATTCGGTCCCACCACCAAGCAACCTGGTTGTGTCCTTTGATTGGAACCAACTAGGCAGACCCTGGTTACCAGCCAGTACACCATTCAGAATCATAGTCCAAATCTACAGAATGGTAATGGCTGGAACTATCATTGATGAAGGGGCATCTGTGAGTATCCTTTCCTCTGTTGCTTGGAAAGCACTGGGTTCCCCGGCGCTTTTTCCTGAGATAAGAAATCTCTCGGGTTTTGACAAAGGAACCAGTCGACCATTAGGGATCCTCCCCAATGCGCCTGTTACATTGAAAGGGAAGACCGTTCAAATGAACGTGATGGTCGTTCAAGGACCCTTGGATTATAACCTACTCCTTGGATGAGACTATATATATTGCATGGGAGCTATAGTCTCCTCACTCTTTAGAGTAATGTGTTTTCCACACGAAGGAAGGGTGGTCAAGCTCGTAGACCAACTTTCATTTCCGGGATCACGCATCGCAAATAGTCAAATACCAACCCTTAATGGTCTATTTACTCAAGAAATGACTCCACCCCCAGTCCTCCTTCCCGATGAATGTGAGTGATTCGGAAAGATGGGACTGGAACCCAGGGGGCATGCACCCTGGTCTGCTTCGGGCAGAGGAAACCTTGGGTATAGGGTAGAATTTCTGCGAAAGAATATGACTAGTCCGTACCCCGTCCGTATTTGGAAGAGGGGTTGTTCTGGGATAGGATTCTTTTGTTAAGGTTACTTGTTTGACAACAGTCATTCATCCTTGTCTATTTCGGTAGGCACTACCAAAGAAAGAGATTGATTTGCGGCAGCAAATAGAACCATCTTTGGGTAACTAGAAAGAGGCAAGCCTCACCCTTTAAAACAAATGTTTTATCGGATAAGTAGGGGCAGCCTTGAAATTGTATTTTATACCTGCGGGCATGCAAACCTTTTGGAGTGCAAGCTAGGAGCGGTTATTTATCTGTTTTTAGGATTAGCCATGTCCAAACTTGCATAAAGAAAGGATGAGAGGGAGCAAAGCTTAGTGAAGATGAAGCTCTATAAAAAATAGAGATCTCACAGGAGACATTTCTTATCTTATGACTGGTATATCGAGTAGTTTTAGCATAAAGTTCATGCTCGTTAAAAAATAAACGCAAGATCTGAGCAGTTTTAACGCGGTCTTCATGCTCGTTAAAAAATAAATAAAAGCAGTGAGCAATGTTTCCCCCAGAGTTTAAGCTCATTTTTAAATAAAAAAAGAACCTATTCCGGTAAATAACCATTGTGATCGTAAATTTCTTAGCCATAAAAAGCCTTGGTCGTGTTTGCATTTGCCACCTCCATTCCATTTGGCCAATCATTCACCCCCATATGATTGTTTACCCATTTTGAGGAACAGCTGCGAAGAGTGATTTCACTTAGCCATCCTTGAGACACTGTCGTGATTGGAAAATTCCAACCTGTACCTGGAATCTGCTGCTATCCCTGTTTATCACTCGTTCCTCAAAAGACGAGTCTTCTTTGAGCTCTTTTCAATTGACTCGTAAAATATGAAAAGTTTGCCGAGTTTTGGCCTTCCAGCTCGTTAAAAGGACCGGAAGAGCTATCCCTCCTCTAGATTTTAATCTTTTTGGACCTGAGGGATTATTGCACAAAAAGATCGAGCGCTTGTTTTATTCGGCTCGTTAAAGTTATCGAAAATTCATCCCTTCTGTATTGTTTTATACTTTTTCGGACTTAAGGGATTAGATGACGAAAAAGGAATTTTGGAGTTAACTTTCTGTACCTTTTCAGACTCTATAAAAATGAAAAGGACTGAGTTGTCTTTGTCGCTAGACTCGTTAAAATGATTAAATAGCGACAAACTTGTCTTTAGACGAGAACGAGTTTCCCTATCGCTAGGCTCGTTAAAACATAGCGATGGGCTTGCCCGAAGGGCAAGTTATAGAACAATCATATGTTATCCTCCTCAAGCTTGACAAAAATAAAGAGGTACTGGTCAGAAATGACTAGGGAAAATTGGGAGAACCTCAAAGCTTTAATGGTAGCAAGTCGCTCTTGAACATGACACTTTGTCCTCCGTATCACATCGGGTTGGGTTGTTTCATTCACCGGTCTCATCACCATGGTCTTCGCCAAACCATCCGTATTTGGGGTAATGCTACCGATCCATCACATCAGTGTCGTTATATGTTCAAGAGATGTTTTTCAGAAAGAGTCAACCGTATCCCATCCACTGCCATACATTATCCTTCATCCACCCATGATCGCCACCCTGAATCATATCTCACAGATTGTTTTCGCCTCCACTAAAATCATTAACTCCGTTCCGTGTCATTGATGTGGGATTCATTAAGGCCCTCCTTTGACGGATCACTTCTTGTCGACTTCAGCTCATTATCCAAGAAGTTGATCTAGGAACACCCCCCCACTACTTTGAAGCTTGCATGCCTCAATGGCAAGTTTCTCACTTCCGGTGACAGGTATACATCAATGACCTTCGACCAGAAGATTTTGCGTGGTGTTCGACGCCAAGTCCTATATTCACACCACGTGAATTGTACTGTAGTACCTTGAGGGTCATTATCATTATCGGTGATTCCTCTCGCGCTTGTTAACAGTTTAAATTATTGGCCGGTAATCAAGCGATGTCTTTCCATGTTCGACTTCAACGCAATTCTCACATGGATCGACTCGTACTTAGAGTGAAGATCGAACGAGTTTGAAGACCCCGGATCTAGTTCCATCCATCCGGGCTGTGATATATATTCAGGAAATATAAAGACATTTGATATGTACATTATTGCAACAGATGATCATCCTACTCAAAGGATGATAATTTCAGCAGAGAATTATCAGTCTATCATCAGACGGTCGTCTGTTATATGTACCAAAATGAATTTATAAAGCTGAGCATGGGAATGCCTGCCTCAGCTAGATCATGAAAGCATAATGAAAAATAATGTATTGTATTGTATTTTATTACAGGGCACCTCTCAGCGATTGAATGAACTTCGGATCCTCCTGATAAAGCATTTCACCTGATAAACGACCTCATACTTTAGGGGGCAACTGTTATAGACATTTTTGTGCCTAACAGCATGAAGCATGAAATGTCAATAATCTAAGGGATCCAAAGTCCCTAAACATGTTGTTCCTACCCCTAAAGGAACAAGGTCAGCAAACCACAGCACTGAAAATCAGTTCTCCACTTGAAAACACTCAAAAACAAGTTATTTCTGGATCATGTCAGCTGCTCCACTGAGCATCTGCGTTGAATGTCAACTGCTCCACTCTGTACCTGCGCTGAATGTCAAAAGCAATGAAGGCTACCTGCGGTGGGCGAGGTTGGCCAAGTGGCACAGTCATTCTGCAAGGTGTCAAATGCCCAGGAAGCTTCCAAAATGACACTTGGATCAGGGAATTCGCCTTGTGATGAGTAAGAGGATCTAGATCTCCAAGTGGAAGCAAGAAACTCCAAGTGGACTCAAGAACTGAAGAATAACTGAAGTGGGAGAGGACACTAGTCAGCTTCATGCCAACCTCAAGCTGACTCATCCTTTCTCCAAAACTCCTATATATAGAGCTCTCTCATGAGGTCTAGGGAGTAAGGAAGTGTTGTTGGTTTGAGTATAGAACTATTGGGTGATTTGCTTGAAGGAGGTGAAGAGGAGATTTCTTTCTGCTGGGAGGTGTTGCTGGATTGGGCCTCTTATGGTTGTAACACTCTCAGAACTTTACTTCTTCCAGTAATAAAGAATTTGAGGTTCTTCTATATGCATGTGTCTCAATGGTGTATTGATGCTTGTATATTTGATTTATTCTAATCCTTGAATCAATTATGGATGTATGCTTCTTGTAGTTTCTTTTTCTTGTGCTTTTACAGGATCTTTGTGTAGCTGGGCCAGTGAAAGAGCAAGGAGATGGGAGCAAGCAGCAAAGAGGGAAGATTGGATCAACCATTAGCGGAAGATAACGGTTAGTGGATCCCTTTCTCCTCTCTCTTACATCTCGTAAAGAAGTAATCTTGAATAGCTTTGCATTCAGTTGTTGCTGAGGTACTATCACCCTTAGAGTGGGATAGGGTCATTCCGTATTGGATACTTTTCCCAACAACACCAACCAAGTGGGGATCATCCACCCAAACAAGTGGGGATACATCAGAATTTTACATATGACAACCAAGTACATTGCATCATTCATCCCAGGCATAGTGGGGAAACCAAAATAGGCCGTTACATGACCTTGACAATAAAATACATACATGACATAGAGATGAAAAATTTAGAGCAAGACTATGAAAGTCACCAATAACAAATATCAGCAGCATCATTATTCAGATCAACAACCATGTTCTCCTTCTGCACCCCTTCTGCAACTGATCCACCTGAACCCAAAACAGCTTGTGTATTCGAACCAAGAGCTTCTAATGTAATGCCAACAATGCATTATTAGAAGATTATCTGCTCCCCCTGAACCTGTGCCAGATGGTCTCTTGACAGACCCATATCAGACTCTCTTCAACCAGAGTTTGTCCCCACTGATTTCCTTCAAACCACCATATACGCGACTGTATCTGCATAAATCGGTGTATGTACGCAGATCCCCCTCATTCAACTCGCGTACGACCATATTTCTCTGACACGATCAGGTTTCAGCAGCAATATGATGCATCAACTACCCCCAGCTTCTGTTTGAGGTATTCAAATGTCTCCCTGGGCAGTGGTTTGGTAAGAATATCAGCAACTTGTTCCTTAGAGGGAACATACTCCAACTTGAGCTTTTGTTCAAGCACTTGTTCCCGAATAAAATGGTATTGGATAGGTATGTGTTTGGTCCTTGAATGCATGACAAGATTCTTTGAGATGCTTATTGCACTTGTATTATCACAAAAAATGGAAATAGGTGGAGTACAAGTGTTTTGAAGATCCTGCAATGTTTGCATCATCCAAAGGAGTTGTGTGCAGCAAGATGCAGCAGCTACATACTCTGCTTTAGCTATAGATAATGCAATGGAACTTTGTTTCTTGCTGAGCCATGATACTAATCTAGGACCCATGAAGAATGCACCGCCACTAGTGGTTTTCCTGTCATCCACGCTAACTGCCCAATCTGAATTTGTATATGCATGAAGTGTGATATTTGTATCTCTAGGATACCATAAACCATAGTTCTGAGTCCCTTGAAGGTATTTGAAAATTCTCTTGATTGCCTGAAGATGAGTTTCCTTTGGATTTGCCTGAAACCTTCCAACTATCCCTACTGCACACATAATGTCTGGTCGAGTACCTGTTAGATAGAGTAGACTACCTACCATGGATCTATAGGTAGGTTGATGTACAGCTGTTGATTCATCATTTGTGCTGAGACTGCATCCTGTAACCATAGGAGTGCATACTGGTTTCGAATCCTCCATCCCATATTTCTTAAAGATCTTCTTGAGATACTTGGTTTTTGATAGAAAAATGTCATCTTTGTTTTCTTGGACTTGTAAGCCAAGAAAATATGTGAGCTCACCAAGCATGGACATTTCAAACTCCTTTTGCATTACCAAGGCAAAATTTTGACTCATGTCTTCTTCATTGCTGCCAAAGATGATATCATCAACATACAGAACAAGTATTAGCAACTTTTCATTGTCAACCTTTATATATAGATTGCTGTTTATTGATCCTTTTGCAAAACCTTGTTGATGAAGGTACTCATCCAACCGAAAATACCAAGCCCTTGGAGCTTGTTTGAGACCATAGAGAGCCTTTTTGAGTCTGCATACAAGATTTGGATCATTTCCAAGGATGAACCCATCTGGTTGTTCAATGTATACTTCTTCATTCAAGTCTCCATTCAAAAAGGTAGATTTTACATCCATCTGAAATACTTTGAACTTTTGAAAGCTAGAGAAAGCAAGGAACATTCTTATAGCCTCAAGTCTAGCCACTGGTGCAAAGGTTTCTTCAAAGTCTATGCCTTCTTGTTGCGCATATCCTTTACACACAAGTCTTGCCTTGTTTCTAACCACATCTCCATTTTCATTCAGCTTGTTTTTGAAAACCCACTTTGTCCCTATGACATTCTTATCTTTTGGTCTAGGAATCAACTCCCAAGTGTTATTCCTTTCAATTTGCTCAAGTTCTTCATTCATTGCCTGGACCAGCATTCATCTTTGCATGCTTCTCGTACATTTTGTGGTTTGGTGGAGGAGAGCAATGCTAGATAGCTTGAAGCTTCTAAAATGGTTCTTCTTGTTTGTACACCTGCCTCTTTCTGACCCAAAATTTGAGATTTTGGATGATTCTTCTTAACGTATCTAGATGGAGTCTTTTCTTCTATTCTTATTTGTTCTTCTGGTGCCTCATGGGTTTCTTCATAATGAATCTGATTTGACGTTGAGGGATAGTCCTCATCATCTTCGAAAACTTTAGATCTTTCCTGCCTAGGGGTATTTCCTTCTTCATCAATCACTAGATCAATACTTTCAATGATCTTTCCAAGTATTTTATTGTAACACCTATATGCTTTGCTATGAGGAGAATAACCAAGGAGAATGCCTTCATCTGCTCTAGGTTCAAACTTGCCAAGATTTTTATCAGTCCTTATAATGTAGAATTTGCTTCCAAAAATTTTAAAGTATTTTACCATGGGAGTCTTACCATACCAAAGTTCATGAGGAGTCTGAGTGCTGTTTACCCGGAAATTTATCTTGTTAAGAATAGTTACAGCAGCAAATGCGGCTTCACTCTAGAAGGTTGTGGGAGTTCCAGATTCATCGATGTTGTAGGGAAAAGTGTCCGACTCGGATGACCCTAACCCACTCTAAGGGTGACAGTTCCTTAGCAACAACTGTAAAACAAACTACTGAAAGTTTACTTCTTTATGAAAGCAAAAGAGAATGGAGGAAGCACTAACCGTTGCCTTGCGCTTAATGTCGAATCCAAACTCTCCTCTTTGGCCGCTTGCTCCTAGCTCTTTGTCCTTCTGCTCGCCCAGCTACAATGAGATCCTGCACAATGACAAAGAAGGAAACTACAAGATGCATGCAATCATAACTGGTTCATGGATTAGTGTAAACCAAACATGCAATCATCACAATATATAATTGAACAAAAGCACATAGAAGAACCTCAATAGCTTTTATTAATGAAGAAATAAAGGTTCTGAGAGGATTACAACCATTGCAGGCTCCAACCCAGCAACACCTCCCAGCAGAAAGAATTGCTCTTCTTCACCTCTCTCAAACAATCACCCAATAACTCAAGAATGAAACCAACAGCATATCACTACTTTGCACAAAATTCCAGCCTCCTGAGCTCATAGGAGAGAGCTCAATATATAGATGAATTGAGAAAGGATGAGTCAGCTTGCAACTGATGTGTAGCTGCCTTGTGTCCTCTCTCTCTTCAGTTAATCTTTAGTTGATCTTCAGTTCTTGAGTCCACTTGGTGAACCTTGCTTCCACTTGGAGAAACAAAGCCTCTGACTCATCACAAGGCGAAATACCTGATCCAAGTGTCATTTTTGGAAGATTCCAAAGCTATGACTCACTCTGCCACATGTCCAAACTCGCCCAACGCAGGTGGGCTTTGTTCTGCCTGCTTTGCAACGTAGGTACACCATGGAGCAGTTGTGTTTCAGCGCAGAAACCCAGTGGAGCACTTGCTTTGATTTCAGGATTGCTTGTTTTTGAGTGTTTTCAGGTGGAGAACTGATCTGAGAGCTGTTGGTTTGCTGACCTTGTTCCTCTAGGGGTAGGAACATCATGTTTAGGGAACTTTGGATCCCTTGGATTATTGACAATTCATGCTTGTTGCTGTAAGGCACAAAATTGTCTATAACAGATGCCCCCTAAAGTATGAGGTCGTTTATCGGGTGAAATGCTTTATTGAGAGGATCCGAAGTTCATTCAATCTGCTGAGAAGTGTCCTGTAATAAGATACAATACAATACATTATTTTTCATACATTTTTCATGATCTAGCTGAGGCGGGCATTCCCATGCTCAGCTTTATAAATACATTTTGGTACATAGAACAGACGATCGTCTGATGGTAGACTGATAATTCTCTGCCGAATTTATCGTCCTTCACTGATAATTCTCTGCCGAATTTATCATCTTTTGAGAAGGATGATCATCTGTTGCAATGATGTACATATCAAATGTCTTTACGTCCTGAATATATATCGCAGCCCGGATGGATGAAACTAGATCCGGGGTCTTCAATCTCTTCCGATCTTCACTCGATGTACAAGTCGATCCATGTGAGAATTTCTTGAAGTCGAACATGGAAAGACATCACTTGATTACCGGTCAATAATGTAAACCGTTAACAAGCGCGAGAGGAATCACCGATAAGGATGATGACCCTCAAGGTACGGCAGTACAATCTACATGGTGGGAATAAAGGACTTGGCGTCGACCACCATGCAAAATCTTCTGGTTGAAGGTCATTGATGTATACCTGTCGCCGGAAGTGAAAAACTTGCCATTGAGGCATGCAAGCTTCAAAGTACTGAGGGGGGTGTTCCTAGATCAACTCCTTGGATAATGAGCTGATGTCGACAAGGAGCGATCCGTCAAAGGAGGGCCTTAATGAATCCCACATCAGTGACACGGAACGGAGCTAGTGATAATGATGAGGTGAAAACAAACTGTGATGTATGATTCAGGGTGGCGGTCATGAAATGGATGAAGGATAATGTATGGCAGTGGGTGGAGCAGGGTTGACTCTTTACAGAACCACATCTCTTGAACATATAACGACACTGATGTGATGGATTGGTAGCATTACCCCAATTGTGGATGGTGTGGCGAGGACCATGATTCTGCGATCAGTGAATGAAACAACCCAACCCGAAGCGGACGGAGGACAAAGTGTCATGTTCAAGAGCGACTTGCTACCATTAATACTGTGAGGTTCTCCCAATTTTTCCCCAGTCATTGCTGACCAGTACCTCTTTATTTTTGTCAAGCTTGAGGAGGATAACATATGCTTGTTCTATAACCTGCCCTTCGGGCAAGCCCATTGCTATGTTTTAACGAGCCTAGCGATAGGGAAACTCGTTCTCGTCTAAAGACAAGTTTGTCGCTATTTAATCATTTTAACGAGTCTAACGACAAGGAAAACTCGGTCCTTTTCATTTTTAGAGAGTCTGAAAAGGTACGAAAAGTTAACTCCAAAATTCCTTTTTCGTCATCTAATCCCTTAAGTCCGAAAAAGTATAAAACAATACAGAAGGGATGAATTTTCGGTTGCTTTAACGAGCCGAACAAAACAAGCGCTCGATCTTTTTGTGCAATAATCCCTCAGGTCCAAAAAGATTAAAATCTAAAGGAGGGATAGCTTTCCGGTCGCTTTAACGAGCTGGAAGGCCAAAACTCGGCAAACTTTTCATATTTTACGAGTCAGTGAAAAGAGCTCAAAGAAGACTCGTCTTTTGAGGAACGAGTGATGAACAGGGATAGCAGCAGATTCCAGGTACAGGTTGGAACTTTCCAATCACGGCAGTGTCACAAGGATGGCTAAGTGAAATCACTCTTCGCAGCTGTTCCTCAAAATGGGTAAAAAAACATATGGAGGTGAACGATTGGCCAAATGAACGGATGGAGGTGATGGCATATAAACACGACCAAGGGCTTTTAATATGGCTTTCAAAGGTTACATTTCTCGAGGTTGTTTACCGGTTCATTTTTTATGCGTGAGCTTGAACTGCTAGGGAAAGATTGCTCACAATTTACGTTTATTTTTTAACGAGCATGAACTTCTACACAAAAACTGCTCGATTCTGCGTTTATTTTTTAACGAGCATGAACATTGCCAAAACTGCTCGGTGATATGTTTGCATGCCCCCAGCATAATAACGCAAATCGAGGTGTATGCCCCCCAAGCTTCATTGCATTCAAATTTGTTGGTTGGAATGAAGGTGTACCATTGAGATCTGGAAAGGGGATCGATTCATTTTTTAATGAGGTTGACATAGTAAAAGAACTATCCTCATTGCCCACTGTATTTATAGTATTCGATAGGAAATCGAAAACTGAAGGATGATAAAGGTTATTTTGAGTATCTTCCCCACAACCCGGGAGAAGGGAACGATGGTGGAAATCATTCCATGGCGCCCCGTCAATTACCATTGATTGGACTATTCCTTTGTCGGTTCCATGCACTCGCGACCAAGGACTTAAAGGGGTGCCATATTCTCTAGACCTATTTATCCAAACGCTTGATGAGCGTTGATTTGGGGTTGCCCCCCAGGCCAAGAAAATTGATTGCTACAATACTTCCATTGGTCTTGGGGACAAAACCTTTGCATGATCCATGCTGATATCGTTTTCTGACATCTTTTGTGCGGAAGATATCATATTGCAGGTTCCTACTGTCGCCACTTCTCCCACAATGAACGTTGGCGGAAGGGTGAAAGTTCCCATTAATGTAGGATCTTTTAGTAGGCCTACTCCGATATTTTGAAACGAATGGTCGCTTCCATGGATCAGAGGAACGCTTCCTGTAACTTGTGAACCATTAGGGAGGAAATTTTGTTGGTCAATGATCGTAATCTCTCCTTGAAAGGGGAATGCGATTTTCCTAAAATAGGTCGACACAACAGCTTCCATGGCATAAATCCATGGTCTTCCCAGTAGGATGTTATAGTCAAGATTGCCATCGATGACTTCAACATCTATTTCTACTGTTTTGCCCCCTAGTTCAACTTTAAAGTTACTAAGGATACCGTAAGGGGTATATGTCCTTCCGTCAAATGCTTTTAATGTTGTCGATGATCGCGACAAGGTTGGAGATCCTAAAGTTTTCCAGCAACTCATCGACATAATACATGTCGATGCCCCCTCATCAATAATTGTTCGATGAACAGTTTTGTTGAGGGCTTTCACTTGGACGAGGAAAGCTAGTTGAGCTGGTAACTGAGGATCATATCCTTTGTGATCAAAGGATACAAGATTGGAATCTTTAGGATCCACCCCACCAATTGCTGATAACAATGCCTGCCTTTGGGATGGGCAATTTTGTAGTACTTCAAGAGTCGACATAGCAGACGGCGATTGCGCCAAATCTTCCACTATATTATAATGCTGTGCCGCTCTGGCACGAGGATTAAATGTCGACTTGTGTACTACTCCCTTTGGCGGTTTTATTGTTAATTCATGTGTGATGGGGGGTACAACTTCTGCCGAAGTTGTTGTCGAACTGCTAGGTTGATCTTTACCTTTATCGTTCGACACCTGTGGATTCCCGTAATCTTTGTTCCTTGTCGAAATCAAAGCATCATTCTGTTGCTTCGATATCGATAACATAAGCACTTGCGACGGTGAAGCATTTCCACTACCAACCAAATTTTTTCCTCGATCGGGAAACGGATCAGTTAACACAGCTGGAGTTTGCGAACTCTTTAAGAATCTTTTTAGATCAGCTTTGTATGGACATTCTCTCATCCAGTGATCCTCATCACATATCTGACACCCATAAGGTGGTTTCCTATCTCGAGGAGGGCTTGAAGAAGTTTTCCGAGGAGATGACTCTCCTTGTTTCTTCTTCTTCCCTTTGTTTTGATTTTTCTTGCTTCCTGGTTGATTGGTTTCTTTGCCTTTATCTGTCGATACGGCATTTACTTCCGAAGCAAGAACTTCTTCATGCGCATTTTGATTCGAATCCTTACGGGCCTTCTTTTGATTGGCCCTTTTCGGATTCGTGTTTGCCGTGCCAATCACGCCATCGCCGGCATGAGAGTCACTGTTTGATTTAGGAGGAGGAGGGATTGAAAACTCTGGTCTAGGGGCGTCTGGTATTTTGTCATAGAGCGTGCCGGACTGAGTATATACTAAATCCAAGTATTGTGCACGAGCAATAACTTGCTCTTCTGTTACGACTCCTCCCTTTGCCACATCTTCCGTTATGGCCGGAAGTAATGACTTTATAAACCACTCAGCTAAAAGCTGATCAGGAACGTATGTTTTAACCATTCTTCGTCGACGTCGCCACTCATGTATATGATCTGATATATGAGTCGCGGTTGTCTGTTTGAAGTTAGTCAATATCTCTGTTCCGGTTTCATACCTTATTGGTAATTGAAAGTGGGTTAAGAATGTCGTGGCAAGGGAGCCAAAATTGTCGAACGAAGCTCTAGGCAATTCTATATACCATTTTGCCGCTGGACCTGTCAATGTCCTCTGAAAGAGGCGAAGCCTTATTGAATCGTCATTCAAAGTGTTCGATGAACACCATAGATGAAATGTCATCACATGATTCGACGGGTCTTCACCTGGATTTCCATTGAATTTAGGAATGTCGGATGGAAGTTTGTGCGGAATCACTGGCCACCAAGGGGCGTAAGCAATTGGATCGTTTGTTAACCGATGTAAATCAGGCAACTCTAAGGTCACCACGAATGGTAACTGTTGGTTCAAGTTAGGTGAAGCGTAACCAGGATACGATGGAATCGCCTGAACAGTCGGTCTTTGCATACCAGCATAATGGAGTTGATGTTGGTACGATGAATACGGTTGATGGACTTGACCACTATAAAGTGGTTGATTTTGACCATTTTGAATATATGGTTGTCCAGTATTCGCAAATATTTGCTGTTCAGAACCTTGGTACACTTGTTGGAATTGCGGCTGTTGGTATTGCATTATCCACGGTTGCGACACCATGGGTTGTTGCGCTACACTAACCATTGGACCAAGATGTGGGGTAGTTGTACCCAATTGTACTTGTGTTGTCCCACCAGTAGGTGATTGTGGTTGGGTCGCAGGGTCAAGTGGCTGTTGCACGAGAACCTGAGCAATCTGAGGTTGACACACAACAGGCATTGTTTGAACTTGCGACACGGTCACAATAGCCGGTGTAGTTGGGATGTTTGTCACAGGTACACACTGTTGCATAGAATATACAACTCTTGGTGGCTGGGATAGCACAGGTACCCAACTACTCGTTGCAATTCCACCATAACTTGAATAAGGTTGAGAGCTCCCGTATGGGTACTGCCCCCCATACGGTAGCAACCCAAAACTCAAGGCAACTGCCTGCCTTGGAGGACTGGATGGCCTAATTAGATTCCCAAAAGGGTCAATTTGATGAGCCTCACCATGAGAGTTACCAGACATTACTCCGGAAAAAACAGGAACAGACCATACTGTTGAGATAGTCTCTTGCTGGACTCCTTCTAGCGACTGCGAGCTAGTTGGGATAGATGGTATGCCGGCGAACATTGTTGGATTTGCAGCAGGTAATTCTGCCGTCGCCGTGTCATTCAACACAGTCCTAGATGTCGACGGTTGTTCAGTCATTTTTAGCCTATCCAATTGATTACCTAGTGATTCTACAGGAACTTCCACTGGTGATGGACAAACTTCTGTTGTAGCAGGAAATAGAGTGACCCCTACTCCAATTTGAATTGGAGTGGATACTTGTGGTTCCTCTATAATTTCCTCTATCGCAATCAGACCAGGTGGAAGAGGAAGACCGTCAGGTCCGTAAAAGATTTCCGGTGCCGAAGAAGGGGTTGTATCGACCGCGACGGATGTTTGAGGAACAAAACTCTCTGGACCGGTTACAGATGGAACTGGTTCAGTCATACGAGTATTTGCCCCCAGACTAGGATCAGTATTACTGTCCCTCTGTGGCGATTGAATTTCTTCTATTGAGGCAGGGTTTCCAGAAATGTTTGGAGTGACCAGAATCTCAGATGTTGTTGGAACGCTTGTTCTAACTTTTAAAGGAGATTTTGAACTGGTTCGACGAGCTCGCTTTGTCCGGATTGTTTTCAATTCCGGGGACAAAGACGGTTGACTCGCAAGCCTCCGAGAACGACGGATATTCAATTGACTTTCTTCCACGATTGCGGATTACTTGATCAACTAAAATATAAAGGGGAAAATTTGTGTTTCCGATTCGAATGAATTTTATTAGACGCTTTTAAACATAACTTTGCTTTTTCATGTTTTAAGAGTCGACAAAAAGCTAAAGATGACTCTAGTCGCCTTCGATGTATTAACGAGCCCGAAGTGACAAATTCTCGGTTGGACCTTTTCAGTTATAGAGTTTGAAAAGGGCCAAAAGAAACTGCTCTGGAGATCTTAGCAGAGGGTGTGCCAAACCTTTCGCGAAACCACAGAATACGTTTTACGGTACGGGTGGTCGATCTTCGTGAATGCTGTGTTCACTGCATCGCGATTAGTAGGGCGGCCGACACGGCTTCCTATGGATAAAGGATAATTACCTATAGGGGTCTCCCAATATATACGCGACGGTACGTGGGAGCACAAGTCCGTATTAGTGCCACCGACTCTCAGGAGGAATCACCCACCTTCGTAGAGATCGACAGTCACTATGTTTAACGACGCCGGAACATGTCTCTACCTAGACCTCTAGATGTTTGCGTTATGTTTCAAATGCATTGTTAGGTTCATTCAGTATATTTTAAGTTGATCTTTTTAAAGTTTGCCTTTCAAGGTTCACCACGATATGTATATGACAAATTCCTAAATGCAGCCTAAGATGAGAAGCAAGCTTTTTCAAATCTTTTTGACTGATGAAAATCTTAACTACTGAGAGAGAAAGAAGGAAAATTCTTTTCACACAGTTCATACAGCACAAACTAATGCACTTTCTCCTAAATCATCATGCAAACTTTTTCAAATGCAAAATGCACAATGCATGTATTTTCTTTTCCCTTTCTTAATGTGGATGGATACAAAAAGAAAGTGGTTATATAACTTTGATTTTGATTTAAAGCGAAAGTAAACAAGCTTTTCCAAAATCAAAAGACACCTTAAGATTCACTTACTTAATCACTGGAAATACATGAAATCAAACCAAACTAACGAAAGTAAAATGACTAATCAGCTATGGACAACAAACAAGCTAACTCTTTAGACCAGCAAAGCGCCTAACACAGGTTCAGATCTAAGAGGCCAAAAGCATGACTAGTTTACTCTTCGTTATGCGAAATTGTAAATGAGCAAGAAATACAAAGAACAAGTAAAATTTCGTTATATAACAGAGGCAGAATGATGGCAAGTAATATTGGTTTCAAAACAGGCACAACACTGACACCTAGCAGCAAAACTAAGTGAAAACAGGCAAGAGAAAGGAGGAAACCCCAAAAGCACTAAGAAAATTTGGGTCAACACAGGCTCTGCACAGTCAAACTGGCTCTCAGCGCAGGTAGCCTGTGTACTACCTGCTTTGGAAAACGAGAGTTGCGTTTTCACAGTTTCCGGGTCATAATTTTCTAAAAAATGCACGGTTTTTGCCCAAATCAGAAGCATTCAGTCAAGCACACTTAAAGGGATGATTTAGAAGGTGCAAAGCTATCACTAAGAGCTTACAAGGATCTTTGTAGATCAGCTCTTCAAATCATGAATCTGCTCAGAAAATGAGCAAGAGTAGCTGCCCCTCTTCTTCGCTTTTGATATAGTCAAAAGCTTTTCGATTTGGTACTCTTTTGTTCAGGAGATGAATAGCAAAGATACTACAAACACAATCAAACGGATACGGTCCCCAGCGGAGTCACCAGTTTGTTGTAGGGAAAAGTATCCGACTCGGATGACCCTAACCCACTCTAAGGGTGACAGTTCCTTAGCAACAACTGTAAAACAAACTACTGAAAGTTTACTTCTTTATGAAAGCAAAAGAGAATGGAGGAAGCACTAACCGTTGCCTTGCGCTTAATGTCGAATCCAAACTCTCCTCTTTGGCCGCTTGCTCCTAGCTCTTTGTCCTTCTGCTCGCCCAGCTACAATGAGATCCTGCACAATGACAAAGAAGGAAACTACAAGAGGCATGCAATCATAACTGGTTCATGGATTAGTGTAAACCAAACATGCAATCATCACAATATATAATTGAACAAAAGCACATAGAAGAACCTCAATAGCTTTTATTAATGAAGAAATAAAGGTTCTGAGAGGATTACAACCATTGCAGGCTCCAACCCAGTAACACCTCCCAGCAGAAAGAATTGCTCTTCTTCACCTCTCTCAAACAATCACCCAATAACTCAAGAATGAAACCAACAGCATATCACTACTTTGCACAAAATTCCAGCCTCCTGAGCTCATAGGAGAGAGCTCAATATATAGATGAATTGAGAAAGGATGAGTCAGCTTGCAACTGATGTGTAGCTGCCTTGTGTCCTCTCTCTCTTCAGTTAATCTTTAGTTGATCTTCGGTTCTTGAGTCCACTTGGTGAACCTTGCTTCCACTTGGAGAAACAAAGCCTCTGACTCATCACAAGGCGAAATACCTGATCCAAGTGTCATTTTTGGAAGATTCCAAAGCTATGACTCACTCTGCCACATGTCCAAACTCGCCCAACGCAGGTGGGCTTTGTTCTGCCTGCTTTGCAACGCAGGTACACCATGGAGCAGTTGTGTTTCAGCGCAGAAACCCAGTGGAGCACCTGCTTTGATTTCAGGATTTCTTGTTTTTGAGTGTTTTCAGGTGGAGAACTGATCTGAGAGCTGTTGGTTTGCTGACCTTGTTCCTCTAGGGGTAGGAACATCATGTTTAGGGAACTTTGGATCCCTTGGATTATTGACAATTCATGCTTGTTGCTGTAAGGCACAAAATTGTCTATAACAATCGAGCATAGCACGAGCCATTTGTTGAACCGTTCTGTTCATCCTTTCCACTACTCCATTTTGTTAAGGTGTCCTTGCAACAGAGAATTCCATTTTTATGCCATGTTCTTCACAAAAATCGAAAAATTCATCTGAGGTAAATTCTTCTCCTCGATCAGATCTGAGACATTTGATTCGTCGATCTGATTCGTTTTCAACCAAGGCTTTGAATGATTTGAACTTTTCAAAGGCTTCATCTTTATACTTCATGAGTCCTAACCAACACATCCTTTAAAAGTCATCAATAAAAAATATGAATTACTCTTCACCTCGAGGTGACTTCTTCCTAGTTGGACCACATATATCAGTATGGACAAGTTCAAGTGGTCTACTAGCTCATCCTTCCTTCTCAGGGAAATTAGTTCTGGTTTGCTTACCAAACTGACATGATTTGCATATTGTATTGTCTGGAATTCTGATGTCAGGAAGATCACTAATCGCCTGATATTTGCATGCTTTCCTTATTTGAGAGAAGCTAAGATGCCCCAATCTTTTGTGCCATGGCCAGTGTTCATCATTCTTGCTTAGATAACATTGATGTTGTCCTTCTTTGAATATATATAAATTATTTGGAGTTCTTGTGCCTTTGATCACTGTTTTTCATGTATGAAGATCACGAAGAGTACATCCATTTGATCGAAATATTACCTCAGTTCCTTGATTGCACATCTGACTGACACTCAATAGATTATGCTTTAAGCCATCAACATACATAACATTTCTAGCTTTGAACTTTTCTTTCAACTGAACAGAACCTTTACCTTTTATGAACGCGGGGGTGTCATTTCCAAATGAGACCTTCTTTACCTTTTCTAAGGCACTATATGATTGAAGTTTTTCTTTATCTCCTGTCATATGTTTCGAACATCCACTGTCGATATACCATTGACTTTCCTGTCCTTCTGCATATAAGGCTATCCCACATCTTTCCGGTTGTGGTTCTTTCATTCTCCATGTTTTGGTACTTGAGACTTGTTCCTTCTGAGTTGTCTGCCGAAACCTGCTCCTGCATTCAGAATCTTCATGACCGAAGTTGTTACAAATTGGACATTCTATTTCATTTTCAAGAGAAGAAAAGTTATTGTAGGTACTTTTCATGATCCCAGTCATACTTCCTTGTTTTTGAGCTTCTCTCATCATGATTGTTTTATAGGCAACACATTGAGCTGCTTTGCGACCAAAGTTATGACAAGAGAAACATTATCCATTGAAGAAACTCTTTCGATTATCAAATCTACCAATCGAATGATTGTAGTTTCTATGGACATCCATTCTTGAGGAAAATTGAGAATGTTTTACCTCTGGCTGATTGTAGTTTCTGTTCATCGTTAAAGTAGATTTCCCTCGATTTACCTGGTAGTATTTGTTCATTCTTGAGGTAAATTGTCCCTGATTTACTTGGTGATTTCCATTCAGCCTTTGCTGTCGATTGTCAATTTGTTCACTCCTCCTTGCTACATCAAGATAACTTTTGGAGGTGGATGCTTGAGATGCTTCTTCATTATATCCCAGACCAGTCTTGATTAGTGGAGAACGCTACACTTTGATAATCTCATCTAAAGTTTCAGATCCTCTAGCAAATCTAAGATTAAGGGCTTCTGTTTTCTCAATTTTTTTTCTAAGCCCCACAATTTCACATTCTAACTTATCATTATATTTATCTTTTTCGGCAAGTTGGCACGTTAGAGTATCTATAATCATATTCTTTTCCTCTAAACAAACTTTAAGTCCAGAAATTTCTTCATAAATACCTTCTTCATTTATAGCATCCAAGAAATCATCATCTTCAAAAGCCATCAAAAGTCTATCATCATTACCTTGTTCATCTTCATCACTATTTGACAATCCATCACTGTCTTCATGCGTGTAATAACTCTTCTTATTCTGCTTTTTGTTCCATCTGACAGGTTCCTTACCTTTGTCTAGTTTATCTTTATGAGGACATTTTGTAGCATAATGACCGACTCTTCCACAAGCAAAGCATTTGAAAGGCAGCTTACCACTGAATCTTCCAGTTCCCTGTTGAAGGTTCTTGACAAAATTTGATTCTTCCTCCTCTTCTGACATATGTCCTGACTCATAGTAATCTCCTTTGCCCGAAGACTTGAATGCATCTTCTCTCCTGTCTGATGGTCCCCCTTTTCTCATTTCGTAAGCGGTCAGAATTTCGTGCAGCTGTGACATGGTAAGGCTCTGTAGATTCTACTTTTCTTCAATGGCAGAAACTTTTGATTCAAACTTAGAAGATAAAGATCTTAGAACCTTCTCAACCAAACCAACCTCTTTTATTTCTTCACCCAAGTTTTTCATACAATTAACAATCTCATCTATACAAAGGAAATAGTTATCCACACTTTCATCATTGTGCATTCTGAGATTTTCATATTGAATTCTGAGGGTTTGAAGTTTTGCTCATTTTACCTGTTCATCTCCTTCGTAGCTCAGAACGATCTTCTCCCATATTTCCTTTGCGGTTTTGAGCTACATAACCTTGGCAAATTCTGTTTGAGATAGACTCCCTAATAGAGTATTGACAGCCTTTGCATTTGTTTCATACTGCTTCTTCTCAGCCGGATCTGTAGGAGTAGCTGAAGGAAATGTGTACCCTGTATCTATGATATCCCAGACTTCTGTACCAAGAGATTGAAGATAAGTTGTAATTCTTACCTTCCAATAAACGAAGTTGGTCCCATCAAACATTGGTGGCCTGATCGAGGCTTCTCTCTCGTAGTTTCTCATGATGATAGATCTTCCTTCAAATGATCAAGCTTCTTCTGAAGGGCCTGCTCTGATACCAATTGTTGGAAATAATACTAAGAGGGGGGGGGTGAATCAGTATTATTAAGTCAAGAAAAATTTATTTCACACCCAGATCATATATGCTACTTCAGTTAGAGAAAACCGTGTATATACGCAACTTCGGATAAGGAAACCAGCATATACCATGCAAATTTATAATTTAATGTATTCTACAGATGTTGATTATTAATCTGTGCATCAGAGTCATATAAACAGTAACCAGGAACAGTAAAAATAGAGTAGAAGACAATCACACACAAGAACACAAGATATAAGGTGGAAAGCCAATGTGGGTGAAAACCACCTGCTGCAATTCGTCTCTATCTTCTTTTAATTAGAAACTTCTTTTTACAAGGATTCTATACTGGCGCAGACTTATACCAGTACGCACGCTGCAACCTACAGAGAGCTACAACCCTCTCTCATTCTCCAGCTTCTCTTGGAAGGGAGCTACAACCCCCTTAGCTCTTGTACTAGCTGAGATACTAAAACGTAGGTGCTAACCTACAGAAGGCTACAACCTTCTCTTTTCTTCTAGGGACCATGTTTCATAAATTTTCATACTGGATCCATGAACATCAATCAAACATCAAGAATTTCTGCATCAAACAATCTCCTTTTCACCAATTAAAACTGAATCAAATAGACACTTCTCTAACAGTTGTACCCAGAACACAGTAACAGTAACCATACACCAATTCTGAACTCAGATCACTGTAGTAATCAGAAGAAGCAGCTAGAACATAACTTAAGAGACATACGCTACTTCGATATTCAGGAACATGTGTGCATACGCTTCTGTGTTAAGACCAAATTGCGTATACACGTTCTTTACTTACAGAAACCACGTGTATACGCGCCTTCGATTCACTGAACCTGCGTACAGATCTATAAAGGATAATTCACTTTTTCAGACATTCAGGCATTAGTTAACCTAGATTACCAGATTTATAGATCAAGCATGCACCGCATATAACAGATCAAAATCATACAAAGATACTATTATTTAAGCCTTAAGATTTTGACCCATCAATAGAACTTATCCTTCTCCTTGTGCTCAGGTTCCTCCCTTATTCAGATCCAGATCTACACCATAACCCAATTCAGTTTTCCAGATCTAGCACTTTATCAGATATTCAATAATTCAGATGATCCTTTGCCAAATGATCTCCTTCCTCTTTTATAGTCTTAGGCCTTTCACAATACCAAGGTCCAAAACCATAAAAAATCAATACCATGGACCCAATACTTGGGATCAACACATCTGTCGAGATACTATGGTTCAAAACCATAGGTTCAAATACCAAGGACTAAATACCATGGACCAAACTTAAGTTCTCCCACATGTATGTGCTTTTCCTTGCGTGAAAGTGCGTGTATACACATACGCAACTTTGGAACATCTAACCCATGTGTATACGTGGATTGATCACGATGAACTTGCGTATATATATTTTTCCTTCATTCTGAGAGCCTAAACTAAGATTTGTTACCAAAGTGATTTTCCATCAAGGACAACACCTGTCCCACACCTATGCCATAGCGCCAAACCTGAGTCATAATGCCAACAAAGGCTACAGGAATGGAAGTGAACCAAGATAAATCTCAGCTGATTCTGGAAGGTTTCAATAGACAGGAAATAAATCAAATATCAGCTGCCATGCCCTTTGAAGTCCATAAGCTAGATGATCCTTTTAAATACCTGGGTTTTTGGCTGAAACCAAATGCCTATAGAAAGTAGGATTGGCACTGGCTAATAGCAAAAATTGAAGCTGGAATAACACATTGGAGCTTTAAGTGGCTTTATTATTTTGGCAATTCTAGTTTATTGGGCAGCTTTGACATGGGTTCTGAAAGGCATCCTATAAAAAATAAGAAGGATATGCAGCAGATTCCTATGGGTAGGGTCTAAGGAGGAATCAGTTCTCCCATGCCACCGGCCAAGCCCTAAGGAATGGGGAGGTTGGGGAATTAAATATCTCACTACTTTTGGGCCTTCGTTAGCAGCGAAATCAGGATGGAGGATTATAAAGATGGAGAACCTATGGACGATGGTGGTTAAGAGGAAATATATCGACCCTATTCCTTTAGAAGATTGGATAAGAAGCCCCCAAAAGAAAGGGAATGCATCAGTAGTATGGAAGGCCACCATAGATGCTTTCAAGATCATAGAGCAAGGATTGTCCTGGCAGGTAGGGAATGGGGAGAAAATCCGAATAGGGAAGGACCCATGGGTAGGCTGTAACAAAAATTTCACTCTATCCTCGAACCTCATTATGCAGCTTGATTCAAAAGGCATTCACTTCCTCAATCAGATCGAGAAGCAAGGACACTCCACCATTTGGGGTCAAGCTTGGCTCTCAGGGATGGACCTAGATTTGATGCCACAGTGGTGGGGAGAATGGAATGTTTTTATCAAGGAGCTTTCCAGATCTAATGTGAGGCTGAGAGAGAGGCTGGACCAGTTGGTGTGGGCTCATGCCGATTCTGGATCCTACTCCCCAAAATATGGATACAGGTTCCTTATGTCTAAGAAAGGTTGGGGAATTCCGGATTGGTGGGCCAAACTCTTGTGGAAGTTACAAAGTCCTGCAAAAACTAGACTTTTCTTTTGGTGCATTCTCAGGCGGAAGGTACCAACCTGGGACATTCTTCAGGCTAGATATAAGACGGGTCCTAGGAGATGCCCTTTATGTAAAAATGACTCAGAAACAATTCGACACCTATTTATTGAATGCCCTTTTATAAAAAAGGTGTGGATGGAGGTTGGAAGATTGCTTCAAATGCCTCTAATCTGGGAAGGGGGTTCTTTTCTGGAAGTTTGGCAAAGATGGTGGTAGCTATACTCAAAAGGGAACATGCAAAGTTTTCCTCTTATCATCGCCTGGGGCATTTGGATAGCAAGAAACAACTATATTTTTATGGATAAGTCTACTCCCTATGAGGTCATTGTAGTTCAATGCACATCAGTCTACGCAAGTATACCCGAGCCTATTAAAGGAAACATATCCAGGATAACTAGAGTGGAACATATCAAGGAAGGAATCCCATGGGCTTATTTCGATGGGGCATCCCAAAACAATAGAGTTGGAGTAGGGTTGGTAATTCACATAAACCAAAGCAGATGTCTTAAAGCCTCGGTGGGGCTGGGGACTGGAACAAACAACTTTGCGGAGCTATCAGCTCTCAAAATTATCCTTTGTTGGCTTATTCACCTAGGCATACTCATGGTTCAAATCTTCAAGGACTCAATGAATATTATTAAATGGTTCAATGGAGAGAGAATATGTCCAAATTACATTTTATCACCATTATTAGAAGAGACAAAATAGCTAAAGCATTCCTTTAATGTTTTTTCTCTTTGCCATATTTACAGGGATCACAATGATGCAATAGACCAGCTTTCTAAAGCAGGTTTGCAACAAGATATGGGTAGTTTTAGGATAGAGGACGAGGACCAAGGCGAGATCCGTGTGTTGGATCATCCACCATATACATAGTTCTATATTACTGTATCCATGTCTTTATAACAGATAGCGATTTTATTGTTGGATTTTATATTTACATGCTCTAGATAGTTACTACTACTTTCATTTATTTTCAAACTTATATTTTCGTTGTTCTTCCTATTTGGGCTATTTTCCTCTTTGAGGAGGCCCGAGATGATACAACAATTATTTATGTTTTTATGAACCTATGGACAAACTGGTTTCATTGATATGAACTGATCAAAGGGGCTATTTTCCTCATAAAGAGGAGGCCTGTACACCAGATCAGTGGTTTATTTCACATTTTTTGAGAGGATAGTATATCATACATCCTGTGAGCTCTATGATCTTCAACTCATACAGAAAAAATGAATGCTTAAAGAATATAATGTAACTTTTTATTTCAGTGAATAAAAAGTTTGATTTTTTCTTCGGAAAAAAAAGGATTGACTACAAAGTTTCACAAAGAAATAAAACCAAGAAGAAACATGCCCTATAATAAATGAATAAGAAATCTTCTCACATCATTTTCTAAAACACTGAAACTCATTAGAACACATTTCATGCCAAAATCTAGTTTATTGGAAATATTAACGACTAGAATCAAGAACAAATTATAGGCATAGGTTTAGTATATTATTTTCAAATCGAAACCTTGACCTAGAATATATTTCCAATCCTAGTGTCAATCTTCTCTTAAATTAAAAATCCAACAAAGTTTCCTTGCTTTAAAAAAAGAATAATACAATCTAGACAAAGGTGAAAAATTCTTACTTCACATGAGAAATGAGTGGGAACAAAAACTGCTTACCTCACACGAGAAATGAGTGGGAACAAAAAGTGCTTACCTCACAATAGAAATGGGTGAGAAATGGGTAGGAACATAGAATGAAGCAAGAAATTTGTTGGAAGAAGCAACAAACCTAAAATCGCCAATCCATAAAGAATTGGAAGAAGAGGAAATAAAGAAATAAATATAGGGCCTTAAAAGAAAGTTTGATGTAACCAATTCTTTCAATTATTCTCTACAACCCTAATATGAAATACAAAAACCTAATGCTTCAAGAAATACTAGCATTTATAGATAATTTTAGAAAGAAGGTCGACATCACATTACATTAGGATAAAACTTGTGGCGAGGGAAATATATAATGTATTTTTATTTAACACTTTGTAGTGCCAATAGAGTTAGTTTAAATGATTTAGGTTTTTAATATTTTTAATTATAGTTTTTCATTGGTTTGTTTCAAAAACTCAATTAAAATTTATAAAGATTATTGGAGTTGCAAATAGAATAAGCTATCAATGATACTTGCCTAAAAAAAATTCAAAAATATAGAAAGTTTATACTCACATAGATATATCTAATATATAGTAAATGTTTTGGATGTGTGCATTTTGTGTATAATGCATATTTTTATCTGGGCATGGTCACATGGCTTGGGAATGTTTAATATGCTTTTTGGGTGGATACATAGACTATGTGGGGCGTATATGTGTGATTAAGGAAGGTTGACTGTATCTATTACAACAATCTAGCGCCCCTATATAATGTAATTTCCTAAGCATTAAGGGTCAAGTTTTTTGCACTTATGAAGGTTACCTATAATGACCACAATAATTATTCCACACACTTCTACTTGAACCTTATCCAAGTTGAGCAAGACATCTCTAATGAGATGATTACTAAAATTATCGAGTGGAGGAACGAGTTGAATTTTTAAGAGTGAGCCTTAATAGAATGGGCATAGTAGAATAATGGAATAGTGAGTGGTATGGAAAGGGAAAGATGAAGAAAAATCGTAAAACTAGTGCCTACCAAGTCTAGGGAAAATAAAGTCAAGGATATCACTCTAAGAAAAAAAAAATTGGTGAATAGTTAAGGAGGATAGGTTTGCAAATAACATGCTAAAATCAAACTTGATAATGTCAAAAACAGTTATGGTAGTGAGCCTTGGAGAGTCCTATTAGTACTACTCTTGAACAAGTTGGAGGACATGTTTCCCTACAATGATATATTAATTACAATAACAAATTCTTTGATAGTGAGTAATTAATATAGATAGCATTGAGGTGGATTGAAAATATAATTGGAAGGTAGGCTTTGCACTCTCTCTACACAATTTCAAATCCCCAATGAGACTCTGGCCCATTGTGATAAAGCTAGAAGGGTAGATGTCCCTCAAATGGAGGTGCACTCGAGTGTGCCTTGGGACACCTCAGCCCTTGTTAAGTCATAAGTTATTGGCATACATGGCTTTTGGGTTGTTGAATATACTCTTAGGTTATAGTGCAATGAGTTGGTTTAATATCAAGCCTAGCCTAGGTCAATATAATGAGTGACCAATTCACATAGTTCAAAAAATGGAATTAATATATGCAAATATATAGCAATAAAATAAAATGAGAAGGAGAATCCCCAAAGCCTTCACAACATATTCTTTGCAAGAGATTCCTAAAACTATCCAACAGCATTAAATGCATGCAAAAATTAAGCCTCACATATGATAGAATGATACCTCCAACCTTATGTTAAGATTGAAAAATTCAAATAAAATGTAGCTCAATGGGAGACCTCCTTCATCCATAAATTCTCTAGCATTATAATGGTGAGGGAGATCACCTTATAAAGTGAATCTCCTATCTTATACAAAAAAATGTTATATTTTAACTAACTCCATGACAAGTCAAACAAATATTATAGTGATGAAGTAATTATATCCCTCCTAAATTTGTGGTGGGCCACGTTACAACATGTAGAAACTAACCCTTCCTAACAATGAGCTCCCATCCAAATATTAGTAATATGCCCAACATAATGCTCTTTAATGGGATGCACCACCAAAAATAGGCATCAAACCAAGTCAAATACATGTGTCCACATAGAATGCACCCTCGAAAACTATGCATGCATGCAACCACTCTGCATCTATGAATTCCAAGATAATCAACACCATAGATTTGTTTCTATGTAGAAAATTGATAAAATTTTCACCTATCACCGAGGAGACATGGGAAAAAGTCAATGGAACTATCATTGTACTTTGGATCTTAGTGTAAATGTTCGCAAGTCTCACTAGACAATTAAAACAAGTTTTCAACATGGTTGGGCCCCTATATTGGTTTCAAAATGCCTTCCAGTGTAGGACATCCACCATTTTCCCTGTCCCGATGGGACAAATACATAGATAAATATGCAAGATGTCAAGTAAATAAAGCACTCCATGAGAAAATAAATTCTCAACATCCTAAAATAGAAAGCGGTTCATCTCCCCAAAGAAAATCTAAGGAGATGAGGGTGAATTAGGGTTTTTACCATGCCAAAACTCCATGATATTGTGTGTGTATGTGTGTCCAAGAATAGTAAGAAATGTCTCCATGAGTATACCCTACTAGAATATACAAAAATAGTAGGAAGATACCCTATACAACTTCAACCTATAAGGATAATGTCTCAAAAATAAGAAGAAGACTAAGTACAAGAGCATGCTAAGTCATATGTGTGGCCCTCCTCATGTGCCACAAGTATTCCAATATCAACCTCCATAACCATCTAAAATTGAATAATAATAATAATATAACTTTAAGGTCACATCCAAACCAAAAATCAAATTAGTGTATGAGACCCCCTTATTCGTGGGACAAGGGACTCCCCTCTACATAGTGATTTGATTGTTAATATTTATGAAGGTGTAGTCTCAGGGTGGAGGCTAGAGTGGTTGAGAGAACACTTGTCTCTCTTATCTACTTGGGTTCAATTCCAAGGGACATGTTTGGTCTATTGTGATAATTCTTAAAGAGTAGGGGCCCCCACCCACATGATGTCTCAACTATTGCTAAGTCATAGGTTATTGGCATATATGGCTTACACATTGTTGGATATTTACTGATCTAGGGACCACAACACTTCCCTCTTCTAGGGATCTTCAAATCTGCCACCTAATAGTGATTTGAGTCCTCTCAAAATCACTATTCTTGTGTACCAATTTATTTGTTGTCCAATCTATGAACAAATTTGAGCTACTAGTCTTATATTCCTTTTAACAATTTGTAGACGACTGAACTAGGGCCAAAAATCATCCACTAAGAGTCCATTAACTAACTATTTATAGGCTACTTCAGATATCTGTCCAAAAATCTATAGATAGACCACCAAAATCAACTCCTCTTCATGTCAATCCATAACTCATCTGGAACATTTCTTCTACTCAATATTCCTCTCAGTTTCTACCCTCCTTTGGATCTGCTAGCTCCACACATACTTTTGAAAACCATCTTCCAAATCTATGGTCTATATTGCATAGATAAACCTCACTCTAAGGGTCACAACCTCTCCTTTTCTATGCAGATTTGTCACAGTCTTAAGGGCATAACTTATGGAATGAACATTCTAGGAAACCTCCTTATATGTGGAATTATACTTATGTTATAATGGCTTCCGAATAAACCCTATCCGCCCATATAAAAACCAAAAGCTCTTTCGTCCATAAGGGACACGACATAGCACATATGGATCCATAGATTCTGGGAATTTCTTTGATTGAATTTTGGCCTAAACTTCATATCTCTATGACCCTGAAACTACGATTACCTTAGTTAATATTACACTTGCAAATGCTTCTATTATGGTCCTAAATTCTAGTGCATGCCCTCCTCCATTTGTGTTGGTCTTTATCACAAACCTTATGGCCTATGAACCACCACAAGGTAGGGTGTCTACCCTCTCTGCTATTTTATAATTTTATGCAAGCTTCACACATAAACACCATTGGAATCACATGCCCAAATTCTCATGATCCGCCCCCCTTTAGCTCAATCTTCCAAAATATAACCAACAATATGCCATCCTACTTTGTAGCTTGAACCCATTAAGGTATGCAAAATTATTGTGAACCCTCACATGTTGATCATGCTCTTGGTGGATGATCCTGGCCTCCATTTAGCAACCCTTACTGTTGTGGGGAAAAGTATCCGATGCGGATGACCCTATCCCTACTCTAAAGGTGACAGTCTTTAGAAACAACTGAAAGTAAAGCTTTGATGATTTCCTTTATGAAAGTACAGAGAGAATGAAAAGAAGGCCAACCAACCTGGTGTCTTTCGCTTAGTCGATCCTTGTCCTCTCTCCTTGTCTCTTGTTCCCAGCTCCTTGCTCTCTTTGCCGGTCCAGCTACACACAGATCCTGCACAAAACAAGAGAGGAAACTACAAGATACATGTACTCATAACTGAAGCATGGATTAGGGTGAATCAAATATACATGTAAATACAATACATCAATGCAATACAAGTATATAGGAGAACATGCAAAACTTTATTGATAGAAGTAACAGGGTTCTGAGAAGGTTACAACCAATGATGGCTCCAATCCAGCAGCACCTCCCCAGCAGCAAGAACTCTCCTCTTCACCTCTAGTAAAACAATCACCCAATAGCTCTAACTGTAAACCAACAGCACCTCCTTGCTTTACACAAAATTCCAGCCTCCTTAGACCTCATAGAAGAGCTCTATATATAGGAGAGAAGAAGAGAGGATGAGTCAGCTTGAGGCTGGCATAGAGCTGACTAGTGTCCTCTCCCTCTTCAGTTAATCTTCAGTTCTTGAGTCCACTTGGAGATCCTTGCTTACACATGGTGATCAAGTACCTCTTACTCATCACAGGGCAAATCTCATGAGCCAAGTGTCAGTTTGGAAACTTCCTGGGCAATTGACACCTTGCAGAATGACTGTGCCACTTGGCCAATCTCGCCCAGCGCAGGTAGCCTTCATTAAATTTGACTTCCAGCGCAGGTACAAGGAGGGACAGTTGCATTCCAGCGCAGAAGCTCAGTGGAGCAGCTGACATGATCCAAAATAAGCCTGTTTTGAAGTGTTTTCAGGTGGAGAACTGATTGGAAGTGCTGTTGTTTGATGACCTTGTTCTTTTAGGGGTAAGAACAACATGTTTAGGGACTGAGGATCCCTGTGATTATTGACATTTCATGCTCCATGATGCGAGGCACAAAAATGTCTATAACACTTACTCATCCTTCAAACTTGGCCTACTTTAGGACTACATCTCTCCTGGCCTACTTGATCAAATGAGCTGCTTCTCACTTGATTTTTTTTCCTTCATACTAAGGCCTCCTTAAATATCTTTTCCTAGCTAGGCCTTTTAGGAACCCTCTAGAACTTGTTAATTTTTGCAATTTCGGTAAAATTACACTTTTGATAGCTCAAATTACCGCAATAATGATTTCATTATATTCGTCTTTTCGAGAGGGACAAAATGGACCTAAATATCACCCAATTTGGTTATGCGGAGGTTGAGTTATGAATTATTTTATTCATATATATATTATGGAATTGGTTGGCCCTAACCATATGAGTAACTTCTTAGGTCATCCTTAACCCCAAGTGAACCCTCAGGAAAGCATATAAATAGAATATACCTCAAGATAATTTAGACACATCTTCTCTTCTCTTTTGTCTTGGTTCACATAGGCTCTATGGAAGGAGTTTGCTCAAGGGTCTAAAATCATAGGTGAAAGATCCACTCTCGGTTAGGGTCTTCTAAATCTCAGTCGTTGGCACAGAATAGGGCATTCTTATCCCTAGTCACTAGCACGTAAGCCTATAATAGTGACTATATACCCTTGGAGGCTTGCATAGAGGCTTATGGGAGTGATTATGTGTTCAAAGGTAGATTGAAAGGTTCTACTCATCTGTCATTTGCATAGAGTAGTCTTGGGAGTGACTAGGACATTAGGGTCACTCGTGCAACAACAATAAGGGAGCGAATTTTGGTTTTAGTAGTATTATTCCATAGTTGCATGCATGAAGGATTATTGAGAGCAAATATACAGCCAGAATCGCTTGCATATAGTGACTGAGAGAGCGACAAAGGAGTTTTGGTCACACATAGCTAGTCGTGATAAGGGTGATGAGAGATATACATATCTGTAGACATGTAGATTTGATTTGTTAGTTTTCTCTACAAACATATGTATTTGGCTCATTAACAGTGACAACAGTTCTCAGCAGTGTTCGACACAGTGACAACAATATACATCAGTTTGTGACAATAGATTAGAACCATCAATATGAGGGTTTTGACTCCTAGCATGATTAGATATGTTTCATAGATATTATTATTCTTTTGTTGCATGGATAAAGTTATAGATCATTATACTCTCTTTTGTGGAATCACTTGATTATGATCTATGAAGAAAAAGATTTGCAAGGGTTTTCCCCATAGTGGGTTTTTCCCTGGTCTCGGACCAATCGTGGTGTCTCTATGTGTGTGCATGCTTTCTTATACTGTTCCTTTTATATTATGCTACATTGATTATGATGGTGATGTTGTTTCTTTCTATATAATTGCATATTCTAATGTATAATGGTGTAGACCTTAAATGCATGTCAGAAAATTATAGATTATAGAGCAATGAAACACACAAAAAATACTACAGAAATATAAACAGAGAAGACACATAAAACAAGACAGGCACAAATATATGTGGTTCACCCAGTTTGGGCCACGTCAATGGAGAAATAGCCAGTCCTTCCTTTTATATTATCCAACAAACTAAAGAGATAAAAATCTACAACAGATCTGATGTAATACCCTCTTTTCTCTCACACAATCTCCTTTCTCTCTTTCTCACTCAGAATACAGATCTACATAGACAAAATACAATTCCCTCATATATAGCAAGGGATTTCCTTCTCAGGAAAAAAACCCTAAATTAAACATAACTTCTACTGTCAGATCTCCACCTAATGAACATCCCAGATTGACTATGAAATTACAACATTTTATAAGGCAATTTTACATCTATTTTTAGCTTTGTGTGCAGTAGCCCCTGATCCCTCACCAGGGGGGATCCCAAAGATCGTAGTCGCCCCCCCTGGACCCCCCTTGTAGCCCAAATATTACGAGCTGCGTTGCTCCCACATTACGAACTGGGGTCCAATGCGGTGATACCTATGAATAAAGAAGATAATCAGGCTCCATGCCCAACAATGTAATGATGATATGGGGTGAAATTAATGTATTGATGATGAAATGCAACTATCATAGAAAATAACAAGGTTTTCCTATGAAAAATTAACATGGTATGAGAGTTAGGCTAAAGAAAAGCAATGGAGATCACCCTGATGATGACACCATTAATGGAAGAAATAAGAGGATGGCAGAGACCAAAAATAATTCTAGGGTTTGAAGAAAACCCTAGGTAACTTGATTATTAGGGTTTGATCGATTATATGAGGTTAGGGTTGGAGAGAAAACCTTTTTTTATGGAAACCATATGAGATATAGTATGTTCAATATGCTCAAGCACTTGTGGGAGATTTGATTCCCTAGATGGGATAATCCCTAACATATTTGTTTGGATACTTGAAGACAAAATTTATATATTTACCTTGGAAATTGATGACTCTTGAATATTGGTTCAAGAGAGAGAGGATCACCTCCCATTGAAGATAAGTATTTATTTTCTGATGATGCTTCTTACTTGTTAGATCTAATGATTATGTTTATTTCTTGTACATCCTACATATGTATTTGAGTATATATGGGTGTTTCTAACCTCCTTGATGAGATGAGATGTGTAGATTATTTTTGATGATCATTTTGAGATGCAGAGTTGGAAAGAGACAAGGGGGTACTTGATGTAAACATGGAAAAGTGCTTTAAGTGACCTATGAGTAGGTGTCCATGTATTTGAATACCACAAGGTATGCACGGTATGTTGTGTTTCGGCTATTTGCTCAGTTAGCCCTAAGGTGTGATGAGAATGCCTCTTTCTTTAATGTATCATACATGTATATGAAAGTGACTTGGATCTATGTCTCTTATAATGAAATGTTTCTCCTAGTGTTGAATTTTTTATCTTCTTGAATCCTATGAGGCTATCCAATGTTGATACATTGATACACTTGATGTTTGGCTAACAATCTATGATATATCTGTTGGATATCTTGATCTTATAAAGAAGGCTGGCACCTTGGCTCTAGAAAATGATACTCTTGATACTTGTGATGATGGATTTCAAATTAAAATTATAGTTCATTGAATCCTATACATGAATATGTTGGTAATTATTGCGATAAGCATGATGAAATCATATGGAAAGAGCAATTGACAATCTTGTTGCTTTGATAAAGGTTTATTGAATGACCTAATTTGATCTCATTGGTCATGAAAGGCATGATAAACTTTATGTGAGAGGTATAAGTGTAATATTAATATTCCAGATCTCTTACTACCTATGGCCTTATCTTGATAGCATATGGTTATATTGGATGTCCTAAATTGATGGAGTGACCTGATAGAAAGTGTTATTGTGTTCATAATCTTCGAGAATTATATGTTTCTCATAGCCATATGTTTATGATCTAACATATCTGTTGTTGTATGACTCTAGTAGAGACAGACTGATGACATGAATGAAGATATATGAAGTAGATCCCCAATCAGAGGGAGAATATCTTTTCAAGACTCTTACTCATACTATTATTTGTATTCTATGTTGCTGAAGTATAATTTATGTGCATCTGACAGTATTGATCTGCAGCAGAGTCTTAGATTTGAATCCCTTACAGAAATTAGGGTTTCTACTCTTGATGCAGTCACAGATCTAGGAGATTCCATCCTTGGACGCACTCATGCTAAGGCCTAAACAACGTCTAGGCAGCTAAAGTTTCTCTCATGCTAACCTGAAGAGAGAAACCATGGGTTTGACTATTGTTTACCATCATCTGAAGATTTCTAAAGCTATCTGAACTCTAAATCATGATGTCCCTGACATATTTTGCCACTGTTAACTGATTTTTGAAGTTGTTGAGTTAAATTGTTGATTATATAATGAAGTATTGTGCATGAAATCAGATGGTCACCTGGAAGATGTTAGTACCACAGATGTATTACAGATAACATCAAGATCTGCTAGCAGGAAATGGTTGAATGTTTTCCATAACATGAACACACAAATTGAACTTGTGTTTGTAGGTGACTGCGACATACATATAGATATGTCACTATGCTTGTGCTACAAGAGGTTGGCATGATTTGGCATTAGTGGTATATATGAAAAGTGTTTTTTCATGATGCTTCACAATAACTTTGAATTGATAATTGAGATGTGATTTGATTATAGATCTATCTATGATAGAAATTTGGACTTGACATGATGTCTAGTAATCTGATTTGATGATTGTTGATTTTCCCTAATGTCAATGCTATGTGGACACTATGACTTATGTCGGTATTCAGAAAATTGGCCTCCTTGTTCTTAGCACAATGGTTGAAAAAATGATAGTTGTGATTTGGCATGAAAAATTGAACCTGCATGACTCATCCTTGATGTATGCATTTGCACCTAGTGACAGGATGAATTGTATTATGATTATGAGAATGACTTAATCAAGTTTGGATTGATAATGCATGACTTGTTGGCATGATGAAGTCATGATTTGATATGAGCTCCACCTGTCTCCTGGTTGAAAGTATTAATACTATGATAATGATGTCTTTGATAATGGTCATGATTTGGCTTATAAAATCTGATTAGTTGACTTTGTTGTTGATGGTACAACATTGAGTTATGTAAGGATGATAATGTTTCCTTAGTAAGGAATTATGCTTAGAGAATTACAATCTAGATATGTCTAGATTTGATAGTTATCTGATGAAGTTAGGATGATGAGTTCCAAGGTATGGCTTTGATATTGATTATGGTCTTGGTTTTATATCCTGATGATCTACTCATGACAGGTGATGAGCCTCTGATGATCTAAATCAGAGGGAGATGGCTTATGAAGCCCGAAATAATGTATCACGACATGATGAATCGATTTCTGGAATTTGGGAAAGAAATTCCATATTGTAAAGTTATTGGAAAATGTTTTTTTAATAATGAAAATGAAAATACTTGGATACTCTGATTTGAAGTTCAATCTGTTCTTGAACTTGACATGGAATCAAATGTTTGAATCATTGTTGTCTCATTGTAAACATCCATTTGTATATGTATGATGTGCATAGAACCTTAATGAATTCATGAGTGAGTTGCTTCACTCACATAGAGTTTCCACTGAACATGCTTTGAAATATATGCACGAGGTGTTGTTATGTGGTGTCATTATCAACCTTGGGAGAATGGCCATATCTCAGCCAAAAATGGGTCCTTTTGAGTGCAAGTTTGAATCCTTCGACATATTCCTCACTCAATTGTCATTAAGTGATGGGTTTTCTCAAAAGTACTTCACACCTAAAAACTTTATATAGTTGTTCTTGAGTCTTTGGAGGTGGTTAGCCTTTCAAAGCACACACGTACAAGAAGATGAGAAATAATATTCCTGAATAATTTGAAGTTATCTCCCTGCGAATAGGGTGTTACCATTCATAAACCTGACGCCTCGCTCTACTTCTTTCTAGTGAACAACTTTGGGACTTGCCATGAATCGCGAGACAATTCCAACCCCATAACTATAAATTTGTTATTTAAATATATACTCACTAGATTAGAATCTGCAGAAGGATAACTCCATTCTTGTTTTGAAAGAACCTACAATCGACTTGTACCATTCTATTTAATCTTTTCTCTATTTATTTGCATCCTTGGTCTCTGACATAAAGATGCAACAAACTCCCTTGCATTTTCTATACCAACACTCATAAAAAATAATAAAGTATGCCCAAATCTATCATTTCAAATTATCTATGTAGCTCACCTTTTCGTTTTTCAATTCGAAGTTGTTACCTATATTGATGATATCTTTTGCAACTAATACCATAGTGACAATATATGTTAGAGTTTTATCTGTGTTTCTCTGAAGGTGTTTCTCCTTTCGTAGAGAAGCAATAATTGCATTTTCCATTTAGGGGAGAAGTGTACCCAGTAGTAACCTTGGCCTGTGTGCAGATGGGTTGAATGCACATTAGACTACATCTATTGTTTTGAAGGTGTTTCTCCTTCAATAGTACTTCATCTTAGCAGATCCTTTCAGCTTGCACCTTCAGTAGATGCATGCAGCCTTGGGATACATGTTGTAGATTATAGTTTTCCTATGAGGGTGTAGCAGCGATGAAAGAAGTGCATCGATTTTAGGCACCTTATGGTTGTTGTATGCAAGCATGCTTTTTTATTGTTTCCCAAACTTAGATAGAGCCATATTTAGTATGCTTTTATAGTTTGACTTAGATGCTCACTTTTCTTAATTTAGGTGTTTTTCTTAGTTCTGTTTTATGCACAGAATTATCTTTAAGAAAAGTGCATAGTAGAGAATGGCCATAACTCAGCCAAGTTTTTAACTTCCCTAGATATTATGATTTGTTTAGAACATCTCATGGAATATTTTCTAGAGTCATGGATTCAACCCTTGAGAGTGGGGAGATGTTGTTTTGGTCTTTATGTATCAGTTTTTTAGTGATAGAATTGTTTGGATTTTAGAGGGGAGAACTATTGTAGCTTGTATTTGGACATTTTCTAGAAATCAAAGGACACAGTTTGCACCTATTATCTAGGAATTGATGTGCAGTAAGTTTGTGATGTTGTTTTTTCTCTGTTATATATTTATATGAAATATATTCATCTTATATTTCCATTCATCAATTATTCAATGTTTTTCCTTACAGTTTATAAGCAGAAGTATTTTCATAAAGCTCTGTTTTGATGGAAAAATCATTATGTGTTACTTTCTTTCTTACTTAATGAATTCATGTTTCATGCTCATTAAGACCTTTTTCTTCTTATAAACACTACACTACATCGAAAAACCCTAATATCCATCACAAAAGTAATGATACCTTGCTCCTTTATATCTTTTCTTTTGTAACCCTTTCATCCTCTGACCTAGGTACTTGGTTTTTCTCCCTTATCTAGCAACAAAACCCTAAATTTTCCAAAACCCACTTGAGCCTAGTTATCTAACCTAGAATCCCTTACATTCCAATAATATCTAAGCTGTGATTTCATAGAGAGATCCCTCTCTTGTTTGGTAGGGATAGCTACCAAACTAAAAGCTTGGTACGTGGTTACCTCCACCAATATCCTCATCAACCTGGGACATTATGGAGGATAACAGAGGGCATGACAATTAGGGAGTGTCAAGGTGTTCTAGTGAATGTAAGGTTCCCAAGTCATGGAAAAATGTAATGTTATCTAAGAGGTCATGATGCAGGAGAATGAGGCTTTAAGAGAAAACGCTTCAATTTATTCCAAAAATTCAAAAATAGTTTACAAGCAAAGGAGTGGGGTCCTTTAGCCATCAATCTACAAACCTTTCTAGTTAGGATTTGAACTACAATCTAGGATTTGGGTTATCATGTAATAAATTCTAGTAGTTAGATGTAGTGGATATTCTTGAGGAGAATATTAGGCAGATTAGATAGGATTAGTTAATTCTATCTTTCGATTTAGGATCTGGTTGTTAATGAACTAATACTTACGTAAGTTCCAAACCATTGGAAGTAGATTTTTAACTGATTTCGCTTCTTTTGAATTATATATGATTAAGTTACAAGAAGCATAAATTTCTGTAATTTTAAGGTGAAATTGGTTTATCCCAGAGGTATCATGTCCCTCCACAGTGTCTCTATGTTTCTGTGTGTTTTTGAGTTTCCAAGTTTGGATTAATCCCAGGTTCTATTGTTTTGTGCGTGTTAGCATTCAACTTGATTTTGTCGTGTATTAACGACTGTGGGGTTAGAAGTGCTTGAATTCTGGATCCAGGATTGTAGTCTCGTATTCTTTGTGAACCGTTGATTTTAGTTCAATGCATTGTGGCTTAGTCAACAATGAGGGTTGGCCCTGTGTTTAACTTTGGGTTAATCGAAGTTCTGTGAGCTGTAGATCCTGAAAATATTTGTTATCGGCGTTAATCTCAAGTAGCAGACCTGAACCATTATAAACTGGGGCTTATAATTATTTCAGCTCCGTGAGGTGGTGTCATCACATATCTTTCCTTGCGATATCATAGTGACTGTCAGATCACTGAGGAATGCAGACCATCAGATGGACCTCGCATCACATCGGTTATAATCTTGCATCAAATTGGTTTTAATGGAAAGGACCTTGGCCTGGCAGAGTTGCGAAATGTGACATGCGATTGAAGCGCACCGATAAATATCACATCACAACATTTAGAAATAAGAAACCTGCCAATGAGTCGCAATTGCAATATGTGATGGTTAGAAGGTTTGGTGGGTATTTGGTAATTACAGCTAAATTAGTGGTTCTACTAATTTAGTAGAGTATCTAACTCTGGAGGTAAATGACTAAGACTTTGAGGGAAGTCCAAGAGGAAATTCTACCAGAAATAAGAGAAATGGTATCGGGTGTGGAACGTTTGTCTCTTACTCCTGCACCCCTACCACCATTTGTGGTATCAGAGTAGCCTACTGAAATTGAACAGGATCATAAGGATTAGAGAAAGAAATCCACCATGGCTTCCAGAGTTGGAAGAGGACGTGGTAGAAGAGGAAGACTTGTTCCAAATGCTAAAGTGATGGATTCTATGCAACATATGCAACTTAGATTAGAAGCAATGGAAACAGGGAGAGGTGCAGATGCTAGTGATGTCAGTGAACCTAAAGTTGAAGTTGCAGAAGAGGAGGAACCTATAGAAGTTACTCCTAAGATAAGGTTCTTTAGGTCAGTGTTGAAATCCACATCTAGACCTAGAACTGAAGTTTCAATTTATGTAGGAGGATCAAATCCTGAGGAGCTGATAGATTGGATAAATGACTTGGATAAATTCTTTGATTATGCAGAAACAAAGGATGAAAAGAAGGTGAAGTTTGATATCACGAAGTTGAAAGCACATGCAACACTTTGGTGGGATGGAGTATAGGCAGAAAGAAGAAGACTTGGCAAGCAACAAATTAAGAATTGGAATAGGATGGTGGAAAAAGTGAAAGGTAAGTTTCTGTCAAGTGATTACCAGCAAACATTATTTAGACAGAAGCATAATCTTCGACAGAGGTCAATGACAGTAAAGGAATACATAGAGGAATTCTACAAGGTGAGCATAAGAGCTGGAAAAATACAAGATACAGATGAGAAGGTTGCCAGATATGTGAATGGTCCTAGAATGGACATTCAAGATGAGATAAGTGTACTGTCTTCCAAAACAGTAGAAGAGGTGTTGTTGGGAAAAGTATCCAATACGGAATGACCCTATCCCACTCTAAGGGTGATAGTTCCTTAGCAAAAATCAAAGCAAAGCTATCTGAGATTACTTCTTTATGAGATGTAAGAGAGGGGAGAAAGAGATCCACTAACCGATGTCTTCCGCTAATGATTGATCCAATCTTCTCTCTTTGTTGCTTGCCCTCAGTTCCTTGCTCTTTCAATGGCCCAGCTACACCAAGATCCTGTAAAATGGCAAGAGAGGGAAACTACAAGAAGCATACATTCATAGTTGATTCAAGGATTAGAATAAATCAAATACACAAGTATAACAACACACTATTGAGACACATGCATATAGAAGAACCTCAAATGCTTTATTAATGGAAGAAGTAAGGTTCAGGAAGTGATACAACCATAAAAGGCCCAATCCAGCATCACCTTCCCAGCAGAAAGAAATCTCCTCTTCACCTCCTTCAAAGCAAATCACCCAATAGTTCTAAACTCAAACCAACAACACTTCCTTACATTCACAAGATTCCAGCCTCCCTAGACCTCATGAGAGAGATCTATATATAGGAGTTTTGGAGAAAGGATGAGTCAGCTTGAGAGCTGACTAGTGTCCTCTCTCACTTCAGTTATTCTTCAGTTCTTGAGTCCACTTGGAGGTTCTTGCTTCCACTTGGAGATCTAGAACCTCTTACTCATCACCAGTCGAATTCCCTGATCCAAGTGTCATTTTGGAAGCTTCTTGGGCATTGACACCTTGAGAAATGACTGTGCCACATGTCCAAACTCACCCAGCGCAGGTAGCCTTCTTTGCAGTTGACATTCAACGCAGGTAGACAATGGAGTAGTTGACATTCAGCGCAGATGCTCAGTGGAGCAGTTGACATGATCCAGAATTGCCTTGTTTTTGAGTGTTTTCAGGTGGAGAACTTTTATTCAGTGCTGTGGTTTGCTGACCTTGTTCCTCTAGGGGTAGGAACAACATGTTTAGGGACTTTGGATCCCTTAGATTATGGACATTTCATGCTTCATGCTGTAAGGCACAAAAATGTCTATAACAGTTGCCCCCTAAAGTATGAGGTCGTTTATCGGGTGAAATGCTTTATCAGGAGGATCCGAAGTTCATTCAATCGCTAAGAGGTGACCTGTAATAAAATACAATACAATACATTATTTTTCATTCTGCTTTCATGATCTAGCTGAGGTGGGCATTCCCATGCTCAGCTTTATAAATTCATTTTGGTACATAGAATAGACGATTGTCTGATGGTAGACTGATAATTCTCTGCTGAAATTTATCATCCTTTGAGTAGGATGATCATCTGTTGCAATGATGTACATGTCAAATGTCTTTATATTTCCTGAATATATATCGCAGCCCGGATGGATGAAACTAGATCTGGGGTCTTCAAACTCGTTCGATCTTCACTCTAAGTACAAGTCGATCCATGCGAGAATTGCGCTGAAGTCGAACATGGAAAGACATCGCTTGATTACCGGTCAATGATGTAAACCGTTAACAAGCGCGAGAGGAATCACCGATAATGATAATGACCCTCAAGGTACTGCAATACAATTCACGTGGTGTGAATAAAGGACTTGGCGTTGAACACCACGCAAAATCTTCTGGTCGAAGGTCATTGATGTATACCTGTCGCCGGAAGTGAGAAACTTGCCATTGAGGCATGCAAGCTTCAAAGTACTGAGGGGGTTGTTCCTAGATCAATTTCTTGGATAATGAGCTGAAGTCGACAAGAAGCGATCTGTCAAAGGAGGGCCTTAATGAATCCCACATCAGTGACATGGAACGGAGCTAATGATTTTAGTGGAGGTGAAAACAATCTGTGACATATGATTCAGGGTGGCGGTCATGAACGGATGAAGGATAATGTATGGCAGTGGATGGGACACGGTTGACTCTTTCTAAACAACATCTCTTGAACATATAACGACACTGATGCGATGGATCGGTAGCATTACCCCAAATGTGGATGGTTTGGCGAGACCATGGTGATGAGACCAGTGAATGAAACAACCCAACCCGATGTGATATGGAGGAAAAGTGTCATGTTCAAGAGCGACTTGCTACCATTAAAGCTTTGAGGTTCTCCCAATTTTTCCCCAGTCATTTCTGACGAGTACCTCTTTATTTTTGTCAAGCTTGAGGAGGATAGCATATGCTTGTTCTATAACCTTCCCTTCGGGCAAGCCCATCGCTATGTTTTAACGAGCCTAGCGATAGGGAAACTCGTTCTCGTCTAAAGACACGTTTGTCGCTATTTAATCATTTTAACGAGCCTAACGACAAGGAAAACTCAGTCCTTTTCATTTTTGGAGAGTTTGAAAAGGTACAGAAAGTTAACTCCAAAATTCCTTTTTCGTCATCTAATCCCTTAAGTCCGAAAAAGTATAAAACAATACAGAAGGGATGAGTTTTCGATAACTTTAACGAGCTGAATAAAACAAACGCTCGACTTTTTTGTGCAATAATCCCTCAGGTCCAAAAAGATTAAAATCTAGAGGAGGGATAGCTCTTCCGGTCCTTTTAACGAGCTGGAAGGCCAAAACTCGGCAATCTTTTCATATTTTACGAGTCAGTTGAAAAGAGCTCAAAGAAGACTCGTCTTTTGAGGAACGAGTGATAAACAGGGATAGCAACTGATTCTAGGTACAGGTTGGAATTTTCCAATCACAACAGTGTCACAAGGATGGCTAGGTGAAATCACTCTTCGCAGCTGTTCCTCAAAATGGGTAAACAATCATATGGAGGTGAACGATCGGCCAAATGACGGTGGAGGTGGCAGGTGCAAACACGACCAAGGCTTTTTATGGCTGATAAATTTACGATCACAGAGGTTATTTACCGGAATAGGTTCATTTTTTATTTAAAAATGAGCTTAAACTCTGGGGGAAACATTGCTCACTGCTTTTATTTATTTTTTAACGAGCATGAAGACCGCGTTAAAACTGCTCGGATCTTGCATTTATTTTTTAACGAGCATGAACTTTATGCTAAAACTGCTCGAATCTTATGTTTATTTTTTAACGAGCATGAACTATGTGCTAAAACTGCTCGAAATACCAGTCATAAGATAAGAAATGTCCCCTGTGAGATCTCTATTTTTTAAGGAGTTTCATCTTCACTAAGCTTTACTCCATATCCTTTCTTTATGCAAGTTCGGAAACGACTAATCCAAAAAACAGATAAATAACCGCTCTTTGCTTGCACTCCAAAAGGGTGGCATGCCCCCAGGTATAAAATACAATTTCAAGGTTGCCCCTCCTCCTTCCCACCTCTACTTTTCTTTGGGTGTTCACAGCTACATGTCGTCTTGCCAGTCAATGTTAACGATACTTGTCTTCTCGTTATTTTTAACGGGTCTTATGCGATACTTGTCTTCTCGTCAGCCCAACTTTTAACAGATCTTTCGCAAGATCGTAAGAGAACAGCTACTTGCGACAAGAGAGCAGCTACTTGCGACAAGAGAAGAACACTACTCAAAGACAAAACATTTGTGTTATTGAGGGAGGCTTACCTCTTTCTGGTTACCCAAAGATTGTTTCGTTAATCTTTCAAACAAAACATTTCCTCGGCATTGTCTACCGAAATAGACAGGGGTGAATGGCTCTTGTCAAAAACGTAACTTTGACAAAAGAATCCTATTCCAGAACAACCCCTCTTCCATCCACGGACGGGGTACGGACTAGTCATATTCTCTCGCGGAAATTCTACCTTATGCCCAAGGTTTTCTCTGACCGAAGCAGACTAGGATGCATGCCCCCTGGGTTCCAGTCCCATCTTTCCGAATCACTCGCACTCATCGGGAAGAAGGACTGGGGGTGGAGACATTTCTTGATTGAATAGACCATTCAGGGTTGGTATGCGACTATTTGCGATGCGTGATCCCGGAAATGAAAGTTGGTCTACGAGCTTGACCATTCTTCCTTCGTGTGGAAAACACATTACTCTAAAGAGTGAGGAGACTATTGCTCCCATGCAATATATATAGTCTCGTCCAAGGAGTAGGTTATAATCCAAGGGTCCTTGAATGACCATCACGTTCATTTGAACGGCCTTCCCTTTCAATGTAATAGGCACATTGGGGAGGATCCCTAATGGTCGAATGGTTCCTTTATCGAAACCCGAGAGATTTCTTATCTCAGGCAAAAGCGTCGGGGAACCCAGTGCTTTCCAAGCAATAGAGGAAAGGATACTCACAGATGCCCCTTCATCAATGATAGTTCCAGCCATTACCATTCTGTATATTTGGACTATGATTCTGAATGGTATACTGGCTGGCAACCGGGGTCTGCCTAGTTGGTTCCAATCAAAGGACATAACCAGGTTGCTTGGTGGTGGGACCGAATACACGGCCGGATATGACCCTGACGATGTTCCTTCCTGCGATAAAGGAATGGGCGCATTGCCCTGATGCTCGTCAGAGTCTGTGTTGATGAAAAGAATCTGGATGCTGTCATCCTTATTCTCTTCAGTGAGGGTGTCATTTGAAGATGAATCTTCAGTGACGGTGTCATTTGAAGATGAAACTTCTGAAGGGAGAACCGGGTCAACTGTCGTTTCGACCTTTGGACTTTCGTCCGGTCTGGATTCAGTAGGTTCATTTTCAATGACTGACGCTTCAGCTGACCACTTAAGCGGGCCAACTGTATTCTCAACCAACGAAGGACTTGGCACGAGTTTTTTGTATCCAGGAGGAAATCTCAACGGTGAAACCGGACGATCTTCCAAAACTCTCTTCGCTTCATCTAAGAAGGGACAACGGTGGATGGCGTGATCGCCTTCACACAGTCTGCAGGGGGATCTTGCTCCCCTTCTTTGTCTTGAACCTTCACTTTCGCTGGTTGACGGTAAGCATTTAACATGGCTATCATAGGTTGATGCTCCCGAATTGTGCAAACGAGGGGACCAGTCCCTTAGTATCCGGGGAATACAGGGACAATCTCTATGGAAGTGGTCTCCTCTACATATGAAACATGGCGATTTAGGCCCGGTCTATGCTGTGTGTGGATTTTCGTCAGATGTCTTTTGCTTGCCCCCAGTCGCCTTAGGCTCCTGATTCTTCTTCTCTCTCTTCTTCTTCTCCTTCTTCTCCATGGGAGCTTGGCTTTTGTCGGCTCTACCTTGCGAAGACGAAGGATTGGAGGAAGAGTTATATGAAGTAGAAGGCTGGTGGGCAGCTCTAGACTGATCTAACTGTTGACTCGACTGTTCAGGAACCATGGTGTTCCGAACTACATTAGTTGAGAATAACCAACTTGGCAGGCCAATTGTCAGTCCTGGAAGCGACAATGTGGCCATGTGGGGCGCACCAACTTCTCCCCAAGAGGAGAAAGGACTAGGATTTCCATCATGGGGAATTCCTTGGTTGGTGTGTTCCATGTTCTCAACTTACAGATCAACGCAGGAATAGGAGGTGATTATGTTCCGTTTAAAATAAATTTTATAACGACACTTTAGACACAACTTGCTTTTTCACTTTTTAAGAGTTGAGAAAAAGCTAAAGATGACTCTAGTCTCCTTTGATGTTTTAACGAGCCCGAAGTGAAAAATGCTCGGATGGAATTTTTCAGTTATAGAGTTTGAAAAAGGCCAAAAGAAACTACTCTAGAGTTCTAGGTAGAGGGTGTGCCAAACTTTTCGCAAAACCACAGAATACATTTTACGGTACGAGTGGTCGATCTTCGTGAATGTTGTGTTCACTGCATTGCGATCAGTAGGGCGGCCGACACGACTTCCTATGGATAAAGGATTTGTTCCTATAGGGGTCTCCCAATATATACGCGACGGTACGTCGGAGCACAAGTCCATATTAGTGCCACCGACTCTCAGGAGGAATCACCCACCTTCTTCGAGATCGACAGTCACTATGTTTAACGACGCCGGAACACGTCTCTACCTTAGACCTCTATGTGTTTGCGTTATGTTTCAAAGCATTGTTATGTAAATTCAATTTATTTTAAGTTGATCTTGTTTAGAAGATTGCCTTTATGGATCACCACGAGATGTATGGTACAACTCCTAAATGCAGTCTAAGATGATAAGCAAGCTTTTCAATCTTTCAACTTTGAAAATCTTAACTACTAAGGGAAAAGAAAGACATCATCTTTTCACACAGATCATAGAGCACACACTAATGCACTTTTTCCTAAATCAACACAAAAGCTGTCAAAATGCACATGCACAATGCAAGTATTTCTTTTCTCTTTCTTAATGTTGGTGTGCTACAGAAAGAAAGCTGTTGTATAACTTTGAATTCAATTTCAAGTGAAAGCAAACAAGCTTGGTCCAAAATAAAAAGACACCTTAAGATTTACTTGTTTCAACACTAGAAATATATAAATTCAAACCATATGACGAAAGAAAAAGCTCAATCAGCTATGAACAGCAAACAAACTAACTCTTAGGATCAGAACGACACTTATCACAGGTCTAGATCTAAGAGGCCACAGCAAGACTAGTTCACTTTCGTTATGGGAAACTGCAAATGATATAAGAAATACACAAAGAACAAATACAATTTCTTTATACAACCGAGGCGGAATAGTGGCAAAGAAAGGTGGTTTCAGATAGGTACATTGACTGATAAGAGGCTACAAAAACAAGGATGAAAACAAGGCAATAGAAAGCAGAGAACCCCAGTTGCACAAGGCAAAACTGGTTCAGCGCAGGTAGAACACTGTCAGTTTGACATTCAGCGCAGGTAGCCCCTTCGGGACCTGCGATGAAATGCAGACTGCCTTCACAGTGCCTGCAATGAAGAGAGAAACTCTCATTTCTCTTGGTTTCCGGGTTACAGATTGCTCAAAAATCCACAGTTTTTGGCCAAATCAAAGCTATCAATCAAGTACACACTAAAGGGTAATTAGGAGGATGAAAAGCTATCACTAAGAGCTGTTTAGAGTCCTTGTGGATCAGCTCTTCAGATCATAAACATGCCCAGAAACTGAGCTAGAGTAGCTGCCCTCTACTTTGCATTTGAAAGATCCAAATGCAGTTCGATTCGGTACTCCCTGTGTTTAGGAAATGAATAGCAAAAACACAAAAAATCAACAAGATACGATCCCCAGTGGAGTCGCCAATTTGTTGTTGGGAAAAGTATCCAATACGGAATGACCCTATCCCACTCTAAGGGTGATAGTTCCTTAGCAACAATCAAAGCAAAGCTATCTGAGATTACTTCTTTATGAGATGTAAGAGAGGGGAGAAAGAGATCCACTAACCGATGTCTTCCGCTAATGATTGATCCAATCTTCTCTCTTTGCTGCTTGCCCTCAGTTCCTTGCTCTTTCACTGACCCAGCTACACCAAGATCCTGCAAAATGGCAAGAGAGGGAAACTACAAAAAGAATACATTCATAATTGATTCAAGGATTAGAATAAATCAAATACACAAGTATAACAACACACTATTGAGACACATGCATATAGAAGAACCTCAAATGCTTTATTAATGGAAGAAGTAAGGTTCAGGAAGTGATACAACCATAAAAGGCCCAATCCAGCATCACCTTCCCAGCAGAAAGAAATCTCCTCTTCACCTCCTTCAAAGCAAATCACCCAATAGTTCTAAACTCAAACCAACAGCACTTCCTTACATTCACAAGATTCCAGCCTCCCTAGACCTCATGAGAGAGATCTATATATAGGAGTTTTGGAGAAAGGATGAGTCAGCTTGAGAGCTGACTAGTGTCCTCTCTCACTTCAGTTATTCTTCAGTTCTTGAGTCCACTTGGAGGTTCTTGCTTCCACTTGGAGATCTAGAACCTCTTACTCATCACCAGTCGAATTCCCTGATCCAAGTGTCATTTTGGAAGCTTCCTGGGCATTGACACCTTGAGAAATGACTGTGCCACATGTCCAAACTCGCCCAGCGCAGGTAGCCTTCTTTGCAGTTGAAATTCAACGCAGGTAGACAGTGGAGCAGTTGACATTCAGCGCAGATTCTCAGTGGAGCAATTGACATGATCCAGAATTGCCTTGTTTTTTAGTGTTTTCAGGTGGAGAACTTTTATTCAGTGCTGTGGTTTGCTGACCTTGTTCCTCTAGGGGTAGGAACAACATGTTTAGGGACTTTGGATCCCTTAGATTATGGACATTTCATGCTTCATGCTATAAGGCACAAAAATGTCTATAACAAGAGGCTTATCAGATGGTACTGAAAGCCGAAGAAAAACTCATGAGGAAGCAGTCTTCCAGAAATAGAGGTACCTTCTGAGGAAGGGGAAGACAAGGTGGTAGAGGAATATATACAACAGCTAATGATGGAGCTAGCAACAACTCAATTCAGCATGCACCCACAGGAGGTGATGCAAGTGGCAGAGGGAACATTTCCAGAGGAAGAGGAGGAAGAGGTAGAGGAAGAGAAGTTAGATGTTACAGATGTAACAAGCTAGGATACAAAGCCTATGATTTCCCACAAAATGCATGAACATCTCAGAGAAATGCAATTGTTGCTTAGACTGAATAGGAAGTAGCAACGATGAGAGAAGAAGAAAATATACCAAAGAGAGGAGATTCTTTGGTAGTTAACAAAGTCTTGCTAAATCCAACAAAGGAAGTTGTTGAACCAATGCAAAGGAAGACCTTGTTTAGGATTGTGTGCAAGGTTCAAGGAAAATGCTGTCAGATGATAGTCGATAGTAGCAGCACTGATAATTTGGTGTCTACAGAAGTGGTTGAGAAGTTGAAATTGAAAAAAAGAAACATCCAACACCTTACAAGGTGTCATGGCTACAAAAGGGACATCAGCTGGTAGTAAATGAACAATGTGAAGTGGATTTGCAGTTGGGCAAGTATAAAGATAAAATTTTGTGTGATGTGATGCCTATGGATGTGTGTCATATATTATTGGGTAGACCATGTAAGTATGATACAGGAGCTATGCATGATGGAAAGAAGAACACCTACAAATTCATCAAAGATGGTGTCAATCATACATTTCTACCAATAAAATAAGAAGATACATTGAGGAAACCTGAACCAAAGATGCTTTTGTTGAGTGGAAAGGAGTACTTACAGTAGATAGAGAAAAATTGGGTAAGTTTTGCATTGGTTTGAAAACCCAAGGTAATAATTACTTCCACAAAAGTTTCTGATTTACCAACTGAAATTCAAGAGATGTTGGACAGTTATTGTGATATTATTGTAAATGATTTTCCTGATGAGTTACCACCCATTAGAAAAATTAGTCATCACATAGATTTGATTCTAGGATAAAATCTACCTAATAAAGAATCTTACAGGATGACTCCCATAGAGAATGAAGAGATCAGGAAACAGGTTCAAGAATAGTTAGACAAGGGACTGGTTAGAGAAAGTTTGAGTCCTTGTGCAGTGCCAACAGTGTTGAACCCAAAGAAGGATGGAGGCTAGAGAATGTGCACTGACTCGAGATAAATCAATAAGATAACAATCAGGTATAGATTTCCTTTACCTAGAATCAAAGATTTGATGGATTGTTTGAGTGGAGCTAGGCATTTTACAAAGTTAGATTTAAAAAGTGGTTATCATCAAATCAAAATCAGAGAGGGAGATGAGTGGAAAACTGCTTTTAAAACCAATGAAGGATTATATGAGTGGATGGTAATGCCTTTTGGATTATTGAATGCCCCTAGTACATTTATGAGACTTATGAATGAAGTTCTAAAGGAATTTATGGGTAAGTTTTTAATAGTATATCTAGATGATATATTAGTTTACAACAGGTCTAAGGAGGAACACATAAGACATCTAAATTATGTCTTACAAAGGTTGCAACAAGAGAAGTTATTGATAAATTTAAAGAAGTGTTTATTCATGAAGGAATAATTAGTGTATTTGGGTTTTGTTATTTCTGTTGCTGGGTTAAAGATGGATCTAGAGAAGACCAAACCTATCATGGAGTGACCTTCACCAAAAAGTGCCTTTGAGGTAAGAAGCTTTCACGGTCTTGCTAGTTTTTATATAAAATTCGTAAGGAACTTTACTAAGATCAATGCTTCTATTATTGACACAATAAGGAAGGAAAGACAACCATTTAAATGGATATCTGAAGAAAAAAGGAACTTTTAGCTGTTGAAAAGGAAGATCATAGAAAAGCCTATTTTGGTTTTGCTTGATTTTAATAAACCTTTCCAAGTAAAGTGTGATGCTAGTGGAGAAGCCATTAGAGTTGTTTTGAGTCAGGAGGATAGGCCTATAGCTTATTTTAGTGAAAAGCTGAACCAGACCAAGAAGAGATATTCTTCTTATGACAAGGTGTTTTATGTAGAGGTGCGGTATTTGAAGAAGTTGAGACATTACTTGATGTCCAAGGAGTTTATATTGTATTCAGATAACCATGCATTGTAGTACATTATGCACTAGCCAAAGCTTAATCAGAAACATGCCAAGTAGGTAGAGTATCTTCAAGATTTTAATTTTATCTTGAAGCATATAAATGGCCAATCAAATAAAGCAGCATATTCCTTAAGTAGAAGAAACATACTACTTCAAGAAAGTCAAATTCAAGTGTTGGGTTTTAATTTTCTTAAGAAATTTTATGAAAAATACTTAGATTTTAAAAGAGGCATTTGAAGCTTGTAAAAATCATGTTTTGTTAGAGAGAAGTAAGTGGCTTGAATATTTCTTGCAACATGGGTTGTTGTTTAAAAGAAATCAGTTGTGCATACCAAATTGTTCTATGAGGGAAAATTTAATCAAGGAGAAACATAGTGGTGGACTTGCAAGACATTTTGGTGCAGTCAAGACTTATGAGCAATTGAACAGGTTTTATTTCTGGCCGAAGATGAGGATTGAAGTGGAGAAGTATATGAAAAATTGTAAAGTCTGCCAGTATGCAAAAGGAAGAAGCCAAAACACAAGGTTGTATGCTCCATTACCTATTCCAGATAGACCTTGGGATATGGTAATCATGGATTTTGTTTTGGGCTTACCAAAAACTCAAAGAGGAAATGATTCAATATATGTTGTGGTTGACAGATTTTCAAAAATGGCACATTTTATTCCATGTTATAAAACTAGTGATGCTACTCACATTGCTAATCTTTATTTCAAAGAGATTGCAAGATTGCATGGGTTATTTAAGAGTATTTTCTTAGATAGAGACTCCAAATTTGTAGGACATTTTTGGAGGACATTGTGGAAGAAGCTTGGAACCAAATTGAGTTTCGGTTCTGCTTATCATCCTCAAATGGATGGACAGACTAAAGTTGTAAATAGAAGCTTGGGTAATCTTCTAAGAAGTCTTACAGGTGAACATCCAAAACAATGGGATCAAGTATTGGAACAGACTGAATATGCATATAATGACTCTCCTAACATGAGCATAGGGCAGAGTCCATTCCATATAGTTTATCGAATGCATCCAAGGGGAGTGTCTGAATTAAGAAATATGGGAAAATCTTAGATGGGAAGTGCTGAAGGGGAGGATTTTGGTTCAAAGAGGCAAGTCATACATGAACATGTAAAACAACAATTACAGGACAACAACATAAAATACAAGGGCAAAGTAGATTTGAAGAGAAGAGAAGTTAACTTTGAAGTTGGAGATTTGGTTTTAGCACACTTGAGGAAGGAAAGGGTTCCAAAAAGGGAGTATAATAAACTAAAGTTTAAGTAAATATGACCATGTAGAGTCTTCAGAATATTTCCTGCAAATGCATATGAAATTGAATTACCCCCTGATATTGGAATATCTCAAATTTTTAATGTTGCTGACTTATATAGGTATGAAAAGGAATAGGAAGATGACATTGTAGAGGATTGAGAAAAACAAGGGATTGATTGGGTAAAACAATTACCTACAACAAAATAATTACAGCTAGAGAGGATTCTGGACAAGAAAATTTTAAAGAAGACAAAGGGGTAGGAGTATTTTCACTATTTGGTCGAGTGGAAAGATCAACCAATTGCTCATGCTACCTGGGTAATAGATGCCATGCTACAGAAAATGGGCAGTTTTGTAGAAGAGCTCATGGATAGGAGCCCATGAATAATTTGGTCCTCAGGAGTCTGATGCAGGAGCATGAGGCTTTAAGACAAAAGCCTTCAATTTATTTCAAAAATTCAAAAACAATTCACAAGCAAAGGAGTGGGGTCCTTTAACCATCAATTTACAAAGCTTTCTAGTTAGGATTTGAACTAGAATCCAGGATTTGGATTATCATGTAATAAATTCTAGTAGTTAGATGTAGTGGAGATTCTCGAGGAGAATATTAGGTAGATTAGATAGGATTAGTTAATTCTATCCTTCGATTTAGGATCTAGTTGTTAATGAACTAATACTTATGTAAGTTTTGAATCATTGGAAGTATATTTTTGATTGATTCAACTTCTTTTGAATTATATATGATTAAGTTACAGGAAGCATAACTCTGTGTAATTTTAAGGTGAAATTGGTCTATCTCGGAGGTATCGTGTCCCTCTACAGTGTCTCTATGTTTCTGTGTGTTTTTGATCTTCCAATTTTGGATTAATCCCAAGTTCTATTGTTCTATGCATGTTAGCATTCAACTTGATTTTGTTGTGTATTAACGACTGCAATGTTAGAAGTGCCTGAATTCTTGATCCAGGGCTGAAGTCCTGTATTATTTATGAACTGTTGATTTTAGTTCAACGCATTCTGTCTTAGTCAATAGCGGGGGTTGTCCTGTGTTTAACGTTTGGTTAATCAAAGTTTTGTGAGCTGTAGATCCTGAAAGTCTTTGCTATTAGCGTTAATCTCAAGTAGCGGACCTGAACTATTATAAACTGGGGCTTATAATTATTTCAGCTCCACGAGGTGATGTCATCGCATATCTTTCCTTGCGATATCATCGTGACTATCGGATCACTAAGGAATGCAGACTGTCTGATGGACCTCGCATCGCATCGGTTATAATCTCGCATCAATTGGTTTTAATATAAAGGACCTTAGCTTGGCAGAGTTGCAAAATGTGACATGCGATTGAAGCGCACCGATAAATATTCCATCACAACATTTACAAATAAGAAATGTACCAGTGAGTCACAGTTGCGATATGCGATGGTTAGAAGGTTTGGTGGGTATTTGGTAGTTCTGGCTAAATTAGCAATTCTGTTAATTTAGCAGAGTATCTAACTCTGGAGGTAAATGACCAAGACTCCGAGGGAAATCCAAGAGGAAATTCCACCAGAAATAAGAGAAATTGTATCGGGTGTATAACGTTTGTCTCTTACGCCTGCACCCTTGCCACCAGGTCATGACTCCCAAGGCATGTTAGGGAATTCTAGGGCATTTTAACATGCCAGATAGTACAAAGACATGTCAAAAAAGCTAAGATGTGCCAAGTGCTAAGGCATGCCAAGATGTAAAAGGGTGTTACAATGCATGTCAGGGACTGTCTAGGCAACAAAAGGGAGGAACACGTTAAAATACAAGGAAATGAGCACATAATAGGGTTAATAAGTCATCAATTTACCTTTTCCATGAGGGGCATGATAAGCACACCACCACTAGGTGCCAATAGGTACCAAGTGCCAAGTGTCAATGCATTATAAGTGCCAAATCTTCCTTTGTTTCTTCTCATCTAGTTTCCAATAATTGATCTCAAATAACTTTAATATTAAACCATGCCAAAGTACACCAAGTCATCTCAACGCATGGTAAACATTCCAACATGTACGAAGTGCCAAAGTGCATTAGGTGATGCATGCTATGAAGTGGCAAAGCATATGAAGTGGAAAAGCATATCGAAGAGTGATAATGTGTGCTAGAAGGTGTCAATGCATGCTGAGGAGTGTTAGGGAGTACTAGGAAAACAAAAGGGAGCACTAGGTCAAAATGCATGGAAGTGAATGAATATGAGGGTGTGTCAAGGAGTGTCAATGAGTGCTAGCTCTTATGCCAAGGAGGGAGTGAAAATGTATGCTAAACATGGGTAAGGCATGCCAGGGAATATCATGGCATGTCAAGAAGTGCTAGAGTGTGCTAGGTAGTTCTGGCGTGTGCTAACATGTGCCAAAACGTTCCAAGGCATGCCAGGTGCTAAGACATGCTAGGATGTTCAGGGTGCCAAAGTATGCCAATATTCTTCAAGGATATTCAAGGAAACAAAAGGAATAACGAAGCTAAAATGTAAGGAAATGAACACATAAGTGGGTTAATAAGTTGAAACTTTATCCTTTTCAAAAGGGTCATGCTAGGGGCACTAATAATATGTTCCAATAAATGCCAAGGCAATGTGTGCCAAGTGTTAATGTTTGTCAATGCAATATTATGCCAAGGTGTTCTAGGGCATCCTAGGGACTACAAGGCATGCCAACACATGATAAGGGAGTGCTATGCTATGCTAAGGCATGCCAACATGTGCTTGGGTGTCCTACTCATGGCAAGATGTTCTATGTACAAAGATGTTCCAGGTACAAAGATGTTCCAAGACATGCAAGGTGCCAAGGAATGTTAGTGTATTGTTCCATAGCCTATTAGGTGTGCCACGAGTGTTGAGGAGTGCTAGGTCTCTCTCATTAATAGAATTGACAAAGCTTGATTATGTATTAAATAATATCGTTCCCACACACACTAGTGGAACTTTATTTAAAGGATATTTTCAAGATAATAAACCTAATAGAGATGAATCATGTGTTGACTCATAGGAAAACTATATTCTTATGACTTGAGGGAAATGATACACACTAATTACTTCTTAACAAATTGAACGACTATAACCACTATGACCTCGGACAAATAATGAAAAAGACTCCACAACAATGGTATTAAATCATTATCTTTTGACAAAAAATATAGTAACAGGTACATAGCGTCATCAAAAACTCATTGGAATGATGAATGATGAAGAACATGATTTTACCTTCACCGAAAGTAACCAAAAAGATCATTGGTGAGGGTCAATAAAAGATCATCACTAGAAGTGTCACCAAAGAGAGAATTAATGATGGGATTTTAACGACCCTCACTAATAGTGTCACCAAAGAGAGAATTAGTGACGGGCCTTTAACGACCCTCACCAAAAGTGTCATTGAAAATGGATTTGGTGAGAAACCTTAAAGGACCATCACTATATACACTTACAACAATGTTTTTTTAAAGACCGTCACCATATGCGACTTGGTGACACACCTTAAATGTTCGTCACAGGCATGAAGCATCATAAAAAAATCATTGGAATGATCAATGATGACGAACATTTTTTGATTGCCACCAAAAGTAATCAAAAGGAGCATTAGTGAGGGTCAATAAATTATTGTCACTAGAAGTGTCACCAAAGAGAGAATCAGTGATGGGCCTTTAACAACCCTCACCAAAAGTGTCACCATAGAGAGAATTAGTGACGGGTCTTTAATGACCCTCACCAAAAGAGTCATTGAGAATGGCTTTGCTGACAAACCTTAAAGGACCATGTTACACAGTAATTTATCACTGCCTTCCTGTGAGTCACCCTGCTGTGCCCAGATTCTACAATCACTAAGTGTTTGATCCCTGAACTGGCTTAAAAACCCACTTTTTCCAAAGTTTTGTGCATCAGCGCGTCTGTTCCTAAAATAACCGCGATGACAGGCGCTTTCCAGTGTATTTTGTGCGCTGCCATCGCGGAAGAACATCACTTTTCCGCGATGGTGCACAGCGCGCCTTTCCCGTGTTCTTCCGCGCTGACGTGACTTGTCCAGTTACTGATATGTGCTGACAGCGCGGCAGTTTCCCTATAATCCGCGCTGATCCAGTTTGGGCGAATTTGTTCAAACAACCAGCCTTCCAGATAACTCCAGGCTTGGTTGTTAGCTTTGTGAATGTCGACTCCCTTCTATGGCATGACTGTTCGACCCTTTGCAACCGTTTCCCTCAAAGATAAGCTCATCCTTCCACCCTTTTAGGAGACTCCTTCTCCTACATATACTCTCACCATTACCATGAGCAGCGAGTTAGACATAGCTTGGATTGTATAGAGAATATAGTGCTCAGATTGCTGCTACTATAGGTATTTGGTGTGCTAGGTGTGGAAGTGATTGATTGCTTAGGGAAGGTTGTGTTGTGTTGCTTGTATGTGAGAGAGAGTTGTTTGTCTTGGGAGAATCATCCTCAAAGGTGAATGCTTGAGATACATGCTGACTGGCCCCTCCTGAGAAGGTTACCGACGTCAGAACATTTGGTTGTACTCTTCTCTATTCTGATTAATAATAGATGACTGCTATTATTGTTCCATTTTCGTTTGTACTTGCAATGGTTAAATGTGAATTACATCTTTTCTGACTGATGTATGGTTGCTTTTACTAGATTTCACGCTTGTGTTTGTTCCCTCTTCGTGTGTGCAGGTATCTATTCGCGGAGATCGCGGAGGATCGTGACCAGCCAAAGCGAAGGAGCGAAGGCAACATCTCTTCGTCAAACGACAACGCAGGAATCCAAGTAGGTGTTCTTTACCTCTTGTTTAATTGTAATTAGGAACATGCATAGCAGCATTGTTTGATTGTTGCTAGACCCTTGCTGGGCTAGTAGGGATCGCCTCTATCCGTAGAGGGGATTTACCTCTCCAACAATTTGGCGACTCCGCTGGGGATCAGCCTTTTTGTCTCTTGAGTCCACTTTTGTGTTTGGCTTTGATTGACCTCTTTTCGAGTTTTTGGGATTGTCTTTTTGCTTATGAACTTTCTGGGCGTTTCTGGGAAGCATTTTTATTATTGAAAAGCTCCTGCCTTTGGTTTGGGAAGTTTTTATTTTGGCTTTCCTTGTTTTTTGCTCTCAGCGCGTTTTATTTCGGAACAGTCGCGCTGACATCGCGACCCTGTTCTTTGGTTTTCTCTTCATCGCACCTGTACGTCTAACAGCCGCGCTGACCTCGTTTTTAAGGGCAGCGCGCTTTATTCGTGTCCTTCCGCGCTGACATCGCGCCCCCTCTTCTTTGTGATTTCGGTCATCGCGTCTGTGTGCTTTATATCCGAGCTGACCTCGTTCTTTTGAGACAGCGCGCTTTTTCCCTGTCCTTCCGCGCTGACGTCGCAAAGTTGCTGAAGGTCTCCCCCTGTCAGCGCCGAGTTGCTGAAGGCTACCCGCGCTGAGCCTGAAAAACTCATTCTTGACCAAATCGGCCTCCTGAACCTCTTGCTGTGACTTTCCCTTCTTCTCTCCACCTGTCTAATGACTTGTTTTTCACTGTCTGAACTTTGAACTGTTTGATTACGAAGCTTAGCCTCTTAGGGTTTCGTTTTTCTCGGTTTTGAGTTTGCAAATACCTTCCCTCTTTGCTTTCGCTGCTTGGTTCGTGTTCCCACCATCACTTTTGCGATTGCTGGATTGTGTTGTGTCTCTAGTTGACTGGTTGTGACTTTCGTCCTTCGGGTGTTTGCCTTTTTCTATTGATTTCGCGCTCTAACTCTAGGACATCTAGAGGTCGCGTGTGTGTCAAGCCTACCGTAGGGAGCTTGTTTGTTTGTTCGACCAGCCAAGTTCAGATCTGTTCACGCACTTGTTCAGTGATTGTTGGAGTGTTTTGGATTGTGTTTCCGAGTGGTTTCTTTTCGCTTCCTCCTTGCTTGCAGTCCTTGCTTGTCTTACAGAGCTTAGATTACATAGCTCGTGCAGACCTTTGTTTCCCTTTGATTTGGAAGCTTTGGTTGAATGTTTTGGGAACTTTGTGTGCTTTCATTAAGTAGTTTACTTGGTGTTTCGGTTCCTCCAAATTATTTTAGATGCTTTATGTCACTGAAAGAAAATCAAACTGGTAGCTTTGCTTTTGAAAATTGAAAAGGAAAAGAACATTTCATTGATTTGCATCTTCAAAAGAAAAGTTTCCTTTCCTCCCTTTAGTTGCATTAAGTTGCTTGTTTGCTTGTACTTGTTTTGTTTGATAGAAAATTTCTTGCCCTCTCGTAGCTAGAATTCATCGAATAAAACAGAATTCTTTGGCATATAGATTGCATCTAGGTAATTGTGAGCGAACATACGATAGAGCTTGAAATCGAAACTTAATCTCAAGATCAACTATAAAATGAACCAAATGAATCTAAAAACGCATTGGAACTAAACGCAAATATCTAGAGGTCTAGGTTAGAGACGTGTTCCGGCGTCTTTAAACATAGTCACTGTTGTTTCACATTAGGTTGGGTGATTCCTCCTTCTGTGACTCGATAGTGGTCTAACACGGACTGCGCTCCCACGTACCGTCGCGTATATAGGGAGACCCCACTAGGCTTTTATCCTTTATCCATAGGAAGCCGAGTCGGCCGCCCTACGATTCGCAATGCAGTGAACACAGCATTCACGAAGATTGACCACCCGTACCCTAAAAAGTATTCTGTGGTTTTGCGAAGAGTTTGGCACACCCTCTACCTAGAATTCCAGAGCAGTCACTTTTGATCCTTTTCGAACTCCCTAAACGAAAAGGTGCCTGTGAGCGTCTTGTCACTTCGTGCTCATAAAACATTCGAAGGAGACTGGAGTCATCTTTTCGTCCTTTTCTCGACTCCTGAAATATGAAAAGGTCAAGTTTGGTTCTTGTGTCTTAAAATTAATTTGGCCACGATAACATCACCCATTTTAGGTCTTGTGTGCGATAGTTTTGAGTAGGGTTTTATCGTTAGTTTCCTTTAGGTTTTCTAAGGGGTCTGGTCATCCTGGCTGACCCATCAACTCCCGGTCCAAGCGATCAAGGTTCTCCGTCCTCTGTTGCTCCAGAGGTACCAGTTGTAAGCGGTACTCTTCCCATTGTTCCGAGTATCCGGCCTATCAACGTACGTGCCCCAGGCGACGAAGATTACATAGAAGATTGGAATCCTATTTGGGAGCCCGATTATACCCCCCGTACCCCTCGTACCCCTTTCGGTATGTCGTCTCCAATGTCTTCTTCCCACATGGATGAGGCAGCTTCTAGCACCGGTGAGACGCCCGTGGTCACAGACATCGAGACCCCGATCCCGGCTTCCTCTCCCCTCCCTCCGCGATACCAATCAGTGAGGGATAGGTACGCCGCTAGAACGACTTCTACGACTATATGGGATCCTAGTCTCGCTGCTTCCACTGGGCCTTTTGTTTCGCAGCCCCTTAGTACACCCCTTACATCAGGGCTTAACACGCCCGTCACCTCAGTTCCCACTCAACCTACTGTCTGTGTGGCACGTTCGACTCCGGTCGTCAGTGCTGTACCGGTTTCCTCGTCTGGAATCCCTCAAGTTGGTTCCTTTGTTGGCGGAATTCTAGGATCAGGGCCATATGATGCTTATGGAGAACCCATAACGGACCCGGATTACGAAGGTCCCTTCTTTTTCTATGATGAAAATGGTGAGTTCCTTGAAAGCATCTCGGGCCTCCCTCATCGCCCTTTCGAAGAAAACGAGGAACCCTTGAATATCATGTACGATTACGCTACTCATATGTTCAAAGGGAACCGGGATCCCCCCAGGCAGCCCATAGGACCACCCAATCAAGGCCAGCCGTTCTACGGGCAAACCCCCCAGGGGCAACCACTTTACGGCCTGCCTGACCCAGGACAATCTGGGGGCCCACAAGGTCAACCTTACCAGGAACAACCCATGGGCATTGGAGGTCCGCCGTATGCATATCAAAATCAACCCACTGGACAACCGGAGCAACCTTTTCAACAAGGCCAACTCGGTTTCCAGCAAGGGTACCCCTCTGGACAAACTGGCTCAGTTTACAATCCTCCAAATCAACCAGCAGTCCAGCAAGGGTATCCTCTTGGGCAGGGTGGACAACCCTATGTACAACAGGGCCAACCTACCGCCCAGTCTGGTCAATTCCCTGGGCAGGGTGGACAACCCTATGTTCAACAGGGCCAACCCACCCCTCAAATCCCAAATCTTTCTGGGCAAGGGGGGCAACCTGCTATACAGCAAGGCCAACCCTCTGCTCAGCCCTTACACCAAGGAGGGCAGCCCGCCATGCAGCAAGCCCAGCCCTCTTCTCAATTTGGTCACACTGGGGGACAAACGGGCCAACCGTCTATACAGCCAAATCAACCCGGTGTCCACCCTTATCGTCAAACTGGACAAGCTGGCCAACCTCGGCGTCAACCAGCTATCCAGCCAATTCGACCATCCGTTCTGCAAAGACAACCCTTGGCGGCACATGGACAACCTGGCGCCCAGCAAGGCTACCTTGCTGGCCAACCAGGTCCATCTCGAATCCGACCAAGTCAACCTTCGGGACATATGGTTCAACCCCAGCCGGTTCAAGGACATTACTCTGGGCCTCAAACTCAAACAGGTTATCAACCTCCATACCAAACACAGCCTGCCTACCAGGCTCCGTATGGGACCCAGCAGTCATCTGGCTACCAGCCACCCCAGGGGCAAAATCAGTATGCTCCTTATCAAAATTATCAGCAACCACAGGCTACTCCTTATCAAAATTATCAATACGGTCAACCTGTCGGGCAAGCTGCTAACACTTGGGGAGCTGGGGGGCAGACACAGGGACAGCCGTCCGCATATGGCCAAAATCCATACGGACAAAACTCCTACGGACAAACTCCCTATGCGCCAGGTCCTTTTGGACCAGGTCCGTCGGGACAAAATTCCTACGCGTCAGGTCCTTTTGGGCCGGGCCCGTCTGGACAAAGTTCGTGGGGGCAACCCCAATCTGGGTGGAACCCTAATGTCGCCTCGAATCCGCAGCCACAGATGTCTTTCAACCCGCAGCTACCATTTCTGGCAACGTTGGAACTACCTGATGTGTCCAAGTTAACAAACGACCCTATTTTGCATAATCCATATTGGCCACCGGTTCCAACCAAGATACCAGGTGACTGTCCAAAGTTCGACGGTAAAGCCGGAGAGGATCCTCAGGCCCATGTAATGACTTACCACCTTTGGTGCTCATCTAACTCATGGCTTGATGATTCTATCCGACTTCGCCTCTTCCAAAGGACCCTCACTGGTTCGGCTGCTAAATGGTACATCGAACTCAATCGCGGCATGTTTTCCGATTTTAACTCATTGGCTATGGCCTTTTTAACTCATTTTCAGTTACCCATTCGGTACGAGACTGGGACCCATCTTCTCACGTCTCTAAAACAGGATACGGCAACGCACATCTCCGATCATATACATGAATGGAGAAGGCGTCGTCATTTGATTAAATTTTGGTTCCCTGATCAACTCCTGACCAACTGGTTTACCACGTCCTTTGTCCCTAAAATCGCCAAAGATATCGCAATGGGGGCGTGTGTAACTGAGGAGCAAGCAATCGCGCGAGCTCAGTACCTGGATTTAGTGTATTCTCAGTCAGGTACCTTGTATGAGTATTTGCCAGATGCCCCGAGACACGGACAACCCAAAGCTCCCCCAAAGCCTTCTGTTGACGGAGTTATTGGTTCCGTAAATTCACCATCTAAGAAATCGACCGCGAATTCTGGGAAGCAGAAACCAAATGCATCTAGCGAGAATGCTTCTCAGAGCCAATCCATTCCTGGGAATACCTCCGAGGTAAATGCCGTTCAGTCCACCGCGGCAGACAAATCCTCGAAAGGCAAAAAGAAAGGGAAGGCCAAAGATAAATCTGGACAGCCTAAGCAGAACCCTCCTAAACCTCCCTCCGAGGAAGGAGCCAAATGAAAGCCTAAGTATCCTTGTCTCATCTGCGAAGAGGATCACTACACCAAAGATTGCCCCAGGCGGCCCGAGGTTAGTCGGCTTTTGAAAGGTGCTCCGGGGTCCCCTGCTGTGCTTAAAGAGCCTTTCCCGTCCCAGCAGACGCATCAGGTGGCAGATCCTTCTCAATCCTCTTCCTCGTTCGGTTCTCAGGTGTTCATGGCTGGAACCATCCCCATCCATGTTACAACTCGAGCGAAAGATTATCCATCTTCAGCCGGGAAGGAGCCGGAAGTCCCCTCCAGCGCTCCTCCGTCTAGTTCTGGTCCCCTTCACATCGAAAGGCCCAGCACTGAGACGATCCCCCGACCCCCTCCCAAAGGTGTACTCAGGAAGTCATCTTATAATCCCAATGCTCGTGCTGCACAACATTATAGCATTGTCGAGGACTTAGCGCAGGCTCCGTCTGCTATGTCCGCATTAGAAGTCCTCCAGAGCTGCCCCTCTCAGAGGAAGTCCCTGCTATCAGCGATTGGTGGCATAGACCCGGCAGATTCAGATTTAATCTCTTTTGATCTCGAAGGTTTCACGCCGAGATTGCCTCACCAGGTGGCCTTCCTTATACAGGTTCTCATCAACGGCAAAACGATTCATCGTACGGTCATTGATGAAGGTGCCTCAACCTGCATTATGTCGGTTGCTTGTTGGAAAGCTATTGGTTCTCCTGCTCTGAGCCAGTCTCCAACCACCCTAGAGGCTTTCGACGGAAGAGAATCTCGTCCATATGGTATCCTCCCGCGATTGCCTATCTCTTTAGAAGGGAAAATGGTAGAGGTCGAGGTTGAAGTCGTTGACGCTAATCTCACTTACAACCTCCTCCTTGGACGAAGTTGGACGTATGCCATGCAGGCCGTGGCTTCCTCTTTGTTCCGTGTCGTTTGCTTTCCTCACCAAGGGAAAATCGTCACTGTGGACCAGCTGTCCTTTTTCGCTTCCTCTTCTGAAGGGAATGTGCCATTCATAGAGCATACGTCTAAATCACTAGTGAGTGTGGGTGCTGGATTATTTAAAGATCCCTCTCTAATGGGAGTCTTTCCCCTCCCACCCCCGAATCTCGCCTCTGTTAACATGATCACAGCACGTTCCGATCCATGGGTTCTCCCTCCCTTGAATCAGGAAGATTCTTGGGGCGAGATGATGCCGTTGAGTCCCGCCGAGCTCAACTACATCGAGATAGTCGCTGCATCGGCTCCACCTCCTGAACCTGCTTCTTCAAGCAGCGTTCCCGATTCATATGACCACTTCCCTTGGATGGGAGGAGAGGCCACTTCGGATCCCCTGAAGGAATCATTTCCCTCCGACGAGGCTATCATTGAGACAATGTCTCCCGAGGAGCTCCCTTGGTCAGATTACCACCATCGCTCTTTGTTTCTCCCTCCTCATTCAGAAATGGCCGCATGTCTCGAGCAGTTTGCCTCACGTGTCCCATCTATTCCTCTCCAAACGCCTGTTCAGTTGTATCAAGTGTCTTCGGAAGGAAACATGGGTAACATTACGCAAACTCTGGCTATCGACATCTCTGTCAAAACAGGGGTGGTCGAAAATATTCATATTGGAGTCACATGCACTCCTGAGGAAATTCAACTTTACACTGATTTATTTCGTGAATTTCGTGACGTTTTCGCATGGTCTTACGAGGAAATGCCCGGCATTGACCCCAGTATCGTGGAGCACGAAATCCCTACTTATCCCGGCGCTAAGCCTGTTCGTCAGCGTTTACGAAAGGCTGCAGCCATCAAGGCCGAAGTTGAAAAACTTCTTCGAGCTGGTTTCATCTATGCCATTCCTCTCACGGAATGGGTCTCGAACATAGTCCCTGTGAATAAAAAACAGGGTACTATTCGGGTTTGTGTTGATTATCGCGACATCAATCGCGCTTGTCCAAAAGATAACTTTCCTACGCCTTTTATTGATCAGCTTATCGACGATTGCGCAGGAAGCGAAATTTATTCATTTATGGATGCCTTCTCTGGTTACAACCAGATCAACATAGCCCCCGCAGACCAGCACAAGACTGCTTTCATTTGTCCTTGGGGCACCTTCGCTTACAAGAAGCTACCTTTCGGTCTCAAAAATGCCGGTGCCACTTTCTAGCGTGCGATGTCGTATGCTTTTCATGATATCCGACACATCGTACAGCCTTACCTGGATGACCTACCAGCTCATTCAGCCAAACGTCAAGACCATCCATCTCATTTACGCGAAATCTTTCTCCGCTGTCGACACTACCGTATTCGACTCAATCCGCATAAGTGTGTCTTCTGCGTAGAATCTGGCCGACTGCTCGGGTTTATCGTCTCCCGGGAAGGCATCCGCTTGGATCCCCTTAAAGTCGAGGCCATTTTGAATCTTCCTCCCCCTGCCTCCCTACAGCAGTTACAGAGCTTGCAGGGGAAAGCCAATTTTCTCAGACGATTCATCCCAAATTATGCCGAGGTGGCTAAGGGTTTCACGCGATTATTGAAGCGAGACACGCCCTTTCACTGGGACGCTATCGCTCAGCAATCTTTTGAGCGTCTTAAAGACCTTCTGGTCTCAGCTCCGCTCCTAAGACCTCCAAATTACCACCGTGACTACACCCTTTACTTGGTCGCCGCCGATACCACCATCGGCATGGTTTTAGTGCAAGACGACGATGATGGCACCGAGCATGTTGTATATTATCTTAGCCGCAACCTTATGGATACGGAAACTCGCTACGCATACGTCGAGAAGTTGGCATTGGCAGCTGTCTGTGCCGTCCAACGTTTCCGTCATTACATCCTGTTGCGCACGACGACCGTGATCTCTGATTGCAACCCCATGACCTATATTTTGTCACGTCAGTTGCTGGGGGGCAAATACTCAAAGTGGATCGTAATCCTCCAAGAGTTCGACTTGGAATTCACTGCAGCCAAGTCCAAGAAGTCACTGGTCTTCGCCGAACTGCTCTGCTCCTTACCATCTCAGTCTACACCATCTCCTTCAGAGGAACATATTCCGGATGAAACGCTATTTCTCATCAGCACTCTCGACCCATGGTACGGGGACATTATCGTATATTTACAAACGTCCTCATTTCGTCCCAATACATCGAAAGAGGCTCGACGACGGATTCGTCACCAAGCTCAACCATACCGCATTTTGGGCGATACCCTGTACCGCCTCGGCGTCGATTCTGTTCTTCGCCGATGCTTAACCCTCGAGGAGGCTGAGCGAGTTTTGAATGACTGCCACTCCGGCGCTTGTGGCGGCCATATGTCCGGATATGCTACCGCTCAGAAGATCCTCCGCGCTGGTTATTTCTGGCCTTCTATCTTCAAGGATTGCATCCTTGCTGTACGTGCATGTCACGAATGCCAGGTTTACCACCGGAAGATGCGTGCACCTGCTGCACCACTGCACCCTGTCGTAACCGTAGGTCCATTTGCAAAATGGGGCATCGATTATACATCCTGTAACCCTCGTTCGGCCGGGGGGCATGGGTACATTATCGTTGCTGTGGACTATTTCACCAAGTGGGCCGAAGCAATGCCTACATTAAACGAAGATGGTTACACCGCGACGCAGTTTTTATTCAATCATATTATCACTCGTTTCGGAGTCCCTCAGGCTATTGTTACAGATCATGGAAAGCATTTCCGAAATCATATGATGACGGAGCTGACAACCCAACTAGGCTTGCGCCAAGATAGTTCGACACCGTACTATCCGCAATCCAACGGTCAAGTCGAGGCCGTGAACAAAGTTTTGATCACCATGCTTCAACGCACCGTCAATACGCACAAGTCTAATTGGCACCTTATGCTTTTCCCAGCCTTGTGGGCCTACCGGACTTCGGTGAAGGATGCCACCGGTTTTACCCCATTTCAGTTAGTTTACGGACTGGAGGCTACCCTTCCCGTCGAATGCGAAATTCCTTCATTAAAATTAGCTGTCGAGTTGCTCCCCAACACCACTTCGGTGGAGGAACGGCTTCTTTACTTAGAACGGTTAGACGAGACTCGTCGTTTGGCTTCTCTGGCTATCGAAGCACAGAAGAAGAGAGTCAAAGCTCACTTCGATCAGAATATTCATCCTCGTTCCTTTGTTGAAGGAGATTTAGTACTGCTCTACGATCAAGCTAAGGATAAGCTGGGGGCAGGAAAACTCGAATCCATGTGGTTAGGTCCCTACATCGTGAAAAGAGTTTTACAAAAGGGCGCATATGAGTTGATTGATTATGAAGGAAACCCTCTGGACAAGCCCCGCAACGGGCTGTATCTGAAGAAATATTATGCATAACTTCCCGCATTCACTTTGTATATACGTGTGTTTTGTGTGTTGTGCATGCTTTCGTTTTTGCCTTGGTGTGAAAGCGTGTTTGCCTCTTATTGTGTTTTCTTCTTCTTGTGCAGATGTCTAGTGCACCTTATGTCGGTTTCGCTGATGGCGCCTGCCGTAGTACTTGCAATTTGTCATCTGCGGCGTGGGTGATCTACGATCCTCACGGAGAATTGGTAGACCTTCAGGGTGTCTACCTAGGTCGTACCACTAACAACGTTGCCGAATACAGCGCTGTAATTGAATTACTTGCCGAAGCGGTTGACCTCGGCATCCGAGAATTGGTAGTGAACCTGGACTCCCAGTTGGTCGTCCATCAACTTAACGGGCGATATTCCGTCAGAGACCAACGCATACTAAGGTTGTACCTACGTGCAAGATTGTTGGAACGGAATTTCGATTATATTACATATCAGCATATTCCGAGACGACTAAACACGTTGACTGATGCATTGGCAAATCATGTGTTAGATAGACATTTGCGGAACATATAACATCATACAAGAAGACATAGAAAGCATAATAGAGTAAAGCATATGTAAATAAATCATTTCAAGTTTGCATATGAGTGCTTTTAAGCTTGCATTAAAAAACATAAAAATCATGGGTCATGTGTCATGCAAATTCATACATAAAATCACAATTGTACTGAACAATTGCATAACATAAACAAAACATCATCACATGTAACAATGATCCATCCAAAAACCGGTATGTATATATATATATATCGTGTGGCGCACTAAGGCGCTCAAAAATAAGTGTATATGTCCAAAATCAGTATGTCTGAGTCATGAGTCTCAAAATGACAGTGGAAATAAAACCTAGGCAACTAGTTAGCTGGATGGTGCTCTCTGTAGTACACAGCTGCTCGTGCCACCCGCCTCAGAAGGCGGTGCACTCTAGGTTCCACCCCCACTGTGTGAATCTGATGCTCCACGGGGACCTCCTCGACCCCCTGGTAGTCTGGCACCCCCTCCAGCAACCCCTCAAGGTTGCGAGCCACAGTCTCCGATGTGTTGGCCCCTGGAGGGGCTAAGGCCAAAGCTCCGGCTCCTGGGCCCTCTCTCCATGCCGTGGCAGCCAGGCCAATCGGTCTAGTAGGCCCCACACCTGCATGAGAAGACATTTATTAAGACATGTACATGAAAATTAAAAAACAATACAAAACTCAAAAAGACAAAAAGTGTCATACCTGCATCGTCCCACTGTTCACCCGGAGGCAGTACCAAATCAGGATCATTGTGGAAATCCATCCCCGCATATGGCCAATCCTGCACGAAGATCTCTTGCTGATCCAGCCAGTCTCTAAAAAATGCCCCCCAGCTATGTGGCCGGCCGCCACCCCCACGTGGCATGATACGAGCCCATCGTGAGGCCCTCGTCTCTCGAGGATCCTTGGGGGCATCCACAGCCATAGACTGCAGCCGCGTGGCTGGTACTCGCTCCAGAATGAGCGGGACCAGGATCGATCCATAGCCGAACTGCTTCGTCTCCCCACGACGGCAGTTGCTCAATTGCCTCTTCATGTTGTTGGCCACTGCCGTGCACCAATCAAACACGGTAGGCTCGAGGCACTCGAGAGCTAGTAGGAGATGGGTCTTGGATGCCTCGTGATTCGCCATGCTACCCGCCGCCCGGGTCACCATGAACAGGATGGTGCGCAGCACTATGTCTCTCACTGTGGGGATCGAGCACTTCCCACTCCGCGTTTTCACTGCCCCCGGGCAAACCTCAGCCATCAGGTCATCCAGAGTACCGCCGCTAGGTCGCTGCCCCTCCAAGATGGGCCTCGCACCTCGGCGCGACAACCCAGTCAAGAAAAAGATGTCCATGTGGTCAAACTCAATGTCGTGACCACGGATGGTGAATTTCTGGTCTACAGGGTTCCATGCTCTGATCAGCAGCTCCAGAAGATCATGCTGGGCCCTCAAACGCGGCGTAAGGAAGAATTTCATGAATCCGCAAGCCCGCATGGCGTTGCAGCAATTCACATCTCCCCAAGCAGCTACATCTTCTACATCGTGAACTCTCTCTTGCCATTGAAAGGCCATGATGTCCTACACAAACCATAAAAACAAATTAGAAGTCCTTCCATGTAAAAATTCACGTTCATTTTCAAAAACAAAAATTTTTCCGCGCCAGCGCGGCTGTTTTAGAAACAGCCGCGCTGATAATGGCAGCTCTTTGTAAAAAATTTGAGGTCAGCGCAGAAGAACACGGCTTTTCCGCGCTGACCCGAAGTTGGCTACGTTTGTTATTTTTCGGTCAGCGCGACCCCGTGGGCGATATCCGCGCTGACCGAGGGCGCATCCATGCAAATAAAAAATGCCCAATTGGGCCAATTCGACCGTTAAAAACCTACTAAAATGAACCAGAATGCAGGGCAAGGGAACGAGAACCTACCTGGAAGAAGCAGATCTGAAAATGGTCTCCGTATGGGCTGGAAATCACTCCGTCAACTTTTTGGCTCCTCCACGTCCTTCACGTTCCAGAATAGTGAAATGGTAAAAATGACTTATTACTCCCCCCTATTTATAGTAAAAACTCCTAAATTGCCATATTTTTTGGGTTTTTACCATTTTTAACCATAACACTAGCCTTGATTTTGTTTTAAGCATGTTTTAGTGTGTTTTTACGTATATCGAATGGATTTATGCGGGTAGTGCCCTTGTGCAGGTACAGGTATAGCAACTTGGTCATGCCGGTCCACAATTCATGTGATCCCCAAAAAGTGTCGTCTCTAAGCTCTTTTCCGACGTTAAACAAGAGAAGATAGCCGAGTTTCCTTTCAGCTCGTTAAAAGGAATGAAAGGCGGTCGTTTTTAAGCTCTTTTTCCGACCGTTAAACCAAAAAGATCGCCGGGTGTTTGTCGTTTCGCGCTCGATATTGGCTCTAAAACGACGTGTTTTCAACCACTTTTCTACTTTTTCAGGTCGGAGACACTATTCATGAAAAGTACTCCTCGGTTGTAATGACCGGGCGGTTCTTTCGAGCATAGTTTTATACTTTTTCGGGCTCGAGAGACACAACTGTACGAAAAAGGACCCCCCTGGAGTCTTCTTTTTGCTGTCTTTTCAGGCTCTCTAAACAAGAAAAGGCGCCGAGTTTTTCCTTTGTCAGGCTCGTTAAACATTTGATGACATCGGGTATTGTCGAAATGACGCTCCTCAAGCATATGCTATCCCCGTCAAGCTTGTCATCCAAAAATAATCGGGGTACCTGCCAGAAATGGTGGGGAAAATGGAACTGCAATCGTAGTCGTGTCGGCAGTATGTCGCTCTTGAACATGGCACTCTTCTGCTTCGTGTCTGGGTGGGACCATCTCATCTTATCTTTCACTGGCCTCCGTGGGTTTGGGTTATCCTATTTGACCTCTCATCTGCTTATTGCCCTGTCACCATGACCCTTACTCATTTAATGTCAAATACTGCCAACCCGCTACAGTGCCGCCGATATGTTCAAGAGAAGTTGACCTCTGCAATAATACAACCTCATCCGCTATCTCACACAAATCATTTTTCCTCTATCTCGCGTCGATGATGTGGGAAACATTATGGCCCACCTTCGATCAAGGTCCCTTCCTGTCGACTTCAGCTCATTATCCGGGAAGGTGACTTAGAGACTCCCTTCAGGTGCCTTAGAGCCTGCATGCCCTAATGGCAGGTTCTTCGTGTTCGACGCGAGGTTTACATCATTGGCCTCCGATCGAATGATTCCGTGGGTGTTCGACACCAGCTCATTGATTCACATGCCGCGGAGTGTACCTATAGTACCTTGAGGGCCATTGTCATTATTGGTGGTACCTCTCGTGTCTGTTAACAGTTTTCATCATTGACTGGTAATCAGACGATGTTCATGCATGTTCGACTTCAACCCATGTATTCACATGCTTGAACTTGTACTTTGTTCGGATCGGGACGGAGCGCAAGACCCTGGATCCCTGTCTGTTATGGTCTAGGTTGCGATTTTGTGGATGATCATTACATGACTCATTGATGGATGGCTACGCCCATACCTGAGTCTTTATGGATGGCTGCGACCATTCCTTATCATCATTCTGGTCTCTTTAGCTGGGTGGCTGCGTCCATACCATAGACCATTCTCGCATGTCTTTTGGATGGCTGCGCCCATGCCTAGACTGCATGTATTTGATTGTCAGAGATTGTCGGTACTTCCTGGTGGTGTTCCAGTTCGGCGTGTGTTGTAAAGCATTTCACCCCTCCCACTCTCTCGGTCTTCATGCTTTAGGGGGCATCTGTTACACAGTAATTTATCACTGCCTTCCTGTGAGTCACCCTGCTGTGCCCAGATTCTACAATCACTAAGTGTTTGATCCCTGAACTGGCTTAAAAACCCACTTTTTCCAAAGTTTTGTGCATCAGCGCGTCTGTTCCTAAAATAACCGCGATGACAGGCGCTTTCCAGTGTATTTTGTGCACTGCCATCGCGGAAGAACATCACTTTTCCGCGATGGTGCACAGCGCGCCTTTCCCGTGTTCTTCCGTGCTGACGTGACTTGTCCAGTTACTGATATGTGCTGACAGCGCGACAGTTTCCCTATAATCCGCGCTGATCCAGTTTGGGCGAATTTGTTCAAACAACCAGCCTTCCAGATAACTCCAGGCTTGGTTGTTAGCTTTGTGAATGTCGACTCCCTTCTATGGCATGACTGTTCGACCCTTTGCAACCGTTTCCCTCAAAGATAAGCTCATCCTTCCACCCTTTTAGGAGACTCCTTCTCCTACATATACTCTCACCATTACCATGAGCAGCTAGTTAGACATAGCTTGGATTGTATAGAGCATATAGTGCTCAGATTGCTGCTACTATAGGTATTTGGTGTGCTAGGTGTGGAAGTGATTGATTGCTTAGGGAAGGTTGTGTTGTGTTGCTTGTATGTGAGAGAGAGTTGTTTGTCTTGGGAGAATCATCCTCAAAGGTGAATGCTTGAGATACATGCTGACTGGCCCCTCCTGAGAAGGTTACCGACGTCAGAACATTTGGTTGTACTCTTCTCTATTCTGATTAATAATAGATGACTGCTATTATTGTTCCATTCTCGTTTGTACTTGCAATGGTTAAATGTGAATTACATCTTTTCTGACTGATGTATGGTTGCTTTTACTAGATTTCACGCTTGTGTTTGTTCCCTCTTCGTGTGTGCAAGTATCTATTCACGGAGATCGCGGAGGATCGTGACCAGCCAAAGCGAAGGAGCGAAGGCAACATCTCTTCGTCAAACGACAGCGCAGGAATCCAAGTAGGTGTTCTTTACCTCTTGTTTAATTGTAATTAGGAACATGCATAGCAGCATTGTTTGATTGTTGCTAGACCCTTGCTGGGCTAGTAGGGATCGCCTCTATCCGTAGAGGGGATTTACCTCTCCAACAGACCATCTCTATATATACATACAACAACGCTTTTTTAAAGACCATCACCATATGCGACATTGGTGACGGACCTTAAAGGTCCATCATAGGCATGACCCTCACCAATGACCTTTTTTCTTGTAGTGGTAGATAGGTTGGGGCCATAAAAACATGTTGCTACTAGGAGGGGCATAAGTGTTGGATGAACTGGTGCCCCCTACAGATAGCCATACCTTTGTTGAGCATATGGTGAAGGGTGTGAAAGGGTTCCAATGATACCATCAGCAATGTGAGATGCCCTCGGTGCATTGGTACTTCCAGGACAAGGGAGGTCTAGAATGACAACATAAACATAACTAGATTGCACATAAATAAAGTCATATCTCAGAGTAGTTTGGAGAGCTTCTTCCTTAGTCTGAGGAAAATGGGATGCGACATATTTTCCAATGGGTGCTAAATTGCTCCTAAGAAACCAATCTAGATAGACACGGTCTTTAAAGGGTGGGGCTTGACATGTGCTCCTCCTTGTATGCCACTCTTAAACATGGTCAGAAAGGCGAGTGGCAGAGGATTGACAGAATGAGGTCAATAGATCTGTACCAATGTCATACAGGAGAGGTAACTAGAAATATGAAAGGAACGCTTTAGGTACTGTCACGAAAACAGAATGAGATGCGGTCGACACATACCATTTTGCATCTTCTCTCGTGAGTGTGTGTTGGAATAATCGAAGACAAATGGAGTCATTGGTAATGGAGTTGGACGAACACCACATGTGGAAGGATCAAACATGGTTGGTAGGATTCTCTCCATCATTACCTTCAAACTTTGAGATGTCTAAGGGATGCTTAGTTGGCATAGCAAGCTAACCAACATCATGGTGTATGGGGTTGTTTATCAGCTAGTTATAATCACGTAGACTTAACCCAACCATAAAGGGAAGCATGGGGGCTACCAGAATAGTTCCTGACACTTTTCTTCTTGATGTGACCAATGGGATAGAACTAGAGCCAACACCAGGTTGGGTTCCTGCACTAGTTGTGGGTCCAGACATGGTGACAATATGCGGTGAAAGAGGCTCAAACTTAGATGAGGAATTAGGTGAACCAGTATAAGAGTCGGTGTGGGGACATGGAGGGCTATGACAGTGAACCTGATGGGGAGGGGTAATATGCCAAACCAAAAACTGGGGTTTAAGGCCTAATATTCTCCATTATAAACACCTTGGTGGTGCAATGGTGGAAATACACACGTGACACAAAAATGGTAAAGGGAGATCAACAATATGCCTTTGTCTCGACGAGGGGAGATAAATTTATTATGTTAAGTCTTAGCTTGGCGGTGTAAACCAAGCGCCCTTTGATTAAGGTGTGCTTGTGTGTGAGAATGTATTTATTGATTAAGACCAGATTGTGTTTGTAAAAAGAAAAATGCTTGCTTAAAATAAACTGAAATTAACAATAGAAAATTAACAACAAAATAATTAAATAAACCTCACCCAAATTGGGTTTGCAAACATTGTGCTACTTGGTGGCTGAATCGATGAAAAATACACTAAAATGGTCAAGAGATCTAAATGCTGGTGTGATTGGGACCAAGTGACACTAAGTTGCTAGAAAGTGGTGCAACAACAACAAAAAACTAGAGGGGAAGATCGTTGCAAAAAGATAGGGATATGGGTGTAACACCTAGGGAAACTGATGGGACCCCAAGACCAATGACCAAACAAGCTGAAATGTGAAACTATGGATGGTGACAACCTATCTTTATAGATCTGAAATAAAAGGGTACAAATCTAGAAAATGTGGTTGAAAGCACTGTAGAAACGTCGATTACTCACTCAGCTAAACTCCTATAAAGCTGGAAGCATACTAGAAGCCCTAGGGGGGATAAATTCGACTTCAATGTGTAAATTGGAGTACATTAAGGCCTAAGAGGGATGAGACATAAATCAAACAACCTAATAGAAAACTCTTTGCAAAACCCGGAAACAAATATGAGAAAAACCTTAAAACCTAGAAATCGCAGCTACTGACCTATTTTCCAGTAGGGATCACACTTTTTGGTATGATAAGTGGGCTCTGGCCTTGAGATCATAGTTTTTGGGCCAAAAAGTGTGATTATGATCTGTGGATCCTAGTTGGAAAATCTCATAAAAAAGTGCCACCTTTGTCACGATCATTTCCTTTGACCTACTGAAACGACTAGGAAGCTTGCAGAAGTCAGAAATTTAATAGCTCTAGGGTTAAAAAACTAGGAAACATTAAGAGAATTGAAAAAAGAAGAAACCCTACGCTAAAAACCAAAGGTCACCCAGGTTTCTGGATCTGAAGTATAAAACCCAATGGAGTCGCTAATGTTGTTGTAGTGTTTTCTTCTGAGAGATGTATGAAAAGAACCGACTTAAAATTGTGGATGACAAACAATCTAAACAATATAAATGGCTGCTAAGCATTGTAGATCTACAACAACTGATAGAAACAAAACCTGCCAAAGTATGGATCTATGCCACAATCATAGTTAAACAACAAAAAGAAAGAGTAATAATTCCAATCATCCAATGGAAACCAGATATACAAAGAATAGTTTTATTATAACACTTGTGAAGGGAACAAATGAATGTTACCAGTCCCCTCGATGGGATGGGTTCTTGGCTATCCTCAAACGTCTTCAGCTCGTGTAGAGTTTCTCTCCTCTATAGTGTGTAAACACAGTAAAAATATGATGTGTGACAATGAAAATAATTAGAGCTACACCACATGTGGAAGGATCAAACATGGTTGGTAGGATTCTCTCCATCATTACCTTCAAACTTTGAGATGTCTAAGGGAAGCTTAGTTGGCATAGAAAGCTAACCAACATCATGGTGTATGGGGTTGTTTATCAACTAGTTATAATCGCGTAGACTTAACCCAACCATAAAGGGAAGCATGGGGGCTACCAGAATAGTTCCTGACACTTTTCTGCTTGATGTGACCAACGGGATAGAACTAGAGCCAACACCAGGTTGGGTTCCTGCACTAGTTGTGGGTCCAGACATGGTGACGATATGCGGTGAAAGAGACTCAAACTTAGATGAGGAATTAGGTGAACCAGTATAAGAGTCGGTGTGGGGACATGGAGGGCTATGACCATGAACCTGATGTGGAGGGGTAATATGCCAAACCAAAAACTGGGGTTTAAGGCCTAATAGTCTCCATTATAAACACCTTGGTGGTGCAATGGTGGAAATACACACGTGACACAAAAATGGTAAAGGGAGATCAACAATATGCCTTTGTCTCGACGAGGGGAGATAAATTTATTATGTTAAGTCTTAGCTTGGCGGTGTAAACCAAGCGCCCTTTGATTAAGGTGTGCTTGTGTGTGAGAGTGTATTTATTGATTAATCCCAGATTTTGTTTGTAAAAAAGAAAAATGCTTGCTTAAAATAAACTGAAATTAAAAATAGAAAATTAACAACAAAATAATTAAATAAACCTCACCCAAACTGGGTTTGCAAACATTGTGCTACTTGGTGGCTGAATCAACGAAAAAAACACTAAAATGGTCAAGAGATCTAAATGCTGGTGTGATTGGGACCAAGTGACACTAAGTTGCTAGAAAGTGGTGCAACAACAACAAAAAACTAGAGGGGAAGATCGTTGCAAAAAGATAGGGATATGGGTGTAACACCTAGGGAAACTGATGGGACCCCAAGACCAATGACCAAACAAGTTGAAATGTGAAACTATGGATGGTGACAACCTATCTTTATAGATCTTAAATAGAAGGGTACAAATCTGGAAAATGTGGTTGAAAGCACTGTAGAAACGTCGATTACTCACTCAGCTAAACTCCTATAAAGCTTGAAGCATACTAGAAGCCCTGGGGGGATAAATTCGACTTCAATGTGTAAATTGGAGTACATCATGGCCTAAGAGGGATGAGACATAGATCAGACAACCTAATAGAAAACTCTTTGCAAAACCCGGAAACAAATATGAGAAAAAATTTAAAACCTAGAAATCGTAGGTACTGACCTATTTTCCAGTAGGGATCACACTTTTTGGATGATAAGTGGGCCCTGGCCTCGAGATCATAGTTTTTGGGCCAAAAAGTGTGATTATGATCTGTGGATCCCAGTTGGAAAATCTCAGAAAAAAGTGCCACCTTTGTCACGACTGTTTCCTCTGACCTACTTAAACGACCAGGAAGCTTACAGAAGTCAGAAATTTAATAGCTCTAGGGTTAAAAAACTAGGAAACATTAAGAGAATTGAAAAAAGAAGAAACCCTACGCTAAAAACCCAAGGTCACCCAGGTTTCTGGATCTGAAGTATAAAACCCAGTGGAGTCGCCAATGTTGTTGTAGTGTTTTCTTCTGAGAGATGTACGAAAAGAACTGACTTAAGATTGTGGATGACAAACAATCTAAACAATATAAATGGCTGTTAAGCATTGTAGATCTACAACAACTAATAGAAACAAAACCTGCCAAAGTATGGATCTATGCCACAATCCTAGTTAAACAACAAAAAGAAAGAGTAATAATTCCAATCATCCAATGGAAACCAGATATACAAAGAATAGTTTTATTATAACACTTGTGAAGGGAACAAATGAATGTTACCAGTCCCCTCGATGGGATGGGTTCTTGGCTATCCTCAAATGTCTTCAGCTTGTGTAGAGTTTCTCTCCTCTTTAGTGTGTAAACCCAGTAAAAATATGATGTGTGACAATGAAAATAATTAGAGCTACAATAATAAGTGCAATAATGAAAATAATCAAAACTTAATAATGAATGGAAAACCCTTCTATTTATAACAAAATATTGTGTTATCCTCTAATAATGAGCAATGATAAAATATTATTGATCCCATTCTTGGAATAACCACTTGGAATATTTTATTATATTTGGTTAGGAGGGAAAAGGTATTTAAAATTTAATTTAGAAATAATAAAAAATAAATGATTTATTTATCATCTCAAGGAATTAGTTAAGGAATAATAAATAAATAAGGATTTATTTAATTATTCCTAAGGGATTTAGTCAAATTTAACAAAGAATAATAATTAATTAGTGATTAATTAATTATTCTTAGATAAAAATAAGATAATTAATGATTTATTTGTTTATTTTTCATGATTGGGTAAAATATGACAAGGAATAATAATTGAACAAGGGTTTAATTAATTAGTACTAGAAGAAAATCAAATAAATAGTGATTTATTTAGTTATTCTTCATGGGTTTAACTATAAATTACTTAACAAAGGTTCTTTATTAAGTAATTTCTCACAATGAAAGCAATTTTACTATGGTAAAATTGGCTTTACATGGTGTACTTTGATCCATCTAGTAAATTAGGCTAGATGACCAACTTTTTTATTATAACAAGCTCTAAAACTTTTCACTGATAAAATCTGAATTAATCACTCCCTTGGGAATTTGATAGCAAAGGTGAAGAAATCTATTAAGAAAATCCTCTATAGAGTCATCGTATTTCATTATGAGTAGATCAATCCTATTACATACATCATGAAAATCATACCTATCAAAGGCTTGATGAAGCTCCTTGAGGAATTTATCAAATGAATGAGTGGGAATGGATAGTAAAGTCTAACACCACTTCTTAACTCGACCATAGTAAGGAGGAATAACATAGCAAAAAAAATTCATCATCGATCTCATTAGATTTACAAAAAACAAGAAAAATAGATATATGTATAGCTATGAATGTACCACCCTTACCATGAAAACTTAATTGAGACAATTCATGTAACTACTCCATGAAGATGAAATGTTTACGAGGGGATAGGTTACAAAAATATTTTGAGATTATGATTTAGGAATGTGCCATTTAAGATTAGGGCTTCAAAATAGACTTAATCATCATAGCTTGTCATTTTTCCCTCCTTCTAGCACCAACTTTTGATGGTGCTAGAAATTTGTAAATCAAGGGGGTCTCCCCGATGTGATGTCCCAATTAGACCTCACACCATTTGGAGTAGGAGCCTCAATTGTAAATATAGTTGGTTTCCATTCTCCTTATGGATTTTCCTTGGCTTGCATTATTAACATAAGAGGTTATAAGAAAATTATTTTTAACAAGCAAGTATGTTGACATTGTAAGGCATAAATTGTGATGTATACAATGTACTTTCATGGTAGGGAGAAAGAGAGTGAGCCTCTCGAAGAAAAGTAATAGAATCATCCTAAAAGAGACCCACAAGAGAATAAGAGGATTATAAGTTAGTCTGAAAAGTAGTTGACAAGGAAACCATGATCATAAAACCAAATACAACATACATTCAACATGATAATTACCAAAGCCACTGAAATAGTTCAATTTTTTTAGTAAATATGAATGAAACACATACTCGAAACATCTAAAGAATACTCCAATGATATTCAAAATACATGAATGAAAATGTATTGGCTCATAAATCTTCGTATATTAAGTGGAAATGCCATGATATATAAGTACAATTCTATCACACTAGCCCCAATAGTGGAACATTAAGTCACCACTTACTTCGCGAAAGAAATATATTCTCTACTATACCAAAGTTATAGAAACCAAGATGAAAGTTTAAGTCCCAAAAGTCCCTTTTCTTGATTTCTAATGGTATATTTATAAAAAACGAGGTGGCTCTTCACCTCCCATGTGAAGCTTGACCTTCTTCATGACCCTTGAGCTTCTACAATGAAATTTTGAATTCCTACATGATATTTGAGATTCTATATGAATTTAGAACTCAATAATCACTCTTCATATTCCATGTGACACCCTTGGTCATCGACATATTTGACATTTTCTCATTTTGGAGAATTAACTAATTACATTCCACAAATGATGTGGGAAGTCTCTATGACACATGTGACTCTTGAGATGACTCTTCACAATGACGACATAGAACTTCAGGATGATGTGGCATTTCCAAGCTACTCCTTTTGTTGCTTTCTTTACATCCTCATGATGGTTCTTGCATGTTCTTTGTATTCATCCTCTAAGGGGCTTATGATATGGGGTATTCATGAAATTCTGATCTTTGATACTTTTTTTGGGTTGTGTTATATTCTTTCCATGACTAGCCCATGTAGTTAACCAAGGGGTTAGAGGGGCGGGCGGAGCCCCCCTTCGTTGTGCCGATTGTGTAGTGGGGAGAGGTCACAGGGCATTTGAGGAATACCCGTAACCCAACTTTATGGGGTCCAGGGCAACACCCTGGGAAATTTTGGTTTTGGACCCTATGTTGCGTTGGGCGGACCCACCTATGGTTTTGTGCATGATTTTCGCACATGTTTTTGGACGCGATGTTTTTCGGTCCATGGTATTGGACGCGATGGTTTTTGGTCCATGGTATTGGATGATTAGGCATGTATAAATATGTATTATAACATTGAAAGGAACATAATAATGAAAAATCAAGCTGGTAGTCCCGGTTTTTGGATCCAGGGGAAAATCTCTGTGTATATGTGTTTTATGTGTTATGCTCTTGCATTGTTTATTTTCTTTGTTTTAGAATTCGTATGCAGGTAGTTTCTGTATGGGATTAAAACCTAGATTTGGTATCATAGTAGTTTTGGCTTCAAGGGGACGCATTTATTGCTGAGGGGTTTCGCTCGGGCCTGTGGTAGACCCTGTTCAGTGGGAGATCTGTGAGATCGATTCTGGTAGTCAAATAAGATGGCAAGCAGTGGAAAGATAGAGATCAAGAAATTTAATGGTCAGAGTTTTGAGGAAACTCAAGATGGAGGATCTGTTGGTGGATAAATATCAGTGGATCGCGCTAGGTCCGGGTCCTAAACCAACGGGAGTGTCTGATGAAGAATGGAAGAAGTTGGATTGAAAAACAAAGAGCACAATATGATTGTGTGTCTCAGATTCAGTATTGTTGAATGTATCAGGGGAAGCTACAATGAAGGTTTTGTGTGAAAAGTTAGGGACTTTGTACCAATATAAGTCTCTAGTGAACAAACTGTTCCTGCGGAAAAAGCTGTATAACCTGAGGATGAAAGATGGAGACTCGGTGAAAGAGAATATAAATGCATTTAATACTATGGTAAGTCAGTTAGCATCTGTTGATATTAAAATTTTAGATGAAGATAAGTGCATTAGTTTGTTGTGTTCTCTACTAGATTCGTGGGATAGTCTGGTTATTGCAATAGGTAGCAATGCAACTGCCTTGCAGTTTGATGAAATAGTCTCATCCTTGCTGAAGGAGGAGATGAGATGGAAAAATATGGAGAGTCAGAATGGTGATGCCTTGTCTATACGACGATAGTCCCAGAACATAAACAAAAATAAGTCATCGAGTGGGAGATCTAAATCTCCAAGAAAACCTGTAAAGGTGGTGTGCTGGAAATGCGGAAAGGAAGGGCACTACAAAAGGGACTGTAAATATAAAGCTCCTGATAAAGGAAAGGGATCTGATGATGCTCCTTCTGTAGAGGTGAAAACCACCTCAGATGAAGGTGGGGATGTGTACTTGGCTTCTTCAAGTACACATGTAGATCATGAGGCATGGTTGATTGACTCAGGTCCATCCTTTCACTTCACTCCCCATAGAGAGTGGTTCTGTGATTATGAGAAATACGATGGTGGTGATGTCCTCTTCGAGGATGATAGGAAGGCTAGAATCATTGGTTGTGGAAAAGTAAAGTTGAAGTTGCAAGGTGGAAGGGTTAGAACACTTCCGGGTGTTCTGCATATTCCAGCATTGGCCAGAAATTTGATTTCTGTAAGCAAGTTGGATGATGCAGGTGTAGAAACAGTGTTCGAGAAGGATACCTACAAAATGGTTTGGGGAGCACTGGTATTGATGTGGGGAGTTTGAATTGGAACTCTGTACAAGGTGCAAGGTAGCACTATTATTGATGTGTGCAATAACACTGTGGTTCTTGAAAGTGGAGCAGAAAATCTAGTGGTCTCTTGAGAGAAGGCCATGTTGTGACATCAAAGGCTTGGAAATATTGGAGAGAAGGGCCTTCGAATACTTCATGGTAAAGGTATGGTAGAAGGTATGAGTAATAACTCTCTGGATTTTGATTTCTGTGAAAATTGTGTATATGGGAAGCAGAATCAGGTGAGTTTTCCCTCTAGTAGTAAGAGGGTGAAATAGATATTAAAACTTGTGCACAGTGATGTGTTTAGACCTGTGAAGGTTCCATCACTGGGTAAGTCTGTGTACTATGTATCATTTATAGATGAATTCTCAAGGAATAAATGGATATATTTCCTTAAGAAGAACTCTGAAGCCTTTTACAGGTTTAAAGAATTTAAGGTTCTCGTGGAAAATCAAATAGAGAAGAAGATAAAGGTGTTGAGGACAGATAATGGTGAGGAGTTTTACAGCAAGGAATTTGAAGAATTTTGTCAAAAGTGTGGTATAGCACGATAGAAGACTACTCCATATACACCTCAACAAAATGGAGTTGCAGAAAGAATGAATAAGACGTTGATGGATAGGGCAAGAAGCATGCTCAATGGTGTTGGTTTAGGATAGGAATTCTGGGCAGAGGTGGTGGATACTGCATGTTACCTGGTCAACAGGTCACCTTCATCAGTGTTGGAGGATAAGACTCCACAAGAGGTATGGACTGGTAAGAAACCCTCTCTTTCACATCTGACGGTATTTGGACGTGATGCATATGTACATGTTCCAAATGAGAAACAAACCAAGTTGGATAGTAAATCTGAAAAGTGCATATTTATTGGGTATAAGGATGGTTTAAAGGATTATAAACATTGGAACCCAGTCACACTGAAGGTTGTGTACAGTCGAGATGTGGTGTTTAGAGAGGTAAATGATGTTATTAAACATGAAGTCCAACCAAAGGAACCTGAGAAGATAGAGTTTGAGCTTAAGGAGGAAGAATCAAACTCTACAGCAGAGGAGGAATCAGAAGATGAAGAGCCACAAACTCTGGGTGTGAGAAGATCAGTTCGAGAAAGAAGGTAGCCAGAAAGGTATATTCCATCTGCTTTCTATTCAAATTTTTCTTTATCTATTACTAACGATGATCCCAGAACTATGAAGGAAGTAGTAGATTCAGACGATGGCAAAGTCTGGAAAGAGGCCATGGTTGATGAAATAGCATCTTTGCACAAAAATGAGTTTTGGGATCTGGTGGAGTTGTCTACTGGAAGGAAACCCATTGGCAGCAAATGGGTGTTCAAGAAGAAGACAACTACGAAAGGAAACATGGAAAAATACAAAGATCGGTTGGTAGCAAAAGGTTATTCCCAGGTGCTGGGAATTGATTTTGGTGATATTTTTTCTCCTGTTGCCAAGGTAACTTCTATTAGATTAATTTTATCTATTACTGTTGCTTTTGATTTTGAGGTAGAACAGATGGATGTGAAGACAACATTTCTTCATGGGGATCTAGAAGAGGAAATATACATGAAGCAACTTGAAGGCTTTGCAGTGAAGGGTAAGAAAAAACTAGTATGCAAGTTAAAGAAGTCTCTGTATGGGTTAAAACAGTCACCAAGGATGTGGTATTAGAAATTTGATACATTTATACGGGGACTTGGCTTCACCAGAAGCAAAGCAGATCACTGTGTGCATTTTAAATTAATTGGTGACTGTGTTATTTATCTAGTCTTGTATGTGAATGATATGTTGCTGGTTGGAAATGACAAAGAAATTATCCAGGATTTGAAGACCCAATTGTCCTCCAAATTTGACATGAAAGATCTTGGTGCTGCAAACTATATTTTGGGCATGGAAATTAAAAGAGATCAGGCAAAGAGGAAGCTCTGGTTAAACTAGAGGAAGTATGTCGAGACAATATTGTAGAGGTTTAATATGCAGGATAGTAAACCAGTGAAGGTTCCTATTCATCTAGGTGTGAGGTTATCTGCTGAACAGTGTCCCAAGACACAAGAAGAGGAAGAGGACATGTCCCATGTTCCATAAGCAAGTGCAGTTGGTAGCCTGATGTATGTAATGGTCTGTACTAGACCATACATTGTACATGTAGTGGGAGTATTGAGCAGGTTTATGTCAAAACCAGGGAAGGAGCACTGGACAATGGTGAAGCAGGTTTTTCAGGTATTTGCTTGGCACTAGTGATTATGGTTTGTGCTAACAAGGAAGATTAGGATTGGACAGAATGTTGGATATTCATGGCTTTGTTGATGCAAACTGGGCTAGAGATCTGGATCAGAGAAGATCTACAAGTGGGTATGTGTTTAATGTATTTGGAGGTGCAGTCATTTGGATGAGTAAGAAACAATCTGTAGTGGAACTATCAACTACAGAGGCAGAATACATGGCATCCACTCATGCAAGTAAGAAAGCAATTTGGTTACAAAGATTGTGTTCAAATATGGGGTTAGTACAGGGAGCTATAAGGATAGACTGTGACAGCCAAAGTGTAATTTTCTTAGCAAATAACCCCGCATATCATTCAAAGACAAAGCACATTGATGTTTAGTATCACTTTGTGAGGGATATGATAGAGGAAGAAAAGGTGTTGCTAGTAAATGTGGACACTTTGAAGAATATTGTAGATGCATTGAAAAAATATGTGAGCTCTGAGAAGTTCTCTTGGTGTAGAGGGACAATGGGCATTTCAAGGCTGGAAAAATGAATAAGCTGTCTTATGGCCCCTTGTGGAAAGAAAAAAGCAAGTGGGAGAATGTTGGGTTGTGTTATATTATTTCCATGACTAGCCCGCGTAGTTAACTGGGGGGTTAGAGGGGGAGCGAAGCCCCCCTTCGTTGCACTGATTGTGTAGTGGGGGGAGGTCACAAGGGGTTTGAGGCGTACACGTAACCCCACTTTATGGGGTCTGGGGCAGCGCCCTGGAAAATTTTGGTTTTGGACCCTATGTTAGGTTGGGCAGACCCACCTATAGTTTTGTGCATGATTTTCGCACATGTTTTTGGACGCGATGGTTTTCGGTCCATGGTATTGGACGCGATGGTTTTTGGTCCACGGTATTGGATGCTTCGGCATGTATAAATATGTATTATAACATTGAAAGGAACATAATAATGAAAAATCAGGCTAGTAGTCATGGTTTTCGGATCTAGGGGAAAATCTCTCTGCATATGTGTTATGCTCTTGCATTGTTTATTTTCTGTGTTTTAGAATTTGTATGTAGGTAATTTTTGTATGGGGTTAAAACCTACAACTTTGTCGAAAGTATTTTCAACGACATATATGTCTTATAGCATGGTCTCCTTCTTCATATCCTTCATCATCATCCTATCATAATAAAATATAACACCTACAACTAAACTACACTCATGACAAGATGAAATTATTTTGAAAACTTCTAGTCTAACATGCTTCATAAAATATCTGATTGTTCTAGAATTGGGAGATTGAATCATGGATTTTCTAGTTGCATAGCTCAAGTGGTGAGGAGCATGGACTCAAGAATGTGACTGTGCAGTGCACAAGTCAAGAGGGTAAAGGTAAAGTGATTTCATAGCCGAGGGGCTCACAGAGGTAGGATTGAGGCTTGAATTTTCCTAGTGTGCAATTCTAGAGAGAGAAAGGCCTAGGGATTGCACATTTGTACAATTCAACAAGTTAATATAGAAGCTTGAGGCTTTAGACTGTGCAATGTGAATGAAAGGGTTCACTAGAGGCTGATCTGTGCAGTTCTAGAGCTTAAGGGGCTAGGGTTGACCACTATAATTACATAATGTAGTTTCAAAAGGTAGGAACTATGCATTATTTAGTTCGAAGAGGCAAGCGTCGAGCTTGAGGGTTGAGACTACATAGTGGGTATTTAGGAGGGATGAGTGAAGTATTGTTTCTCGAGTGGGAAGTTTTCAAAATTTGTCTAAGTGCGAGATAAGTGACGTCAAAGTAAACAAGGATAATACTTGAACATGGTCACACACCCAGAAAAATTAATGACACAATATTGATCACTGAGAAAAAATGGACAACATAATCCCCTCAATGCGATGACAATACAAAAACTTCCTCCAATTGCAACACTAAAGATACACTTTACAACAACAGTGATGACACTTGTGTGACAATGCACAAAACTTTGTGAATGAGTGTAGCACATTTCTATGTGATAAGTAGGACTCGTCAACGTTGGGTTGTTTTATATTCTTTACACGACTAACCCATGTAGTTAAATTTAAAATGGGGGTTTAGAAGGGGGACGGAGCCCCCCCTTCATTGAGTCGATTGCATAGTAGAGGGGGTCACACGGGGTTTGAGGGGTGCAGGTAACCTCACTCTATGGGGTCCGGGCAGCACCCCGGAAAATTTTGTTTTTGGACCCTATATTAGGTTGGGCAGACCTACCTATGGTTTTGTGCATGATGTTTTGCACATGGTTTTGGATGTGATGGTTTTTGGTCCATGGTTTTGGATGCGATGGTTTTCAGTCCATGGTATTGGATGCTTCGGCATCTATAAATACGTATTGTAACATTGAAAGGAACATAATGAAAAATCAAGATTGTAGTCCTAGTTTTGGGATCTAGGGGAAAATCTCTGTGTATATGTGTTTTATGTGTTATGCTCTCACATTGTTTATTTTCTATGTTTTAGAATTTGTATGCAGGTAATTTCTGTATGGGGTTAAAACCTACATTCGGTATAGGAGTTGTTTTGGCTTCAAGGGGACGCCTTTTCTGCTGAGGGGTTTAGCTTAGGCCTGTGGTAGACCCTGTTCAGTGGGAGATTTGTGGGATCGATTTTGGTGGTGAAAGAAGATGGTGAGCAGTGGAAAGATAGAGATCGAGAAATTTAATAGTCAAAGTTTTGAGTTATGGAAACTCAAGATGGAGGATCTTTTGGTGGATAAAGATTAGTGGATCACAGTATATCCAGGTACTAAACCAACGGGAGTGTCCGAGGAAGAATGGAAGAAGTTGGATCAGAAGGCAAAGAGCACAATACGATTATGTGTCTCAGATTCAGTATTTTTGAATGTATTGGGGGAAGATATGGCGAAGGCTTTGTGGGAAAAGTTAGGGACTTTATACCAATCTAAGTCTCTAGTGAATAAACTATTCCTATGGAAAAAATTGTATAACCTGACGATGAAAGATGGAGACTCAGTGACAGAGCATCTGAATGCATTTAATATTGTGGTAAGTCAGTTATTATCTATTGATATTAAAATTTCAGGTGAATATAAGAGCATCAGTTTGTTGTGTTCTCTACCAGATTAGTGGGATAGTTTTTTTATTACAATAGGTAGCAATGCAATTTCCTTGCAGTTTAATGAAATAGTCTCATCCTTACTGATGAGATAGAAAAATATGGAGAGCTAGAATGGTGATTGCTTGTCTGTACAAGGATAGTCCTAGAACATAAGCAAAAATAAGTCATCGAGTGGGAGATCGTAATCTAGAGGTAGATATAAATCTCCAAGAAAACCTGTAAAGGTGGTGTGCTGGAAATATAGAAACGAAGGGCACTACAAAAGGGACTGTAAATCTAAAGCTCCTGAAAAAGGAAAAGGATCTGGTGATGCTCCTTCTGTAGAGGTGAAAACCACCTCAGATGAAGGTGGAGATGTGTACTTGGCTTCTTCAAGTACACATGTAGGTCATGAGGCATGGTTGATTGACTCAGGGGCATCCTTTCACTTCACTCCCCATAAAGATTCGTTCTGCGAGTATGAGAAATATGATGTGGTGATGTCTTCTTGGGGGATGACAAGAAGGCTAGAATCATTGATCGCGGAAAAGTAAAGTTGAAGTTGCAAGGTGGAAGGGTTAGAACACTTTTGGTGTTCTGCATATTCTTGCATTAGCCAGAAATCTGATTTCTATAAGCAAGCTAGATGATGCAGGTGTAAAACGGGTGCTCGAGAAGGATACCTACAAGATGGTTTGGGGAGCACTGGTATTGGTGCGGGGAGTTCATATTGGAACTCTGTACAAGCTGCAAGGTATCACTGTTGTTGATGGGTGCAATAGTTTTGTGGTTCTTGAAAGTGGAGCATAAAATCTAGTGGTCTCTGGAGAGAAGACCATGTTGTGGCATCAAAGGCTTGGACATATTGGAGAGAAGGGCCTTCGAATACTTCATGGTAAAGGTATGGTGGAAGGGATGAGTAATAGCTCTCTGGATTTTGGTTTCTATGAAAATTATGTATATGGGAAGTAGAATCAAGTGAGTTCCCCCTCTGGTGGTAAGAGGGAGAAATAGATATTAGATCTTGTGAATAGTGATGTGCTTGGACCTATAAAGGTTCCATCACTGGGTAAGTCTGTGTACTATGTATCATTTATATATGAATTCTCAAGGAATACATGGATACATTTCCTTAAGAACAAATTTGAAGTCTTTGAGAGGTTTAAAGAATTTAAGGCTCTGGTGGAAAACCAAACTGAGAAGATGATAAAGGTGTTGAGGAGAAATAACGGTGGAGAGTTTTGCAGTAAGGAATTTGAGGAATTCAGTAAGAAGTGTGGTATAGCATGGCAGGGGAATACTCCATACACACCTGGGAAAAATGGAGTTGCAAAAAGAATGAAAATGACGTTGATGGAAAGGGCAAGAAGCATGCTCAGTGGTGTTGGGTTAGGATAGGAATTCTGGGCAGAGGCGGTGGAGACAACATGTTACCTAGTCAATAGATCACCTTCATCAGCGTTGGAGGATAAGGCTCCACAAGAGGTATGGACTGGTAAGAAACCCTCTCTTTCACATCTGAAGGTATTTGGATGTGATGCATATGTACATGTTCCAAACGAGAAAAGAACCAAATTGGATAGTAAATCTGAAAAGTGTGTCTTTATTGGGTACAAGGATGGTTTAAAGGGTTATAAGGTTTGGAACCCAATAACAAGGAAGGTTGTGTACAGCTGAGATGTGGTGTTGACAGAGGTGAAAGACATTATTAAACATGAAGTCCAACCAAAGGAACCTAAGAAGATATATTTTGAGCTATAGGACAAAGAATCAGACTCTACAACAGAGGAGGAAATAGAAGATGAAGATCCACAAACTCCGGGTGTGAGAAGATCAATTCAAGAAAGAAGATAGCCAGAAAGGTATAATCCATCTGGTTTCTATTGAAATTTTTCTTTATCTATTACTAATGATGATCCCAAAATTGTGAAGGAAGTGGTAGATTCAGAGGATGGAAAACTACAGAAAGAGGCCATGGTTGATGAAATGAAATCTTTGCACAACAATGAGGCTGGGGATCTGGTGGAGTTGCCGGTTGGAAGGAAACCCATTGGTAGCAAATGGGTGTTCAAGAAGAAGACAAATGCAGATGGAAAGGTGGAGAAATACAAAGCTCAATTGGTAGCAAAAGGTTATTCCTAGGTTCTAGGAATTGATTTTGGTGATATTTTTTCTCTTGCAAGGTAACTTCTATTAGATTACTTTTATCTGTTGTTGCTGCTTTTGATTTGGATGTAGAATAGATGGTTGTGAAGACATCATTTCTTCATGGGGATCCAGAAGAGGAGATCTACATAAAGCAACCTGAAGGTTTTGTGGTGAAGGGTAAGAAAGAACTGGTATGAAAGTTAAAGAAGTCTCTGTATGCGTTAAAACAGTCACCAAGGATGTGGTATCAGAAATTCGATACATTTATATGGGGACTTGGTTTCACCAAAAGCAAAGAAAATCACTCTATATATTTTAAATTAATTGGAGACCATTTATCTGGTCTTATATGTGGATGATATGTTGTTGGTTGGAAATGACAAAGAAATTATCTAGGATTTGAAGACCCATTTGTCCTCCAAATTTGACATGAAAGATCTTGGTGCTGCAAACTATATTTTGGGCATGGAAATTAAAAGAGATCGGACAAAGAGGAAGCTCTGGTTAAACCAAAGGAAGTATGTCGAGACAATATTGCAGAGGTTTAATATGCAGGATAGTAAAACTGTGAAGGTTACTATTCCTGTGGGTGTAAAGTTATCTTCTGAATAGTGTCCCAAGACACAAGGAGAGGAAGAGGACATGTCACGTGTTCCATATGCAAGTGCAGTTGGTAACCTAATGTATGCGATGGTCTGTACTAGATCAGACATTACACATGCAATGGGAGTATTGAGCCGATTTATGTCAAAACTAGGGAAGGAGCACTGGATAGCAGTGAAGTGGGTTTTCAGGTATTTGCATGGCACTAGTGATTATGGTTTGTGCTACCAAGGAGGACTAGGATTGGATAGAGTGTTTGATATTCGTGGTTTTGTTGATGCAGACTAGGCTGGAGATCTGGATCAAAGATGATCTACAAGTGGTTATGTGTTTAACCTATTTGGAGGTGTAGTCAGTTGGATGAGTAAGAAACAATCTATAGTGGCACTATCAACTACAGAGGCAAAATACATGGCAGCCATTCATGCAAGCAAGGAAGAAGTTTGGTTGCAGAGATTGTGTTCAAGTATGGAATTAGCACAGGGAGCTATAAGGATATACTGTGACAGCCAATCTGCAATTTTCTTGGCAAAGAACCCTGCATATCATTCAAAGACAAAGCACATTGATGTTCAATATCACTTTGTGAGGGATATGATAGAAGACAAAAAGGTGTTGCTGGTAAAGGTGGACACTTTGAAGAATACTACAAATGCATTGACAAAATCTGTGAGCTCTGAGAAGTTCTCCTGGTGTAGAGAAACAATGGGCATTGAAGGGCTAGATAAATGACTAAGCTCTCGTGTGTCCCCTTATGGAAAGAAAACAACAAGTGGGAGAATGTTGGGTTGTGTTATATTCTTTCCACGACTAGCCCATGTAGTTAGTGGGGGGATTATAAGGTGGGAAAAGTGCCCCCTTCATTGCACCGATTGCATAGCGGGGGGGGTCAGAAGGGGTTTGAGGGGTGCACGTAACCCCACTCTATGGGGTCTGGGGCGGTACCTAAGAAAATTTTGTTTTTGGACTGTATATTAGGTTTGGCAGACCTACCTATGATTTTGTGCATGATTTTTTGCATGTGGTTTTGGACGCAATGGTTTTTAGTCCATGGTTTTGGACGCGATGGTTTTTGGTCCATGGTATTGGATGCTTCGGCATGTATAAATATGTATTGTTACATTGAAAGGAACATAATGAAAAATCAAGATAGTAGTCCCAATTTTGGGATCCAAGGAAAAATCTCTGTGTATATGTGTTTTATGTGTTATGCTCTCACATTGTTTATTTTCTGTGTTTTAGAATTCGTATGCAGTTAATTTCTGTACGGGGTTAAAACCTACAACCGACACTAAATTAACCCCTTAAAATGAACTATAACTACACTTGTACAATATGCGACACTTTACATGCAAAAATATAATATTTGTAACAGTAAGCAAAAAATGAAAACGACACTTGCAAAATTCCAAAGACATTGAAAGTGACACATGTAGAAGTGAAGATAACATGAAAAATCACACTCATTAAATTGAAGGAATGAAAAAATCCAGTCGTAATCATGAAAGCAACACTTGGGAAAGTGAAGGTGTGCAAAAGTGGTAGTTGGAAAAATTTGCTGGAATAAAAGGACAATTGCAACGAAAAGTGAGAAACTCTCAATTGAAAGTGTGCACTCACTATCATCATAGTTAAACACTGCATAGGCATTGTCTCAGTAGACTGTTCTATGCATATTCAAGCTTCCATAAAATACTTCATTCATGAACTTTCTATGGACTGAACATATGTATGCAAGTGATTTTGACACTTAAAATATGAGAAGAATACATAAACACTTAGCGTAGAATTCATTGGTCATGAAGAGAATAGATCGTTAGAACCTCAATAGGCTACAAAATTCATGTGTAGACAAATTTTTGGAGGTTGTAGATCGCAGTGTCAACATGCCCATATTCGCAAAAAAGTGAAAGGGAGTATACATATATATATATATATATATATATATATATATATATATATATATATATATATATATATATATATATATATATCTATATATATATATATATATATATAAATATATATATATATATATATATATATATATATATATATATATATATACACACACACACACACACACCTTGCAGTGGAAATCAAGGATAAGAGAAGGCATTGGGCCAATCTGGTGTGTGTGCACAATTAAATTGAAGAGAAGGAACTTGACCAATTTGGTGCATGGATGTGCTAAAAGTGAAGAGAAAGAACTTGGTGTTTACTAGATGAGATAATGACCAGTGTGTGTAAAGATAGCAGCAATGAGAAAATTAAGATAAGCATACATATTTAATTTATTTCTAAACTTTTGAATTACAAATATGAATACTATATTCTAATTTATGATGGTTCGAGTTATGAACTAACTTGACACTGTTGTGTTAGGAATTGAAGTAGAATTCCAAGTTCACCTCATCGATAAACTACTGATGAAGTATAATTCAAATTAGTGCAATCTGCTATGATGAGCCTTATGTAATTTAGGTGCCATGATGTAGGAAAGGATTGAAATTTCCTAGTTTGGGTAGTTGGAGTTGGGTGCAAGGTTGATGGAGGCAACAACAAAATAATTGAAGCATGAAATGGTACATTAGTGAAGGATTTTGAGGAAAAGCCATTGTAGGACACCAATACTCAATGGTTCCCTTTGATTACTTGAAGCATGCTAGTGACCATATGATTGTTTCAAAGGCAAGGATGTATATTGGATTTGAACTCCTTTTGATCCAAGGAAGCCTTACCAAGGGATGGATTTCCCAAGTGATGAAGAAGCAGAGAAGGGGATGCTTGAACTTGGAAGGTGAGTGACTGCATGGAACGACAGTAACCGATTGTATGAGGGATTGAGAAGTATAGAAGGGAAGGTTGGAATATATAGATTTTTGGTTTCTTGGTCATGAGCATGGTTGATTTGGGTCAAGAGCACAATGGGCGTGTGCCCATACATAATGAGATATAGATTTTTCATTGAGGAAACAAAAGGCTCAACATAGTAGCAAAGAGAATAATCCAAGTTGGACTAGACACCTCCAAAGGCATCAAAAGACTTGAAAGGACCATTGGAGAAAATTATTGAATGATGACTTAAATTTTATCACTCTTTTAATGGACATTTGAAATCAAACTTGATTATTAACATATCCTACTTTTTTGTTAAGGCAAAGGCATAAAGCACTATAAATGCTATAAGGAGCTAATTTGATAAATCTCTTTCAAATATGTCCATTATGTATGTGTCATTGAACACCGAGGATGATGTTCCCCCAAGGAAGAGGGGTTTTAATAGCAAAATTTCTCATCCTTATGTACACAATGTAAATACTTCTATAAATAAAAAAGGGTGAGAGACAAACATGAATTCTAGAGCTGAAGAGGATGCTTACTTCAGATAGTCAAGGTTTCCTTATGAAGGAAAGATAAACTTGGTTTTCCTTAATGAATTAGTTTTCTGGAGTTAATGGGACTATAAGAGAAGTATGCAGACCATGCTACCTTGGAGAACTCACAAGTCATGTAGGACAAGAATTAATGAAGTGGATTGTGCTAGCAACTAAGATAGTGGCAGTCAACCACTACAAAGGAGGAAAAAAGAATGTAGTTCGGCCCCATTAGGGTACAGACATGGAGACAAATAGATACTCATCCATCAAGGCATTTAGGAGGCACAATAGGAGAGAATAGAAGAAGTGGAAAAACTTATACTTAGTAGGATTTTAGGGAACATTTAGAATCCATGATTTCGGGTAAAATGATGGTGCCTTAGGGCACTAGTGTGCTACAATTCTATTCTGGAAAGAGATAGAAAAATCCATGGTTCATGGTTCATTCATTGGTAGTGTTTCATATCCTAATAAAGACCCTCAGACTCTAAAGTTTGGCTCATGAGTCACAAATGTAAGTTAGCCTGGATGTAGATGTCTACAATTGGGTGGAGAGTTATAATCCCACTCTCAGTTGCAATATTCTCGCATTTTCAAGGATAAGTTCTCTTATGTTTGTGATTCATAAAAAAACATGTTTCATTCCTTGTTTAAATGATGTTATTGTTGTAGGAGGCATGTCTGCATTATTATTATCTACAAGAATCACTAATGTGTTGTGTTAATGCTTAAAAGAGCTGAGGTAGTGCATCATAATAATCATTAAACATTAATTTGTTGGCATGATTACTTCCTCTTATTGAAGAATGTTGGCTATGTGGATCACATGTTTGCAATTAATTATTGTGTTATAACAGACTAATTTGGGGAACTTCCACTTCCTCCCTTATTGACCCATGTGCGGGTCTCTGCTAAGTCTTGGTAGTGTAGACACTCATATTGGGTCAACACATTCATTTTATTCATATATCAATTACATGGATCTATATTTTATGTTGTGTAAGGCATGGACTCATTAGGTATAGCTAACCAAATTGATATTCCTCCACATTACACAATATTTTAGTTCTACTATGCATTGGTTGCTATGAACCTCATAGGGTTGAGGGTCATATCTATTGCCATGTTTCTGTTTGTAACAATGTAAAATTTGAAATGACAATTGTAAACTCAAATCAAGAACTCTAGCCAAAAATCCCTGAAAAAACATGAAAGACATCCCAAAAATGAAAAGTGTGTATTTTGGAACAATGTTTCATTTTTTTAGGGTTAATTTTCAACATATTTTAAAAATTGCAGTAAAACCATTTTTTTGTGAAAAATAATTGAATAAAACACACAAATATTGTTGGTAGTTGATGAACCGATTGAATCTTTATTATATATGTAATTACGCAATCCCCGAACCAATAAGTCACTTAGGGTGTTAATGCTCACCCGACCATAGATAGGGTGAGGGAAGCTCAAGGCTGTGGTAGATAAGAAAGCATCTTGATTAGACACGTAATTACGTATATAATGAATGACTTGAAGACTTGCTTGTCCTGATCAACCCTCTCATTTTGAATTGAGGGATATATCGGTGGATATAGAATTTCATCAGTCAGGCGGGGCCAGGTATGGAAGGAAGAGCTACACTCCTCGCGAAGGTCCTATACGACTCAAGCTCGTACAAACGATGGGAAGGGATAGTGACTCCTCATAAGAAAGGTCATAATTTGATAAAAAATTTATTTTCCAGGTACAATTTCAACATTATTTAGTAATGGCATTAAAGATAAAATAATGGGATCTAAAACACACTAAAATGCCAACAATTTTCATCCATGTTGTTAAACATATAATAACATGACACTAAAAATCGCTAAAATTGTAATTGTTTTCAACCATAGCATTAAAGATAAAAATAAATTTGACAATTTTTCAACCATAGAATTAAAAACTTTATGTTTCAACATATTTCAACCATAAAATTATGAATAATTTATATGACTAAATTAATCAAAATATCAATACTTGTAGATTGAATGAAACAGAAATTATTTCTCTAAGTTATTGTTGCATTGTGGATATTGTAAACAAAAAAATTCATCATAATTAAAATGTATAATCCAACAAACATCAAAATGACTCTTAACGTCGTGTAAAATCATATGGAGATTAAAATATTTATTTCAATTTACCATGCAAACATCATTTATATAAATTGTCTTAGACACATTTTAAAAAACACTCATATGTTCTTTCACACCAGCATAATTCACATCTTCAGATGAATGACTGGATGCATATGAAGATGTTCCATTTTCTTCTCTTTCATCAACTAGTGCCCCATCTCAGTTAACATTCATGCCCACAATTTCAGGTTTCAAAATTCTTCTATATCTACGACTCGGTTCAAAAAACTCTCATCTCAACATTGTTTCTTCTAGTAGCCACCTCTTACAAACCTCTATCACCCTGAAGTAAAGAGTTCCTCTCTTTGTTAAATTGAAATCATAAATAATTATGTCAACATCCTCCAATTTTAAGAGGTTTGTGTGGAGACGATTGTATTTATACCATTTCTTTTTCTCTTTCTGCCAATTTCTTTTATCAACTACCATCTATGGCTTGTACACAGCATTGAATGGGTGTGTATTTGTCGCATTCCAATGTAATTCAATACCTACAACATCTTCATTTTATGTAAGGACCTTTATAATCTTGGAAACCCAGAACGGATAGCCAGATGCATCTTCATCTACCAACACTGCGATCACGCAACCCTCCTTAATATCTTGTACTAAACCCCAATAAAATTCTTCAATGGCTTCACATTGTGCATGAGATATTCTAGAACCAATATATATTTCTCTTTCTTCTACCTTTGAATATTTAAAAATACCTTGAGATTTTTGTTGTTCAAAAATGTTTCTTTCCTAATGTTCATTTGACACATTTTGTGGCTAACTAAATGGAGTCTTCAAAATTGTATCTTCATTTCTTGATCCTGAAATGATATCACTTCGATTATTGAAAAAAACTCCCACCAAACTTAATCAACAACATCAATGTAATCATATGTATATCTAATAGATTTATGAGTTTCTTCCAAGCATTCAAAATAATTTATATCTCTCTTCTACCTTCATGCATTATGAACTTCAACAACTGATTGTAATAACAATATATTTTATGCAAATATTAGATGATCTACAACGAACTTAAAAAATTTGAAACCTGATAATGGTGACAATTCTGCAGTAGTTGAATACTTCTTGCCCTATATTAGTGTTTTCCCATCAATTTTTTTGATACAAAATTGATGTTGGAATATAATGTCATTAAGTTGTTCAATGCATTTCTCCTCACCATGTGATCCCTGAATAAGCCTTTGCATGTCAACAATTTCCTCCAACACATGAAAAATAGGCTCTGACATGTATGGTTTTTGTTGGGTGTAGTATAGGGCATATTAATGGACCAACATTTAATTGTCAATCCAAGAGTTCATGAACTTTGAGGCACATCACTAGAAATGCTAGAGAGAGCCCCCAACAACTTACAAATCAAATTCTAGTTTAGCTTATGCATCAATATCAATAAATGAAATTTAATCTTGAACTTCAAAGGAAACTTCAGAAAGCATAGACACAAATCTAGACAGTTGGAAACAAACCTCAATATAACCTTTGGAAAATAAAAGATAAACCTATACGATTTGAAATTGCAAAAGGAAATCCTAATTATTGGCAGATAGAAGGTAAATCCTAGCTACTATTTAATTGGAAACCAAGCAAATGCCTGAACAACATTAAAAAGGAAGATTGTAAATGTTGAAAGAAATTCAAGATAAATTCACACCATTCTCCATGTAAAGCATGACTTTAATTTGTACTAATTCTATCTAGACTTCTGTGTAACAAAATCCTTCAAGAAATTAAGATTTGGTTTACTAAAAGCATCATCAATTATTAATATGTTCACTGTGTAAGCATATTGTGTGGACAAGGTCAAAATAGAAAAACACTCTCACTCTCTTTGTATGAGTTTGAATAAACAAATTCCTTGCAAATGATATTGTGGAAGAAAATCTTTGCTTATGGGAATAAAGGAAGAAAGCAAATGACTGCTAGAACCATGACCTTCCAACTTTAAGTATGATATAGATTTCATCCATCCATAAATGCTCTCAACCATGATTATAAATGATCAATAACAAAAATATGAGACCTTTGTCCCTAATGCATTGAACAAATAGATATGCAGCTTCAGAGTTGTTTAGAATTCAATGCATCGATTCTCAATCCATATATATTTACTCTAGATCACAACCATTCCAATTAAAGTGAAATCAAAAGATAGGAATAATTCTTGTATTTATGGAATATGAGGTCTCAGGTTCCTATCATATCTAAACCAATTGTGGAAGTCCAAGAGATTAATATTACATAATCAAAAATAGTAGAGGAAAAATCTCATATAACAAGGCATTTGGAATTTGAACAACTTTGATAGAAATCACATACCCTATGCACTATCATGCAATTAAGAAATAGACAGATTGATATTTAGCAAAAGGTTCATGACATGAAGTTGTGAAATTAAGATCAAGTAATAGAGTCTCAAGATGCCGACCAACATAATCAACACAATCCATAGAAGGAAAGATACACCAACTTGAAAGAAATGATTTGTAGTCAACCAAGCATTTTCTATAAAAATTCATTTTGTTCACAAAAGAAATCTTCCCAGCATTATGTTCAAAGCATGACATCAATCAAGAAAGACTAATAAGAAAAATGTTTTGAAAAGAAAATCTCCTGATCTAGTTGTACGCACATCGTTCACACAGTAAATGAAAAATTCAATATACTCACTCAACGAATCATAACATATCCTAATCTCATCAAATTAGGGTGGTGTTGAGCTAGTTCGGCGGCCAACCTAGCCAAAACGCACCCTCTATTAACAATTTAGTTCACACAAAGATTCTAATCATAAAATGTATAAAATAATTAAACATAACCTAACATGAAGTGCTTCGATCAACATTTGAAATCTTAGTGTTTACATGGTGCAGGCAAATATTAGACTTCAGAAAATAGAGGGATCAATCTGTAGATTGACTATAGTCTTGTAATGTTACATTGGGACCATGTCCTCTCTCCCTTGGATCCATTCCATCTTCCACTTTCTATATATATTTGTGTTACAAATTGGGATATTAACAAGCCCAATCGAATACGGAAGGAACATATTACAAATCGTAACAATTTTCCATGGATAAAAGTTGGATCTAGTTATGGTGCAACTAAATGTCAAATACAGGAGATGAATCGCGTACATGAGGGACTATTTTGGTAACTATAACCTCTTTTCTCGGTGTACGACTTGTGGTGAAAACTAAGTGCGATGCTCACCAACAAGCATTTCCCAAAATATCCTCGAACTGATATTCAAACTGCTAGGTAAGTAATGTCCTCCAAATGTGACTAATTGAAGTAGTCTACACATTCTTTGACTCTCGTGTAGGATCTTGATACATGGTGAAAGAAACAGACAACCTTATAATAAACTAGTGCAGGAATTCTCATGAGAGCAGGAATTTGATGTGTGGTGTAGGAATCAGGGAAAGTACTGCAAGAATCCTCATGAGTGCAGGAATCCCAATCGGTATAGTAATATGATGCATAGTATAAGGATGTGAGTGTAGGATCAAACCTTGTTCGAAAATGCTTAAAAATGTAATCAACTAAGTTTACACCTTAAAACACACAAACTATTATTAATGACACTTTTAATGTTTAAATCTCATTAAAACAAAGGAATCATAACAGATAGTAAATAATTACTTTATTGTGTCCAAGAATGCACAAAACCACAACAATAACCATTCAAAGTAAACCAAAGGATGAGGGATTTCTGAGTAAAAGTTGATATAAAGTAAGACAAAACAGAGGCCCCACATCCCCCCATGCTAATCATCTTGCATGTCCTCATGAAAGAAAATAAATTGTTGTACTATTTCTCCCTTGCAAAAGAATATATTAAAACATCTATGGATGACCTCTACACAAGTAATAGTCTTCCCGCAACTCTGTGCAATCAACATTTCCTTTGCTAGATAGAGCTTGTTCTAAAAAATTGATTGTCTGCTTGGATCTTTATTTATCAAGGCTGATTTCAAGAGAGTCTAACACAAGGGCTACCATAGGAATAGTAAATTGCAAGGATGGTGTTATTATTGAATAAAATAGCTAGCTATTAAAATTTCCACAAGTATCTCAGGGGAAACCTTGATTAGAATATTTGCTTTAATATCCTCATTGCAAATATAAGTAACATGATTTGAAATCTATGGTGTTAATAATAGACAAAATACTACCTTCCGACAATGACCATGTTACCATTATCCAACATATAGTTGAAGCTGCTCTCATCCAGAAAAAGTGAATGACTTCCATACAAATAAATTATTCCAAAAGATAAATCCAAATCATAATGCCTAAAGGATATTAAATCCATTCTCAGAGGGATATGATAATGAGTTTAGGAAAAGACAAAAATGACCAAGTAAATCATAGTTTAAAATGACAACTTTAATACCACAAGCATGGCCTTGCTAGCAGCAGTCGTCTATAGCCTCAACATGGATGCCTTTTAACCCCACTAAATGTCTATGTCATGTCTATTAGATATTGATTTAGATTCAATTGAAAGAATTTAGATTTGTTTATAAATTAATTGAATTCCACTATCATGGATTTGTAAGAAACTAACGACAGTCTTAATCAATGGTTGTCATTGATGTCAACCGAAATAGCAACAGCGGCTACCCCGATCTTGCATGGGAATTTTGACTTGAAAACTTACTCTATTATGAGTTAGGGATCTTCTATATGGATCCTACTTGTCGAGATGTTTCCTCTGATATATGGCACACCACATAATTCTTCATGGTTTGAGAGGTATTCATGTTTGAAGTTAGTAACACGAGTTAGTGGGCTAAAACATTATGGGGTTGTGTGATGGCACTCATAAATGGGTTTGGTAATTGAATAGTCAATAATTAATAATGTCTTTTTTTCTCTTAAAATCCCTCCAATGTTCACTTGTTGAGGACCCTCTCAAATCAAGACATTCCTATAAATAGTGACCCTCATATCCTCCTCTAGTAGGGATTTTGTGGCTTCAAACAGGTCATCGTGGAATTTTCCCTATACCTTTTTTCTTTTTTCTGTGAAGCTTTCGAAGCTGAAATTAAAACCTGTTTGCACCGCAATCGTGATGAACGATGTGACCAAATTTGAGATCTTGGTTTGCCATATTTTCATATATATGATCTAAGGACATTAGGACTTTTGCAGGCTCCCGAATTCCATGTCAAACAAGTGACGTTGGGAAAATTGCCATAACTATCTCTTTGAGCATTGGATTCAAATTTCATAAATAACGATCGAACAAGGACAAATTTTAGTTTCTTGGGTATCACGTTTAGGGCTGAAGGTTACAACAGTGATACATGGAACTTTGTACAAGTCTTCTCTACCGAACGAGTCTATAATCCGGTCATCGTGGGAGATTGGGAGTAATGCTTTCTAGGAGAATCCAATCTTGATCAGACCTATGGGGTTGGAAATAGGACTTAGAGGGCTACTACATGATCAAATTGAAGACCCTGGAGATCCGCAATTACATAGCTACAACAAATTCAATATTGAGCTCCTAGAAGGAAAGAAAAAGAATGCATTCAAGGATCATTCCAGTAAGGACCACACATCAATAGTCAAGGGTGAATTCCCCTACAACAAGGTATGTATGATTAGTGTTTAAATTTTAATTTTGAGTATCATCTGTGACATAATTTTTGTAGGAAAATGTAATTATATGAAGGGTCTCAGTTATATCTCTATGTCTCAATATGGCATAGTTAGTTTTGATACCACATTTTGGATGTCCTACTCTCAGTACTACACATTTGATGCTACACCAAGTATGCTAAATATATATGATGTTGTAAGTTCACGTTACTTGTCTTGTCATAGTTAATGGAATGGTCTCTATTGTTGTAGTTAGAACTTGGTCCATCACAAGTCTAGGGTTTATCTTCAGTTTTTACTGTATATATCTTTAGGTCATTTTTGGATATAGTCTTGCATAGAGTCAAAGCCTATATCAAGATTGGGAGTCTTTATCTACTGCTAGAACAAGTCAACAACAAAATAGACAAGCACACTTTGGGTAGGCATTGTAATTTTAATTTTAATTTATTACTTATTATGCACTTACATGTGTTTTGTAGGTAGAGGTAAGTTGAAGGGTATTTTGTTTTGTTTTGGGATTTGTTTCGCCAAGAAATTTTACATGCAAGTAGAAGAAGATTCAGGTACACCATCAAGCAAGAATTCAAGAGTAGAAGTATCAAATCAAAGGAAGCATTGTAGCTGGACATCCTTGTAGACATGACAACCATCTAGATATTGTGAAGTATTGTTAAGGCCAAGAGTCATCATTGTAAAGTTGTAAAAAAGTCATTTAAAAAAGAGTCATCATTGTAAAGTTGTAAATGAGTCATCATTTTAAATATTGCAAAAGAGTCATTTGTGAAAAGAGTCATTCTGCCTAGAGTTGAAGAGACAATGTTGGGAGGTATAAGAGTCACTATTGGGATGATTTCATGGTTGGGTTTCAGGTCATAGAGTGATTGGGTATTTGGTCAAGTAAACAAAAATCATTGTACATCTTATTGTATCGTGGATTTCTTTCTCTCGTTTGGGAACCCACAGTCTTGTCTTATTTCAGTCATTATAGGGTGGCAGGGACGTGTTAGGTAGGTGTATGAAGTGGGCTATAGGTTGGGGCCGGTGATAGGGCAAGTTGTGTCTCGCTAGGGCATTGGGGCATCCATTCAGTTGATTAATGAAGAAACCAGAGCGTTGGGGTTTCCTTCTAGTGGGAGCTGGAGAAGAATTCTTTTCTAGAATTATAGGAAGTTGTTGCTTTCATTTCAGTTCGAGATGAAGATTAAAGAATTTATTAGAAAAATGTTTGGTGGTTTTTGACCCGGAGGGGGTTTTCCATCTAAAATCATTATGCCTAGTGTGTTATTTTATTTAATGTTATCACTACATAAACACTAATAATAATTGAAGTTTAAATAATGCTCTGAAAAGATTTAAAAGTGCTAATTTCTAAGGAATACTAATTCACCCTCCCCCACCTCAGTATTTCCAACAATTGGTATCAAAGCTTGGTTCCTTCAATAAAATTCTAAAACCTAGAAGGATATCATGGAGTATACTGAGAATATATTTCCTTTCTTGAATGGAAATAACTATCAACTTTGGAGTGGAAAAATGTAGGTTCATTTGTTGTCACAAGGATACGAAGTATGGGAAATCATTGACAAAGGCTTCAATCTGACCCAAGATGAGCAAGGTAAGAAAAATATGGTATATGATGCAAAGGCTAAAGATATTATTATCAATGGGCTTATTGAATCTGTTTATATTAAGGTATTGAGTTGCAAAAATGCTAAAGAGGCATGGGGCAATCTTGAAAATATATATGTAGGTGACTCAAAGGTGAAAGAAGCAAAGGTTCAAATTTTCAGGGAAAAATTTGAGCAACTCAAAATGAGGGAAGATGAAGATATTGCTGCAAACTTTAAATGTGTTGATGAAACAAAAAATACATTGGAAGGTTTGAGAGAACCCATTTAAACAAAAATTGTTGTCCGAAAGATCCTCAGAACCTTGCTAGCAATATTTAACCCTAAGGTATCTGTCTTGGAAGATAGATCGAATCTGACCAATCTTAGCACGGATGAATTTCATGGAATTCTTATGGCATATGAAATGAGGATTGAAGAAGAGGATGGCACATCTAGTTTAGAAACAACATTTTCCGCATCTAAGAAGAACGGTAAAGAGAAGTAGACTCCGAAAGGAAAAAATTACAATTGTAAGGATGAGGAAAAGGAAGAAGATGAAGAAGAATTCTCAGATAAATAATTTTCGTACTTCACGCAGAAAAAGAGAATAGCTATGGGAAAATTCAAAGGTAAAATTCCATTAATATGTTTTGATTGTGGTAAGGTTGGTAATTTTGTAGCCAAATGTCCCCACAAAAATGAGGGTGTTACGAAAGGGAATAAAAGTCCTAAGAAGTTCAACAAGAAAGGCAAGAATAAATGGTTTAAGAATTTTTTTTTCACCAAATAAGATAGTTCCTCATCTGAAGAAAACAATGATAACAAAGAATAATTCAACAGAAGAGTAATTCAACAGAAGAGTAATTCAACAGAAGAGTATTGTTTATGGAAAAGCACAATAAGAAAGAGGCACATGACAAGAAGGAGACGAAGAAGAAGAAATGACTGATGTTGAATTTCAAAACGAATTGATGAGGGTTATCAAAGAGCTCAAAGCCGAGAAGAAGCATGTCAACACTCTTGAATATGAATTGAAGATAGAAAGAGAACATGACCTCAACCGTAAAATCAAGGTTGAAAAATGTAAGTGAATTGAAGAATCTCTTAGGAAAGAATTAAAGGAAAACACCAAGGAAAGAGAATAATTGGAAGTTGAAATAGTTGCTCTACGAAAGGAGGTAAAACATGGAAAAACTTTTCAAAAATATGCCAATAGTTCAATTACTTTGGATGAACTCATCAGCAACCAACGATCATGTGACAATATTGGTCTTGGTTACAAAGAAAAAATTGAAAAGAAGTCAATTTCTTGTATGACAATTAAAGAAGATGGATATGCAAAATCTACCAAGCAGATAGATCACTCAGCTAAATCAAGAGATCAAGAATCGCAGGAAGAACCTTGGAAGACAATTCCTCGAAGAATATTTCCTCCTAGGTACCAACCTATCTTTTATGGTCATTGTTATTCATCTGGAAGGTTTGGACATAGAGCTACAAAATATCACATGTATGCTTGGAATGAATATAATTCTAGGAGATCCTTTAGAAATGGATATTCTAGAATTCAGCATAATATCAACAAATTTGATCATTTGAGAGATGATGTCGAATGTTACAAATGTAACAATTTTAGACATATGGCTAGCGATTGTGAAGTTCTAGATAGGTACAACTATTATTGGCAATACCCTAGAAGAAAATTTGTAGGATCATTAGATAGACACCAAACAAAATATTCTATGAATAACATCAAATGTTAAAAATGTCGTAACCATGGACACATAACTCGTAATTACAAATACAAGATGGAATCAACCATGAAGGAAACAATTGATGATGATAATAATAAGGTTTGGAAAGGAAAACGGGGACAGGATGAACAAGTACAAGATGAGAAAGAAAAACAAGAAGGAAATAAGGTCCCAATAGTTATGCTTTCACGATTCGTAATAGATTTTGAGGAATCTGCACTTTCTTTGGTTAATGACTTGAGTCAAGATGGTAAGTTAAATGATAAACTATTCTGAACAATTCAGCATATTGACTCCCAAAAATTTGAAGATTAGGAGTCTATGAAACAATATATAACACAAGTCTAATATTAACAAACATGTAGTTTGAACAAGATGGAATTTTTATTACATGTTCAGGGGGAGAAGAATAGTTGAGGTATTATATATTCAAGAAAGGAAGAACTGACAAACAATCTCTATGTGAAATTGGATCAAGAAAACCTAACGATTATCAAGATATCTCAGTGGGATAAAGGAATATTCATATATCAAATCAAGTACATCAAGGAGATTCTCATGAAATTCAAGATCGAAGATTGCAAGCCTATCCTTAATCGCATGGTAATAGGTTACAATACTATTCATCAACGGATGTGGACCATAGGTTGTATAGGTCCATGATTGGTAGTCTCTTATATGTGATAGCCTCCCGACTGGATGTGATGCAGGCAGTTGGACAAGTAGCATGATTCCAAGCAGCACCAAAAGAATCTCATATCATTGTCATCAAAAGAATTCTTCGATATCTTAAGGGCACAGTGGAATATGGTCTCTAGTATCCCAAAGGAAATGATCTGGTCATCCAAGCTTATACAGATGCAGATTGGGTAGGAAGTGTTGATGATCGTAAGAGTACCAGTGGAGCAACATTCTACCTAGGTTGTTTCCTTGTCTCATGGTTAAGTAAAAAACAGTCTTCAATCTCGTTATCCAAAGCAGAAGTAGAATACATCGCGATAGCAGCTTGTTTTACTCAATTTGTCTGGATGAGGCAAACCTTGCAAGATTTTCAAGTTATGTTTGATGAGCCTCTTCCCATATTCTACAATAACATCAATGCCATCAGTATCTCCAAAAATCGTGTGATTCATTCCAAAAAAAATCACATTCTGATAAAATATCATTTCATTAGAGAGAAGGTCGCCAAAAGAATATGAAGCTTGAATATGTTGGCACAAAGGAACAAATTGTTGACATCTTTAACAAACCGTTACTTGTGAAGCATTTGAGTATCTTCGCCAAAATATTGGGATTCTCCTAAGTTCTCATTAGAATATTTCTCTTATCTAACTAAGTAGAAAGGGGGAGTGGAGGTGTATACAGTTCCGCAAGATGACAACTGGTTAGGGGGAGTTACCCTTTTCCATTGATGAAAAAGGGGGAGAGAAGGCAGTAGGAATAGGTGTCATGATCGTAGGGGGAGTACTTTTGATTCCATCGATGCCAAAGGTGGAGACTGTTCATGAGTGGTTGTCATTGATGTCAACCCAAGTAGTACCAGGGGCTACCCCAATATTGCATGGGAATTTTGACTTGACAACTTGCTCTGTTATGAGTCAAGGATATTTTAAATGGATTCCACTCATCGAGATATTTCCATTGATATATGGCACACCACATAATTCTTCATAGTTTGAGAGATATTCATGTTTGAAGTTAGTAACCCTAGTCAATGAGCTAAAACCCAATGGGGTTGTGGCATGGCACTCATAATTGGTTGTGGTAATTGAATAGTCAATAATTAATAATGCTTTTTTTGCTCCTAGACTCCCTCCAATGTTCACTTATTGAGGACCCTCTCAACTGAAGACATTCATATAAATAGTGACCCTCATATCCTCCTCTAGTAGGGATTTTGTGGCTTCAAACATGTCATCATGGAATTTTCCCTATAAATTTTTTTTTTCTGCAAAGATTGTGATGCTAAAATTAAAACCCATTTGATACAAAATCGTGATTAGCATCATGACCAAATTTCCGATCTTTTTTCGCTATATTTGCACAGATATGATCTTCGACAATTAGCGTTTTTGCAGGCTCCTGAATTCCATGTAAAACAAGTGACGGGAAAATCGTCATAACTTTCTCTTTGAGAATTGGATTCAAATTTCATAAATATTTATAGCAATAGGATGGACTATATTTAGTTGGGTATCCTTTTCAAGGCTAAAGATCGCAACAGGGATATGTGGCACTTCATACAAGTTTTCTCTATTGAACCAGTCTATAATCATGCCATCGTGGGAAATTGGGCATAACTCTTTCTTGAAGAATCCAATCTTAATCAAATCCATGGGGTTGGAAGGAGCACTCATAGGGCTGTGAGAAGAAGACATTTCAAACCCTAGAGATTTGAAATTACATATATACAAAAGATTCAATATCAAGCTCCTAGAAGACAAGAAAAAGCATGCATTCAAGGATCATTGCAGTAAGGACCACATATCAAAAATCAAGGGTAAATTATCCTATAGCAAGGTATGTATGTTTAGTGCTTACATTTGAATTTTGAGTATCATCTCTAACATGTGTTTTTGTAGGATAGTGTAAGTACATACAGGGTCTCAATTATATCTTTATGTCTCTATATGTCACAGTTAGTTTTGATACCACATTTTGGATGTCCTATTCTTGATACTACACATTTGATGCTACTCAAAGTCTATTAAATCTATATGATGTTGTAAGTTCATGTTACTTGTTTTGTAATAGTTGATGGAATGGTATTTCTTGTTGTACTTAGAAATTGGTTCATCACAAGTCTAGGATCTGTCATCATTTTTATTATATATATCTTTAGGTCAATTTTGGATAAAGTCTTGCATAGAGTCCAGGACTATAACAAGAGTGGGAGTCTTTCTCTACTGTTGTAACAAGTCAACAACAAAAGTGACAAGAAAAATTCAGGTACGCATTGTAATTTTAATTTTAATTTATTCATTATTATTCACTTACATGTGTTTTGGAGGAAGAGGTAAGTTGAAGGGCATTTTGTTTTGTTTTTGGATTGGTTTCACTAAGAAAATTTTACATGCAGGTAGAAGAAGATTCAAGTACAACATCAAGCAAGAATTCAAGAGTAGAATCAAATCAAAGGAAGCATTGTAGTACGATATCCTTGAAGACATGATAGTTACCCAGGTGACATGAAGTATTGTTAAGGCCAAGAGTCATCATTGTGAAGTTGTAAAAGAGTCATCATCGTAAACGAGTCATCATTGTAAAGTTGTAAAATAGTCATTTGTGAAAGAGTCATCATTGTAAAGATTGTAAAAGAGACATTTGTGAAAGATTCATTATGCCTAGAGTCAAAGAGGTAGTGTTGGGGGGTATAGGAGTCACTGTTGGGATGATGTCATGGTTAGGTTGTAGGCCATATAATGATTGGGTATTTTGTCAAGTACACAAAAAGTATTGTACATCTTATTGTATCGTGGATTGTTGTCCCTAGTTTGGGAATCCATAGTCATGTCTTATTTTAGTCATTATAGGGCATCAGGGAGGTGCTACGTAGCTGTATGAAGTGGCCTACCGGTTGGTTCCTGTGAACGCTTCAGGGTGGTAGGGCAGTGCTAAGGCCAGTTGTGGCTTACTAGCATATTGGGGCATCCATTCAGTTGATTACTGAAGAAACTAGGGCATTGGGGAATCCTTCGAGTGGGAGCTATAGAAGAATGATTTTCTAGAATTCTAGGAAGTTGTTGCTTTGATTTTAGTTGGTGCTGACTATTAAAGAATTTATTAGAAACGTTTCAGTGGTTTTTGACCCAGAGGGGGTTTTCCACCTAAAATTATTGTTCCTAATGTGTTCTTTTATTTACTCTTATTACTCAATAAACATTAATAATAATTGAAGATTAACTCATGCTCTGAAAATATTTAAAAGTGCTAATTTCTAAGGAATAATGATTCACCTCCCCTCTCAGTATTTCCAACATGACTACACCATTCACAAGAACTAACAAGAACGAGCAAGTAGACTTTTGATGAGAGTTCTTGTATTCCAAATTTTTAACTAAAATCCATCACCCTAGTTTGGTGAACAATAGGAGTATTGACATTCTCATTAGGACCCATAATCATGGTAGGTTGGCTCGCAATGAGAACTCCAATCCCTCAATTAGTTTGTTTATGAAAAAAATTCTGATTATGATTAACCTCGAATAAGTTACTTAATATGTATGGAGGAAAATCAGCTTCTTAAGAGCACATGATGGTGTGAACATTTTTTAATTACTAATATTTAGTACTTGGTTTGGCTACCCTAATGACTCATTTTAAAGAAAGCATCTGAGATAATGGCTGAAATATTCCTCAAGTTAATCATGCCAGGGTTTTTATGAGAGCTTGTTAGGGTTTTATGGGAGTGGTCCACCATAGGAGGATTTTCATCAATACCTTCGAAGAGAAACTGGAAAATATGTCTTGGATGATAGTTTGTTAAAGTAAATAGGTCAGAAGTAGGTTTTTACTCTTATGAATGGAGAGTATTAAACATAACTATAACAATACCCATAACTGACCCAATGAATAATATTTTTCAATAATCAAAGTCACATTATAAAATATGTGGTATTAAGAATGCATTGCTTCTAACAAGTCTTACCAAAAGAGTGCTTAATGATAGGAATTTCAATAGTTGTGACTTAGGAATTGCGGTTTCAAGAGTGTTGTTATAACTATTTCAAATGAAATTTTTATTCATTACTCTTGTACTACCCTACCCTAATTTAGAGACAAGAAGATCTCATTCAAGTGTAAGAGTACTTCCAATGCAGCCATGTGCGTCACATAATGCTAAATATACTCACACCCAATTTTAAAGAATAAACTTCAACACATATCATAGTATGAGAAACCATTTACTTTGATTGATATGGTACAAAGAGCAGTTGAATGATGAGGGAATAAGGTGTGCTAAGGATTGCTTGAAACCAAGATTCAATAAGAGCCACAGATTTATAATTCTAAAACTTGTACAAATCTTCCACAACCTGAGGATAACTCTCTTGGAGGCATGAAGAATATGGTGAAAGACAAAAGAAAATCCCCTCAAATTCAGGCTCAAATATTTTCTTTTGAAATTGATAAGAATGGTTGAGGGAGATTCTAGGTTTTTAGTTTCAACAACAATTTTAGAACATGTTCCAATTGAATATTTCTCCTCCAATGGTATTTGAATTAAATATTCTTGGAGTGAATGTTCTATACTGATATGAGATGTTTTTAAACTCACCCCTTCCCCCAACCTTGAAGATATATCATTATGCTCAATAAGGGAGTCAACAAGAATAATAAGTGTTTTAAATTGTTGTGAAACCTATTGGTTTGGATTAGGGGGGTTATGGTTTGGTATAAGGTTTGGGTTAAGGCTTGGATTATGCATCGTATCAGGATTAGAATTTGCATTAGGATTTGGACTACAATTAGGTTTATGGTTGGAATTAGGGTTAGGTCTATGGTTTGAATTAGGGATAGGTATAGGGTTTGGATTAGGGCTAGGTATCGGATTTGGATTAAGGTATGGCCTATGGTTAGGTCTAGAGTTTGGGTTTGAGTATGGGCTAAGGTATGGATTAGGGTAAGGTTGCGCAGGTAGTTGTGACCATAGAGGAGGATAACTTACTGGTGCATTGGGAAAAATTTGTGGTTGTTGTTGGTGCTCATGTAATTTTATTTTCATGGGAGATTGACCTAGAGAGAAGGTTCCAAACCATCCTTGAGGTCAGGGGGATATTTGACTCAAGGATGAGGTCCAAGGAGAGGGAATCTGCCACCATCAAGTAAGGTATTCTATTAGAGGAAAACTGAAATTTTTCCGTGAAGTTGTAGGATTATAAACATGTTGAGGAACTCGCTCAACAAAATAAGCATTACTCAAAGTATTAAATGATGACAAGGTTTGACTTATACATGGAAATCGATTTGATTCCTTATGTGATTTCCTAAGTAGCTTTAGTAATCCTAGAAGTGATGGGAAATTTTCTATGGCATGAGCCTCTTCACAAATTCTACAAGTTTTTGGTATACTAAGTGGACACTTTCCAAGGAAGTGCTTCTTCATATAGTTGGCACAATAGATCAATAGTGGTTCATCATCAACTTTTTGTGCTTCTTCCAAATCATCAAATGTTGATATAAAAAATCTAATAATATTATTTTTATGTTTAAGAAAAATACTAAAATTTTCACTTGTGAGTTCTTCATTTGATGATTTATATGTCTTTGTAGCAACATCAAAACTCCTCATTGAATGATTCCTCAAAATACGATTTTCCCATTCTCAACAAGCCAACTCGTATATTCCATGAGCATAGTGGTAATGTGTATCTATAGTGGGTGTTGGGAACAGGATCCCCCAAGGACAGTTTTTGGGCTAAAAGCCCATGTTTTGGGTCGAATTTTGTAATAAAATAATAAAGTCTCCACATTTTGTGGTCGTGGAGCACGAAGGTGTCATGAGTCATAAAGGATTGTCTTCCCTTATTTTTGTAAGGTAAAGTTGGTTGTAAAAGATATACCCATGGTCTGCAGACCATGGGATTGTATAAAAAGAGCTAAGCTCTAAGTAGTTGAAGAAAAGTCATGAGTCATGAGTCAGATAATGATACCTTTGAAGTAAGAATTCTAAGTTTCAAGTCGTAGTGTAAGTAGACGCTCTGCAATTGAGTGCGTAGAGGCCTAGGATAGAAGTTGGCAGCCGAGTGCGCAGAATCCTGCAACTTTGTGCACATGGTGGAGTGAGTCTGTAATCACTTGAAGATATCAATAAAGAGAAGTATTTTGTAGATTTTGTGTCTTTGTTTTGGTTAATGCATCTTGTTGTGTTGTGTATGAATTTAATTTATAATGCTTATATGATGCGTGAATGTATGTAATTACATTGGTTAAGTGAACGTAAGTAAGAACATCTATTTATGTGATTCTAACTATGATTTTCTAATAAGATAAGTAAGACACTTACACTAGTTTTGGAATCTACACAGTACACTGCCCTAGTAGTGCGAAAGTGCTTGAGCCACAGGTTAGGGTTTCACGAAGGTTAATCGTACCTTTTCACGGAGGTACTGAAGGGTGGAATAGAGGGCTAGTCTAGCAAGGCCTAGAGAAAAGTGACCTGCACAAAAGAAGGAATAGAAGGAATAAACCGACATCACAATCATATTAGGGTGTAGAAACTTGGTTCCAGCATCCCCACCATACTGCTTTGGGTGATACTTCGTTCCACGCTCCACGGGCTAATGCTGAAAGGCCAGTAGTGTAGGGATTTGTTTGGCTAATTAACGTTGAACCTGGGTCAGGCCCACACAAGACAACAAATGGTTCCATTGCTGAGACTGGAATCTTCATAAGAGATGTGTGATGTTGCATCACTGGAATCCAACTAAGAAAGAGATCGGAGATTGGTTGGATAGGAAGATCCACGAATTCGGGACGCAAGAGAAGAGAAACCCCCTGACCAACAAAGGAATAGTGGCTAGACATGTACCTATATACAGAGATCAATGAGATCTTCTTTTGTTCCTTCCTGGTTGAGCTATACGAGTGGATCATGAAGCTAGTAGATAAAAAAGGAAGGTGGAAACTTGACGGTCCTATTGTTCGGACCTCGAAGCTAGTATAGAAATTAGAAGCATCTGAGGATAAGATCACCCTACTATCTGTCATTGGCTCGATCACGTCACAGGAGGATTTGTGACCGAATTTTTGGTTGATACCTCAGTAAGCTACAGTGAGGCAGAGCAGTGATTTTTCAAAGGAACGTGAGGTAAGTGCATGAAATCTTTGAATACCTGGATTAAAATGTTATTGTGTGAAAAACCAGTTATGCCGTTGTGGTGAAGTAAAATTATAAGTGTGGACATGAACAAATTCCTCTAGCCCGATAATGGGTCTAACCACAACAAAGACATTCTATGGAAGATTTTCTTAGATTAGAATCAATCAAGAGGGCCTACCTCTTGGTCGCTTATCCTGCTTGATGATTTCCTCACTTGCTCGCTCCAACAATCTCTTGCTTCCTTCTTCAAGCTCCTGAATCAACTAGAGAACAACAACACAAAACCATAATAATAGAAAAATTGCAATTCAACCTACTTAACGGGTCAAGAAGAATTAAGACACAAATATGTAATATTACAAAACATGTAGGAAATCAATTGATAGTTTCATATATTAATATCAAAGAGAGATTACAACCATTCGTCTTGATGTCACAGTATTCCTCTGACAAGACCAAGTTCCCACACACTTCTGCTAGCACTTCATGATGGCTTCAAACAACAATAGTTTAAAGACTCTTCCCTTTAGGCTTCACTCCAAACCAAATACACTTCTCCCTCAAACAAATAGATGGCTACAACTAGTAATAGCTTGCTTGCCTAGTATATTTACACTTAGCCAAAACTCTAACTCTAATTTTCACACTAGTCACTAGCTTGTGCTTGGGAAGAAGGGAGGTTTATATAGGAAAGATGGATGGGAGATGGATCCTCTTCTCATGCAAGAATGAATTATCCCTTGAGGTAGTTCCATCATTATAGGGGAAAGGAGCTCAAACTATCGTCCTCGACCCCATCTAGCCAAACCATTTACCAGACTTCCGCTACGGAGCTTCTAGAGATGGAAGCTTCAGCTCTAACTTAAAAAACTTTCCATAAAAGGACCGATGTAACCGGGACACAACTCAGTTTCACCGATAAGCACGGGCAATAGTGCTAATCTCTACACATCGGTGTAGGGAAGACAAAGGTCATTAGCACTGGTCTTGTAAATTGAGCAAAAGAGAAGTTTCAGCGGAAATGGTGCAAAAGGGAAATGATTTGCTCAAGAAGAGGGACATAATAGGAGTTCCTCCATGAAGTTAAAGCATGCACGGTTTAATGTAGAGATCCTATAGGATCAAGGAATAGGGAGTACATGGACAGTGACAAAATGTTGTGTAAAAGATGTCCCCCAAAGCGTGAAGGCCGAACCAGAGTGAGGGATGAAATGCTTTATAAATGAGTGTGGGGAATCAGTTTGCCGTTGGAAAACCTGCAAGCAAGTACATATACATATACATAAATTGAATACATAAACTAAGACCTATGTCAAATGATACAAGAATTGTGGCATGGACATAGCCTTCCAGAGAATGATCATGTAAATGGATCTAGGCATGGGCACAACCATCCGTCAAAGAGGATCATAATGAAACCAAGGTATGGTCGCAACCATCAAATAATGAGAAGGATAACATATGATAATTCATGGTCTATGGTGGGCTCCAGTATTGTAGCAATAATGCTACAACTCCTAGGACTCCCTTCTTTAATTTTATCAACCCGGTAGTTCGTAACAAACTTGGAAGCGACGGCGTTATATGCACAAGTACTAGCTCTTGCCACAGCTGTCACTTGGTCAGCTGGCACAAGTCCACTAGGACCTTAAGCCAACTTCTATGAGTTCTTAGAAGAAGATTTTTAATTGATGGGTGAAAGCTAACTCAAAGGAAGCTAATCTAATTGCAACAAGAAACTGAAAGCCAAAAAGAAACGCAAACCCTAGCAAACCCTAATTCTACTAGCTAGTCCTATTGACACAAAGGAGAGCATGCAAATTACTGAAAGGGATGCCATTACTTCTATGAGGGTAAAATACATGTGTCTAGACTACCTCTATCTGAAGAAAACGTCTTTTTGTATTTTTGATTAAGTTGTTGGGATTATCATGCATGTGCTTTTAACTATTTTTGACTGTGCAGAGGTGGATCAAGGAGGAAAAAGGCTTGGAAAAGGTTGGGAAGGTTCAGAGGGGGTCTAAGGAGTCCCTAACACCCTTCCAGAGAGTTTCACAACATTTGACTATCAAGGAACCTCATTTGTGAGCTTCTATAGGAAGTCTGTAGGGGTTCTACAGGATGTTTCAGAATTTCTACAGGATGTTCAGAACTTTCTACAGGATGTTCTACGATTGGATTTTGGATGATGGATGAGTGAAAGAGGATGCATGGATGGATAGGGAGGTAGGATAGGGGTCTGAAATGACTTAGTGACAGAGGGATGAAGTGATAAGAGGGTGTGGAAAGCTAGCTTGTCTTAAAGAAGGCGGAGGCAACAGAAGGGCAAGAGGGTAGGGTGACGTGGGCAAAAGAGTAGTTGTGAGACGAGGGATCTAATTTGGAGATGGAGCAGTTGGCTTGGACGAAGTTTAGATGGATGAGAGAGTGATGGAGATGCACCGCATAGTGTATACTTAACCAAATCAACCACGTCTTGCACACAATCAAAATATTAACTAATCTATCCTAACTGTTAATGAAACCAATGAACAACAGCTTATTCCGAAAGAGAACCATGTACAACACTTAAGTAAAGAAACATTCCAAGAGGTCTGAACGCATGGATAACTCTTACAAATGAAAACATTGCACCAAAGATTGCATGAGTAAGAAAACTAGTGTTTTTGTTGGGTAGCACTGTCTGCAATTCCAGCCCCTAGAAAGAGGTGAAAATGAGAGTGCAGGCAACCCTTTTCTGGAACTCTTATCAATTCTTATCTCATTACTCTATTCTAGACATCTGAAGCAACTCTATTTTTCAAAAATGACCTACTTAACCACACAACGAAATCTAACTCAACAAATTGTGTTTCAAATGCATACAAGGAAAATCATAATGCTGAAAGGAAAGATATCAATACAAAGAAGGAGGCCCTAGGCTCTCAGGTTGGGCCCAACCCCGAGAGCTATGGCTCCTCTACAAACTCAGAGCTGAGATCAAATCTGACTGCTTCCAATTAAAAAATAATAATCATAAGTCAAGAGTCATGCCAATAATGGCTACAAAAGAACAAAACAGAGCTGGCAGCTTGTAGTGCAGAATGTGCAAAAGTTTTTCCAAAAGTCCCTTTCGAAGGCTGAAGCCCTATCATTTATACACCACGAGGCCCAAGCTGGCCTCCTAAATCCATGGGACTTGGCTGACCAAACTAGGAGTGAACAGCTGCTTCCACAAAATCTGTTTGGCTGCCTTCTAGATCCGGTTTTGGTGGCCTTTGGAGCTCGGAGTTGGGGGTGAAGATCCCGAGGGAGGCTATTTAATGCCATAGACAACCCCGCCACGAATCCTCAACCCAAGCTTGGCTGTCTCCTAGCCCTTGTCTGCTCGGTTTTGCTCCACCATGTGTCAAAAAATCCTGAAATGAGCACGTGTTAGCCACCTAGGAATAGTGACTACCCTTATTCGTAAAAATGACATAAACATACTAAAAAATGATGCATAAGTTATGAAAAATGAAGGATTGAGCAAAGGTAGTTAGGCCAAATGAGCCCAAAATGTTACCAAATTTGGGGCTCATCATCACCCCCCTGCTAAAATGATTGCTCATTCCTGAGCAACTAATCTAGCTCCTCGTCGTTCATCGCTTTCACTGCCACTCTCACATCCCAGGCTTCTGAAGTAGTATCCTCCTCACTGCCATGGAACCCAGCCTTCCTGTCCACCTCTTCCCACTTCTTATGCTCTTCTTTCTCTGTGCTGCCTTCCATCAATCCCAAAAGAAAAGGTGGGCTTAGCTTGAGGCCAATCCAGCTGGCTTGGAGGTTCTGTATGGACTTCTTGTAGAGGGGCACCCGTACTAGAGCTTCCCTCATTTGAGTTGGAGTGTGATATTCCCTGATTTTGAGGTTGTGGGACAAGGTGTTCCACCGGCGGGTGCAAGCATGAACACAACTGTCCCCTAATAATCGCTCCATGTCCTCGAAATGTGCTATGGCTTGAGCCTGCTGATCCATGTATTTCAATAAAGCCTGAGACTCGGTTGCTAAGTGTTGGTGGGCTGATATCAATGCAATAGGATCCCCTGGCTCTGCTCTAATCAACAGTGGTTCATGTAACTCTCGGTTCATGACCTCTTTGACTTCTGCTGCTCTCTTTTCTTCATGGTTCAACCATGAGGCAAATGCCATCAACTGCATATCTCCCACGACTGTGTTGGGATCCCATGAAGTCACATTAGGAAGGGCCAAATTATGGAGATAGAACTCCGATAGCTTGGCCTTGTCCTCTGTTGAACTGCTATTGCATAAATCTGTGAACTGCTGGGGGTCTTGGATTTGGGAGATACCCCTCTGTGCCAATGCATTAATTTGGAATTGCAGCCACTGGTCCCGTAGGTATAGGCCATAAGATTTGGCCGGTTGTCTACATTGTAGAGCATCCATGGCCCAACTGGCCATGCAGGCCAGTTGTGCCTCTTTTTGTTGCAACTGCTGTTTGAGAGCTTGTATCTCGATTTGTGCTTGCAATTCCCTTTCATGTAGATGTTGGGTTAGCTCCCCAAGACCACCTTGCAGTCCTTCCTTGCCTTGAGGTTCTGCTAGAGTGTCCTCTGATTCTGTGCCCCGTTCTTTCCTCTGTTCCTGTAGCTGCAGTTTGAGTTTCTCATTCTCTTCCTGTAGGAATACCCGCTAGCAGTTTCCCATGTGTTTGGCCATATCTAATTCTCTTCATGCCTCCTTGAGTTGTTCCTCCAAGGGGCCTATATCTGCTACTCCTTTAGATTTAGCTATCCTCATCCACGTGTGGGTTCTCACTCTTTCTTCCTCCAATGCAAAGAAAAGCGGCACTGTGAATTTCTATGGTATAATTTTTCCAGCCTCCAAAAAGTTATAATACGAGCTGAAGCTTGGCTGGGGACTAGGTTCTAGAATGTGCTCTACCTATTCCTCCCTCCATGGATCTCCTCCGTCTTTCCTTGGTGGTGATGTGGCTACCTCTCCCTCCATTCTTTCAGTCTCCTTGAGCCTGGCCAACGTTTCCTGTAGAACGGCCTCAGCATCCTGTAGCGGGGTTTTTGAAGCCAACCTGTTCATTCTCTCCTTCCAGGCAGTTGTCTTTGGGATCCCCCACTCATAAGTGACTGATATTTTTGAGGGGGACCTCACCCTTGGCGAGGTAGGGGTGTCTTCTATGGTAATTGGGTTGCTGGATGGAGGTTGGGGCCTACCTGTTTTGATTCTCACACTTCTCCTTGCTTTGAAATACAGAGGGATCTCCCTCTTTCGTTTTTCCTTCAGCTTGGGAGGGGTACTAAGGGTGGCCAGCACAGCTTCTGCCTCCCTAGCAAGGATTTCGGTTGTCTTCCCCTTTTGTTTTCCTTTCTCAGGACTTCCTGTAGAAAGCCCTGTAGCGGCTGATTTCTGGCTTCCTGTAGAAGCCATTTTTTATTTTCCTGTAGAAACAGGTGGCACCGTTTTAGCCTGCTTGGCTGAGGGTGCTTTGTCTTTTGACTTTTATGAGGTTTCCTTAGAGGTGCCTTCACTGTCGTGGACTTGTTCAGTCCTTTCCACCCTGCTCTATAACATTTTCTCCCTGGGTATTAATGTGGGTTTGTCATCCTTTGTTTTGGCAGCCTAATGTTTCTCTTGTTTCCCCTTTGGTTCTTTCTTTGGTGCTCTGGCCATGGTTTCTTGGCCTTTTCCTTTCTTCTCTGTTTGAATTGGTTCCTTCTCCTCGCTGTTGGAGGAGGTGAGCTCCTTAGCCAACATTTTGATGTCACCAGCCTTAGTCAAGTTTCGAAAGGCTTCCCACGAGAGAGGGATAGTGTATGTGTGAAGTGCATCCTCCACGAGGAGCTTAATGAGCCCATGATGGGCTACCTGGTCTGGCGTACCCTCTCATAATTTGGTGGCACATTCAGTCATGGACTGCAGGAGGAAGTAAGGAATACTTAACTTGTTTTCTGAGGGTAGGTCCATTTGGTTCCTAAGTTCTGTGAGCAACCAGAAATGGTATCCATACACGATGCTGAATCGTCCCTCGCACGTGATATATTTCATAATTTGGAGGCTGATCTCACTCTAGAGCAGCTGTAGGCTAGCTCTTCGAACTCCATTCTTGTCCTCTGAGAATTGCTCCTTCGGTAGAAAGAACTCCTTCTTAGCCTTTTGGCCCAGTTTTCTTTCCTCCTTATCCCAAGGTACCCCCATCGGGAGATCAGTGACTCGGCTGATGAACTGTGGGGTGAGTCTGAGGTTCAAACCTCTGAAATTGACAACGGCCAGCGTTTTTGATTTTGGCTTCAAAGGTCGCAGGAATTCTTCTGCCACCTCGTCATCGTAACCTTGAATCTTGTCGCAGAACGACATCCATCGTGCACGAGAAAACAGGTCCACCACCTCAGGGTTTTCCCGTAGCTTCTTTGAGTCTGTCGGCTCTTTCCTAATGAACCCACGCGGCATGGTGAAAGCTTGCTGTGTTAGCCAAAGCTTGTTAGCACGTATAAAAGGATGGGCCTTTGGGATTTCCTTGGACAGAGCGCGGGATTACGCCTCTGGCATGCACGCAATTTGTAAATTCGCGACTGTCTATAGGTCAGCCTTGACAGTGGCTCAATTATGGACCAAACCCTATAGAAAAACCCCGCATACACACTACGATGACAATTCTCATGCAGAAGTAAGACGACGCTTGCAAATTCATGCACAGACTATAATTATACCCTTTTAGGACGTCGACTTCACCACCCTTCGAACCAATTGCATGGGAGGACTATGTTCAGGCTTACCTCATCCCAACTTTCCACCTTCGACGTGAATAGTTTAATATCCTCCGTAGCGGTGAGCTTCCTGTAGCGCAGCTTCCTGTAGAAGTCGTGCACTGCTTCTGGAGAGCACGTCAGTGGTTCTGGGTCTTTTGAGCAGCCACTGGACGTTTGAACAAGCCGAGGACTCGGAGTAAACGTCTTTAGGAAATTTTGGACGCTTACTCGACTGCAAAGCGGTTGAAGATGAATGAGTGGAGTGCCATACGCGATCTAGCCGGTGGATTTGAATCCCTGCGGAAATCGTGGCGCGGGGGTGAGATGTCCTCGCCGGCCCATTGGATGACGTCACCTGCTATCATTCCACCGTAAGTCTGCCTGACCGCCGAATCATTCTCTGCATATCTACCGCCGCCATTTTCTGTTAGATCGTTGCTTCTCCGAATGGACGCTTCCCACGTGTCCATTTCCTGTCTTGTTTGACACAACCAACGCTTTCTGGATCGGACGAGACCATCAGACTAGTCGTGGTGGCCAGTTGAATGGCTACCCGACTTGCTCAACCCGTTCATTTTCATATTCGCACACATTTTAGAGGATTGTTCATGTAATTTGATGAAACAGGGTGAGGCACTTACCTGTGCGGCCGCGACATTTTTTTTATGCTTCAGGACGAGGGTGACGGATCCGCTTGTTGCTACTTCTCTCACAAGCACGGGAGCTCCTTCTTGCCGACTGCTGCTGGTTACGAGACCGGTTGTCTAGCTGCGGATGGTGCATGCGCCAGCTTTATGAGTTTCAGGTGCCTTCATGGTGTATGCTCTAGCCGGATCAACTGCTACAGGATTCCTATAGGATATCCTGTAGTCGTTTCTCCTTCTAGGGTGCATGCCGAAACGGTGGAATCACGGTCACGGTCGTAGGGTCCTCGGATGGCTTTGATAAGGAGCGCATGGGGCCTCTGCATACTTTATTCCATTTGATAATTGTTTCTTCTGAGAATCCAATGTTTTGATTTGACTGTGTAGGGATTTCCATTGCATGGTAGCAGGGGTGGTAGAAGGAGGCAACAGCAGTGGGTGATGGAGACAAACATTGGTTGCATGCCTCCTTATTGGACTTCGGGCATCAAATTCTTCCACACAGTGGGTCCGGGGCCGTCCAAAGATTCTATAGGAAGTTTCTTGTAGAAATACAGAACTTCCTGTAGAAAATCCTGTAGCTTCCTGTAGAGGCTAAACTGTGATCAACTTGTGCCCAGACCTTGGAAGAGATGAGTGTTTCTGGAGGGAGTGCTGGTGAGGTCACCTGGTAGCATAGTAGGGACCCTTGTCCTTGAGTTGAGACACCTCTTTTTCTACATGGAATGCCTGCAACCTACATGAATTGTCAAATCTTGAGCCTGTTTTCCTATTTCTGCTTCCTTCTTTTCTGTTTTCTTTTTCTTTGTTTGCTTTTTCCTTTCTTCTTTTTCTTATTGTTTTTATTTTTATTTTTTTTGAGAGACAGCAGGGGCGCCTCAGTGAGGTTTTCACCCCTACCATCTGCCTTGAGCGCCTCAATGAGGTTTTCACCCCTACCATCTGCCTTGGGAGCCTCAGAAAGGTTTTCACCCAAGGATCTTTATTTATTTACTTTTTTTTTCTTCTTTTCATTTGATGTTCAGGGTATGCCCAAAACAGAGGCAAAACCCTTCTCTATGACCAGCACTGATTTTTCCACAGTTTTAATGACTTCTTGCCTCGAAAGAGGTTTCCTGTAGATCTTTAGTCGCTGCCCATTGACGAGCATGGGGATGGCTTCCTCATCAATGGTCTGAATAAGAACATGTTATCACTCAGGTTGTCCCTTTTGACTCCTAAAGGGATACGGCTGAGGTAACCACAAACCAGCTTTGGACTGCAGGCCCTAGCCTACCTGCAGTTAGAGAGGGCTCTCTCTTTATGTTTTAGCTTTGTTGAAAGGGATGATTTTAGGCTAGATATGATGCACAGGGGTTTTGATTGAGGTTTGGTGGGAAAAATGACACTTTCAGGTAGAGAGGAAGAGTATAGTTTGAATCTTTCAAGCCATTGGGCGTGGAGTCGAGGAGGGGAACTGCTGGTGTGTTTCCTTAATAACAGTGAGGGAACATGGAGCGAGATAGCTGAGCTTGAAGCAATTTTTAGGTTCAAAGGATGGAATGAATGCTAAAGAAAGAGAGGAAGTTAAGAATCTCTCCAACAGATTAGCAGAGAAAATAACAGGGCGCTACCTAGGGGCGGTTAAGAATCCCTAGATAATTGGCCAACACAGGTGAATTGGGGTAAACATGAGCCAGAAGGAATTCAATGTTCATAACCAATAATTTTAGAGGAAAACATAAAAAAACAGCAGAAATTGAGCATAGAGAGTATTTAAACTAATTCTAGGCTATTCTTTCTTTCTGCTATTTAGACGGCGATAAACAACAAACAGAGGTAAGATGCACTTATTGCTTCAGGCTGCAGCACAGGAATTCCATCTTCATATCTTCAAAACATTGATTAGCAACAGAAAGTTTGCTCTCCAAGCTTTCAGCAATCTTTGATTATGGAAAAACTCAGGTATACAATGTGAGTCTCTAATGAAATTCTCAATTGACCAACCCTTAAGACTATACAGAGGGTGGTATATATAGGGCAAAACTCTCTGCAGAGTTCCTTTATTACATCTTGACCTAATTAGGTCATAAAAAATGACTACTTGACCTAATCCTATCCTGAAATAAATACAAAAAATATCTCGGGCCGTGCTCAGGGCCGATGTATCAAAACTGAATAAATGATGCTGTCCTTGGTGGCTCGCTGCAGTGTTTTCTGCAATAAATGAGTATGGGTTTCTGCTTCCTTGCTGTCATGGTGCTTTGAATGCCTTGATGGTGATTTAAAGGCAAGGATGGGCTGATGCTTATTGATTTGACTTTCTGGGGGCTTCATCAATGTTTAGGTGCCTCGAGCCCCTAAAAAATCTTGACTGATACTCTTTGGCATCTTTTCTTCCACTGATACTCTCTGACAAAATCTGGACTGCCAATCTGATATTTTGCGGGTCTAATCACCAGTAAATGGCCACTGTTCGGCCTCTGTATCATTTGGAATTGTCTTCTGCTCCTTTTGGTATGCTCTGTGAAGAAAACGGATCTTTTTTCGCCTTTTCGGGCTTCCTGGGGCCGCATGGTGAGAAGATTCCTTAAAGATTCCCTGAAGATTCTCCATTTCGGCCTAAAAAATCCTGCGATGAGCGACTTAAGAACTGCCTCAGAATTGGATTCCGGGGCTCCGAAGTGCGACTTTTGCGCCTCTGCGCCCAAAAAAAGTGTTGATGATGTCAGCATTGTACGGCGGGTGACGTCAGCATGATGTCAGCAGGGTGACGTGGCGGGATGACGTTAGCATGACATCATCACATACGGATGATGACATGGCAGGTACGGTGGCGGGGACATGTGGCAGTGACGTGCCAAGAGGCCACGCAAGCAGGTGACTCATCGGGTGACTGTACAAGGGGTGACGTAAGCAGGGACTGTGCAGGGGGTGACATGGGGTATGACGTCACAGGGTGGTAAGCGGTTTTGTGGTGCACCGCTTATGGGCAAAGGTGGTTTCGGGGGAGGGGGCTCCGCCACACCCCAGAGCCTGACGCGTGGCAGGAGTACGGCGGCAAAACCGCCGAACTCCCGGACGCTAAAGCCTGGGCATGTTGGGGATGGGGATGCCCGCCAGTTGTTGATCTGTGGGGCGGGTGATCCAACGGTTGGCGGCGATCCCGAGGTATCGGCGGGTTAGCGGGTGGGAATATTCGCAGGAATATTCCAAATTTAATACGTGCGGTGGACGGGTTTTAGCCTTAGGTTTAGTGGGTTATGGGGTTTAATAAAGGGCGCATTAACGTATTTACAGTCGGACTTAGGGATATGAGTGAAATATGGGTTTTTGACATGCGGGGTTAATGTATTATGCACAGAACGAGGGAAAAAGGTGCAAAAAATGGGTTTTTGAAGGTTTTTAGGGGTTTTTGGTTTAGGGAAGAGGTTATTATTCTGACCAGATGTTAGAGTAATCCCTAGACATGGATGGGCTAAAAACAGTCCCAGATGGACTGTGATTTCCCTAACTTAGTAAAAATATGGCTATATTGCCAGGGGGGAATATTTACATAAGGGGATTTATATACATGATTTAAATAGGGGAAAGGGGAAAATTGTTAGGGAGTTATATAATAAAGTTAATAGTTAATATGGAGATGAAAAGAGGGCGCTAAGGTATGAGACCTTAGGCCATTTTGGGGAAAAGAAGACTCACAAACACTGAGTGAGCAATCCTTGAGTGAAGCAGATGTTCACCAAGGCACATGTCATGGAAATGATGAAACTGAGAGGCTCAAGCAGATCTTGACCTCTTGGGGGATGTTAGTAAGTGACTTTGGGGTGATGAGAAGAAGGGAGAGGTTAGTGAATTCCAGCCTGAGTACCTCCAACTGAAAAACTGCCTCAAAGGGAAAAATGGATTGCTTATCAAAATTGGAACACAGCAGTGGCACTTAGACTAGCACACTCTTATGGACACTTCTTTGGCCATCTGTAACAAATATGGAGCATTGCAGCATGCATAGTAAGACATATTTGGCATGTAAAAATGTCGACCATGAAAGATGATTAACCTGCTGCAGCAGGAGGCTAACAATGGCTCCACTTGGGGATGACTTTTCCTTGTGAAAAGCCAAGAACAACAGGTCAGACTGCCTTGTATTCAATTGTTGTTGTGTTCTGCAAATTTCCCTTGGCTGGCTGCCTATTTGATCCTACCTACCTACCTACCCTAACCAGTACTTACTTTGCTGTTAGGTGAAGTGAAATAGCCAATGCAGCCACTTAAGCAATAATAACATGAGTGGGCTTTGCTTCTTGTGCTTGCTAGTGAGACCAACTGAGATTTTGCAATTTGTTATGGCTTTGTCAATCTTTGAGAAGATCAGGAAGCTACTCACCTCCTTTGTGGTGTTTAAATACTGTACAAAACTGTCCTGCAACATATATATACAATTTCTAGGCTGAATTAAAGAACTGTACAAACGTTGACGATCGCTACCATGCCTTGGAGTCGGGAGATCATCGACAACTCGATATTGAGCCCTGCAGCCTGCTAATGGAGAAGAGCACTGATCTCTTTCATCATTCTGCCTGCCAGCGGATAGGTCATTCAGAACTTGTAGAGGTGCTTGTAATTTATTACGATCTGGCTCGAATAGGACTTGATTGATCTGTGCAGGTTGCTGGTCTTCTTCTTCTTTGAACAACTCAGATGGCTGAAAACAAAGAGGTAGGGGATCCACTTGGGTCATTTGGTCATATGGTGCTGCTTCTAGGTCTACCTCAATCTGATATTCAATGGCTCTTTGGGGCTGCAAAACTAGAGGCAATACCTTTGGAACAATATCTTGATCAACCTCCAGATGGTCAATAGCAACACGCGGTGACACTTGATCATATATAGCATGATAGTTATCCTTGATAAATTGAAAAGATTCAAAACAAAAGGGTAAAGTTCCTTCACTGAAATCAACACACTCTGCGTTTTCTTCCTTTTCTTCATAGCTGAGATGGGCATGCTGATCATTGGGTTCAGGTTGCTGAACCTGTACATTGCTTTCTGCCAAAATAGGATCTGATTCCTCTGCAAGGCTGATTTGGTCGTTAGGCTCATAATCATCATCATACAGATCATATTTGGGCAGACAGTTGAAAGAAGAGAAGCTATTATATTCACACAGTATATCAGGAGACTGCTCCATCATGTATGACTGGATGAATATGTCATCTGTTTTGTGGCAGGTTTGTTCGTGAATGTCACTACTTTCCTATTGCGAAACAGATATGTTCTGGAGCTCTGAACATTCTACTTTCATTTTGATCAGCTGCATCATTCCCTCTGTCTTTTGTAACACACTATGAATTTTTTCTTCTTTCTCTGCTTTGCGTTGTTCTTCCCTCCTTCTTAGATTTGCCTCCACGTCCACAGCTATGTCCTGCATCTGTTTCAAAGTGGACGGGCATCTTTCTCTCAAACAGAATTCCATCTCTGTGTCAAATGCTCTAGGATTTTGCAATAGAGCTAGATCAAGGGGATGTCTTATATTTAAAGGCATGGACTGATAAACTTGATTGAATCTATCTGAAAACTGTTGAACAGATTCATCTGGATGCCTTTCTAAATGATTGTATTCTTCGATGAGCACGAAGAGATTACCTCTGATCATCCATCTATCAAGGAAAAGCTTGGCACATTGCTGAAACTTAGAGATGCTCACCTCAGGCAACGCTTTAAACCAAGTCCTAGCTTTGCTTTGCAAAGAAAGGGCAAATAGTCTAAGACTGACATCTTCATCTTCCACTTCAAATGTATTAAGATAATCTTCAAAAGCCTGGATATGTTTCTGGGCAGTAATACCATTCTCTCCATCAAATCTAGGGAGATATTCGAGATGATTTGCCGGCAGGGGACCAATCACAGGAGGCAAACTGAGCGCTTATATCTTTCAGGAACTTTACGAGGCACGGGAGTATGTACAGGAACTAGAAGACTAGGCTCTATTTTTGGTTCCTCCTTGGGTGTATGATGATCTTCAACAGCATTTGAAAGCTACTTCTCTGATGTGCAAGGAGGCTTTTCAACAACCTTTTCCAAAGAAAAGACACAAAAATCTGACATAAAATCGTTTTTAAAGTACAATATGCACAACAAAATCTGGTGCAAGAGAAAGAACATGATCTCTTGGATGATAGTCCAAGTCAAGAGCCTGATCTGCTTATATAATTCCTTCAGGTTCATTTCTCCAGCGGAGTCTTTATTATGAGGATGATGTGGAGTCGCCAGGTGGATGAATCAACCTTGAAGTGCCTGATCTCTGTCCACTGTCACAGATCAGAGCCGAACATGAAAAGCCCTGAAGAAAAGGAACACTTTCTTCAGAAAACGAGGCGAACTAGTCAAAATTGAGGATTTACACTAATAAACACATGATTTAATCCCTAGTGGAGTCGCCATTATGTTATCACTCAAGTTGTCCCTTTTGACTCCTAAAGGGATACAGCCGAGGTAACCACAAATCAACTTTGGACTGCAGGCCCTAGCCTACCTACAGTCAGAGAGGGCTCTCTCTTTGTGTTTTAGCTTTGTTGAAAGGGATGATTTTAGACTAGATATGATGCACAGGGGTTTTTATTGAGTTTTGGTGGGAAAACTGACACTTTCAGGTAGAGAGGCAGAGTATAGTATGAATCTTTCAAGCCATTGGGCGTGGAGTCGAGGAGGGGAACTGCTGGTGTGTTTTCTTAATAACAGTGAGGGAACATGGAGCGAGATAGCTGATCTTGAAGCAATTTTTAGGTTCAAAGGATGGAATGAATGCTAAAGAAAGAGAGGCAGTTAAGAATCCCTAGATAATTGGCCAACACAGGTGAATTGGGGTAAACATGAGCCAGAAGGAATTCAATGTTCATAACCAATTCTTTTAGAGGAGAACATCAAAAAACAGTAGAAATCGAGCATAGAGAGTATTTAAAATAATTCTAGGCTATTCTTTCTTTCTGCTATTTAGACGGTGATAAACAACAAACAGAGGTAAGATGCACTTATTGCTTCAGGCTACAACATAGGAATTCCATCTTCATATCTTCAAAACATTGATTAGAAACAGACAGTTTGCTCTCCAAGCTTTCAACAATCTTTGATTATGGAAAAACTCAGGTATACAATGCGAGTCTCTAATGAAATTCTCAATTGACCAACCCTTAAGACTATACAGAGGGTGGTATATATAAGGCAAAACTCTTTGCAGAGTTCCCTTATTACATCTTGACCTAATTAGGTCATAAAAAATGACTACTTGACCTAATCCTATCCTGAAATAAATACAAAAAATATCTCGGGCCGTGGTCAGGGCCGATGTATCAAAACTGAATAAATGATGCTGTCCTTGGTGGCTTGCTGCAGTGTTTTCTGCAATAAATGAGTATGGATTTCTACTTCCTTGTTGTCCTGGTGCTTTGAATGCCTTGATGGTGATTTAAAGGCAAGGATGGGTTGATGCTTATTGATTTGACTTTCTGGGGGCTTCATCAATTTTCAGGTGCCTCGAGCCCCTAAAAAATCTTGACTGATACTCTCTGGCATCTTTTCTTCCACTGATACTCTCTTACAAAATCTGGACTGCCGATCTGATATGCTGCGGGTCTAATCACCAGTAAATGGCCGCTGTTCAGCCTCTATATCATCTGGAATTGTCTTTTGCTCCTTTTGGTATGCTCTATGAAGAAAATAGATCATATTTGCGCCTTTTTGGGCTTCCTGGGGCTGCATGGTGAGAAGATTCCTTAAAGATTCCCTGAAGATTCTCCATTTCAGCCTAAAAAATCCTGCGATGAGCGATTTGCTCATCAAAAACTACCTCAGAATTGGATTTTGGGGCTCCGAAGTGTGACTTTTGCGCCTCTGCGCCCAAAAAAAGTGTTGATGACGTCAGCATTGTACGGCGGGTGACGTTAGCATGACGTCAGCAGGATGATGTGGCGAGATGACATCAGCATGATGTCAACATTGTACGGTGGGTGACGTCAGCATGACGTCAGCAGGGTGACGTGGCGAGATGACGTCAACATGACATCATCATGTAAGGACGATGACGTGGTAGGTACGGTGGCGGGGACACGTGGCAGTGATGTGGCAGGAGGCCACGCAGGCAGGTGACTCATCGGGTGACTGGACAAGGGGTGACGTAAGCAGGGACTGTGCAGGGGGTGACGTGGGGTATGACGTCACAGGGCGGTAAGCGGTTTTGTGGTGTACCGCTTATGGGCAAAGGTGGTTTCGGGGGAGGGGGCTCTGCCACACCCCAGAGCCTGAAGCGTGGCAAAACCGCCGAACTCCCGAACGCTAAAGCCCGGGCATGTCGGGGATGGGGATGCCCGCGAGCTGTTGATCTGTGGGGCGGGTGATCCAACGGTTGGCGGTGATCGCTAGGTATTGGCGGGTTAGCGGGTGGGAATATTCGCAAGAATATTCCAAATTTGATACGCGGGGCGGACGGGTTTTAGACTTAGGTTTAGTGGGTTATGGGGTTTAATAAAGGGCGCATTAATGTACTTACAGTCGGACTTAGGGATATTAGTGAAATATGGGTTTTTGACATGCGGGGTTAATGTATTATGCACAGAACGAGGGAAAAAGGTGCAAAAAATGGGTTTTTGAAGGTTTTTAGGGGTTTTTGGTTTAGGGAAGAGGTTATTATTCTGACCAGATGTCAGAGTAATCCCTGAACACGGATGGGCTAAAAATAGTCCCAGATGGACTGTGATTTCCCTAACTTAGTAAAAATATGGCTATATTTCCAGGGGGAATATTTACATAAGGAGATTTATATACATGATTTAAATAGGGGAAAGGGGAAAATTGTTAGGGAGTTATATAATAAAGTTAATAGTTAATATGGAGATGAAAAGAGGGTGCTGAGGTATGAGACCTTAGGCCATTTTGGGGAAAAGAAGACTCACAAACACTGAGTGAGCAATCCTTGAGTGAAGCAGATGTTCACCAAGGCACATGTCATGGAAATGATGAAACTGAGAGGCTCAAGCAGATCTCGACCTCTTGGGGGATGTTAGTAAGTGACTTTGGGGTGATGAGAAGAAGGGAGAGGTTAGTGAATTCCAGCCTGAGTACCTCCAACTGAAAAACTACCTCAAACAGAAAAACGGATTGCTTATCAAAATTGGAACACAGCAGTGGCACTTAGACTAGCACACTCTTATGGACACTTCTTTGGCCATCTGTAGCAAATATGGAGCATTGCAACATGCATAGTACGACATATTTGGCATGTAAAAATGTCGATCATGAAAGATGATTAACCTGCTGCAGCAGGAGGCTAACAGAATAGACCCATTGCCATTACACTTTTCCACTACATATGGTCCCAGCCATCTTGTTCTCAACTTCCCCTTGAAATCCTTATGTCTGGAATCGTACAGCAGCACCAAATCTCCCGGCTGGAATTGCTTGTCATTGAGGTGTTGGTCATGCCATACCTTCCTCTGAAGTTGAACCACTTCTGAGTGGAGAAGGGCCTGCATGCGGTGCTCGTCTAACCCATTTAGCTGCAATAACCTTTCCTGTTGGGCATGGCTGAGATCTAGGTCCAGCTGAGCTGCCATCCTCAAGGTGTTGTACTCAAACTCAATTGACAGCAAAGCTCTCTTCCCATAGACCAGCTCATAAGGTGTGAAGCCGGTTGTGGTCTTCCAAGTGGTGTTGTAAGCCCAAGTGGCATCAACCAGGCGATCTGCTCAATCTTTTCTACTGCTGCTCACCACCTTAGTCAAGATTCCTTCTAATGCTCTACTGGTGACTTCCACATGCCCATTTGCTTGAGGATGATAGGGGGTGGAAGTCCTATGCTTGATCTTGTGATGAGCGAGTAGGCCTTCAATTAAGTTGGAGGTGAACTAGCTTCCTTGATCGGTGACTAGCTCTCTTGGGTAGCCAAACTTGTAGACGATGTTTTCCCTTAAAAACTCAGCCACCTTTTCTTCTGTCGCTGCTTTGATTGCCTTGGTTTCTGCCCACTTTGTCAGATAGTCTGTGCACACAATGATGTAAGACCTTTGCCTTGAAGGAGGATTGATAGGACCCACAAAATCCATACCCCACTTCTCAAATGGCTCAAGAGTCACTTGAGGTTGGAGAGGCATTTCGTCCCTTGGAGTCGGTTTCCCCATCCTTTGGCATCGGTCACATTGGCTGATATATCTTTTGACATCTTGATGAAGCGTGGGCCAATAGTAGCCTGCCTGTAGAATTTTGAAGGCAGTTCTTTTGGCTGCAAAATGTCCTCCACAAGGCTCGTCATGACAGGTTAGGAGGATGTCAAAGACTTCCTCCTCCCTTACACAACGCCTTAAGATCTGATCGGGGCCAAGCTTGAATAGGTTTCCCCCGATCCAAGTGAATGAGGCACTCTTCCTTACGATTCTGCTCTTCTCTCTTGAGGATAGGTGCGGAGGGAACTGTGCTGAGACAAGGTAGTTTGCTATAACAACAAACCATGGAGAGAGTACTGAGATAGCAAACAGATGTTCGTCTGGTATCTGGTCATCCACTGTTCCATCTTCACCTGCAGGTAAATACAATCTAGACAATAAGTCAGAAACAACATTTTCTTTACCTGGTTTGTCAACGATAGTCAAATCAAACTGCTGCAACAAAAGTAACCATCTAATAATACGAGCATTCACATCTAGTTTATTCATTAAATATCTAATTGCAGCATGATCAGTATGTACAAATGTTTGATAGCCAGTAATGTAGTGTCGAAACGTGTTCAGGGCATGGACCACGGCCAAGAATTCTTTCTCAGTTACAGTATAATTCAGTTCTGCCTTGGATAAGTTTTTGCTGACAAAGTATATGGCGTATGGAAGTTTTTGTTCAACTTGTCCTAAGGCTGCCCCATGGCTTTGTTCGAGGCATCAGTGTGGATGTGGAAAGGTAGGGCCCAATTTGGACCTCTCAAGATTGGGGCAGACACCAACTTATCCTTTAATTCATTCAGAGCCCTCTGTCAATCATCGGTCCATTTAAACTCAACATCTTTTGCTAAAAGGCCAAACAATGGTGAGGCGAGTTTGCTAAAGTCTTTAATGAATCTTCTATAATATCCTGCCAAGCCTAAGAAAATTCGAACATCTCTTACCTTCTGAGGGGGTGGAACCTTCTTGATGAGGAAATTTTTTTAGGATCCACCTGTAACCCTTGGCGAGAAATGGTATGCCCTAGCACGGTCCCTTCAGTCATCAAGAATTCACACTTTTCAGGACTAAGGGATAGGTTCATCTCAATGCGCTTGGTTAGGACATTTCCCAGATTGGACAATGCTTCTTGGAAGTTGGACCCATAAGGAGTGAAGTCATCCATATAGATCTCCACCAAATCATGGACCATCTCAGAAAAGATGCTCAAGACGGCTCTCTGGAAAGTGGCAGGAGCATTGCATAGCCTAAAGGGAAGAACTTGGTAAGCAAAGGTACCCCAAGGACAAGTGAAGGTGGTCTTACCTTGGTCTTCCGGGCTCATTTGGATTTGATTATACCCGCTAAACCCATCCAGGAAAGAGAACAAATTCTTCCCTGGCAGTCCATCCAACACTTGATCTATGAAGGGTAGAGGAAAGTGGTCTTTCTTGGTGGCTTTGTTCAGTTCTCGGTAGTCCACACAAATTCTCCACTTCCCATTTTTCTTGGGAACCAACACCAGAGGGGACACCCAATCGCTATCCGAGATGGGGTAGATGAATCCTACATCCAACAGTTTTTGCAACTCTTCTTTGACAATGTCCTTAAGGGCTAGATTCATTCTCCTTTGAGGTTGCCTGACCGATTTACAATCTTCTTTGATGTAGATGTGATGGGTACAAACCGAAGGATGGACTCCTTTCATCTCCTTATAGCTCCAAGCAAAAGCATCTAGATGACTGGCCAACAGACTACACAACTCCTTTCCTTGGGAAGGAGATAGGGAGGAGCTGATCTTTAACGTTCTCTCGGGGCCAAAATCCACATTTTTGACCCTGGGAGTGATTGGATTGGTCACACAAAGGTCCACTAAGGTGCTGGCTTGGGCATCCTCCACCAATTTCTCTAAGGACAATGGACTGGGAGGTGGATTCTGAATCAAGGTCTCAATCAAATCATCCTCGGTTGGAGGACCTCCCCTGGTGGTGTCTAGGGTGCACAAGGGTGCAGAGTACACCTCATCCTCTTCTCCTTCCTCCAACCAAAGTGGTAAGTCATGCTCTAATAAGGGTTGGGCAGGAGGGTATAGGACTAGCTGCTTGGACATAGGACCATTTTTGATGGTCATGTTTCCTACACGGCAGCTTATGTAAGCATCCGCAGTGGCTAACCAAGGCCTTCCCAAAATAAGGGGGTATCCAGTAAGCTTTCCCTTTGGTTGCAGAACCAAGAAGTCTGCAGGGTACTCCCAAGAGTCAACAGAGACCAAGACATCCTCCATAATCCCTTCGGGAGTCACAGTGGAGCAATCTGCTAGCTACAGGACTGTCGAGGTCTTTCTTAAGGAACCCTAAAGGTTGAGTTTGAGCATGGTATCTCTGGTCATCACATTAATGGCAGCCCCTAAATCAATCATAGTGTGGGGTATGATGGTGCCATTGATGTGGACATCAACTACAGGACTCCCAGGATCCAAATACTTTGGGCAGATTACTTGCCCCAACATAAGATCAGACAGTTGTCCTATGACATTGATGGTTGAGGCGTCTCTTTTTCGCCTGCCTGGGTGTCTGAAACACTTTTCCTTAACCAGTCTGTTGTATATCGGTACATCCTTGATGGCCTGGAGAAGGGGTATTTTCACATGCAACTGTTTGAGTTCTCCCAGAAGCTCATCCTCCTCTGGGTTGGGTTGTGTGGTTGCTGTTAGTCTCTCAGGAAAGGGTGGAATGGCTTTTGGTTCACTTTCTGTTTATCTTCCTCGTCCTCTAGGGGAGGAGGTTGGCGATCCGGAAGAGTCTTTCCAGATCGCAGGTTGATCTCCTGGATCTCCACAGCATAGGTAGGGCATGATGTTTCCCCAGTATATACCTGCTGGGCCTGTCGGTTGTTGGGGTTCAGGTTCATTTGAGCAGGCACTTGGGGTTGTCTTGGAGGAGCAGGAGGTAATGGTTGTGGTTGGTGGTGGAGGCAAAATGGCGGGAGGAGTGTTGTACTAGGGCCTCCACCCTGGTTGAGGTGCATTCCACTGAGGTTGTGGTTGGACATGTGAGTGAAATGAATGAGTAGTGGGCTGAGTATGGTATTGAGGTGGGTAAGACCATGGAGGAGGCACAGACCAGGAAGGATGAGCAGGGGGACCCCAGGAAGGCATAGGAGCAGATTGGTTGGGGCTATAATAAGCTTGGGATGTCCCTTGCATCCCCTATTGGTAAGGTCTAGGTCCATGTGGCCTCCTTTGGTTGAGGAAGTAGAGAGGTTTAGTGGGTGCCTCCGTTCCTTGGTACATGGCTTTAAGCCTAGGTAAAGTTGGGCATTGGTTTGTGGGGTGGTCCTCCTCACAAACGAAACATACCTCAACTGAATGTAATGGGCACTCGTTCTTAGGGTGCTTTCTTGTACACCTAGGGCAGAAGATAGCCAAAGCCCTCTCAGCTTCCTCTTTCTTCTGCTGGATTCGGAATGTATCAAGTTGCATGGCAATGGTCTGTCTCACCTCACTCTTGAGGTCCTCTAACTGATTTGCAAACTCATGTTTGGAGAAAGGAATACTAGATGAGAGGGGGTTTCCTATACCTCTTTTCCGGGCTGCCCTAGAGTGGTTTCTAAACACATTGTTTATATCCTCATAAGGTAGTTGGTAAATATCTCCTCCAGCTAGCATGTGAAGGGTATCTAAAAGGTCTTCAGGGACTCCTCGGAGCAGGACCAACTTGAGAGATTCAGGGTCAAGTGTGCACCTGGCCCGTTTATAGCTAAGTTGGAACCTTTCCTCGTAATCTTCTAAAGACTCATCATTTCCCATGGTCATCCGAAAGATTTCTCCCTTGGCTTCCTTGGACCTACAGTAGTCCCGGTATTTGGTATTGAAAGCTTGCTGCATCTGAGCCCAAGTGGTGATACGGTTTCCAGGTAAACCCATGAACCAGCGTAATGCTGTATCCTTGAGGGTAGAGGGAAAGAGTTTCAGTTTTCTCTCATCTTTGGTATAGTCATAGGTTCGACAAAGGACAGCAAACTCAAACAGGAAGGTATCAGGGTCTTCAGTAGTCAGTCCATGGAAGTGAGGTAAAGCGAAGGGGCTTATGTTTTTCATTTTCATGTCTTCATTGGTCTCTCGGATGGTAAAGGCACCTTCTATTCTCTCATCTTCTCTCCTATTGTCAGCCATGGCTTCAGATGGAGTGTTCTCTAACTCTTCTTCTGTTATAGGATCTTCGTATATCTTAGGAGGCTCGCCTATAGGTTCTTCTGGATCACTGTCACCAAAGAAGAGAGAAGGGTGACTCAGTGAAGTGGTGGGGGTATTGGGTAAGAATTTTCTTGATTTATCTCGATTTCTATGAGGCATGAAATGGAAATACTTTTGATTGCTTTTGTTTTTTTCTCTGGTACCTGCAAAACTAAAATAGATTGAACTGCAACTAACTATCTTGTTGAAATGGAAATGCGGAATTGAGATGAAAGCATGAAAGGACTAATCTATTTTGCTCAAATGAAATTGTAGGAATGAAATGCTAGGCTACGCTTGCGGAATTGAAATGCTAATCTACACTTGCAGAAATGAAATTGCGGAATTGAAATGCTAATCTATCAAGGCAGGAAATTTCTACGCTACTTTTACGGAAATGAAATTGCAGAATGGAAATTAAATAAACTACTTAGCAGAAGGTGAGAGTAGGGAAAATAGAAGAAAAGCAACAATCACCAATACTCTGACGCTTCCCCGGCAATGGCGCCAAAAATATGGTGGGCTCCAGTATTGTAGCAATAATGCTACAACTCCTGGGACTCCCTTCTTTAATTTTATCAACCCGGTAGTTCGTAACAAACTTGGAAGCAACGGTGTTGTATGCACAAGTACTAGCTCTTGCCGCAGCTGTCACTTGGTCAGCTGGCACAAGTCCACTAGGAGCTTAAGCCAACTTCTATGAGTTCTTAGAAAAAGTTTTTTAATTGATGGATGAAAGCTAACTCGAAGGAAGCTAATCTAATTGCAACAAGAAACTGAAAGCCAAAAAGAAACGCAAACCCTAGCAAACCCTAATTCTACCAGCTAGTCCTACTGACGCAAAGGAGAGCATGAAAATTATTGAAAGGGATGCCATTACTTCTATGAGGGTAAAATACATGTGTCTAGACTACCTCTATCTGAAGAAAACGTCTTTTTGTATTTTTGATTAAGTTGTTGGGATTATCATGCATGTGCTTTTAACTATTTTTGACTGTGCAGAGGTGGATCAAGGAGGAAAAAGGCTTCGAAAAGGTTGGGAAGGTTCAGAGGGGGTATAAGCAGTCCCTAACACCCTTCCATAGAGTTTCACAACATTTGGCTATCAAGGAACCTCATTTGTGAGCTTCTACAGGAAGTTTGTAGGGGTTCTACAGGATGTTTCAGAATTTCTACAGGATGTTCAGAACTTTCTACAGGATGTTCTACGATTGGATTTTGGATGATGGATGAGTGAAAGAGGATGCATGGATGGATAGGGAGGTAGGATAGCGGTCTTAAATGACTTAGTGACAGAGGGATGAAGTGATAAGAGGGTGTGGAAAGCTAGCTTGTCTTAAAGAGGGCAGAGGCAATGAAAGGGAAAGAAGGTAAGGTGACGTGGGCAAAAGAGTAGTTGTGAGACGAGGGATCTAATTTGGAGATGGAGCAGTTGGCCTGGACGAAGCTTAGATGGATGAGAGAGTGATGGAGATGCACCGCACAGTGTATACTTAACCAAATCAACCACGTCCTGCACACAATCAAAATATTAACTAATCTATCCTAACTGTTAATGAAACCAATGAACAACAGCTTATTCCGAAAGAGAACCATGTACAACACTTAAGTAAAGAAACATTCCAAGAGGTCTGAACGCATGGATAACTCTTACAAATCAAAACATTTCACTAAAGATTGCATGATTAAGAAAACTATTGTTTTTGTTGGGTAGCACTGTCTGCAATTCCAGCCCCTAGAAAGAGGTGAAAATGAGAGTGCAGGCAACCCTTCTCTGGAACTCTTATCAATTCTTATCTCATTACTCTATTCTAGACATCTGAAGCAACTCTATTTTTCAACAATGACCTACTTAACCACACAATGAAATCTAACTCAACAAACTGCATTTCAAATGCATACAAGGAAAATCATAATGCTGAAAGGAAAGATATCAATACAAAGAAGGAGGCCCTAGGCTCTCAGGTTGGGCCCAACCCCGAGAGCTATGGCTCCTCTAGAAACTTAGAGCTGAGATCAACTCTGACTGCTTCCCATTAAAAAATAATAATCATAAGTCAAGAGTCATGCCAATAATGGCTACAAAAGAATGAAACAGAGCTCGCAGCTTGTAGTGCAGAATGTGAAAAGGTTTTTTCAAAAGTCCTTTTCGAAGGCTGAAGCCCTATCATTTATACACCACAAGGCCGAAGCTAGCCTCCTAAATCCATGGGACTTGGCTGACCAAACTAGGAGTGAATAACTGCTTCCGCAAAATCTGTTTGGCTGCCTTCTAGATCCGGTTTTGGTGGCCTTTGGAGCTCGGAGTTGGGGGTGAAGATCCCGAGGGAGGCTATTTAATGCCATAGACAACCCCCCCTACGAATCCTCAACCCAAGCTTGGCTGTCTCCTAGCCCTTGTTTGCTCGGTTTTGCTCCACCATGTGTCAAAAAATCCTGAAATGAGCACGTGTTAGCCACCTAGGAATAGTGACTACCCTTATTCGTACAAATGACATAAACATACTAAAAAATGTTGCATAAGTTATGAAAAATGAAGGAATGAGCAAAGGTAGTTAGGCCAAATGAGCCCAAAATGTTACAGCCATGTTTTTGGTTGTACACCCTAAGTAGATACCTTGAAGGTCAATCAACTCACTGTTAGGGTTGTAGATAGCCCATGTCACAGGTGATAGGTTCTGGGTACTTCTACAAGCACCATCAGTGAAACCAACATGAGGAGATGCAGACATCTGCAAAGTATGGAAAGCATAGTAAACAGGAGGGTTGTTTGAAAACTTTCACACAAAACCACGTTGTACAGAAATGTATCACACACTAATGTATATAAGTAACCATGTAAAATGACCTAATCATAGTACTTTTTGAGGTAAATCCCATTTTGGGGCTTATCGAGACGATTTCCTTCATAATCAATAAGTTCATAGGCTCCTTTCTGCAAAAAAAATTTTACAATATAGGGCACGTGCCACATAGGTCCGGACTTGCCTGCCCCCAGCTTATCATTAGATTGGTCGTATAGCAGGACCAAATCACCCTCAGATAAAGCACGAGGGGGGACTGACTATTCGAAATAGGATTTGACCCGTTTTGTTTGTGCTTTGATGACCAAGGCAGTGAGACAACAAGTCTCATCTAGTTGTTCTAAATATAAGAGGCGTTCCTCTTGAGGTGATGTTTCAGGGAGGAGTTCAACAACTAACTTATGTGAAGGAATCTAACATTCGATTGGCAATGTTGCTTCTAGACCATAGACCAACTGTAATGGTGTGAAACTAGTGGCATCTTTGTTCGAAGTTTGGTAGGCCCACAAAGCTGAAAAGAGCATGAGATGCTAATTTGATTTGTGCATTCCAATAGTACAGTGAAGCATGGTGACCAAAACTTTGTTGACAGCTTCAAATTGGCCATTTTCCTAAGGGTAATATGGGGTTGAGCCATTGTGGCACAAGCCTAATGAAAATGTCAGTTCTTCCATCATGTAATCTTTGAAACGAGAGCCATGATTTGTGACAATGGCTTGGGGTGTGCTGAACCTAGAAATAACATGGTTAAAAAGGAATTACACCGCCATCTTACAATCTATCGAATATGTAGGCATCGCTTCGGCCCATTTGGTGAAGTAATCCACATCAACGATAATGTAGCCATTCCCCCCAACTGAACGAGGGTTACATGTCATATAATCGATGCCCCATTTAGCAAAGGGACCAACGATAGTGACAAGGTGTAGGTGAGCGGGTGGGGCGCACATCTTGCATTGGTAGATTTAGAATTCATGACACTTGTGGACAAAAAGAATGCAATCATTGTAGATGGATGGCTAGAAATAACCAGCACGAAGGATTTTCTGAGCTATAGCATAACCAGACATATGACCACCACATGCCCAGAGTGGTAATGATTGAGACCTCTTTCAGCTTCCTCAATCATGAGGCATCGCCGAAGTTCATAATCGACACCAATACAGTATAAAGTATCACCAATAATGCAGTAGGGTTGAGAATGATGTCGAATCCTTTGACGATCATCTTTGGTCAACGTGGACCAAAACATCGAGGTTTGGAGATACACTATTATATCACTATACCATGGATCAAGGGTGATAATCATGAAGAGGGTCTCACCTGGGAATTGTTCATATGCACCAACATGGAGAGATTTGGAGGGAAGGGAACAAACCAATTCCATGAAAACAACTAACTTCTTAGATTTGGCTAAGATCATGTTAACGGAGGCAACATGAGGAGGTGGGAGTGGAGAAATCCCCATTAAGGTAGAATCTTTGAAGAGACCTGCCCCCACACTCTTAAAGGGAGCACCAGAGTGCTTGACATACGGAATGTTGCCATCAGACGAGGAAGAGGCAAAGAAAGACAACTAATAAACAGTGACAATCCTCCCTTTATGGGGAAAATGGATCACATGAAACAAAGTGGAGGCCACGACATGAATGGCATGAGTCCAACTTCGGCTGAGTAGAAGACTATAATTGAGATTGGCATCAACAATCTCTACTTCGACTTGCATTGTCCTGCCTTCTAGGGTGATGGCAAGGTTGGGCAGACACTGAAGGATCATGAATCGTGCCCATCGAAATCTTCCAATGTGTTTGGAGACTGGTTCAGTGTAGGGGAACCAATACCCTTCCATCACGTAGTTGACATGATGCAGGTAAAAGCACCCTTCATCAATGAGAATATGATGGATGGTATTTTCATTAATGATTACCTGAATAAGAAAGGAAATCTCATGAGGGAGTCTCTGAACATGGTTCTCTAGATTAAAATAGATCAAATTAGAATCGGTGAGATCGATTCCCTCGATAGCTTACAACAAAGATTTCCATTGTGATGGGTAGCTTTGGACTACCTCAAGAGCTGACATAGCTGACGGTGCTTGAGCCAAATCTTCAATAATATTGTAGTGCTGAGTGGCCCGGGCATTGGGATTGTATGAGGATTTCCATAGCATACCTCGAGAGGGTGGTCATGGAGTGGAATCAGGGTTAGGGCACTCAATTTGTAGAGGGCCAGAACTCGGGGTAGAAGAATAAGGTGGAACTTATTTTTCTTTCCCTGCTGTGGGAGCTGGAGTTTGATAATATTCTGATCAAGTAGCCACATTAATGGGTGTGCTCATCATGAACACTTGAGATCTAGAGGAATTATATCAACGTTGGTCTACCATTTGAGTTTGCTGAGACGGAAAAGGATATTTTAGGACAACACGGGTCCCCTTGATCAATCGACTAACTTCAGATCGTCACGGAAAATCCTTAGTATAGTGATCCTCCTAAAAAGTGAGGCAGGGATACTTAGGTTTCTGTTGCAATGATTCGCCGACAGACAATTTGGGAGGACCCCATTTTGGGGCATCAGCTTTAGCTTTTCTTTTTCCTTTCCTTTTTCCTTTCGAGGATTTGTCCACTTCGGTAGATTCGACAGCATGGACCTATGAGGTTTTACCAGGGCTTGGAGGGTTTTGAGATGAACTGTTGGGAGCAGTATTGAGACCAACTTCTATTTGGAAGACGTTTTGATAGGGTCCTAGGATACTGAACCAATAACTCCATTAATGAGAGGGACATCGGGTGACTTAGATGTCACGGGATCAGATGATGGCCATGGAGCATCGTGTAATAATTCGTATAAGGTTCCAAACTGAGAGTAGACTAGGTCCAAGTACTGGGCACGAGTTATGGCTTGCTCTTCAGTGACGCATCCACCCATCGCTATATCATGAGAAATTAGGGCCACGAATGATTTGATAAACCATTCTGTGAGAAACTGATCAGCTACCTCGAACTTGATCAGTCGATGTCTACGTCTCCATTCATGGATATGATTAGAGATGTGCGTCACAGTGTCTTGCTTAAGCGATGTGAGCAGATAGGTACCCGTTTCGTAATGAACCAGCAGCTGAAAATGTGTGAGAAAGGCCATGGCTAACGAATTGAAATCATGAAAAGTACTTCAAGGTAGCTTAATGTACCATTTTGATTCAGCACCCATAAGGGTTCGTTGGAAAAGATGAAGACGAATGGAATCGTCCACGTATGAGTTCGACGGGCACCAGAGGTGATATGTCATAACATGGGCCTGAGGATCTTCTTTATCTTTCCCATCGAACTTTGGGCAATCACCTGGTATCTTGGACAACATCGGAGGGTAGTACGACAAATGAAGAATCAAATCATTCGTGAGACGCGATACATCTGGCAATTCAATTGTATCCAAGAGAGGTAATTTAGTGTTAAAAGGCATGGAAGGTTGATATGTGTGCCCATAAGGAGGATCCTATCCCTACTAGTAAGGATTTTGACCCTACAGTGGGGGATTTTGGCCATATGGTATCTGAGGCTGCCCCCATTGCAGATTACCTTGACCAAAGGTAGGATCTAGACCTTGAATACCTTGAAACTTTCCATGCACAGGTCACTGATAGGCAACGTATGGGTTAAGGTCGTTGAGCTTCTTGACCTTGGACATATGGGTATGGAACCTGTTGTCCCAGAACATAGGGTTTTTGGGCTTGTTGTCCCCGAACAAGAGGGTTCTGGACCTGTAGTCCTTGGACATAAGGTTCATACACTTATTGCCCTTGGACGTAGGGATTTTGTACCTAGTGCCCTTGGCCAGCAGGATTGTGAACTTGTTGTCCTTGGACAAGAGTATTTTGTACTTGATGTTACAGGAATTGACCTTGAACCTGTCCCTACAAGGGTTTCCATTGTTGATAGGTATATAAGGGTTGCTGTTGTAGAAAGTCCCACTATAGATCAATAGATTATGCAATAGACTAAAGAAAAATACAAGATCTACGTCTACAAAAAACTTTGCGGAAGATTAATCGAATAGATCAAGATCAATGAGAACACATATAAATGAGAATGAAAAATCAATCACACATAACATAGAAGAATAACCCAGGGAAAGCCTCAGCCTAAAACCCCAATATTTGTATTATCATACAAGTGGAAATATGTTCACATTACAAAAAGAATCAGTTGAAAAGCTATCCTTCTCTCTCTACAATCCAACTACTGCTCATAGACAATCAAAGGCTTCTCACAAACCTTCTCCTCTTCCCTCCAAGCCTCCTATTTCCTTGTGCAGTTTTACTTGGGGTCCAATGCTACCACATGTGTGAATTGGCCTCTCGACACACTCACTAAACTCCAATCTAACTGCGCAATCCTGAAGGAGATAATTCCTTCTGCATGGATGAGTTTCCTATATAGGAAAAATCCTCCCACTGATAGTACATTGTCCCTTCCTCTGATCTCAATTGGGTCTCTAACTGAACTGACATGCATGAGTTATCTATGAGAGAACATTTAGTTATCTGAAGTGCAGTAATTACACGCATGCATGCATTAACTAACTAAACTTACAATTAATTCAACAAACTGTTTGAATTAATCTAACTGTAGTTGACTCAGTTAACTGAGCCAACTAATTACAACTCATCCTTATCTCTTTAACTGATGGATAAATTCCTCAATCAATGGAGAAATTGTTGCATGTTCCCACATAGACTTCATGTTTGATTTTCTACAACAAATTAACTCAAGATGAATTAATTAATTATTTTACAAACAGCTCCTAAGATCAAATTCGAATTTTACTTCTCTATTTTAGTTCAGGGACTAACTAAAATTGGAATCCATCCTGAATGCTATTTTTAGCACTTCCATTTTTCATTCCTTGTTGCTATGTCCAAAACTGGTACTTGAACTACTATTTATAGCAATGCTATTTTAGCATTTCTATTTTTAGCATTATTGTTGCTATTTTCAACAATCCATCTCAACAAGAAAGGAATTCAACTCAAACCCAATCCTAAACCTTTGGAATGTTATGCATGCAACACTTATCCCAAGTGTTGTTGCTCCAGCAAATCTAGAAACAAAAATATCCCAACTGACCTCCCTATTGGGCTAGAAACATCCTCTAATGCTAAAGCTTCCTCTGCCACTAAAAAGTGCTCCTTCTATGACCTTTGAGCTACTACAACACTCCATGCATCTCGCACCATTACACAACTCTCTATGCCATCCTGCATTGGTGCAACACTCCTTTGCCCCTCACATTGTTACAGCCTACCAGATCTGCACTATCTTGGGATTCCTGTACTATAGCTCTCTCTTCCGCTCCATCCACATCTGCCTCTACCCACTCAGCCAGTCTTGCTACTCCTCGTCGGGGCTCCCGTAGCAAGGTCTAATCAAAGAGGTTGGGTATGTCAATGATCTTGCCCACATAACAACCTTCTTGGGACTGTTAGTCCACATCTCCCCACCTCCTACCTGGCGGTATGGATGCATGTGATCCCTCTTCCCACTTGGCTGTAAATTTCCCCCTATTGTAGGTTTTTGCATGAGTGGATGCCTCCACTCAGTCTCCTCTTGGATTCTCTAGTTGTGGCTGCTCCACAACCTTTTGAAGCTGCTTCACCAATTGTGGCTCCTCCATAATGGTCTGAGACTTCTTCTAGCATTGCATGTTGAGAGGTAATGTACTCTCCCTCTCAACCACCAAGTCTCCATAAGTTTCCTTGCTCCTCAAGGCTTTGCATGCATCTTGAACCTCAAGAGCATACGGGTTCTTGACTCATGAACCAATCTGCTTCACCTGTCTCGTGGTGATGTGTTGAAGGAAAAACTTTCCCTTACTGAAGACTACATCATAGCCTTTGTCTTCCAGCATTGCGATCGACACCAAATATTTCCTATGTCATGGTACATACTTGAAATTGGTCAAGGTAATACGAGCTCCATGCTCCCTCTAAAAAACAACTGTGCCTACACCTGAGACAATATACTTTTCATTATTACCCATTGCTATGAGTATCTAGAGATCTTTCTCCTCCAAGGTACTGAATAAACTCTTGTCGCCAGTCATGTGGAAAGAAGCTCCACTGTCAAGAAACTAACCACATCCCAGCATGGATGAAACCTTGCATGCGAAGAGGGTGAAATCCAACTCGAACTGTGAGGCCAATGCCTCACCTTCAGATCCTTCCTTGGATCCCATCTTGGATTTCTTCAGTGGACAATTTGTAGCAAAATGGCCCACCTTATGACAACGAAAGCATCGAACTTTTGATTTGTCAATATTCTTCCCACCATAGGAAGAGCTCGATTTGGGATGAGGATCCTTTCCTTCCCTTTATTTTCCTTACTCGCTAAGGCATAGTTTTCTTCATCCTCCTTGGATGAAGAACCATCTCTGGTGCTTCTTCTTATCTCCTACTACATCAGATTTGACCAAAGTTGTTCCCAATTTGGTAGTTTCTCTCTTTCATTTACCGAGTCTTGGTAGCTATACCAGCTCTTAAGAAGACTGAGGAGTGCAAGACTCACCATGTCATCATCGATTGTCATGATCCTTATGCTTCGAAGCTCATCCCTGCAGGTGGTGAGCTTGTTCAGATATGTAGATATCATGTTGCCCATTTCACACTTGATTTTTCGAAGCTGGTCTTTCAGTGCCAGCTTCCTATGATTGCTGCTATTTTGATATAGATCTTTCACTATTTTCCACATCAAAAAGGGTGTCTCCTTCCGATGGAGACTCAAGACTATGTGGTATCGAACTCCCTTTAGAAGGATTCTCCTTACTCTAGCCAAACATTTCTTCCATTATGCCAATTGAGTAGCATCAGCCGACTTGGGGGCTTCTTGATCAATGAAGTCCTTTAGACTGTTATCCTCTAATACTGCTTCCATGTGATCCTTCCAGGTTATATAATTCAATCTTCCATTAAGGGCATACTCGAGTCTTAAACCGCTAAATTCCATTGGTGAAATTGAGATGTGATAAGAACTCGATTTCTATATTCATGAACCTAAAAATTTGAACTCCTCCCTTCTTGTATATTGTTCTTCACTTTGATCACCTTTGCTCCGATACCATGTAGAACTTTTTCTACAAAACCTAGATTTCATACCATGTAGAAATTCCCACTATAGATCAATAGATTATGCAATAGACTAAATAAAAATACAAGATCTACTTCTACAACAAACTTTGTGAAGCTTAATCGAATAGAGAAAGATCAATGAGAACACATATAACTAAGAATGAGAAATCAATCACACATAACACAGAAGAATAACCCAGGGAAAGCCTCAGCCTAAAACCCGAATCTCTGTATTATCATACAAGTGGAAGTATGTTCACATTACAAAAGAATCAGCTCACAACCTATCCTGCTCTCTCTGCAATCCAACTGTTGCTCATAGATAGTCAAAGGCTTCTCACAAAACTTATCCTCTTCCTTCCAAGCCTCCTATTTCCTTGCGTAGTTTTAATTGGGGTCCAGTGCTGCCACCTGTGTGAATTGGCCTCTTCACACACTCACTAAACTCTGATCTAACTGCACAATCCTGAAGGAGATAATTCCTTCTGCATGGATGAGTTTCCTATATAGGAAAAATCCTCCAACTAATCGTACAATGTCCCTTCCTTTGATCTCAACTTGGTCTCTGACTGAAATGACATGCATGAGTTATTTATGGGAGAATATTTAGTTATCTGAAGTGTAGTAGTTACATGCATGCATGCATTAACTAAATGAACTTACAATTAATTCAACAAACTGTTTGAATTAATCTAATTGGACATGACTCAGTTAACTGAGCCAACTAATTACAACTCAATATTACAACTCATACTTATCTCTTTAACTGATGGATAAATTCCTCAATCAATGGAGAAACTATTGCATGTCCCCACATAGACTTCATGTTTTATTTTCTACAACTAATTAACTGAAGATGAATTAATTAGTTATTTTACAAATAGTTGCTAAGATCAAATTCAAATTTTACTTCTCTATTTTAGTTCAGGGACTAACTAAAATTGGAATCCATCCCGAAATGCTATTTATACCAATGCTATTTTAGCACTTCCATTTTTCATTCCTTGTTGCTATGTCCAACACTGGTACCTGAACTGCTATTTATAGCAATGCTATTTTTAGAATTTCTTGTCGCTATTTTCAACAGTTGCTACCCAGGTTGGTCTTGCTGACATTGCGGTTACAAAATTTGTCCCTAGGTTTGCAGAGGTTGGCCCTGCAAGGGTATGGGTTGAGAGGTATGTAGAGCGTATTGCATCTGCTGCTGCGTGGACTGCTACAACTGTTGGAAAGGCTGACCTTGCGTTTGTTGTAGGTGACCTTGCTACAGGATTATCTTACCTTGCTGATGATGATAGTGGTGGTTAACGTCCACTGAAACCAAATTGGTCTATTGGACCTATAATTTTCTTAATTTCTAATTGTTTGGCTCCTCGTCTTTCTTGGCGAGATTGGCGATGTAGCTTTCTTTTTCTTCTCTACGGTCTTCCAACTTTCTTTATCTTGCATCTCCTTCATCTCCTCTAGTTCTTGGGACATTGGTGTCTTAGCTTCACGATCTATTGTGTTCATCCTTTTGGAGATAGTCGGAGAAGAAGTTTGGTCTAGGAGATCTGCTTTGCTATTAAATGAAGATTTATTTTGCGCGGTATTCAAAACCTCATAACTATTGATGCTTAAGGGGTTGTTGAGTTCACTTTTTTGTTGTTGGATGGGGCTTTCCCCCTACTTGTCCTAAGAGTTGTTTCTTTGTTGCCCGATTTCTTGTAATTTAGAGTTTTCTCGAAATTATTCTTCTTGGATGACAGTGTAGTGTTATTTTTGTGCTCCTTCCCATCATGTAGATCTGTGGTGATTTTTTCTAGCAAAATTTTTCTGGGAGGCTTTTGGGCAATTTTTGTCTAGGTGGCCTATCTGAAAGCAGGATCGACATCTGAAGAGGACACTTTTGTAATCGAGTTTCTAGTTCCACACATAGTCTTTACTTGGTAGGTGTATTTAAGTTGGGAATCCGACGCTGAAGTCCATTTCCACACAGATGTGTGCATAGGTGGTTCTGGCATATTCCTCTATTTCTGGGCACTTGCAGTAAAATTTCCTAATTGCATTTCCAATGGCTTCTAGCGAAGAGAAATTCCAGAGATGCAAGGGTAGGTTTAGTAATATCACCTAAACTAGTGCTGAGGTTATGACTATTGTTGAGGGATCGAATGACGGGTTCCATGGCCTCATCAATAGGCCTGGGTTATGCTATTGTGCAGAAAGCCCTTGCTGCAACAAAGGTTGCCCTTGTAGTAAAAAAGGCTACCCTAGTTGTTGCAAAAGTTGTGCTTGCTATTGCAAGGGTACTTGAACAGTGCCTAAGAAATTACCAAACTAAGTCTGGCCATAGCCAGGCTAGATGTACTGCCCAGACGGGATGGTGTAAGGTTGATTAACAAATCCTTGAAAAACATATGGAACATAAGAATTTTGGTATGGGACCTGAGCCCCATAAGTCTGCTGATACTGGACATTGTTCGATCCAAGTGGACCAGCAAGATTTTGAACCTGTTGGTACTGGACATTGCTTGACCTAGTAGCGTCAGTAGGCTTGTAAATAATACCAGAAAAGGGCTATTTTATACCAAGCATGTGAGCTTGTGATCCACTCACATTAGTGGCACCTAACACCATAGAGAAATTTAGATTTTGCCAGCCAGGTGGTGGCACAATCTGGCCACTGACTAACGAGACAAAACAACGGGCAGAGTCAATATTTGAAACTATCGTTTGTGACTGAAGCTGATCCGAATGGAAAATGGCATCAACCCATGGTATTGTAAGTTGCATCCACCCATGGTATTGCAAGTGACATCCACCCATGGTATTCATTCACCCATGGAATTGACCTGTGGTATTGTCACATCCACCCATGGTATTCATTCACCTATGGAATTGACCCGTGCTATTGTAACTGAAAAATAATATAAGTAACAAGTCGCATTTTTTAAAAGGACTACATTATGGTGGACAATCTGTCCTTTTCCAAAATGCGACTTGTTACTTATTGTATTTTTTAGTTACAATACCACGGGTCAATTCCATGGGTGAATGAATACCATGGGTCGATGTCACAATACAAAAGGTAAATTCCATGGATGAATGAATACCATGCATGGATGTTAGAATACCACGGGTCAAGTCCATTGGTGAATCAATATCATGGGTGGATGTCACATTACCATGGTAAAATACCATGGGTGAATGAATACGATGGATGGATGTCACTTACAATACCATGGGTGGATGTCACTTACAATACCATGGGTGGATGCCACTTACAATACCATGGGTTGATGCCATTTTCCATTCGGATTAGACACATAATTGGGATTGCTGGTACAAGAGTGTTCGGGATGGCGGTTTACACTATGACTAAAGCAAAAGTTGTTTGGGAGGTCGTGTTCATGACAAACAAGCTTGATGTAGGTCTGAAGCCTGATGCCCAAATAGAGTTATGGTAGAGTGATGAGGCACTCGGTGTGCCTGAAACTAAGTGCCCTAAAGACACATAGCTGGTTGGTAAGCTAGTGAGAATACATTCTGAATAAGGGAAACCCTCAGGAGGGAATTGCAACTACAATTCTTCCCCCTCAATAGTGTGTGGAGTTGAGACTTCGGACTCATCAGGAGAAGTGACTGGAGCATCGCCTTCAGGCTCCATGTCTAGAAACAAATGATGACAAAATACTGAATGTCTACTAGGGGATAGTTCCAAAGGAACACCCGGTTGATCATATGGACTGTTAGGGCACTGTGTTGATATGTCAACAACATCCAATAGAGGGTTCAGAGGATAGATAACCAGTCCAAGCTGATTGTCAGTGGCCAGCGAGTTCTCTAGAGTTCGAACGGGATTATCTGGAGATTACGGGTCTAGACTAGTAGATGACTCTGAATCGAAAGTATGTGGAGGACGAGATGATAATGGTTGAACAATCAAAACAATTGAGAGTTCAAAGTTTTGGTCCTCAAATGGCTCTGATAACTTAGGAAGTGGCTCCTCGGACAATCTTTCAGACGGAGGAGAAGAAGAGGAAATGGGTGAACCAGATGGTTCAACCATGATGACCTTGTCTTAGCTGACATAACAAACAACTTCAAGGCTTTAAAATGTCCTTTTAAGGGAACTCACAATTTGGTAGAAAATCTAATAGGTTGTTTTGGATCGTGGGCAATCAATTATTTAAGATGCATAAAAGACTAATGTTCTTTCATTTTTTAAGAGACGAGAAAGAAATAAATATGACTCTATCGCTTTGATTGGAAACAAGCTCGAAAGGACAAGTGCTCAGATGATATTTTAAGTTTAATGAGTCAAAAAAATCAAATGACTATTCTGTATGGTCTAGGTAAATAGGATTACCAGGAAATCGTGAACTGCATAATACCTCCTAGTGAACCAAGAATTATGAGTAGGAAATCTCCCCAAATGTTTTTTTTGGTGTATCACGTTCACAAGGCAGCCGACTCGGCTTCCTAAGGATAAAAGGATTGCAGCCTAGTGGGGTCTCCCATTATATACGCAATGGTAGGGGGAGCAAAATTTTTGCTAGCACTGTCTAATGCCGAAGATAACAACATCTGCTAGGTTTACAGATGCCAGAACACGTCTCTAGCCTAGACCTTTTAGATTTGATCGTTAATGTCAAATTTTCCTTAGGTAAATTGAATTCATTTTAGAGATGATCTTGAGTTAAGTTTTAGTTTTTAGATCTTAGCGATGCTACTCAAAAAACCTCAAATGCAACTAAATGGGACAAGACCCTTTCAATTCGATGAAATGCCTACATTAGAGAGGGTAGAAAGTACTCAATCAGATGCAAACAATCAAGAAATTGAAAACGAAATGATTTTTCACTACTTTACTTTTTGAAAAATAAACTAATGAAAAATGCATTCCAATTCCTAATTTCCTGACAAGCACTTATCTATTAGTCATTTAGAAATGAAAAAAATTCTCTTCCTTTTCAAATGTTGATGCAATTCTAGTCTTTAAGAGATGCGAATCATAATGATGCAACAAGCTATAATTTCATATTTTCTCATGAAACAACGAAAAATACTTTTCACATACAATCTTTCAATGACAATTTTTTCGAGACTATGAGCTCTTCAGGCAAATGAAAATATGAAAAGAGAAGTTCATTCAAATTGATGGAAAACTGAATTTTCCAAACGCAAGACCAAAAATGTAATCTATGTTGGAAAAATACATTAAAACTAATAAACAAAACTTTTTCAAACTTGTGCAAAAAGAGGTCAAAGTCGTAAGAGGGAACAAAAACAAATGCAAGGAGCAAACATACCCACAATCGGACTCGATGAGTCCACAAGATGTTGAATGGATGATTATCTAGATTTCATAGTGTTGCTGGCCACTCAATCTGTCAAACAACAAGTTGACAAGCCTACAAGCAAGAAAAACCAAATGAAAAGTAGCTTTCTAATTAGTGAGAAAAATAGTCAAAAGGCTTGCAAGGTCAAAAACACAAGAGCAGGACACACAGGCCAAGATTGTCGTCTAGCCCTAATCTTTACTTACAGGGATAAGCATAACTGCCTAACTAACAACAAGTGCCAGAGGTGGGTCAGCACGATTGTTCCTCTACAATTTGCGCTAAATGATGTGAATGTCAGCTGATTAAACGCGGTGTCCAAGGAAAGTAATAAAAAAAATATTCAAAACAGGGACCAAATCTACTACTATGGATTTTAGACCTAAGCCAGTAAGCAAGAGAAAAGCAACAGAACAAAAAGGAAAACACGAAACTAGAAAAGTTCTCACGAAATCATGAAATCCAAAACAAGCAAAAGGATGGGATCTCCCCAGTAGAGTCGCCAATTTGTGGTGAAGTAAAATTATATGTGCAGACATGAAATAAATTCCTCTAGCCTGATAATGGGTCTAGCCACAAAAATTAGATTCTATGGAAGATTTCCTTAGATTAGAATCAATCAAGAGGGTCTACCTCTTGGTCGCTTATCCTACTTGATGATGTCCTCGCTTGCTCGCTCCAGCAATCTCTTGCTTCCTTCTTCAAGCTCTTGAAACAAGTAGAAAACAACAACACACAAACATAATAATAGACAAATTGAAATTCAGCCTACTTAATGAGTCATGAAGCATTAAGACACGAATATGTAATATTACAAAACATGTAGAAAATCAATAGATAGTTTCATATATTAATATCAAAGAGAGATTACAACCATTCGTCTTGACGTCACAGTCTTCCTCTAACAAGACTAGGTTCCCGCACACTTCTACTAGCACTTCATGATGGCTTCAAAGAATAATAGTTTAAAGACTCTTCCCTTTAGGCTTCACTCCAATCTAAACACACTTCTCCCTCACAAAACTACATGGTGACAACTAGTAATAGCTTTCTTGTCTAGTATATTTACACTTAGCCAAAACTTTAACTCTGATTTTCACACTAGTCACTAGTTTGTGCTTGGGAAGAAGGGAGGTTTATATAGGAAAGATGGATGGGGGATGTATTCTCTTCTCATGGGAGAAGGGCTTATCCCTTGAGGTAGTTCCGTTATTATAGGGGAAAGGAGCCGAAATTGTCATCCTCGACCCCATCCGACCAAACCGTTTACCAAACTTCTGTTACAGAGATTCTAGAGATGGAAGCTTCAACTCTAATTTAAAAAACTTTCCATAATAGGACTGACGTAACTAGAACATAGCTCAGCCACACCGATCAACATTGGTAATAGTGTGAATCTCTGAACATCGGTACAGGGAAGACAAAGGTCATTAGCTACAGTTTTTTAAATTGGGCAAAAGAGAAGTTTCAGGGGAAATGGTGCAAAAGGGAAACGATCTGCTCATGAAGAGGGACATAATGGGAGTTTCTCCATGGAGGTAAAGCATGTGGGGTTCACTGTAGAGGTCCTCCAAGATCGAGGAATGAGGATTACAGGGGTAGTGACAAAAGGTTGTGTAACACCATCTACCTTGATGTTTGGAGCTACACAAAGCAAAAAAACTTACAGGAATGAAGGGAGAAAGGGTCTTGAATACAGTCCATTGATTTCACCTCCACGGAGTGACAAAGAGGGAGTAGCGCAAGATTCTCCGTGAAGTGTTATTAGGTTAATAAGACAAGGATTCTTGCGACTGCCACCTCTAACCCCACCACCTCCAACTTCACCACCATTTCCTACGACTTCACGCGTACCACCTCCACCTCCACCGTAGTTCAGTATAGCAAGTTCAGTGAAGCTACCTCTATTCAAAGGCTTGGGAAATGAGGACCCGAACTAGTTCTGGTTCATCGTGAAACAAGTATGGGAAGCTCAGGGTGTTAGAGATGATCACATGAAGAAGGCTACACTGGTTAGTGCTCTTTGGATCATGCTAACCTAGTAGATCAAGTACTCTAATGATAACCCAAATTTTGGAGTGGTAGACATCCAAACCACATTGAATAAAGAATTCAGTAGGCCTAAATCTGAAGCAGAGTCAATTGTGGGGTTCAAAGAGATCGCGATGCAACCAGGCAAGACACCTTGGGAATTAGATCAGAGGTTAAAGTGTAAAATCCATGAAGCTAATATGAACTTCACAAACTAACAACATCACGAATGGTTTGTGGCTTCACTCCTGCCACACCTAAGGGTTGTGTTGTCACAACAGAAGATAATGACTTAGGTCAAGGGCTTGGATATTACAATGAGAGTGCATGAAACACCGATGCAAGATCCAAATATGGGGTTCAGCAAATCCATGCGCAACTGAAAAATATTTTCCTCGAGATGCAAAGTTTGAAGTAGGACAAAATAGTTCAACCAGAGCCGCGTGAAGAGGTATGGTGCCTAAAATGCAAGGGTCAGGGGCATGACAAAGACCATTGCCTGGTCTTTGCGAACTACATCGTAGGAGGGGGATAGATGCCTTGTAGGTGGAAGCTCAAGCAGGCCCGAGCGTGAGGCCTACATTATGGTGCGCTATATGTTAGGTAGTAAGAAAACATGCCACAGATAACTATCATTTGCTGCAGAAGTTTGTACAGACACCACAAAAACTATTCTACAAATTTTGTAGGTCGATAGAAAATTATGAATGTAATTGTAGAAGTTATGAATTGATGATGGATAGAACTCGCACCTATAGGGTTTAGGTAGAAACGTAGCCCCCTGACCAGAGCACAGGGATGGAGCGGATAGGCTTTCAGGGGCACAGACAAGGAAGAGGTGGAGGAGGACCTGGTAGAGGTTAGGGACAACTGATATGCTACAATTGCAGAGGACCAGGACACTATGCCCACGATTTCACTAACCCAACACATCCGTCGTGCAAGTATTTCACTCTGTTTGATCATGAAATGGAAGACTGTCCTATGCTAATGGCAAGGATACATGACAAAGTTGTGCTACCACCTCAGCCAACTCAAAACCTGTAGATGATGAGGTTTGAGCCACGCGAAGAGGATCTGAATGTGAATATAGTGCTTGTTGGCTTGGAAGGGCCTGACCCAGATTCAGAGGTGATTTAGGTGAACAAATCCTAGTACTACTGGCCCTTTCAGCAATAGTCTGTAGAGCGTGGACTGAGGTATGAACCAAAGTAGTATGGAAGGTTACTAGAACCAGGCTTCCACACCCTAGAGATGTTTGATGATTTCAAGTGGTCCGCGATTTGACCTTGTGCACATGTCGCTACGTGCACCTATCAGTACCTCGTAGCCTGCGACGCTGCCCTCGCGCAGCCCTACTTGGGGCTTGAACAGTTTTATTAACCAAATCCTTACTATTAACCCGATATTAATTGATCACTTTGCTTATCTGTATGCTTTTAGTTATACTTAACAATGTTCAGCATTCATACAAGTGCGCACGATAAATAAAACAATATAATTGCAGAAGATATCAACCATATGATAATTCAAAATAGATACACAAGATTTGGAGTCAAACTACTCTTTATTATCTCTTTCTCTGGTTACAGACTCGACTCTACCCTGCACACTCAGCTACTGGGGTCTTCACACTCAGTTGCAGACTTTACTAGGCCTCTACACACTCAGCTGTAGAGCCTCTTCCTACTACTACAACCCAAGGTACTTAGACTCTTACTCTATGTTCGCTATCTTCTAGACTCTATTCATTTTCTCCATGTGTCCCTTCTTCTTTACAACTTAGAGCCTCACTCTATTTATATAATCCCATGGTTTGCGGACCAGGGGTAGGCCAACACTACATTCAAAACTTAGGGTAGACAACCCTATGACTCTAACATACAATTTTCACTCCATGCCTGCAATTTGCAGAGTCTTTACAACAATAGTACCCAAAACTTGGGCCTTGAGCCCCAAAACATGTTGTGGGGGGATTCCATGCCCAACAGGCCCCCAACAAAAACATCGCGACTTGTCCCTCCAACTCGCCCCGAATAGTCTGGATGTCTATAGCGCACTGAGCTACTACTTGCTGAACCTACTGCATTCTCGCTTCTAAACCCTCTGTTTCTAGCATGCTGCACTGCATAGGTGCATGCATCCCCTGAATCTATGCGAGATTTCCTTCAATATCTGTCGTGATTGTGAAGGCTTCATCAATTCATGGCTGAATGCAAGCTTTGAGAACTACTTACTTGTGGTGCACCATGTCCACCTGCTTATTTAATGCCTTAGCTTGCTACATCCTTGCAAGTAGCTGAGTGAGGACTACTATCTGTGCAGTCCCTTTGATGTTGTCATACTATTTTTGGAGTTCGCTTGCCTCAGTCTCTAGCCGCTACATGTTGGGGTCCTCCTGCAATGTTGTGAGGACCTGAAGCACATCCTCCAAAATGTTGTTATAGTCACAGACTGTACCTCCAAGCTCTTCTAGCCCTAATGAAATAGCGCTGGCGCACTGCTCTCAAACATATGGGGGAGTGAAAGGTTGCACCTTCAATCACACCTCGACAATCTGGAGATTCAACTCCAGCTTCAATCTTGTTGTTTCTTCTTGCATGTTGTGGACTCCGCTTGCCAAACAGTGGATCTGCACTTCTATCGGTAGATTTGCTGTAATGGATAGCTCTAGGACATACCAACAAGCATCATCCAGTGTCTGCACCAACTGTTGGTTCTGCAACACCAACTCATTGCGCGGAAAGCTAAGTTGTTCTATATTAATCTTTTTCTCACTCAGAACTTGGATCATTCGGCTCTCCCTGGCACGGAGTTATGCTTTTGTCCCATCCTATAGCTGATATAGTGTGTCTTGGGGAAGGGCAACCAAATTAAGGCCAATGCCTTTCATCATATTAAGCGTCACCTGATTCGTCGTGTTTTTCGAGACTAGCACTCCATCTGGCAATACTATCATATTTTCCAACTTCACGCATAGCATCTATTATCTTGTTGACGTGCCTGCTGCGATGTGGGTAGACAAGGTACCTTGCTGTGGAGGCCGCACCTGTAACTCCTGTAGCTGCGCCCTTAGGGCCCCTAACATAGTTTGTTGCTCTATCGTAAACTCTTGGAGCGCTACACTGGTGACATCGCGAACCATCTTACCGATGTCATGGAGATCACCTTCAGTTAAGGTGATCAGGTCGATGGCCAGTTTCAGGGCCTTGACCTTCTTTCTTGGACCCGGTATTTCTATGATGCACGACAGTTTGAGTTGGGTAGAGGCAGTCCCTAGGTCCATGCTCTCTTCTGCAATTTTTGTGTCCTCTGGCCCCTGCCTTGTAGACACTGCTTGGTCCTCTTCTATGGACTGCCCTTACCTCGACTATCTCTTTTCCGTTTCGCCTTTTCTCAGCCAATTGGGTGACACGCAGCTTGGCATCATCCTTCCTTTTCATTGCTTCTGCCTGCTCCAGTTCTACCAAATTTGGGGCGTGCCACTCGGGAGGCCAAGTCTCTAACACTGTAAAGATCGCATCGTCAGTGGCTATAAATGGTAGCTTTTTCCACTACTACGCCAGATCCTTTCACGCCTTGATGTATATGTTCTGCATGTCTACCTTGAAGTTTTCAAAAGTCTGTAGACTATTGTGCATCGTAGGTGATAGGCATGGCATCCTATTGATCCACATTCAGATGCTCGCCTCCATGAGCACCAAAAAAATATTTGTATCGCAAATTTGTTTCACATCCTTGGTGTCCCAGAGTGAAGCATACTTCGTGGCCTCTAGTAAGTCACGGTCAATGCTTGGGAACTGACTATCCTTCTGCAGTTCTCCTGCTACTAGCAAAATGGATAAGAGCAACCACGTGTAGTGGAAGGTCTTACCATGCTCCTGGGCCTCACGACAGTTTATCAAAAACTCCTCGCAGAGGAACTCGATGTAGTTGAACTAAACCACCTCCACACATTTTTCAGCCAACACAAATACTGGCACTAGTACCTCATCGGCACAACATTTTCTCATCACTTTACTGGCCAGAGTTGGGTGGCTAGGTGCACCCCTTTGTCATTGATATTGGTGATAGTGTATCCCATCCTTTTCTTCTCTAACTTATACTTTGCCTTCATGGCCTCTGCAAGAGCCAAATTGCTACTTTTCCTGGCTATCGTCACAGGGTCCTTTCCCTTATAGTGAAGCAGAGAAATTCGATGGATGAGGTCGGCCATGATGGGAATTGGCTCCTCCAGCTATAGATACCCATCATGCAGCAGGTAGAGCAGCTTCCTGACGATGAAAATGGTGATGGGAACATGGTGGAAATGTGGTATCTCTAGTAAATGTAGCAATTCAGCCTTTTCCACATCGCACATCCATTTTCCCGGCTCTATTGTTATCATCGACCCCTCTGTATTCTTCTTCATTAGATTTGTTGTTTCTAAGTGTGGGAACTTCTCGATGTCCGCGGCGTCCCAGTCTTCAAATTTCATGGTGGGAGCGCGACATAGGTGTCAGCCCTCAAAGGTAATTCCATCTGGGAGGAGTGGGGTCTGGAGTGCACTCTTCGTTGCATCCAGAACCTTCAGCAATTTTGTTTTCCCTTTTCGCATAGGGACATACTCGAGAAATTTTGCTGTAGAGCACAAAGGTTGGATGTCTTCCTCAGCGTCTCATTTTTCCTTTGTGGTGGCAATCAGGGCCTGCAAGTCTTCTTCCTCCTCATTTATTTTAATGGTGACTGCCTTTCCTTTTTCTTCCATTGATAACTTACTGTGTTACGGATTCCTCGGGGACATGCGTACTAGTCCCATTGTCTGCTTATATTTCTTTGGTCTCAGTGTACGAGGTGATTTGGGGATTTCGATTACGACCTCAGCGCCTTCGGGAACATCTTATACCATGGGGGCTTGTGCGGCCTTGCCGGTGCTTCCTTCTTCAATACCCAACCCATCCTTAGTGGTTGTCTTCATTCTACACTGAATGTGGTCTTTCGCAAACTTAGGGGCTCTATTATCACTTGAATCTCAACACTCTGCACTCTATTCAACTGCTCATGTCTGAAATGACCGAGTGTTTCCTTCTAGCTAGCCCTTGGAGTTTTATAATGCCTTTTGAATTCAAATTCGATTGTTCCCCCCAATTTCGGGCCATCAATTCTTCCTTGGCGACAGATTTTCCCAAATCTTGCCCATAAATTTCATCTTAAGTACCTGCTGCCCAATCCATTTGGCCTCAAATCGGACATCTCGTCATGAACAGTGACACCAACAGTCACTTCCCAGCCAATCCTCATGGCAGCTGTTGGGTCCCTATAATACTAGTGATTACCCCATTACTATTGTAGTTATACCCCTTATTTATATTGATGTACCCATGTAGTGCCCATATTGTTACTATTGTGCCACATAGAAGCCCACTATTGTTATTGTTGTGCCCTACAATATTATTGTTATGTAGGCTTTGATTGTATTGGGACCACTTAGACTCCTATATATAGAAAGGAGGTATTTTCATTTGTATCATCCAAGAATTATTCATTTATGTAATGTAAAGGAGGTTGCCCCCTCGAAGAGGCTGAATTCTAAGTCGTGGATCTCTCTTTTCTATCTTTTTGTGAGCTGGTTTCATAACATTTGGTATCAGAGCTTTGGATTCTAGGGTTTCGCTGCTCCAAACAGGTCATCGTGGAATTTTCGCTATAACTTTTTTTCTGTGACGTTTCAGAAGTCGCAAAAAAAAACCCATTTGAGAAGAATTGGCGTTGAACCTTGGGTCTAAATTTCAGAACTTTTCTCGCGACATTTTTGGAGATATGATCTGAGGAAGTTGGTCTTTTTGCAGACTCCTGAATTACATTCAAAACAGGTGACCTGGGGAAAATCGTCATAATTCTCTCTCTGAGGATCGGATTGAAATTTCATAAAAAGGTACATAAAGAGGACGGACTGTAGTTTCTTGTGGGTGAGTTTCAGATTCGAAGGTTGAAACAGTGACTCGTGGCACGTCGTACAAGTTCGCTCTACTGAACCATTCTAAAAGCAAGTCACTGTGGGAGATTTCACATAACTCTTCCTTGGAGAATCCAATTTGGGTCAGACTTGTAGCATTGGAAAGAGGATGCAGAAGGCTACTACAGATAGCAATTTTAGAACTGGATGATCCGAAATCACATATATACATCAGATTCAATATCAGGCTTCTATAAAGTGAAAAAAGGTGTGTAGTTTTTTTTTAAATTTTTGTGTAAGCTTGGTTTAACGGAATTCAAAGGGCATAGTAAAGCATTATTATCGGAAACCGATGCCCCGAGGAAAGAAAATGCAAACACCTAGTAAGGAACCTGAAAGCTCTAGCATGACTCATGAAGAAGAGGAAGAAATGCTACATGATATATCAAAATTACAAGAACAAGTGCAACAAATGTCACGCTCACAAAAGCTAACAGAAGCTAAGATAAGTGGCGTGGAATCTAAGATAAATGGCATGGAATCTAAGGTAAATGGCGTGGAATCTAAGATAAAGGGCATGGAAGCTAAGATGGATGGCATGGAAGCTAAGATTGACGCTAAATTTGATGGCATGGATGATAAGATGGATGAATTAAAGAAGTTGCTACAAGAAAGGGTCACTAATGGTGAAAAGGTAGTAAAGGAAACTCATGATGAGAATAAAAGAAATGTTAATCATGATTCGATAGACTCTAATGTTGGATCGAAGACTCACCATGTTCCAAAAATCGATGTGAGGAAGTTTGATGGCAAGGATCCCGCCACATGGATATTACAGATGGAGCAATTCTTCGATCTCAATAATGTGCAAAACACACAAAAGGTACGTATGGCAACTTTATATTTGGAACCAAATCAGTTTGTATGGTATCAATGGCTTTGTTCTCGTAAACAATTTATCACTTGGGCAATTTTTACGGAAGAATTGATAGCACATTATGAGGATACAAAAAGCAACACTTTTTTTAGCCAATTGATGAATCTCAAACAAAAGGGTTCAATAATGGAGCACATTGAGGAGTTCCAAAAATTGAACATAAGGATAAAAGATATTCCAGAGGAGCATAGGATTGATGTGTTCATAGGGTCTTTAAAGGATAATATCCAACACGATGTGCGCCTTTGGGAACCTGATTCATTAGAGAAGGCATTCAGGTTAGCAAGAAAAATGGAAAGCAAAATTATGGCAACTAGGAAGCATACCATTCACAACTATAAAGATGGAAGTGTTGTTTCCCATAGTCTTCCACAACCTACAAGGTTGACACCGCAACAATTGGAAGAAAAAAGAGCAAAAGGGCTTTGTTACAATTGTGATAGCAAATACACAAAAGGTCATAAGTGTGCTGAGAAGAAATTATTCTACATAGATTGTGAAGAGGAAGAAGAAAAGGAGCAAGAAAGGTCAAAAGAAGAGGATATATTCCAGGAACAAAGCCTATATGAAGAACAAATAAATCCGACCATATCTTGTAATGCATTGGCGGGAATTACCACTCCTCAAACCATCAAGATAGAAGGACAAATCAAGAAGAAAAAGGTGATAGTGTTGATTGATTCAGGAAGCACCCACAATTTTATTCATTGTAGGGTAGCAAAAGAATTGAATTGCTTCCTATATCCAGCACCAGAGTGTCAAGTGATGATTGCAAATGGAGGAACAATAAATTGCTCTGGAAAGTGCCATAATATCAAGCTATCCATGGGAGAATATGTATTGACTAGCCCAATGCTTTCCATTCCAATGGGAGGTGCTGATGTTGTACTAGGAGTCCAATGGCTACAATCCTTGGGTACAATAGCTTTTAATTTTCAAGAACTTTTCATGAAATTTTCTGTGGAAGGAAAGGAAGTTGAATTAAGGGGTATTGCAGGGAAACCAGGAAAGATAATCAGCTCTAATGGTATGACAAAGCTTCTAAAAAAGGAGCAAAGGGTGTAATTGCACAATTATGTTCGCTAGATGTTTCCACATTAGAATCATCTATTTCTCCAGATCTCCAAAAAGTCCTGGACAATCATTCCAAGGTATTTGAGACTCCCAAAGGTCTCCCACCTATGCGAGATCATGATCATGCTATTCATCTGATTCCAGGAAGTGTTCCTCCAAACATCAGGCCGTACAGATATCCCTATGTCCAAAAAAGTGAAATTGAACGTATGGTTGCAGAAATGCTAGAGGCTGGTATAATTCAACCGAGTCAAAGTTCTTTCTCTGCTCCAGTAGTATTGGTGCACAAGAAGGATGGATCATGGCGCATGTGTCCGGATTATAGGGAGCTCAACAAGCTCACTATTAAAGATAAGTTCCCCATTCCTGTCATTGATGAATTACTGGATGAATTGCATGGATCAATTTACTTCACCAAGTTGGATCTTCGTTCAGGATATCATCAAATCAGAATGAAGATTGAAGACATTCCAAAAACGGCATTTAGAACTCATGAGGGTCATTATGAATTTTTGGTCATGCCTTTTGGCCTTACCAATGCACCTTCAACATTTCAAGGTTTGATGAATTCAATTTTCAAACCATTCCTTAGAAAATTTGTGTTAGTATTTTTTGATGATATACTTATCTACAGCAAGTCTTGGAAGGATCATGTTGAACATGTCGACAGGGTGCTACAACTATTGGAAGAGAAACAATTATATGCCAAAAGATCCAAATGTTTCTTTGGAGTCCAGGAGGTGGAATATTTGGGTCATATTGTATCTCATGAAGGAGTTAAGGTAGACCCTACCAAAATTAAAGCCATTAAGGAATGGAAAATCCCCACATCCATAAAGAATTTGCGCGGATTTCTTGGGTTGACAGGGTATTATCGCAAGTTTGTTAAGAATTATGGGAGAATAGCAGCACCTCTAACAACATTATTGAAGAAAGATGCATTTTCATGGACTCCGGAAGCAACAAAGGCCTTTGAACATCTTAAAGAGGCAATGTGCCAAGCACCGGTCTTAGCTACACCGGACTTCACAAAAACCTTTACTGTGGAATGTGATGCTTCAGGAAATGGAATTGGTGCTGTTCTAATGCAAGATGAAAGACCCATTGCCTTTGAAAGTCGTCCAATCAAGGGAAAGTTTCTAAGAAAAGATATTTATGAGAAGGAAATGTTGGCAATACTCCATGCACTTAAGAAATGGCGACCCTACCTAATGGGAAGACACTTCAAGGTAAAAACAGATCATGATAGCCTTAAATACTTTTTAGAACAAAGATTATCCTCTGAAGAGCAACAAAAGTGGGTCACAAAGATGTTGGGTTATGACTTTGAAATCATCTACAAAAAGGGGAAGCAAAATGTGGTGGCAGATGCACTCTCAAGGAAGGATGAGGATGTGGAAGCATTGTTGTGCGCTATTTCTATCATCCAACCAGATTGGATAAATGAAGCAAGGGAGGAATGGAAGAATGACGAAGAAGTATGGGAACTTATTCGAAAGCTACAACAAGATTCCAGTACGTCTGATACATTTAGCTGGAAAAATGATTCGTTATGGTACAAAGATTGCTTATACCTCTGTAAGAATTCCCAGCTAAAACAAAAGATTCTTATGGAATTACACACTTCTCCCTTAGGAGGGCACTCAGGATTTTTAAAAACTTACCATAGGGTGAAGAAGGAATTTTTTTGGGATGGCCTTAAATCAGATATTCATAAGTTTGTGGCAGAATGTTTGGTTTGCCAGCAAAATAAAGTTGAAACAATTAAGACACCGGGTCTATTACAACCTTTACCCATTCCAAGCCAACGTTGGGAGGAGGTATCAATGGATTTTGTCACAGGTTTACCCAAGTCTGAGGGAAAGAGTGTCATCATGGTGGTAGTTGACAGACTTACCAAGTATGCACACTTTTGTGTATTATCACATCCATTCAAAGCCAGTACAGTTTCTACTGCATTTATGGAAACAATTCAAAAGCTACATGGAAACCCAAAGATTATTGTAAGTGACAGAGATCCCATTTTCACTGGAAATTTTTGGACAGAATTATTTTCTTGTCTTGGTACTCAGTTAGCTCATAGCTCATCTTATCATCCTCAATCTGATGGGCAAACTGAGATAGTAAACAAATGTTTGGAAGGATACCTTCGTTGCTTTGTATCTGATAAACAGACACAATGGGTCAAATGGTTGCCTCTGGCTGAATGGTGGTATAACACTTCCTTTCATACAGCAACAAAAATGACCCCATTTATGGCACTTTATGGGTATCAACCACCATCCATCACATCATATTTAAGAGAAAATTCTAAGGTTCAGGCAGTGGAACATCACATCGAACATCAACAACAAGTCCTCCAACTCTTAAAGGATAACCTTGTGTTGGCACAGAATAGAATGAAACAACAGGCAGATCAGCATCGCAGTGAAAGAAGTTTTGATGTAGGTGATTGGGTATTCCTACGGCTACAACCATATAAGCAAATGTCCCTCAAGCAAGCTAAGAAGGATAATAAATTATCACCAAAGTATTATGGTCTGTACAAGGTGTTGCAAAAGATTGGTACTATGGCATACAAATTGGAGCTTCCTGCAGCTTCTCGATTGCACCCAGTTTTCCATGTTTCATGCTTAAAGAAGGTTATAGGCGACAAGCTCCCAGTTCAAACAATATTGCCAGAACTTGACGAAGAAGGAAAAATTATATTGGAACCGGAAGCAGTGATAGAAACAAGAACTCGACAGCTACGAAATCGATCAATTTCAGAGTACCTTATCAAGTGGAAGAACTTATCCGCTGAAGATTCCACATGGGAGGACGAGAATTTTATGCAGAAGTATCCTAAACTACTCAAGCGTTGAGGACAACACTTTTTTGAAGGAGAGGGGCATGTTGGGTCCCTATAATACTAGTGATTACCCCATTACTATTGTAGTTATACCCCTTATTTATATTGATGTACCCATGTAGTGCCCATATTGTTACTATTGTGCCACATAGAAGCCCACTATTGTTATTGTTGTGCCCTACAATATTATTGTTATGTAGGCTTTGATTGTATTGGGACCACTTAGACTCCTATATATAGAAAGGAGGTATTTTCATTTGTATCATCCAAGAATTATTCATTTATGTAATGTAAAGGAGGTTGCCCCCTCGAAGAGGCTGAATTCTAAGTCGTGGATCTCTCTTTTCTATCTTTTTGTGAGCTGGTTTCATAACAGCAGCGTAGTCTTCATGTGTTGGTGTGAACCTTGTGACAAGTTGTTCCTGCGCACACCTCTCAAAGTGCGTAGCTCCCAGGAAGAATAATTTATAGTCCTGAGCTCCCTTTCAGCTACCTAGAGCACTAAGACTGTTCTTCCTATGACTAGTCAAGTGGTTGCACTACCTATGCAGGGCTCCATCCGGCCCTCCAGCATAGTCCGCGTAAAATCCTCATCTGTCATTGTGGTAATCGGTGGCGCACGCTCTACAGTTTGTATCGCACTCCCCTGGTTATTGCATTTGTTGATATGAAGTCCTAGCCATGGCAATAGACCAACAAATTCTTAGCTATAGTCCTCTAATTCATTAGTATGATCATCTGCACCTTGCCTTGCCATCCTTGGTTTATCGACAAGACATGCACCCTTGATTTCGTTTTCTAGCCTCTTGACCTCTGCGTCCATTAAGACGCCTTTCTTTCTTAGTCATACCTGGTCCTTTTCAAGTTCACGATGTCTAGGGTTCCCTTGCCAAAGTGATTCCTGAAGTCTCATGTGTTCTACTTTGTGTAGTTGTGTGGTTTCATCGTCCCGGGCTTCGTGCACTATCAAATCAATAGTTGCTATTACGTGTGGATTCATCTTTGCATGCTCCTCAGAGATTATGGTACCTGATTCATTCTGCAGCCTCAGAATTTTTTTCGTGGTCAGGGTTTTGCACATGGTCCTGTAGGCTCATCGGACCGCTAGTAAATGCAGGTCTTAGTTAGTGCGTCTCACCTGGTGGACTCTGTTCAACACTCCACACACATTGTCAAATTCTTCTTTGTGGATAATCTTTGGTGCGCTTCTTTTTTCCTGTCGCTGCGTTTTGTTCCGTTTTCCTATTTTGGGAGTGGTGTGCGTTTGTGTATGCTGCGTGCCATATGTCTGTATCCATTGGGAAATGTGGGCACACAAGTTGTGTTGCCCCTCATAACCGGCTCTCATTCATAGCTGGGGTTTTCCAAATCATAGGTGCATCATCCTTCTACATTCGTGCCAATCTTCAAAACTCTACTGGTGCGTATCCCACCATCTTGCAGGCGTAGCGCACAGTGGCCATTTCAGAGCGTCAAAACACTCATGTTTCAGTACTTCACTCTCAAACTTGTTTAGAAATTTGTCTATCACTGTCAACTTGTCATACCTTGGTAGATCCCTTATCTCTATTGTCACGCAGCTCAATGATCTTACCATCATGTTGCAATTGAGTGTTGATATTGTGTGCAACCGATTCTGCCATCATTTTATTTCTTCATCGGAATCCGAAGTGCAGGAGCTTTCATGCTCCCACAAAATTCTACCATCTACTGTTGGATTCACCCAATCTTATTCTCACATGGTTATCTTGTAGATATAATCGAGATCATCATCACTATCATCGTTGTGCACTGGTTCAGTGTATCATGCTCCTTCGGCTGGATCTAGTGGTACTACTACGCGTAGTGAATTTTTCTCAGAAATCATTTTGTGCTTCTTTAGATTTATGACTCCTTTCATATAAATGGCCCAATCTATGCCTAGTAGCACCAGATAGGGATTGCTATCGATGAAAATCTCTATCACTTCGAAATCTGCTAGCACGCTTGCACCTTCAATATCCACCATTACCCCTTGCAATCTCCCCACAGGTAAGATCTTCTGCTAGTTTTCCATTCACAATTGAATAGGAGACCATTGTAGGGTGAGTCTACCCATGCGTTCACATGTTTGTTTTAGCAGTACATTTGCATCCGATCTGAGATCCAGAATTACCTAATCCATTTCATACTCTGTGATTCACATAGTCAATCTCATTTCCTTTCCTATGTGCAATGCATGCTTTCCAAGTTTTTGGACCACGCGTGGTTCTCTTGACCTGGCGCACCTAGTGATAAGTTCCTATAGTCCTTTTACAACATTTCTATCACATGGTAGTTTCATGCATGTCTTTAAAATGATAGTGAGCATTCAAGGATCCATCCCTAGTTCTAGTTGATCCTTACTGCCTGAAGTGGAGGCCTCCGTGAAGCTCTTCTTAGTTTCCATGAATGTTTCCTTTGTGTGCTCCAAATAAAATTCAAGCTCCTTTGTAGGAGCCTTGTGAAACCACGCACTTTCTTCTGACTACTTACATTTATCATCTATGGTTGTGATATTGCTTCTGAGAACTATGTTTACATTATGACTTAGGGGAGGCTGGAGTACCCCTTTCTCGCGTAGCCTCGCTATCGAGATAGGACAATCTTCTGGCTCACGATCAAACTGAGTATAGTATAAACATGATGTTCTCATCAGGTTCATACAATTGCAGGCATATTGCCTTGGCCCTTCGCAATTGTAATAAATTAGTTGTCTGTGACCCCTTCCTGGTCCCATTCCACCTCGACCTCATCTACACCCCTGAAATCCAGTGCATGCCATTCCTACATTTGGGTCTAGAGCTCGTGTTTTGGTCTTGAATTTGTAGGCAGGTTTCTGATTCATCATTAGTTCATAGCTTTAGTAGGTGTGCTCATCATGACCTACCGACCTGCAGAAATTACAAAAAAATTGTTGGGACATCTCGGTATACTTATGCAATAGATGACAATTATCCATAGCATGTTTCCCTCCTATTTGACAAATCGTTCACCGCAGTGTAGGCACTCTGCTCGGTCTTGATTGTGGCTTAGGTCTTCATGACATCAGCCCTCTTCCCACCAAGTAATTTTCAAAAACGGGATAGTGGTCATTATCATGCCCATGGCCTTTGCATTATATGCACCATACCTCCTCGCAGGCCTCTAGCTGAGGTGTCCTGTCTTGTTTCAAACTCTACATTTCCAAACACAAATTTTGTAGTTGCGCATGAATTTGTTGGACTCCCAGACCAAGATCTTTTATAGGGGTCTCATGCAATCTCCAAAGCTTCGGCCTGGGTGGATAGCTTTTGTTGTGACAGAACCATCCTTAAATGCCGTGTTAGTGATGCTACAAACCATGTGTTGTGTTGTCCATCCGTCAAGGTCATGTTGGCTTCGCGAATCATACTCTTCGGTCTCTGGTCCAGATCCCAGGGGGTCTCGCCCAGAAGCATCGCAGTTTACTTAAACCCAATAATTGATTGTGTCTCTGATTTTGGCCTGCTAAATTCCCTATTTAGTGCGGCCTGGATATCTGCGATCCCTGCATTTGGATGGTCATTAGAATGCTTAATGTACCACATTAGGTGCAATCCTGCAACACACTTACCAGTGTAGCCTTCTTTATATTATCATCCACGACTCCTTGTGCTTCCATACCACCCTTACTATGAACCAAAACTGGTCTAGATCTTCGTTCCCTACTCCTCTTAATACTGGCAGTTTGATCGTGCTCGCCATATCGAACCATGGAGGTGGTGGAGGCGGGGTGGGCAGAGATGGAGGTGAAGATGGTGAGACTTGCGGTGGTGTAGGTGGAGGTGGTAAGCATGGAATTTGCTTCCTTATTAGACTAACCGCACTTCTAGGAGAAACTTTCGCGAGCTCTTCCTCTCTCTCCCACGAGGGTGAAATTAAGGGACTAGTTTCTAATTCTTCACTACTTCCGTTTCTGTAGACCTTCCCACTTTGCATAATCCCAAACATTAATTTATTTGCATCTTCCACTTTTCACACAATAGCATCTTAATCCAAGTGTTCAAAGAATTAATATACTTACCTCACAGTGCTTTGAGGAAGCGTCATTCCGCCTCACTGTAGCTGAAGTTCGTATCTACCGTGAACTTAGTGATAAATCCTCCTATAATTCGATCGAGCCAATGGTCCATAGCTCACACAATCTTATCTTCTAACGCTTCTATTATGTGCAATAATTCCGGAGTCCACACGAGTGGTTTATGGAGCCTACACCTTCCCTGACTGTCTGCTAGCTTCACAATCCACTCATACAACTCAGAGGGAAAGGATGTAAAGAAAATTTCATGGATTTCAATATATAGGTAGCGCATCAGCCACTGTTCCTTAGATACTCGTGGGTTCCTATTTTCCTGCGCCATGAACTTGTGAATGTTCTTGTCCAACCACCCTTCAATTTCTTTCTTTATTGGATTCCATTGACACTACATCAGACATCCGTTCTGCAAATGCCAGTCCCGGCAATAGAACAATTTTTTGGATTGTAGGGGCCTGACCCAGGTTCAGAGGTGATTTAGCCAAAAAAATCCAGTACTACTGGCCCTTTCGGAAATAGTCTGCGGAGCACGGACTGAGGTCTCACCCTAAGTAGTATGGGAGGGTGCTAGAACCATGTTTCTGCACCGTAAAGATGTCTAATGAATTCAAGTGGTCCATGGTTTGACCCTGCACACACGTCGCTATGCACACCTATCAGTACCTCGCAGCCTGCGATGCTGCCCTCACGCAACCCTATATGGGGCCCGAACAGTGTTATTACCCAAATCCTTACTATTAACCCGATATTAGTTGATCACTTAGCTTATCTGTATGTGTTTAGTTATACTTAACAGTGTTCAACACTATACAAGTGCACGCGATAAATAAAACAGTATAATTGCAGAAGATATCAACCATATGATAATTCAAAATAGATACACAAGGTTAGAATCAAACTTTTCTTTATTATCTCTTTCTCTGGTTACAGACTCGACTCTACCCTTTTCACTCAGCTGTAGGGGTCTGCGCACTCAGTTGCGGACTCTACTAGCCCTGTTCACACTCAGCTGTAGAGCCTCCTCCTACTTGTTATAGACATTTTTGTGCCTCGCATCATGGAGCATGAAATGTCAATAATCATAGGGATCCTCAGTCCCTAAACATGTTGTTCTTACCCCTAAAAGAACAAGGTCATCAAACAACAGCACTTCCAATCAGTTCTCCACCTGAAAACACTTCAAAACAGGCTTATTTTGGATCATGTCAGCTGCTCCACTGAGCTTCTGTGGTGGAATGCAACTGTCCCTCCTTGTACCTGCACTGGAAGTCAAATTTAATGAAGGCTACCTGCGCTGGGCGAGATTGGCCAAGTGGCACAGTCATTCTGCAAGGTGTCAACTGCCCAGGAAGCTTCCAAACTGACACTTGGCTCATGAGATTCGCCCTGTGATGAGTAAGAGGTACTTGATCACCATGTGTAAGCAAGGATCTCCAAGTGGACTCAAGAACTGAAGATTAACTGAAGAGGGAGAGGACACTAGTCAGCTCTATGACAGCCTCAAGCTGACTCATCCTCTCTTCTTCTCTCCTATATATAGAGCTCTTCTATGAGGTCTAAGGAGGCTGGAATTTTGTGTAAAGCAAGGAGGTGCTGTTGGTTTACAGTTAGAGCTATTGTGTGATTGTTTTACTAGAGGTGAAGAGGAGAGTTCTTGCTGCTGGGGAGGTGCTGCTGGATTGGAGCCATCATTGGTTGTAACCTTCTCAGAACCCTGTTACTTCTATCAATAAAGTTTTGCATGTTCTCCTATATACTTGTATTGCATTGATGTATTGTATTTACATGTATATTTGATTCACCCTAATCCATGCTTCAGTTATGAGTACATGTATCTTGTAGTTTCCTCTCTTGTTTTGTGCAGGATCTGTGTGTAGCTGGACCGGCAAAGAGAGCAAGGAGCTGGGAACAAGAGACAAGGAGAGAGGACAAGGATCGACTAAGCGAAAGACACCAGGTTGGTTGGCCTTCTTTTCATTCTCTCTGTACTTTCATAAAGGAAATCATCAAAGCTTTACTTTCAGTTGTTGCTAAAGACTGTCACCTTTAGAGTAGGGATAGGGTCATCCGCATCGGATACTTTTCCCCACAACATACTGGCGACTCCGCTGGGGAGCCTAGTATCTTGTTGGTGTTTGTAGTATTTTGCTATTCATTTCTTGAAGAAAAGAGTACCAAATCGAAAAGCTTTTGACTATATCAAAAGCGAAGTAGAGGGTCTGCTACTCTTGCTCATTTACTGAGCAAATTCAAGATTTGAAGAACTTATCTACAAAAGACTCTTTACTCTTTGTGATAGATCTTCATCCTCTTGATCATCCCTTAGCCTGTACTTGACCTATAGCTTTTTATTTAAGCAAAAACAGTGCATTTTTGAGCTTTTTATGACCCGGAATTCTTTGCAGACGCAACTCTCGTGTGTCAGTGCAGGCTGTCCACAGGCAGTCTGCATTACAGCGCAGGTACTCCCTTCGGGAACTGCGCTGAGAGTCAAACTGACAGACCAGAGCCTGCGCTGGTCCAGTTAGCCATTGTCTTGCTCAGCTTTCCCTTTGTGTCTTCGCCCTGTTTTCACTGATTTTTAGCTGATTGCTTGCTGGTCATTGTACTTGTTGTAGACCACTTCTCCTTGACATTATTCCGCCTCAGTTGTGTGATGAAACTGTGAATGTTCTTTCAGTATTTCTTGCTTCAGTTACAGTTTCCCATTGTGAAAAGCGAACCAGTATAGCTGTGGCCTCTTAGATCCTGAACTGTAAAAGTGTCTTTGTGATCTTATGAGCTAGTTTTATTACTGTTCATGGCTGTTTGAGTTTGTTTGCTTTTCATTTCATGGTTTGAATCTATACATTTCCTGTGTTTTAAACAAGTCTATCATAAGGTGTCTTTTTGATTGTGGACAAGCTTGTTTATTTCTACTTGAAATTAGATTCAAAATTATACAACAGTTTCCTTTCTGTCTAGCATCAACATTAAGGATAACGAAAAGAAATACATGCATTGTGCATTTTGCATTTGACTGTATGCTTGACGATTTAGGAAGATGTGCATTTTAGTGTGTGTTCTTTGATCTGTGGAAAAAGTTGTGTCTTTCTTTTCCCTCAAGTAGATTAAGGTTTTCAAAGTTGAAAGATTGAAAAGATTTGCTTCTCATTCTTAGATTGCATATAGGAAGTTGTATATATACATCTCGTGGTGAACCTGAAAGGCAAACTGTTAAGAAAGATCAACATTAAAATAAACTCAATTTACATAACAACGCTTTGGAATTTAACGCAAACGTCTAGAGGTCTAGGTAGAGACGTGTTCCGGCGTCGTTAAACATAGTGACTATCGATCTCTACGAAGGTGGGTGATTCCTCCTGAGAGTCGGTGGCACTAACACGGACTTGAGCTCCCGCGTACCGTCGCGTATATTGGGAGACCCCTATAGGCTTTTATCCTTTATCCTTAGGAAACCGTGTCGGCCGCCCTACTGATCGCGATGCAGTGAACACAACATTCACGAAGATCGACCACCCGTACCGTAAAACGTATTCTGTGGTTTCGCGAAAGGTTTGGCACACCCTCTGCCTAGATCTCCAGAGCAGTTTCTTTTGGCCTTTTTCAAACTCTATAACTGAAAAAGTCCAACCGAGCATTTGTCACTTCGGGCTCGTTAATACATCGAAGGCGACTAGAGTCATCTTTAGCTTTTTCTCGACTCTTAAAACATGAAAAAGCAAGTTTGTGTCTAAAAGTGTCGTTAATAAAATTTATTTTAAGCGGAACATAATCACCTATTATTCCCACGTTGATCTTTCAGTTGAAAAGTATGGAGCCCACCAACCAAGGAAGTAACCTTGGCGGAAGTCCAAATCCCTTCTCCTCTTGGGGAGATGTTGGTGCGCCTCATATGGCTACATTGTCACTTCCAGGATTGACAATCGGTCTCCCTGTATGGCTCTTTTCAACTAATGTAGTCCAGATCGCCACTAATCCTGAGCAGTCGAATCAACAGTCAGAACAATCTAGAACTACCCACCAGCCTTCCACTTCTTATGATACTTCCTCTGATCCTTCATCTTCCCAAGGTAGAGCTGGTAGAAGTCAGCCTCCCAAGGAGAAGAAGGAAAAGAAGAAGAGAGAAAAGAAGCAGAAGGAGCCTCTGGTGAAGGCGACTGGGGGCAAGCAGAAGAAAGGGTGAAGGCGACTGGGGGCAAGCAGAAGAAAGCTGACAAAAACCCACACACTGCACCGACCGGGCCTAAATCGCCATGTGTCATTTGCAAAGGGATCCACTTCCATCGTGATTGTCCTTGTATTCCCCGGATACTAAGGGACTGGTCCCCAAGGTTGCACAATCCGGTAGCATCAACCTCTGGTTGTCATGTTGATTGCAATCCGTCAATTAACGAGAGTGAAGGACGAAGAAGGGGACCAAGATCACCCTGTCTATTGTGTGAAGGCAATCATGCCATCCACAAATGTCCATTCTTAGATGAGGCCAAGAGAGTTTTGGAAGATCGCCCGGTTTCACCGTTGCGACTTCCTCCTGGATACCAAAAACTCGTGCCTAATCCCTCGATAGTTGAAAATCCAGCTGGCCCGCTCAAGTGGTCAGCTGAAGTGTCGGTCATTGAGAATGAACCTACTGAATCCAGACCAGACGAAAGTCTAAAGGTTGAAACGGCAGTTGACCCGGTTCTTCCTTCAGAGGTTCTATCGTCCAATGACTCCATCATTGAAGATCCGTCTTCAAATGACACCGTCGCCGAAGAGTCGTCTTCATGCGACACCCTCACTGAAGAGAATAAGGATGACACCATCCAGGTTCTTTTCATCAGCACCGACTCCGATGAGCGTCAGGGCAATGCGCCCATTCCTTTATCGCAGGAAGGAACATCATCAGAGTCATATCCGGCCGTATATTCGGTCCCACCACCAAGCAACCTGGTTGTATCCTTTGATTGGAATCAACTAGGCAGACCCCGGTTACCAGCCAGTGTACCATTCAGAATCATTGTCCAGATCTATAGAATGATCATGGCTGGTACTATCATTGATGAAGGGGCGTCTGTGAGTATCCTTTCCTCTGTTGCTTGGAAAGCACTGGGTTCCCTAGCGCTTTTACCTGAGTTGAGAAATCTCTCAGGTTTTGATAAAGGAACCAGTCGACCATTAGGGATCCTCCCCAATGTACCTGTTACATTGAAAGGGAAGACCGTCAAGATGAACGTGATGGTCGTCCAAGGACCTTTGGATTATAACCTACTCCTTGGGCAGGACTATATTTATTGCATGGGAGCGATAGTCTCCTCACTCTTTAGAGTAATGTGTTTTCCACACGAAGGAAGGGTGGTCAAGCTCGTAGACCAACTTTCGTTTCCGGGATCTCGCATCGCAAATAGTCAAATACCATTCCTAAATGGTCTGTTCACTCAAGATTCGCCTCCACCCCCGGTCCTCCTTCCCGATGAGCGCGAGTGATTCGGAAAGAAAGACTAGGACCCAGGGGGCATGCACCCTGGTCTGCTTCGGGCAGAAGAAACCCCGGGTATAAGAAAGAATTTCCGCAGAAGAATATGACTAGTCCGTACCCCGTCCAAAGGAAGTGGGGTTGTTCTAGAATAATAATCTTTTGTTAAAGTTATGTGTTTGACCAAAGAGTCATTCACCTTTGTCTAAAAAAGTGGGCAATGCCCAAGTAGGAATTCCCTTATCGCAACGAATAGTAACCATCTTTGAATTCAAGCCTCGCCCATTAAAACATATGTTTTGAAGGATAAGCAGGGGCAGCCTACAAAGTAGGAGACTATATTATTGTGACAGAGGGTAACCATCTTTGGACAACCCAATGATAGACACCACCGAAGAAAGAGATTGATTTGCGGCAGCAAATTGAACCGTCTTTGGAATAATAAGAAAGAGGCAAGCCTCCTTCAATAATACCAATGTTTTATCTTTGAGTAGTGTTCTTCTATTGTCACAAATAGCTGTTTATTAAAAGTGGGCAAGACCCCTTAGAATAACGAGAAGACAAGTATCGTTAACATTAGATTGGCAAGATGACAAGTAACTGTGAACACCCAAAGAAAAGCAGAGGTAGGGGAGAGGAGGGGCAGCCTCGAAATTCTATCCTATACCTGGGGGCATGCAAACCTTCTGGAGTGCAAGCTAGGGGCGGTTATTTATCTGGTTTTAAGATTAGCCGTTTCCAAACTTGCATGAAAGAAGCCTGTGGGGCAGAAGTAAAATTTGCCAAAAGTGAGCATAGCTGTGGTAAGGCATAAGCTCTATAAAAATTGGTCCTTACGGAAGGCGTTCTTTTTATGACTGGTATATCGAGCAGTTTTAGCATATACTTCATGCTCGTTAAAAAATAAACGCAAAATTCGAGCAGTTTTATGACTGAATCTATGCTCGTTAAAAAAAATAGAAAAGTGTGAGCAAAAGTTTCCCCCAGAGTTCAAGCTCATGGAAAAAATGAACCGGTAAATAACCTTTTGAGATCGTAAATTCATTAGCCATAAGAACCTTGATCGTGTTTTCATCCATCACCTCCACTGTTCATTTGGTCGATCATTCACTTCCATTTGTGTGTTTACCTCTTTTGAGAAATAGCTGCGAAGAGTGATTTCACCTAGCCATCCTTGTGACACTGCCGTGATTGGAAAATTCCAATTTGTACCTGGAATCAATTGCTGTTTATCACTCGTTCCTCAAAAGACGAGTCTTCTTTCAGCTCTTTTCACTGACTCGTAAAATATGAAAAGTTTGCCGAGTTTTGGCCTTCCAGCTCGTTAAAATGACCGGAACGCTATCCCTCCTATAAATTTTAATCTTTTTGGACCTGAGGGATTATTGCACAAAAGGATCGAGCGCTTGTCTTGTTCGGCTCGTTAAAAGTACCGAACAGCCATCCCTTCTGTATTGTTTTATACTTTTTAGGACTTAAGGGATTTGCTGACGAAAAAGGAATTATGGAGTTGACTTTCCGTACCTTTTCAGACTCTCTAAAAATGAAAAGGACCGAGTTTTCTTTGTCGTTAGACTCGTTAAAATGATTAAATAGCAACAAACTTGTCTTTAGACGAGAACGAGTTTCCCTATCGCTAGGCTCGTTAAATCATAGCGATGGGCTTGCCCGAAGGGCAGGTTATAGAACAAGCATATGTTATCCTCCTCAAGCTTGACAAAAATAAAGAGGTACTGGTCAGAAATGACTGGGGAAAAATTGGGAGAACATCAAAGTTTAATGGTAGCAAGTCACTCTTGAACATGACACTTTTCCTCCGTACCACATCGGGTTGGGTTGTTTCATTCACCGGTCTCATCACCATGGTCCTCGCCAAACCATCCACATTTGGGGTAATGCTACCGATCCATCGCATCAGTGTCGTTATATGTTCAAGAGGGGTCATTCTGAAAGTGTCAACCGTGTCCCATCCACTGCCATACATTATCCTTCATCCATTCATGATCGCCACCCTGAATCATATGTCACAGTTTGTTTTCACCTCCACTAAAGTCATTAGCTCCGTTCCGTGTCATTGCTATGGGATTCATTAAGGCCCTCCTTTGACGGATCGCTTCTTGTCGACTTCAGCTCATTATCCAAGAAGTTGATCTAGGAACACCCCCATCAGTACTTTGAAGCTTGCATGCCTCAATGGCAAGTTTCTCACTTCCGGCGACAGGTATACATCAATGACCTTCGACCAGAAGATTTTGCGTGGCGTTCGACGCCAAGTCCTTTATTCACGCCACGTGAATTGTACTGCAGTACCTTGAGGGTCATCGTCATTATTGGTGATTCCTCTCACGCTTGTTAACGGTTTTCATTATTGACCGGTAATCAAGCGATGTCTTTCCATGTTCGACTTCAGCGCAATTCTCACATGGATCGACTTGTACTTAGAGTGAAGATCGAACGAGTTTGAAGACCCCGGATCTAGTTTCATCCATCCGGGCTGCGATATATATTCGGGAAATATAAAAGCATTTGTCATGTACATCATTACAACAGATGGTCATCCTATTCAAAGGATGATAATTTCAGCAGAAAATTATCAGTCTACCTTCAGACGATCGTCTGTCATATGTACCAAAATGTATTTATAAAAGCTGAGCATGGGAATGCCCGCCTCAGCTAGATCATGAAAATAGAATGAAAAATAATGTATTGTATTGTATTGTATTACAGAGCGCCTCCTCAGCACTGGAATGAACTTCGGACCCTCTAGATAAAGCATTTCACCCGATAAACGGCCTCATACTTTAGGGGGCAACTGTTATAGACATTTTTGTGCCTCGCATCATGGAGCATGAAATGTCAATAATCACAGGGATCCTCAGTCCCTAAACATGTTGTTCTTACCCCTAAAAGAACAAGGTCATCAAACAACAGCACTTCCAATCAGTTCTCCACCTGAAAACACTTCAAAACAGGCTTATTTTGGATCATGTTAGCTGCTCCACTGAGCTTCTGCGCTGGAATGCAACTGTCCCTCCTTGTACCTGCGTTGGAAGTCAAATTTAATGAAGGCTACCTGCGCTGGGCGAGATTGGCCAAGTGGCACAGTCATTCTGCAAGGTGTCAACTGCCCAGGAAGCTTCCAAACTGACACTTGGCTCATGAGATTCGCCCTGTGATGAGTAAGAGGTACTTGATCACCATGTGTAAGCAAGGATCTCCAAGTGGACTCAAGAACTGAAGATTAACTGAAGAGGGAGAGGACACTAGTCAGCTCTATGCCAGCCTCAAGCTGACTCATCCTCTCTTCTTCTCTCCTATATATAGAGCTCTTCTATGAGGTCTAAGGAGGCTGGAATTTTGTGTAAAGCAAGGAGGTGCTGTTGGTTTACAGTTAGAGCTATTGGGTGATTGTTTTACTAGAGGTGAAGAGGAGAGTTCTTGCTGCTGGGGAGGTGCTGCTGGATTGGAGCCATCATTGGTTGTAACCTTCTCAGAACCCTGTTACTTCTATCAATAAAGTTTTGCATGTTCTCCTATATACTTGTATTGCATTGATGTATTGTATTTACATGTATATTTGATTCACCCTAATCCATGCTTCAGTTATGAGTACATGTATCTTGTAGTTTCCTCTCTTGTTTTGTGCAGGATCTGTGTGTAGCTGGACCGGCAAAGAGAGCAAGGAGCTGGGAACAAGAGACAAGGAGAGAGGACAAGGATCGACTAAGCGAAAGACACCAGGTTGGTTGGCCTTCTTTTCATTCTCTCTGTACTTTCATAAAGGAAATCATCAAAGCTTTACTTTCAGTTGTTGCTAAAGACTGTCACCTTTAGAGTAGGGATAGGGTCATCCGCATCGGATACTTTTCCCCACAACACTACTACTACAAGCCAAGATACTTAGACTCTTACTCTATGCTCACTATCTTCTAGACTCCATTCATTTTCTCCAAGTCTCCCTTATTGTTTACAACTTAGAGCCTCAATCTGTTTATAAAATCCCATGTTCTACGGACCATGGGTAGGCCAACACTACATTCAAAACCTAGGGCAGACAACCCTATGACTGTAACATATAATTTGCGCTTTGTGCCTGCAACTCGCGGAGTCTTTACAACAATAGTACCCAAAACTTGGGCTTTGAGCCCTGTTTAGTCAATTTAGTGTCATCTAAATTGCTATCATAAATTGTCAACCAGGAGCTCGTAAGCTGATGAAGTGAAGGTGTACTATATCTACTTAAGCAACCTCTTAGATCTTTTTGTCGTTTGGGGGTGTTGTTTGTGGTCAATTTAACTTCCTAAGATGGAGTGATGATTTTATAAACAGATGAGTGATAGTGTGTGTAAGGTGATTTCTAAATGAGTGAGTGTGTGTAACTGGTGTTTCCTAACTACCTTCTAAACTTTGCAAAGAAAGAGATTGAAAGAAATAAATAACTTGAAATGAACTGAAAGCAAAGAACCACTTTCTAATGGCACTAGTCACTACTCATGCTGCTGCAAATAAAAAGGTAAGAAAATCACTTTAAAAACCAATGATAATGTTCATCTCTTCCTAACTCTCTGCTTCCAACATATGGTACTATGTAAAACACGATTAGGAAGTAGTTAGAGATAAGTCTAAAAAGTGATAAAGCTCTAAATGACAAATTATAACACCACTGTGCCTTTCCCCAGCATTCTGCTTCCAACATACATTGTTATGTGTAACAAGTGAAGAAAGAGTTAGTGATATAAGCCAAAAGCTACTCAAAGCAAGCTGTAATTTATTAGTATTCTGATCTCTTAAAGATGAACAATTTATGATAAGGAGACCATCAATGTGTTAGCATACAGCTTGAGGAACTAAGCTAGAAGTAAGCTAGAAAATCAAAGTAAAGGCAGCAACTATGAATATGACAACTGAAAATACCATCAGATATAAAGCAAATACACAAGGACAAACAATCCCGGGTTAAAACCTGCAGAAAACAATACTGATCAGTTTAAAATAAGTGCTGGAAATGAAATGACATGAAATCAAATGGTAAACTATTATACATGATGAAAGAAATAAAAATTGCTGAAGGCAGGAAAATGAAATCAAACACTATGTACACAGGCTGTCATAGATGGGGGCCCTCCATCCACGCAACCAACTAAAAGATCAGCTACGAAAAGGTGAACAGAAACAGTCTTCTTTTATAAAACCAGCATGTCAAAATACAGTTAAAAAGTGCTGTAGAAACAGCCTTCTAAAACAGAGTTTTGATAACAAAATCAGCGCAGCAATTACAATATTCCAAAAGCTAATCCATAAGCGTTGGCACACGCTTATTTATAAGCACAGAGGCAAACTACCCTCTGCGTGAACTAAGCAACTACAACCTAACTTATTAACTACGCAGCAACACGCAGTCTTAACTAATTAACATGTGCAGCAACACGCAGGCAACTCCGTGCGCTTTCGAGGGAAACGGTCATAGTGGGAAGTAAATCTATGTTTGGATCCTGTCTTTAGCTGTCTTCGTGGCGTGGAGGAAGTGCCAGCTATAGTTCCGTGTCCTAGCTGCTCACGGCTCCCATGCCACCGTTTGGAACTTGACCATTTGACCGAGGGAACACCTACGTTGACCAAGGGCATGCGTGACTGGTTTGGCTCAACCAATAGCATACGATCCATGTGTACGTCCAACCCAACATGTCCATGTGGCCCGTTCCTTGAGAAGACACGTGGAGTATATCAAACAACAAAAAGGCTGCGGAATCTCTGAGTAGCCGCGGAATTCCTGAACAGCTGCGGAATGGCTGAACAGCTACGGAATTGCTGTACATGTTCCAAAATTCTAATCAAACAGTCAAACATTAGCATAATTAACAAACCATGATAAAAAGACATGTAATGCAATAATTTGAACAAGTTAATGGAGGAAAAGATGGAAAAAGGAAGAAGTGAGTGGGAAAAGGCTGTTGGGAAGATAGCTAAGTGAGTGCAAGGTTGAGGCTCAACATACCCCCACTCTGAGGGTGTTGCATGTCCTCATGCAACCAAAACTTGGCATAATCCTTTAGTTCATATGCTCGGATGCCTTTGCTAAGACATCCAACCTTCTTCTCTTCCTCTTTGTTGCCAAATTTGTTCTCGGTTTCTTCACCAAGCACCTGAATTTTAAGTTGATCAATGCCCGGCTCAACTTCTCGCATTTTCTTTTCAACTTTCTGTTCTTTCTTTGCCAAAGGCCCAAATGAAGCATGGTGTTGTCGTGGATCATCTTGTCCACGTTACCTTGTTGTTTCAATTTTTCATTTTCATTTTTGATGTGGCGATTTAGAACTTCTAGTTCAAATATTTCTTGCTTCAGAGATTGAACCTACTGTTCAAGGGGCAAGACTGTGCTAGGACCAGCAACAGATTGCTCCAATGTTTCTAAATAGTCATATGCTTCTTGCTGAACAGGGTCAATATCTGGAGTTTGCCTTGGTCTGAATTCAAACTCTTGAAAACTGCTCTCTCTTTCTTGTTGAAAAGGGCTTTCCTCTCTTGGAGGACTTGAGTCAATGTCTAGCTGAATTTGCCTCTTCTCAGGTGTGCTCAAGTCAACAAAATGGGACTGTTTTCCTTTTATTACACTTTTCCTTTCTATGAGCCTTCTACTTCTTCTTATCTGTATGCTAGTTCTTTTCTTCTTGGAGATGGCAGTTTCCTGAAGCTGAGCAAGCCTATGAGCCAATGTTTGGGTATCTTCTTCGGTTGAAGGCTCAGGTGAAGGGGATGGTGTTTGCAAAATAGCTTTTCCCTTATTCCTTTTTTGTCTTTTTGTTTTGCTGCCCTTTTCCTTCTCTTTTTGACCAGTTTCCAGGATGGTTTCTTGGGCAATTTCTTGAAGAGTTTCTGCAATGATTTCTTGGACAATTTCTTCTACATCAGTATCTTGGGCAGCAGTTTCTTCTGCATCAGTCTCTTGGGCAGCAATTTCTTTTTCTTTTCTTCTACTTCTCCGGGGCACTTTAGGAGAGCTAATGGAAGCTGGTACTTTAGGAGAGCTAACAGAGGTTTCAGCTGCCTCCTGAAAATGGTTCCTAATAAGGAATTTCTCCCATATGTCCTTCCTGATTTTTAACTGTTCTTCAATTAATATTTTGATGAGGCCATGGTGGTATAGGTTTGGCTCAATGTTACCCACATGTTTTTGCACAGTAGCACTCATTTTCTTTAAACTAGACAGCAGGAAATAAGGGAGATTGATGGTATGTTCACCCATAAAATGCATCATTATCTTTGTGTGATAAACATACATTGTACCAAATCTGCCTTCACATGTCAAAAATTTCTGCACTAGCAAAAGTAAGGCAGTCCATTCCTTTTTAATGTTGCTTACAGGTATTCCTTTGGTGAAGATAGTAGTATCCATACCTGGATTTTTCAATATGTTCTTCCACTCTTGGCTTTCAACCGTTCGATTCTTGAACCATCGTTCTCCAGTACGAGGCAAAGCAGTTGCTTGAGCCAAGCTGCTTTCTGTGACAGTGAATTGCAGGTCCCCAATCTCCACAGTGTTTGTTTTCCCATCAAACGACCGAGCAAAGGCCTTGGTAACCTCTTTGTGGTATCCTTTAAATTTCTGAATAAATTTTAACCACTTGGCCTTCTGCAGGGCATTCCTCGTTTGTGGATAATCGTCTAGAAATTTAGAACCTTCCAGCTCTGCTCTTAATAGCTTGCCCATTTCGGTTACCAACTTCTCTTGCTGCTCTGATAATACTGTTTGGATGCTAGAGGAAAAAGACTCCACGGGAAAACAGTGCTCCTCAGCGTAAATTACGGCTGGAACAGAGAATTACACGACTACAGTGGAATGGCCGTAATGTAAATTGGGAAGAACAGTGTCTAGTAGTGGGTATTACGGCTACAGTAGAGTGGTCGTGATGCAATTACGAGCCTGTTGGTCAGGGTTTTAAGCAGAGAGATGAGGAGAATGGAGCAGCGTAGGTTTACGGTGAGACAGAGTGGTGAATGAACTGAGAGTGAAATCGATGAAATCGAGGGAGTGAACAGCGATAGGAATGACGTTATGCATGCGTAGAAAGGTATTAAAGGGTAGAACGGCCGAATCCCATCGACGTCAAGTAACTGTATACACCTGGCTGCGGAATGATCAGTTGAAGAGCCGTGGTGTAACAGGATACGTCATTCTGGTATGGAGAATTAATGCAAGGAAGCAGGCCGTATCAAGTTTGAATCACAGTGATTATGGGACCGATAAAACAGAGGTGAGGTGGACGACGCATCATAATGGGCAAGGAGTGAACGGAGATCTTGTTCAATCATTACACTAGGTGCCTAATACCATAATCCGAAAACCATACGTAATGATATAACTGTCAGTTAGAGGTTTAGAACATACCTTTGTGTATTTTGATTCCTTTGCTAATCATGATGCTAACCTTTGCTTTATTGCTGCCTTTGTATATGCTGTGTGTCTTCACCCTTTAATGATGTTGGTACTTCTGACTGCAGATTTTTCTTTTTGAAACAGAGTTTATTTTTGTTGCAGGGACAGAGTGTATAAGCTGCGGAATTCGGATATCAGCTGCGGAATTAGCTCCTAGCTGTAGAATTTGCAGCAACATTTTTCTTCCTGCACCAAGAGAATTAAAACAACTTGACTAAATGAAATAGTCCTGATAGGGAATTTATTGATGAGAATGAGATGGAGTGAGTGGACTGAAAAAAAAATGGAATGGAATTAAGATGATGAGACGGATGAAATGAATGAGATGGATGAGATGGCAGAAGAGGGATTTTTTTTTTTTTTTTGGAAAATATAAGGTGTCAGGTGACCCTGATTTTCACCTTGCATTTTCCGCATAAGACTGCCAATCCAAGATTGGTTTTCAGGCTTATACAAGAGTTTTTTTTTTTTTTTTTTTTTTTTTTAACTGAAAGAAACAGTGATTAGGCTGATGGAGGAGAAGAATTCTTCTCCACCAGCCTCATTGCAGAATCTTCTTTGAACAACTTGACAAATTCCTCTTTTGAGAGTGGCTTCTAGTAGATTTTCAGGCGATGGCCATTCACAATAAGAGGAGTATGAAATTCATCAATAGTTTTCACTCGAACTGCTCCATTACTAAAGACTTCATCAATCTCATATGGCCCAAGCCAATGAGTTTGAAATTTCCCTTTGAAGTCTTTAAACTTTGAATCAAACAATAGAGCCCAATCTCCTTTCTGAAACTTTCTTTCTTTGATATGACGATCATGCCATTTAGATCTTTGGTGCTGAACTAGATCGGTCCTTAGAATTGCATCTTGTCTTATTTCATCTAGCTCATTTAGCTGGTCCATTCTGTGTTTTTGGGCTTCTGAGAGGCTCATTCCCAACTGGACTGCCACCTTGAAGGTCTTGATTTGGAACTCAATGGGGAGCAGGACTTTCTTCCCATAAACAAGTTCATAGGGAGAATGTCCTGTTGTGTTCCTCCATGTAGTTCTATAGGCCCATAAGGCTTCAAGAAGCCTTTCCGCCCAATCTCTTCTATGAAGATGAACAGTCTTGGTGATAATGCCTTCAATAACTTTATTGGTAGATTCCACTTGGCCATTTGATTGTGGATGGTATGGAGTAGATGTTATGTGCTTGATCTTATATTCCTCCATCAGCTTCTCCATCAATTTAGATGTAAATTGGCTGCCCTGATCTGTCACAATTTCCCTTGGGACACCAAAACGAGTGAAAATATCCTCAAAAAGAAATTGAACAACTGAATTTTCAGTGGCAGAAGGTAATGCTTTGGCTTCTACCCACTTAGTAACATAATCAGTACAAACCAGTATATACTTCTTTTGCTTTGATGGAGGATTAATTGGTCCAACGAAATCTAGAGCCCATTTCTCAAAGGGTTCGATGCACACCTGAGGCTGTAGTGGCATTTCATTTGAAGGAGTTGGTCTCCCAACTCTTTGGCAGCTGTCACACCTTCTAACATACTGCTTTGCATCTTTAAAGAGAGAAGGCCAATAATATCCTAGAGAAAGGATTTTATAGGCTGTCCTCTTGTCAGCAAAGTGCCCGCCGCATGGTTCATCATGACATGCCTTAAGGATGTCAGGCATTTCATCTTCCCGAACGCACCTTCTGATTATACAATCTGGCCCTGTTTTGAACAATTCATTAGAAATCCAAGAATAATGTGAACTCTCCTGAATGATTATCCTTTTCTCATTAGGAAATAAGTGTAGAGGTAGTTTCCTTGTAACTAGATAATTAGCCATATCTGCATACCAAGGAGTTTTGGTAGTTACCGCAAACAAGTATTCATCTGGAAACTTATCTTCTACTGGAGAATCTTCATTAGTGTTTTGGATTCTAGACAAGAAATCAGCTACTGTGTTTTGTTTTCCAGGTCTATCTAACACAGTAATGTTGAATTCTTGTAAATGTAAAAGCCATCTTGTAACTCTGCCATTATTAACAGGTTTGTTCATTAAATATCTTATGGCAGAGTGATCAGTATGGAAAAAGGTTTCATAGCCAGTTATGTAGTGTCTAAACTTATTGATCGCATGTACCACAGCTAAGAACTCTTTTTATGTAACAGTATAATTTAACTCAGTGGGAGTCAAATTTTTACTGGTGTAATAAATGGCATAAGGGATCAAATCCTTTTGTCCCAAAACAGTTCCTAGAGCTGTATCTGAAGCATCAGTAGAAATGTGGAAAGGGAGTTTCCAATTTGGCCCCCCTAAGATGGGTGCTTCGGATATTCTAGTCTTTAAAGCTTCAAAGGCAGATTGACACTCAGGATCCCACTTGAACTCACAGTCTTTGGTAAGAAATTTGAAAAGAGGAGATGCTATCTTAGTGAAGTTTTCAATAAATCTTCTGTAATATCCAGTAAACCCAAGAAAACTCCTAACATATTTCTGGCAATTTGGAACAGGTAACTTAGAGATGACTTCAACTTTGGATCTATCAACCTTAATCCCATCTCCTGAAATATGATGTCCTAAAACAATCCCTTCAGTAAACATCATAAAACACTTTTCATGACTTAAAGAAAGATTTGTTTCCTTACATCTTATCAGTACTTTTTCCAAATTTTCCAAAGCTTCTTCAAATGTATTACCATAAACTGTGAAATCGTCCATGTATACCTCTACACAATCATGAATCAGATCTGAAAAAATTCCTAGTATAGCCCTTTGAAATGTAGAGAGTGCATTGCACAATCCAAAAGGGAGTACTCGGTAGGCAAAAGTTCCCCAAGGACAAGTAAATGTGGTTTTGTCTTGATCTTCAGGTGCTACCTGAATTTGATTATACCCACTAAAACCATCCAGGAATGAGAAATACTTTTTACCTGCTAAAGTATCTAGTACCTGATCAATAAAAGGTAGAGGGAAATGATCCTTTAAGGTTGCCTTGTTCAATTCTCGATAATCAATGCAAACTCTCCATTTACCATTCTTTTTGGGGACTATAACCAAGGGAGAAACCCATTGGCTATCTGAAATGGGGTAAATGAAGTTTACCTTGAGCAATTTCTGGAGTTCTTCTTTCACGATTTCCCTAAGGTTTGGATTCATCCTTCTTTGTGGTTGCCTAATAGGTCTGCTATTTTCTTCAATATAGATGTGATGAATACAAGTCTTAGGATCGATTCCTTTCATGTCAGTGTATTCCCATGCAAATGCAGTGGAATGTTTTTGCAAAAGTTTGGTTAATTCTTCTTGTTGTGGTCTTTCCAAGTTTTTGTTAATGCTCAATGTTTTTCCTGGAAGGATTTCAACTGTAGAACTACCAAACTCTTCCATTGAGAAGAGAGACATTTGTCTAGAGGAGAGATATTCAATGTCTGCATCTAACTGAAACTGTGTAGAGTCATATTCTAAAGGTATTTCAAAATTTTCTAATGTATTTAGAATTTGACTATCTTCACTGATCTCAGAGATGGTTAGAACAGGTTGAATGGTATCCTCATCATCGGCCCACTCATCTTCTCCTATTTCTGTTATTGCCTTTGCTGGAGGATACAAGTTGAATTTCTTGGTGGAATTACCATCTGATATATACATGTCCCCAGACCTACAACTGATAAAAGCATCAGCTGTTGCTAGCCAAGGTCTTCCTAAGATAAGAGGATGTCCTCCTAGATTGTTGTTGGGAGTTAAAATCATAAAATCAACTGGATATTCCCAAGAGTCTAGGGAGACTGGAATGTCTTCCAATACACCATCAGGTTTAATGATTGATCTATCTGCAAGTTGTAGTAAAGTAGGTGTAAAGAGAAGGTTAGGAAGCTTTAACTGATCCATGGTCTGTCTACTCATGATGTTGATAGAGGCTCCTAAGTCAATCAAAGTATTTGGGATTTCAACCCCATTAATATGAGTCTTGACAATAGGGCTACCGGGATCCACATATTTTTGCATGGTAATCTTACCCATCATTATGTCTGCAATTTTTCCAACTAGATGTATCCTTTTGGTATCTCTGGTTCTTTTTCCTGTTTTCTTCAAACTCAACTCCTTTATTGTCTTTGCTAGAATGGGAATTTCCTTAATGGCTTGTAACAAGGGGATCTTGATACAGACATTCTTCAATTCATCTAGAAAACTATAGTTAGGCACCCATATTTGCTTTTCCACTCCTTTGTCAATTTGTAATCTTTCAGGAAAAGGAGGTGTAGCTAAAGGTGTAGGTTGCTCAACTATGGGAGTTGTAGAGGTTGATTCTTTTTCTTTTTCTTTTTGAATATTTTGGTTTTGAAGTGATATTTCAGAACCCTTATTGACTTTGAGAGATTCTTCCTCAGAAATGCTTGGTTGTTGAATACTTGTAGAAGGTTGATCTAGGATTCTACCTGATCTGAGTTGTACTTCATTGAGAGGAACATCCATATAGGTAGGGAATGGTTGACCTTCCATCATGTAAGCATTTTGAGGGTTCCTATTATTTGGATTTGGTAATGGCTGAGAGGGAAGTTGATTTGACTTCTGCTGGGATTGAAGCGAGAGTTGAGAATTTTGATTTTGTGGAGGAGGTTGTTGTTGTTGAGGGTATGGCAATGATAGTTGTTGACCTTGATTTGGAAGTTGTGGAGCCTGCTGATTCTGAAATGATGGAGGATATTGATAGAATTGAGCAAGTCTCCCATAAGGATTTTGCATGCTTTGCATCCATGCTTGAAAAGCATTTTGAGGTTGAGGCCAAGGTTGTTGCCAAGAATTCCAGTTTGGTTGGGATTGAAAATTCATAGAGTTGTTAAACCCTTGATTCTGTTGCCCTTGCCAAGGTCTCCTTGCAATAAAACAGAGAGATTCAAGTGTATTTGGATCCTCTTGAAAGACTTCTTTGAGGCTAGGTATTGAAGGACAATCCTTAGTCTCATGAGTTTCTGAGCAAATTACACATGTTTCTACAACGTGTGCGTCCAAGGGACATTCCCTTAAAGCATGTTTCTTTCTACATTTCGGGCAAAAAATGGCCAAAGCCTCAGCTTCTGCTTTTTGTTTATTGTGAATCTTAAGGGTATCTAGTTGTTCACTAAGACTCCCTAAGATGTCAGTTTTGAATTCATCAAGCATATTGCCGATTTCAGCCCTACTTACTGATCCAGTTGCAGATTTATTTTCTCTAAGGAGAGAAGGATCTCTAGGCCCTTTTTGAGTTTTTGATTTGCCCCTTGAGAGATGGATACAGAGTTCTGCTATATCATTGAGTGAAAGTTGAGAAATATCCCCTTTCCCCATCATGTTTAAGATATCTATCCATTCATCCCTAATGGCTTTTAATAAGAGGGCTTTTAAGGTCTCTTCATCCAAGCTACTCATTTTTGCTCTTTTCAGGTTATATTGAAATCTTTCAAGTAAATATTCTAAGCTCTCATCTTCTCTTTGTATCATTTTAAATACCTCGTCCTTGTGATTAGTAGGCATACAATAGTCCAAATACCTATCCAAAAATCTCTGTTTCATTTCATCCCAAGTCCTAATGGATTGAGTGAGTAACCCCATGAACCATTTCAAGGCTTGATCTTTCAGTGTTGAAGGGAATAATTTGAGTTTCTGAGAGTCATCCAGGTAGTCATAAATTCGACACACCACTTCAAATTCAAATAAAAATGTTTCAGGGTCCTCAGTTCTTAACCCATGGAAATTTGGGAGGACAGATGGCGATATGTTTTTCATAGTGGCTCGGGAATCCTCATTAACAATGGGAAACCCAAATGAATTATCCCCATCTCTGTTTCCTCCTCCAAGGGGACCTCTACCTCCTCCATTATTGTTGTTGTTTCCTCCTCCTCCTCTACCTCTACCTCTACCACCTCCTTCTTCCTCTGCCATGATGGTTCTCCTAGGGATTTCAAAATCTTCTGGTTCCTCTACAAAGGGTGAATGAGAAGAGATTTCTCCTTCTTCTTCAGATGATTCCACTTCCTCAATTACAATTGGTCTTTCTGTAGGAGAAAGAGAAGAGTCTCTTCCTAGTTCAAATTCAATAGAAGGTGTAGGAGAGTCAACTCTTGGCTCTTGAATTCCAGGAATTCTAGGACTAGGAGTGTCGGTTGGAGATAAGGGAGGTGTCTCTTGTCTATCCCTTGAAGTAGATGGACTTGTAAAAATTGAACTTCGAGCTCTAGCTAAAAACCTTCCCCTAGAATCTCTAGCTCTATGCATGTCATTTTTTATTATTTTTCTTCAAGTCAAGTTAATAGTTCTTTTTCTGATCTTCCAGGTCACTCTAGGTGCAAGAAGAGAGCATACTCAAGAAACTACTAAATCAATAACTTTCTCTTTTCTGATCCTCCAGATCACTTTGAAGTGCAAGAGGAGAGCATACTTTGATAGGTTATCAACTTCTTTCCTTGAAATTTTATGTTTTTTTTTTCCTAAGAATATGGCTACTTAATTTCACTTCCCCGGCAACGGCGCAAAAATGTTTAGTCAATTTAGTGTCATCTAAATTGCTATCATAAATTGTCAACAAGGAGCTCGTAAGCTGATGAAGTGAAGGTGTACTATATGTACTTAAGCAACCTCTTAGATCTTTTTTTCGTTTGGGGGTGTTGTTTGTGGTCAATTTAACTTCCTAAGATGGAGTGATGATTTTATAAACAGATGAGTGATAGTGTGTGTAAGGTGATTTCTAAATGAGTGAGTGTGTGTAACTGGTGTTTCCTAACTACCTTCTAAACTTTTCAAAGAAAGAGATTGAAAGAAATAAATAACTTGAAATGAACTGAAAGCAAAGAACCACTTTCTAATGGCACTAGTCACTACTCATGCTGCTGCAAATAAAAAGGTAAGAAAATCACTTTAAAAACCAATGATAATGTTCATCTCTTCCTAACTCTCTGCTTCCAACATATGGTACTATGTAAAACACGATTAGGAAGTAGTTAGAGATAAGTCTAAAAAGTGATAAAGCTCTAAATGACAAATTATAACACCACTATGCCTTTCCCCAGCATTCTGCTTCCAACATACATTGTTATGTGTAACAAGTGAGGAAAGAGTTAGTGATATAAGCCAAAAGCTACTCAAAGAAAGCTGTAATTTATTAGTATTCTGATCTCTTAAAGATGAACAATTTATGATAAGGAGACCATCAATGTGTTAGCATACAACTTCAGGAACTAAGCTAGAAGTAAGCTAGAGAATCAAAGTAAAGGCAGCAACTATGAATATGACAACTGAAAATACCATCAGATATAAAGCAAATACACAAGGACAAACAATCCCGGGTTAAAACCTGCAGAAAACAATACTGATCAGTTTAAAATAAGTGCTGGAAATGAAATGACATGAAATCAAATGGTAAACTATTATACATGATGAAAAAAATAAAAATTGCTGAAGGCAGGAAAATGAAATCAAACACTATGTACACAGGCTGTCATAGATGGGGGCCCTCCATCCATGCAACCAGCTAAAAGATCAGCTACAAAAAGGTGAACAGAAACAATCTTCTTTTATAAAACCAGCATGTCAAAATACAGTTAAAAAGTGCTGTAGAAACAGCCTTCTAAAACAGAGTTTTGATAACAAAATCAGCGCAGCAATTACAATATTCCAAAAGCTAATCCATAAGCGTTGGCACACGCTTATTTATAAGCACAGAGGCAAACTACCCTCTGCGTGAACTAAGCAACTACAGCCTAACTTATTAACTACGCAGCAACACGCAGTCTTAACTAATTAACATGTGCAGCAACACGCAGGCAACTCCGTGCGCTTTTGAGGGAAACGGTCATAGTGGGAAGTAAATCTATGTTTGGATCCTGTCTTTAGCTGTCTCCATGGCGTGGAGGAAGTGCCAGCTATAGTTCCATGTCCCAGCTGCTCACGGCTCCCATGCCACCGTTTGGAACTTGACCGTTTGACCGAGGGAACACTTGCGTTGACCAAGGGCATGCGTGACTGGTTTGGCTCAACCAATAGCATACGATCCATGTGTACGTCCAACCCAACATGCCCATGTGGCCCGTTCCTTGAGAAGACACGTGGAGTATATCAAACAACAAAAAGGCTGCGGAATCTCTGAGTAGCTGCAGAATTGCTGAACAGCTGCGAAATGGCTGAACAGCTGCGGAATTGCTGTATATGTTCCAAAATTCTAATCAAACAGTCAAACATTAGCATAATTAACAAACCATGATAAAAAGACATGTAATGCAATAATTTGAACAAGTTAATGGAGGAAAAGATGGAAAAGGGAAGAAGTGAGTGGGAAAAGGCTGTTGGGAAGATAGCTAAGTGAGTGCAAGGTTGAGGCTCAACAAGCCCCAAAAAATGCTCTTGGGGATTCCATGCCGAACAGTACTCCAAATTGGAATCACAACAAGAGAATACAAGGAGAAACAACCCAAAGATAGTACATGGGTTTGCAAAGCTCCGGCAAAGGAGCCCGAGTTCGATTTGGAGCGTGTACGTGAAATACTCATGGAAGAAAAGAAGAGCTTTGATAAGGCTTCCACATTAGGGAGAAAGGATAAGCTCAATCAGGAGATGGGCCCTTCTATGCTTACAAATTTCCTGGAGAACTGCATGATAGCAAGGCTGTGAAGGGGTTACATGAGCTTATAAATAGATGCACCAGAAATGCTTTAGGTGAGCAGTGCATAATATGAAAGATTGGTAATCATAATGCAAGGACGGGATGAGAGATGAGATTGACGACGCAGATAGGAGAGTATGAAATGGATCAGGTTATTTTGGACCTAGGGTCAGATGCGAACGTCCTACTGAAGCAGACTTGGGAATGAATGGGGAGACGCACACTGCAATGGTCTCCAATTTATCTAAGGATGGTGAACCAGAAGAAGATCATTCCCGTGGGGTGGCTGCAAGGGGTGCCTGTAGATATTGAAGGCGCAATCGCGCTGGCTGACTTTGAGGTAATAGAAATTGTGGATGATAGTAAACCCTATCCTGTGCTCCTTGGCATTGATTGGGCTACTAATATGAATGGGGTAATCAACTTAAAGAAGTGAAAGATGATATTTGAGAAGAAATTTCTCCACATAATAGTACCCTTAGATCCTGCTGAGGGATCACCCTATACTGAACTAGTTCGTGATTATGAGAGTGATGATGATTTGGACTGTATCTATAAGATAACAGCACGAGACCAAGATTGGGTTTATCCAATAGTAGATGGATGAATTACATGGGATCGCCAGAGTTCCTACACCTCAGACTCTGATGAAGAATTAGAGCACTGGTAGAATCGGTTACATGAGGTAAGTACACTGAACTGTAACATGATGACCAGGTCACTGTGGTGTGTATCATCATAGGTAAGAAATATGCCCACTTATAATGGAATGAATGATGTATATATCTTTTTGGATGCATTTGAGAAGGAGGTACTAGAAAAGTAGCGCTTCTAGGCATTGGACTGGGCACTGCATGCTACACCCACAAGATAGTGGGGTACGCACAAGGGAAGCTTTGATGATTGGCGTGAATGTAGGAGGATGATGAGAACACACTTTGGGAAGCCGAAGGTGTGAATAATGGACAAATGATGGGCAAGATGATCTGCACATGCAATTGGACAGATGGGCTCAAGCTTATGGAGAGAAACCCCAACCTAATGGGTACACTCGTTCTGTCATACCCTAGATGTCATCTCGATGAACTGGTACGTAGAAACGGAGCCCCACCATGGTAGAGGTGAATGGGATATTCTGCATGAAGGATTCATAATGGCATCTAGTTTTGAAGAGAGGTTTGACTGTATTAACGAGGCACTACAAGAGGAAAAAGCGGTAATATTGAGGATAACGCAGGATCCTTTGAACTTGCTTCAGCCTGAGTGGGCGAGCTAGAATGCTATAATGTGATCACTAAAGAAGAATATGAGGATCTGCGAAAGATTAACATCCCTGAAACAGAAGGCCACTGCGAGGTTGAAGGACTGCAGATTGAGAATCTTGATATAACCACGCCATTGAAAATGAAACAAGTAAACATTGGTATGGAGGCAAAGCCCAAATTCGCGAAGATTGGAGACTACTGGGATGACGTGACAGTGGATCAGGTCACTAAATTGCTTCGAGAATACTAGGATTTATTCCCTACCAAGTTTACATATCTAAAAGGGATAATCAAAGACCTGGGTGTTATGAAGATCACATTGAAACCTGACGCAAAGCCGGTTAAGCAAAGACCTTACCGTCCCATTCCAAAGTATAAGGAGAAGGTCTGCTTAGAACTAGACAAGATGCTCATGGCATGCATCATTGAGCATGTGGAAGAATCTAGCTGGGTAAGCCCAATGGTGGTACAGGAGAAGAAGTAGAAGGATTAAATAAGGATATGTGTGGATCTCATAAAGTTGAATGATGCTTGCGTACATGATCCTTTCCTGACTCATTCACAGATGAAGTGTTGGACAATGTAGGTGGCTAGGAACCATATTCCTTCACTGATGGGTTCTCAAGGTACCACCAGATCAAAATCATGCTGGAGGATAGGAGCAAGACGACCTTCGCAACTAAGTGGGGGTGTTTTAAGTACAATGTAATGCAGTTTGGATTAAAGAATGCGCCTGTGATTTTCTCGTGCGTAGTTGTTGCTACATTCAAGGAATTTATTCATAAGTTCTTGGAAGTATACTTTGATGACTCAAATGTTTTTGCGCTAGTGAAACGCCATGTCACCAGTTTATGCCTGATGCTAGATACATGTTGAAGGTACTAGATCGCACTGAATATAAAGAAGTGTCTATTTTGTGCTCCCTTTGGGACCCTGCTGGGTCATGTGGTTTGCAGACAGGGACTGATGGTATATCCTACGAAGATAGTTGTGATACTAAACTTGGAAGTTCCAAGGAATGTTAAACAGTTGTGCACTACTCTAGGACATATGTGATATTACAGAAATTTTATGAAAGGCTATGCCTAGATCATTGCGCCTATGGAAAAGTTGTTGAAAAAGGATGTAACATTCTGCTAGAACGAGGAATGTAAGAAGAGCTTGGATGTATTGACAGAAAACATGGTCACTGCATCGATTGTAGTATTCCTAGATTAGAAGAAGGAGTTTCATGTACATGTTGACACGTCATGTATAGCGTTGGGAGTAGTACTGACACAGGTTGGCGGAGGAGACTTGGACCATCCTATTGCATTCTCAAGGAGAAGGTTATCTAAGGTGGAGAATAATGACTCCACCACTGATCGCGAAGGGTTAGCCATGGTGTATGCACTCTAGAAGTTTAGACACTACTTGCTGGGAGGCCATTTTAAGATGTATACAGATCACTCCACGCTGAAATACTTGGTCAATAAGCCTGTGTTGGGGGGAGAGAATTTGCAAGTGGTTCTTATTGTTCTAGGAGTATGATTTTGAAGTTATTGTGAAGCCTAGATGACTTAACGTGGGGCCAAACCATCTGTTGCGCATCGAAACAAGAGAAGAGCCCACTAATTTGGAGGAGGGATTGCCTAACGTGCAACTATTTGTAGTGCACGTCACAGATGGTAATTTTGAGGATATCATACACTCCTAATGATAGGGACAACCCCGGAAGGATACACCATTTAGTAGGAGAAGGAGATAGTGGAGCTCACGGAAGATATTTCGGTCATTACGGGGAATATGTACAAAATGGGGTCTTATGAGATATTATGACGATATGTACCAGAGTTTGAAAGGAGAAGCATCCTTGTGGATGCTCATGGGGGTGCCATGGGAGGACATTATGCAGGGAGAGTGGCCACACAGAAGATTCTACACATAGGGTTGTGGTGGCCAACGCTCCATCAGGATTCGAAAGCATACTGCAAAGTGTGTGATGTGTGTCAAAGGACTGGTAGGCCATTGTGGAGGGATGAGATGCCTCTGAATCCACAAATGACGTTACAACCCTTTGAGAAATGGGTGATAGATTTTGTGGGACCCATTCAGCCCCAAGCAAAGACAGGAGCGAGGGACATTATCACTGTGATGAAGTATTTGACTCATTGGGTGGAGGCACAACTTGTGAAGGATTGCATAGGCGCAATTGCTGTGAAGTTCCTCTTTGAGAATGTATTGACATGATTTGGATGTCAAAAGATTTTGATGAGATGGTACGCACTTTCTGAATGAGATGATCGGCACGCTGATGAAAGAATTTCAGGTATATCACTAGAAGAGCACACCTTATCACCTACAGGATAATAGGATGGTGGAAGCATTCAATAAAGTGCTAGAGAATGTGCTAACCAGGGTTTACAATGCTCAACGAAGTGATTGGGACCTACGCATACCTGCAGTACTATGGGCTTATCAAACGACATGTAAGAAGTTGAATAAACAAACTCCTTTTAGGCTTGTCTATGGTGTTGAAGCGGTAATGCCTATGGAATACATCATGCCTACTCTATGCATAGCAGCACTCATGGTTATGATGGATCGCGAAGCTCTGGAGGAGAGGCTCGCACAGCTAGCTAAACTTGAGGAAGAGAGCTTCCTAGCTGGATTTCACCAAGAGTTCGAAAAGTAGTACGAAAAATCATGGCATGATCGGCACATTAAGTTGTGCACCTTTAAGGTAAATGACCTATTTTGTTATATGACAACAATTTTGATAAATTTCTAGGCAAATTTAGGATGCATTAGTTAGGGCCCTATGTCATTATGGAGATTACCAACGAACGAGAGGTACAACTGGACAAATTGAATGGAGAACCCTTCCTAGGAAAGGTGAATGGCAGTTGCTCGAAGCCATACACCGGTAGTCTAGCCATGATACTCTCTGAAGGTAGCACATCATTAGCACTCTAGGTAGCTAAAAGGAGGTGTGGGACTATAAAGCCCGGGTTGGGGAGCTGTGTGCTTAGAGGATTGTGTGAAGAAAGGAAGTGTCACTTGGTTTGTGACAGCACGAAGGGAGTTGCACTACCCAAGGAGAAATCACACAAGTTAGCCAGAAAGTGATGGTTAAAGTCACTATTCATGATTTGATAGTAGAAATGCTGCCAAATGGAGTGGGCGACTAACATTTAAGTCGAAATTTATGGCTTAGATCCTTGAAGATCTGCTGCCAATATGACATTAATGAATCAAATTTGGGGGGAACGATCGGATTTGAATTCAAAATTCCCTATAAATTACAAGTAGTTGTCCAAAAAAAGAACACTTCGCATTTTGAGAATTAAGTTGTTGAGCTCTTAGGCACACATGAACTGAGAATTCTTTGAGGCTTTGAAAGAGACTCTAGCATTTGCAAACTTGCCAGAGACATCACGAGCATTGTTGGAAAGCATTATGTGGGCACCCAAAAAATCTATAGATATCGAAGTATAGGAGTCGGTGCTAAAAATGGAGATGGAGGAAAATGTAGCTGCTCCAGAGGTCGCCGAATTACTAGTCAAAGTCCCGAAATCGCTCAAGATGCTGAGACCAAAACTGACCCCAACCAAGGAGACCACAAAGGATAACAAGGGAAAGCAGCCTACCATACCCGTGTGCGCATCACCAAGAAGAAACCCACCTAAGCCCACTACAGAAGAGAAGGGAAAAGCCATAAATTTGGAGCATGAGGAGGAAGAAATTGAAGACATCCTGATGGATGAGGAGGATGTAAGAGTCAAAGTGGAAGAGGTTCAAGCCCACGGTGCTGACCCTATCACTTAGTTTCTTGAGTATGTCCCTACGCGCTAGGGAAAAATAAAGGTGCTGAAAGACATCGATGCGAGCAAGACCCCCTTGCAAACCCCTTTGCTGCCAGATGAAATTGTTTTCGAAGGATCCCGCTTGGTGTGGGTGTTGATGCTAAAACTCGAGGACTAGGACTTGGCTGATCATGAGAAGTTCCCACACCTAGCAACTGAGCAGTTGATGTGCCACATCATGTATACCAACACCGGAATGACCGCGTTGGAGCCGCGGAGGTGGCTTCGAGGAGTAGACAAGGCAAGGACTCTGAAGCTACTTTGGGTGCCACACTAAAATCGCACCCTGGTGAGAGTATTGGTCATCAAGTAGTTGTTGTGCTTGGTGAATGATGGGTGTCTGTGGCTAGAGGAGCCAATACCCATCGCATATACATTGATTCACCGGATAATGTGATTGCCTTACACAGGAGAGAATCCAGTCATGATATTTGGTGGAAAAGGTGGTGAGCATGCCCTCCAGAATCCATGAAATAAAAATTTAAGCTCGTGAAGAAGTCACATGAATATTCTATATCCAGCATATGTGACCTTGTTAAAGGTATCTACACTGATTCTAGCAAGGAAAGTGATGAGGAAGTGTCACATTGATAAGGTGTCGGTCCTATCGTCGCACTAGCTACCCAGTGCACTGAAGGAGTCCACTTCAATTGGTCAGACTACCTTCAAGAAGAGTTCCTAGCAAATTGTCATGAAGCATGGGAGCTCAACAAGACGTTCCACTATGCGTGGCTCTTGTTCTCAATTGTGCTGGTAGCATGGAGGCTGCAAGAGGATAGCTAGTTCCCTTCCGTCGTGCCAAACCTCCTAGAAGTAGTAAAGTATGCTTCGTTGTCGGTCACCAAGGATGCGCAATGAGTCAAGGACAACAAGATATTCTAGATCTTGATGGAGATGAACATCTGCATGGCCATCAATTGCAAACCACGATTGTCACCTATGGTGCACACCAACCTAGAGGGATATGTAGAGTTTAAAGTAGACTTCCACCATGTGTCCATTAAGGCATGGAAGGACCCTGCGCAGAAATGGTATGACTTGTGTTACCTAGCAACGGATGATGTGATTGATTCAGTACTTGATCAATGTCTGGTAGAGTGCTGTCATACAATAGAATTGGTGGTGGGAGGAAGAAAGTTCCCCGCACAGAGAAAGAAGGAGGAGAACAAGCTAAAGATGACTCAGTTGGCAGAAAAGAGAAAGAAGGAGGTCGCTGATAAGGCCCAGGAGGAGTGAAAGGCCGCACAGTAGGCAACGAAGTAGACAGGTGGGACAGAGCGAGGCTCTGACAAAGGCGCGAGGTATCCTTCACTTGAGATAGAGGAGGAGATGGATGAGAAGACGAAACAACATGGTGCAGACTAATAAGAGATGTCCCCCCGCATCAAGTGCCCAAAGGAGCAAGAGAAAGGAGGGTCCAAGAAGAAATCAAAGGCTACCAAGACATCACTAGACCCTATCATCCTCACGGAGGGCGATTTTCATGATATCGATGACACAGTGAGGGATGGCACCATGGAGGCCCTGCAATAGTTTGAGTAGAAGCAACAAATAATCTTGGGGGCTATCCAGAAAGGTTTATAGGAGTTGTAGACCCACGCATCTTAGGATGGCATGGTGTCTACCAGCCTTGCTATTGGCACTTCAGAGGCTGCCAAGATGCTGTGTGCGAAGACCTCCAGTGCGATAGTGCTGCCTGATGGGGCATTGAACATAGATAACGAAGCTGACAGGCCCACTGTTAGCACCCTAAAGGTAGTATAGTTGAATCTGGAAGTGCTCCATGGTGCAGTGCTCCATCTCTTGTAGGATGGAGTGATTGTAGAGCTGAGGGCCTGTGAGCATCGTGCCCTCCAGGTGATCAGTGAAAAATGGATCAACAACGAACAGATGGCACTACAACAAGACTCTTCCATCGTCACTGTAACTGAGGTGACCAATCAGAATAAGTGCATTATGCATGTCGTCAAGGAGGCATGCCGAATGGTCCCAGAGTTGGCCATTCTTGAGGAGGAGCCAGTCGAGGTACGCATCCTCAAGTTGGCTACCGGGGTGCGTGACACTTGTACTGAGATGGAAAGGGCTCAGTTGGAGTTGAACCTGTAGATCACAGAGTTAAAGTTGAAGGCCGAGCGTTCAACTCCACCAGAAGTGAAGGAGAATCAGGAAATTACTATCACAAAAGTAGTAGCGATAGTGGATAGTGTAGTAGTAGAATACACACAACTTTTTGAGCACTCGTTTGAGGTTCTGACAAGATTGCAGGAGGACCCCAATGTACAATGACTAGAGACAGAAGTGCGTGAGCTACAACAATCCTATGATGAGGTTAACGGCACAACAAGAATTGTCGCACTGACTCAAATACTAGCAAAGCTGTAAGAGGCCAAGCAACTGAAGGAAAAACTAGATGCAGTGCTACACAAGGAAGCAGTGTTGAAGGAAAGATGTAAGTCCTAGCTAGATGAGGCTTACACAGTGATAGGTTCTATTGAAGGAAATCTTGTGACTCTACAACCCACTCAGCAAAATCTTCAGGCAGACAATTCAAGATCAGTAACTGAGCAGATGGTTGAAGACGTGAAGCAAGCAATATATCAGTGCACTATCAAGGTTGCAGTCATAGGGGTTGAGCTGGAAGGTATTCGTGCCAAGATCTCCACACCTTCTGAGTGACTCAAGGGAGAGTAACGATGTTTGTGTTGGGGGCCCATTGGGAATGAGATCCCTCAAGGACAGTTTTTGGGCTAAAAGCCCATGTTTTGGGTCGAATTTTGTAATAAAATAGTAAAGTCTCCACATTTTGTGGTTGTTGAGTGCAAAGGTGTCATGAGTCATAAATGGTTTTCCAGCCTTATTTTTGTAAATTAAATTCTACTATAAAAGATCTACTTATGGTCTGTGGACCATGTGATTGTATAAAAAGAGCTAAGTTATAAGTAGTTGAAGAAGAGTCATGAGTCATGAGTCAGATAGTGATAGCTCTGAAGTAAGAAGTCTAAGTTTAAGGTTGTAGCATAGTTAGAGGCTTTGTAGCTGAGTGCACAGAGGCCTAGGATAGAAGTATGCAGCTGAGTGCGCAGACCCCTATAGCTGTGTGCGCCGGGCAGATAGAGTCTGTAATCACTTGAAGATATCAATAAAGAGAAGTATTCTACAAATTTTGTGTCTTTGTTTTGGTTAATGCATGGTGTTGAATTGTGTATGAATATCATTTATAATGCTTATATGATGTGCGAATGTATGTAATTACGTTGGTTAAGTGAATGCAAGTAAGAACATCTATTTACGTGGTGCTAACTATGATTGTTTAATAAGATAAGTAAGACACTTAGAATAGTTTGGGAGTCTACACGGTACGCTGCCCTAGTAGTGCGAAAGTACCTGAGCCGCAGGTTAGGGCTGCGCGAAGGTCAATCGTACCTTTTCATAGAGGTACTGAAGAGTGGAATAGAGGGCTAATCTACCAAGTTCTAGAGCTAAGTGACCTACATGAAAGCAGAAATAGAAGGAATAAACCGACATCAAAATCATCTCAAGGTGTGGAAACTTGGTTCGAGCATCCCCCCATACTAGTTCGGGTGAGACTTTGGTCCATTCTCCGTGGGCTAATGCCGAAAGGGCCCATAGTGTAAGGATTTGTTCGGCTAATTAACGTTGAACTTGGGTCAGGCCCCCACAAGCCAATAGGGGGGGTTCGTACAACACCTAAGAAATGAAAAACCTTCAAATAACCAAGATATGAAGGAAATGGTTAAATTCAAGGAACAAAAACATGCAAGAGAAACTAGGGGAAAATAAAACCAAACTATAATAGGTAACCAAGGTCAATCCCCTAAGCACCCCCCTGGCATTGACCCCAAAATGTTGGGTCTAATATAGGGCATATTGATGGACCAAGATTTAACTGTCAATTTGGGAGTTCGTGAACTTCAAGGCACAACACTAGAAATTCCAGAGAGAGCCCCCAACAACCTACAAATCAAATTCTATTCTAACTTGTGCATCAATCTCAATAAATTAAATTCAATCCTGCACTTGAAATGAAACTTCAAAAAGCATAAAAACCAATCCGGAAAGTTGGAAACAAACATCAATCTAACATTTGTAAAATAAAAGACAAGCCTGTACTACTAGAAATTGTAAAAGAAAATCCTAATTATTGGAAAACATAAGGTAAGTCCTAGATACAGTTTAATTGGAAATCAAGAAATTCCTAAACAACATTAAAAAGGAAGACTGTAAATGCTGAAAAAAATTCAAGATCAAATCACACCATTCTCTATGGAAATCAAGACACTAATTTGTACTAATATTTCCTAGTTCCCCTCTGTGTAACAAAATCCTTCAAGAAATTAAGATATGGTTTACTAAAAGCATCATCAATCGTTAATACATTCACTGCGTAAGCATATTCTGTGGACAAGGTCAAAACAAAAAAAACACTCTTTCTCTCTTTGTATGAGTTTGAATAAACAAATGCCTTGCAAATGATGTTGAGGAAGAAAATCTCTACTTATGGGAATAAAGGAAGAAAGAAAATGACTGCTAGAACCATCCTTCCAACTTTAAGTATGATATATATTTAATACATTAATAAATGCTCTCAACCATGATTATAAATTATCAATAAAAAGAATATGAGACCTTTGTCCCCAATGCATTGAACAAATAGATATGCGGCTTCAAAGTTGTTTAGATCTAAGTGCATCGATTCTCAATCCACATATATTTACTCCAGGTCACGACCATTCCAATTAAAGAGAAATCACAAGATATGAATGATTCTTGTATTTCTAGAATACGAGGTCTCAGGTTCCTATCATATATAAACCAATTCTGGAAGGAGAAGAGATTAATATTAGGCAATGAAAACTAGTAGAGGAAACATCTCATATAACAAGGCAATTGGAATTCAAACAAATTAGATCGGAATTTCATACCTTGTGCACTATCATGCAATCAAGAAATAGACAAATCAATACTTCGAAAAATATTCATGACATGAAGTTGTGAAATAAAGATCGAGTAAGATAACCTCAAAATGTCAACCAAATTAATCAACACAACCCATAGAAGGAAAGATACATTAAATTGAAAGAAATGGCATGTAAACAATAAATCATTTGCTATAAAAATTCATTTTTTTCACAAAAGCAGTCTTCCCGGCATTATGTTCAAACCATGATATCAATCAAGAAAGACTGATAAGAAAAAAGTTTTGAAAAGAAAATCTATTGATCTAGTTGTAAGCACACCATTCACACAGTAAATGAAAAATTCAATATACTTACTCAAAGAATCATAACATATCCTAATCTCATCAAATCAGAGTGCTGTCGAGTTGGTATCGCAACCAACCCAGCTAGCTCACACCTTCTGTTAATGATTTAGTGCACAAAAATATTATAATAATAAAATGTATAAAATAATTAAACAGAACCTAGCATCAAGTGCTTAGATTAGTATTTGAAATATCAGTCTTTACATTGTGTAGGAAAATATCAGAGTCCAGAAAATAGAGGGAGAGATCCATAGATTGACTATACTCATGTAATGTTACATTGGGACCATCTCCTCTCTCGCCTGGATCGAGGCCATCTTCCAATTTATATAGATATTTACATTACAAATCAAGCTATTAACAAGCCTGATCAAATACAGAAGGAACAAATTACAAATAGTAAGAGTTTTCCATCGATAAAAGTTGGATCGAGTTCTAGTGCAACTGAATGTCAAATAGAGGAGTTTAATCTGGTACATGAGGGAATTTTTTGGTAACTGGCTCCTTTCTTCTCTGTCTACGACTCACGGTGAAAACTAAGTGCGATGCTAACCAACAAGAGTTTCCAAAAATATCCTTGAACTAATATTCAAACTTCTAGGTAAGTAATTTCCTCCAAATTTGACTAGTTGAAGTAATCTATGAATTCTTTGACTTTGGTGTAGCATATTGATATGTGGTGTAGGAACTAGAAAATATTATAATAAACTAGTGCAGGAATCCTCATGAGTGCTGGAATTTGATGCATGGAGCAGGAACCAAGATAACTAGCGTAGGAATCGTTGCGAGTGCAGGAATCCCAATTGGTCTAGGAATTTGATGCATAGTATAAGGAGGTGAGTGCAGGATCAAATCCTGTTGGCATATGCATAAAAATGCAATCAACTAAGTTTACACCTGAAAACACACAAACGATTATTAATGATGACTTTAGCATTTAAATATCATTAAAACAAGGGAATCATAGAAGATAGTAAATAATTACTTTATTGTCTCCAAAAATAACCATTTAAACTAAACAAAAGCATAAGGGATTTCTAAGTAAAATGTGATATAAAGAAAGACAAAACAAAGCCCTCAAAGTTTCTTAATAAATTCAATTAATGATGGAAATCTCCCAACATCGTTCCTCAATGTTACTAAAAAAAATTGAACATTTAATGAATATGGTCATGAGTGTGCCCAACAAGAAGGAAACCAATCTTTACCTTCTAAGAAAAATTCAATTCAACAAGCACTTTTAGATATCCAAAAACAATCTAATTTTTTTCTTCATGACACGTGTTGTCCAATTGAAGATACAAAGCTTGAGGAATATTACCAGACCAATCAGAAAGCACATCATGAATTACGGTTATTGTCAGATTTTCAAAATTATGAATATTGGGAGCTGTGGAGTAAACCCTTTGCAACATTTTACGATTGAAGGTGATACAACCGACCTGGGGAAACTGAATTAAAATTTCGTCCTGAAATTTTTTAGGTGTGCGAACAAAATGTGGTAGAAGTGTTTTCTTTTTGTCCATAGCATCAATTATCATACCCAAATATTTATTTGGATTACCATAACACTTATTTCGATGCTTATACAATTTTTTCCTCTCACTTTTTTTTTGTTCATGATGCTCTTGAATTGCTTTGACAATGGAATCTACACATAACATAATAGAAACGTATTAATAAATTCATTTTCATAATTGATGACTATACAATTTTAAAAAATAATTTTATGAATGCTTACCTATTTCCACCCCATGACATTTATCCCTTTTTTACTTAAGAGAAGTAAATCCTAATTATTGGCAGACTTAAGGTAAGTGCTAGATACAGTTAAATTGGAAACCAAGAAATTCCTAAACAACATTACAAAAGGAAAACTATAAATGCTGAAAAAAATTCAAGATCAAATCACACCATTCTCTATGGAAAGCAAGACTCTAATTTGTATTAATTTTTTCTAGTTCCCCTCTGTGTGACAAAATCCTTCAAGAAATTAAGATATGGTTTACTAAAAGCATCAGCAATCGTTAATACGTTCATTGTGTAAGCATATTGTGTGGACAAGGTCAAAACAAAAAAACACTCTTGCTCTCTTTGAATAAACAAATGCCTTGCAAATGATATTGAGGAAGAAAATCTTTGGTTATGGGAATAAAGGAAGAAAGAAAATGATTGCTAGAACCATCCTTCCAACTTTATGTATGATATATATTTCATACATCCATAAATCCTCTCAACCATGTGTTGGAATTATGATTCTAGTTTGGCACTATGGCACAGGTGTTGTACTTGATGGAAACTCACTCAAGTGGCAGATCTCTGTTCAGGCTCTCAAAATCATAGAAAATGAGATACCCATAGGTGATCCTAAGAGAAGTTGCGGACCCGCAGGTACGTCGACCAAGAAGTGCGGATATACACGAAGGTGCTCCATTTAGAAGGTGCGGACCCCAGTTCACTCATTCCAATGCAGAGAAGCGTGCACACGTGGGAATTCTTATGTTTGGCCCTTGGTATCTAGCCCATCGTTCATGATCCTATGGTTTTGGTCCGTCGTATAGGATCTAAATTATTGAACCCCGGTTTGGATCCCTTGTATTGGTTTTCGATGGTTTTGTCCCATGGTTTGAATAAGGGCTTGCCTACAAAAAGGAAAGGAGATCACTTGGCTAGTCACTTGTGAAATTTGAATATCTTAAGATCTGAAATTTTGGGTAATCGGTTTAAAAAGCTAGATCTAAATCAAGGTGAAATCTGTAAAGCGTAAGGTGGATCTGGTGATAGGTCATGATCTCTTGGGCGAGTGATCAGATCTGTGGATCTGACAATCTGTGGCACATTGGAGGACTATTAATTTGGCTCTATTTGAAGGTCCGCAGGTGATCCACAGCTCAGGTGCGGAGGTACACATCACAGCAGAAGTCGCAGGTGTGGAGGTACGCAGCGCAGCAAAAGGCCGAGGTGCGGAGGTACACATTGTAGCAGAAGGCACAGTGCGGGGGTACGCAGAGAAACAAAAGGATCAGGTGCGAAGGTGCGCTGTCGGGTAGACAATGCACGTGCGGATCTTGGCAGAGGTATGCAGCTCAACAAAAGGGCTAGTGAAGAGGTACGCAGAGCAGAAGAAGGATCAGGTGCGGATCAGCGTAGTCTAGACAAATATGAACTGTGGATATTCGCAGGCTTCTATTGGTGAAGTTGCGGACCCCTTTTGAAATAATTATTGGCTGCCTTTTATCTTTGCTGTAGAGTTCTGGGTTTAGATTACTGGTATTGCTTTTATGTTTACTGCATTCTGAGAAGTTGGGTGATTCATTGGTTGATTGTATAAGGACATTGGTTGATTCACATGTACTTGATGATTATTTGATGTTCTTGGATCCAGTCTGAAAATTAATGAAACGTGGTCCTTAAAGAAGTATAAGAGCTAAGGGGGTTGTAGCTCCCTTCCAGGAGAGAGTGGAAAATGAGAGAGGGTTGTAGCTCTCTGCTGGTTGCAGCCTGCATGCTGGTAAAGGTCTGCACCAGTACAAAATCATTGTAAAAGAAATTTCTAATTGAAAGAAGATAGAGACATATTGCAACAGGTGGTTTTCACCCTTTCCACCTTATATCTGGTGTTCTTTGGTGTGATTATATGTTTTTCATGTTCTTGCTCATTATTATATGGTACTGACATACAAACTAATGATCAATATCTGAAGAATAAATTAAAGTATAAATCTGGAAGATATATTGAAAAGAATTTGATAATACTGATTCACCCCCCCTCTCAGTATTATTTCCAACAATTGGTATCAGAGCAGGTCCTTCTGAAGAAGCTTGATCGCTTGAAGGAAGATCCATCATCCTGAGCAACTACGAGAGGGAAGCATCAATCACGCCACCGATTTTTGATGGGACAAACTTGGTATATTGGAAGGTAAGAGTTACTGCCTATCTTCAATCTCTTGGTACAAAAGTCTGGGATATCATAGATACGGGGTACACTTTTCCATCAGCAACTCCTACAGATCTGGCTGAGAAGAAGAAATATGAAACAAATGCAAAGGCTGTTAATACTCTTCTAGGATGTCTATCTCAATCAAAATTTGTGAAGGTTATGCAGTATAAATCCGCAAAAGAAATATGCGACAAGATTGTTCTGAGCTATGAAGGAGATGATCAGGTAAAATGAGCAAAACTTCAAACCCTTAGAATTCAGTATGAAAATCTCAGAATGCACAACGATGAAAGTGTGGCTAACTATTTCCTTCGTGTAGATGAGATTGTTAATTGTATCAAAAATTTGGGTGAAGAAATAAAAGAGGCTGTTGTGGTTGAAAAGGTTCTAAGATCTTTGTCCCCTAGGTTTGAATATAAAGTTTCTGCAATAGAAGAAAAGGAGAATCTACGAAACCTTACCATGTCACAGCTGCATGGAATTATGACTACTTATGAAATGAGGAAAGGAGGACCATCAGATAGGAGAGAAGCTGCCTTCAAGGCTTCCGACAAAGGAGATTACTATGAGTCAGGACACGTGTCAGAAGAAGAAGAAGAATCAAATTTTGTCAAAAACCTTCAATGGGGTGCTGGACAATTCCAAGGTAAGTTACCTTTCAAATGCTTTGCTTGTGGAAGAGTCGGCCACTATGCTGCCAAATGTCCTCATAAGGATAAGATTGACAAGGGGAAGGAACCTGTTAGATGGAACAAGAAACAGAATGCAAATAAGAAAAGATATTACACTCATGAAGATAGTGATGGACTTTCAAATAGTGACGGAGATGAACGAGTTAATAATTGTAAACTTTTAATGGCCTTTGACGATGATGATTACATGGATGCTATAGATGAAGAAGGTCTTTATGAAGAGATTTCTAATCTCAAAATTTGCTTAGAAGAGAAATATGTGATTATTGATTCTCTGCAATGTCAACTGGCTAAAAGGGAAAAACATCTTGAAAAATAGGAATGTGAAATTGTTGGTCTTAGAAAATAGATTGAGAAAACAAAAGCTCTTAATCTTAAATTTGTTAAAGGATCTAAAACTCTGGATGAGATTATCAATGTGCAGCATTCTCCACTAATCAAGACAGGTCTAGGATATAATGGAGAAGCACCTCAAGCATCCACCTCCAAAAGTTATCTTGATGTAGCAAGGAGGAGCGAGCAAAGGCCTAATAGAAATCATCAGGTAAATCAGGGACAATTTACCTCAAGAACGAACAAAGACTATCAAGAAAATCAGGGGCAATCTAGCTTAAGGACAAACAAAAGCTACAACGAGCCACAGGTAAAATCTTCCCAATTTGCCTCAAGAATGGATGTCAATAGAAACTACAATCGGTTGGATGATAGATTTGATAATCGCAAGAGTTTCTTCAATGGCCAATGTTTCTCTTGCCATAACTTTGGTCACAAAGTAGCTCAATGTGTTGCCTATAAGACAATCATGACTAGAGAGTCTCAAAAACAAAGAAGTATGTCTGGAATCACGAAGAGGACCTATAACAACTTTTCCGCCCTTGAAAGTGAAATTGAATGTTCTATTTGTAATAACTTCGGTCATGAAGAGTCTGAATGCAGGAGAAGGTTTCAGAAGACATCTCAGAAGGAACAAACCTCAAATGCCAGAACATGGAGAATGAAGGAACCGCAACCAGAAAGATGTGGGATAGCTTTATATGTAGAAGGATAGGAAAATCAATGGTACATCTAGAGTGGATGTTCGAAGCATATGACAGGTGATAAAGAAAAACTTGAATCATATAGTGCTCTAGAAAAGGGAAAGAAAGTTTCTTTTGGGAATGATACCCCTGCAGTCATTAAAGGAAGAGGCATTGCTCATTTGAAAGAAAAGGTCAAAGCTGGAAATGTTTTGTATGTTGATGGCTTGAAGCATAATATACTGAGTGTCAGTCAGATGTGATCAAGGAACTGAGGTAATATTTCGATCAAATGGATGTAGTGTTCGTGATCTTGATACAGGAAAAACAGTGATCAAAGGTAGAAGAACTCCAAATAATTTATACATATTTGAAGAAGGACAACAACAATGCTATTTGAGCAAGGATGATGAACACTGGTTATGGCACTGGAGGTTGGGGCATATAAGCTTTTCACAAATAAGGAAAGCATGCAAATACCAGGCAGTTTGTGGTCTTCCAGATATCAAAATTCCAGACAACACCATATGCAAATCATGTCAGTTTGGTAAGCAAACCAGAACTAACTTCCCTAAGAAGGAAGGATCAACCACTAGGCCTCTTGAACTAGTCCATACATATGTGTGTGGTCCATTTAGGACAAGGTCACCTCGAGGAGAAGAATACTTTATATTATTCATTGACAACTTCTCCAGGATGGTTTGGTTAGGACTTATGAAACACAAAGACGAAGCATTCGAAAAATTCAAATATTTCAAAGCCTTGGATGAAAATGAATCAGATCACAAAATTAAGTGCCTCAGGTCTGATACAGGTGGGGATTTTATCTCAAATGAATTTTTCGATTTCTGTGAAGAACATGGAATAAGAAGGGAATTCTCTATAGCTAGGACTCCTCAGCAAAATGGAGTGGTGGAAAGGATGAACAGAACGGTTCAACAAATGGCTCGTGCTATGCTTGATGAGCCTAGAACTCCTGCAACCTTCTGGGGTGAAGCTGCATTTGCTGCGGTTGTTATTCTCAACAAGACAAATGTCCGAGTAAACAACACTCAAACTCCTCACGAGCTCTAGTATGGTGAGACTCCTTCGGTAAAGCATTTCAAAATTTTTGGAAGCAAATGCTATATTAAGAATAATGATGAATAGCTTGGCAAACTTGAACCTAGAGTAGATGAAGGCATTCTCCTTGGTTATTCTCCCCACAACAAAGCATATAAGTGTTACAATAAAAGACTTGGAAGAATTGTTGACAGCATTGATGTGGTGGTTGATGAAAAAGGAAACATTCCTAGGCAAGTAAATTATGAAAATATCAAAGAGGATGAAGACTACCCTCCAAATCAGACTGAAGATGAAGAAGAACCTCAAGAGGCACCAGAGGAACAGACAAGGATAGAAGAGAAGACTCCATCCGGGTATGTTCAAAAGAATCATTGAGAATCTCAAATCTTGGGGAAAAAGGAGGCAGGCGTACAAACAAGAAGAACAATTGCAGAAGCTTCAAGCTATTTGGCATTACTCTCCTCCACTGAACCACAAAATGTAAGAGAGGCATGCAAAGATGAATGTTGGGTCAATGCAATGGATGAAGAACTTGAGCAGAACGAAAAGAACAACACTTGGGAGTTGGTTCCTAGACCAAAAGATAAAAATGTCATAGGGACAAAATGGGTCTTCAAAAATAAGTTGAATGAAAATGGGGAAGTAATTAGAAACAAGGCTAGACTTGTTTGTAAAGGGTATGCTCAACAAGAAGGAATAGACTTTGAAGAAACTTTTGCTCGTGTTGCAAGACTTGAGGCCATCCGAATGTTCCTTGATCTCTTAAGCTTTCAGAAGTTCAAAGTATTTCAAATGGATGTGAAATTAGCCTTTCTGAATGGAGACTTAGAAGAAGAAGTTTACATTGAGCAACCAGATGGTTTCATTCTTGGGAATGATCCAAATCTTGTATGCAGACTAAAAAACGCTCTCTATATCTAAAACAAGCTCCAAGGGCTTGGTACTACCGTTTGGACAAATATCTTCATCAACAAGGTTTTTCAAAATGATCAGCAGATATCAATCTTTATATAAAAATTGAAAATGACAAATTGCTAATACTTGTGGTTTATGTAGATGATACTATCTTCAGAAGCAATGAAGAAGCTATGAGTCAAAGTTTTGCCTTGGTGATGCAGAAACATTTCGAAATGTCCTTGCTTGGAGAGCTGACATATTTTCTTGGATTGCAAATCCAACAAAATGAAGACGATATCTTTTTGTCTCAAACCAAGTATCTCAAGTAGATCTTGAAGAAATATGGCATGGAAGATGCACAACCAATATGTACCCCCATGGTTACAGGATGCAGCCTCAGTGAAAATGATGAATCAACAGCAGTGCATCAGCCAACCTATAGATCTATGATTGGAAGTCTACTTTATTTAACAGGTACTCGACTAGACATCATGCATGCAGTGGGAATAGTTAGAAGATTTCAAGCAAATCCAAATGAAACGCATCTTCAGGCAGTGAAGAGAATTTTCAAGTATCTTCAAGGAACTCAAAACTATGGCTTATGGTATCCTAGAGATAGAGATCTTACACTTCATGCTTATACAGATGTAGATTGGGCCGGAAGCGTGGATGACAGGTTGAGCACAAGTGGTGGTGCATTCTTTATGGGCTCCAGATTAGTATCTTGGTTCAGCAAGAAACAGATTTCGATTGCTTTATCTACAGCTGAAGTGAAATATGTGGCTGCTACATCCTGCTGCACTCAACTCCTTTGCATTATGCAGACCTTGCAGGATTTTAAAATCACTTGTACACCACCTATCTCCATCCTATGTGATAATACAAGTGCTATCAACATTTCAAAGAACCAAGTCATGCATTCAAAGACCAAGCATATACCTATCAAATATCATTTTCTTCGGGAACAAGTGCTTGAACAAAAGGTCAAGTTGGAGTATGTTCCTTCTAAGGAACAAGTTGCTGATATACTCACCAAACCATTGCCCAGGGAGACCTTTGAATACCTCAGGCAAAAGCTGGGGGTAGTTGATGCATCATCTTGTTGTTGAATCTCATCTGTTTCAGAGACTGTTGGTTGTATGCGAGTTTCATATGGGCTATAGGCGTACATTTTCTGGGTTATGGATTGATCGAAGATCGAATGGCACAGGTTCAGGGGGAGCATATATTCATCTATTAATGCATTGTTGGCATTATGATAGAAGGTCTTGGAGGAGAATGTACAGAAGGATAACATGGATGCTGATCTGAATATTGCTGCTAATATGTCTCTATCTCTCTTGTCAAGGTCATGTATGGTGTACAGTAGATTATGGTTCTTCTTTTAGAATTTTTTCTTTTGCAGATCTGGTCTATAGTCAGGGGGATCTCATTCAGAAATTTCAGCAGGCTCTCAGGGGGAGTATGGACAGCAAAGGAAGAGAATATCTTGGTCCACCCTTTTCCCTTGATGTCAAAGGGGGAGAACGTCTTTGAGGATCTTAGGGTTGCCATCAAGTCCAAAGGTGGAGATTTTTGGCATTATGATTCTGGTTTGGCACTATGGCATAGGTTTTGTACTTGATGGCAACTCACTCAAGTGACAGATCTCTGTTCAGGCTCTCAAAATCATAGAAAATGAGATACTCGCAAGTGATCCTCAGAGAAGCTGCGGACCCACAGGTACGTCAACCAAGAAGTGCGGATATACCTGCAAGTGCTCTGTTCAGAAGGTGCAGACCCCAGTTCACTCACTCCAATGTAGAGAAGTGCGCACACGTGGGAATTCTTATGTTTGGCCCTTGGTATTTATCCTGTCGTTCATGATCCTATGGCATTGGTCTATGGTATAGGATCTAAATTATTGAACCCCGGTTTGGATCCCTTGTATTGGTTTTCGATGGTTTTGTCCCATGGTTTGAATAAGGGCTTGCCTATAAAAAGGAAAGGAGATCACTTGACTAGTCACTTGTGAAATTTGAATATCTTAAGATATGAAATTTTGGGTAATCGGTTTAAAAAGCTAGATCTAAATCAAGGTGAAATCTGTAAAGTGTAAGGTGGATCTAGTGATAGGTCATGATCTCTTGGGCGAGTGATCAGATCTGTGGATCTGACAATCTGTGGCACATTGGAGGACTATTAATTTGGCTCTATTTGAAGGTCCACAGGTGATCCACAGCTCAGGTGCAGAGGTACGCAGCGCAGCAGAAGGCGCAGGTGCGAAGGTACGCAGCACAATAGAAGGCTCAGGTGCGGAGGTACGCAGCGCAATAGAGGGCATAGTGCGTGTTATAGACATTTTTGTGCCTTACAGCATGAAGCATGAAATGTCCATAATCTAAGGGATCCAAAGTCCCTAAACATGTTGTTCCTACCCCTAGAGGAACAAGGTCAGCAAACCACAGCACTGAATAACAGTTCTCCACCTGAAAACACTCAAAAACAAGCTAAGTCTGGATCATGTCAACTGCTCCACTAAGCATCTGCGCTGAATGTCAACTGCTCCACTGTCTACCTGCGCTGAATGTCAACTGCAAAGAAGGCTACCTGCGCTGGGCGAGTTGGGACATGTGGCACAGTCATTCCTCAAGGTGTCAATGCCCAGGAAGCTTCCAAAATGACACTTGGATCAGGGAATTCGACTGGTGATGAGTAAGAAGGTCTAGATCTCCAAGTGGAAGCAAGAACCTCCAAGTGGACTCAAGAACTGAAGAATAATTGAAGTGAGAGAGGACACTAGTCAGCTTCATGCCAGCCTCAAGTTGACTCACCCTTTCTCCAAAACTCCTATATATAGAGCTCTCTCATGAGGTCTAAGGAGGCTGGAATCTTGTGAATGTAAGGAAGTGCTGTTGGTTTGAGTTTAGAACTATTGGGTGATTTGCTTTGAATGAGGTGAAGAGGAGATTTCTTTCTGCTGGGAGGTGATGTTGGATTGGGTCTTTTATGGTTGTATCACTTCCTGAACTTTACTTCTTCCATTAATAAAGCATTTGAGGTTCTTCTATATGCATGTATCTCAATAATGTATTGTTATGCTTGTGTATTTGATTTATTCTAATCCTTGAATCAATTATGAATGTATGCTTCTTGTAGTTTCCCTCTCTTGCCATTTTGCAGGATCTTGGTGTAGCTGGGCCAGTGAAAGAGCAAGGAGCTGGGAGCAAGCAGCAAGGAGAGAAGATTGGATCAACCATTAGCGAAAGACATCGGTTAGTGGACCTCTTTCTCCCCTATTTTACTTTCATAAAGAAGAAATCTTAGATAGCTTTGCTTCGATTGTTGCTGAGGTACTATCACCCTTAGAGTGGGATAGGGTCATTCTGTATTGGATACTTTTCCCAACAACAAATTGGCGACTCCACTGGGGATCGTATCTTGTTGGTTGTTTTTTTTTTTGCTATTCATTTCCTAAACACAGGGAGCACCGAATCGAACTGCATTTGAATCTTTCAAATGCAAAGTAGAGGGCAGCTACTCTAGCTCAGTTTCTGGGCATGTTTATGATTTGAAGAGTTGATCCACAAGGACTCTAAACAGCTCTTAGTGATAGCTTTTCATCCTCCTAATTACCCTTTAGGGTGTACTTGATTGATAGCTTTTGATTTGGCCAAAAACTGTGAATTTTTGAGCAATCTGTAACCCAGAAACTGAGAAAAACGAAAGTTTATCTCTTCATTGCAGGCACTGTGAAGGCATTCTGCATTTCATCGCAGGTCTCGAAGGGGCTACCTGTGCTGAATGTCAAACTGACAGTGTACTACCTGCGCTGAACCAGTTTTGCCTTGTGCAACTGGGGTTCCCTGCTGTTTATTGCCCTGTTTTCATCCTTGTTTTTGCAGCCTGTTATCAGTCAATGTACCTATCTGAAACCACCTTTCCTTGCCACTATTCCGCCTCGCTTGTATAAAGAAACTGTATTTGTTCTTTGTGTATTTCTTATATCATTTGCAGTTTCCCATAACGAAAGTGAACTAGTCTTGTTGTGGCCTCTTAGATCTAGACCTGTGATAAGTGTCGTTTTGATCTTAAGAGTTAGTTTGTTTGCTGTTCATAGCTGATTGAGCTTTTGCTTTCGTCATATGGTTTGAATTTATGTATTTCTAGTGTCGAAACAAGTAAATCTTAAGGTGTCTTTTGATTTTGGACAAATCTTGTTTACTTTCACTTGAAATTGAATTCAAAATTATACAACAACTTTCTTTTTGTAATACATCAACATTAAGAAAGAGAAAAGAAATACCTACATTGTGCATTTTGCATTTGATAAGTTTGCATGTTGATTTAGGAAAAAGTGCATTAGTGTGTGCTCTATGATCTGTGTGAAAAGATGATGTCTTTCTTTTCCCTCAGTAGTTAAGATTTTCAAAGTTAAAAGATTTGAAAAGCTTGCTTCTCATCTTAGACTGCATTTAGGAATTTGTATCATACATCTCGTGGTGAACCTTGAAAGGAAAACTTTAAAAAGATCAACTTAAAATATATTGAATGAACCTAACAACGCTTTGAAACATAATGCAAACACATAGAGGTCTAAGCTAGAGACGTGTTTCGGTGCCGTTAAACGTAGTGACTGTCGATCTCGAAGAAGGTGGGTGATTCCTCCTGAGAGTCGGTGGCACTAATACGGACTTGTGCTCCCACGTACCGTCGCGTATATATTGGGAGACCCCTATAGGAACAAAGCCTTTATCAATAGGAAGCCGTGTCGGCCGCCCTACTGATCGCAATGCAGTGAACACAGCATTCACGAAGATCAACCACCTGTACCGTAAAACGTATTATGTGGTTTTGCGAAAGGTTTGGCACACCCTCTGCCTAGATCTCCAGAGCAGTTTCTTTTGGCCTTTTTCAAACTCTATAACTGAAAAAGTCCACCCGAGCATTTGTCACTTCTGGCTCGTTAAAACATCGAAGGAGACTAGAGTCATCTTTAGCTTTTTCTCGACTCTTAAAAAGTGAAAAAGCAAGTTGTGTCTAAAAGTGTCTAATAAAATTCATTCAATTCGGAAACACAAATTTCCCCTTTTAGTATTTTGGTTGATCGAGTAATCCGCAATCGTGGAAGAAAGTCAATTGAAACCTCGTCGTTCGCGGAGGTTTACGAGTCAACCGTCTTTGTCTCCGGAATCGAAAACAGTACGGACAAAGCGAACTCGTTTAACCGGTTCAAAATCTCCTATAAAAGTTAGAACAAGTGTTCCAACTACATCTGAGGTTCCGGTTACTCCAAACATTTCTGGAAACCCTGCCTCTATAGAAGAAGTTCAATAGCCACAGAAGGACAGTAATACTGATCCTAGTCTGGGGGCAAATACTTGTATAACTGAACCAGTTCCATCAGTAACCGGTCCAGAGAGTTTTGTTCCTCAAACAACTGTCGCTGTCGAAACAACCACTTCTTCGGCACCAGAAATATTTTACGGACCTGACGGTCTTCCTCTTCCACTGGGTTTGATTGCGATAGAGGAAATTGCAGAGTATCCACAAGCAAGTACTACAACTCATTTTGGAGTCGGGGTCACTCTTTTTCCTTCATCAGAGGTTAATCCGCCACAAGTGGAGGTTCCTGTAGAATCGCTAGGCAATCTATTAGATAGACTTAAAATCTCTGAACAACCGTCATCATCTAGGACTGTGTCAAATGACACAGCGACAGCAGAAGTCCCTGCCGTCACTCCGACAATGTTTGCCGGCATACCAGCTGTCCCGACTAGCTCACAATAGCTAGAAGGAGTCCACCAATGGACTATTTCGACAGTATGGTCTGTTCCAGTTTGTTCATCCGGAGTAATACCCGGCAACTCTTATGTTGAGACTTGCCAAATTGATCCATTTGGAGGTCAATTTGGGCAATCCAGTCCCCAAGGACAATCAATCCCCTTGAGTTCCGGATTGCTACCGTATGGGGGGCAGTATGCCCTTTCATTACCCCCTCCGGGAGGGTACCCATACGTGAGTTCACAACAATATTCAGGTTATACTGGAATTGCATCAAGTAGTTGGGTACCTATGCTACCTCAACAACCAAGGGTTGTATATTCTATGCAACAGTGTGTACCTATGACGAACATCCCAACCACACCGGCTATTGTAACAGTGTCACAAGTTCAAGCGATGCCTGTTGCATGTCAACCTCAGATTTCTCAGGTTGTAATGCAACAGCCCCTTGAACATAGGTCACAACCACAATCGCCAACTGGTGGGGCAAAACAGGTCCAAACGGGTACAATTACCCCACACCTTGGTCCAATGGTTAGCATAGCACAACAGAACATGGCTTCACAACCATGGCTTGTGCAATACCAACAACCGCAATTCCAGCAGATATATCAAGGTTCTGAGCAGCAGATCTTTGCGAACAGTGGACAACCGTATATCCAAAACGGTCAAAACCAAACACTTTACAGTGGTCAAGTCCACCAACCGTATCAGTCATACCAACATCAATTACATTATGCTGCTATGCAAAGACCCACTGCTCAAGCGATTCCATCGTACCCTGGTTATGCTTCGCCTAACCTGAATCAACAGTTACCATTCGTGGCGACTTTAGAGTTACCCGATTTACACCGGTTAACTAACGATCCGATTGCTTCTGCCTCTTGGTGGCCAGCGATTCCTCATAAACTTCCATCTGACATTCCTAAATTCAATGGAAATCCAGGTGAAGACCCATCGAATCACGTGATGACATTTCATCTGTGGTGTTCGTCGAACACCCTAAACGACGATTCGATAAGGCTTCGCCTTTTTCAGAGGACATTGACAGGTCCAGCGGCTAAATGGTATATTGAATTGCTAAGAGCCTCGTTTGACAATTTTAGTTCCCTAGCCACGACTTTCATAACCCATTTTCAATTACCGATAAGGTATGAAACGGGAACAGAAATATTAACCAACTTCAAACAGACAACTGCCACCCATATATCCGATCATATACATGAGTGGCGTCGTCATTGTAGGATGGTGAAAACATACGTTCCCGATCAGCTATTAGCTGAATGGTTTATAAAGTCGTTACTTCCTGCTATAACGGAAGATGTGGCCAAGGGGGGAGTCGTAACGGAGGAGCAAGTTATCGCTCGTGCACAATATTTGGACTTAGTTTATACTCAGTCTGGCACGCTCTACGACAAAATACCTGACGCTCCTAGACCAGAATTTTCAATTCCTCCTCCTCCTAAATCAAATAGTGACTCTCATGCCAGTGATGGTGTGATTGGCACGGAAAACGCGAAATCGATAAAGGCTTCGTCAAAGAAAGCCCGTAAGAATTCGGATCAAAATGCAAAAGAAGAAATTCTTGCTTCGGAAGTAAATTCCGTATCAACAGATAAGGGCAAAGAAACCAATCAACTAGGAAGCAAGAAAAAGCAAAACAAAGGGAAGAAGAAGAAACAAGGTGAATCATCTCCTAGGAAAAATTCTTCAAACCCTCATGGGCAAGGGAAACAAATTTATCCATGTCAAATATGTGATGAATAGGATCATTACACAAAGAATTGCCCATTCAAAGCTGAGTTAAAGAGGTTCTTTAAAAGTTCCCAAACCTCAGCTGTGTTAACTGATCCATTTCCCAACCCAGGTCAAAATCTGGTTGATAGTGGAAATGCTTCCCCGTCGCAAGTACATATGTTGTCGGTTTCAAAACAAAAGAATGATGCTTTGATTTCGACAAGGAACAAAGATTACGGGAATCCTCAGCTGTCGAACGAAAAAGGTAAAGATCAACCAAGTAGTTTGACAAGGACTTCGACAGAAGTTGTACCACCCATCATTCCTGAATTAACAATAAAACCACCAAAGGGTGTAGTACACAAGTCGACATTTAATCCTCGCGCCAGAGTGGCGCACCATTATAACATAGTGGAAGATTTGGCACAATCGCCATCCGCTATGTCGACTCTTGAAGTACTACAAAATTGTCCAATCCAAAGGCAGGCGTTGTTATCAGCAATTGGTGGGGTTGATCCTAAGGATTCTAATCTTGTATCCTTTGATCACAAAGGATACGATCCTCAGTTACCAGCTCAATTAGCTTTCCTTATTCAAGTGAAATCCCTCAACAAAACTGTTCACCGAACAATTATTGATGAGGGAGCATCAACATGTATTATGTCGATGAGTTGCTGGAAAACTGTAGGATCTCCAACCTTGTCGTGATCTTCAACGACATTAAAAGCTTTCGACGGAAGGACTTATACCCCATACGGTATCCTTAATAACTTGAAGGTTGAACTAGGAGGAAAAATAGTAGAAATTGATGTTGAGGTCATTGATGGAAATCTTGACTATAACATCCTACTGGGTAGACCATGGATTTATGCCATGGTAGCTGTTGTGTCGACTTATTTTAGGAAGATCGCATTCTCGTTTGAAGGAGGGATTACGGTCGTCGACCAACAGAACTTCCTCCCTAATGGTTCACAAGTTACAAGAAGCATTCCCATGATCCATGAGAGAAACCATTCGCTTCAAGATATCGGAGTAGGATTATTGAAAGACCCCACATTGATGGGAACTTTCGCGCTACCACCTCCTATTTACATAGGAAATGTACCGTTTGTAGCAGCCTGCAACATGATATCTTCCACGAAGGTCGACATGGATCGTGCAATTGTTTTGCCCCCAAGCTCTTTAGAAATATTGTAGCAATCAATGTATCAAGCATGGGAGGCGAACCCAAATCAACGCTCGTCAAGCGTTTGGGTAGATAGGTCTAGAGAATATGGAACCCCATTAGATCCTTGGTCGAAAGTACATGGGACTGACGAAGGAATCTTACAATCAATGTTGATTGAGGGGGCACCATGGAATGATCACCACCATCGTTCCCTTCTTCTGGAATATGAAGAAGATACTCAAAGTGACCTTTATCACCCTTCAATTTTTGAATTCCTAACAAATACTGTAAACACGGTGGATTCCGAGCGAAACCTATCCAATATTGAAGAGACTATAGCCATAAATATCTCGACTAAAACAGATGTTGTAGAGAATATTTATGTCGGCAAAGGTTGTTCCCCTTCAGAACTGGAAATATATAATGCTCTTTTTCGCGAATTTAGAGATGTCTTTGCTTGGTCATATGATGAAATGCCAGGCATTGACTCGAGTATCGTTGAACATGAAATTAAAATGTATCCTGATGTCAAACCAGTAAGACAACGGCTTCGGCAAGTGCACCCCAAGAAAGCCGTTGCCATTAAGGCAGAAGTTGAAAAACTTCTCCATGCTGGATTCATCTACCCGGTTCCTCTAACCGATTGGGTATCGAATATTGTCCCTGTTATGAAGAAACAAGGGACGATTAGAGTGTGTGTCGATTATAGGGATGTAAACCAAGCTTGTCCAAAGGACAACTACCCTACACCCTTCATCGACCAGATAATTGATGAATGCGCCGGATGTGAAATATTTTCATTTATGGATGGATTTTCCGGGTATAATCAAATAAATATCCGCCCACAGGACCAGTCAAAGACTGCATTTATTTGTCCGTGGGGCACATTCGCTGATCAAAAATTACCCTTCGGTTTAAAGAACGCAGGGGCGACATTTCAGAGGGCAATGAATTATGCCTTCCATGACATCAAGAACAGTGTTCAACCTTATCTCGACGATCTTTCGGCTCATTCGCGAAAGCGGACTGATCATCCACAGCATTTAAGAGAGATATTTCTACGTTGCCGACACTACAAGATAAGACGCAATCCACACAAATGTGTGTTTTGCGTCGGTTCTGGTCGTTTACTTGGCTTTGTAGTCTCTAAGGATGGGATTCGTCTCGACCCCTGTAAGGTTCAGGCAATCATTAATTTGCCTCCACCTTCAAATTTGCTTCAGATTCAGAAACTCCAAGGGAAAGCGAACTTTCTGAGGAGGTTCAGTCCAAATTACGCAGAACTTGCTAAAGGTTATACTCATCTTTTGAAAAAGGATGTACCTTTCGTCTGGGACCAGGTGGCGCAAGCTTCATTTGATGCTCTGAAAGATTGTCTAGTAAAAGCATCATTAATGTACGCCCCAGACTATCAAAGAGATTTTATCCTGTATCTGGCTGCAGCGGATACGACCATTGCGATGGTTTTAGTTCAAGAAGTCGATGGAATTGAACATCCTATATATTATTTAAGTAAAAACTTAAATGATACAGAAAGTAAATATTCTTATGTTGAAAAACTAGCGCTTGCAGCTGTTCAAGTGATTCAAAGGTTTCGACATTATGTCCTCTTTCGGAAAACTACCATCTTGTCAGATTGCAACCCCATGACTTATATATTGTCACGACAGTTGCTGGGGGGCAAATATGCAAAATGGATAGCGATCCTTCAAGAGTTTGATCTGGAATTTGTAAAATCCAAGTCAAAGAAAGCTCTAGTTTTCGCAGAATTATTGTGCGATCTCCCATCGTTGTCCAACGATGAAACATCAGAAGAGTCAATCGTGGACAAAAATTTGTTTCTGATATCTACAAGCGATGAGTGGTATGGAGATATCATAGTTTATCTCCAAACCCAAAAATTCAGGCCAAACACCTCTCACTCCGAACAAAAACGTATACGATACCAAGAAAAAGACTACATGATCGTCGGTGATACACTTTACCGTCGTCGTATCGATACAGTTTTGAGGAGGTGCCTTACCCATGAGGAAGCCGAAAAAGCCCTGAATGAATGTCATTCAGGCGCGTGTGGGGGGCATCAATTTGGATATGCAACAACACAAAAAATCTTACGAGCAGGATACTTCTGGCCAACCATGTTCAAAGATTGCATAACCGCAGTCAGAAGTTGGCATGCTTGTCAAATTTTTGATAGCAAAACCAGACGACCACCCACACCTTTACAGCTGATAGTTGCTGTTGGGCCCTTCGCCAAGTGGGGCATCGATTTCATGCAATGTAACCCCACCTCGACCGGGGGGCATGGGTATATTATAGTCGCTGTTGACTATTTTACCAAATGGGCCGAGGTGATGCCTACATTGGATAACACTGGTGAAACAGCTGCCCTTTTCTTTTTCAATCATGTAGTCGCCAGGTTCGGCGTACCACAGGCTATAGTTACAGATCATGGGTCGCATTTTCACGATCACATGATTGTCGAATTAGCTGCCAAACTAGGGCTATCTCACGACAACTCTACCCCATATTATCCGCAAGCCAACGGACAAGTTGAAGCAATCAACAAGGTCCTGAAGCATATGTTGCAAAGGATGATCGGGGTTCATAAAAGAAGGTGGCACTTAATCCTGTACTCAGCCTTGTGGGCTTACCGAACGTCGATAAAGAACGCAACCGGGTTCACACCTTCTCAACTGGTGTATGGCCTGGAAGCAGTCTTGCCAATCCAGTGCGAAATTTCGTCGCTTAAACTCGCAATCGATCTTCTCCCCGGAACTTCAAAAGAAGAGGCTCGTTTCTTGGAATTAATCCAATTGGATGAAACCCGTCGTGATGCCGCTTTGGCTAACGAAGCCCATAAGAAACGAGTCAAGGCTCAGTTCGACAAAAGTGTCAAACCCCGTGTCTTCTCAGAAGGTGATTTGGTCTTGCTTTATGACCAAGAATCCGATAAATTGGGAGCAGGTAAATTCAAATCCTTATGGATGGGCCCCTATATTGTTAAAAGGGTGTTAGCAAAAGGATGCTACGAGTTAATGGATTATGACAGAATTCCACTGGCGCAGCCCCGTAACGGGCTGTACCTCAAGCGTTACTATGCTTAAATAGTAACCTACATGCTTTTGTTGTATTTTGTTTTCGCTAAAGGATTTATTCTGGTCGAGTGATCCACCTTTTCCATTTGTTGCAGATGTCGAACCTTCTGGAGACATGTATTGGATATGCCGACAGAGCGAGTCGTAGTTCGCGAAACCTATCCTCCACTGCGTGGGCCATTTTTGATCCAAGCGGCGAGTTAGTAAGTTTCAGAGGTGTATGTATTGGGCAATCAACGAATAACATCGCTGAGTATAGCACGTTGATAGGACTACTCTCTGATGCCATCACCCATGGCATGCCGACTAATTGTCAGGCTAGACTCACAGCTCGTGATACTACAACTCAATGGTATATATTCTGTTCGCAATCCAACTATTTATCGCATGTTCCTAAGGGTTAAGATCTTGGAAAGACGATTTGATTCAATTCAATATCAACATATTTCCATAAACTTAAACACATTAACTGACTCATTAGCAAACTATGTGTTAGATAGACATTTGCAACATTTATAAAAATGACACATCATCAAAGATTGTACATATGAATCATATAACTCAAACAGAATAAAACTCGAAAATCAAAATATATATAAGCTATTTATAGTTCATACATAATGTTCTGTAACCAAGACAAAATTGGTCATATGACCTAAAACTCAAAAAGATGCTAGGGGGCATCCTAGCCTAGTGGTGCTCATGATAGCACGTCACGGCCTGTGCAATCATGCGCAAGAGACGAGTCCATCGTCTAGGCACACCAGTAGTGTGTCGCTGCAGATGTAAAGGTAACTCATCAATCCTCACATCGGGAATGCCGAGAGTAAGGCTCTCAACCTGCTCCTGCACGGCTGTAAGGGTCTCAGTATCGTCAAGGTCGCGAAGAATAGCTCTCCTAGCAGGCTCCACTGCCGGGGCAGCAACTGGCAGTCTCGGACGAACTGCTGGATGAACAGGACCAACATCTGCATGCACCCAAGAGTATGATTAAAAGTCTTGATAGAATAAAGCACAGCAACATTATAAATTAGAACAGTAAACAGTGATATGGTTAAAGAGTTTACCAATAGCGCCCCACTGTTCGACATCCGGTAACACCAAATCCGAATCACCTCGGTAATCCATACCCACATATGGATACTCGGAGAAGACCATCTCCTGGCGCTCAAACCACCTGAAGAAGGCATCAGTAAAAGTAATCTGAGGTTGACCAGCATGCCTAGACATGTGATCGACCCACCTCTGCATGCGCCGCTCGGTCGGAGAAGGCAAGTCGAGTATAATATACTGAGGCTGCATCAGTGGGATTTTCTCCAAGGCGAAGGCAGTCAGAATAGGACCAAATCCAAAGTTCTTCAGCTTCCCGTCCTTCACCTTAGTCAACTGACTTTTCATCTGAACAAGTACTGCATCACACCAGTTGAATACTTTCGGTTGGAGACACTCCAAGGCGTGCTGCATATAAGATCTATTGGCAACATGTAGAGCTGCTCTACCGGCCATCCTACCAATGGTGTACAGAATGGACTTGAGAGACCTGTCAGTAATCTCATGGATAACAATCTTGCCATCTCTGCTCGGCTAAGAACCTTCCCTGCAATACTGGCGGACATAATCTCTCACGGAATCGGTCCCCCGGGCCGTACCTGACAAGGAAATGAGGGCACCTCGCCTTGACAATCCAGTCAAGAAGTACATGTCCTCTATGGTCAAGGGGATGGACTTTCCCCTAATCTGGAATACTTGGTTAATAGGATCCCAAGCATCAAGCATATACTGCAGCAAAGTGATATGTGCCCTCATGCTAGAGATACGGAAAAACTTCAGCAGGCCACAGTTCCGCAGCGCGTTCACCGTGACAGAGTCATGGAGGGCAATCATGTCCTCCTCTTCATGTTCTCGTTCTCGCCATGTAAGGGACATTTTGTTCAAAGTTCCCTGCAAAACAAACAAGAGAAGGAGTAAGTTCCTGATTTTGATGAAAAACTGGCGAAAATTCATCAAAAAATGAGCTGGAAACTCAGTTTTCTGAGCCCAACGCAGGCAGAGAGTGTCCCACCTGCGCTGAAGGTCAGGCTGCCTTAAGGCAGCTTGACATTCAGCGCAGGTTTCGAATGGGGAACCTGCGCTGAAGTTAGGGTGCCTTGGCAAAACCCCTGAGGCTCAGAAAGACTGAAAAACAGGCATAAAACTGGAAAAGGAAACCATGAAAAGAAAGAGCTAGGGTTTAGCTCCTACCTGGTCCAGACGGCGCCGAAAATTGTCCGCAGAATCTTCCGGAATCAGCTGGGGAAAGAGGCACCTCCAGAGCTCCAACAAACCAAATGCAAATGAAATGGTAAAATGAGAGGTAAAAACACCTTTTAATGGCCTTTTACGTAGTTCAAAGCGAAATATTAGTGTTATAATCTCATTTTTATGCAAATATTATTCATTTCTAACAAAGTTTGTTGCAGCAATTGAAAATGCAGTACTATCCTTGAAAAGAGAAAAGCTAGTAATGATAAAAAATCAAAATTTGACCATATAACCGAGCAGTTTTAGCACATAGTTCATGCTCGCTAAAAGATAAACATAAGATCTGAGAAGTTTTAGCACATAGTTCATGCTCGTTAAAAAATAAACATAAGATTCGAGCAGTTTTAGCATAAAGTTCATGCTCGTTAAAAAATAAACGCAAGATCCGAGCAGTTTTAACGCAGTCTTCATGCTCGTTAAAAAATAAATAAAAGCAGTGAGCAATGTTTCCCCCAGAGTTTAAGCTCATTTTTAAATAAAAAATGAACCTATTCGGTAAATAACCTCTGTGATCGTAAATTTATCAGCCATAAAAAGCCTTGGTCGTGTTTGCACCTGCCACCTCCACCATCATTTGGCCGATCCTTCACCTCCATATGATTGTTTACCCATTTTGAGGAACAGCTGTGAAGAGTGATTTCACCTAGCCATCCTTGTGACACTGCCGTGATTGGAAAATTCCAACCTGTACCTGGAATCTGCTGCTATCCCTGTTTATCACTCGTTCCTCAAAAGACGAGTCTTCTTTGAGCTCTTTTCATCTGACTCGTAAAATATGAAAAGTTTGCCGAGTTTTGGCCTTCCAGCTCGTTAAAGTGACCGGAAGAGCTATCCCTCCTCTAGATTTTAATCTTTTTGGACCTGAGGGATTATTGCACAAAAAGGTCGAGCGCTTGTTTTATTCGGCTCGTTAAAGTTATCGAAAACTCATCCCTTCTGTATTGTTTTATACTTTTTCGGACTTAAGGGATTAAATGACGAAAAAGGAATTTTGGAGTTAACTTTCTGTACCTTTTCAGACTCTCTAAAAATGAAAAGGACCGAGTTTTCCTTGTCGTTAGACTCGTTAAAATGATTAAATAGCGACAAACTTGTCTTTAGATGAGAACAAGTTTCCCTATCGCTAGGCTCGTTAAAACATAGCGATGGGCTTTCCCAAAGGGCAGGTTATAGAACAAGCATATGTTATCCTCCTCAAGCTTGACAAAAATAAAGAGGTACTGGTCAGAAATGACTGGGGAAAAATTGGGAGAACCTCAAATCTTTAATGGTAGCAAGTCGCTCTTGAACATGACACTTTTCCTCCGTATCACATCGGGTTGGGTTGTTTCATTCACCGGTCTCATCACCATGGTCTCGCCAAACCATCCGCATTTGGGGTAATGCTACCGATCCATCACATCAGTGTCGTTATATGTTCAAGAGATGTTGTTCAGAAAGAGTCAACCGTGTCCCATCCACTGCCATACATTATCCTTCATCCATCCATGATCGCCACCCTGAATCATATGTCACAAATTGTTTTCACCTCCACTAAAATTATTAGCTCCGTTCCGTGTCACTGATGTGGGATTCATTAAGGCCCTCCTTTGACGGATCGCTTCTTGTCGACTTCAGCTCATTATCCAAGAAGTTGATCTAGGAACACCCCCCCAGTACTTTGAAGCTTGCATGCCTCAATGGCAAGCTTCTCACTTCCGGCAACAGGTATACATCAATGACCTTCGACCGAAAGATTTTGCGTGGTGTTCGACGCCAAGTCCTTTATTCACACCACGTGAATTGTACTGCAGTACCTTGAGGGTCATTATCATTATCGGTGATTCCTCTCGCGCTTGTTAACGGTTTACATCATTGACCGGTAATCAAGCGATGTCTTTCCATGTTCGACTTCAGCGCAATTCTCACATGGATCGACTTGTACTTAGAGTGAAGATCGAACGAGTTTGAAGACCCCGTATCTAGTTTCATCCATCCAGGCTGTGATATATATTCAGGAAATATAAAGACATTTGACATGTACATCATTGCAGCAGATGATCATCCTACTCAAAGGATGATAATTTCAGCAGAGAATTATCAGTCTACCATCAGACAATCGTCTGTTATATGTACCAAAATGAATTTATAAAGCTGAGCATGGGAATGCCCGCCTCAGCTAGATCATGAAAGCAGAATGAATCATAATGTATTGTATTGTATTTTATTACAGGTCACCTCTCAGGGATTGAATGAACTTCGGATCCTCCTGATAAAGCATTTCGCCCGATAAACGACCTCATACTTTAGGGGGAAACTGTTATAGACATTTTTGTGCCTTACAGCATGAAGCATGAAATGTCCATAATCTAAGGGATCCAAAGTCCCTAAACATGTTGTTCCTACCCCTAGAGGAACAAGGTCAGCAAACCACAGCACTGAATAGCAGTTCTCCACCTGAAAACACTCAAAAACAAGCTAATTCTGGATCATGTCAACTGCTCCACTGAGCATCTGCACTGAATGTCAACTGCTCCATTGTCTACCTGCGCTGAATGTCAACTGCAAAGAAGGCTACCTGCGCTGGGCGAGTTGGGACATGTGGCACAGTCATTCCTCAAGGTGTCAATGCCCAGGAAGCTTCCAAAATGACACTTGGATCAGGGAATTCGACTGGTGATGAGTAAGAGGGTCTCGATCTCCAAGTGGAAGCAAGAACCTCCAAGTGGACTCAAGAACTGAAGAATAACTGAAGTGAGAGAGGACACTAGTAAGCTTCATGCCAGCCTCAAGCTGACTCATCCTTTCTCCAAAACTCCTATATATAGAGCTCTCTCATGAGGTCTAAGGAGGCTGGAATCTTGTGAATGTAAGGAAGTGCTGTTGGTTTGAGTTTAGAACTATTGGGTGATTTGCTTTGAATGAGGTGAAGAGGAGATTTCTTTCTGCTGGGAGGTGATGTTGGATTGGGCCTTTTATGGTTGTATCACTTCCTGAACTTTACTTCTTCCATTAATAAAGAATTTGAGGTTCTTCTATATGCATGTATCTCAATAATGTATTGTTATGCTTGTGTATTTGATTTATTCTAATCCTTGAATCAATTATGAATGTATGCTTCTTGTAGTTTCCCTCTCTTGCCATTTTGCAGGATCTTGGTGTAGCTGGGCCAGTGAAAGAGCAAGGAGTTGGGAGCAAGCAGCAAGGAGAGAAGATTGGATCAACCATTAGCGAAAGACATCGGTTAGTGGACCTCTTTCTCCCCTATTTTACTTTCATAAAGAAGAAATCTTAGATAGCTTTGCTTCGATTGTTGCTGAGGTACTATCACCCTTAGAGTGGGATAGGGTCATTCTGTATTGGATACTTTTCCCAACAACAGTGCGGGGGTACGCAGAGAAATAGAAGGATCAAGTGCGGAGGTGTGCTGTCGGGCAGACAGTGCAGGTGCGGATCTGGGCAGAGGTACGCTACTCAGCAAAAGGGCTGGTGCAGAGGTACGCAGAGCAGAAGAAGGATCAAGTGCGGATCAGTGCAGTCTAGACACAGAGGAACTACAGATATTCGCAGGCTTCTATTGGTGAAGTTGCAGACCCCTTTTGAAATAATTATTGGCTACCTTTTATCTTTGCTGCAGAGTTCTGGGTTTAGATTACTGGTATTGCTTTTCTGTTTACAGCATTCTCAGAAGTTGGGTGATTCATTGGTTGATTGTATAAGGAGATTGGTTTATTCACATGTACTTGATGATTATTTGATGTTCTTGGATCCAGTCTGAAAATTAATGAAACGTGGTCCTTAAAGAAGTATAAGAGCTAAGGGGGTTGTAGCTCCCTTCCAGGAGAGAGTGGAAAACGAGAGAGGATTGTAGCTCTTTGCAGGTTGCAGCCTGCGTGCTAGTAAATCTGCACCAGTACAAAATCATTGTAAAAGAAGTTTCTAATTGAAAGAAGATAGAGACATATTGCAGCAGGTGGTTTTCACCCACATTGGGGTTCCACCTTATATCTGGTGTTCTTTGGTGTGATTATCTGTTTTTCATGTTATTGCTCATTATTATATGGTACTGACATACAAACTAATGATCAATATCTGAAGAATAAATTAAAGTATAAATCTGGAAGATATATTGAAAATAATTTGATAATACTGATTCACCCCCCCTCTCAGTATTATTTCCAACACCATGATTATAAATGATCAATAACAAAAATATGAGACCTTTGTCCCTAATGCATTGAGCAAATAGATATGCAGCTTCAAAGTTGTTTAGATCTCAGTGCATTGATTCTCAATCCATATATATTTACTCTAGGTCACAACCATTCCAATTAAAGAGAAATCAAAAGATATGAATGATTCTTGCATTTCTAGAATACGAGGTCTCAGGTTCCTATCAGATATAAACCAATTTTGGAAGGCCAAGAGATTAATATTATGCAATCAAAACTAGTAGAGGAAAAATCTCATATAACAAGGCATTTGGAATTCAATCAAATTCGATAGGAATCACATACCCTGTGCACTATCATGCAATCAGGAAATAGATAGATCAATATTTAGAGAAATATTCATGACATGAAGTTGTGAAATTAAGATCGAGTAACATAGCCTCAAAATGTCGACCAAATTAATCAACACAACCCATAGAAGGAAAGATGCATTAAATTGAATGAAATGACATGTAAATAATAAATCATTCGCTATAAAAATTCATTTTTTTCACAAAAGCAATCTTCCCAGTGTTATGTTCAAACCATGATATCGATCAAGAAAGACTGATAAGAAAAATTTTTTGAAAAGAAAATCTCTTGATCTAGTTGTACGCACACCATTCACATAGTAAATGAAAAACAATATACTTACTCAAAGAATCATAACATATTGTAATCTCATCAAATCAGAGTGGTGTCGAGTTGGTCTGGCAACCAACCCAGCTATCTCACACCCTCTATTGATGATTTAGTGCACACAAATATTATAATAATAAAATGTATAAAATAATTAAACATAACCTAGCATAAGTGCTTAGATTAATATTTGAAATATCAGTCTTCACATGGTGCAGGCAAATATCAGAGTCCAGAAAATAGAGGGAGAGATTCGCAGATTGACTATACTCGCATAATGTTACATTGGGACCGTCTCTTCTCTCGCCTCACTCGAGGCCATCTTCCAATTTATATAGATATTTATATTACAAATCGAACTATTAACAAGCCTGATCGAATAGAGAAGGAAAAAATTACAAATCGTAATAGTTTTCCATGGATAAAAGTTGGATCGAGTTCTAGTGCAACTGAATGTCGAATAGAGGAGTTTAATCTGGTACATGAGGTAATGTTTTGTTAACTGGCTCCTTTCTTCTCTGTCTATGACTCGCGGTGAAAACTAAGTGCGATGCTGACCAAAAAGAGTTCCCAAAAATATCCTTGAACTAATATTCAAACTTCTAGGTAAGTATTGTCCTCCAAATTTGACTAATTGAAGTAGTCTATGAATTCTTTGAATCTGGTGTAGCATATTGATATGGGGTGTAGGAACCAGACAATCTTATAATAAACTAGTGCAGGAATCCTCATGAGTGCAGGAATTTGATGCATGGTGCAGGAACCAAGACAACTAGTGTAGGAATTCTTGCGAGTGCGGGAATTCCAATTGGTCTAGGTATTTGATGCATAGTATAAGGAGGTGAGTGCAGGATCAAATCCTGTTGTCATATGCATAAAAATGCAATCAACTAAGTTTACACCTGCAAACACACAAACAATTATTAATGATGATTTCAGTGTTTAAATATCATTAAAACAAGGGAATCATAGAACATCATAAATAATTACTTTATTGTCTCCAACAATAACCATTTAAACTAAACAAAATCATAAGGGATTTCTGAGTAAAATGTGATATAAATAAAGACAAAACAAAGCCCTTAGAGTTTCTTAATAAATTCAATTGATGATGGAAAGCTCCCAACATCCTTCCTCCTCAATGTTACTAAAAAAGAACTGAACATTTAATGAATATGGTCATGAGTGTGCCCAACAAGAAGGAAACCAATCTTTACCTTCTAAGAAAAATTCAATTCAACAAGCATGTTTAGATATCCAAAAACAATCTGATTTTTGTTTTCATGACACATGTTGTCCAATTGTAGATACAAAACTTCAGGAAGATTAGCAGACCAATGAGAAAGCACATCATGAATTATGGTTATTGTCAAATTTTCATAATTATGAATATTTGGAGCCGTGAAGTAAACCTTTGGGAACATTTTACGATTGAAGGCCATACAACTGACCTAGTGAAACTGAATAAAAATTTCCTCTTGAAATTTTTTAGGTGTGTGAAAAAAATGTGGTAGAAGTGTTTCCTTTTGGTCCATAGCATCAATTATGATACCCAAATATTTATTTGGATTACCATAACATTTATTTTGATGCTTATACAACTTTTCCCTTTCACTTGTTTGTTGTTCATGATGCTCTTGAATTGCTTTGACGATGGAATCTACACATAACATAATAGAAACCTACTAATAAATACATTTTCATAGTTGATGACTATACAATATTAAAAAATAATGTTATGAATGCTTACGTCTTTCTGCTCCTTGACGTTTATCCCTTTTTTATTTAAGAGAAGTACTTGGACTACAAACTCCCATCCTTTTCTTCGTATGAATATAAACATTGTTGATTTATTTCCTCGATATATTCACAAAATATTGATATGTAATAAAACTACCATTTGCTTCAACACCCTCTACATATTCTTTGTATAAGTTGTACATTTCTCTTCTTGAGAAATTATATGTAATATGTCTTCTATCTCTATTTGGCATACACTCTCCGTGATTTGAAAATAAGTCTTACATCCATGACATTGTAGTATTTTCTAATGGACCAAACTCTCATTTATGACGTAATTTTGAATAATTGTGGGATCTTTTTCCAAATTTTCTTGGATTATTAACAGAGGAAAATTACCAATTGAATGAAATAGTTTGAAATCCTGTATAGATAGCAATAAAGACCCAATATGGTGATCATAACCTGGAAATGTACACTGTATGCACCCCATTAAATATGAATTTTTCATGCTTTTATTCATTAACAAATATTTCTTCCTTTTCTCCAATGAAAACTTGAAATCCATATGTTTCAAGCAATCCTTTTGACAAAATTCACTTGAAATAAGATCATTCATAGAACTTCTTCTCGTGAGATATTCTTCTCTACCCCTTGTACAACTATAAAATATTGGATTGATACAAAAAGGTTTTCTTCTACTCCTAGATAAAATATTTGTTAGAAATGTCTCCATCATTGCATCATCATCTATATAAGCATTTTCATCATCATTAGGTGGAATATTATCCTCACTATGATCATTTTGAACATAGTTAGGAAGTGTTATAGACAATTTTGTGCCTTACAGCAACAGGCATGAATTGTCAATAATCCAGGGGATCCAAAGTTCCCTAAACATGATGTTCCTACCCCTAGAGGAACAAGGTCAGCAAACCAACAGCTCTCAGATCAGTTCTCCACCTGAAAACACTCAAAAACAAGCAATCCTGAAATCAAAGCAGGTGCTCCACTAGGCTTCTGCGCTGAAACACAACTCCTCCATGGTGTACCTGCGTTGCAAAGCAGGTAGAACAAAGGCCACCTGTGTTGACCGAGGATGCGATGCGTGATCCTGGAAATGAAAGTTGGTCTACGAGCTTGACCATTCTTTCTTCGTGCGGAAAACACATGACTCTAAAGAGCGAGGACACTATTGCCTCCATGCAATATATATAGTCTCGTCCAAGGAGTAAGTTATAAACCAAGGGTCCCTGGACGACCATGATGTTCATATGAACTGTCTTCCCTTTCAATGTAACTGGAACATTGGGGAGAATCCCTAACGGGTGACTGGTTCCTTTATCAAAACCTGATAGATTTCTTATCTCAGGTAAAAGCGCTGGGCAACCCAGTGCTTTCCAAGCAATAGAGGAAAGGATACTCACAGATGCCCCTTCATCAATGATAGTTCCAGCCATCACCATTCTGTAGATTTGGACTATGATTCTGAATGGGATACTGGCTGGTAACCGGGGTCTGCCTAGTTGATTCCAATCAAAGGATACAACTAGGTTGCTTGGTGGTGGGACCGAATATACGGCCGGATACGACCCTGACGATGTTCCTTCCTGCGATAAAGGAATGGGCGCATTGCCCTGATGCTCATCAGAGTCTGTGTTGATGAAAAGAATATGGACGGTGTCATCCTTATCCTCTTCAGTGAGGGTGTCATTGCATCCATACATAAGAGAATCCTATAGACATATTCATGAAGCCAGTTACAGTAGAGAAGCTTCTATGGTGTTTGGCTTCTCATGGCTTGCAGAAGAGATGATGAATGCGCATGGGCAAGAGATTAGGAAAATTGTTGCCAAGGTGGATATTGTCGAAATGTGACAACAAAGTAATGTAAATAATGTAATTACGGGTAAATTTTGTTTATTATCGGTGAATCAGTTGCATAATGAGAAGGAGTTATGAAACGAAGTAAGCCCATATTAATTGGAATTTCCCATGAGACTTGTAACCATGGAGAATCATCTCTGATTAATAAGTTTCCAATCCTTTTTGTTATAGACAATTTTGTGCCTTACAGCAACAAGCATGAATTGTCGATAATCCAAGGGATCCAAAGTTCCCTAAACATGATGTTCCTACCCCTAGAGGAACAAGGTCAGCAAACCAACAGCTCTCAGATCAGTTCTCCACCTGAAAACACTCAAAAACAAGCAATCCTGAAATCAAAGCAGGTGCTCCACTAGGGTTCTGCGCTGAAACTCAGTTGCTCCATGGTGTACCTGCGTTGCAAAGCAAGTGGAACAAAGGCCACCTGCGCTGAGCGAGAAAGGACAAGTGGCACAGTGAGTCATTGCTTTGGAATCTTCCAAAAATGACACTTGGATCAGGTATTTCGCCTTGTGATGAGTCAGAGGCTTTGTTTCCCCAAGTGGAAGCAAGGTTCACCAAGTGGACTCAAGAACTGCAGATCAACTAAAGATTAACTGAAGAGAGAGAGGACACAAGGTAGCTACACATCAGTTGCAAGCTGACTCATCCTTTCTCAATTCATCTATATATTGAGCTCTCTCCTATGAGCTCAGGAGGCTGGAATTTTGTGCAAAGTAATGATATGCTGTTGGTTTCATCATTGAGTTATTGGGTGATTGTTTGAGAGAGGTGAAGAAGAGCAATTCTTTTTGCTGGGAGGTGTTGCTGGGTTGGAGCCTGCAATGGTTGTAATACTCTCAGAACGTTTATTTCTTCATTAATAAAAGCTATTGAGGTTCTTCTATGTGCTCTTGTTTCAATTATATTTTGTGATGATTGCATGTTTGGTTTACACTAATCCATGAACCAGTTATGATTGCATGCCTCTTGTAGTTTCCTTCTTTGTTATTGTGCAGGATCTCATTGTAGCTGGGCGAGCAGAAGAACAAAGAGCTAGGATCAAGCGGCCAAAGAGAAGAGTTTGGATTCGACATTAAGCGCAAGGCAACGGTTAGTGCTTTCTCCATTCTCTTTTGCTTTCATAAAGAAGTAAACCTTAAGTAGTTTGTTTTACAGTTGTTGCTAAGGAACTGTCACCCTTAGAGTGGGATAGGGTCATCCGAGTCGGATACTTTTCCCTACAACAAACTGGCGACTCCACTGGGGATCGTATCCGTTTGATTGTGTTTGTAGTATTTTGCTATTCATTTCCTGAACGAAAGAGTACCAAATCGAAAAGCTTTTGACTATATCAAAAGCGAAGTAGAGGGCAGCTACTCTTGCTCATTATCTGAGCAGATTCATGATTTGAAGAGCTGATCTACAAGGATCCTTGTAAGCTCTTAGTGATAGCTTTGCACCTTCTAAATCATCCCTTTGAGAGTGCTTGACTGATTGCTTCTGATTTGAGCAAAAACTGTGCATTTTTGAGAAAATTATGACCCGGAAACTGTGAAAACGCAACTTTCGTTTTCCAAAGCAGGTAGTACACAGGCTACCTGCTTTGCAACGCAGGTCCCGAAGGGGCTACCTGCGCTGAGAGCCAGACTGGCTGTGCAGCACCTGCGTTGGCCCAATTTTGCCTAGTGCTGTTGGGGTTTCCTCCTTTTCTCTTGCCTGTTTTCACTATAGATTTGGCTGCCAGTTACCAGTCTTGCACCTGTTCTGAAACCAACATTACTTGCCATCATTCTGCCTCTATTATATAATGAAATTGTACTTGTTCTTTTGTATTTCTTAATCATTTACAATTTCCCATAATGAAGAGTAAACTAGTCTTGCTTTTGGCCTCTTAGATCTGAACCTGTGTTAGGCATTTTGCAGGTCTAAAGAGTTAGCTTGTTTGTTGTCCATAGCTGATTAGTCATTTTACTTTCGTCATTATGGTTTGATTTCATGCATTTCCAGTGATTAAGCAAGTAAATCTTAAGGTGTCTTTTTATTTTGGACAAGCTTGTTTGTTTTCACTTTAAATCGAAATCAAAGTTATATAACAACTTTCTTTTTGTAACCCATCTACATTAAGAAAGGGAAAAGAAAATACATGCATTGTGCATTTTGCATTTGATTGTTTGCTTGACGATTTAGGAAAAATTTGCATTTAGTGTGTGCTCTATGATCTGTGTGAAAAGATTTGCCTTTCTTTCCCCTCAGTAGTTAAGGTTTTCAAAGTTGAAAGATTGAAAAGTTTGCTTCTCATCTTAGACTGCATTCAGGAATTTGTTACATACATCTCGTGGTGATCCTTAAAGGCAAACTGCTAAGCAAGATCAACATTAAAATAAATCCAATTTACATAACAACGCTTTGTAACATAACACAAACACATAGAGGTCTAGGTAGAGACGTGTTCCGGCGTCGTTAAACATAGTGACTGTCGATCTCTACGAAGGTGGGTGATTCCTCCTGAGAGTCGGTGGCACTAATACGGACTTGTGCTCCCACGTACTGTCGCGTATATATTGGGAGACCCCTATAGGCAATTATCCTTTATCCATAGGAAGCCGTGTCAGCCGCCCTACTGATCGCGATGCAGTGAACACAGCATTCACGAAGATCGACCACCCGTACCGTAAAACGTATTCTGTGGTTTCGCGAAAAGTTTGGCACACCCTCTACCTAGAACTCCAGAGAAGTTTCTTTTGGCCTTTTTCAAACTCTATAACTGAAAAAGTCCATCCGAGCATTTGTCACTTCGGGCTCGTTAAAACATCGAAGGCGACTAGAGTCATCTTTAGCTTTTTCTCGACTCTTAAAACATGAAAAAGCAAGTTTGTGTCTAAAAGCGTCGTTGATAAAATTTATTTTAAACGGAACATAATCACCTGTTATTCCCACGTTGATCTTTCAGTTGAAAAGTATGGAGCCCACCAACCAAGGAAGTAACCTTGGTGGAAGTCCAAATCCCTTCTCCTCTTGGGGAGATGTTGGTGCGCCTCATATGGCCACATTGTCACTTCCAGGATTGACAATTGGCCTACCTGTATGGCTCTTTTCAACTAATGTAGTTCAAATCGCCACTAATCCTGAGCAGTCGAATCAACAGTCAGACCAGTCTAGAACTACCCACCAGCCTTCCACTTCTTACAATTCTTCCTCTGATCCTTCATCTTCACAATGTAGAGCCGGCAAAAGTCAGCCTCCCATGGAGAAGAAGGAAAAGAAGAAAAGAGAAAAGAAGCAGAAGGGGCCTATGGCGAAGGCGACTGGGGGCAAGCAAAAGACAGCTGACAAAAATCCACACACTGCACCGACCGGGCCTAAATCGCCATGTGTCATTTGCAAAGGGGCCCACTTCCACCGTGATTGTCCTTGTATTCCCCGGATACTAAGGGACTGGTCCCCAAGGTTGCACAATCCGGTAGCATCAACCTCTGGTAGTCATGTTGATTGCAGTCCGTCAACTAGCGAGAGTGAAGGACGAAGAGGGAGATCAAGATCACCCTGTATGTTGTGTGAAGGCGATCATGCCATCCACCGATGTCCATTCTTAGATGAGGCAAAAAGAGTTTTGGAAGATCGTCCGGTTTCACCGTTACGACTTCCTCCTGGATACCAAAAACTCGCGCCTAATCCTTCGATAGTTGAAAATCCAGCTGACCCGCTCAAGTGGTCGGCTGAAGTTTCGGTCATTGAGAATGAACCTGCTGAATCCAGACCAGACGAAAGTCTAAAGGTCGAAACGACAGTCGACCCGGTTCTTCCTTCAGAGGTTTCATCCTCCAATGACTCCGTCATTGAAGACCCATCTTCGAATGACACCCTCACTGAAGAGGATAAGGATGACACCGTCCATATTCTTTTCATCAACACAGACTCTGATGAGCATCAGGGCAATGCGCCCATTCCTTTATCGCAAGAAGGAACATTGTCAGGGTCGTATCCGGCCGTATATTCGGTCCCACCACCAAGCAACCTAGTTGTATCCTTTGATTGGAATCAACTAGGCAGACCCCGGTTACCAGCCAGTATCCCATTCAGAATCATAGTCCAAATCTACAGAATGGTGATGGCTGGAACTATCATTGATGAAGGGGCATCTGTGAGTATCCTTTCCTCTATTGCTTGGAAAGCACTGGGTTGCCCGGCGCTTTTACCTGAGATAAGAAATCTATCAGGTTTTGATAAAGGAACCAGTCACCCGTTAGGGATTCTCCCCAATGTTCCAGTTACATTGAAAGGGAAGACAGTTCATATGAACATCATGGTCGTCCAGGGACCCTTGGTTTATAACTTACTCCTTGGACGAAACTATATATATTGCATGGAGGCAATAGTGTCCTCGCTCTTTAGAGTCATGTGTTTTCCGCACGAAGAAAGAATGGTCAAGCTCGTAGACCAACTTTCATTTCCAGGATCACGCATCGCAAATAGTCAAATACCATCCCTTAACGGTTTATTCACTCAAGGAATGCCACCACCCCCGGTTCTACTTCCCGATGAATGCGAGTAATTCGGAAAGAAAGAACTGGGACCCAGGGGGCATGCACCCTGCCTTGCCTTGGGCAGAGAAAACCTTGGGTATAAAGTTAATTTCCGCAGAAGAATGGACTAGTCCGTACCCCGTCCGAAAAAGGAAGAGAGGGTTGTTCTAGGATAAAATTCTTTTGTCAAAGTTATGTGAGCGAAAAGATCGTCTCCCTTTGTCTAAAAAAGTAGGCTCTCCTAAGGAGGAGATCCATTTGTGGCAGCAAGTAGCCACCATCTTTGAATGTCAAGCCTCACCCATTAAAACAATATGTTTTGAAGGATAAGTAGGGGCAGTCTCCAAAGAAAGAGATGAAATTGCTGAAACAAGTAGTCACCATCCTTAGCAACCTAATGATAGACATCGCCGAAAAGAGAGTTTAGTTTGCGGCAGCAAACAAAACCATTTTTCGGATAATAAGTAAGAGGACAGAATCTCGAAATTATACTTTATACCTGGGGGCATGCAAACCTTTCGGAGTGCAAGCACGGGACGACTATTTATTTTTTAAATTTTTAGGTCCTCCCTTTAAACCTGTAGGTCTAACCCGTTAAACTCGTAGGATTAGCCATTTCCAGCTTGCATAAAGAAAGGATGAAAGGCAAAAGTTAAAACCTGCCAAATTGGAGTAATTAGTGAGGTATCGCTCCTTAAATAAGATTACCTCACCTAAGGCATTCCTTGTATTAAGACTGGTATAAATTGAGCAAGGTTTGAACGCATTCAAGCTCGTTAAAAAATGAACTGCCCCTCAAAGTTTAGGGGGCATATGCCTCATCTGCATTATTATGCTAGAGGCATCCATAGTCGAGCAGTTTTTGTATCAGAGTTCATGCTCGTTAAAAAATAAACATAAATTGTGAGCAATCTCCATATGTTTGTTTACCCATTTTGAGGAACAGCTGCGAAGAGTGATTTCACTTAGCCATCCTTGTGACACTGCCGTGATTGGAAAATTCCAACTTGTACCTGGAATCTGATGCTATCCCTGTTTATCACTCGTTCCTCAAAAGACGAGTCTTCTTTGAGCTCTTTTCACTGACTCGTAAAATATGAAAAGTTTGCCGAGTTTTGGCCTTCCAGCTCGTTAAAAGGACCGGAAGAGCTATCCCTCCTCTAGATTTTAATCTTTTTGGACCTGAGGGATTATTGCACAAAAAGATCGAGCGCTTGTTTTGTTCGGCTCGTTAAAGAAATCGAAAATTCATCCCTTTTGTATTGTTTTATACTTTTTCGGACTTAAGGGATTAGATGACGAAAAAGGAATTTTGGAGTTAACTTTCTGTACCTTTTCAGACTCTCTAAAAATGAAAAGGACCGAGTTTTCCTTGTCGTTAGACTCGTTAAAATGATTAAATAGCGACAAACTTGTCTTTAGACGAGAACGAGTTTCCCTATCGCTAGGCTCGTTAAAACATAGCGATGGGCTTGCCCGAAGGGCAGGTTATAGAACAAGCATATGTTATCCTCCTCAAGCTTGACAAAAATAAAGAGGTACTGGTCAGCGATGACTGGGGAAAAATTGGGAGAACCTCACAGCATTAATGGTAGCAAGTCGCTCTTGAACATGACACTTTGTCCTCCGTATCACATCGGGTTGGGTTGTTTCATTCACCGGTCTCATAACCATGGTCCTCGCCACACCATCCACAATTGGGGTAATGCTACCAATCCATCACATCAGTGTCGTTATATGTTCAAGAGATGTGGTTCTGCAAAGAGTCAACCGTGTCCCATCCACTGCCATACATTATCCTTCATCCACTTCATGGCCGCCACCCTGAATCATACATCACAGTTTGTTTTCACCTCATCACAATCACTAGCTCCGTTCCGTGTCACTGATGTGGGATTCATTAAGGCCCTCCTTTGACGGATCGCTCCTTGTCGACATCAGCTCATTATCCAAGGAGTTGATCTAGGAACACCCCCTTCAGTACTTTGAAGCTTGCATGCCTCAATGGCAAGTTTCTCACTTCCGGCGACAGGTATACATCAATGACCTTCGACTAGAATATTTTGCATGGTGGTCGACGCCAAGTCCTTTATTCCCACTATGTGAATTGTACTACCGTACCTTGAGGGTCATCATCCTTATCGGTGATTCCTCTCGCGCTTGTTAACGGTTTACATCATTGACCGGTAATCAAGCGATGTCTTTCCATGTTCGACTTCAAGAATTTCTCACATGGATCGACTTGTACATCGAGTGAAGATCGGAAAAGATTGAAGACCCCGGATCTAGTTTCATCCATCCGGGCTGCGATATATATTCGGGACATAAAGACATTTGATATGTACATCATTACAGCAGATGATCATCCTTTTCCAAGGATGATAATTTCAGCAGAGAATTATCGGTCTGCAATCAGACGATCGTCTGTTTTATGTACCAAAATGTATTTATAAAGCTGAGCATGGGAATGCCCGCCTCAGCTAGATCATGAAAATGTATGAAAAATAATGTATTGTATTGTATCTTATTACAGGACATTTCTCAGCAGATTGAATGAACTTCGGATCCTCTCAATAAAGCATTTCACCCGATAAACGACCTCATACTTTAGGGGGCATCTGTTATAGACAATTTTGTGCCTTACAGCAACAGGCATGAATTGTCAATAATCCAGGGGATCCAAAGTTCCCTAAACATGATGTTCCTACCCCTAGAGGAACAAGGTCAGCAAACCAACAGCTCTCAGATCAGTTCTCCATCTGAAAACACTCAAAAACAAGCAATCCTGAAATCAAAGCAGGTGCTCCACTAGGCTTCTGCGCTGAAACACAACTCCTCCATGGTGTACCTGCGTTGCAAAGCAGGTAGAACAAAGGCCACTTGTGTTGAGCGAGTTTGGACATGTGGCACACCGAGTCATTTCTCTGGAATCTTCCAAAAATGACACTTGGATCAGGGATTTCGCCTTGTGATGAGTCAGAGGCTCTGTTTCTCCAAGTGGAAGCAAGGTTCTCCAAGTGGACTCAAGAACTGAAGATCAACTAAAGATTAACTGAAGAGAGAGAGGACACAAGGCAGCTACACATCAGTTGCAAGCTGACTCATCCTTTCTCAATTCATCTATATATTGAGCTCTCTCCTATGAGCTCAGGAGGCTGGAATTTTGTGCAAAGTAATGATATGCTGTTGGTTTCACTATAGAGCTATTGGGTGATTGCTTGAGAGAGGTGAAGAGGAGAAATTCTTTCTGCTGGGAGGTGTTGTTGGATTAGGACCTTCAATGGTTGTAACACTCTCAGAACCTTTACTTCTTCATTAATAAAAGCTATTGAGGTTCTTCTATATGCTCTTGTTTCAATGATATATTGTGATGATTGTATATTTGATTTACACTAATCTATGAATCAGTTATGATTGCATGTTGCTTGTAGTTTCCTTCTTTGCTATTTTGTAGGATCTCATTGTAGCTGGGCCAGCAATAGAGCAAGGAGCTGGGAGCAAGCAGCCATAAAGAAGAGTTTGGATTCGACATTAAGCGCAAGGCAACGGTTAGTGCATTTATCTACTCTCTTTTGCTTTCATAAAGAAGTAAACCTTAAGTAGTTTTCTTTACAGTTGTTGCTGAGGTACTATCACCCTTAGAGTGGGATAGGGTCATCCGAGTCGGATACTTTTCCCTACAACAGGAAGTTCATCACCATAATTGTTTGAAAAATATTCATTACCATCCTCAGTTGTAGGAATTTGTTCAATACCATCATATGTTCTTTTGAAATACTAACTTGGAGGATATTATTCATCATCTTCATCCTAGCCTTCGTCAGTGCTACACTCATAGTCCTTAGAATTAGGACAAAGTGGAAATTTGACTTTCTATTTACTTAAAATTCTTCATCCTGGGCTTTGTTAGTGCTACTCTCATAGTCCTTAGGATTAGGAATAAGTGGAAAATGTGACTCTCTATTTACTGGGAACTCTTCATCCTTTCGTTCGTCACTTCAACTCTGATAGTCTTTAGGATTAGAATTGAGTGGAAAATGTGACTCTCTATTTACTTAAAATTCTTCGCCATTCCCTTCGTCATTGTTGCTCTCATAGCCTTAGGATTAGGACTAAGTGGAAATGTGACTCTATATTTACTAGAAATTATTCATCCTATCCTTCGTCACTACTACTTTCATAGTCCCTAGGATTAGGACTAATTGTAAAATGTGACTTGCGATTTATTGGAACTTCTTCAGCTTGGGATTCGTCACTCCTGCTCTCATAGCCCATAATGTTAGGACTAAGTTGAAAATGTGATTCTCTATTATTTCAAATTATTCATCTTTCCCTTCATATGTGCTGCTCTAATAATCCTTAGGATTAGGACTCAGTGGAAGATTTGCCTCTCTATTCATAGTGAACTAATTTTCATTATATTCATCAATATGAATAGAGTTGTTACACAACGAAGATGTTCATGCTTCACAAAGAGAAACTTCACTATCAAAAGAATCCATGATTTTCAAACAAAAGATGTTCAATCATATAAATGCACTCTCCCCCAATGATAATATATAGCTTAAAGAATGAAAATTTCCCTCCAAAGTTTTCCCCCAAAGTTTTTCGATGAAAAGTTTCCCTCCAAATATTTTGTTTGAATTATTTCCCTCCAAAAGTTTCTACTAAAATTTTCTCTTGGAAATTTTGACTCTAGTTTCCATTCAAATTTTCCACACAATTTTCATTTAATACATTCATTCGAAATTAAACTAAATCTTTTACTTAAATTACTATTTTGCTTAAATCATATAACATTTACTAGATAATTGATTTTTTTTTTATTATATTTTTTATTCCACGTGTAACATAAATTAGTATATCGTCATAATTTTAACCACATATTAAGTTTTTATAATTTTTTTTTTAATACCACATTTAGAAGCGATAAAGAAATTCCATAATTTTCGCTATATAATAAAAAAAAATTATCGCTACTCCTCACACCACATAAGGATTTCTCAAGGTTTCGTTAAAAATATTGGAGACATTTTGTGGAGTAGCTACATTGTCATGGACAACACATTCAACAGGGGAGTGTCGCATTTAAAAGGTTAGTTTCCCTTCTACTTCAACCATTAAATGAGGAATTTGGGGAAAATATTTTGTTATATGCTCAGAAATCAATTTGTTTTTTAATTTAGTTTCTTTATCTTGGGGGGCAAATCAATTTATTAATTCGAAATTTAGGAAATTGTCGAAACAAGATAGATTTAAGTTAAAATATCACTGAGTGCTAGACTTCAACACCCATAGGTTTACAATTAGTACGTGTCAGCTAGGTTGTTAGACTCATCTAGGATACTAGACAAAAAACTCATTCCATTACTTTATTTATTAACATTTAGTTAACGCAATATACACTATTTAAAAAAAAAAAAAACAAATTCACATTCGCTAGGCTCGCCCGACGGCCCCTTAGTAGGAGGCGGGCCGATGTGTCATTGGTGGGTGCACACAGAAGGCACATACCCTGTTGTCCCTTGGGCTGGCGACCCCTTCCGTGGCTGTGCCCTCCCGCAGAACAGTAGTGTGCCTAGCACGCTCGTTTTGCCACATGTAGATATGCGCATGGATGGGCGCACCTGCCCGGGGCATAGGAGCCACCTAGTTGGAAGTGGACCATTGTGCCCCCAATGGCAATGCCCACTAGTGGCACAACAGCCCCATGGTAGGTAGGAGGCCAATTCTGAGAATCGACCCCCTACCTATCAAGGGGCTGTTGTGCTCCGGGCAGGCACACCCACTGGTGGTACAATGGCCCCCTGGCAAGAAAAGGGTTTATTCCCCTACCTGTAAGGGGCCTAATTCTCAGAATCACCCCCCATGCATGACAAGGGGTTACCATTATGCTAGTGGGAATGAATGCCCGCGGCATAGCAACCCATTTCTCACCAGGGGGTTGTTGTGTCACAGTTCGGTGTGCCCAGTTGTGAGCAAGTGCACCTGCGACACTATAGGCATGCCTGCACACTCGCTATGTCATAGGAAGGAACACCCGTTGTGTCACGAGAAGGCACACCCATTGTAAGGACCTGCGGTCCGTGCGACGGGCGAGGTGACTCCACGAGCTGAGCTAGTGAAATGGACGAGGTGCGACCGAACGGGCGAGACACATATGTGCGAACAAGGTGCGGTTGCGATGTTAATAGGTGAGCGACTCATAGCTCGACCCGCGGGCCGACTGAGTAAGTATTGTAAATGGGCGAGCTAAGGAGGGGGCAGTCCCATGAGCTAGGCGGGTCGGCCCACCCCTTGTACGAGTTTACAACATGATGGCAAGTCGGCCGGGTGAAGTGAGATGAGTCGGCCGGGTGGCAAGACTCACCCACCCATTGTATATATTGACAATGCATTTAGGTGGCCAGACATTCGATCACATCACAACGAGTTCAATCTACGAGCCAAGGTTTGAGGTGTGAGTTAGGTGCAGGTCGAAGAAGTGCGTGGGAGTAGGTATATGTGCCCGAACTTTGGGCAGAATGCACGCAGGTTGAAACATCGTTTCAAGTGACTCGGTTAGACAATGGGCAGGCCCGCATGATGGACTCGTGCGGTTAAATGGGCGGCTGGGTGAGGGCACGCCATGCACGGTGGGCAGTGTGATTGGTCGGTTGTGCGAAGAGGAGTTCGGGTGAGCATTGGTGAAACGAGTTCAGCGGTTGGTGAGTCGGGTGAGGCAGCATGACGTGTGCGCCTGCCAACAGAACAAGCGATGAACGACTGTGTGGTGGGTAGTCGTGCACGAAGGTTTTGTGGATGGGCGACCGGGTGGGTGCGTCGTGCACGCCTGAATGGAAGACATGATGACTCATGCGGTGGGTGACCCAAGTGAGGGCACAACATGCACAACGAGACGGTGGTGTGCCAATTTGACAAGATGAAGGTGTGACTAATGTGGAGGGCACCTCGGTGTGGTGACACAGTTACAACGAGGAGCACTGAAGTTAGGCAAATGACACAGTTGAAATTTGGCTAAGTGTAAACTTGGGGTTTCCAAGGTTTAAGTTGTATTTTTATGAAAGTGGAACTTATATATTGATATTGGTCAAACTCATATCAAGGAGTTGCCCCTCCCTTTATACTATTGCAATTGTGTATATATGTTAATTGCTGATGATAATGAATGTGTATGGGTGTTCATTAGTATAAAGGCTAATCATAATACTTGGTAGTGAAAAATAAAACTAAGTATCGAATGTTAAGGCATAGTCCATGAACATAAGTATTGGTGAAAAGAAAGTGTTCGGTGGTACCGCAACTCGCTATAACTGGATGGAAGATTACCGCTAGTGTAGGGGCATGGCAAGTGGAATCAGAGAAGGTGCTCGTGTTGAAGTGTTGAAGCTGGTATCATGCAGTGGTATCAGGGAGCTCACGGTTGAGCTGGTGAAGGTGACTTGCAAGTGAAGGAAGCTGATCTCACATACAAGTGGAATCAAGGGCTGGTTCGGTTTTGTAGGGAACTTGATGAAGTGCAAAGGGAATTTGCTGAAGAGCAGGTTCATAGTTGGTGAAGCTAGTGGATGGTCTATACTAGATCACAAGGAAGGAAGCTGATGGCAAAGATGGAAAGTGAAACTCATGTTATGAAAGGTGAATGTAGCCACAATGCAACCCAGGCTTGGATAAATAGGATACTAGAAAGAATGGAGGAATTGGAGTCTTATTGGACTTCGAGAATGGCCGAGGTCACGAAAGATCAAGAAGCCAATGCAAAGATGAGAGAAGAACTCGATGAACTCTGGACCCAATATGAGTACACTAATCTTAAGTGTACACAACTTGAAGATGAAGTCAAGGAGATTGGGGAGGCAAGAGACTAAGGTTTGGTAGAAATCATGGACTTGCAAAAATCTCTTGATGAAGCAAAAGATGAGATAGCAGTGTTGAAGAAGGCCGTGAGGCATAACTCAGGTGGAGGAGTGTCTCATGTGAAGATCAAGGAACCAGAATCTTATGATGGTACAAGAAGTGCAAAGCCTCTTGGTAACTTTCTATAGGATATGGAGAAATACTTGGAATGCTTGGGTCTATCTGATGATGAGACAAAAGTGAAAGTGGCTACTCAATTCTTGACAAAGGATGCTAAGATGTGGTGGAAAAGGAGGATAGATCAGATTGCTAATGGTAGTGCTGATGACATAACTTCGTGGGATGATATTAAGAAGGCTTTGTAGACCCACTTCAGTCCTTAGGATGAAACATGGGAAGCAAGGATGAAGATTAAGTTTATTAAGTAGACGGGGAACGTACAGACATATCAGTGGGAGTTTGCAAGTGCAGTTCTAGAACTTCCAGACATGGCGGAAAGGGACAAGGTGTTCAACTTTATCATTGGGCTAAAACCTTGGGCATGCAATGAAGGGAAGAGGCAAAAGATTAAGACACTTGAGGAAGCTTTTGCTGATGTGGATCGACTGGTGGAGCATTATGATGAAACTTCTGATGAGAAAAAGAAGAAGTTCGATAAGCTGAAAAAGAAGAAGAGAAATGATGCTTCGAAATCAAATGAGAAGTCGAAGACGAAGAAACCATTGAAATGTTGGATATGTGCTGAACCACATACGGTGAAGAATTGTCCTTCCAGACCAAAAGTGGCTACTATTGCATAGTCTAATATGAAGAAAGAAGAAGCTTCTGTGGGGATGATGCAGATACTTGGAGCTGCAGCTGCTACGGAAGTGGTCTCTCGAAGAGATCCGGAGAGGAATAGCTTGGAGTATGTTCGGATGAAGATTGGGAAAGCTGATGTACCGACCATGGTGGATAGTGGGGCTACTCACAACTTCATGAGTGAGGATGTTGCGAGAAGGATTGGGCTGAAGTTTGTACTAGTGAAGGCACAAATGAAGACAGTGAATTCTCCTCCTGATTCTGTGATTGGTGTAGCTGAAAGAGTGGACACAACACTAGGTGAGTGGACCAGGAAAGTCAACTTCACTATAGTGCGGATTGATGACTATGAAGCTGTGTTGGGAATGGAATTCTTGAAACAATATGATGCGATGATTGTTCCACATTTGAAGAAGCTGTACATTTACGATGGAAGAGAAGATGTACCCATTGGTGTTCCAACCATTGGTGTGACAAGGCCTGATTGTAAACTAGAAGTGATGCAGATGGAGGATGAGAAGCACATGGATGATGTGTGTAAGCGGTTGTCTACTACTGAGGCAAAGCTTACTGAACAGTCATTGGTTATCAGGACACTATCCTATAGTATCTTGGATTTATCAAGAAGGCTATAGGAGGTTGAGGATGATGATGACGACGATGTTTATGTGAGGCCGAATGTCCAGGGGGAGGATCGAGTTGCATATATATAGAGGATGGAGATAGAAGATCCTGACAGATGGATTGAGATTATTGGTGAGGTTGAGCCTTCAGGCTCTACTCCCTCCACATCTTCTTAGATGACTTAAAAGATGGGGCTCATTGTTATCTGCTCATGGCAGTGAGTCCTTAAAATAGGTTGAGTAGGTATGACAAGAGATGCAGGAATGGTTTGGCATTAGCATCATGACATGCTATAGATGGGATGGAGTTTCCATGGACCTGAGCGTGGGATAGATTCTTGCTGTGTCCAAGATGTGGCAGAGTATGAGAAAAGATTGGTGTAGGCATAAGGATGTGCATTCTTATGGTTTGAGCGTGACAGTTGGATTGATCACCCAACTAGTTCGAATCATCAGGTCCGGAAGTGTGCAGAGAGATGTTGGCATTATGTTGAAGTATCTTGATGAAAATTCATAGGATGGGATGACACATGGTGGAGACGGTCATTTTGCATATGTTGCAGGGATGTTTGCAGTGTATGGGTTAGTTGATATCATGGACCAAAGATGAGATGATTATCTTGGTGGGAGATTGTTACTGGGATGGTATATTGTTGAGGACGATAATGACTTCAGGTGGAGGAGGATGTAAGGACCCGTGGTCCGTGCGATGGGCAAGGTGACTCCACGAGACGAACTATTGAAATGGACAAGGTGCGGCTGAACGGGTGAGACACATATGTGCGAATAAGGTGCAGTTGTGAAGTTTATAGGTGGGCGAGTCATAGATTGACCCGCAGGCTGACCGAGTAAGTATTGTAAATAGGTGAGCTAAGGAGGGGGCGATCACTTAAGCTGGGTGGGCTGACCCACCCCTTGGACGAGTTTACAACGTGATGGCAAGTCGGCCAGGCGAAGTGAGATGAGTCAACTGGGTGGCATGACTCGCCCACCCATCGTGTATATTGATGGTGCAGTTGAGTGGCAAGACATTCGATCACATCACAATGAGTTTGATCTACGAGCCAAGGTTGGAGGTGTGAGTTAGGCGCAGGTCGAAGAAGTGCGTGGGCGCAGGTCTATGTGCCCGCACTTTGGGTGGACTGCACACAGGTTGAAACAACGTTTCATGTGACTTGGTTGGACAATGGGCAGGCCTGTACGACAGAATCGTGCGGTTAAATGGGTGGCCGGGTGAGGGCGTGCCGTGCATGGTGGGCAGTGCGGTCGATCAGCTGTGCGAAGAGGAGTTCGGGTGAGCGTTGGTGAAACGAGTTCAGCGGTTGGTGAGTAGGGTGCGGCAGCACGATGGGTGCACTCACCGACGGAACAAGCGGTGAACGACTGTGCCAGGGGCAGCCGTGCACGAAGGTTGTGTGGACGGGTGACTAGGTGGGTGCACTGTGCACACTTGAATAGAAGACAGGGTGACTCGTGAGGTGGGTGACCCGGGTGAGGGCGCGCCGTGCACGACAAGATAGTGGTGTGTTGGTTTGGCAAGATGAAGGTGTGACTCATGCGGAGGGCACCCGGGTGTGGCAACACGATTACTACGAGGAGCACCTGAGTTAGGCAAACGACACCGTTGAAATTTGGCTAAGTGTAAACTTGGGGTTTCCAAGGTTTAACTTGTACTTTTATGAAAGTGGAAATTATATATTGATATCGAGCAGACTCATATCAGGGAGTTGCCCCTCCCCTTATACTGTCACAATTGTGTATATGTGTTAGTTGCTGATAATAATGAATGTGTATGGGTGTTCATTAGTATAAAGGCTAATCATAATACTTGGTAGCGAAAAATAAAACTAAGTATCGAATGTTAAGGCGTAGTCCATGAACATAAGTATTAGTGAAAAGAAAGTGTTTGGTGGTGCCGCACCTCACTATAAGTGGTTGGAAGATTACTGGTAGCGTAGGGGCGTGACAAGTGGAATCAGAGCAGGTGCTCGTGTTGAAGTGTTGAAGCTGGTATCATGCAGTGGTATCAGGGAGCTCACGGTTGAGCTGGTGAAGGTGACTTGCAAGTGAAGGAAGTTGATCTCACATTCAAGTGGAATCAAGGGCTAGCTCGGTTTTGCAAGGAACTTGGTGAAGTGCAAAGGGAATTTGCTGAAGAGCAGGTTCACAGTTGGTGAACCTGGTGGATGGTCAATACTAGATGACAAAGAAGGAAGCTTATGGAAGAGATGGCAGGTGAAACTCATGTTGTGGTAGGTGAATCTAGCCACAATGAAACTGAGGCTTTCATAAACAGGATATTGGAAATAATGGAGGAATTGGAGTCTTACTGGACTTCAAGAATAGCCGAGGTCGCTAAAGATCAAGAAGCCAATGTGAAGATGAGAGAAGAACTCAATGAACTCCAGACTCAATATGAGTACACTGATCTTAAGTGTACACAACTTGAAGATGAAATCAAGGAGATTGGGGAGGCATGAGACCGAGGTTTGGTAGAAATCTTCGACTTGCGAAAATCTCTTAATTAAGAAAAAGATGAGATAGCAGTGTTGAAGAAGGTCATGAGGCATAACTCAGGTGGAGGAGTGTCCCATGTGAAGATCAAGGAACCAGAACCTTATGATGGTACAAGAAGTGTGAAGACTCTTGGTAACTTTCTATGGGATATGGAGTAATACTTGGAATGCTTGGGTCTATCTGATGATGAGACAAAAGTGAAAGTGGCTGCTCAATTCTTGATGAAGGATGCTAAGATGTGGTGGTGAAGGAGGATGGATCAGATTGCTAATGGTAGTTCTGATGACATAACTTCATGGGATGATATGAAGAAGGCTTTGCAGACCCACTTCTATCCTCAAGATGGAATATGGGAAACAAGGATGAAGATTAAGTTTATTAAGCAGACGGGGAACCTACAGACATATCAGTGGGAGTTTGCAAGTGTAGTTCTGGAACTTCTAGACATGGCGGAAAGGGACAAGGTGTTCAAATTTATCATTGGGTTGAAACCGTGGGCATGCAATGAAGTGAAGAGGTAGAAGATAAAGACACTTGAGGAAGCTTTTGCTGCCATGGATCAACTGGTGGAGCATTATGATGAAACTTCTGATGAGATAAAGAAGAAGTTCGATAAGTCAAAAGAGAAGAAGAAAGGTGATGCTTTGAAATTGGATGAGAAGTCTAAGATAAAGAAACCATCAAAGTGTTGGATATGTGCTGAACCACATACGGTGAATAATTGTCCTTCCAGACCGAAAGTGGCTGCTATTACACAGTCTAATATGAAGAGAGAAGAAGCTTCTGTGGGGATGATGCAGATACATGGAGCTGCAACTGCTACAGAATTGGTCTCTCGAAGAGATCTGGAGAGGAATAGCTTGGAGTATGTTCAGATGAACATTGGGAGTGCTGATGTACTCACTATGGTGGATAGTGGGGCTACTCACAACTTCATGAGTGAGGATGATGTGAGAAGGATTGGGCTGAAGTTTGTACCAGTGAAGGCACAAATGAAGACAATGAATTCTCCTCTTGATTCTGTGATTGGCGTAGCTAAAAGAGTGGACACAACACTAGGTGAGTGGACCGAGAAAGTTGACTTCACGATAGTGTGGATTAATGACTATGAAGCTGTGATGGGAATGGAATTCTTGAAACAATATGATGCGATGTTTGTTCCACATTTGAAGGTGCCATACATTCATGATGGAAGAGAAGATGTACCCATTGGTGTTCCAACCATTGGTGTGACAAGGCCTGATTGTAAACTATTAGTGATGCAGATGGAGGATGAGAAGCACATGGATGATGTGTGTAAGTGGTTGTCTACTGCTAAGGCAAAGCTTACTGAACAATCATTGGTTATCAGGACACTACCCGATAGTATCTTCGATTTGTCAAGAAGGCTATAGGAGGTTGAGGATGATGATGACGACAATGTTTATGTGAGGCAAAATGTCCAGGGGGAGGATCGGGTTGCATATCTATAGAGGATGGAGATAGAAGATCCTGACAGATGGATTGAGCTTATTAGTGAGGGTGAGCCTTCGAGCTCTACTCCCTTGACATCTTCTTAGATGACGTAGAAGATGGGGCTCATTGTTAGCTGCTCATGGCAGTGAGTCCTTCAAACAGGTTGAGCAGGTATGACAAGTGATGCAGGAATGGTTTGGCATTAGCATCATGACATGTTGTAGATGGGATGGAGTTTCCATGGACCTGAGCATGGGATAGATTTTTGATGAGTCCAGGATGTGACCGAGTCTGAGAAAAGACTGGTGTAGGCATAAGGATGTGCATTCTTATGGTTTGAGCATGACAGTTGGACTGATCACCCAACTAGTTCGAATCATGAGGTCCGGAAGTGTGCAAGGAGATGTTTACATTATGTTGAAGAATCTTGATGATAGTTCATATGATGGTATGACACATGGTGGAGACGGTCGTTTTGCATATGTTGTAGGGATGTCTGTAGTGTATGGGATGGTTGATATCATGGATGAAGGATGAGATGATTATATTGGTGGCAGATGGTTACTGGGATGGTCTATTGTCGAGAACGATAATGACATAAGATGGAGGAGGATGTAAGGACCTGCAGTCTGTGCGATGGGCGAGGTCACTCCATGAGATGAGCTAGCGAAATGGACAAGGTGCAACTGAACGGGTGAGACACATATGTGCGAACAAGGTGCGGTTGCGAAGTTTATGTGCGGGCGAGTCATATCTCAGCCTGCGGGCCGACCGAGTAAGTATTGTAAATGAGCAAGCTAAGGAGGGGGCGGTCCCACAAGCTAGGTGGGCCAACCCACCCCTTGGACGAGTTTACAATGCGATGGCAAGTGGGCTGGGCGAAGTGAGATGAGTCGACTAGGTGGCACGACTCGCCCACCCATCATATATATTGACGGTGTAGTTGGGTGGCAAGGCATTCAATCACATCACAACGAGTTCGATCTATGAGCCAAGGTTGGAGGTGCGAGTTAGGTGCAGGTCGAAGAACTGTGTGGGCACAGGTATATGTTCATACACTTTGGGTGGACTGCATGGAGGTTGAAACAATGTTTCGGGTGACTCGGTTAGATAGCGAGCAGGCTTGCACGACGACCTCATGCGGTTAAATGGGTGGCTGGGTGAGGGCGCGCCATGCACGGTGGGTAGTGCAGTCGGTCGGTTGTGTGAAGAGGAGTTCAGGTTAGCATTGGTAAAACGAATTTGGCGATTGGTGAGTCAGGTGAGGCGGCATGACTGGTGCGCCTGCCGACGGAACAAGCGGTGAACGAGTCTGCGGTAGGTAGCCATGCATGAAGGTTGTGCATACGGGCGACTGAGTGGGTGCACCGTGCATGATTGAATAGAAGACATGGTGACTCATGTGGTGGGTGACTTGGGTGAGGGCGTGCCGTGCATGATAAGGCGGTGGTGTGTTGGTTTGACAAGGAAAAGGTGTGACTCGTACGAAGGGTGCCTAGGTGTGGCGACATGGTTACAACGACGAGCACCCGAGTTGGGAAAAGGACACGGTTGAAATTTGGTTGTGTAAAATTGGGGTTTCCAAGGTTTAGCTTGTATTTTTATGAAAGTGGAAATTATATATTGATATCGGGTAGACTCATATTAGGGAGTTGCCCCCCCATTTATAATGTTGCAATTGTGTATATGTGTTAATTGCTGATGATAATGAATGTGTATGGGTGTTCATTAGTATAAAGGCTAATCATAATACTTGGTAGCGAAAAATAAAACTAAGTATCGAATGTTGAGGCATAGTCCATGAACATAAGTATTGGTGGTATTCGGTGGTGTTGCACCTCGCTATAAGTGGGTGGAATATTACCGCTAGCGTAGGGGCGTGACACCCATGGTCAAGCGCGTTCGTTAAAGGCAAAGTATTCTTGTGCCTTGGATGGCCATGCCCAACCATGGGCATTTCTACTCGTGGCATAATGGGTGTGCCTAACATGGCCGTTGTGCCCAGACATGCATAATGGGTGTGCTCGCCCAAGGCACAATGCTCCCTAGCAATAAGGGGCCGAGGGGAAAATGTTAATTTTATTTTTTAAGGGATGTGTTTTTTATTTGTATCGTGGATGAACGTAATAAACCACTTGACATGGGGGCCGATGTACATGTTTCTGGTGTTTTTTAGTTTATAATTTTTTATTTTTTATTTATTTTTTACTTGGGATATTGGTGTTTTTGTAATTTACTTATATATATATATCTATATATATATATATATATATATATATATATATATATATATATATATATATATATATATATATAATGGCATCAAGGAGGGTTTATGTGAATCTTTCTGGACCAAAGATAACAATTACATCATCTAGAGATACAGGTGAAACCTAAAAAAATATTGTTGAATGAACTTGACGTGACCTAAGAACTAAAAATCAAGAAAGTGGCTCCTAAAAGGAAAAGAAGTTTATTTCATACACGAAGAAATCGCAAAAAGTGAAGTGTACAAAATTTGCATGGTTTGTGAAAGAAAGAGAAGGCGAAAAAGATCAGTAGATATATCTATATGTTGGTATGATTTACGATGGTGGAAGTTATAAGGTGTTGGGAAAAGTAATAGAAATATGTTTTATGATGGATACTGAAGTTTTTTATGTACTTATAAAACCATCCATGTCACATAAGAAGATTAGAGATCATTTTGCGTTGTTGATGTGTGGCACAACGAAAGATTTTATACGGATATGTAAACAAATCGTAAACGACATTACACAAAAGATCATAAGTATTCTTATTTATATTTATGTGTTTTTCTTGATTATAACTATGTCATTATATTTTTAATAACTTAGTTATTATTGACATATTATATTTTGTTTGACAAATATTTACTAAGGGTCTTTCAATTATGTTGAGGGGAATTGTTTTTATAGAGCAAGATATTATGAATGTTGTGGATAGTTTCCACTTAGGGTTAGAAGAAGATATGATAAATAAGCAAAAAAAGGTACTTCGTGATGCTATAATACTACATACATGGGATCAAAAAAGAATGCCTATAGTTAATCAATATAGTAAATCTAAACATGTTACTTTTGAGGATGAAAATGTTGAAGTTGAAGATGAAGCAGAAGAATATGTTGTCATTATTGAGGATGAGATTAGAACTAATATTAGAAAGGAGAAGAGCCATAAAATACAAAAACAAATAATTCCCAAGAATGTCTCCCTCCTAATTTATGATGAGGATATTTATTATGTAGAAGAAAATAAGACAACCAATAGGAGGAAGAAACTAAAAGTTGATCATTCTGAAGAAATCATGGCCAATAGTGAAGATCCTACTGAAAAAAGAAAAGGAAGCAAGGAAAGCATTACACTAGGAGGTGATTTAGAGGATGGAATTATTAAAAAAAAAAAAAAATTCCATTAGACGTTAGTTGATTAAGACAAACTTAATTGAGGGCAGCCATACATTTCAACTTAATGTCAACCAAATCTATAATCGAAATGAAGGACAATTTAAATATCAAATTAGAAAACCATACCACCTTCCTATTAACAAGTTTAAAAGATTGAAGAGGTACAATCCATATGCACGTGGTCGATTATGTGCTTCTTTTTTATCCAATTCAACTTCCAACAAAGAAGTATTTGATAAGTCAAGATGTTTTGAATAAAAATATTATCTACTTTGGGGGGAACCATTCTGTAGAAGCTCAAAGGAAATCAATAGAGGAATATCCCAATAACCAGCATTTTGAAACAATGAAATGTATCATTTATGTTGGTTTAACATATACAAAAGAAAATTTATTGGCATGGGATCATAATATAGATAATTAGTATAGGATTTCTATGAATTTTGTCTAAAGGGATAGATTTATTCATAAGGAATTTGAAGAAAACTGTGGTGGGGATCAGACAAAGGTTAGTTTAGCCTTTCAGAAGGAATGTTGTATGGAAATAGGTTATAAAATTGAGGTAAAAATCAATTCAAAAGGTGACAAAGTAAATTTTGAAATATTCAGAGGTATGGATAACATTTTCCAGTTGGAATTTAGAACTAGAGAGATATGGTAATTGAGTAATGATAGTTTCGACATGTGGGAAAACATTGGCATAAAAAATCAGAGGATCAAAAATTGTAAACCATTGATATGTACTAGTAGTAAATCATGTCCTTAAATGAACCTCCTTCCAGAAGATATGACTATTACACCTTGGAGATAATTGCAAGGAGTGAAGGATGCAAATCTTTTCAAAACAATATTATCTCGTGTGAAGTCCAGTTAATTATCATTGGATGAAATGTGTTAGGAATTTCAAAACTAAGTTTGTTGAGATACTTTTAATTATTTCTAGATTACAAGTTTCTTTTAAATATAACATATTGTTGTTGGTATTATTTGTTATACATATCATTATATTAACCCTTTTTACTTTATTTATTCAGTCATAAGGTTTATATAAGAATATAAGAACAAATGGTTAAATTGTTGAATCAAGATAGTTAGGATGATTTTGACCACAACTACCGAGATTCAAGTTTTACATCAACACTAAAATAGTTTTATCTTACATTTAAAAAGGTATGTTGATTTATACATTCATTTTTACTCATATGTATACTATTTTTATTTTATAAGTTATACATATATTTGTTTATTTCATCAAATATGAAAAAGGATGCAAATGGAGCACCAGATAGTTTAAGAACCTTTATTGAAAAATTTATGATGGAAAGCTTGAGAAGCCAACGTATTAGTAATGTTGAACTTGATCCTAATCTTACTCATTTCATTTGGAATCAGCTTCAAAATATCCAATGTCAAATAATACAAGGTGATTGTGAAGACATTGCAAAACTCATACCTAAGAGGGATTATTCCCTAGTTATTGCAGAGATTCATCATGGTTTCAATATCCCAAATATTAAATATGATAATGACCCTTATACTTATCAAGCTTTTAGTAAAGTGGTTGTCGGATTTCTGGAAGTGACAACATGACTATTTTGAATATTTGTGATATTTCATTCAGGCTCGCAACTTACAATGTTATTAAAAAGCTTCAAGGGAAAAGAAAGCTCAAAGATGCACCCTACATTGTAAGAAGTTGGATGCCAAAGTCAAATATCATTGGTTTCAGAGAACAACCAATTATAATTGATTGTGAGTTCATCCATGTTGAATGTTGGACAAAAGATAATAGCTATACATCTATGCTTCTGAGTCGGGTAGATAGAAATATTCATAGCCAAGTATTGGTTCATGATGTTGTTGTAAAAAAACTAACTTGTGAAGATAAAGCAAAATGAGAGATGGTTAACATTTATGAAAAACAATAGTCATTAACTAACCATATTATAGATTTATGTTCAAATGAAGGAGATTGGGTTTTGGATTTATTTAGAGGCTCATGTAAGTTTTATTATATAAAATTGAATTTCAATATATTTTTTTTTAATTTTTATGTGTTTATCCTAATTTAATTCAATATTTTTTTTGTACTTGATGATTAGGTACAACACTAGCATGTTGCCTACAAAAAGGAAGAAATTGCATTGCCATTGAAAAAGACCTGGCATAATGCAAATTTATTTAGAAAGTAATTAATGCTCCTTAATTTCTTCCAGATGCAATGCAAGAAGTTGATTTGAGGAAAGGATATTTTAATTAATCATGTGTGGTGAAAAATGAACTTGAACCACCATTCGATGAAATGATTGGAAAGGAATACATTAGGATATTTGTAGCCATCAAAGATCCAACAAAAGAGGAAAATGACCAAATTGAAGCAGAAAATATTATGGAAGAAGACAATGATGAAACTCTATAAGATGAAGAGTATGGATTACATGATATTATTGATCAAATTTAAGTTAGTCTTGGAAATAATGCTCATTTTTTCTAACTATTAATTAGCTATACTTGTAATGTTTTGACTTTGAGATTTTATTAGAAGAATAAGTATTCAATTATTGGTGTTATATGTTTAATATTCGCATTATGTGATTTTCACATTAATGTTTATGTGAATCATTAATTTTTGTAAAAAGTTGTGATTATTATCATTTTTTGACATGAAATTCATAAAAAACGTTATTTTTTAGACATTTTTTGTTCAATTTTTCCTATAAAAATATTTTATTTTACATGTCATTTTTAGCTAAAAGGTCTCAAAATGTGTATTTTTATGTCAACTATTAAACATTATTGTTTTTTTATTAACAATTATTTGATGTGCATTGAAATATTAATTAACAATATATCAATATATAGAAGATTGAAAATTTAAAACATCGACCCTTTTTTTAACTATGCCAAAGAACAAACATCTCACTACAAAAAAAATGAGAAAAAAACAAAAAAATACAAACCTAAGAAACACTTAAAAAAAGTGTCAAGGAAAAAAAAGAAGAAGACTACTTCAAAAATCGTTAAATTTAGAGATAATTATCCACACTTAATACATTAGAAAATTTAAAGTCAAAAATAATTTTTCTAAAAAAATGGGTTGACACTACATCAACACTTTTCAAAATCAGCATGAAAATTAGAAACATTTTAAAAATAATGTTTATCCTTGATACATAAAAAAGTTTAAATTGTCAAAAATATGCTAAAAAAAAGTATTCTAAATCAACACTTTTCAAAATCAGATAATTGTTTTGCTACCTCAAGAAAATGAGTACTCAGTACAGTTCTTGTTTCGTACTTTACATTTCTTTGTGATGTAAGAGGACATTTATGCACATGGAACACTGGTTAAGGACATCACTATATATTGGCTGCTAAAATTAAACAATGCACCAAATTGCTTGAACTATGTATTGTGTAGATGGGTAAAATAAAAATAAGAATACTTTGTTAAATAATTTTGAAGATTATGATTTTCGCTAAACCCTGTATGCAGAGAGACTTACTTTTATTTTAGTACTGTAGAAATCGACAATATGCACATATGTAGTTGGTGTGGTTAAGTATTGATAATGGATCCAAAACCTTCATGGTTGGGCTAAAGCATTTAAATTAATCATCAATTGATATCATGGATGCACTAATCATGGAGGGTCAATGGAGGAAGAGTCGAATTATACATACAAAACCAATCCTTATGCGTTTGTATAGCTCAGGTTTTGAGAATGGGCATGCATAAACATATATGTGTGTGTGTGTGTGTGTGTGTGTGTGATTGAAACCAGAGTGACAAAGGAGAGCGTTGGGATAATTCACTAGGGTGATGTGACTCGACAGTCTCATCCTTGAGGAGCATAAAGGGAACAATCATATGGAGTCGCCGGGGTGAAGGTCGATGGCTGACGTGTCTTGAAGGGACCCACCCAAATGGATAAAATCATAGCATCGAGAGAGCGTTCAGATGGTTTACAGTGGTATGTCATGGAATCACCATGTTTTGGACCAACCAAAAGTCAAGGATGTGTTGAAGTATGGCCTACCACTCCATGTGTCCCAAAGGCACAAAGAGGACTCAGCTTGGGAATCACCACGATAATTAAATGGGTTGACATAGAGGGTGCACAGGTGTCACAGGACTAGGTCCCTAGGCTATCGTGGCATTCCATTCCAGAGTTAAGAGGGAGAGTGGGGTCTTGTCAGTTCGTAGGGACCACTCCTTAGATATTGGATAGTGGGGATTCATGTAGATCAATGACGAGTGACTTGTAACAACCCACCCCCCCATGATGATAGCAAGGAAGAGGTGGAGAGTCGTGTAGTGATTTTAGGTCATTTGATGGGCAGATATAATGAGGACCATCAAATGGAGGTGCTAGAACCATGGGACACAACACTACTTGTGTCATCCATCTTCCATATTAATGTTTGGGCAGGTTAGCTTGACGCAATCCATAGATCAAAAGCATAAATGATATGGGTAGTAAATTAGAAATAATTTTAAAGTAGATTAGGATATGATGTTTGGTGGGACTTGAGCGTTGATCAATGATGGAGGATCACTGCCAAGGATTTGACAGTGGGTGCACCTCCTTTTGGGCGTGATGTCAGCGGAGAGAGTACCCACCATTCACAATATTGACCTATATTTTATGATTGACGACATAGATCACATCACACCGCCCCCTACTTGTGATGCTAGTGAAGGGTCACCCACCACCCTGCACAAGCTAAATATTTGCCTTGGATTAATCCTGGTCACTAGAATTGCAATTCACGATGGGGTTTGTTAGGTTGGAGACATGGCCAATCACCAATGGCACAAGGAATTAAATGAAATAGTGGGTCCATTCCATGTGGCGGCATAACATGGGATAATCCTAGAGTTCTATGAAAATATATCCATATTTATACTAATATATATAATATATCTATGTGTGTGTGTGTGTGAATAAAGAGCATTACCGAGAGGAGGGAAAGAGGCCCGATTATAAAGTATTTAGAATAATTAATATGTATACATATATAACCGAGGAAATAAATATAAGGATACAAGAAAACGTAACGTATACTAATAGTTACAAAAAGAAATGGGTTAAAGGTGACAACCATCCCATTTGAAAGTTAAGGCAGGGTGGGTTGTTACACATACCTAAGCAAATAATTTGCAATTTAGGTTAGGAAGTAAAACCTTTGAAAATTATATTGAAACAAAAATATTAAAAATACTGTGTAAATGTAGGTTTACCTGTAATAACTCACAACCTAGTGCATTACCCTTTGTATGATCAGGAAGAAAGTGGAGGAATTTAGATAGTGGAACATTAAAAATAAAAATAATCCAAACTATGGTAAAATGAACCTAGGAGACTATCTCAACTCTCGACCAGAAAACCATTCGTGCATCCCCAATAATGGCCACAGAGGGATATTGAACAATAACTAAAGAACCATAATACATTCCTTAGAAGAAATCCAAGAGGCTAAAAGATAATAACATTGACAAAACAAAACTAGAAATATATACAATACTCAAGAATATATAGAAATGTCGAAATAAGAAGTCATACCACTGAATTATCAATGAGAAGCTTATGGACACCCTCCTACAACAAAACTGGAGGAATTCGTTAGTCGAATGGTAGACATGCAACCATTGAAAACATAAAAATGATAGTAGGGTAGTTACCGTAACCCCTTGCCAACTCATCTACACTATCCATCCTGAGATGAAATCTAGAGTGTAGAAGGTGCCAACTTGTCCAAACATTGCATGGATGGTAGCAACCTCCATTGATGGGACTAGATTGTCAACAGTTGGATTGAAAGATCCAAAATCCATGAAAACATTATAACATTAATACACCCTTAGTTGAATATTCATGGGTTCTTTTAGAAACCAAAATATATATGAATAAATGACATGTTGAATGTGGAATAACATATTAAAACAAAGTAATGAGTCATGAATGCAAATATATGTAGTGGTTGTGGCATGCATCAATGATTGATGCATGTAATCATATGTGCTATCACAATATATATATATATATATATATATATATATATGAAAAAATTGGAATTTATAAAAACCAAGTGGTCGAGGTGACAAATAATCAAAATTTTAATCAAATATATAATACACTTAGCATATTCTAAGGGAAAAAAAGTAAGAGATTCTTATCCTATAATATAGAAAAAAGGGAAAGAGGAAGAAAAAGAAAATTATTAAATGGAAATAGATGGAACCTTGTTACAAGAAAAATATTTATATGTCTTGGAAATAAAAGAAAGTGTTTGAAAAATCAATAGTTGAAACTTAACACTAAGAAAGAAGTTTAGATCTTTTAGAAGGAAAAAAATCCATTCATGCCACTCATTTACCTTTCAGTAATTAGTTACTTTTTTATTTAAATGTGGATGTGACAAGTATTCCCAATCAAAAGTGTAAAGGAAAAAGATGTGTTAGATGCAGTGTATTACAAAAAATAATAGAATTTAATGAAGATAAAAATAAAAATAAAAATGTTAAATGTGAAGTGAAATATGGGGTAAATCTTGGGCTTCTCCAAATATAAAATGAATATGTGGGTTTTCAACAAATGATGTCATGGTTCGAAACTTGAGATCTAAGAGATTAATTAAAATGCTTACAAAGTCAAAAAATCAATGTTTAGACCCTAGATGGCATGTTAGCAAGGATTGGATAGTTCACACATGTTATGAGAATTGTAAAATGAATCATGTGGGTTTTCAACAAATGATGTCGTTGTTCAAAATTTGAGTCTGAGAGATTAACTAAAATGCTTACAAAGTCAAAAAATCAATATTTAGACCCTAGATGGCATGTGAGCAAGGATTGGATAGTTCAGACATGTTATGAGAATTCAAACACACATGGATGGTGCTACGTTTAAGATGAAAAGACATGTTAATGTAGGGCCATGATAGGTAAATGAGTTAGTGATATATTACTGGGAGTTGGAGAGTTTAGGCTACCAACATGGCATCCAAACATGAGAGTTGAGAGAAATGCTAAGAAAAAGGAGAACTAGATGGGTTGGATTTCATATGCATTGAACCTCAAACTAGTTCATGACCCATGGCTTATTGGTGTTGCAAATTTTGAAATTATAGATGGAAAAATAAGAAAGGACAATCATTCAATTAAAGAAAGGAGGGCTGGCAATTTGGTTTGATTGGATTGATTATGGGCCATTGATATAGAAGAACTTTTTCTAGCCATGGATTGGACGGGTCACAAGTCTTTTGTGATTGTCAATATGGGAAGTCCAAAGTTGAGATGGTTGAGAAAAAGGTATGGAAAAAACATGTGTTTGTGGGAAGTTGGATGTAGATGAAATATTAGGCTTCTAATGGAATTTTGGGAGTTTTCCACAAGTTTGTATAGCAAGTCACATATCAAACATACATATGAGAAAGAAAATTTTGGGGGCTTCTGCTATATTATTAATAATATGAGAATGACCAAAAGACATTTTGTTAAGGCTTCTCTACTATGCATTTTTTTCTTCCATTCTACCTTGGTATACTTCTATTTGTGGTCTATTTAAATCATAATTGTGAATAAAATGAATGCAACGAGAAATTTCACATAAATAAAGTGATAGTAAGCCTTTTATTAATGGAAACCATTCATTACTTTTGATGTGATGAGTTGGTAGTCTTAGTCTAGGTATAAGGAATGCATAATTAGTTATCCTATCTTAACATAAAATTTCCTTTCGAGGCATAAAAAAGAGAATTAATTCTTATAGTCAAAGAGGATTAGAAATGCATCCAAATTCATTCAAACCACATAGTTAAAAGGGCTCAAAAGACAACCCATCAATCTAACCCCAAAAGGTTAAAATGAAACATTAGAAATTAAAGGCATAGTGAAGAACATCTGAAAATGTAGAGGAAAACAAACATGGGAAATGAAAAACCCCTCCATAAATAAAATACCAATAAATATTTAATCATTAACCCCATAAGTAGTAAAAAAATAGTAGTTTCATAGTAGTAGTAGAAGATTAAGCATTAAAACTAAAGAACTTGGTAGGGGGTTGTCAAGAAATTTAATTGCTTAAAACTTTTACATTCAAATGTGAATATAGGGTTGTAGTTTTAGAAACACCAACATTGTGTGTGTAAAACTAGTATGTAAATTAATCTCAAGCTATTAAATAAATTTTACAATGTCATGCTTCTAAGTCATTGATTCAAAATACAAATGAATTAAAATGAAAATTAAAATGATATAAATTTTAATTTAGTCATTCAACCTATGTTTCTAAGAGAATTTTATGGGAAACAATCACAATCCTTTGTTTTTCATCAAGGACATCAAACGATTCTAAAGCACTTTCATTCTTCAGCCTTCAATTACTAACATCTGTAGGGGGTTCTCGTGGTTTGCAATTGAAAGATAAAATTCAATTAGAAAAAAAGTAAAATGTTATTGTTCCAGGGGCCTCTTAAGTCGATGTAAGTCATCATAAATAACAAGTAAATATTAGTAACAAAGGGTACATATGAGGTAAAGTGAATGTTTGGTTGGAGTAACTCCAACCACATCTCTACGTTCCCTTTCTTTTACAAATGTACATATAGTTTATATAAGATAGGGGAGGGCACATTGGGCTATGACTAGCTCCATATACATAAACTCGTTAACTATTTACACACCAAAAATAAAGTCCTTGACAAATATGATTTGTTGACATGGGTAACCACTTGTTTGTCATGGGATATTTTCATGACATAGCATGCATGAAAATATCCACGCCACTTGCCAAAATCCTGAAATTTCTCGACTTGTTCAAGTATGACTATTTGTATGCATGTGCCACCTATGTTTGATTGGGATGTTGAATGCGAGTCAATGTTTTCCTTATCCAACAGCGTAGTGATTCAACCAACCCTAATCCATCTCGTGCCACTGAGCATTAAATTCGATGTGGTCCCCTCGACGTGAACATTATCACAGTAAATAATTTGAGTTATTACATTTATACTATGGTTATAGGATACAAATAATTTGGGTTATCACATCTATACTATGCTTACAGGATTCGATACTCGTTGTTAGAGAAATCATACTTTAGCTCAAATAATTTATTAAAAGTAATAGTAAAACATTAAAGTAAACGTCGTTATACCTCTCATTGGCATGTCATGACTACAATACAAGTGATCGTGAGTGTATGGGAATGATAATAAGGGGGAGTATGAAAGGAAAAATTACCAAGGTGGACATGAGTTAAGTTTTCAAAATAAAAGTTTAATAAAGTTTTTTTTTTCTTAATTAATAAAAATGAAAGAGGTTGTTGTTGGGGGCCACAACAATGCTATATTACTAGGAAAAGTTATCTTCAGAAATATTTTTTTTTTACTTAATAAAAATAAAATAGGTTGTTGTTGTGGCCATGAAAAAACTATATTGCTAGAAAAAATTATTTTTAGAAATACATGCTATATCAGTATGGAAAATTATCTTTTGTGATATATGTAATATCATCAAGGAAAGTTATCTTTAGTGATACATGCCATATTATGATGAGAAATTATCTTTAACAATCTCTTCTATGTCATAAAATATAATTACCTTATGTGATACATGTTGTATGCCACATAATATTTTATTTGTATGATACACAAAAATTCCAATATCTTCTCATACAAATCCTCTTAGGTTACACTTCCAAATTAACTTATTCCTAGCACCATCAAGTCACCATTTATTGTGTGACTTAAGGTTCCACTAAAAAGTTGAGTAACCAAAGAATTAAAGTACAACAACATTCTTATGTTATAGGTAATGATCCATTCCTCACATGATTAAATCGTATAAAAATCATAGCCCTTGTTTCTAATGCTATAGGAAATGCATCATTTTAATATTTACTTAAGCAATATTCTCCAATTTAATGATAAATTTTCTGAATAAAACAAGATGTTTACAAAAACATTGGATTGGACTTCTCTTACTAACTAATTTATAAGAATGAAGATTTGTACACCTCTCAACAAATTACAAGATCTTTTTTCTAGGCATGTATAAAATTTTACTTCCCAATACCATCAAAAGAAAATATTAGAAGTCTTCAACATTTCAAATAGAAAACACTGACATTATGCATTGTCATAACAATACAGTAAGATGTGTAAGTAAGGACTTAACTATTCTTGAAATATGCAAATTAAGAAATCAAGACACCAATTGAGGCCAAGAACTTTTCTACTAAATGTTAGGCTTTATTTCACTTGATCTTTCGACACTAAGCCACCCCCTAGATAAGCTAATGATACAACTAGGTTGAAGAGGTATTTCAAGAAGAACTCATGACAAATATTTAACTTATTCAAGGGAGAGTTTCTCAACCATATATGTGTATGTGATTATTTCTAAAGATATATCAACTATCTAGTGCCCATAATATCTACACATACAACAAAAAATGATCCTATCTCTTTGCTCAAAGGTCCCTCGTATGTATTCTATCTCCAATTCTCTTTAGCACATCTATTTAGAAAATCATGTATGATATCTTTCATATCCAATAAATATTTCATTATTTTCACAATTGACATTAATCCAGATGGAGTAGCTATCTAACACCCGTAATACTTGCACGTGAAACATAGCTAAAGTTACACATTGGTATCTACTCCAATACAAAAATTTTAGGTTCTTGGAAATTAGAGTTGAGTCTCCATCCTCAAGAAATTTTTTCCTTCTCATTGAATTCTCTAACTTCTCCTATTTAGGTTCCTTTAGTAAATGCAAAAGTGTCATTTTCCGTCAATTTGATTAAGCTTCCAAGAATAAGGGAGGCTAACTCTCATGGATTTTAGGGAACACATTTCGAATGAAGTAAGAAATGGTAGCTAAGTTGAGGTTAAGATTCTCTCTACTCTCAATATTCCCAAGGTTTGATTATTAGAATTAGCTCCCAAAAAGGTAAAGGTTAAAATAACAAGCTTAGTAGAAACATAATATATTAGGTTTCCTTATAAACCTTTACATTTTCCCACTTATAGTACTTTAGCTTCTTTAGGTGCTCCTACCTTAGTTAGCCGTGGGATGTTATTAAATCTACAAAAATAAAGTATTTACATGTATTCCAACTACTATAACCATTATAGAATTTGTTACTCATGGTGCTAATTAAAACATGGTGATAAATCATCAATGCTTAAAATAAAACATTAAAGAAATATATACTTAATTGTAAAATGTTCAAGTGAGCTGAAGCACACATTACACAATCCACTATACATTGTCCAACTATCACATAGAATAAAGTTACATGGCTTCAATAATAACATTCTAATTTATTCACTCCATTGAATAAGTTTCCATCTTGTTTAAACTCCCCATTTTTCTCCAAAATCTCCTCTTTCAATCAAGCTCTCAATATTAATCCATAACTTTAGATTCCAGTGCAACTTTCCATCTTATTTTATTATTACATAAATCCAACACACTAATTTTTTATGAGAATAAAATTTCGAGAAAAAAAATAACCATCATATGTATTATATAAATATCTATATAATAACACATAATAATTATATAATATATATTTAAATAATTTAAAACTTAAAAAATCAAACTCCAAATCAATCGCCTTGCCCTCTTTTATCTTATCTTTTCAAATGGTATATTCATCCCACTCACAATACATACATAGCATCTTTCGTTGAAACCACCTAACTATATGGCAAAATCCAACGACCAAAGGTTAAATGTCCAAAGTTCTAAAATTAAATATATACTATCATGCGTTAAAACTACGTAATAATATAACAAAATCCAATGTCACACCAAATTAAATATCCCAAGTTCTGAAAATTTTCCGAAGCTCTAAAAATTAATGAAAACCAATAAAAGGCATTGTTTCACAAAAGTGTTCCATCCTACTTAGAATTTCCACCGAATACATCTCAAAAATTGTATAGCTTTCTTAGCTTGTCCATCATGGACCTATCACCCTATCTAAATCAAGTTGAAGTGCTGCACTCTCTCTTCATCCTCCACATACTTCTAATCTTCACCCTTGAATCTTCATTTTCATTCGCCATTTCTCGCATTCGACACTTCATTTTCAAGACGTTGAAAGAGGTTGTTCATTTTGACCGGACTCTCACTAGCCAGTGCTAAGCATTTCGAAAAATGTCAATATGACTTGCAGGAAAATTGAACGTGATAGATTTTTGTTAGGTTGAGATATTTGAGGGTTACTAATAAAAGATTATCATTTGACATTTTCTAATGAAGTTTCTAAATTATTTCAAAGTTCTAACTAAATTTCAAATATTTATGGTTTTTAAGAAAAAAATTTGACTTGTAATTTTAGTAGATATTAAGAAAATTTGAAATTGTTTACTCATTGTTTTTTTTCCCCTTATCTATATATAAGTGATATTCAGAACAACTAATTTCTATGGTGTTTAGTTCGATATCAAATTATTAATTAACATATGTAGAAAAAATAAAAATAAAAAATCTCATAAAAATATTGTAAAAAAAAGTTACATGAAAGAATAAAAATATTGTGTGAACTTTTTTATTTTGAACATTTTTCTCTCTTTCTCTCTTAATATATGAGTAGAAAGAAATTGAAAATAAAAATATATCTGTATTCAAGTTTATGTGATCCATAATAAATTAAACAACGTTTTTCGGTATAAATCACATGAGAGAATTTTTTGTTAGATGAATTTCGAACCAACAAATATGATTCAAAATGAGAAACACATGATAAATAAAAATATCATAAATAAAAAAAAAAAAAACCCAAAAAATAAATAAAAACTTACGCAAAAAAACAACCCAAACCACCTGAACTTGATTTGTCATTTTAAATATCCAACCAAACCTCAGTACAACCTTCTCAGATATGTATTCAATGTATAAGGCTGATATGTTCCCAAATCATATTACATCAACTCTAATATAGGTTTTGTTCACACATGTCGACTCTAGCCTTTCGATGTAAATCATGAGTCGTGCATATCTTAAAATGCATTTCAATTATCGTCAATATATCTATGGATATTCAATTACATATCAATTATTTAAAATGTATTATATATATATATATATATATATATATGAGTTTTGATCTTGTTTAAAATAAAAATGGATTAAAAGTAAAATAAGTTAATTAAAAAATATGTAAATTATTTTATTTTTCATATAAAATTGACGATATCAAAAAAATATTAATAAATATTAAAATATTTAATATGAGTTATAAATAAAATATTTTAAAGTTTATATTATATAGTGTATTTTAGTGTCATTTATGTATATATGTTTATATAATATATATATTAACAAAAAAAATTAATTAAAATATTTAGATTAATTTTACTATTTTACATTTTTTTTTCAGTTTTAAGTATATATTTTAGTTAATTTTGTCTAGAATCTAGTAAAAATTTGTTGGAATTCCATATTTAAGTTGTGTATTCTACACTTTCCAAATTCCTAAGAGAATTCTTTAGAGACATTATACCAATTTATGCATTCGAAAATATAATTTAAATAATGAAAAATTATATAGTATGTATATATAAATCACAATGTGGATTAAATCTCTTTATGCCCAATTTTTTTCAACATTTCCAATTTAAAAAAAAATTGCATATTAAAAATTTTGATCACTGTCAATACTTAATAGATCTATAATTAATATAGATATATTAATATAATAAAATTAAACTTATAATCATTAATATATAAAATATTATGCATTCTAATTCCAAAACTCCTATATCTTATAGAAGTGAATGGCAGAACCATTAAAAAATTATACAATTGAACACTATATTTTGGTCATTAATGGAAGAGAAATAAGTATGGAGAATGAAGTGGGTGCAACTTCTATTTTTATAATTTATATATTTGTGTTTTGAGTTTTAAAAATTTGAGATATAGATTTAGTACCAAGTAAAAGTGTAGAGTACAATAAATCTAAACCATTGTGTGATTATGTGATAGGGCCGAAGCTCATATTCATAAATTCTCACCATTTACACTACACAAGCATTCCAATTCCAAAACTAAAACCTTTACCTATATCCTATACCTATATCCTATAGAATAGATTGGAAGACATAACCATTAAAGAATTATACATTTGAACATCATGAATTGCAACAATATGAGCAATAAGAGATACTATATTTTCCTCATTAAAGTATGAGAAGTAAGTATGGATAATGATGTGGATGCAACCTCTATTTTTATAATTTTTATATTTGTGTTTTGAGTTTTAAAAATTTAAGGTATAGGTTTAGTACCAGGTAAAAACTTATAGTATAATAAATCTAAACCATTGTGTCATAGGGCCGAAGCTCATATTCATAAATTCTCACCATTCACACCACACAAAAATTATAATAGCATGCATTACGTAATGTAATGTTGTTAATAGTTAACAATATAGGTAAATATATTTTCTAACTTTATGTGTACCAAGTTTTGTATAGCAGTATAGTTTATGCTACAAAAATTTGCAAAAACATTTATTTTAATTTATTTCAATATTTTTGTATGAAATTTGATGCAGGAGCATGAGGCTTGAAAACAAAAGATTTCGACATTTATTCCAAAAATACAAAAAAAAAAAGCTTACAAGCAAAGGAGTGGGATCCTTTAGCTATCACTTTACACAGCTTTCTAGATAGGATTTGAGCTAGAATTCTATTAGGCCCCTATACTACTAGTGTAACCCCTTATTGTTATTAGTACAACCCCCTTATTATATTGTTGTACTGATGTAGTCCCCATATTTTTATTATTGTGCCCCATAGAAGCCCACTATTTTTTTTTTCTCGTTAAAGCTCTACTTTTCTATTAAATTATGTACAGTGAAACATTACATTCAGAAAGACATATTGCCCAAGGCCAACTGTGGCGCTGTGGGCAGCAGTTTACATCTCAGAGTTAGCCCTCGCAGGGGCGGCTTTACCAAACTTAATCTCTTCCAGCCCATGACAAAAATCAAAACTATAATCAGACTTTGCAACAGTAACCCACGCAGGGGCTTCGAAACAAAAACAGAGATTTTCCCTCGCAGGGGAGACAGAGGACCAGCGATAGCATGATTTCGAATCCTGCTAGCAGGACTATAGCCTACCTTGACATATTTAAAAACTAGAAAGACCCAAACAGAACAATTTTGCTTATACCCGACGCAGATTGAAATAGAAAACTTATACCGGACCTGAGCAAAAGAGGAGGGTGACGGAGCATGCCGAGGGATGCTATTCCTCAGGCTTCTCCTCGAGGATTCGACACCACCCATAGCCTTCCGGACGATCTTCCCATTCTTCCACTTCGGCCTTTTTGGAGGTTGACGCCTCATTTTCGCGTGGTTGGGTGGTGATATGCCCAGGAACTCCCGCTGGTTCTTCCTCCATAATTTCCGGTTGGTCATCAGGGAGCGCTTCCTTGCTGTCCGAACCTCCCTCCTCATCCTGTGAGTCCTCAATGAATAGGACTGAGATATGAGCATTGATACGAGCATTATTCCTCGATCTGCCAAGAGTGAAAATGGCAGTTCCAAACGCTCGCAACGCAAGCGGCTCAGCACTGGGACTGCCCGAATCCATGAATTGATTACCTTGTATGGGGGTGGCCCCTGATATTCTATGAAAATAACAACAGCAACAGTGGTGGTGGGATTCTGCAGCAGGGTTACGTGATGAGCCTCCATGAGCCGAGCCGAACCTACTGAGTATCCATTGCCTTGGCTTGACCATATTTGCCGTGAAAAGGGTGGATTGGAGCAGAGCGTCTGAGGGAGATTTAACCAGCTTGAATCGCCCTCCTTCACAGTTGAAACCCCTGTCAGCCGAATCGGGATGAAGGTCAATTGCGTGTAAATGGCACTGAAACTGGAATTCGCACCTGAAGTGTTCCTTGTCGTCGTGATGGCTGTCTGCGACAGCAGGAGTTGAAGCTTGAAGGCGAGGAAAGCCCTCAGGAAGAATGCCCTCAAGAGCCTGCACCACACTGACCTTACCTTGCAAATGGGCTTGCAGTACTCCTTTGCCCATCTTAATCCACTCAACATTCTCTTGATAATAGCCCGCCATAACTGCTCTCTGAAACAACAACTCTTCACAGTATGCGACATTAAATGCAGCGAGCTCATGAAGCCATTCTTCATTCTTCGGCGGTCGTGGGCAGTGAATGCCTTGAATGAACACGAGGCGGCACATGCATGGCATGTGGCCTCTCCCTTGCTGACGTGCTAACACCCACATCCGGGGGTTCGGCATCTCTCTGGATGAGACTTTCACAGTCCTGGGCCTGGAGATTATTTGGGATGATATCCATGTTACCTGATAGTAGGGTCTGATCATTTTCTACCCCAATATTGGCTAGGAGATGGCTCTGTGATTGCGCAGCTCATAAGCGATGTTATTTAGCCTCGCTTCTAGTCTCCAGCTAGCTGCCACTTTCCTGGCTTGAGAGCCATTCTGTATGCGCGTTGCCATGTTGATGAGGATCTGGGAATCGCCTTCAACTATCAAGGGTTGAAGGTTGAGGCTCCTGGCTACTAAGAGACCTTGTCAGAGTCCCTCCAGCTCTGCGGAATTATTGGTGTCCCACCCTATATTTCCAAAGTATATCTGCAGGGGAGTTCCTTCATGGTTTCTCAGAATGCCTCCAAATCCCGCTGCTCCAGGATTGCCCTTGGAAGCCCCATCAAAGTTGAGTTTGTATGAATTAATAGGAGGGGCATTCCAGCTACTGTTAGCCTTGACGCTGCTATTAGCTGGGTGATACTTGACAAACTCCTGTGGTAGCTGCAATTGCCAATTGTCGAGGATGTTTTTCTCATTATCTGTGGCCGGGAGATCCTCTTTTGTCCAAGATCGAAGCAGCATCGTTTCTTTGAGATTCCCATGCAGTCTGTTCCAAATTTCTTCAATGGGAGAGCGCTTGTTTTTGAATATGCGCTTGTTTCTTTCCTTCCAAATGTTCCATAAGACAGTTCTCGGGATGATATTCCACGGGTGATTGAGGATCTCACAGTTGTAGGGGCTTTTCGGCCATTGTCTGATGGTGTCGATGATATCATTGTCCCCTTTACTTCTTCTTTGGCATCTAAAGCTCATCTTTTCCCACAGCTGGTTGGCCAGCGAGCATGTATCCAAGAGATGTTGAAGGGTTTCCTCGTGTTGAAAACAGTTGTGACATATAGAGGGGCCTTGAAAATTACGTCTCCTTAACTTATCCCATGTGAGAATTCTTTTGTGTCCTACTAGCCAGAGGAAGTAGGAGATTTTGGGCCAGGCTCCGAGACCCCAGATTCTACTCCATAGAGGATCCGGCGGAGTGGGAAAGTTGCCGATTAACTTGTAGGCTTCGGATGTGGTGTAGGATCCCTTGGGTAGATATCCCCATCTTAGAATATCATTGCTTTCATCACACCGTATGCCCCTTTTCCTTAACTCTTTCTCAAAATCTGTTGTTTCTTGAATATTTGCATTGTTGATTATTTGATTGCTCTGTCTCCATTTCCTAAACCCACGCTCCGTCTCCTGCATCCAGAAATGTTGGACTTTAACCTGCTGCTGATCCTGCATGTCCGGAACCAGAGATGGATGAAGTACACTCGAGAGCTTAGGCATTTGGTTCCAGGCATCTGTCCAGAATCTAGCCGTACGACCATTCCTAATTTCCCAGAAGTTGTGCTGTTGAATGAGCTGATAGTGCTACTTGGCCGCATTCCAGATTAACGACCCTTTTTCGTGGGAGTGAATATGATGAGCTCTTCTTGAGGTCTGTTATTGGCATATTTGGCGGTCCATATTCTTGCCCATGGCTTATCTGGATTAGTCATCCATTGCCACCAGATCTTGGCATTCATAATGGTATTTCTATACTCTGGGTCTCTTAGTCCGATGCCACCTTTGTCTTTGGGCATGCAGACAGTGGTCCATTTTACCAGAGCCCAATTGCGATTAGTAGCAGAGCTGCCCGAAAGAAAGTCATGCTGTAGGTTTCTTATTCTTTTAAGGACCCACTTTGGTGCAGCTAGGATAGAAAAAAGGTAAAGAGGCATGGCTTGCAGGACAAACTTGATGAGCACCACCCGACTGGCTAGATTAAGAGAGCGGTAAGTCCAAAGATTGAGCTTTGAGTCAAATTTCTCTAGAAGAGAGTGCCAAGTAGGCTGCTTTATGGCTGAGGCAGTGAGGGGAGCCCCTAGATATTTAGAGGGGAGAGAAGCAGAGGGGAAACCTAGAATGCGGGAGACAACAGATTTGACTGCATGAGGGGTGTGGAAGAAGAAAATTTGCGACTTGGAGAAATTGACATGGGTGCCTGAGGCTTCAGAGAAGTCGTTGAGAATGGTTTTTAAACTAGAGGCTTACTGTACAGAGGGGTAGCCATAAAGCATGGTGTCGTCAACAAATTGCTGATGAGAGGTAGCAGGAGAATTGTGGACAGAGATGCCTTTAAGTCGCTGAGAGTGGAGGGCATGCTTGATGTGCCTACCAAGACCTTCAGCCATAAGAACGAAGAGGAAGGTGGAAAGGGGGTCCCCTTGTCTGATACCTAGAGAGGGCTTGAAAGGGCAGGAGGGGATGCCGTTCACAAGGATGGAGAAATGAGTGGAAGTGATAAGGCTCATGATCCAGCGTACCCACATAGAACAAAATCCAAACGCTTTCAGAATGTGTTGGATATAAGTCGAACTGAGCTTATCGAAAGCTTTAGAAAGATCCATCTTGAGTAACATACCTGCTTGTTTTGAGTGCTTGAGAGAGTGAAGAATCTCGTGCGTGAGGAGAATGCCATCCATTATCTGTCTGCCTTCCACGTACCCCGACTGTTCCGGAGAGATGAGCATAGGTAAGAGGGGTTTTAACCTATTTACAATAATTTTAGATATGACTTTATAGATGACATTACAAAGAGCTATAGGCCTGAATTTGTCAGGGGTGATATAATTCTCCTCTTTGGAGATGAGAGAAATGAAGGTGGAGTTGAGGGAGGGGAGAAGCCAGCGCATGGCCCTAGATTCCTCTACAATCTGCCAAACCTCCAACTTTATCATGTCCCAGAAAGCATGAGAGAACGTGGTTGTGAAACCATCTGGGCCAGGGGATTTACCTTCTTTGAGCTGGGCCATTGCCTCATCTACTTCGTGGATGAGAATAGGGCGCATGAGCATCTCGTTATGTTCCACCGTGATGAGTTTTGGCACATTGCTGATTATCTTTCCAATCGCTTGTTGCCGGTCTTCTGCTTGTTCTTGGTGAACCTGTTGGAAATGATGAAGGAGTACCTCTTCGATTTCCTCATGCTTCTCTACTTTTGCCCCCTCTTGATTCTGAATGAAGGGTATATTATTATGCATCCTTCTCTGCACCGTGGTTCTGTGGAAGAATTTGGTGTTGCGCTCCCCCTCCTTCAGCCACCGAACCCTGGACTTTTGCCTCCAGTAGATTTCCTCCTGTTTTCTCCTCTCTTCAAGTTGATTTTGAATGTGTCGTTCCTGATCCAGGGTTGCCTCCGTGTGCCCTTCTGTGATTATTTTCTGTTGGAGATCCACCAGTTCCTGATGTAGCTCCTGTTGCGCCTTAAATATATTTCCAAAGGTCTCCCTATTCCATCTTTTCAGGTGACTTTTCAGAAATCGTAGCTTCTGTTGGAACTGATACATTTTTGTTCCTTCTGGAGGGATGAAAGAGGCCCATACTATTTTGATGAAGTCCTTGAATGCATGGTGTGTGAGCCAGAACCCCTCAAATTGGAAGGGTCTTTTTTTCAAATCCCCTGGTCTCTGCCATTGTAGAACAATCGGCCAGTGATCCGAACCGGTGTGCGCAAGAATTGCAGCCGAGAAATCTCCTCCAAGATGCACCGCATTGTCTGAGAGGAGAAAGCGATCCAATTTAGATGCAATTTGATGCTTGCCAGCTCTGCGATTGCTCCAGGTGAAGGTGCCATTGCAGAACGACATGTCTATGAGGGAGGCATTTTGGATGAAGTCCTTGAAGCGAGAAACTTCTGGTTCCATTCTGGTTCTCCCTCCTATCTTTTCCTCGATTTTGGTTATCATGTTAAAATCCCCTGCCACAATCCATAATGGATGCCTTCTGTTTATGCTCAGCGCTTCTATAGTTTCAAGGAGCGCGATTTTGCTTCCTGTGTCTTGCGGAAAATAGACGTTAGATAAGTTACCATGAATATTGGTACCCAGAATATGAAAGGCCGCCTGTATGAGATGATGAGAGGCATGAAAATCAGTGAGAGTTACCGCTTGGGTATTCCACACTATAGCAAGCCCCCCTGAGGCTCCCGAGGCGTCTACAACAACTGATCTACACCCTGGCCATGCTTTTGAGAGAATGTTACCCAGAGTAGAACTATTGCATTTAGTTTCCTGGAGAAAGCACATCTGCGGTTTTTCCATTTTGATCATATTTTTTAACATCCTGAGTTTTCTGGGGCTGTTGAGCCCTCTTAAGTTCCAGGATACAAGCTTCATGGCTAACTAATATTGGAGGGCCTGTAGTACTTCGTTAACTTCGAATATCTGCCTGAATCCACCAGGATTTTCCCAATCTCGATTGTTCTCTGGAGATCTGTTTTCCTTCCTCTCTTTTTGGAATCCTTTGGACGCAGGCTGCTGTCCCAATTACTTCCTGGTTGTATCCCTAATTGATGTTGGTGGTAGGCTCTTGAGATGACCACTTTGAGCTTATTTAGTTGGGTCTCAAATATAGTGTCATATGCTCTCTTTTTTCAGGCTAGTTCTAGTTCCAGAATATCCAGACCATGTAGATCTATACTTTCTGGCTCTTCATCCATTTTTTGCACTTGACTGCTTTCCTCTTGATTGATTTCTGAATCCCGAGGGAGGTCTACCTTTCCATCTACATCCATTTCCTTGTGCCCTTCCACTGTATCTTTCTGATTCCAGCTGAGGATGGTCGGGATAATGATGGGAGGCCGAGATTTAGGAGGGGGGTCAGATGGAGGGGGATTGGATGAAGAGGAAGGGCGTTCATGGATGGTCTCAGAAGACAGGGGTTGTTCATCTGAGGTTTGGGCTAGAATTTCAAAGCTGTTCTTAGATGATGGGTTTTGGGGTTTGGACCCATTCTGAGGCTTTTTATGCGAGCGCTTCCGACTTTGGACTTTGGTAAAACCATCTTGGGTAGTGGTTTCAGAAGGATCAGAGGAGTTGGCTTTGATATTTTGAGGGCAATCCCTAAAGAGATGCCCTAGAGCATGGCATTTTCTACACCGAAAGGGCACGTGTTCATAGTCGAGAGGCTGGATCCACTCCTCGTCTCAGTGGGCAAGAGTTACTGACTCTGGTAAAGCTTCATTCAAGCGAATAAAAACACATATTCGAGCGTAGGAGATATACTTACGGGATTTGGTTTCTTCTGCAGCTCTGATGTATTCTCCCACTCCATTTCCTATGCGCTTGAGAAGATCTTCATCCCAGTATTCATCATGAAGAGAGTACAATCTGATCCATACTGATGCCCAAGTGAGATCTTCCTTGTCTGGGTTGAATCTTGGAATCCATTCCCTCAGATATAAGCCCGCTGAGTTGAAGAAGTAAGGCCTTGCTCCCAGGATCCTATACTTGTCCTCTAAGCAGAAAAAGATTGCGGTGAAAAAGCCCTTCGGCCCCAGCTGGAGAGTTACATCTCCTTTGGGTTTCCATTTCGCCTCAATCCAGCCATATAAAGCTCTCTCAGTCGGCCAAAACCCTATGAACTTTCCAATGAGGGCATGATCTTTCATGTACTCTATTCTTCTATCAACCTTGTCTCCCGGCAGCTCTATTCGTGGTCGTTCTTTGGCAATGGGTCGGCACGTTGATGAGGATATTTTCGGGCCTTCGTCTTGCGTTTCTTTGTCTTCTTGTGGATTGCTGCCTTTGTTTTTTCGATTTCCATTCTCTTTATCATTAACTTGTTGCTTTTTTCCTCTGCTTAGTATCTCCTAATCTACCGATCTGAAAATGACCGCTTGCTCAGGATCTTGCAGTGAAGGGGAGGGCTCTGACACCCCCCCCTGAGGAGGTTCCATTGCACTCCGCTGAACCCCTGCAGCTTTGTCGCACTACAAAGATTCTTCTTCAGTGCTTGAGCGCGATCCGCAGTACCGTCGGCGCCGACGAGGGTTTTTTCCTCAGAACCCTAGCTCATTCCCGCTCCAGTAAAGTAGCAAAGTTGTTAGATTTGGGAATCAATCAGTTGAATCTCCATGGTTAAGAATATCATAGAAGCCCACTATTGTTATTATTGTGCCCTTACATTATTATTGTTATGTCTTCTCTGATTATATTATGACCCCTTAAACTCCTATATATAGAAAGGAGGTCTTGTCATCTGTATCATACAAGAATTGTTCATTTGTGTGATGTAAAGGAGGTTGCCCCCTCAAGAAGGTTGAATTCTAAGGTGTTTATCTCTCTTCTCTATCTTTTGTGAGTTGGTTTCATAACATTTGGTATCAGAGCTTTGAATTCTAGCGTTTCGCTGCTCCAAAGAGGTCATTGTGGAATTTTTACTATAACATTTTTCTGCAACGTTTCAGACACTAAAAAAAAACCCCATTTGGGTTGAAATCATTCTAAATCTCGGGTCCGAATTTTAGAAATTTTTGTGCTATATTTGTGGAGATATGATTTGAGGAAGTTGGCCCTTTTGCAGACTCTCGAATTACATTTCAAATAGGTGACTTGGGGAAAAGAGTCATAACTTTTGTTTTGAGCATTAGATTGAAATTTCGTAAGAAGTTACAGAAAGAGGACAAACTGTAGTTTCCTGTTTATAGTTTTCTGATCCTAAGGTCAAAACAGTGACACTTGAAACTTCATACAATTTCACTCTTCTGAAAAGGTATATAATCAGGTCATCTTGGGAGATTGTGCATAACTCTTTCTTGGAGAATCTAAATTTGATCACACTGGTGGAATTGGAAAGAGGACGTAGAGGGCTATTGCAGGTCACAATTTTAGAACTTAAAGATCTGAAAGTACAGAGTTACAGTTGCTTCAAGATCGAGTTCCTAAAATCAAGAAAAAGCGAGATGGGGAAGTTTGATGGCAATGATCCGGTAAATTGGATACTATAGATGGAGAAATATTTTGATCTACATGGTGTACAACTATTACAAAAGGTATGTATTGCATCTTCATATGTAGAACAAGATCAATTTTTATGGTATAAAGGGCTTTGTTCTTGTAAACAGATTGTTATGTGGTCAATTTTCACAGAGGAAATTATAGCACATTATAATAATACAAAGAGCAACACCACAACATTTGGAAGAAAAAAGAGAAAACAGGCTTTGTTACAAAGTGGAAAGAAAAATTATGACAACAAGGAATTCTAACCCTCACAACTATGAATATGGAAGTGTTGTTTCTCCTAGCCTTCCACAACCTACAAAGTTACACCACAACAATTGGAAGAAAAAAAATAAAAAGGGCTTTGTTACAATTGTGATAGCAAATCCACTAAAGGTCATAAGTGTGCTGAGAAGAAATTATTTTACATAGAGTATGAAGAGGAGGAAGAAGAGGATCAAGAAACATCAAAAGAAGAGGATATACGCCAGGACCCAACCCCAAAGAAAGAAGAAATGAATCCGACCATATCTTGTAAAGCATTAACAAGAATTGCCACTCCTCAAACTCTCAAGATAGAAGGACATATCAAGAAGAAAAAGGTTCAAGAAGTGAAAGATCACATCAAGAAAGAAGAAATGAATCTAACCATATCTTGCAATGCATTGGCCGGAATTACCACTCCTCAAACTATCAGGATAGAAGGACATATCAAGAAGAAAAAATTTCAAGAAGTGAAAGATGACATCGAGCATCAAGAAATGAATCCGACCATATATTGTAAAGGATTGGAAGAAATTACCACTCCTCAAACTCTAAAGATAAAAGGACATATCAAGAAGAAAAAGGTTCAAGCAGTGAAAGATCACATCGAGCATCAACAACAAGTTCTCCAACTTTTAAAGTACAATGTCACTTTGGTGCAGAATCAAAGGAAACAATAGGTAGATCAACATTGCAGTGAAAAATGTTTTGATGTAGGTGATTGGGTATTTTTACAACTACATCTCGAGTAAGCTATTTATGGGAAGGAAATTTTGGCAATACTACATGCACTTAAGAAATGGCGACCTTACCCAATGGGAAGACACTTAAAGGTAAAAATGGATCATGATAGCCTTAAATACTTTTTAGAACAAATAATATAGTTATAAGAACAGAAAAATGGGTCAAAAATATGTTGGGTTATGACTTTGACATCATCTACATAAAAGGGAAGAAATTTTTTGTTGTAGATGCACTCTCAAGAAAGGATGTGGAAGCATTATTTTGTGCTATTTCTATTATCCAACTAGATTGGATAAACGAAGCAAGGGATGAATGGAAGAAGGACAAAGAAGTGTGGCCACTCATTCAAAAGTTGCAGAATATCCCAATTCAAACAATATTGCCAAAAATTAAAGAGGAAGGAAAAACCATATTGGAACCTGGAGCAGTCACGAAAACAAGAACCCGAAAGCTACGAAATTGATCAATTTCAGAGTATCTCATGAAGTGGAAGAACTTACCCACTAAATATTCCACAGGGGATGACAATAATTTTATACAAAAGCATCAAGAACTACTCAAGTGTTGAGGACCACACTTTTTGAAGGAGAGGGGCATGTTATGCCCCTATAGTACTAGTGTAACCCCTTATTGTTATTAGTACAACCCCCTTATTATATTTTTGTCCCCATGTAGTCCCCTTATTGTTATTATTGTGCCCCATAGAAGCCAACTATTGTTATTATTATGCCTTTACATTATTATTGTTATGTCGGCTCTGATTATGTTATGACCCCCTAGACTCCTATATATAGAAAGGAGGTCTTCTCATTTGTATCATCCAAGAATTGTTCATTTGTGTGATGTAAAGGAGGTTGCCCCCTCGAAGAGGCTGAATTCTAAGGTGTTTATCTCTCCTTTCTATCTTTTTGTGAGCTGGTTTCATAAAAAATCAGGGATTTAAATTATCTTGTAATTAATTCAAGTATTTAGGTTTAGTTGAGATTCTTGAGGAGAATATCATGCATATTAGATATCATCTGGGATTAAGCAGATTTGATCCATTGATTTAGGATCTGATTGTTGGATGAATACATATTTATGTAAGTTTTTAATTAGTAGAAGGGGATTTTTGATAGATTTACGCTGGGTTTTGGCCGAGGAGGACTAGAATGTAAAATTTGAAATTTCTCTGTATCTCTATGAATACTGTGCATGAATGGTCATGTCTCGGAGGTTTTATTTCCTTGGAAATATTTATCAGTTTTTTTGAGTTTTGTATAATCTTCTGTTGTCGTATCTAAAGCTTCAATCACTTTGTATTTAAATAATTTAGAGACAGACTAAGCTTGTCACAGGTGCTAAGTCTGGTGAGGAAACCTGATAAATTCATGACAAACCCAGGAAAATATTTGAATTGTCCAATCAGACAAATCCAACAGATCTAATGGTCATCGCTTGCAACAAGAAAAAATGTTAATCGGAATAGAGGAGCGGTCTTCGTAGGCGTAAGCGATATTTCGTGTGGTCTCAAAGCGGTAAGTGGTATTTTGAAAATTCGCGCGATTATCGTTAACGGTTGACACATGGCACGAGAAAACCACTTTTCTCACGCGCTCTCGGCTTGTTATGCATCGTGCAAGAATCTACGCGAGATTATGCGATAGTCGTTGGATCAAGTGGGATTGATAGACGATGGGGATCGGCCAAGCTACTTGGTGATCAGGTGACGTGACAATCGTCGGATTGAGGAATGAGGTTGATGGTAGAGATTGATGCGCTAAAGGTTTGTGGAGTGATAGACGCGATAAGGTTTTGAATTGGGATTTTAATTCCTTTTGGTTCCATGGAAAAATTAATTTTTTTCCATATATCATGTAAATTAAACAGTTCTGCTATTTTAGCATAATAGCTAAATTTGGAGGTTGACGACTGATACTCCAAAGTAAACCCAAGAAGAAGTTCCCCTGAACTTGAAGAAATCGTTTTTAGTTTTGAACGATTATCATTAACACTTGAAACCAGGCCACCATTAGTGGTATTAGAGCAACGTATTGACACTGAACATGATCTCAAATATCAGAAAAGGAAATCCAACATGGCTTTAAGAGTTGGAGAAAGACGTGGTGGTGGTCGAAGAAGAGGAAGACCAGTTGCAAATGCTGAAGTGTTGGAAGCTATGCAATAGATGCAACCTAGATTAGAAGTAGTGGAAATGGGAAATCAAGGAGATGCAGGTGCTGTAGATGTTAGTGAGCCTGAAGTTGAAGCTACAAAAGAAGAGGAGCCTGCAGAAGTTACTCCTGAAATGAGATTCTCTAAATCAGTGTTGGGATCCACATGTAAACTTAGACATGAGGGTTCAGTTTATATAGGAGGTTTAAACCCTAAGGAGTTGATAGATTGGATTAATGACATGCATAAATTCTTTGATTATGAAGAAATGGAAGAAGGAAAGAGGGTGAAATTTGTTGTCACAAAATTGAAAGGACATGCAACACTTTCGTGGGATAGAGAGTAGGCAAAAAGAAGGAGACTTCGTAAGTAGCCAATTAAAAAGTGGAACATGATGGTGGCAAAGTTGAGAGGTAAGTTTTTTCCAAGTGATTATCAATAGTCATTATTTAGACATATGCATAATCTTAGATAGAGGTCTTTGACAGTGAAAGAATACACAAAGGAATTTTCAAAGTGAGCATAAGAGCAGGACAAATTCAAGATACAGATGAGAAGGTTGCAGATATATAAATGATCTCAGAACGGATATCCAAGATGAGATAAGTGCGATGTCTCCGAAAATAGTAGAAGATGGTTATCAGATGGTATTGAAGGTTAAAGAAAAACTCATGAGGAAGAAATCTGCCAGAAGTAGAGGTACTTTCAAAAGTTGAGGATGTCAAGATAGTAGAGGAAGATCTACAACACCTAGAGATGGAGCTAGTAGTAGCTCGAGTTAGCATACAGACACAGAAGGTGAAGCAAGTGGCAGAAGGATTTTTTCCCAATGAAGAGGAGGCAAAGGAAGAGGAAGAGAAATAATATGTTACAGATGCAGCAAGTTGGAACAAAGAGCCTATGAGTGCCCAGAAAACATAGGGCCAAATCAGAGAAATGTAATTGTTTCCCAGATTGAAGAGGAAGGTGCAAAGGTGCCAGAAGAAAGAAATGTACCAAAGAAAGGAGAATCTTTGATAGTTATCAAAGTTTTGTTAAAGCCAACAAAGGAAGTTGTTGAACCAGCATAGAGAAAGACTTTGTTTAGGGTTGTGTGCAAGGTTCAAGGAAAATTATGTCAAATGGTAATTGATAGTGGCAGCACCGATAATTTGGTCTCTACAGAAGTGGTGGAAAATTTTAAATTAAAAACAAAGAAACATCCAACACCTTACAAGGTGGCATGGTTTCAAAAAGGACATTAGTTGTTAGGGAATGAAGAGTGTGAAGTGGAGTTGCAGTTGGGTAGATACAAAGACAAAATTCTGTATGATGTGATGCCTATGGATTTGTATCACATATTGCTAGGAAGACCTTGGTAGTATGACAAAGAAGCTATGCATGAAGGGAAAAAGAAAACATACAAATTTAGTAAAGATGGTGTTAATCATACATTGCTGCTTATGGAATAAGAGGATGCGTGAAGAAAATCTGATCCAAAGACTCTATTGCTGAGTGGAAAAGAATACTTGCAGCAGATTGAAGAGAATGAGGTAAATTTTGCATTGATTTGCAAACCCAAGGTAATAATTACTTCCACTAAAATTTTTGATTTACGAATTGAAATTCAAGAGATGCTGGAAAATTGTTGTGATATCATTGTAGATGATTTTACTAATGAGTTACCAACTGAGTCATCATATAGATTTGATTCCAGGGGCAAATCTGCCAAATAAAGCAGCTTACAGGATGACTCCCACAGAAAATGAAGAAATCAGAAAACAGGTTCAGGAATTGTTAGATAGAGGAATGATTAGAGAGAGTTTGAGTCCTTGTGTAGTGCCAACATTGTTGAGTCCAAAGAAAGATGGAGGCTAGAGAATGTGCACTGATTTAAGAGAAATCAACAAAATAACAATCAGGTACATATTTCATTTACCTAGAATTAAAGATTTTATGGATTGTTTAAGTGGAGCAAGATATTTTACAAAGATGGATTTAAAATGTGGGTATCATCAAATAAGGATTAGAGAAGGTGATGAATGGAAAATTGCTTTTAAAACAAATGAAGGATTGTATGAATGGATGGTAGTGCCATTTGGGTTATAAAATGCTCCTAGTACATTTATGAGGCTTATGAATGAAGTACTGAAAGAATTTATTGGTAAATTTGTAATAGTATATCTGGATGATATATTGGTTTACAAAAAATCTAAAGAGGAACATATGAGACATCTGAATTATGTCTTACAGAAGCTGCAACAAGAAATGTTACTACTAAATTTAAAGAAATGTTCATTCATGAAGGAAGATTTCGTATATTTTGGATTTTTTGTTTCTGCTGATGGATTAAAGATGGATCCAAAGAAGATAAAGACAATCATAGAGTGGCCTTCACCGAAAAGTGTTTTTGAGGTAAGAAGTTTCCATGGTCTTACTAGTTTTTATAGAAAATTCACAAGGAATTTTAGTAAGATCAATGCTTCTATTACTGACACTATCATGAAGGATAAACATACATTTAAATGGACTGTTGACGTAGAAAAGAACTTCCAGCCGTTGAAAAGAAAGATCATTGAAAAACCTATTTTAATTTTTTTGATTTTAGTAAACCTTTTCAAGTGAAATGTGATGCTAGTGGAGATGATATTGGTGTTGGTTTAAGTTAGGAGGATAGACCTGTAGCTTATTTCAGTGAAAAACTGAATGAAACGAAGAAGAAATATTCTTCTTATGATAAGGAATTTTATGTAGTTGTACAGTCATTGAAAAGGTGGAAACATTACTTGATGTCTAAAGTGTTTATGCTTTATTCAGATAATCGTGCATTGCAGTACATTATGCAACAACCAAGGCTTAGTCAGAAACATGCAAAATGGGTAGAATATCTTCAAAGTTTTAATTTTGTATTAAAACATATAAATGGACAATCAAACAAGGTAGCAGATGCCTTAAGTAGAAAATTTATTCTAGTTCAAGAAAGTCAAATTCCAGTGTTGGGTTTTTATTTTATTAAAGAATTTTATGAGAAATATTTAGATTTTAAAGAGGCATTTGAAGCTTGTAAAAATCCTGTTTTGTTAGACAAAAGTAAGTGGTTGGATTTTTTCTTGCGAGAAGGATTGTTGTTTAAAAGAATCAGATGTGCATACCAAATTTCTCTATGAAGGAAGATTTAATCAAGGAGAAACATAGTGGTGGACATGGAGGACATTTTGGAATAGACAATTCTTATGAACAATTGAATCGATTTTATTTCTGGCCGAAGATGAGATCTGAAGTGGAGAAGTATGTAAAAAATTGTAAAGTCGGTCAGTATGCAAAGGGAAGGAGCCAAAACATAGGTTTGTATCTTCCATTACCTATTCCCGATAGATCTTGGGATATGGTAAGTATGGATTTTGTTTTGGGTTTACCAAAAACTCAAAGAGGAAATGATTCAATTTATCTTGTGGTTGATAGATTTTCTAAAATGGAACATTTTATTCCTTGTTGTAAAACTAGTGATGCTACTCACATTGCTAATCTATTTTATAAGGAGATTGTAACGTTGCATGGGCTACCTAAGAGCATTCATTCAGATAGAGACACCATATTTGTTGGTAATTTATGGAGGACCGTGTGGAAGAAACTCGGTACTAAACTTAGTTTCAGTTCAGCTTATCATCCTGACACTGATGGATAGATTGAAGTTATAAACAGAAGCTTGGGTAATCTTTTGAGAAGTCTTGTAGGTGAACATCCAAAACAGTGGGATAAAATTTTGGCATAGGTTGAATATGCTTATAATGATTGTCCTAATAGGAGTGTAGGGCAGAGTCCATTTCGTATAGTTTATGGAATGCCCCCAAGAGGAGAGTTAGAATTAAGAGACTCGGGAAAAGATGAAATGAGAAGTGCTAAAGGAGAAGATTTTGCTTTAGAGATTCAAGCAATACATGAACAGGTAAAACAATAGTTATAGGATAACAACACAAAGTACAAGAGAATAGAAGATTTGAAGAAGAGAGAAGTGAATTTAAAGTTTGGAGATTTGGTTTTAGCACACCTAAGGAAGGAAAGATTTCCAAAAAGGGAGTATAATAAGTTAAAATTTAAGAAAATTGGACCATGCAGAGTCTTGAGGAAATTTTCTGCAAATTCATATGAAATTGAATTACCCCCTAACATTGGAATATCTCCAATTTTCAATGTTGCTAATTTGTACAAGTATGAAAATAGAACTGCAGATGATACAATAGAAGATAAATAAGAACAAGAGGTTGATTGGGTAAAATAGTTACCTACAATAAAGGCATTGCAGCTAGAAAAGATTTTAGATAAGAGATTGTTTAAAAAGACAAGAGGACAAGAGTATTTCCATTATTTGATCAAGTGGAAGGATCAACCAATTTCTGATGCTACCTGGATGAAAAATTCCATGCTACAGAAGTTGGGTAGTTCTGTAGACGAGCTCATGGATAGGAGCCCATGAAGAATTTTGTCCTCGGGAGTTTGATGCAAGAGCATGAGGCTTGAAGGCAAAATACTTCGAATTTTATTCCAAAACTACAAAAAACCGTTCACAAGCAAAGGCGTGGGATCCTTTAGCTATCACTTTACAAAGCTTCCTAGATAGGATTTGAGCTAGAATTCAAGGATTTGAATTATCTTGTAATTAATTCAAGTATCTAGGTTTAGTTGAGATTCTTGAAGAAAATCTCATGCAGATTATATATTATTTAGGATTAAGAAGATTCAATCCATTGATTTAGGATATGATTGTTGTATGAGCAGGTATTTATGTATGTTTTGAATTAGTTGAAGGGGATTTTTAATATATTTTGGCTGGATTTTAGCTGAGGAGGATTGGAATGTAAAATTTGGAATTTCTCTGTATCTCTGTGAATACTATGCACGAATGGTAAAATCACGGAGGTTTTATTTCCTTCAAAATATTTCTGAGTTTTATTGAGTTTTGTATAATCTTTTGTTGTCGTATGTAAATATTCACTCACTGTGTATTTAAATAATTTAGAGACAGACTAAACTTGGTAGAGGTGCTATGCTTGGCAAGGAAACCTGATAAATTCACGAGAAACCTAGGAAAAGATCTGAATCATTCGATCAGACAGATCCAACAAATCTAATGGTCACCGCGTGCCAACAAGTGCAAACATTAATCAAAATAGAAGAGAGGTCTTCGTAGGCAATTCAAAATGGGGTTTGTTAGGTTGGAGACATGGCCAATCACGATTGGCACAAGGAATTAAATGAAATAGTGGGTCCATTCCATGTGGTGACATAACATGGGATAATCGTAGAGTTCATATGAAAATATATACATAGTTATACTAATATAGATATTAAATCTATGTGCATGTGTGTGTGTGTGCATAAAGACAATTACTGAGAGGAGGGAAAGAGGCCCGATTATAAAGTATTTAGAATAATTAATATGTATGCATATATAACCAAGGAAATAAATATAAGGATACAAAAAACATAATGTATACTAATAGTTACAAAAAGAAATGGGTTAAAGGTGACAACTATCCCATTGGGAAGTTAAGGTAGGGTGGGTTGTTACACATACGTAAGAAAATAATTTGAAATTTTGGTTAGGAAGTAAAACCCTTGAAAATTATATTGGAAAACAAATATTAAATAGTGAGTAAATGTAGTTTTACCTGTAATAGCTCACAACCTAGTGCATTACCCTTTGTATGACCAGCAAGAAAGCGGAGGAATTTACATAGTGGGACATTAAAATAAAAATAATCCAAACTATGGTAAAATGAACCTAGGAGACTACCTCAACTCTCGACCAGAAAACCGTTCGTGCATCCCCAATAATGGCCACAGAGGGATATTAAAGAATAACTCCAAAACCATAATACATTCTTTAGAAGAAAGCGACGAGGCTAAAATATATACAATACTCAAGAATATATAGAAATGCAGAAATAAGAAGTCGTCCCACTGAATTATCATTGAGAAGCTTATGGCCACCCTCCTACAACAAAACTAGAGGAATTTGTTAGTTGAATGGCAGACATGCAACCATTGAAAACAGAAAAATGGTAGTAGGGTAGTTAACATAACCCCTTGCCAACTCATCTACACCGTCCATCCTGAGATGAAATCTAGAGTGTAGAAGGTGCCAACGTGTCCAAACTTTGCATGGATGGTAGCAACCTCCATTGATGGGACTAGATTGTCAACAGTTGGATTGAAAGATCCAGAATCCATGAAAACATTATAAAATTAATACACCCTTAGTTGAACATTCATGGGTTCTTTTAGAAACCAAAATATATATGAATAAATGACATGTGGAATGTGGAATATTGTATTAAAACAATGTAATGAGTCACGAATACAGATATATGTAGTGGTTGTGGCATGCATCAATTATTGATGCATGTAATCATATGTGCTATCACAATTATATATATATGAAAAAATTGGAATTTATAAAAACCAGGTGGTCGGGGTGATAAACAATCAAAATTTTAATCAAATATATAATACACTTAGCATATTCTAAGGGAAACAAAGTAAGAGATTCTTATCCTATAATATAGAAAAAACGGAAGGAGGAAGAAAAGAAAATTATTAAATGGAAATAGATGGAACCTTGTTAGAAGAAAATTATTTATATGTGTTGGAAATGAAGGAAAGAGTTTGAAAAATCAATAGTTAAAACTTAACACTAAGAAAACAATTTAGATCTTTTAGAAGGAAAAAATCCATTCATGCCACTCATTTACCTTTCAATAATTAGTTACTTTTTGATTTAAATGTGGATGTGACAAGTATTCCCAATCAAAAGTGTAAAGGAAAAAAATGTGTTAGATGCAGTGTATTACAAAAAATAATAGAATTTAATGAAAATAAAATTGTTAAATGTGAAGTGAAATATGGAGTAAATATTGGGCTTCTCCAAATATAAAATGAATCATGTGGGTTTTCAACAAACGATGTCGTGGTTCGAAATTTGAGATCTAAGAGATTAATTAAAATTCTTTTAAAGTCAAAAAATCAACGTTTAGACCCTAGATGGCATGTTAGCAAGGATTGGATAGTTCACACATTTTATGAGAATTATAAAATGAATCATGTGGGTTTTCAACAAATGATGTTGTGGTTCGAAATTTGAGATCTGAGAGATTAATTAAAATGCTTACAAAGTCAAAAAATCAATGTTTAGACCCTAGATGGCATGTTAGCAAGGATTGGATAGTTCACACATGTCATGAGAATTCAAACACACATGGATGATGTTACGTTTAATATGTAGATATATGTTAATTTAGGACTGTGATAGGTAAATGAGTTAGTGATATATGACTGGGAGTTCGAGAGTTTAGGCTACCAACATGGCATCCAAACATGAGAGTTGAGAGAAATGCTAAGAAAAAGGAGAACTAGATTGGTTGGATTTCAGATGCATTGAACCTCAAACTACTTCATGACCCATGGCTTATTGGTGTTGCAAATTTTGAAAATATAGATGGAAAATTGAGAAAGGACAGTCGTTCGATTAAAGAAAGGAGGGTTGCCAATTTGGTTTTCTTGTATTGATTATGGGCCATTGATATAGAAGAACTTTTTCTAGCCATGGATTGGACGGGTCACAAGTCTTTTGTGATTGTGAATATGGGAAGTCCAAAGTCGATATGGATGAGAAAAAGGTATGGAAAAAACATGTGTTTCTGGAAATTTGGATGTAGATGAAGTCTTAGGCTTCTAATGGAATTTTGGGAGTTTTCCACAAGTTTGTATAGCAAGTCACATATCAAACATACATATGAGAAAGAAAATTTTGGGGGCTTCTGTTATATTAGTAATAATATGAAAATGACCAAAAGACATTTTGTTAAGGCTTCTCTACTATGAGTTCTTTTTTTCTTCCATTCTACCTTGGAATACTTCTATTCATGGTCTATTTAAATCATAATTGTGAATAAAATGAATGCAATGAGAAATTTGGCATAAATAAAGTGATAATAAGCCTTTTATTGATGGAAATCATTCATTACTTTTGATGTGAAGGGTTGGTAGTCTTAGTCTAGGTATAAGGAATGCATAATTAGTTATCCTATCTTAACATAAAATTTCCTTTCGAGGCATAAAAAAGAGAATTAATTCTTATAGTCAAAGAGGATTAGAAATGCATCCAAATTCATTCAAACCACCTAGTTAAAAAGGCTCAAAAGACAACCCATCAATCTTACCCCAAAAGGTTAAAATGAAACATTAGAAATTAAAGACATAGTGAAGAACATCTGAAAATGTAGAGGAAAACGAACATGGGAAATGAAAAACCCCTTCATAAATAAAATACCAATAAATATTTAACCATTAACCCTATAAGTGGTAAAAAAAATAGTAGTTTCATAGTAGTAGTAGAAGATTAAGCATTAAAACTAAACAAATTGGTAGGGGGTTGTCAGGAAATTTAATTGCTTAAAATTTTTTCATTCAAATGTCAATATAGGGTTGTAATTTTAGAAACACCAACAGTGTATGTGCACTAGTATGTAAATTAATCTCAAGCTATTAAATAAATTTTACAATCTCATGATTCTAAGTCATGCACTCAAAAATACAAATGAATTAAAATGATATAAATTTTAATTTAGTCATTCAACCTATGTTTCTAAGAGAATTTTATGGGAAACAATCACAATCCTTTGTTTGTCATCAAGGACATCAAATGGTTCTATGATTACTAGAGAAGAACTTTCATTCTTCAACCTTCAATTGCTAACATATGTAGGGGGTTCTCATGGTTTGCAATTAAAAGATCAAATTTGATTAGGAAAAAAGTAAAATGTTATTGTTATGGGGGCCTCTTAAGTCGATGTAAGTCATCATACATAATAAGTAAATATTAGTGACAAAGGGTAAATATATGAGGTAAAGTGAAGGTTTGGTTGGAGTAACTCCAACCACATCTCTTATGCATAAATACACACTAAGGCTAATAAAAATTTGGTTGTAATTCCTTCCCGAAATTATGTTCTCATGGTGTAGTTTGTTCTTGGTTGCATGTGAAGGAATTGCCTACAATAGTGACATAGGTTTGTTGACTCATTAGGCTCATGTTTACAAGAGTACTTTATAGGCTCTGATCATAGTCCTTTGTTTGGTATCAAAGGCATCAAACAGTTCTATGGTTCCTTGAGAATCAATTTTTTATTCAATGCTCAACGCTTAACCTTGGCATAGGGAATTCACACTTTCTAATTTAAAAATAAAATTAAATTAGGAAGAAAGTAAACTACTATAAGGGTATATTAGATCACTAAACTTATGTTTTCAACAACGTTGTATAGATAGTGAATTTCTTAGTATAACGGAGTCAAATAATTTTATGGTTCCTCAATAAATGCTTTCATTCTTTAAATTTCAATGCCTCACTTCTCTCTCCCTCTCTATATATATAAATCGACACTTTACAATAAGATACATATGGAAGTTCACAAATTTAAAATTATGTTAATTAAAATATTCATGTACATAATAAAAATACAAATATATCTAAAAAGCTAGTTTAACCGAAAAATAAATAGAATGTCCCATGCAAACATAATAAATACCTTGCCTACTAATTTGAATGGCAAAGGAAACTACACTACAAGTAATTTTCTATATAATAAAACTCAAAACAACATCACTAATATTAAAATAATAATACAGAGACTCACATTATAGTTATGAAAAAGGTATGTATATAGTTGACCATGATCCATGTACACTTTGCCATCATATTATAGTACACAACAACATATAATCTTCATATTACACGGACTCACATTATAGTTAGGAAGAAGGTATGTATATAGTTGACCATGATCCATGTACACTTTGCCATCATATTATAGTACACAACAACATATAATCTTCATATTGAACCGATTGAAAAACTCAATACCATGACCATCCATTTCAAGGACAAACATGACCATCCATTTCAAGGACAAACATGACCATCCACCATTGGCTATTGGCTCTATGTTTCCTTTCTTTTACAAATGTACATATAGTTTATATAAGATAGGGGAGGGCACATTGGGCTATGACTAGCTCCATATACATAGACTCGTTAACTATTTACACACCAAAAATAAAGTCGTTGACAAATATGATCGGTTGACATGGGTAACCACTTGTTTGTCATGGGATATTTTCATGACATAGCATGCATGAAAATATCCACGCCAGTTGCCAAAACCTTGAAATTTCTCCACTTGTTCAAGTATGACTATTTGTATGCATGTACCACCTATGTTTGATTGGGATGTTGAATGTGAGTCAATGTTCTCCTTATCCAACAGCGTAGTGATTCAACCAACCCTAATCCATCTCGTGCCACTGAGCATTAAATTCGATGTGGTATATTTTCCCCTTGACGTGAACATATATGACAACAAATAATTTGAGTTATCACATTTATACTATGGTTATAGGATACGAATAATTTGGGTTATCACATCTATACTATGCTTATAGGATTCGATACTCGTTGTTAGAGAAATCATACTTTAGCTCAAATAATTTATTAAAAGTAATAGTAAAACATTAAAGTAAACGTCGTTATACCTCTCATTAGCATGTCATGACTAAAATACAAGTGATCGTGAGTATATGGAGATGATAATAAGGGGAGTATAAAAGGAAAAATTACCAAGGTTGACATGAATAAAGTTTTCAAAATAAAAGTTTAATAAAAGTTTTTTATTTTCTTACCTAATAAAAATGAAATACGCTTTTTTGGGCCACAACAATGCTATATTAGTAAGGAAAAGTTATCTGTAGATTTTTTTTTCTTACTTATTGTGGCCATAACAAAACTAAATGCATGCTATATCAGTATGGAAAATTATTTTTTGTGATATATGTAATATCACCAAGGAAAGTCATTTTTAGCAATACATGCTATATTATGATGAGAAATTATCTTTAACAATCTCTTCTATGTCATAAAATATAATTACCTTATGTGTTACATGTTGTATGCCACATAATATTTTATTTGTATGATACACAAAATTCCAAGATCTTCTCATAAAAATTCTCTTAGGTTACACTTCCAAATTAACTTATTACTAGCACCATCAAGTCACCATTTATTGTGGGACTTAAGGTTCCACTAAAGAGTTGAGTAACCAAAGAATTAAAGTACAACAACATTCTTATGTTATAGGTAAGGATCCATTCCTCACATGATTAAATCATATAAAAAGCACAATCCTTGTTTCTAATGCTATAGGAAATGCATCATTTTAATATTTACTTAAGCAATATTCTCCAATTTAATAATAAATTTTCTGGATAAAACAAGATGTTTACAAAAACATTCGATTGGACTTCTCTTACTAACTAATTTATAAGAATAAATATTAGTACACCTCTCAACATATTACAAGATCTCTTTTCTAGGGATGTATAAAATTTTACTTCCCAATACCATCGAAAGAAAATATTAGAAGTCTTCAACATTTCAAATAGAAAACACTAACTTTATGCATTGTCATAACAATTTAGTAAGATGTTTAAGTAAGGACTTAACTATTCTTGAAATATGAAAATTAAGAAATCAAGACACCAATTGAAGCCAAGAACTTTTCTACTAAATGTTAGGTTTTATTTCACTTGATCTTTCGACACTAAGCCACCCCCTAGATAAGCTAATGATACAACTAGGTTGATGAGGTATTTCAAGAAGAACTCGTGACAAATATTTAACTTATTCAAGGGAAAGTTTCTTAACCATATATGTGTATGTGATTATTTCTAAAGATATATCAACTATCTAGCACCCATAATATCTACACATACAACAAAAATTGATCTTGTCTCTTTGCTCGAAGGTCCCTCATATGTATTCTATCTCCAAATCTCTTGAGCACATCTATTTAGAAAATCATGTATGATATATTTAATATCCAATAAATATTTCATTATATTCCTAATTGACATTAATACAGATGGAGTAGCTATCTAACACCCATAATACTTGCACATAAAACATAGCTAAAGTTACACATTGGTATCTACTCCAATACAAAAATTTTAGGTTCTTGGCTATTAGAGTTGAGTCTCCTTCCTCAAGAATTTTTTTTCCTTCTCATTGAATGCTCTAACTTCTCCTATTTAAGTTCCTTCAATCAGTGCAAAAGAGTCATTTTCCATCAATTTTAATAAGCTTCCAAGCATAAGGGAGGCCAACTCTCATGGATTTTAGGGAACACATTTTGAAGGAAGTAAGAAATGGTGGCTAAGTTGAGGTTAAGATTTTCTCTACTCTCAATATTCCCAAGGTTTGATTATTAGAATTAGCTCCCAAAATGGAAAAATTAAAATAACAAGCTTAGTAGAAACATAATATATTGGGTTTCCTTAGAATGCTTTACATTTTCCCACTTATAGTACTTTAGCTTCTTTAGGTGCTCCTACCTTAGTTAGCCATAGGATGTTATTAAATCTACAAAAATAAAGTATTTACATGTATTCAAACTACTGTAGCCACCATAGAATTTGTTACTCATGGTGCTAATTAAAACATGATAATAAATCATCAATACTGAAAATAAAACATTAAAGAAATATATACTTAATTGTAAAATTTTCAGGTGAGCCAAAGCACACATTACACAATCCACTATACATTGTCTAACTATAGATTGTCTAGAATCAAATTACATGGCTTGAATAATAAAAGTCTAATTTATTCACTCCATTGAATAAGTTTCCATCTTGTTTAAACTCCCCATCTTTCTCCAAAATCTACTATTTCAATCAATCTCTCAATATTAGTCTATAACTTTAGATTCCACCACAACTTTCCATCTTCTTTTATTATTACATAAATCCCAATACACTAATTTTTTATACCAATAAAATTTCCATGAAAATAATAAACATCCTACTAACATAATAATTAATTGATAATTAAATATATATAATTTTTTTTTAACTCATGTGTATTATATAAAAATCTATATAATAACAAATAATAATTATATAATATATATTTAAATAATTTACAACTTAAAAAAAATCAAACTCCAAATCAATCTCCTTACCCTCTATTATCTTATCTTGTCAAATGGTATATTCATCCCACTCACAATACATACATAGCATCTTTCGTTCAAACCACCTAACTATCTAGCAAAATCCAACCACAAAAAGTTAAATATCCCAAGTTCTAAAATTAAATATATACTATCATGCGTTATAACTACCTAATAATATAACAAAATCCAATGGCACAACAAATTAAATATCCAGTTCTGAAAATTTTCCGAAGTTCTAAAAATTGATGAAAACCAATAAAAGGCATCGTTTCACAGTAGTGTTCCATCATACTTAGAACTTCCACCGAATACATCCCAAAAAATTTATAGCTTTCTTAGCTTGTCCCATCATGGACCTATCACCCTACCTAAATCAAGTTGAAGTGCTGCACTCTCTCTTCATCAATCTTCTAATCTTTACCCTTTGAATAAAGATTAAATAAGGGTTGACACTTCATTTTCAAGAATTTTCCAGGGGAATAATTTATGTAGTGTAATCATGACGTTGAAAGAGGTTTTTCATTTTGACCGGACTCTCACTAGCCATTGCTAAGCATTTCGAAAAATGTCAATATGACTTGCAGGAAAATTTAACGTGATAGATTTTTGTTAATAATTTATGTAGTGTAATCATGACGTTGAAAGAGGTTTTTCATTTTGACCGGACTCTCACTAGCCATTGCTAAGCATTTCGAAAAATGTCAATATGACTTCCAGGAAAATTTAACGTGATAGATTTTTGTTAAGTTGAGATATTTGAAGGTTATTAATAAAACTGTTTGAGATATTTCAAGGTTACTAATAAAAGATTATCATTTGACATTTTCAATGAAGTTTATAAATTATTTCAAAGTTCTAATTAAATTTAAAATATTTATGGTTTTTAAGATAAAAATTTGACTTATAATTTTAGTAGTTATTAAGAAAATTTGAAATTGCTTATCATTTTTTTTCGTTATTTATAAGTGATATTCAGAACAACTAATTTCTATGGTGATTAGTCAGATATAAAATTATTAATAAAAACATGTAAAAAAAATAAAAATAAAAAATCTCATAAAAAAATATTGGAAAAAAAAGTTACATGAAAGAATAAAAATATTGTGTGAATTCTTTTATTTTTAATATTTTTCTCTCTTTCTTTCTTAATATATGAGTAGAAGGAAATTGAAAATAAAAATATATCTATATTCAAATTTATCTGATCCATAGTAAATTAAACAACGTTTTTTGGCATAAATCACATGAGAGAATTTTTTGACGAACGAGTTTCGAACCAACAAATATGATTCAACATGAAGACCACATGATAAATAAAAATATCATAATTTTTTTAAAAATCCCCAAAAAATAAATAAAAACTTACACACAAAACAACCCAAACCACCAAACCACCTAAACTTGATTTGTCATTTTAAATATCCAACCAAACCTAAGTACAACCTTATGAGATATGTACTCAATGTATAGGGCTAATATGTTCCCAAATCATATTAAGTTAACTCTAATATAGGTTTTGTTCACACATGTCGACTCTAGCCTTTCGATGTAAATCATGAGTCGTGCATATCTTAAAATGCATTTCAATTATCCTCAAATATATCTATGGATATTCAATTACGTATCATTTATTATATATATATATATGAGTTTTGGTCTTGCTTAAAATAAAAATGGATTAAAAGTAAAATAAGTTAATTAAAAAATATGTAAATTATTTTATTTTTAATATAAAATTGATGATATTAAAAAAAATATTAATAAATATTAAAATATTTAATATGAGTTATCAATAAAATATTTTACAGTTTATATTATATAGTGTATTTTAGTCTCAACTATGTATATTTGTTTATATAGTATAAATATTAACAAAAAAAAATTAGTTAAAATATTTAGATTAATTTTACTATTTTACATTCTAGTTCAACTTTAAATATATGTCTTAGTTAATTTTGTCTAAAATCCAGTAAAGATTTGTTGGAATTGCATATTTAAGTTGTATTCTACACATTCCAAATTCCTAAGAGAATTCTTTAGAGGCATTATATCAATTTATACATTCAAAAATATAATTGAAATAATGAAAAATTACATGGTGTGTATATATAAACCACAACATCGATTAAATCTCTTTAAGCCCATTTTTTTTCAACACTTCCAATTTAAAAATCAAGTAAAATTTCATATTAAAAATTTTGATCACTCTCCATACTTAATAGATCTATAATTAATATAAATATATTAATATAATAAAATTAAACTTATAATCATTAATATATAAAATATTATGCATTATAATTCCAAACTAAAAACCTATATCTTATAGAAGTGAAAGGCATAACCATTAAACAATTATACAATTGAACACTATATTTTGCTCATTAAAGGATGAGAAATAAGTATGGAGAATGAAGTGGGTGCAATTTCTATTTTTATAATTTATATATTTGTGTTTTGAGTGTTAAAAGTTTAAGGTATAGATTTAGTACCAGGTAAAATTGTATAGTACAATAAATCTAAACCATTGTGTGATTATGTGATAGGGTCGAAGCTCATATTCATAACTTCTCACCATTTACACTACACAAGCATTCCAATTCCAAAACTAAAAACCTTTTCCTATATCCTATAGAATAGATTGGAAGGCATAACCGTTAAACAATTATACATTTGAACATCATGAATTGGAACAATATGAACAATAAGAGATACTATATTTTCCTCATTAAAGGATGAGAAGTATGGATAATGATGTCGATGCAACCTCTATTTTTATAATTTTTATATTTGTGTTCTAAGTTTTAAAAATTTAAGGTATAGGTTTAGTACCATGTAAAAACTTATAGTATAATAAATCTAAACCATTGTGTGATAGGGCTCAAGCTCATGTTCATAAATTCCCACCATTTACACTACACAAAAATTATAATAGCATGCATTATATAATGTAATGTTGTTGTTAGTTAACAATATAGGTAAATATATTTTCTAACTTTATGTGTAACAAGTGTTGTATAGCAGTATAGTTTATGCTACCAAAATTTGCAAAAACATTTATTTTAATTTATTTCAGTATTTATGTATGAAATTTGATGCACAAGAATGAGGCTTGAAAACAAAAGACTTCGATATTTATTCCAAAAACACAAAAAGATAATACAAGCAAAGGAGTGGGATCCTTCAGCTATCACTTTACACAGCTTTCTAGATAGGATTTGAGCTAGAATTCTGTTAGGCCCCTATACTACTAGTGTAACCCCTTATTGTTATTAGTACAACCCCCTTATTATATTGTTGTACACATGTAGTCCGCATATTGTTATTATTGTTCCCCATAGAAGCCCACTATTGTTATTATTGTGCCCTTACATTATTATTGTTATGTTGGATCTGATTATATTATTACCCCTTAAACTCCTATATATAGAAACGTGGTCTTGTCCTTTGTATCATCCAAGAATTGTTCATTTGTGTGATGTAAAGGAGGTTGCCCCATCGAAAAGGCTGAATTCTAGGGTGTTTATCTCTCTTTTCTATCTTTTTGTGAGCAGCTTTCATAACATTTGGTATCAGAGCTTTGAATTCTAGGGTTTCGCTACTCCAAACAGGTCATCGTGGAATTTTTGCTATAACATTTTTTCTGCGACGTTTCTGACACTAAAAAAAACCCATTCGGGTTGAAATCGTTCTAAATCTCGGGTTCGAATTTTAGATCTTTCCGTGCTATATTTGCGGAGATATGATTTGAGGAAGTTGGCCTTTTTGCAGGCTCTCGAATTACATTTCAAACAGGTGACCTAGGGAAAATAGTCATAACTTTTGTTTTGAGCATCATATTGAAATTTCATAAGTTACGGAAAGAGGACAGGCTGTAATTTCCTGTGTATAGTTTTTAGATCCCAAGGTCAAAGCAGTGACACGTGTCACTTCATACAAGTTCGTTCTTATGAAAAGGTATATAATCAGGTCATCTTGGGAGATTGTGCATAAATCTTTCTTGGAGAATCTAAATTTTATCAGACTGGTGGCACTGGAAAGAGGATGTAGAGGGCTATTGCAGGTTGCAATTTCAGAACTTAAAGATCTGAAAGTACAGAGCTACAGTTGTTTCAAGATCGAGCTCCTAAAATCAAGAAAAAGCGAGATGGGGAAGTTTGATGGAAAGGATCCAGTAAATTGGATACTACAGATGGAGAAATATTTTGATGTACATGGTGTACCACTATTACAAAAGGTATGTATTACATCTTCATATTTAGAACAAGATCAATTTTTATGGTATAACGGGCTTTGTTCTCCTAAAAAACTTGTTACGTGGTCAATTTTCACAGAGGAAATTATAGCACATTATAAGAATACACAGAGAAACACCTTCTTGAGAGCAACACCACAACGATTTGAAGAAAAAAGTGAAAAAGGGCTTTGTTACAAAGTGGAAAGAAAAATTATGACAGCAAGTAATTCTACCCCTCACAACTATGAAGATGAAAGTGTTGTTTCGCCTAGCCTTCCACAACCTACAAGGGTTACACCACAACAATTGGAAGAAAAAAGAGGAAAAGGGCTTTGTTACAATTGTGATAGAAAATCCACTAAAAGTCTTAAGTGTGCTGAGAAGAAATTATTTTACATAGAGTATGAAGAGGAGGAAGAAAAGGATCAAGAAAAATCAAAAGAAGAGGATATACACCAGGACCTAACCGCAAAGAAAGAAGAAATGAATCCGACCATATCTTGTATAGCATTAACAAGAATTACCACTCCTCAAACTCTCAAGGTAGAAGGACATATCAAGAAGAAAAAGGTTCAAGAAGTGAAATATCACATCAAGAAAGAAGAAATGAATCTAACCATATCTTGCAATGCATGGGCCGGAATTACCACTCCTCAAACTATCAAGATAGAAGGACATATCAAGAAGAAAAATGTTGAAGAAGTGAAATATCACATCGAGCATCAAGAAATGAATCCGACCATATATTGTAAAGGATTGGAAGAAATTACCACTCCTCAAACTCTAAAGATCGAAGGACATATCAAGAAGAAAAAGGTTCAAGCAATGAAAGATCACATCGAGCATCAACAACAAGTTCTCCAACTTTTAAAGGATAATTCCACTTTGGTGCAGAATCGAAGGAAACAATAGGTAGATAAACATCGCAGTGAAAAATGTTTTGATGTTGGTGATTGGGTATTTTTACGGCTACATCTCGAGTAAGCTATTTATGAGAAGGAAATGTTGTCAATACTACATGCACTTAAGAAATGGCGACCTTACCCAATGGGAAGACACTTCAAGGTAAAAATGGATCATGATAGCCTTAAATACTTTTTAGAACAAATAATATCTTTACAAGAACAGAAAAAATGGGTCAAAAATATGCTGGGCTATGACTTTGACATCATCTACAGAAAAGGAAGAAATTTTTTGTTGCAGATGCACTCTCAAGAAAGGATGAGGATGTGGAAGCATTGTTTTGTGCTATTTCTATTATCCAACCAGATTGGATAAATGAAGCAAGGGATGAATGGAAGAAGGACAAAGAAGTGTGGCCAGTCATTCAAAAGTTGCAGAATATCCCAATTCAAACAATATTGCCAAAGCTTGAGGATGAAGGAAAAACCGTATTGGAACTTGGAGCAGTCACAGATGTGAGAACCCAACAGCTACGAAATTGATCAATTTCAGAGTATCTCATAAAGTGGAAGAACTTACCCACTGAAGATTCCACGGGGGATGACAAGAATTTTATACAAAAGCATCAAGAACTACTCAAGTGTTGAGGACAACACTTTTTGAAGGAGAGGGGCATGTTAGGCCCCTATAGTACTAGTGTAACCCCTTATTGTTATTAGTACAACCCCCTTATTATATTTTTGTACCCATGTAGTCCCCATATTGTTATTATTGTGCCCCATAGAAGCCCACTATTGTTATTATTGTGCCCTTACATTATTATTGTTATGTCGACTCCGATTATATTATGACCCCCTAGACTCCTATATATAGAAAGGAGGTCTTATCATTTGTATCATCCAAGAATTTTTCATTCATGTGATGTAAAGGAGGTTGCCCCCTTGAAGAGGCTGAATTCTAAGGTGTTTATCTCTCCTTTCTATCTTTTTGTGAGCCGGTTTCATAACAAATTCAGGGATTTGAATTATCTTGTAATTAATTCAAGTATTTAGGTTTAGTTGAGATTCTTGAGGAGAATATCATGCAGATTAGATATTATTTAGGATTGAGCAGATTCGATCCATTGATTTAGTATCTGATTGTTGTATGAATAGGTATTTATGTAAGTTTTGAATTAGTAGAAGGGGATTTTTGATAGATTTACACTGGATTTTGGCTGAGGAGGATTAGAATGTAAAATTTGAAATTTCTTTGTATCTCTAGAATGTAAAAGTGCTAAGTCTGGTGAGGAAACTTGATAAATTCGCAAGAAACCAAGGAAAATATCTGAATTGTCCGATCGGATAGGTCCAACAGATCTAATTGTCGTCGCGTTCCAACAAGTGCAAACATTAATCAGAATAGAGGAGTGGTCTTCATAGGCATAAGTAGTATTTCGTGTGGTCTCAAAGCACTGAGTGGTATTTTTAAAATTCATACGATTATCGTTAATGGTTGACACGTAGCATGGGAAAACCACTTTTCTCACGTGCTCTCGGCTTGTTATGCATCGTGCAAGAATCCACGTGAGATTATGCGATATTTGTTGGATCAAGCGAGATTAATCGACGGTGGGGATCGGCCAAGCTACTTGGCGATCGGGTGATGCGACAACCATCGGATTAAGGAATGAGATTGATGGCAGAGATGTGATGTGCTAAAGGTTTGTGGAGTGATAGACGCAATGAGGTTGTTAATTGGGGTATTAATTCCTTTTGGTTCCCTGGAAAAATTAAAGTTTTTCCATATATCAGGTAAATTAAACAGTTTTGCTATTTTAGCATAATAGCTAAATTTGGAGGTTGATGACTGATACTCCAAAGTAAACCTAAGAAGAAGTTCCACCTGAACTAGAAGAAATCGTTTCTAGTTTTGAACGATTATCATTAACACTTGCAACCAGCCCACCAATAGTGGTATCAGAGCAGCGTATTGACACTGAACATGATCTCAACGATCAGAAAAGGAAATCCAACATGGCTTTCAGAGTTGGAGAAAGACGTGGTGGTGGTCGAAGAAGAGGAAGACCAATTGAAAGTGCTGAAGTGTTGGAAGCTATGCAACATATGCAACCTAGATTATAAGTAGTGGAAATGGGAAATCAACGAGATGCAGGTGCTGTAGATGTCAGTGAGCCTAAAGTTGAAGCTGCAAAAGAAAAGGAGCCTGCAGAAGTTACTCGTGAAATGAGATTCTTTAAATCAATGTTGGGATCCACATCTAAACTCAGACATGAGGGTTCAGTTTATACAGGAGGTTTAAACCCTAAGGAGTTGATAGATTGGATTAATGACAAGGATAAATTCTTTGATTATGAAGAAATGGAAGAAGGAAGGAGGGTGAAATTTGTTGTCACAAAATTGAAAGGACATGCAACACTTTCGTGGGATGGAGTGTAGGCAAAAAGAAGGAGACTTGGTAAGTAGCCAATTAAAAAGTGGAACATGATGGTGGCCAAGTTGAGAGGTAAGTTTTCTCCAAGTGATTATCAACAATCATTATTTAGATATATGAATAATCTTAGACAAAGGTCTTTGAGAGTGAAATAATACACAAAGTAATTTTGCAAAGTGAGCATAAGAGCAGGACAAATTCAAGATATAGGCAAGAAGGTTGCAAGATATATAAATGGTCTCAGAATGGAGATCCAAGATGAGATAAGTGTGATGTCTCCTAAAATAGTAGAAGAGGCTTATCAAATGGTAATGACTATTAAATAAAAACTCATGAGGAAGAAATCTGCTAGAAGTAGAGGTACTTTCCAAAGAAAATGATATCAAGGCAGTAGAGGAAGATCTACAACACCTAGAGATGGAGCTAGTAGTAGCTCGAGTCAGCATACACACACAGAAGGTGATGCAAGTGGCAGAAGGAGTTTTTCCCAATGAAGAGGAGGCAAAGGAAGAGGAAGAGAAATAAGATGTTACAGATGCAACAAGCTCGGACACAGAGCCTATGAGTGCCTAGAAAACGCAGGGAAAAATCAAAGAAATGTGATTGTTGCCCAGACTGAAGAGGAAGTAGAAAAGGTGCTAGAAGAAGAAAATGTACCATAGAAAGGGGAATCTTTGATAGTTATCAAAGTTTTGTTAAAGCCAACAAAGGAAGTTGTTGAACTAACATAGAGAAAGAATTTGTTTAGGGTTGTGTGCAAGGTTCAAGGAAAATTATGTCAAATGGTAATTGATAGTGGCAGCATCGATAATTGTTTCTCTACATAAGTGGTGGAAAGTTTAAAATTAAATAAAAAGAAACATCAAACACCTTACAAGGTGGCATGGTTTCAAAAAGGACATTAGTTGTTAGTGAATGAATAGTGTGAAGTGGAGTTGCAGTTGGGTAGATACAAAGACAAAATTTTGTGTGATGTGATGCCTATGGATGTGTGTCACATATTATTGGGAAGAACTTGGCAGTATGACAGAGAAGCTATGCACGATGGGAAAAAGAACACATACAAATTTAGTAAAGGTGGTGTTAATCATACATTGTTGCCTATGGAAGAAGAGGATGCATGAAGAAAATCCGATCCAAAGACTCTATTGTTGAGTGGAAAAGAATACTTGCAGCAGATTGAAGAGAATGAGGTAAATTTTGCATTGATTTACAAACCCAAGGTAATAATTACTTCCACTAAAATTTTTGATTTACTAATTGAAATTCCAGAGATGCTGGAAAATTATTGTGATATCATTGTAGATGATTTTCCTAATGAGTTACCACCCATTAGAAAAAAGAGTCATCATATAGATTTGATTCCAGGGGCTAATCTGCCAAATAAAGCAGCTTATAGGATGACTCCCACAGAAAATGAAGAAATCAGAAAACAGGTTCATGAATTGTTAGATAAAGGACCGATTAGAGATAGTTTGAGTCCTTGTGTAGTGCCAACATTGTTGAGTCGAAAGAAAGATGGAGGCTGGAGAATGTGCATTGATTTAAGAGCAATCAACAAAATAACAATCAGGTATAGATTTCACTTACCTAGAATTAAAGATTTGATGGATTGTTTAAGTGGAGCAAGATATTTTACAAAGATGGATTTAAAAGGTGGGTATCATCAAATAAGGATTAGAGAAGGTGATGAATGGAAAATTGCTTTTAAAACAAATGAAGGACTGTATGAATGGATGGTAATGCATTTTTCGTTATAAAATGCTCCTAGTACATTTATGAGGCTTATGAATGAAGTACTGAAAGAATTTATTGGTAAATTTGTAATAGTATATCTGGATGATATATTAGTTTACAGCAGATCTAAAGAGGAACATATGAGACATTTGAATTATGTCTTACTAGTTTTTATAGAAAATTCATAACCAATTTTAGTAAGATCAATGCTTCTATTACTGACATTGTAATGAAGGATAAATAGACATTTAAACAGATTGTTGACGTAGAAAAGAACTTCCAGCTGTTGAAAATAAAGATCATTGAAAAACCTATTTTAATTTTGCCTGATTTTAATAAACCTTTTCAAGTGAAATGTGATGCTAGTGGAGAAGATATTGGTGTTGTTTTAAGTCAGGACGACAGACCTGTAGCTTATTTCTGTGAAAAACTGAATGAAACGAAGAATAAATATTCTTCTTATGATAAGGAATTTTATGTAGTTGTACAGTCATTGAAAAGGTGGAGACATTACTTGATGTCTAAAGTGTTTATGCTTTATTCAGACAATCATGCATTGTAGTAGATTATACAACAACCAAAACTTAGTCAGAAACATGCAAAATGGGTAGAATATCTTCAAATTTTTAATTTTGTATTAAAACATATAAATGGACAATCAAACAAGGTGGCAGATGCCTTAAGTAGAAAAATCATTCTAGCTTAGGAAAGTCAAATTCAAGTGTTGGGTTTTGATTTTATTAAATAATTTTATGAGAAAGATTTAAATTTTAAAGAGGCATTTGAAGATTTGTAAAAATCTTGTTTTGTTAGACAAAAGTAAGTGGTTGTATTTTTTCTTGCAAGAAGGATTGTTGTTTAAAAGAAATCAGATGTGCATACCAAATTTCTCTATGAAGGAAAATTTAATCAAGGAGAAACATAGTGGTGGACTTGGAGGACATTTTGGAATAGACAAGACTTATGAACAATTGAATTGATTTTATTTCTGGCCGAAGATGAGATCTGAAGTGGAGAAGCATGTATGAAATTGTAAAGTCTGTCAATACGCAAAGGGAAGGAGGCAAAACATAGGTTTGTATGTTCCATTACCTATTCCAGATAGATCTTCGGATATGGTAATTATGGATTTTGTTTTGGGTTTACCAAAAACTCAAAGAGGAAATGATTCAATTTATGTTGTGGTTGACAAATTTTCTAGAATGGAACATTTTATTCCTTGTTATAAAACTAGTGATGCTACTCACGTTGCTAATCTATTTTTTAAGGAGATTGTAAGGTTGCATGGGCTACCTAAGAGAATTCTTTCAGACAAAGACACCATATTTGTTGGTAATTTCTGGAGGACCTTGTGGAAGAAACTTGGTACTAAACTTAGTTTCAGTTCAGCTTATCATCCTCACACTGATGGATAGACTAAGGTTGTAGATGAAGCTTGGGTAATCTTTTGAGAAGTCTTACAAGTGAACATCCAAAGCAGTGGGAGAAAATTTTGGAACAGGCTAAATATCCTTATAATGATTCCCCTAACAGGACTGTAGGGCAGAGTCCATTCCATATAGTTTATGGAATGCCCCCAAGAGGAGTGTTTGAATTAAGAGACTTGGGAAAAGATGAAATGAGAAGTCCTAAATGAGAAGATTTTTCTTCAGAGGTTCAAGCAATACTTGAACAGGTAAAACAACAGTTACAGGATAACAACATAAAGTACAAGAGCAGAGAATATTTGAAGAAGCGAGAAGTTAATTTTGAGTTTGGAGATTTGGTTTTAGCACACCTAAGGAAAGAAAGATTTCCAAAAAGGGAGTATAACAAGTTAAAATTTAAGAAGATTGGACCATGCAAATTCTTGAGGAAATTTTCTGCAAATGCATATGAAATTCAATTACCCCCTGACATTGGAATATCTCCAATTTTCAATGATGCTAATTTGTACAGGTATGAAAATAGAAGTGCAGGTGATACAACAGAAGATAAAGAAGAAGAAGAGGTTGATTGGGTAAAACTATTACCTGCAATAAAGGCATTGTAGCTAGAAAAGGTTTTAGATAAGAGATTGTTTAAAAAGACAAGTGGACAAAACTATTTCCATTATTTGATCAAGTGGAAGGATCAACCAATTTTTGATGCTACTTGGATGACAAATTCCATGCTACAGAAGTTGGGCAGTTCTGTAGAAGAGCTCATGGATAGGAGCCCATGAAGAATTTTGTCCTCAGGAGTTTGATGCAGGAGCATGAGGCTTGAAGAGAAAATACTTCTAACTTTATTCCAAAAATACAAAAAAATCTTAAAAGCAAAGGCGTGGGATCCTTTAGCTGTCACTTTACAAAGCTTCCTAGATAGGATTTGAGCTAGAATTCAAGGATTTGAATTATCTTGTAAATAATTCAAGTATCTAGGTTTAGTTGAGATTCTTGAAGAAAATATCATGCAGATTATATATGATTTAGGATTAGGAAGATTCAATCCATTGATTTAGGATATGATTGTTGTATGAACATTTATTTATGTAAGTTTTGAATTAGTAGAAGGGGATTTTTGATAGATTTTGGCTGGATTTTCGCTGAGGAGGATTGGAATGTAGAATTTGAAATTTCTCTATATCTCTGTGAATATTATGCACAAATGGTCAAATCGTGGAGGTTTTATTTCCTTCGAAATATTTCTACGTTTTGTATAATCTTTTGTTGTCGTATCTAAATATTCACTCACTGTGTATTTAAATAATTTAGAGACAGACTAAACTTGGCAGAGGTGCTAAGTCTAGCAAGGAAACCTGATAAATTCTCAAGAAACCTAGGAAAAGATCTGAATCCTCCAATCAGACAAATCCAACAAATCTAATGGTCATCGCGTGCCAACAAGAGCAAACATTAATCAGAATAGAAGATAGGTCTTCATAGGCAATTCACAATGGGGTTTGTTAGGTTGGAGACATGGCCAATCACGATTGGCACAAGGAATTAAATGAAATAGTGGGTCCATTCCATGTGGAGGAATAACATGGGATAATCCTAGAGTTCATATAAAAATATATCCATAGTTATACTAATATAGATATTATATCTGTGTGTATGTGTGTGTGTGTGCATAAAGAGCATTACCAAGAGAAGGGAAAGAGGCCAGATTATAAAGTATTTAGAATAATTAATATGTATACATATATAACCAAGGAAATAAATATAAGGATACAAAAAAACATAATGTATACTAATAGTTACAAGAAGAAATGGCTGAAAGGTGAGAACCATCCCATTGGGAAGTTAAGGCAAGGTGGGTTGTTACACATACCTAAGCAAATAATTTGCAATTTTGGTTAGGAAGTAAAACCCTTGAAAACTATATTGATAAACAAATATTAAATACAAAGTAAATGTAGTTTTACCGGTAATAGCTCACGACCTAGTGTATTACCCTTTGTATGATCAACAAGAAAGTGGAGGAATTTAGATAGCAGAACATTAAAAATAAAAATAATCCAAACTATGGTAAAATGAACCTAGGAGATTACCTCAACTCTTGATCAGAAAACCCTTCGTGCATCCCCAATAATGGCCACAGAGGGATATTGAAGAGTAAATCCAAAACCATAATACATTCCTCAGAAGAAAGCCAAGAGGCTAAAATATAATGGCATTGACAAAACAAAAATAGAAATATATACAATACTCAGGAATATATAGAAATGCTGAAATAAGAAGTCGTACCATTGAATTATCACTGAGAAGCTTATGACCACCCTCCTACAAAAAAACTAGAGGAATTTGTTAGTTGAATGGCAGACATGCAACCATTGAAAAAGAAAATGATACTAGGGTAGTTACTGTAACCCCTTGCCAACTCATCTACACCGTCCATCCTGAGATGAAATCTAGAGTGTAGAAGGTGCCAACGTGTCAAAACATTGCATGGATGGTAGCAACCTCCATTGATGGGACTAGATTGTCAACAGTTGGATTGAAAGATCTACAATCCATGAAAACATTATAACATTAATGCACCCTTAGTTGAACATTCATGGGTTCTTTTAGAAACCAAAATATATATGAATAAATGACATGTGGAATGTGGAATAATGTATTAAAACAAAGTAATGAGTCATGAATACAAATATATGTAGTGGTTGTGGCATGTATCAATTATTGATGCATGTAATCATATGTGCTATCACAATTATATATATATATATATATATATATATATATATATATATATATATATATATATATATATATATATATATATATATATAAAAAATTGGAATTTATAAAAACCAAGTGGTCGGGGTGACAAACAATCAAAATTTTAATCAAATATATAATACACTTAGCATATTGAAAGGGAAACAAAGTAAGATATTCTTATCCTATAATGTAGAAAAAAGGGAAAGAGGAAAAAAATAAAATTATTAAATGGAAATAGATGGAACCTTGTTACAAGAAAAATATTTATATGTCTTGGAAATAAAGGAAAGAGTTTGAAAAATCAATAGTTAAAACTTAACACTAAGAAAGCAATTTAGATCTTTTAGAAGGAAAAAAATCCATTCATGCCACTCATTTACCTTTCAGTAATTAGTTGCTTTTTCATTTAAATGTGGATGTGACAATCATTCCCAATCAAAAGTGTAAAGGAAAAAAATGTGTTAGATGCAGTGTATTACAAAAAATAATAGAAGTTAATGAAAATAAAAATAAAAATAAAAATGTTAAATTTGAAGTGAAATATGGAGTAAATATTGGGCTTCTCCAAATATAAAATGAATCATGTGGGTTTTCAACAAATGATGTCGTGGTTCGAAATTTGAGATCTAAGAGATTAATTAAAATGCTTGAAATGTCAAAAAATCAATGTTTAGACCCTAGATGGCATGTTAGCAAGGATTGGATAGTTCAAACATTTTATGAGAATTATAAAATGAATCATGTGGGTTTTCAACAAATGATGTCGTGGTTCGGAATTTGAGATTTAAGAGATTAATTAAAATGCTTACAAAGTCAAAAAATCAATGTTTAGACCCTAGATGGCATGTTAGCAAGGATTGGATAGTTCACACATGTTATGAGAATTCGAGCACACATGGATGGTGTTACGTTTAAGATGCAAAGATACATTAATGTAGGACCATGATAGGTAAATGAGTTAGTGTATATGACTAGGAGTTGGAGAGTTTAGGCTACCAACATGGCATCCAAACATCAGAGTTGAGAGAAATTCTAAGAAGAAGGAGAACTAGATGGGTTGGAATTTAGATGCATTGAACCTCAAACTAGTTCATGAACCATGGCTTATTAGTGTTGCAAATTTTGAAAATATAGATGGAAAAATGAGAAAGGACAATCGTTCGATTAAAGAAAGGAGGGTTGCCAATCTGGTTTGATTGGATTGATTATGGGCCATTGATATAGAAGAACTCTTTCTAGCCATGGATTGGACGGGTCACAAGTCTTTTGTGATTGTCAATATGAGAAGTCCAAACTCGAGATGGATGAGAAAAAGGTATGGTTAAAACATGTGTTTGTGGGAAGTTGGATGCAGATGAAGTCTTAGGCTTCTAATGGAATTTTGGGAGTTTTCCACAAGTTTGTATAGCAAGTCACATATCAAACATACATATGAGAAAGAAAATTTTGGGGGCTTCTGCTATACTATTAATAATATGAGAATGACCAAAAGACATTTTGTTAATGCTTCTCTACTATGCATTTTTTTTCTTCCACTCTACCTTGGTATACTTCTATTCATGGTCTATTTAAATCATAATTGTGAATAAAATGAATGCAACGAGAAATTTGGCATAAATAAAGTGATAATAAGCCTTTTATTGATGGAAACCATTCATTACTTTTGATGTGATGAGTTGGTAGTCTTAGTCTAGGTATAAGGAATGCATAATCAGTTATCCTATCTTAACATAAAATTTCCTTTCGAGGCATAAAATAGAGAATTAATCCTTATAGTCAAAGAGGATTATAAATGCATCCAAATTCATTCAAACCACCTAGTTAAAAAGGCTCAAAAGACAACCCATCAATCTTACCCCAAAAGGTTAAAATGAAACATTAGAAATTAAAGACATAGTGAAGAACATCTGAAAATGTAGAGGAAAACAGACATGGGAAATGAAAAACCCCTTCATAAATAAAATACCAATACATATTCAACCATTAACCCCGTAAGTAGTGAAAAAAATAGTAGTTTCATAGTAGTAATAGAAGATTAAGCATTAAAAATAAAGAAATTGGAAGGGGGTTGTCAAGAAATTTAATTTCTTAAAATTTTTGCATTCAAATGTCAATATAGGGTTGTAATTTTAGAAACACCAACATTGTATGTGCACAAGTACGTAAATTAATCTCAAGCTATTAAATAAATTTTACAATCTCATGCTTCTAAGTCATACACTCAAAATGCAAAGGAATTAAAATGAAAATTAAAATGATATAAATTTTAATTTAGTCATTCAACCTATGTTTCTAAGAGAATTTTATGGGAAACAATCACAATCCTTTGTTTGTCATCAAGGACATGAATGGTTCTATGATTACTAGAGAATCACTTTCATTCTTCAACCTTCAATTGCTAACATCTATAGGGGGTTCTCGCGGTTTGCAATCGAAAGATAAAATTCAATTAGGAAAAAAGTAAAATGTTATTGTTCTAGGGGCCTCTTAAGTCGATATAAGTCATCATACATAATAAGTAAATATTAGTAACAAAGGGTAAATATATGAGGTAAAGTGAATGTTTGGTTGGTGTAACTCCAACCACATCTCTTATGCATAAATACACAATAAGACTAATAGAAATTTGGTTGGAATTCCTTCCCAAAATTATGTTCTCATGGTGTAGATTGTTCTTGGTTGCATGTGAAGGCATTGGCTTCAATAGTGACATATGTTTGTTGACTCATTAGGCTCATGTTTACAAGAGTACTTTATAGGCTCCGATCATAGTCTTTGTTTGGTATAAAAGGCATCAAACAGTTCTATGCTTCCTTGAGAATCAATTTCTTATTCAATGCTCAGCACCTAACCTTGGCATCGGGAATTCACACTTTCTAATTTAAAAATAAAATTCAATTAGGAAGAAAGTAAACTGGTATAAGGGTATATTAGATCACTAAACTTATGTTTTCAACAACATTGTATAGATAGTGAATTTTTTAGTATAACGGAGTCAAATAATTTTATGATTCATCAATAAATACTTTCATTCTTTAAATTACAATGCCTCACTTCTCTCTCTCTCTCTATATATAAATATATAAAGAAAAATCAACACTTTACAATAAGATACATATAAAAGTTCACAAATTTAAAATTATATTAAATTAAAATATTAATCTACATAATAAAAATACAAATATATGTATAGAGCTAGTTTAACCTAGAAGTAAATGAATGTCCAATGCAAACATAATAAAGACCTTCCCTACTAATTTGAATGGCAAAGGAAACTACACTACAAGTAATTTTCTATATAATAAAACTCAAAACCACATCATTAATATTAAAATAATAATACACTCAAAACAACATCATTAATATTAAAATAATAATACAGAGACTCACAATAAAAATACAAATATATGTATATAGCTAGTTTAACCGAAAAGTAAATGAGTGTCCAATGCAAACATAATAAAGACCTTGCCTACTAATTTGAATGGAAAAAGAAACTACACTACAAGTAATTTTCTATATAATAAGACTCAAAACAACATCATTATTATCAAAATAATAATACACAAACTCACATTATAGTTATGAAGAAGGTATGTATACAGTTAACAATGATCCATATACACTTTTCCATCATATTATAGTACACACCAACATATAATCTTCATGTTGAACCGATTGAAAAACTCAATACACAGACTGACTATTTCAAGGATAAACATGACCATCCATTTCAAGGACAAACATGCCCATCCACCATTGGCTATTGGCTCTACATTCCCTTTCTTTTAAAAATGTATGCAACATAATATTTTATTTGTATGATACACAAAAATTCCAAGATTTTCTCATAAAAATTCTCTTAGGTTACACTTCCAAATTAACTTATTCCTAGCACCATCAAGTCACCATTTATTTTGTGACTTAAGGTTCCACTAAAGAGTTGAGTAACCAAAGAATTAAAGTACAACAACATTCTTATGTTATAGGTAAAGATCCATTCCTCACATGACTAAATCGTATAAAAATCATAGTCATTGTTTTTAACGCTATAGGAAATGCATCATCTTAATATTTACTTAAGCAATATTCTCCAATTTAATGATAAATTTTCTCGATAAAACAAGATGTTTACAAAAACATTGGATTGGACTTTTCTTAATAACTAATTTATAAGAATGAAGATTAGTACACCTCTCAACAGATTACAAGATCTCTTTTCTAGGCATGTATAAAATTTTACTTCCCAATACCATCGAAAGAAAATGTTGGAATTCTTCAACATTTCAAATAGAAAAAACTAACATTATGCATTGTCATAACAATTTAGTAAGGTGTGTAAGTAAGGACTTAACTATTCCTGAAATATGCAAATTAAGAAATCAAGACACCAATTGAGGCCAAGAACTTTTCTACTAAATGTTAGGCTTTATTTTAGTTGATCTTTCAACACTAAGCCACCCACTAGATAAGATAATGATACAACTAGGTTGAAGAGGTATTTCAAGAAGAAATCGTGACAAAGGAGAGAGTTTCTTAACCATATATGTGTATGTGATTATTTCTAAAGATATATCAACTATCTAGTGCCCATAATATCTACACATAAAACAAAAATTGATCCTGTCTCTTTGCTCAAAGGTCCCTCGTATGTATTCTATCTCCAATTCTCGTCAGCACATCTATTTAGAAAACCATGTATGATATCTTTAATATCCAATAAATATTTCATTATTTTCACAATTGACATTAATACATATGGAGTAGCTATCTAACACCCATAATACTTGCACATAAAACATAGCTAAAGTTACACATTGGTATCTACTCCAATACAAAAATTTTAGGTTCTTGGCTATTAGAGTTGAGTTTCCTTCCTCAATAATTTTTTTTCCTTCTCATTGAATGCTCTAACTTATCCTATTTAAGTTCCTTCAATCAATGCAAAAGAGTCATTTTTTGTTAGTTTGAATAAGATTCCAAACATAAGGGAGGCAAACTCTCATGGATTTTAGGGAACACATTTCGGAGGAAGTAAAAAATGGTGGCTAAGTTGAGGTTAATATTTTCTCTACTCTCTTTTTCTTGCTGAAGCAAGAGACAAACCTTCTATTTCATTAAATCTAAAAAAAACTTACATAAAATACAACAGTCCCAAAGGAACTCTGCCAGAGAAAAAACTATTCGCTTTCTGTCGAGGGCACCGAGCTAAAGGCATAACCACTGAGCCACATTCCATCAAAAAACTACAATGACCACGAAATACAGATAATGTCGAGATCGTTCAATCTCCCCTCAGAGATCTGATGGATGAGGCTCAAAATGGGCTGGGAACAATCAAACAATTTATGTTTAGTATCAGACCCAATGAGGAATTATGGACCAAACTAAACAGTTTTCAGGTCCGAATGGGGGGATAACCCTCGAGCACGTAGAGCACACGAAGTCCACCAATTCACACCAAGACGTGAAAAAAGCCCAGAAGATATTCTTCCCGCAGAATAGCACCATGTTCCTTAACCGTCGATCCTCCTCACAAGATCCAACGGCGGAGGATAATATCACAATACCTAGTAGCCTGATGATTAACCACACAATAACTATCCTGGACACACCAACAAGCTCGCTTGTTCCTGACCATAGATCTGTCTCGCATGATCCGATGGCCAAGGAGCATATCGTATGAGCCTAATGCACTAATAATTACCACACAATGAGGGCGGTATTCCTTCCCCTTCCTATGCCACATGTTGCTTAGTGAGCTAAATCACTCCCAACTCCACAAAACCGCATCCAGGTTGAAGGGAATGCGTTGGACGATAAACCACCCCGTGAATGGTATTGCTACCACAGAAAGGAAAACGGGGTTTTAAGGCTGCCGGGAAAGCCAGAATTTTAGCCCCACGCATCCTCCCATCTCCATGGGCACATGAACCAGTGTGATATGAAAATCCATCTGTCTAGCTGACCATCCGAAGAACAGTGTCTACTTAGCAACTTCCACTTGAAACTTCTGTGTTCGTACTATCGAGGGTTGAGGAGGCCAACAATGACCTGCATCCCCAGAATTTTCTTACTTCAGAAAAACCAATTCATAAAGAATACAAATCAACTAGACCTCATCTCTGTGTCTTTGTTTCGAAACATCATTATGTCCTCATCTGCCTGGCCGTGAAATTGTGCCTTTGATCTATTCTGAGGCATCTCAGGCCAACTCAACACGACCCTGCTTTTAGTACAGAGCACTCCTTGATTGGAAAAGATGTCTGCCAATTTATTTGTTGTCCTTTGCACATGGTTAGAACTCATGGTACATAAGAATTGGAGATGAAGTTGAATCCTTTGAAAGACCTGGAGCAGCCTCCATTACTTTGAGACTTTTTCGGGCTCCCTGCGACAGCTGATTCTCTTGACCGAGTTTATGATTAACTCCGAATCTGCTTCAACAATAACATTCTAGAGATTATCCTGCTTTAGGAATTCTAAACATTGCTAAAGAGCCATTAATTCTGCCATATTGTTAGTGGCTCTTCCCAAATGGCAATGGAAAATGAAAAGGAGACAACCGTTTTCATCCCTTAACACCCCTCCAAAGCCAGCAATACCCGGGTTATCTTTGGAAGCCCCATCAATGTTGTATTTCAAAAAACCCTGAGGGGGAGGATGCCAATAATCTTGCTTAGTATCCAGTTTCAATATGTTCCTATCCATGCTTTATGGAATAAGCCCCTGCATACCCAACTTAAGAATTATCTGCATTTCAGCTTTTGAAGGTGGATTCTTAGGGGAAGTTCTCACAATGGTACTTACCGTCTCCTTAAGTTGTCTTAAGATTTGCTCAAATAGGCATTGGGGGGAAATTTTTTCATTCTTAAAGATTATTTTGTTCCTTTCTTTCCAGACAGTCCATATTATGAAGCTTGGCGTTAAAGCCGAGGCTGAGCCAAGAAATTCATAATCAGAGAAGTTGCATCTCCAATTGTTTAGGGTATTGATAATGCTTCCTTTGTCCCTGTCTGTCTACTAGAAAATTGTGGCAAAAGTATCCCACAACCAAGAGGTGAAAATGCAATTATTGAGAAGGTGCTCCATTGTTTCCTCTTGGGCTTCACAGAGCTGGCATCTAGAAGGACCCTGAATACCCCTCTTCTGAATGTTATCCCAAGTTAGAATTTTCTTATGATGAACCAACCACATGAAGAGTTTAATCTTCATCCATCCTTGATGTCTCCATATTTTTTGCCAAACCTTGTCTGGTACATTGGAATCCAGCTCAAGGAGTACGCGTTTTGCCTCCTTAAGGTTGAAGTTACGTTCATTATTTTTGCCCCATCTAAGTTGGTCATGCCGCCCTGTCACTAATATTTTCCTTTGTTCCGAGATTGTCAGAAGTGCCTTTGCTTTGGATTTCAGTGGGTTGTCTTCCCTGTGATCCATATTCTTCCAGGTTCTCCATTTTCCTTCACTATTGGTTTGATCCCAAAAATTATTTACCTTAAATAACCCTTTGGTATTTGTTTCTTTCTTGAGGTCCAGAAGGCCCTCTCTTAACAATGTAGGTTCTTGTTGCGATTTGTCCTATGAAAACAATGCAATATCACCATCTTTGATTTCCCAGAAGCCATTTTTTTGTACTAATCCTCTATTCCCCCAGGCCTTATTTGATCTGATAATCACCCTATGAGTGACACCAGTTGAAGATTTATTAAACAAAAGGTATTACAGGCTCATGTGCTGGTGTGTGTTCTATGTTATTTAAGCAACGGATCGATCAGATTGCAAATACACAAACATTTAAATGGAAATACAATAGAGAAATACAGCAAGCAACCATAAAGACACAAGAATTTTTAATACGGAGTTCACCTTATTCTCCAGGGCTACGTTTCCGGTCCAACTTTCAGTGGTGGCCTTGTTTTATTGTGTCTTTAAGGTGGTTTCTTGGATTCCCCAAGCCACTAGAGTACACAGACTCTTATTCTTCCTACCAGCTCTGTGACCTTCTGGTCTATAGTGGCAAGAGCCCAACATGGTGCTCAGCCTGGACAGATCCCTCTATGGGGTGGCTCGAATCTCTCAAGCTCGGTGGTGCATGATGCTTCCACTGCGTCAGCTCGGTCCTTTGTCTCGTCCTGCTTTTCTCTTGCTTTACTGCCTTCTTCTCTGTGTATTCCATCCTCCTCTCGGGGTTCTGGTATTTTTTTTCTTCTCTCGAACCTCCCTCTGACTTGACTATGTATTCTATCTCTATTCATGGCTTTTAGCCATTCGTTTCCATGCCTGTTCAGTTCCACTTCTGCCTCTGTCGATTCCCCTTCTACAGTTGCGCTTGGAGTTCCCTGTTCGGTGTCAGCATGAATGCTTAGGGAGTGGCCACATGTACCCATCTGAATAGCACCAGCCTGCTCGTCGGTTCGTTTCTTCAGTTACGTCATGGATGCATTTTTCCTCCACCATGGTGGTCAAACAGATTCCAAATCCCTTTAGAACACGGCTTAATTCCCTATCGATTCCACTTCTTTCCATCAGGTGCAATCTCAGCCATCCGATCTGGGTCCCCCAGATCCAACGTTGTTCACATGTCCTGCGCGGTTGACCTTCTCAACTGATAACGAGCGATCAATGGTGGTTTTCTCTCACCTCCACCACCATGCGTTGATCATTGAGTGGGATCGCTCTGCTTCATCCAAAGCCGTTTACCATTTAAGAGCACCCCGATCAATACCGCCAGTTTCTATAGGATGGGTCCCTCCTTTGTCCTTTTAACGCTTTTCGTTTCTCCGCCCGCAGTTCTCTGGCTCCCAACGTGACCGAGTGCTTAAGGTTCCTCAACTTTGGCCCTGTTTGCCCAACGATTACCACTATGCACTAATCGTGCATCAAAAATCACCTCCTTTTCCTGATCCGGGGCTCCCAGGGGCTACTTTGACCTCCCGCGCAGTCTCCATGGGCCTCGGTCAGTGCGCTTTGACTGAGGTCCTCATTGTTCCATGCTGGCTGCCATTGCCACTGGTTCAGGGTGTTTTTGATTGCTGTTTTGGATTCTTTTCAAGGATTTCTTTCGACTCGATACAGTTAAGGTTCTTTGACAGTCTTTTATGGATCTGATACGGATCATGGCCTTCCCACTAAAAAAGCTTTTGGACCACCAAAATTTGGTTTTCAAGCATCGACTAAATGAGGAAATTGTTGTCTCACTTGCCCAATCTCAATCCACTTTGCACTGCTCGGCTTCGAACCTTTAAGCCCAATCAAGAGGTATTCCACTTCTCTGCTGTGCGTCGTCCTTACCTTCCTGTCCAGCACTATGTCTTGCTACAACTCATTAATATATTCAGGTAGTAGGTCGTCAACAGAAGGTAATTGACTATGTTCTTCAGGGTCCTCAATCATTGAAGGCTCAAACAACCTTAAAACAGTCTGCATTTATGACTGAGTAGATGTGCATGTAAGTTGGTAGATCAAGGCGAAAGGCATTTTCACCAATATTCTCAAGTATCCTGAAGGGTCCATACCTGATAGGTTTTAGCTTTTTACCTTCACCTTGCATCATGTCCTTGCTGATATACAACCAAACTTGGTCTCCAACTTGAAAACTATGCTTCGTCTGATGCTTATCATTCCTAGCCTTATACTTGACCTGGATCCTTTCCAGCTATTCCTGTACTGCCTGTTGGATCTCCTGGATCTATTCAGTGAACCTAGTTGCCTTATCCACATCATTGTCTCTATCAACCATGGCATCTTTACCAAAGACAAAATCCAAAGGAGACCTTGGTATGAAACCAAAACAGGTCTCAAAAGGAGATCTCTATGTAGAAGAGTGTTTGGCTCTATTGTAAGCATGTTGCACATAACATAACTGTTCATACCAAATCTTAGGATGTTTGTTGCAATATCCTCTCAGTAACTAGATCACCATCCTGTTAACTACTTCTGTTTGGCCATCTGTTTGTGGATGAAAATCTGTGCTTTTCTTTAACTTGGTGTCCATTAGTTCCCACGGACTTGACCAAAACTTCCCCACAAATCGGGTGTCTCGATCAAATACAATAGAAGTGGGTAGTCCAAAATGAACCCATACATGTTCAAAGAACAATTTTGCAGTTTGTTCAGCTGTAATCTGTTTACTACAGGGTATCAAAATACACATTTTGTTGAACCTATCCACAAAAACATATAGATAATCATGACCTTTCCTAGATTTAGGTAGTCCCCCAACAAAATCCATGGAAATTCTTTCCCAAGGGTGAGAAGGAACTAGCAATGGAGTGCATAAGCCTAGTTTTCTGTTGCTAGGCTTGCTTTTAGCACACCTAGCACATCCTTTTACATATATAGAAACTGTCTCACTCATTCTCGGCCAATAGAAGAACCTTTGCAGTTGTGCAACTATTTTACTTACTCCAAAGTGACCCGATATCAGAGAAGTATGTGCTTCCCTAATTGTCTTGACCCTCTCAGTTTGTGGAATGCAAAGTTTCCCACAATGATATAAGAGTCAGTCCTTCACATGGCAGTCCAATTCTTCTACTCTTTTACCTTGACTCAAAGTTGCATATACATATTTAAAGTCCATGTCCTGAGCATATTGTTCCATGTAGCTTTCATGTAGCACACAATTATGCTTAAGTATGGTAGATGCATTTATAATGGGTCTAGATAACATGTCTACAACCTTGTTATGTATGCCCTTTTTATACCTGATGACTAAATGAAACTGTTGTAGAAAACCCATCCATCGGTAATGTCTTGATCGCTGCAACTTAGTTTTGGAGTGTAGATATTGGAGTGGTTGATGATCAGTATGTATTACTATTTCTTTTCCCATTAAGTAATGTTTCCACTTTTTTACACTCTGAACTAATGCATACAATTCTTTATCATATGTAGGATAGTTAACTACTGTAGGATTAAAAGTCTCAAAATGATAACATATGGGTTTACCATGTTGTGTCAAAATTCCTCCCATGGCATAGTCACTGGCATCAGTTTGTATCTCAAATGGTCTTTGTAGATCTGGCAGTGCTAGTACAGGTGTTGTACTAATCTTTTCTTTCAAGGTATCGAAGGTTTTTTGCTGTTTGCCTCGCCATTGGAACACCTTGTTCAATCCTGTCAAAGCATGTAAGGGAGCTACAATTGAGGAAAAATTTTAAATGAACTTCCTCCAATATTGTGCTTCTCCTAAGAAGCTTCTCACTTCTGTAACAGACTTGGGTTTAGGCCAGTTTACAATAACTGCCACTTTAGAGGGATCTATTTTCAATTCACCACCCCCTACTATATGACCCAAATAATTTAGAGAGGTTTTGCCAAATTCACATTTGGAGAGTTTAACATAAATCTTTTCTCTTTTCAAAACATATAATGTCTACTTAACATGCTTTAAATGTTCTTCTGATGTTTTACTAAAAATCAAAATGTCATCTAGATACACAATAACAAAAATCATCAAGAAAAGGTTTGAGTACATCATTCATTAATCTCATGAAAGTAGCAGGAGCATTAGTTAGGCCAAAAGGCATAACCAACCATTCATATAATCCCTGCTTTGTTTTGAAAGAAGTCTTCCATGCATCTTGTTCTACAACTCTGACCTGATGGTGTCCACTATGCAAATCCAGCTTGGTGAAATAAACAACTTCCTTCAATGTATCTAATAGATCGCTTATGCGAGGAAGGGGATAACAATTTTTTATTGTTATCTTATTCAGTGCTCAGTAGTCAATGCACATTCTCCACGAGCCATATTTCTTTCTCACCAAAACAATTGGTGACCGACATGGTGATGTGCTAGGCCTAATGAACCCTTCCTCAAGCAATTCCTGCACCTGCTTCTTGATTTCAGCATTCTCTTAAGCAGACAACCTGTACATCCCAATGTTAGGAAAAGGAACGTCTTGCTGCAAAATAATATCATGTACTATTCCTTTTTTAGGTGGCAGACTTTTAGGTTCTTGAAATAAGACATCATACTCTGAAACAATCTTTTCTATATCAGCTTTCTGATCAACATTATAGCCCTCAAATGCATTGGTTTTATCAGATGTCTTTTCCTTTACAACCATCAGTAAGAACTGTTTGCATGAATTTATCATTCTTCTCATCTATCCTGAGTTTATGAGAGTGTAATTATTATTGAGCTTATGAGCTCTTACAAAGTATTCGATTCCATCTTTAACAAGTAGATACTTGTTCTCAGCTCTATAGAAAATAGCTTTTCTATCATACAAGTAGGGACTTCCTAAAACAATTCCACATATATCCAAAGGAATTACATCTAACTCAACCTCATCTACAAATGCTAACCCAAAAGAAAACTTGAGTTTACACTGTCTAGTCACTTGTAGTTGTGCTTTATCATTCAACCATCCTAATGGGTATGGTTTCTTATGAGGTGTAGTTGCTAATCCCAATTTCTTTACAATTTCTTCAGAAATTAGATTTACTTGTGAGCCATTATTAAACAAAGTATCAATCTTTTGATTTTTGGAAACAACTCGAATATGGAAAATCTCATGCCTTTTTCTCTCATATTCTTCATCAATAACAGATTGAGCAGAATTACTAGTAGATGATTCAGAATTCTTACCTTTTATACCTGTGGCTGCAATGATTGTTTCATCTCCCGAGTCTGACCCCAAATATTTTTGAATAGCTGCAGCAGCCTTCTTCTTCTTACCCTCAGACTTCTTAGGTCTCAGCTTTGGATGTAGAATCCAACAGTGCTCATGATCATGCCCCTCCTTTTTACAGTGAGTGCATGAAGCTTTGCCTTTTTGTGCAGTGTTAGCCTTCCTTGCTTTCCACTTTTTCTTTCTTTTCTCCTTTCTCTTGCTTACAGTGGGTTGGGATGGTCCTCCAACTTCTCGATTTCCATTCTTTCCTCTAGCTTCTAGATGAGTAGCTTGTACAGATACCTCATCTATACTAGTGGGATTAAACATGAGGATGGTATGCCTCATCTAGCTGTGTAGACCACCAATGTACTTCAGAAGAGTCTCTAGTGAGTCTAATGAGATACCCAACATCAATACTCTCTTTTTGAACTCTTGAGTATACCCTTGCACACTTTTCCCTTTCAACTGCCGAAGAGTTTCCCAACTCATCATGGCTTGTTGCATGTAGGCCAATGGATAGGACTGCTTTTTGATTGTAGCAACAAATTCACTCCAGACAGAGATGGTCTTACCATGTCTTTTCATATCAGCTTGGGTTTTTCATTCCCACCAAACCAAGGCAGTGCCTCCTAGGCGTAGGCTTGCCAACTGAATCTTCAATTTGTCTAATCCAATTGTCCAACTTTTCAGCATTTAGCTCTCCATCATATATAGGAAAATTTAATTTAACATCTAACTTAATCAAATATGCTTTCTTATTATGCACAAGGATATTAGTAGGTGTGAGAAAGCTTTCCTATTTCCCCTTTCGTTTTGAGTGGTCATGGGAATGAGACATATCTTTTTCTTTATCTTGTTGAGAACCTGATGAATCTACATCCTTATGCTTTCTAAAGTCCCTATACATTTCTTCTACCATAGACTTTATAGCTAGGAAACTTTCTATGAATTGAGGGTCTGGCCCCATAGAACCTTCCTCTGACATCGTCTTCCGAGAATAGACCCACCCAATTTCAGGATTAGTTTCCACCAACTCTCCTTCTCCTAATTTAAGCTTTGATCTAGTGAGCATTCACAGCTAAGCCAACACAAGCTTCTCTAACCTTACAACCTAAATCTCTGATACCACTTGATCTGATAATCACCCTATGAGTGACACCAATTGAAGATTTATTAAACAAAAGGTATTACAGACTCATGTGATAGTGTGTGTTATATGTTATTTAAGCAATGGATAGATTAGATTTCCAATACACAAACATTTAAATGGAAAGACAATAGAGAAATAAAGCAATAAACCATAAAGACACAAGAATTTTTAATAAGGAATTCACCCTATTCTCCAAAGCTATGTCTCCGATCCAACTTTCAGTGGTGGCCTTGTTTTATTGTGTCTTTAAGCAGAGAATTACAATGCAGGGACTCAATGTGAGTTCTCCTAAAGTAGGTTTGCTTGACAGGGTGGTTTCTTGGATTCCCCAAGCCACTGGAGTACACATACTCTTCTTCTTCCTACCAGCTCTGTGACCTTCTAGTCTATAGTGGCAAGAGCCCAACGTGGTGCTCAGCCTGGACAGATCCCTCTATGGGGTGGCTCGAATCTCTCAAGCTCGGCGGTGCTCGATGTTTCCGCTACGTCAGCTCGACCCTCTGTCTCGTCCTACTTTTCTCTTGCTTTACTGCCTTCTACTCTGTGTATTTCATCCTCCTCTCGGGGTTCTGGTCTTTTTTTCTCCTCTTAGACCTCCCTCTAACTTGACTGTGTATTATGTCTCTATTCATGGCTTTTAGCCATTCGTTTCCATGCTTGTTCGGTTCCTCTTCCGCCTCTGTTGATGACCCTTCTGCAGCTACACTTGGATTTCCCTGTTTGACGTCACCATGAATGCCCAGGGAGTGGCCACATGGCCCCATCTGAATAGTTCCAACCTACTCGTCGGTTCGTTTCTTCAGTTACGTCGTGGATGCATTTTTCCTCCACCATGGCAGTCAAACGGATTCCAAATCTCTTTAGAACGCGGCTTAATTCCCTGTCGATTCCACTTCTTTCTATCGAGCGCAATCTCAGTCATTCGATCTGGGTCCCCCAGATCAAATGTTGTTCATACGTCCCGCCCGGTTGACCGACTCGACCAATAACGCGCGATCAAGGTCGACTTTCTCTCACCTTCGTCGTCACGCGTCGATTGTTGAGGTGGATCGCTCCGCTTCATCCAAAACCATTTACCATTTGAGGGCGTCCCGATCAATACCGCTGGTTTCCAGAGCGCAGGTCCCGCCTTTGTCCTTTTAGCACTTTTCGTTTCTCGACCCACAGTTCTCCGGCTCCCAACACGACCAAGTGCTTAAGGCTCCCCCACTTTGGCCCTGTTTAATCGCGCATCAAAAATCATCTCCTTTTCCCAATCTGGGGCTCCCAGGAGCTACTTTGACCTCCCTAGCAGTCTCCATCGGCCTCGGTCAACGCGCTTTGACTGAGTTCCTCATCTTTCCATGATGGCTGCCATTGCCACTGGTTCAGGGTGTTTTTGATTGTTATTTTGGATTTTTTCAAGGATTTGTTTTGACTCGATACAGTCAAGGTTCTTTGACAGTCTTTTATGGATCTGATTCGGATCATTATTCCATATGTGTGAGCCCTTTACGATGCCAAACATCCTTATGTGATCATTATCTTGCTAAGTGCTGGCATATTTTTCTTTCCAGATACTAGCCCACTGCGCCTTTGGGTCTTTTACCCAATGCCACCATTATTTCACCCCTAAAACTTTACTTAGTGCTTTCGGATCATCCAATCCAAGGCCCCCATGTTTTTTAGGTTTGCAAATCTTCTCCTAGGCTACCAAGGCACATTTCTTTCTTTCCTCCCCCTTACCCCAAAGAAAGTCTCTATGAATGGTTCTAAAATGTTACAAAACTCCTTTTGGAGCTCGAAGGGCTTACAGAATGAAGACGGGGATTGATTGGAGAGCAACTTTTTGAAGCACTAACCGACCAGCCAAGTTTAAAGATCTAATTGGTCCATTTCCTGATTTTATCCTGCATCTTATTAATCAGCGGCTCCCAAATGCTCTTGTGCAAAGGTTTTTCAGTTAAAGAAAGTCCCAAATATTTGGAGGGAAGGACATCCCTTTGAAAGCCTAGAATTCTGGAGATATTTCTCTGAATAGAAATATTGGTATTAAAGAAACAAATCTTAGATTTGGAGAGATTAAATTCCATACCTGTAGCGATCACAAAGTTAGACAGGATACGTTTGCACGCTAGTGCTTCTTTGACCGTGGGGATTCCCTGCAACATAGTATCATCAACAGATTGTTGATGGGTCAATTGACCAGTCTTGGAAAGTTGGAGGCCTTTGACATTACCAACTTATTTCTATGGTTGATAGACCGACCAATTCAGTCCATCATGAGGATGAAGAGAAAGGGAGAGAGTCGATCACCCTTCCTGAGGCCTCTAGAAGAAGTAAAAGTCTTGGATGGAGAACCATTAACCAGAATTGAAAAGCTGGAAGAAGTAACCAAGGCCATGACCCATCTTACCCAGTTATGATCAAACCCAAAAGAAATAAGGACCCTCCTGATAGAGGTCCAATTCAACTTATCATAAGCTTTTGCTAGGTCCAATTGCATAATCATACCAGACATCCTATTGCTTGTCAATGAGTGCACCACCTCATGTGCTTGAATGATGTTATTGAGAATTTGTCTACCCTCCACATATCCAGATTTCTCCACAGAAACTAAAGTAGGAAGAAGTGGTTTGAGTGTGTTAGCAACCACCTTGGATATTATCTTATATACCACATTGCATAAGGCTATGGGTCTAAACTTGTCTGGAGTCTGAGCATTATCCTGTTTGGGGATCAGGGAGATGAAGGAAGTATTGAGCACGTTCAAAATAGTTCTATTCAACCTCGAATCTTCCACTATGTTCAGAATGTCCTGTTTAACAATATTCCAGCAAGCTTTAAAGAAATCCACATTGAAACCATCAGGGCCTGGCGCTTTACCATTCTGGATTTCTTTGATGACCTCACTAACCTCCTCTTCTATCACTGGCCTATTAAGATTGAAATTATCCTCTCTAGTAACTAGTCTAGTAATATGCCCTGTTAAATCCCTGATAAAATGCTCTCTGTCTGAAATGGTTTCCTGTGTTATCCCATGAAATTGTTGAACTAACACATCTTCTATATCTTCATGGGAATTAAGAAGATGACCTCCCTTGTCCTTGATCGAAGGGATCCTATTATGAGATCTGTTCACTATGGTTGATCAGTGGAAAAATCTAGTGTTATGCTCCCCTTCTTTTAGCCATTGAACTCTAGATTCTTGTCTCCAAAATATTTCCTCTTGTTTACATAAATTCTCCCAGTCTTGATGGTGTTTGGTGACTTGATCATTTCTAACTTTATCACAGCCATCCATGATAAGGGTTTAATTGAGTTCCCGCATTTTATCTTCAACAGCTTTTTTTGCTACAAAAATATTACCAAATTCATTCTTGTTCCAATCTTTAAGTCTGAGCTTGATGTGCTTTAGTCTTTTGTGTAGTTGGAACATTCTTGTACCCTGGATATGCAGATCTTTTGTCCACCATTTTGTAATGTCGCTGATGAAATCTGGGTGGGTGAGCCAGATATTCTAAAATCTGAAAGGTCTGTTCTTGGGGGTACCAATGCCCTGGACCTCAAGTTGAACAGGCCAATGGTCCGAGCCTCCAAAGGGGAGAATTCTCGCTATCATTTCCTTGTTGGTGAGCATAAGGTCCTCTGAGATTATGAATCTTTCTAACTTTGAGGCTACTTGAGACTCTCCTCCTCTTTTATCGTTCCAAGTAAATAGACCATTACTTAAGACAGTATCAACAAGCTTCATATTATCTATAAAAGTTTGGAATGCTGAAGAGTCTCTTCTTAAAGTTCTGGTTCCCCCTTTTTTCTCTGAAAGTGATTTGATCATGTTGAAGTCCCCACAAAAGATACATGGTACGTCTACATGTCTATCTCTAAGATCCATAAGGGAGTCTAGAAACCTTATTTTATCATCCATTCTTTGCGGGCCATAAACATTCGTGACCAAATAGGTATCCCTATCTCCCACCGGCTGAATAACCACTGATAAATAATTTCTAGATGCCTCAGCATCTATTATGCTCCCTGCTGTGTTATATGCTTTAACTTCTAGAAACTCGAATCTATTGAGCCATTTTCTGTGAATTTATTTTATTTTTTGAATGGAACATTTAGTTTCCTAGATAAAGATCATATCGAGAGCTTCTTGTTTCATTCTATTACTAAGTATTCTTTGTTTTCTTTTACTGGCTAGACCTCTGATATTCCAAGATGTGAACTTCATTATTAAATATTCGTAAAGGAGTAGCTGGTTAGATCTTTCATCTTACCTAAATCTATCATTAGCTTTACAAATTCCATCAATAACTCGTTCTACTTTTTCCTGCCTCTTTTCTTTCTTGGGTTTCTAGGTGCTAATCCAGGTGTGATTTTCATATTTTTCACACCTTCGTTGCCCTGCCTTTCATTTTTTATTTTCCTTTCCAGCCCTTTAGCCTGAGTTTTCCATAGGAACAACTAATGTACTCTATTGAACTCTTCTCGCGGTAATGAGTCTACCCCACCCATGGTACCCTGTTTCAAGAACCCTTCCAGATCTAGGTGTTCCCTGTCAAGAATCTCCTGCAGTTCATGATCCTCCATTTCCATCTCACTTTGGATCATTTCTTGGTCCATCTCCAGTTCTGCATCGCTCAGCATGGTCTCTTTCTGTATGTTAATATCTTGTGTTTGTAGACTGTATTCTTCTTTCTCCTTCTCCACTCGGCTTCCTTCCATTACCTAATCTGCTTTTGTTATCTCTTCTTCTTCTTCTTCGAGTACTTGGAACCTATTCAGACTAGCCTATTGCCCTTCTATTTGATGTTGCTTTGGCCCCCTCTTGCCCCCTTTTTCTCTATGTACGACTTTGTGAAAGCCTTCAATGTCTTTCATTATGGTCGCTTTACTTCTGTTCTCTATTTTACTGAGAGGGCAATCTCTGGATAAGTTCCCATGCTCATGCCACCTCCAACATCTGAAAGGAATATGTTCATAATCTACTATTTGCACCCATTCTTCATCAAATACTTCCAAGATGACCTCATTCGGTAGAACTCCAGAGAGATCCATCTCCACACATATTCATGCGAAGGAAGTGTACTTGTTCCTTCTGGTGGCCTCATAAGCTTTTACAAAATGCCGTAATTTATTTCATGTGGCAGATAATGATTATGTTTGTCAGTAATCAAGAGGTAGAGAGTAGAGTCTTACCCAGACCAGGACCAAAGTGAAAGTTTCTCACTCTAATACAAAATTCACCATCCACGGACACATGTAGAGGCTTGTTGCTGCATAGAAGTAGGGCCCTCCTTCAAACACCTTGTCTTTATCCTTAATATTTGTAATGACCACAGTGAAGAAACCCTTTGACCCAATATGTAGTTCAATGCTTCATTTTGGTTTCCAGTGGTATTTAATCCATGTCTGTAAAGCTTTTTCAGTGGGCCATAATCCCATGAATTTACAAATGATAGCATATGTCCGCATGTGGTCTCTGTGCGCCTACAGAGCAAGATCATTTAAAATTACTCTAGGTGTGACCTCAGCTTTTGGTTTACATGGCCCCTTTTGTGCTCTGTTTTTTGCTCCTTGTTCTTTGTCTTCTTCCTCATTTTCTTTATTGTTGTTATCCTCCCTTGATTTGTTTAAGTCTTGCTCCTCTTCTGTGTTTCTTATCCCTTCACCTGAAGGTCCTCTGACACTCTCTATTGGTTTATTACCTTGGCAAGCCAGTGCCTGCCTGTAGGAGGGAGTGGAGCTCTCTCCTTTGCGCCCTTGCATGGAGTTCAACACCTGCAGATGCCTGAAAACGCTAACTCTTCGACCTTGCTTCCGCCTCCTTTTCGACCTAAGGTTTTCTCTACTCTCAATATTCCCAAGGTTTGATTATTAGAGCCAGCTCCCAAAATGGTAAAGGTTAAAATAACAAGCTTAGTAAAAACATAATATACTGGGTTTCCTTAGAACCCTTCACATTTTCCCACTTATAGTACTTTAGCTTCTTTAGGTGCTCCTACCTTAGTTAGCCATGGGATGTTATTAAATCTACAAAAATAAAGTTTTTACATGTACTCCAACTACTATAGCCACCATAGAATTTGTTACTCATGGTGCTAATTAAAACATGGTAATAAATCATCAATATTGAAAATAAAACATTAAAGAAATATATACTTAATTGTAAAATGTTCAAGTGAGCTGAAGCACACATTACACAATCCACTATACATTGTCTAACTATAGATTGTCTAAAATCAAATTACGTGGCTTCAATAATAAAATTCTAATTTATTCACTCCATTGAATAAGTTTCCATCTTCATTAAACTCCCCATCTTTCTCTAAAATCTCCTCTTTCAATCAAGCTCTCAATATTAGTCTATAAATTTAAATTCCACCACAACTTTCCATCTTCTTTTATTATTACATAAATCCTAATACACTAATTTTTTACGCCAATAAAATTTCCACGAAAAAATTAACCATCCTACTAACATAATAATTAATTAATAATTAAATATATATACATATTTTTCTAGCTCAGGTGTATTATATAAAAATCTATTTAATAACAAATAATAAGTATATAAGATATATTTAAAGAATTTACGACTAAAAAAAAATCAAACTCCAAATCAATCTCCTTACCCTCTTTTATCTTATCTTGTCAAGTGGTAAATTCATCCCACTCACAATACATACATAGCATCTTTCCTTGCAACCACCTAACTATCTAGCAAAATCCAACGACAATAAGTTAAATATCCAAAGTTCTAAAACTAAATATATACTAGCATGCGTTAAAACCACCTAATAATATAACAAAATCCAATGGCACAACAAATTAAATATCCCAAGTTCTGAAAATTTTCCGAAGTTCTAAAAATTGATGAAAACCGATGAAAGGCATTGTTTCACAAAAGTGTTCCATCATACTTAGAATTTCCACCGAATACATCTCAAAAATTGAATAGCTTTCTTAGCGTGTCCCATCATGGACCTATCACCCTACCTAAATGGAGTTGAAGTGCTGCAGTCTCTCTTTATTCTCCACATACTTCTAATCTTTACTCTTTATTAGCCATTTGTGGCCTTAATTAACGGTTGACATTTCATTTTCAAGAATCATGACGGTTAAAGAGGTTTTTCATTTTGACCGGACTCTCACTAGCCAGTTCTAAGCATTTCGAAAAATGTCAATATGACTTGCAGGAAAATTTAACGTGATAGATATTTGTTAAGTTGAGATATTTGAAGGTTATTAATAAAACTCTTGAGATATTTCAAAGTTAGTAATAAAAGATCATCATTTGACATTTTCTAATGAAGTTTATAAATTATTTCAAAGTTTTAATTAAATTTAAAATATTTATGGTTTTCAAGGTTAGAATTTGACTTATAATTTTAGTAGTGATTAAGAAAATTTGAAAAGTTTTACTCATTGCTTTTTTTCCTTATTTAAATATAAGTGATATTCAATTACATATCAATTATTTAATATATATATATATATATATATATATATATATATATATATAAAAGAATTATATATGAGTTTTGATCTTGTTTGAAATAAAAATGGATTAAAATTAAAATAAGTGAATTAAAAAATATGTAAATTATTTTATTTTTAATATAAAATTGATAATATTAATAAATATTAAAATATTTAATATGAGTTATAAATAAAATATTTTAAAGTTTATATTATATAGTGTATTTTAGTGTCAACTATGTATATATGTTTATATAATATAAAGATTAACGAAAAAAATTAGTTAAAATATTTAGATTAATTTCACTATTTCACATTTTAATTCAGTTTTAAGTATATATTTTAGTCAATGTTGTCTAAAATCCAGTAAAGATTTGTTGGAATTGCATATTTAAGTGGTGTATTCTACACATTCCAAATTCTTAAGAGAATTATTTAGAGGCATTATATCAATTTATACATTCAAAAATATAATTTAAATAATAAAAAATTACATGGTTTGTATATATAAACCACAACATGAATTAAATCTCTTTAAGCCCATTTTTTTTTAAATTTCCAATTTAAAAAAAATTGCATATTAAAAATTTTGATCACTCTAAATACTTAATAGATCTATAATTAATATAAATATATTAATATAGTAAAATTAAACTTATAATCATTAATATATAAAATATTGTGCATCCTAATTCCAAAACTAAAAACCTATATCTTATAAAAATGAAAGGCATAACCATTAAACAATTATACAATTGAATACCATATTTTGCTGATTAAAGGATGAGAAATAAGTATGGAGAATGAAGTGGGTGCAACTTCTATTTTTGTAATTTATATATTTGTGTTTTGAGTTTTAAAAATTTAAGGTATAGATTTAGTACCAGGTAAAAACATATAGTACAATAAAACTAAACCATTGTATGATTATGTGATAAGGCCGAAGCTCATATTCATAAATTCTCACCATTTATACTACACAAGCATTCCAATTCTAAAACTAAAAACCTTTACCTATATCCTATAGAATAGATTGAAAGGCATAACCATTAAACAATTATACAATTGAACATCATTAATTGGAACAATATGAACAATAAGAGATATTATATTTTCCTCATTAAAGGATGAGAAGTAAGTATGGATAATGATGTGGATGCAACATCTATTTTTATAATTTTTATATTTGTGTTCTCAATTTTAAAAATTTAAGGTATAGGTTTAGTACCAGGTAAAAACTTATAGTATAATAAATCTAAACCAATGTGTGATAGGGCCGAAGCTCATATTCATAGATTCTCACCATTTACACTACACAAAAATTATAATAGCATGCATTATGTAATGCAATGTTGTTATTAGTTAACAATATAGGTAAATATATTTTCTAACTTTATGTGTAACAAGTGTTGTATAGCAGTATAGTTTCTGCTATAAAAATTTCAAAAGCATTTATTCTAATTTATTTCAGTATTTATGTATGAAATTTGATGCAGGAGCATGAGGCTTGAAAACAAAAGACTTCAATTTTTATTCCAAAAATACAAAAAAAGCTTACAAGCAAAGGAGTGGGATCCTTTAGTTATCACTTTACAAAGCTTTCTAGATAGGATTTGAGCTAGAATTCAGGGATTTGAATTATCTTGTAATTAATTCAAGTATTTGGGTTTAGTTGAGATTCTTGAGGAGAATATCATGCATATTAGATATTATCTAGGATTAGGCAGATTTGATCCATTTATTTAAGATATGATTGTTGTATGAACAGGTAATTATGTAAGTTTTGAATTAGTAGAAGGGGATTTTTGATAGATTTATGTTGGATTTTGGCTAAGGAGGATTATAATGTAAAATTTGAAATTTCTCTGTATCTCTGTGAATATTATGCATGAATGGTCAAATCCCAGAGATTTTATTTCCTTCGAAATATTTATCAGTTTTGTTGAGTTTTGTATAATCTTGTGTTGTCATATCTAAATCTTCACTCATTGTGTATTTAAATAATTTAGAGATACACTAAACTTGGTAGAGGTGCTAAGTCCGGCGAGGAAAACTGGTAAATTCGTGAGAAACGCGGGAAAAGATCTAAATCGTTCGATCAGATAGATCTAACAGATCTAATGGTCATAGCGTGCCAACAAGTGCAAACGTTAATCGGAATAGAGGAGTTGTCTTCGTAGGTGTAAGTAGTATCTCGCACGGTCTCAAAGCGCTGGTAAGTGGTATTTTGAAAATTCATGCGATTACCGTTAACGGTTGACACGTAGCACAGGAGAACCACTTTTCTCGAATGCTCTCAGCTTGTTATGCATCTTGTAAGAACCCAGACGAGATTATGCGATAGCCATTGCATCAAGCGGGATTGATCGACAGTGGGGATCGACCAAGCTACTTGGCGAGCCAGTGATGCGACAACCGTTGGATTGAGGAATGAGATTGATGTCAGAGATTTGATGTGCTAAAGTTTTGTGGAGTGATGGACATGATAAAGTTGTGAATTAGGGTTTTAATTCCTTTTGGTTCCGTGGAAAAATTAAAGTTTTTCCATATATTGGGTAAATTAAACAGTTCTACTATTTTAGCAGAATAGCTAAATTTGGAGGTTGATGACTGATACTCCAAAGAAAACTCGAGAAGAAGTTCCACCTGAACTTGAAGAAATTATTTCTAGTTTTGAGCGATTATCATTAACACTTGCAACCATCCCACCAATAATGGTATCAGAGCAGTGTGTTGACACTGAACATGATCTCAATGATCAAAAAAAGAAATCCAACATGGCTTTCAGAGTTGGAGAAAGACGTGGTGGTGGTCGAAGAAGAGGAAGACGAGTTGCAAATGCTAAAGTGTTGGAAGCTATGCAACACATGCAAGCTAGATTAGAAGTAGTGGAAATGGGAAATAAAGGAGATGCAGGTGTTGTAGATGTCAATGAGCCTGAAGTTGAAGCTACAGAAGAAGAGGAACCTGCAGAAGTTACTCTTGAAATGAGATTCTTTAAATGAGTGTTGGGATCCACATCTAAACTCAAACATGAGGGTTTAGTTTATACAGGTGGTTTAAACCCTGAGGAGTTGATAGACTCGATTAATGACATGGATAAATTCTTTGATTATGAAGAAATGGAAGAAGGAAAGAGGGTGAAATTTGTTTTCACAAAATTGAAAGGACATGCAGCACTTTCGTGGGATGGAGTGCAGGCAGAAAGAATGAGACTTGGTAAGTAGCAAATTAAAAAGTGGAACATGATGGTGGAAAAGTTGAGAGGTAAACTTTTGCCAAGTGATTATCGACAGTCATTATTTAGACATATGCATAATCTTAGATAGAGGTCTTTGACAGTGAAAGAATACACAAAGGAATTTTGCAATGTGAGCATAAGAGCAGGACAAATTCATGATACATATGAGAAGGTTGCATGATATATAAATAGTCTCAGAATGGAGATCCAAGATGAGATAAGTGTGTTGTCTCCTAAAATAGTAGAGGAGGCTTATTAGATGGTATTGAAGGTTGAAGAAAAACTCATGAGGAAGAAATCTGCCAAAAGTAGAGGTACTTTCCAAAGAAGATGATGTCAAGGTGGTAGAGGAAGATCTACAACACCTAGAGATGGAGCCAGTAGCAACTCGAGTCAGCATACACACATAGAAGGTGATGCAAGTGGCGGAAGGAGTTTTTTCCAAGGAAGAGGAGGCACAGGAAGAGGAAGGAAAATAAGATGTTACAGATGCAACAAGCTAGGACACAAAGCCTATGAGTACCCAGAAAATGCAGGGACAAATCAGAGAAATGTAATTGTTGTCCAGACAGAAGAGGAAGCAACAAAGGTGCTAGAAGAAGAAAATATACCAAAGAAAGGGGAATCTTTGGTAGTTATCAAAGTTTTGTTAAAGCCAACAAAAGAAGCTATTGAACCAACATAGAGAAAGACTTTATTTAGGGCTGTGTGCAAGGTTCAAGGAAAATTATTTCAAATGGTAATTGATAGTGGCAGCACTAATAACTTGGCCTCTACAGAAGTGGTGGAAAATTTTAAATTAAAGGCAAAGAAACAGCCAACACCTTACAAGGTGGTGTGGCTTCAAAAAGGACATTAGTCATTAGTGAATGAACAGTGTGAAGTGGAGTTGCAGTTGGGTAGATACAAAGAGAAAATTTTGCGTGATGTGATGCCTATGGATGTATGTCACATATTTCTAGGAAGACCTTGGTAGTATGACACAGGAGCTATGCATGAAGGGAAAAAGAACACATACAAATTTAGTAAAGATGGTGTTAATCATACATTGTTGCCTATGGAAGAAGAGGATGCATGAAGAAAATCTGATCCAAAGACTCTATTGTTGAGTGGAAAAGAATACTTGCAGTAGATTGAAGAGAATGAGGTAAATTTTGCATTGATTTGCAAACCGAAGGTAATAATCACTTCCACTAAAAATTTTGATTTGCCAATTGAAATTCAAGAGATGCTGAAAAATTATTGTGATATCATTATAGATGATTTTTCTAATGAGTTACCACCCATTAGAAAATTGAGTCATCATATAGATTTGATTCTAGGGGCAAATCTGTCAAATAAAGTAGCTTACAAGATAACTCCCATAGAAAATGAAGAAATCAGGAAACAGCTTCAGAAACTGTTAGATATAGGACTGATTAGAGAGAGTTTGAGTCCTTGTGTAGTGCCAACATTGTTGAGTACAAAGAAAGATGGAGGCTGGAGAATGTGCATTGATTTAAGAGCAATCAACAAAATAACAATCAGGTACAGATTTCATTTACCTAAAATTAAAGATTTGATGGATTGTTTAAGTGGAGCAAGATATTTTACAAAGATGGATTTAAAAAGTGGGTATCATCAAATAAGGATTAGAGAAGGTGATGAATGGAAACTTGCTTTTAAAACAACTGAAGGACTGTATGAATGGATGGTAATGCCTTTTGGGTTATCAAATGCTCCTAGTACATTTATGAGGCTTATGAATGAAGTACTGAAAGAATTTATTGGTAAATTTGTAATAGTATATCTGAATGATATATTAGTTTATAGCAGATCTAAAGAGGAACATATGAGACATCTGAATTATGTCTTACAGAAGCTGCAACAAGAAACGTTACTACTAAATTTAAAGAAACGCTAATTCATGAGGGAAGAGTTGGTATATTTGGACTTTGTTGTTTCTATTGATGGATTAAAGATGGATACAGAGAAGATAAAGGCAATCATAGAGTGGCCTTCACCGAAAAGTGTTTTTGAGGTAAGAAGTTTCCATGGTCTTACTAGCTTTTATAGAAAATTCATAAGGAATTTCAGTAAGATCAATGCTTCTATTACTGACACTATAATGAAGGATAAATAAACATTTAAATGGATTGTTGACATAGAAAAGAATTTCCAGCTCTTGAAAAGAAAGATCATTGAAAAACCTATCTTACTTTTGCTTGATTTTAATAAACCTTTTCAAGTGAAATGTGATGCTAGTGGAGAAGATATTGGCATTGTTTTAAGTCAAGAGGACAGACCTATAGCTTATTTCAGTGAAAAACTAAATGAATCGAAGAAGAAATATTCTTCTTATGATAAGGAATTTTATGTAGTTGTACAGTCATTGAAAATGTGGAGACATTACTTGATGTCTAAAGAGTTTATACTTTATTTAGACAATCATGCATTGCAGTACATTATGCAACAACCAAAGCTTAGTCAGAAACATGAAAAATGGGTAGAATATCTTCAAAGTTTTAATCTTGTATTAAAACATATAAATGGCCAACCAAACAAGGTAGCAGATGCCTTAAGTGGAGAAATTATTCTAGTTCAGGAAAGTCAAATTCAAGTTTTGGGTTTTGATTTTATTAAAGAATTTTATGAGAAAGATTTAGCTTTTAAAGAGGCATTTGAAGCTTGTAAAAATCCTGTTTTGTTAGACAAAAGTAAGTGGTTGGATTTTTTATTGCAAGAAGGATTGTTGGTTAAAAGAAATCAGTTGTGCATACCGAATTTCTCTATGAAGGAAAATTTAATCAAGGAGAAACATAGTGGTGGACTTGGAGGACATTTTGGAATAGACAAGACTTATGAACGATTGAATCAATTTTATTTCTGGCCGAAGATGAGATCTAAAGTGGAGAAGTATGTAAAAAAATTGTAAAGTCTGTCAGTATGTAAAGGGAAGGAGCCAAAACATAGGTTTGTATGTTCCATTACCTATTCCAGGTAGATCTTGGGATATGGTAAGTATGGATTTTGTTTTGGGTTTCCCAAAAACTCAAAGAGAAAATGATTCAAGATATGTTGTGGCTGACAGATTTTCTAAAATGGAACATTTTATTCCTTGTTATAAAACCAGTGATGCTACTTACATTGCTAATCTGTTTTAAGGAGATTGTAAGGTTGCATGGGCTACCTAAGAGCATTCTTTCAGATAGAGATAGTAGATTTGTTGGTAATTTCTGGAGGACCTTGTGGAAGAAAATTGGTACTAAACTTAGTTTTAGTTTAGCTTATCATCCTCACACTGATGGATAGACTGAAGTTGTAAACAAAAGCTTGGGCAATCTTTTGAGAAGTCTTGCAAGTGAACATCCAAAACAGTGGGATCAAATTTTGGCATAGGCTGAATATGCTTATAATGATTCTCCTAACAGGAGTGTAGGGCAGATTCCATTCCATATAGTTTATGGAATGCACCCAAGAGGAGTGTCCGAATTAACATACTTGGGAAAAGATGAAATGAGAAATGCTAAAGGAGAAGATTTTGCTTCAGAGATTCAAGCAATACATGAGCAGGTAAAACAACAGTTACAGGATAACAACATAAAGTACAAGAGCAGAGAAGATTTGAAGAAGAGAGAAGTTAATTTTGAGTTTGGAGATTTGGTTTTAGCACACCTAAGAAAGGAAATATTTCCAAAAAGGGAGTATAAAAAGTGAAAATTTAAGAAAATTGGACCATGCAGAGTCTTGAGGAAATTTTCTGCAAATGGATATGAAATTGAATTACCCTGTGACATTGGAATATCTCAAATTTTCAATGTTTCTAATTTGTACAGGTATGAAAATAGAACTGCAGATGATACAATAGAAGATAAAGAAGAACAAGAGGTTGATTGGGTAAGATAGTTACCTACAACAAAGGCATTGTAGCTAGAAAAGATTTTAGATAAGAGATTGTTTAAAAATACAAGAGGGCATGAGTATTTTGATTATTTGATCAAGTGGAAGGATCAACCAATTGCTAATGCTACCTGGATGACAAATTCCATGCTACAGAAGTTGGGTAGTTATGTAGAAGAGCTCATGGATAGGAGCCCATGAAGAATTTTGTCCTCAAGAGTTTGATGCAGGAGCATGAGGCTTGAAGGCACAAGACTTCGAATTTTATTCCAAAAATACAAAAAATGTTTACGAGCAAAGGCGTGGGATCTTTTAGCTATCAAAGCTTCCTAGATAGGATTTGAGCTAGAATTCAAGGATTTGAATTATCTTGTAACTAATTCAAGTATTTAGGTTTAGTTCAGATTCTTGAGGAAAATATCATTCATATTAGATATTATTTAGGATTAGGAAGATTCGATCCTTTGATTTAGGATCTCATTGTTGTATCAACAGGTATTTTTGTAAGTTTTGAATTAGTAGAAGGGGATTTTTGATAGATTTTGGTTGGATTTTAGCTAAGGAGGATTGGAATGTAAAATTTGGAATTTCTTTGTTTCTCTGTGAATACTGTGCACGAATGGTCAAATAGTGGAGGTTTTATTTCCTTTAAAATATTTCTGAGTTTTGTTGAGTTTTGTATCATCTTGTGTTGTCGTATCTAAATCTTCAATCACTGTGTATTTAAATAATTTAGAGACAGAATAAACTTGGTAGATGTGCTAAGTCTGGCGAGGAAACCTGATAAATTTGTGAGAAACCTAGGAAAATATCTGAATCGTTTGATCAGACAGATCCAACAAATCTAATGGTCATCGCGTGCCAACAAGCGCAAACATTAATCTAAATACAAGAGAGGTCTTCGTAGGCATAAGAATTATCATGCACGATCTCAAAGCAGTAAGTGGTATTTTGCAAATTCATGTTATTACCCTTAACGATTGACACATAGCACGGGAAAACCACTTTTCTCGCGTGCTCTCGATTTTTATGCATCGTGCAAGAATCCACGCAAGATTATGCGATAGCTGTTGGATCAAGCGGGATTGATTGATGGTGGCGATCGACCAAGCTACATGGCAAGTGGGTGATGTGACAACCATCAGATTGAGAAATGAGATTGACAACAGAGATTTGATGCGCTAAAGGTTTGTGGAGTAGTGGATGCGATAAGGTTATGAATTGTGGTTTTAATTACTTTTGGTTCCGTGGAAAAATTAAAGTTTTGCCATATATCGGGTAAGTTAAACAGTTTTGCTATTTTAGCAAATAGCTAAATTTGGAGGTTGATGACTTGTACTCCAATGAAAACCCGAGAAAAAGTTCCACCCGAACTTGAAGAAATTGTTTCTAGTTTTGAACGGTTATCATTAACACCTACAGCCAACATACTAAAATTATATGATTTCAATCTTAATGACCTTACCTTAATAATTTTGCGTAGTTGATTCACACACAACTAAATGAATATGAACCATTGATTATGTAAGAAATTCTAATCAAATGATTATGATAGTCTAATAAAACATGCAATCCAAATAATTGCACCTAGATCCATGGATGAAGGGTATTATGCAAAAAAAATTACTTTGTTCTATCATTCAAAGGTTTAATAGTTGCATATTTGTTTCCTACATTTCCACTTTATGCTAATTTCAAATTAAAAACTAGAAAACCAATTATATTTTTGTGAATTAAAAACTACAAAGAAGTTATGTTATTGTATAGCCTATGCTTCTATGTTATAAAGTTTCTATTGCATTATAGGTAGAGAATTTTGATTTGTTTCATCAAATGATAAAAAATATCTTTTTTCTTTGTCAATTAACCAAAAACTTTTACATAATGTAAAAGTAGCAACATTTTACAATTAATTATTTTTATTGTTTAAAAATTATTACTTACTTCTTTTCATATCCTTGAAATCTTATAGGATTAATAAAAACAAGATGATAGTGAAAATAAGTAATTTTAAATAATAATTACACATCCTTTGCATTATTAAAAATATAAATAAAACTAAGAAAAACAATGTTTTTGCAATTTTCTTCAACATTAATAAATTAATACATAAATTACAAGCTATAAAAATGTTAATAACTAGCCAAAGAAATATACAAAAGGCGTAAATGTTAGTGAACATTCATGAAAACAACAATTATAGATTTTAACTCCAATCATGCTTATACTATGAAATGTCTTACTATGATTCAGACGATTTTTCAACAAAATACGGAACTTTCTTATTTCCCGTTATATCCAATGATAGAAACACCAGAGATTGTACAGTCTCTACATAAAACCAGATTAGGTAGAAAATATACATCTTGAAAAAATAGAATAAACTAGATTATGTAGAAATTATACATCTTGAAAAAATAGCAAGGTACAAACATACCAATGACCGGTTATTAAAAAATTATCATCGATAACAATTCTAGAACATAGCAACAAGATTATTGACGATTCATATTTTCATTACATAAAGACAGAAAAAGTAACTGTAATTCATGTCGTTGTTCAACAAATTACTAATGAAGACTTTTCTCAAATAATATCCTACACCAAAACCCTCGAGAATAATAGATTGCACTCACAAAGTAGTACCTGAGAACTCAATGGATTGCCTCAGGAGGAAAACGATAGAACGTATAGATCCATGCAGTTTGATGAAAGTATCAATTTGTGAGATATTTGCACTTAATATGTTTTTTTTTTTTTTTAACATGTAAATAATTATTTTTTTAGCCTTGGTGTACATGCACTTAGTTAGCATTAACTAGCTTCAGGGTAATTCTAATTATTGCATGTGATGTGCAATTGGTTTTAGTTAGGTGGTTGCATGTAGTTTGCACCTCGATTTAGTTTGTTAATTCGAGTGCTAACATGTGGTGTTCACATGGTCTTAGTTAGTTAACTCTAGTACTTGCATGTGGTGCATATGCACATTTACAAAACATAACACATACTTAGTTTTAGTTAGCTTTATTTTTGCAAATTTATTGCATGTAAAACTAAACTAAACTTAATTTCTTTATGTATTGATTCTCAAACCAATATTGTGTAATCGAATTCATTCTCCATTTCAAATTTCTTTTTCAATTTATTACAAGTTTGTGAAATTATTTTTGACGTAGACCCATGTTTGTGATCTAACAATCTTACACAGTATGAGAGCTACAGTGGCTTGAAGAGGGTGGGTGAACAATATTTTGTAGGTTTGAAGAACAAATAATTGGAAATTGTTGATAAATTTGATTTGCAGATCAAAATATTGGAGAACTACCGCAATTGTTGCTACAGCTACAAGGTGAAAGAATGGAGTTCTCATCTTCAATTATTCTTATTCCATATAACTACTTCCAATGGGAGTGGGAGATTTTGATTCACCTCAGAAGAAAAGGCCTGTATCAGATAGTTATGAATATGGAAGATGAATGAAATTTCGCCATTGAAAAATCCAAATACTTCAACCGGATGGACGAGGCTTTTAGTCTACTATTTTTTCCATATCTCTAGCATTTTGTTTCCATGTGGACACATGCAACACTCTTGAATGAGGTCTCAACAATCTTGGAGAATTTATTTGGAAATCAAAATGAGATGCGGACTCATATTTTTAAAAATGAGCTTAATTCCTTAGATCTAAACACCTTTGAGAACATCCAAGATTTCTTTATGAAATTAAAATAATTGATTCTACAATTGCATGGTTGTAGGATCAATAAATCCAAACAGGAATGTCAATTGACCCTTTCTATTTTGTTTAAATTAAGCCCTAAATATGTTGTTTTCGTTTCTACATTTCATACAATTAGACGTGCAACTAGAGATAAATTGGAAATGCCCAAGCTTGATGCATTTATTGAGTCTCTCATTCATGAGCATGATAAGCTCATCAAAATGGGTTCATTAAAGTCTCCAAATGCGCATGAACTTTCCATGCATGAGAAAGGAAATTCCAACTCGAAACCAAATCAAAAATCCAAAGGCAAAGGAAAGGTAAGAGATCTAGAGCCAAGAAAGGGAGGAAATATAAAACGTCTAGATGATTCTTCTAGCTCCAAGGCTAAGAAGGGAAAGAAAGGATCCAAGTTTCCTTTTTTTAATAGAGGTTATCATCCTAAATCCTCTTGCATTCAGAACACTATTGATCTAATGGAAAAGACTCTTCAGTAAAATAATCTTGGTCATCGCATTCCAGAATGTGCCAAGAAGAAGATGGAGGAAAATCCATATGAAACAATGGGTAATGGTCATGCTTTAATTTCCCTTCATTCTAAACAACAAGAATGGATCATCGATTTAGGGGCTTCACATCATATGTCTTCTTCAAAGGAATCATTTTCTTCTCTACATGCATACTCGGGACCTCCTATTCTTGTGGGGGACAGTTCTGTAGTTGAAGCAACTAGACAAGGAAGAGTGTAATTTGAAGATGGAAGTTTTTAGAATGTCTTGCATATTCCAATACTCTCTGTGAATCTTCTTTTAGTTTATTAGATGACACACACACGCACCACAAGGAAAGTGGAATTTACCCCGGTTTCAATGAGAGTTTATGAAATGAAAACCAACTTGAAGATTGCATATCAAGAGGTAAATGATCAATCTCATCTGTATACAGTTTATGATTTTGTTCCTCAATCAAATTCTAGTTTTCTACTTACCATGTAAATGAAGAAAGTAGGATTTGGCATGAGAGATTTGGGGACTTGAACTTCATATATATGCAACAACTTGGCAAGTAAGATATGTTTAAAGGCTTTTTAGCCATTGAATTTCAAATAGTGTTTGTAATGGATGTGCTCTTGTAAATCATCCATAAAACAAGTTTGATAAGGGGAATGCATGGAGGGCATCTTCACCTTTGGAGCTTGTACATAGTGATCTCATACTTCCATTTCCAGTAATTTAAATGAAAAAATCAAGATATGTGTTGTCATTTATAGATGATTACACAATATTCACTTGGGTTTACTTATTGAAATTGAAGTCTGAAGTTTTTCAAAATCTAAAGATTTTTAAAGGACATGCAAAATATTAGTCTCGAAAACACAATATACTCGACACAGACAATGGGAAGAAATAGGTCAACAAATATACCGAGAATCTTTGTAATGAAGCAGGCATATAATTGCAACATACAATTCCTTACACTCCACAACAAAATTGGGTGGAAAAAAGTAAGAATAGATCTTTAAAAGAGATGGCTAATTGCATGTTGCATGCAAAATCTCTTTCATAAAAAATGTGGGTTGAATCTATCAATTGTGCCTCATACATCCAGAATATATCTCCTAATAAGTATATTACTGGAAAAACACCTTTTGAGGCTTGGACTAGCATGCAACATGAAGTCAATGGTTTCTGAATTTTTGGATCTCGAGCATGGGCCCGCATTCCTACGGAGAAGAGAAAGGCTTTGGAGCACCAGAGTAAGGCATGCATGTTTTTTTGTTATTCTAATGAATATAAATGGTACATATTGATTGATATCAACATTGAAGTGCTCTTTATCGAAAGGAGTGTAAAGATTGAAGAATATCCTTTACATGCATCACCAAATGAATTGGTTACAAAGTTTCCCTCGCCATTAATTGATGAGTATACATATGATACTTCATATCAGAATTATGATATAGATGAGCCTTTTCTTGTGACACTTGTTGGACCGCCATTTATTGAAAATCGAGATCATACTGGGATACATGGTTGATTGGTCTCTGATAATTCGATAGTTGATTAGCTTATCCAGAAAAAATGGAACCAATCCAATTTTGGGGCAACTTTGTGATAATAGAACCACATGTAGTTCGAAAGGTTCTTAACCACTTTTAGTAAAAAAAAGGCATGACATGAGTGATCTCCTATATGATCCTGCCACTATACCTCAGTTTGAGGAAGATCCACAAGCACTCTTAGCTATCGAGCCTTGCATTCCCATGCACACTTATATGACCCATGCATCAAATCCACAAACTTATGCAGAAGTAGCTGAGCATCCTAAATGGGAAGCAACTCTGGATGAGTAATACAACTCTCTCATTGTGAACCAAACATGGGATCTAGTTTTTCTACCTTTTAATCATAAAATTGTGAGGGCAAGTGGGTTTAATAGTCCAATAATGCAATAGATGGAAACGTTATTCGATATAAGGAATGGTTGGTGGCAAAAAATTTTCAGTAGGTAAATGGTTTTGACTATGATGATACCTTTGCTCCAGTGGATAAAATGGATTCCATTTGGCTAGCTCTCTCCATTGCAATAACAAGAGGATGGGAGTTGCATCATATGGATGTGAAGAATGCCTTTCCTCACAGTGATCTTGAGGAGGAAATCTACATGAGGTAGCCACAGGGATACGTGAAAAATTCATCTCTAGTGTGCAAACTAGGGAAGCCTCTTGAAGGCCTGAAGCAGACACCTAGAGCATGGTATGCAAAGATGGATTCCTATTTGTTATCTCAAAATTTTGTACACTGCAAATTTGATTGCAACGTTTATTTTTTGCATAAAATTGACTCCCTGCTCGTCATATACTCTACGTAGATGATAATTTGATAACAGGTAGTTCAACTTCTGCCATTGTTGAGATTAAAATTGCATTACATAAGTGGTTTTCTATGACAAACATGGGCTTGCTAATTTTCTTCCTTGGACTAGAGGTGAATCAGAGTGGTTCTTGGATTACTATTTCTCAACCAAAGTATGCTAGAGATATTTCAGCATGATTTCACACGAGCTACTGCAATCCAACACCCACACCTTTCTTATGAGGGATAAACATTGAGAATGGAAAAGACACACCATTGGTTGATTGCACATTGTACCGTCATATTGTGGTAAGTCTTATTTATTCACTCAATTTCATCCCGATCTCTCACATATTCTAGGTGCAGTTTCTGAATACATGAATGAGCCACATGAGTTACATTGGAAAGCTACAAAGTGCATGATTTGATATGTCCTAGGGACAATCACCTATGGGATTCATTATGTAACAAATTTTTCTTTGGATCTCATTTGATTCACACCTTCAGATTGGGTGATAACATTGATCGCTAACCCACCTTCGGTTATGTACTTAGTTTGGGATCCGACCCAATTTTTTGGTCAAGAAAGAAGAAGGTTGTCATTTATTTATCATCACTAGAGGTCGAGCACAAAGGAGAATTCAATGCCACTATTCAGGACATTTGGATACAACGTTTCCTATATGAGCATGGTATTAGTGCCCATCGTCCAACTGTCATTTCGCGTGATAATTAAAGTATGCTAAAGTTTTGCAAATATCGAGTGCAACATCAACATACCAAACATATCAAGATCCACATGCACGTCATTAGATAACTTATTCATGATGGGATTATTGATCTTCAATACTATCCTAGTTCAAAGCAGACTGTCGATATCTTAACCAACACTTTCACTGAGAAGAAGTTTCGATTTTTGTGAGATCACCTTGGGGTGAAGGACAAGACTGCCTAGCAGTTTTCGTTTCTCTACCTTTTACATTATAGTTTGAGGGGTTGTTTTATTCCCCCTAGGTTTTCCCTCATTCCTCCTTTCATGCATTGTATATGGGTACGTAAAATTTCCTTTTTGTTGGGACTCATTCATTTTGTATCACACTGACCTAAGTTATGCTTAAGGGTGGGTGTTGTTGTACATGCACCTAGCTAGTCTTAATTAGCTTAGTTCAACTCTAGTTATTGCATGTGATGTGCACCTGGCTTTAGTTAGTTAATTCGAGTGCTTACATGTGGTGTGCACTTGAATTTAGTTATTTGACTCAAGTGTTTACATGTGGTCTACACTTGCCTTTAGTAATTAACTCCAGTGCTTTCATGTGGTGCATGTGCACATTAACAGAACATAAAGCACACTTAGCTTCAATTATGCATAGTTATTGCATTTACAACTAAGATTAACTTAGTTGCTTTATGTATTGGTTCTCAAACCAATATTATTTAATCAAATTCATTCTCGATTCTAATTTTCTTTTTCAATTTATTGCAATTTTGTGCAATTATTCTTTAGCTAGATCTGTATTTTTCCTCTAATAATTTTACACTTAGCATTCCTATTCCCAAGCAAATAAAGCTAGAGTAGAACCAACATTACTAATTCTGTAAATCTAATTTATAATACCGCCTTTCTGTGTAAGCTCTTGTTGACTAGCATGTGTAATTCCATTTTCTATTAAGAAATGACCATAGAATAAACAATTTTAAATGTGAGCAATTTTTTGTTTATTTAGTGAGATTGAAACTACAAGCAGCCTCTTGAAAATATGACTGAGCATGTGTATGCATGTAATACTTTCCATTATTGTTCCGCTAAACTATCGCTAGCAACTGCCTTAACACTGATGACACAAGTAATCATGGTGCACTAATATGAATTGATAGGATGGATGCACATTACTAGGCCTAAAGAACAATTGGGAGTATTGATAGTGATCTAAGTTGCATAAATTTTAGTCATGGCATATAATTAGGGTAAAAGAATGATTATCAAATGCACATGTTGTGAAGGTGGAAATAAGATCTTCAAAATATGAACCTATCTGACCATTACAAAATGGTTTTTGAATAATGCTAATATATATCTATATATATATATATATATATATATATATATATATTAAACTTAAACATTAGAGAATATATTGGTTAAAGTTCAACTAATGGATAGTCACAAGCAAATTGATTGTTAGAGCCCTGCCTTGACATGGACTAATAGAACATGGGGAATGGTAATTGTATAACTCTTTTACATGTGTAAATATGCTTCCTATCTTGGTTATATTTGTTATGTAATCTCGACTTATAACCTATGATAATGGATATTGTATTTTGTTAAGTTGTGTATAATGTAATGTGTATTATGTAAGAGGAAGATTGGTTTTAGGACATCAAATTGTCTTTGTAAAAGTTATTTATGTATAAACATATTCATAGTTATGATTACATATCAGATTTTAATGTTATATAAATAAACCTCAATTTTTTTTGTATAAGTTATTAGTCCCTTCCATCTATAGCATGGACTATTAGGTATCAAATATTACCATTAACATTATACCTTCCTCAAATTAAACTATAGTTTTAAGTCATATTTCAGAAAATAATGTCGCTCAACCTATCAAATAGATGCAATGATTTTCCTAACCAATAGGATTCTTGATCATCCTATTTGGCCTCTTTATGAGCAAACACTCTATAATTTATTAGTTCAAAGGATTTAAATCATTATTTTTTTCCATTACTCAAAGTAATGTTAATGAAGTAATGTTATCATTACTTAATTATCATTAATTGTATGTTTGGTTTGATAATGTTTGGTTTCATAATATATATCTTCACTTGTCACTTAAGCCACACCACATGACAATTTTCATGTTGACCAACCATCACTACCCCTACATCACTGGTTTTCATAACAATACAACACCTACTATCTATGAACAATTTCATCAATGAGACGTAAATCAACCTGAATTTGAAGTTATTTCATGATTCTTCTCGTTCCTTTGCTCCCTACAATAACTCTAGATTTGTGCCTCTTTTTTTGATTCTCCAATCAGATGACGAACCAGAAATATCTAGTGTGCTTGATGGTTCAAACTATATATAGAATGAAAAAGGGTGTGATGAGCAAAGTAGGGTATTTCTATGTGGACTTTGAGCTATCATGTGGAGGTTATAGGTTAAGAATTTTTTATTATTATAGTTTGAGTCACCAACAAGCCATATTATCACAAATGGAAAAGCAAGGATTTGACTTCATCTCTGGTTCTAGGATGGGGTAACCAGTACTTATCTCTTCTCGTACTCTTGGGTATGGAATTGCTTCACCAACTACTCCTAAGAGTGCATCAATTGCCCTTGTTCCTTCCACCTTCGCTTATGTCTCTCACCATTGCTACCAAAATATCCTAATGCAATCCTACATAATATAAGTGAGGAATTTGGTGACATTCCTCTTTAATGCTAAGTCCTAGCATCTTAGTGATATAATTTTAATGAAATTGTTATTTTACTTGCACTGAAACTTGTATTCAAAGCATTATTTTTATGCACTACTTATTAGTATTGCATATACAAGTTGTTGATAGGGGATTTCACTCATAAGTATAAATTGGTTTTCTTTCTCTTTATCAATCTTAGAGGAAAGATATTGCACATACTCATTTCGTAAAAGCTCCTAGCCTTGGCCAGGGACATGTTCTAGATAAATAGGGCAAGGAATTCCTAGGTATGACCTACAATTTTTGCAACATGGTATTGCAATTAAAAATCCATCAAATCTAACCATATATTTATGTAGGCCGATTTCAAACTAGTTAAAAGTTTCACACTACAATTCTTAAATTTAAAGAAAAAACGAATTCCTTCATTTTACAAATATTATGATAGTGACTATTTTTGCAGGATTTTGCAGGGTTCAAAAAATAAATAATCAATGTCATAAGGGAAATGTTTGTCATGTTATTTCTTTGAGAGAAATAAGACACTTACTATAAATGGTTCTGAGAGAAGTTGAAAACTTAAGGTATATATCCCACCGTTGCAATTTTTGATGAGCCAAGTTGATTTGTAAGCTTCTCCTTGGCTACCAATCCTGCATACCACTAATGTTCCTTAGACTAGTGAAAATATTGATCATCGTCCATTGAATACAATTCACCTACCTTCCTTTTATGCACTCTCTACTATAATCTAATAGGCCCACTCCATGAATTATGCACTCTCTACTATAATCTAATAGGTCCACTCCATGAAATTACCTGCACTAATAGGTTAGCCATTCCATTACATTCCAAGAATGTTTCTAGTTTAATTGTATGAATCTTTCCACATTCCAACGGGTTTCATGCTATTGATATTTTAAACAAGGCTCAAAGAAAAGCATATAAGTCTAGTATTTATCTATGGATTAAAAACATCAAGTTGCAATGTTATCCCTGGAAGAATTTTATTCAATTGTAGGCCTATCCATTGAGTAAGAACGTCTAGTTGAGTAGTTATTAACGGAATAAGTATCTCAACAAAATAAAAATATAGAATGCAGAGCTCGTATGTTATTGTAATGTAAATGAGTAATAAACGTGTCCAACAAGCCTAATATATAACCTAAAAATGGCTAAAAAAAACATAAACATTGATTATGGAGAGGGACACGTAGGCCTTTCATTCCTTCCCAAGAAGCACCAGTTGTATGCACCAGGCTTGCATATGGTACATGTGTCCACCTCACCTTATTCTTCACGTTAGCATCTATGTGTAACTCTCCCCAAGTGTGTCGGTTGAATCCCAAATCTTAATTTAGCTATATAGGATATAACAACTTTGTTCTTCACTCCCAAGGCTTAAGTGGTAAGTGACAATTTTGTTCTCCATGTACACAATATATTATTGTATTCAGATTGAGGATAATATCACTACATTCACATATATGCATACTTTAGGAATACTCTAGGAACGGAGAGCAATTTTACATCCGTGAGTTACCCATGAAAGAGTCTAGTACATACATAAGCCACCCTTTCACTATTATAAAATTGACAACACCAATATTTAGAAAAGAAACGCCATCACACCACCCTTAAGCCAAGACCCTGCTCCAGTTTTATCCATGGATTTTTTAGGCTACTCCACCTCTACCTAGGGATTCCTACAATTGTGGTGGTGGAGGTCAACAAAATCTTAGTGGATAGAATTAATAAATTTCCTCAAATAGTTGCATTCGTTAATGAATTTCCCAAAATAGTTTCATTCGTGGTGGAATACATCACCCTAAGTCTTGAAGCCTTTGCAAAATTTCATGTATTTTCTGCTCTGACATTTTTAATTGCCTTAGACTGGGATTTTATGGTGGAATTACACAAACAATAACTTATATATCAAACTAGTTTTTCTTTTTGTTGTCTATCATACAAGTTGGGTTATGGAAAGAGAAACAAGTGGTAAGGTTACGGGCCCACAAAATCATAAAAGTGGTGATATCATGGGTCCACATGGTCAGACATGGTGATTTATATTTAATTCAAATAGACATCATTGCATGCATTACACTTGTTTTAGGAAAATAGTCTAAGAGGATATTGAGGTGTTTGTGATGTCGCTTATATGTAAGCTCTCTATGGTTTCTTGTTTCTTCCTCCTTGTTTTGCTAACTATGGAGCTTTGGCTCTTGAACTAAAACGAATGTCATGGAGCTATAACACTCAAAGAGGATCTCGTGATATTTCCTAACATCCTTAAAGTTATATCTTCCCTTCCAGTTGTATTTTCTTTTTTTTCTATGTGCACTGTTGCAATGTGGATGAATATAAGTAGCACCACTACATAGACTATGTTCATACAATTTCTAGATCATTCTACACACTATGGTTTTCTCGTATAGCCAAATAAAATATTGGAAAGAGCATTCCAAGCATAGCACCAATTGCATCCAATAAGAGGGTGTAAATTTCATATATAAAAAACATAGTTATACTTCCTCCATTAATGGAAAAAAAAAAGGAGAATGGTTGTTTAGAACAATTGAAAAAAAGTGAGGAAAGTCATCTGCATGAGGTATGAAAATCTGTCAGATCAGATTTTTTTCTCTAAAATTTTTCTTCCTAGTAATTTTATGGAAAATCATAATCATATGGTGGATAAAAGCATCCTTTTTCTTCTTGTGAAGAATGTGTGGTTGACATTAATAGCTTATAGTTATCAAACATGCCTACGCGAACCTGTTTGTACTAATGACTTGTTTGTCAAATAATGATTTTATTTTGATTTTATCTGTCTCAGGAAATAAGTTTACTGAAAAATAAACTTTTTGCAATTGAGTATCCTTGATGCTTAAAAGATATCTAATAGACTTGCAGAGTTATAGTTCCTTTAAATGAGTAGGTTGGGAATATGATTCCACTTGATTTCAAGTTTGATTTCTATTTAATTGTATTCCCTTGTTAACAGATGAATTCTATATTTGATATTTTAAATTCCTTGATAAAGGAGTTGTTATAACAACCATTGTCTCAAAAAATAGTGAAAAATACAACTTCTTGTTCAATTTTTACTCTAGATGTCAACAAAATCTAGAGCTTGTACAAAATAATGCACAATTCGTTAAGGTCTGCAAATTGTTAGTCTTACATTCAAAATTTCGTCACTTCCAATGGTAGTTTGCCTTAGACATAATTTGACTCCATAGATGTTTAATAAGTTACTTTTCCTTTTACAATATTTTTGTATTAATAGAGAAAAAGTAAGGTTTGTGGCCAAGAACATTAACCAAATGACATTTTTTGTGTTCTTGTTTTGACAAATGCACACATTTGATTTGTAGGCTTCCAACATGTAGCCTTTGTTGGAAATAATACTGAGAGGGGGGGTGAATCAGTATTATCAAGCAATTTACCAAATCTTCCTTATTTGAGCTTTTGAATTATTCTTGCATATCAGTACCATAAAACAATGAGCATGAATAAAGAAAATAGACAGTCACACCAAAGAACACAAGATGTAAGGTGGAAACCCAATGCGGGAGAAAACCACCTGCTGCAATATGTCTCTATCTTCTTTCAAGAAATTCTTTTTACAATGATTTTGTACTGGTGCAGTCCTTTACCAGCACGCAGGCTGCAACCTGCAGAGAGCTACAACTCTCTCTCGTTTTCCAGTTTCTCCTGGAAGGGAGCTACAACCCCCTACTTCTTTTCATGAAGAATCAAATGATCAACAAGTATATAACAGATACAGTCCACTACAGATATCAGATCAGTAATTACAGAAATAACCCAGAACACCTTATGAACAGAAGTATACAGTCAACAGATCATCTTAAGACAGGGACGCATATTTTCTTTCTGTGACCTGCGACTGGACGCAGTCTATCTTCCACTGTTCTGCGTGCCGACGCACTGTTCCTCGATGCTTTGCTGCGACCGGCGCACTCAGAAACACTATCGCGCCGCGGCTTTTGCTTCAGAGACGCACCCAATAACACAGTCGTGCCGCGTCCTTTGCCTCAGAGACGCACCCAATAACACAGTCGCGCCGCGTCCTTTGCCTCAGAGACGCACCTGAGCCTTTACTGTACTGCGTCCCGGCGCACTTTCCCTTCACTGAACCTGCGTCCCTTCAGATATAAAAGATATGAGGACTTCAGAACCAACCCAAACACTCAGATCCACAGATCTGATCATGCGCCATAGAGATCACAGTCCATTAGAAGATTCGCCTTCATAGATCTGGACTAGGTCTCACCAAAAGATATTCAACCAAGATGATGCATAATCCAAATGAACTCCTTTGCTTTATATAGGCAAGCTTCTCCCCAAAACATGGAACAAAACCACGAGCCGACACCATAGAAACACAAAACCGTCGGCTAGATACCACACAAGAAACCCCCACGTGCTTTTCTCTGCCTTGAAATGTGTGCACTGGGCGGACGCACCTCCTGAACGGTTGGCCTGCGTCCCTTGACGCGGGTTCTGTATGGTATACCTGCGGGGACGCACTTGCTGAACATATTTCCTGCGTCCTTCTTGATTTATCACCTCAATGGGTTTGCCATCAAGGACAACATCTGAATCATAATGCCAACAATATCCCCCTTTGGACTTGATGGCAACCACATAATCTTCAGCTTCATTCTCCCCCTTTGACATCAAGGGCAAAGGGAATGCTCCCCCTATGCTCATGCATCTCCAGATCTGTAACCAGAAATCCATCATGAAGGAGATAGAGACATATTGCAGCTATTTCCAAGATCACCTTTTCCATAATGCCAACAATGCATTATGTGCTCCCCCTGAGCCTATACCACCAATAGGAAGATGATCAACAGTAAGATGATGCATTAACAACCCCCAGCTTTTGCCTGAGGTATTCAAAAGTGTCCCTGGGCAACGGTTTGGTGAAAATATCAGCAACTTGTTCCTTAGAAGGAACATACTCCAACTTGACCTTCTGTTCAAGTACTTGTTCCCGGAGAAAATGGTACTTGATTGGTATGTGCTTGGTTTTTGAATGCATAACCGGATTCTTTGAGATGCTGATTGCACTTGTGTTGTCACATAAGATAGGAATAGGAGGTGTACAAGTGATGTGATAATCCTGCAAAGTCTGCATCATCCAAAGAAGTTGGGTGCAACAAGATGCAGCAGCAACATATTCTGCTTCAGCTGTAGACAAGGCAATTGAACTCTGTTTCTTGCTGAACCAAGAGACCAGTCTGGGACCCATAAAGAACGCACCACCACTTGTGCTTTTCCTGTCATCCACGCTTCCGGCCCAATCTGCATCTGTATAGGCATGAAGAGTAAGATCTGTATCTCTAGGATACCATAAGCCATAATTTTGAGTCCCTTGAAGATACTTGAAAATTCTCTTTACTGCTTGAAGATGAGTCTCCTTCGGATTTGCCTGAAATCTTCCAACTATTCCAACTGCATGCATGATGTCTGGTCGGGTACCTGTCAAATATAGTAAACTTCCAATCATAGATCTGTAGGTTGGTTGATGTACTGCTGCAGATTCATCATTTGCACTGAGACTACATCCTGTGACCATGGGTGTACATACTGGTTTTGCATCTTCCATGCCATATTTCTTCAAAATCTACTTGAGATACTTGGTTTGAGATAAAAAGATTCCTCCTTCCTTCTGTTGGATTTGCAAACCAAGGAAATATGTCAGTTCTCCTAGCAAGGACATTTCAAATTCTTTCTGCATGACTGAGGCAAAGCTTTGACTCATAGCTTCTTCATTGCTGCCAAAAATAATGTCATCTACATACACAACAAGTATTAGCAATTTGTCATTTTCAACTTTTATATACAGATTGCTATCTGCTGAACCTTTTAAGAAACCTTGTTGATGAAGATATTTGTCCAACCGGTAGTACCAAGCCCTTGGAGCTTGTTTGAGACCATAGAGAGCCTTTTTCAATCGGCATACAAGATTTGGATCATTTCCAAGAATGAACCCATCTGGCTGTTCAATGTATACTTCTTCTTCCAGGTCTCCATTCAAAAAGGCTGATTTCACATCCATTTGAAATACTTTGAAGTTCTGAAAACTTGAGAGAGCAAGGAACATTCGGATGGCCTCAAGTCTTGCAACAGGAGCAAAAGTTTCTTCAAAGTCTATTCCTTCTTGCTGCGCATACCCTTTACAGACGAGTCTGGCTTTGTTTCTAATTACTTCTCCATTTTCATTCAATTTATTTTTGAAGACCCATTTTGTTCCAATAACATTCTTATCTTTTGGTCTAGGAACCAGCTCCCAAGTGTTGTTTTTTTCGATTTGCTCAAGTTCTTCATCCATTGCTTTCACCCAACATTCATCTTTGCATGCCTCTTTCACATTTTGTGGTTCGGTGGAGGAAAGTAATGCCAAATAGCTTGAAGCTTCTGCAACTGTTCTTCTAGTTTGTATACCTGCTTCTTTTTGTCCCATGATCTGAGATTCTGGATGGTTCTTCTGAACATATCTGGATGGAGTCTTTTCTATTCTTGTCCGTTCTTCTGCTTCTTCGTGAGGTTCTTCTTGAGATTCTTCTTGAGGTTCTTCTTCTTCATCATTCTGTCTTTGAGGGTAGCTCTCATCTTCTTCGATGTCTTCACGATGTATTTGCCTAGGAATATATCCCTTTTCATCAACCACTACATCAATGCTGTCAACAATTCTGCCAAGTCTTTTATTGTAGCATTTGTATGCTTTGCTATGTGGAGAATAGCCAAGAAGGATGCCTTCATCTGCTCTAGGATCAAGTTTGCCAAGCTGCTCCTCAGTATTCTTGATATAGCATTTGCTCCCAAATATTTTGAAGTGCTTTACCGAAGGAGTTTTACCACTCCAGAGCTCATGAGGGGTTTGAGTGCTGTTCACCCGGACATTTGTCTTGTTGAGAATAATAACCGCAGTATGTGCAGCCTCACCCCAGAAGGTTGCGGGGGTTCCTGATTCATCAAGCATAGCACGAGCCATTTGTTGGATTGTTCTGTTCATTCTTTCAACAACTCCATTTTGCTGAGGCGTTCTAGCTGTAGAGAATTCTCTCCTTATCCCATGTTCATCACAGAAATCGAAAAATTCATTTGAAGTAAATTCCCCACCTCTGTCAGATCTGAGGCACTTAATTTTGTGACCTGATTCATTTTCAGCCAAGGCTTTGAAGGTTTTGAATTTTTCGAATGCTTCATCTTTGTGCTTCATAAGACCTAACCAAACAAACCTGGAGAAATCGTCAATAAATAATATCAAGTATTCCTCTCCTCTAGGTGTTCTTTTTCTGAATGGTCCACATACATCTGTATGTACTAGCTCGAGAGGCATGCTGGCTGATCCTTCTTTCTCTGGAAAGTTAGTTCTGGTTTGTTTTCCAAACTGACATGATCTGCATATGGTGTTGTCAGGAATTTTGATATCTGGAAGATCGCGAACTGCCTGATATTTGCAAGCTTTCCTTATTTGTGAGAAGCTTAGATGTCCCAACCTTCGATGCCATAACCAGTGCTCTTCATTCTTGCTTAGATAGCATTGTTGTTGTCCTTCATCAAATATGTATAGATTATTTGGAGTTCTCTTTCCTTTGAGAACTGTTTTACCTGTATCAAGATCACGAACAAGGCATCCATTTGATCTGAATATAACCTCGGTTCTTTGATCACACATCTGGCTGACACTTAGTAGATTATGCTTCAATCCATCAACAAACAAAACATTTCCAGCCTTAACATCTTCTTTTAAAGGAGCAATACCTTTTCCTTTTATAGTTGCAGGAGTATCATTTCCAAAAGAGACTTTCTTTCCCTTTTCTAAATTAGAATAAGACTCAAGTTTTTCTTTATCACCTGTCATATGCTTCGAACATCCACTGTCAATGTACCATAGATTTTCTTGTCCTTCTGCATAAAATGCTATCCCACATCTTTCTGTTTGAGGTTCCTTTATTCTCCATGTCTTGGTGCCTGAGGCTTGTTCCTTTTTCTGCTCCTGTACCTTTCTTTCCGGAAACCTGCTTCTGCATTCAAAGTCTTTATGTCCAAAATTATTGCAAATAGAACATTCAACTTCATTTTCAAGAGCTGAAAAGTTGTTATAGGTCCTTTTTGTAATCCCTGTCATACTTCTTTGTTTTTGAGCTTCCCTAGTCATGATTGTTTTATACGCAACACATTGAGCTGCTTTGTGACCAAAGTTATGGCAAGAAAAGCATTGTCCATTGAAAAAGCTTCTGTAATTATTGAATCTACCAGCCAACTGATTGTAATTTCTATTTTCATCTATTCTTGAACCAAATTGAGAAGATTTTACCTGTGGCTGGTTGTGGCTTTTGTTCACCCTTAAGCTGGATTGCCCCTGATAGTTTCTGCTTGACATTTGTCCCTGCTTTACCTGATGATCTTCCTTATGCTCTTGCTCATTTCTTCTTGCTGCATCAAGATAACTTTTTGAAGTGGAAGCTTGAGAAGTTTCTCCATTATAGCCCAAACCTGTCTTATTTAGAGGAGACCGCTGCACACTGATAATCTCATCCAAAGTTTCAGATCCTTTGACAAACTTGAGATTAATAGTTTTTGTTTTCTCAATTTCTTTTCTAAGACCAACAATTTCACCTTCTAATTTTTCAAGATGTTTTTCCTTTTCATCAATTTGGAATTGTAGAGTATCAATAATCATGTTCTTTTCTTCTATGCATCTCTTGAGTCTAGTAATTTCATCATAAAGGTTATCCACATCTACAGCATCCTCATAATCATCATCTTCAAATGCCATTAACAACCTATATTTATTACCTTGTTCATCTTCATCACTGTTTGATAAGCCATCACTATCTTCATGGGTGTAGTAGCTTTTCTTGCTTTGTTTCTTGTTCCATCTAACTGGTTCCTTTCCTTTATCCTTATAGGAGCATTTTGCAGCATAATGACCTACTCTTCCACAAGCAAAGCATTTGAAAGGTAGCTTACCTCTGAACCTTCCAGAACCTCTTTGAAGATTTCTGACAAAATTTGATTCTTCTTCCTCTTCTTCTGGATCATGGCTTGCTTCATAGTAATCTTCTTTGCCTGATGCTTTAAAAGCAGCCTCCCTTCTGTCTGATGGTCCTCCCTTTCTCATTTCATAAGCAGTTAGAATTCCATGTAGCTGAGACATAGTAAGAACACGGAGATTTTCTTTTTCTTCTATTGCAGATACTTTGGATTCAAACTTGGGGGATAATGATCTTAGAATCTTTTGAACTACTAGAGACTCCTTTACTTCTTCACCCAAATTTTTCATACAATTTACAATCTCATCTACCCGAAGAAAATAATTAGCCACACTTTCATCATTATACATCTTGAGAGTCTCATATTGAATTCTGAGAGTTTGAAGTTTGGCTTGTTTTACCTGTTCATCTCCTTCGTAGCTTGTGATCATTTTGTCCCATATTTCTTTTGCTGATTTGAAGTGCATTACCTTCATGAATTCTGTTTGGGATATACTTCCTAATAGAGTACTGACTGCTTTTGCATTTGTTTCATACTTCTTATTCTCAGCTGGATCTGTAGGAGTAGCTGAAGGAAAAGCATAGCCTGTTTCTACAATGTCCCAAACTTCAGTACCAAGAGATTGAAGATATGCAGTAACTCTTACCTTCCAATAATTGAAGTTTGTCCCATCAAAAACTGGTGGCCTGATTGATGCTTCTCTCTCGTAGTTGCTCATGATGAACGATCTACCTTCAAGCGATCAAGCTTTTCTGAAGGACCTGCTCTGATACCAATTGTTGGAAATAATACTAAGAGGGGGGGTGAATCAGTATTATCAAGCAATTTACCAAATCTTCCTTATTTGAGCTTTTGAATTATTCTTGCATATCAGTACCATAAAACAATGAGCATGAATAAAGAAAATAGACAGTCACACCAAAGAACACAAGATGTAAGGTGGAAACCCAATGCGGGAGAAAACCACCTGCTGCAATATGTCTCTATCTTCTTTCAAGAAATTCTTTTTACAATGATTTTGTACTGGTGCAGTCCTTTACCAGCACGCAGGCTGCAACCTGCAGAGAGCTACAACTCTCTCTCGTTTTCCAGTTTCTCCTGGAAGGGAGCTACAACCCCCTACTTCTTTTCATGAAGAATCAAATGATCAACAAGTATATAACAGATACAGTCCACTACAGATATCAGATCAGTAATTACAGAAATAACCCAGAACACCTTATGAACAGAAGTATACAGTCAACAGATCATCTTAAGACAGGGACGCATATTTTCTTTCTGTGACCTGCGACTGGACGCAGTCTATCTTCCACTGTTCTGCGTGCCGACGCACTGTTCCTCGATGCTTTGCTGCGACCGGCGCACTCAGAAACACTATCGCGTCGCGGCTTTTGCTTCAGAGACGCACCCAATAACACAGTCGCGCCGCGTCCTTTGCCTCAGAGACGCACCCAATAACACAGTCGCGCCGCGTCCTTTGCCTCAGAGACGCACCTGAGCCTTTACTGTACTGCGTCCCGGCGCACTTTCCCTTCACTGAACCTGCGTCCCTTCAGATATAAAAGATATGAGGACTTCAGAACCAACCCAAACACTCAGATCCACAGATCTGATCATGCGCCATAGAGATCACAGTCCATTAGAAGATTCGCCTTCATAGATCTGGACTAGGTCTCACCAAAAGATATTCAACCAAGATGATGCATAATCCAAATGAACTCCTTTGCTTTATATAGGCAAGCTTCTCCCCAAAACATGGAACAAAACCACGAGCCGACACCATAGAAACACAAAACCGTCGGCTAGATACCACACAAGAAACCCCCACGTGCTTTTCTTTGCCTTGAAATGTGTGCACTGGGCGGACGCACCTCCTGAACGGTTGGCCTGCGTCCCTTGACGCGGGTTCTGTATGGTATACCTGCGGGGACGCACTTGCTGAACATATTTCCTGCGTCCTTCTTGATTTATCACCTCAATGGGTTTGCCATCAAGGACAACATCTGAATCATAATGCCAACAGCCTTAGAGGGAAAAAAACATTCTCAAATGCTTTATTGTAGTAGTGATTCCTCTTAAAAGTTGAACCTTCTTATTCATCATCAGCGTCAAATGTCTACTATGTATATACATAAGATAATGGAACTTGAGGTAAGTGTTGATAAAGATATTATAATAGATTTTTTTATGGCATTGATAATGATGGTGAAGTTTTCTTAAGGACTTACATTTTTGTACAAAAAAAAGTCAATGAATTGTCATGGGAATTAGAAAGCATGCAAGAAAAAATAAATAAGGTACATCAAATGCTAATTCTCAGAATTCAAATGATGCATCAATTGGTTTACCTATTTTGTGCATAAATGTAACAAGAATGTTCTTTCACAGGAACCCAGAGAAACTACTATGGGTTTTTAGCAGCCATTGCATTGACCAATTTGGATTTATACTCAAGGAGTGATTTATGTACTATGTTGCGATGGTAATTAACTTTCATATAGGTAATCTAAATACTCGGTCAGTAACTAATCCTATATATTATTGTATCATATTGATTTCAATGTAAAGATGTCACATGTATCAACTTTACACTAATTTGCAATATATATCATCTTGATGTCAGCGCAAAGATGATCACCATATTAGATTTAAACTAATTTGTTTATCCATTCTCTTCATGACAACGATTTTTTTAAAAATCAAACCTAAGTTTCACACAATAATTTTTTTTGAGGTGATCAACTTGCCATTTCTAAAGTGACATGGAGGAGGCTTGGAATGGGTACAAACATGCACCCTTTGTTTGTTGGTCATGATAAGGATGCATCAATTATATATCTTCCTTTTGAAGAATTGATTAAAAAGGTTAATGGATTTACTTAGGTGTTTCCAACTCTACATACTTTCTCAGAATAACATTCTAATGCAAATCTGTCCAAACTAGGAGTATTTACATAGTATCTAATCATGCATATTCCTATGTGATCAATATCAAATATTGAGACCATATATAACAATGATATCACAATTTCAAATATTGACACCTTGGATATAAGCTCATTGTCCTATGGTAGAGACACTTTTTTTCTACGGCTTCATTATAACAATACAACAAGTATATGTTGGTTCAGTTATAGTTATAGTTGCTAGATTTTTTACTATAGATCAACAATTTCAAGAGGTTCTATTTATTTCCTATATAACTAGATATAAATTGTGTCCCGATACACGTTTTTCCTTAAATATACAATTTTATCCTTAATAAGAACAACCTCCTCTTCTATCATAGCTACTTCTACAAGGAACTCTAATATCTCCATGGAAAGATATGGTGGAAGTCGAGGAAAAGCACCACAATTTTAAACTGAAATCTAGATCCAATTGAATACAAATTCTTATTTTTAGTGATGAGAGCATCAAGATCAAATCCTAATCCTAGGCCTTTTTGTATTTTCATTCATGGTTATTCCTTGGCTTAGATGAAGATGAAATTGGATAGTCTAAGATTGAAGTAATCTCTTTGTCATCTCTAAGGAGAAAATCTTATTTTGAGAGGGAGGTTATCGTTACTAACCTAGATAGAAATTAGCTTCCTCAATTTACATATAAATATCTCCCTCTCTCTTAATCTATATGTACATCCTAATAATAAGACAATACTAAGGAGAGCTCATTTGATTTCCTTGGTTGGTGCTATTTTTCTTGATGGTTGACCATGGTCTACTACCATTGGTTTTCATAATAAGACAATCTTTGTCACAATGTGATGTTGGACCATGGTTGACCATCGTTGATTTTCATATTGAGACAAAATAAGGCACAATGTGACATTGGACAATTGTTGACTATTGCTGACCGTGATTGGAAACCCAAGGGATGTTGATGAACATTGTCACAACATGGTCATCCATGGTCAACAATTGTTCAACATCACATTGTGACAAAGATTGTCTCAATATGAAAACAACCATGGTCAACCATTTTCCAACGTCATGTTGTGAGAAAGGGTTTCTCAATATGAAAGTCAATAATGGTCAACTATTGTAAAATGTTGCATTGTGACAAACATGGACAACCATGGCCAACCATGGTAATCCACGGACAACCATGGTCAACCATGGTCAATCATGGTCAATCACGGTCAACCATGGTCAAAGGTCACATTATGACAAATATTGTCTCGATATGAAAATCAATTATGGTCCAATGTCACATTGTGACAAAGATTGCCTTGATATGAAAATGAATCACAGTCAAGCATGGTCAAGCATGGGCCAATGTCGCATTGTGATAAGGATTTTTTAATATGGAAATCAGCCATAGCCATCATGTTTATTTTAGGGTTTATATACCTTAGGTTTGTAATTTTTATCCTTTTGGTTTATTAATATAAGGGTTAATATTCCTAGGGTCTAATATTATTCACTTAGGTTTTTTGTCCCTTGGGTTTTTAGTATCAATCCCTACAATTTTTTATTTCATTTGGTTTATAATATCTATCATGCTCAACTATGGTCAACCATGTTTTACGAATTCAATCATGGTTAGCCATATTTTATAAAATCCATCATGGTCAACCATGATTTATCTTGGTGAACCACGGTCCAACATCTCATTGCGGAAATGGTTGTGTCAATATGAGAATCAATAATTGTATGAACCATGGTACAAGGTCGCATTATGACAAACATTGTCTCAATATGATAATCATCGTTAGCTATGGTCAATCATGGAAAACCTTTGTAAACCATGTTCAACCATGTTTTATAAAATAAAACATGGTCATCCATGGTCAATCATGACCAACCATGATCGAACATCACTTTGTGACAAAGATTGTATTTATATAAAAATAAACCATGGTTAAGCATGGTCAACCATGGTCTGACATCGTATTGAGACAAGGATTGTCGCAATATGAATACCAACCGTGGTCAACCATGGTAAACCACGTTTATTTTAGTGTTTATAATATTTATCTTAGGGTTTATAATTTTTATCACTTAGGTTTATTATCTCCCACAGTTTATAATATGAATCCCTTGGTTTTATTAATCTAAGGGTTCATATTCCTAGGGTTTAATATCATTCACTTACATTTATAGTCCCTTGGGTTTTTAGTATTAATCCCTAGGATTTATTATTCCCTTCGGCTTATACTATCTATCATGCCCAACAATGGTCAACCATGTTTTATAAATTCAATCATGGTCAACCATATTTTATAAAATCAATCTTGGTCAACCATGGTCTAACGTCGCATTATGACAATGTTTGTCTCAATTTTAAAAACCAATCATTATCTCAACCATGGTCCAACATCGCATTATGATAATGATGTTCAACAATGGTAAACCATGGTCAACCATGTTCAACCATGTTTTAAAAAATCAAACATGGTCATCCATGGTAAATCATGGTCATCCATGGTAAATCATGGTCATCCATGGTCAATCATGGTCAACCATGGTGGACCGTCGCATTGTGACAAATATTGTCTTGATATTAAAATCAACCATGGTTAAACATGGCCAACCATGACCCAACATCGCATTGTGAGAAGGATTGTTGCAATACGAAAATAAACCATGGTCAACCACGTTTATTTTAGTGTTTAACATTATTCCCTTCAGTTTAATATTATTCCCTTGGGTTCATAATCCCTTGGGGTTTTACTATTAATCCATTTGGTTTATTATTACCTTGGGTTTATAATTTTTATCCTTTGGGCTTATTATTCAATGGGGTTTATAATATCAATTCATTGGGTTTATTAATCTAAGGGTTCATATTCCAAGGGTTTAATATTATTCACTTAGGTTTATAGTCCCTTGGGTTTTTAGTATTAATCTCGTGTGCTTTTTATTTCATTGGGTTTATAATATCTATCGTGGTCAACTATGGTCCACCATGCTTTATCATGGTCAACATTGGTCCAGCGTTGCATTGTGACAATGATTGTGTCAACATGAAAATAAGTCATTGTCTCAACCATGGTCCAATGTCACATTATTACAAACATTATCTCAATATGATAATGATGGCTAGCTTTGATCAACGATGGTCAATCATGGTCAATCTTGGCCAATCATGTTTAACCATGCTTTATAAAATAAAACATGGTTATCCATGGTCAATTATGTTCAACCATGGTCGAACATCACATTGTGACGAAGATCATCTTTATAGGAAAATAAACCATTGTTAAGCATGGTCAACCATGATCCAATGTCACATTGTGAGAATGGTTGTCTCAATATGAAAACGAACCATGGTAAACAATGTTTATTTTAGTGTTTATAGTATGTATCTTAGGTTTTATATACCTTGGGTTTATAATTTTTATCCCTTAGGTTTATTATTCGCTTGAGTTTATAATATGAATCTCTTGGGTTTATTAATCTAAGGGTTCATATTATTAGGGTTTAATATTATGCACTTAGGCTTATAGTCCCTTAGGTTTTTAGTATTAATCCCTAAGGTTTATTATGTCGTTGGGTTTATAATATCTATCATGACCAACCATGGTCAACCATGTTTTATAAATTCAATCATGGTCAACCATGGTCCAATGTCACATTGTGACAATGTTTGTCTCAATATGAAAAACCAATCTTTGTCTCAACAATGGTCCAACATCGCATTATGACAAGAATTGTCTCAATATGATAATGATGGGCAACCATGGTCAACCATTTTCAACCATGTTTTAAAAAATCAAACATGGTCATCCATTGTCAATGAAGGTCAACCATGGTCAGCCATGGTCAACCATGGTCAATCATGGTAAACCTTGTTCGACCATGTTCTATTTTATAAAACATGGTCATCCATGGTCAATCATGATCAAGCATGGTCGATCATCACATTGTGACAAAGATTGTCTTTATCTAAAAATCAACCATGGTTAAACATGGTCACCCATGGTCGAATGGCGCATTGTGAAAAGGATTGTCTCAATATGAAAATCAACCATGGTAAACCATGTTTATTTTAATGTTTACAATGTTCATGGAGTTTACTATTATTCACTTAGGTTTACAGTCCCTTGGGTTTTTAGTATTCATCCCTAGGGTTTATTATTCCCTTGGGTTGGTATTATCTATCATGGTCAACCATTTTTATAAATTCAATCATCGTAAGCCATATTTTATAAAATCAATCGTGGTCAATCATGGTTAATCATGGTCAACCATGGTCGAACATTGCATTGTGACAATGTTTGCCTCAAAACAAAAATAAAGCATTGTCTCAACTATTGTCCAACGCCGCATTATAAAAAACATTGTCTCAATATGATAATGATGGCTAGCCATGGTCAAAATTGTCATCCATGGTCAATCATGGTCAACCATGGTCGAACATCATATTGTGAAAAAGATCATCTTGATATGAAAATCAACCATGGTTAAGCAGAGTCAACGATGGTCTAACATCGTATTGTGACAAGGATTGTCTCAATATGAAAATAAACCATGATCAACCATGTTTATTTTAGTCTTTACAATATTTATATGATGGTTTATATAGCTTGGGTTTATAATATTACTCCCTTGGGTTTAATATTATTCCCTTGTGTTTATTATTATCTTTGGTTTATAATATGAATCCCTTGGGTTTATAGTATCAATCATGGTCAACCATGGTCGAATGTTGCATTCTCACAATTGTTGTCTCAATATGAAAATTTGGCATGATCGAATGTCACATTTTAACAACTATTGTATCGATATGAAAATAAATAATGGTCAAGCATGGTCAGCCGTATTCCCTAAGGTTTAGTATTAATCCCTAGTGTTGACATTCCCTTTGGTTTTATAATGTGGTCCAACATATTAAATATTTATATTTAATATTTAACCATATACATTGGGTTTATAATATTAATCCCTAGGGTTTATAATATTAATCCCTAGGCTTTAATATTACTCCCTTGGATTTATAATTCCTTGGATTTTTAGTATTAATCCCTTGGGTTTATTATCCGTTTGTTTAATATTATTGCCTTGGGTTTATTATCCCTTAGTATTTTATTATTAAACCCTAGGAATATTAACACTTACAAGGAATATGAATCCAATGGTTAAGACTAATATTATTAAACCCGAGGGAATGATATTATAAATCCAAGGTATTTAAACCCTTGGATGGTCATGATTTATATTAAACCTAAAGGATTCATAGTATAAACCTATGATTCATATTATATCCTAGGAATATGAATCCTTAGATTAATATACCCAAGGGTTTGACATTATAGACCGAGGTGATATATATTGTAATCCCAATGGAATATAAACCCTCAGGAATATAAACCCTTTGATTTATTATCCCTCAGGTTAATATTATTCCCTTGGGTTTTTAATCCCATAGGGTTTTATTATTAACCCCTTGGGTCTGTTATTCACATAGGTTTACAATATCAATTAGTAGGTTTTATTAATCTAAGGGTTCATAATCCTAGGATTCATATTTATGTTACATAATTTAAAATTAATTATATAATAAATTAAGAACATTTTATATGATATAATTTTGATTAGAAATAAATAATTATTAGATAGAAATAGTTATTATTAATTATAATGATAATAATAATATTTTTATTGCAATAGTTTTTTTGTCTTATTATTGCTATTGTTATGCATTTATCAATGGTAGATACAGATGAAGCCTTTGGCTATATCAACACATTAATATTTTTAATGTCATTTTCCTAGTTAGAAAGAATATTATATCGGTGTATTAATTCAAAAGATAATATCATTAGACTAATCATGAAAAAATATAGTACTATTTTTCTACCAATGCTTACATTCTTTGATATATATATATATATATATATATATATAACTCCTCAAATTTTCCTTCTACATCTACTCATTTCTAAGCCATTAACTCTTACAACACTTCAGTTATAAAAAATGTTGCTATTATATATCTCCTCGAATATATTATATAAAAATTAATGTAGTTATGCATGCACAATTGATAACGTATACAGATGAATATTTAAATTTCACATTCAATCTGCAATTCTCCTATACTATTCCAGCATAAATTTATAAGGTAGAAACAGATATACGTCTAACCATAATTGGATGCCTGGAATGACTATTGTAACCCTAGAACTATCATACTTGAGATGACATCAAGGTTCACTCTAATGAGCCCATAATTAGATACTTTGATAATATTCGAGAACCAAGCACGTTCCTCCCAACCATGAACTTCCTCCGTGAGTCCCCCCCCCCCCCCCGAGTTAAGATCTTCTTACCTCCAGAATCCCCCCTTTGATTCCAAGGTGGTTCTTTTATAACTTTATTCCCCTAATTTAGTCTTGCAGCATCCTCCTTTAAGGTCTGCCAACCTTCTTCCTAGGCCTTTTTGTTCTAGTTTTTTCCAAAAAATATACTTTTGTTCTTCTTTAAAGCATGCTTTTCTCTCTCACAGTGCTTTATTTCACCCCATTTAGTATTTATCTCTAACTAAGAGATTAACATATTTTTTCTCTCTAATTATGTTAAAAAAAAAATTCTCCTAGGGATTTTTAGGAAAATTTTTAGGGAAGGTCCATCATGTGGACATCACCACCATAGCCTTTTCTAATCTGACAAGAAGTCTTCTACACTCTAGTGCTCTTTGTTAATATTCCCAAGCAATTTATTTATTAACCCAATAATAATAATAATATAATTTCATCATGACATAAGTCTCATCATGGCCTCCCTTGCCATTAAATCCAAATAATGGTTCAATGTCTAAAAACAATAACTTGTCTAAAAAGTAGAGTCATAGTGGTGTTACACCATAAAGGTGTTACAATATGTATACACGTAGTGCCCTGGTCTTTTCTGATATATCTCACCATGAAATCTAATGCAAACACGCACACTGTTGTGGAAGAATATGTCCCTCTGCTTGATTTAGGAATACAAACAATCTGAGTCGAACAATATACAAACAGTCGAGCAATATAGAAAAAAGCTAAGTTAAGCAATACCAAAAATAATTGTTGTATTTAATATTTAAAACGACGGTCTTGTCTTGGGTATTAAAATTTTTGATCAAACGTAACGTGGATTGGGTTTTCAATTTGCAATGTGGCGTTAACTTTTCAAATGCCATGATCACTACAATGCACACACTTTAGTTTCAAGCAACATTTCTATCTTTCACTACCATGTTACCACGAGTCTCTGCAATTCCTCTCTTCACAATCGTATATCAAGTTATTAGACTATTGTAGCGGCTACAACCAACCTCCAAAATTTTTCCTTTGCGTCATTTTGGAGCCTCCCTACCAACCTTTCATAGCAGCATCTCTTGCCTTGTCAAATGCACAAGCTTCAGTGATTTTCTTGCAGAATCACAGCCTGTCCATGAGAGCTTTTTGCATCCCCATCACAGGTTGTTTCTTCGGACTTGCTCTAGCTATAGGCTGAGCAACTGCCCTCAAGAAATTGCGCAATTCTCGAGGGGAGCTAGACTTGCCTCTAGAGCTGGAGTTCTACCAGTGTGCTGCCAAGTGTTTTAGTGGCTATAACTACCCTCCAAACATTTTCCTTAGCTTTGTTTTGGAGCCTCCCTACCAACCTTTCACAAAAACATGTCTTGCCTTATTAAGTACACAAGATTCAATTATTTTCTTGCAGAATGACAACTTGTCCATGAGAGCTTGTTGCATCCCCCTCATAGGTTGCTTCTGCGGATTTGGTCTAGCTACAGCATGAGCAGCTCCCCTCAAGAAATTGAACAATTTTGGAGGGGAAGTAGCCTTCCCAAAAAAAAATTCTCAATTCTATCTGACATCCTACGGGCTCTAGAACTGTGCAAATCTGGTTGTCACTGTTCACTAGAAAACTTGTGCAATTCCTCCCAGCATGACTACTTAGCCCAAAAATTGCACAATTCTTGGCAGAAGTCAACTGCCCTTCCTATAAATTATGCAATCCCTTTGGGGCAGCCAACCCAGCTCCCTCCCACAAATGCGTGTTTTGTCCCCTCGACTAAATGGATAATGGCATGTGCAGTTGGGCTGACTGGTTCCCTCTTAGACCAAGAAAAACTGATTTTCATGCACAGGCTGCTTCTCCTAATGCAACATGTAAAGTTATCCCTTGATTCAAGTATCTATTTTTAGCACCTAGAGGTTGTATGCAAGGATCATTTCAAAAGCCTCCCACCAAGTGTCAATTTTCCTAGATTTGTGACATGCGCATCGCATCCTCGATTTTACCAAAACTCATCAATGTGACACTGCAGAGCTCATTTCTCACATCGACCTTGCAACTTTGACATCCCGCATTACATCTAACAGTCATCAGCACATTCAACTCAACTGTCTTTGGGTAAGCCCACCTTTCATGTCTTATGTTGCATTTCTGTCGCTTTTTGTGTTTCACTTGGTGTGATTGTTGTTTGCTTGATTTCAGCGAGTGCTTACAGTCATTTTGATGCATGTTAGCTTGTGGAAGCACCATTTCAGTTTTTGTTCACATCTCAATACTGTCGCATGCATGACACTGTTTTTGAACAAACGGTTGCCATTGCGACGACTCGCTTCACACACATGCATGCTTTCCCATTTTCTAAATCCTACACTTGTTGTTTACATGTATGATCATTCACTCTTTTTTTCACTCATCTCACCATGGATTAAGATTTATTAGGCTTTCAGTCGCCCGTCGATCGTTCTTAACTACCTTGGCCCGGACCGTGCCTTGCCTAGATATCACTGCGCATTTCTATAAGCAAATTCTCTCCCTTCCCTCCAAAAATTGTGAAATTCTAGCCCAATACTCACCTCTAGACTTCCATTATGCAATTCTTGGAGGGAGTGTGCTATTGGCCCCAGAACCTATGCAATGAAATTTGCTGGTTGCATGTCACTTCTGAATGAAATTACGCATTCCGCATTTTCAGGCCTTAGCGAGCCAAGATGGACTATCCATTACGCAGTTCCAGCAGTCAATTAGCCTCTTGACAACCCGAACTATTCCTTGCACAATTTTGGAAATCAGTCCTTCGACATCCCGGTGGAAATTACACAACTTTCACATTTAATCACACATGTATGTTGCAAGTTAGTCCTCTAGTTTATTTTGGTTTTCGATTGACATATTTCTTGCCATGAGTGTTCCTATGTCTCCAGGAATCACATGTGTTCTTTTATCTTTCGGCAGCACAAGTATAATGGCTTCCAGGCAAGCAGAGTCAAGACACTGTCAAGAGTGAAATTGGGGATGTAGTCGATCAAGTGTCTATGAACTTGCCTATGCATGAAGACATCAAGTTATCCATGGACAAGGATATCAAGATCAATGGCAATAGCATCATAGCGAGCAGCACCATCAGCAACAGCAGAATGCAGCACACCTACACGCAACGAATGCAAGAGGAAGGTTGTTGACAACATAGAGGCAGAGAAAAGATACAAGTTCAAAGTAGATCCACTCATGATGAGAGAATATTTGGAGATTGAGGCTATGAGGTGACGATGTGACATGAAGGTCAAGCAAAGGAAGAGAACGAAACATAGAAGGAGTTGGAGATTTTGAAGCAACAAATCAAGGAAGAACAGGTACAATAGGGGTTGTAACATTCACAGATGGATGAAACTGTGCCCATATAAGTTATGGATCCATCCCAGAAACATTCATGTGATTGTGCACACACATGCGATCCCACCTATTTGGCACACTCACTGAGTCGAAGACAAGAAGCAAGTCCAACTGGAGTTGACTATGTATTTTGATAAGTGGATGTGCACAGCCACCAACACATGCTTAGGGATCAGCACAAACACTATGCATCAACATGTTGCCAGTCCAGTCACACCCAGGATGACCATGCGCATGCTATCAGATGAGTTGGATGGAGGAGCCATATTAGTGTACCTAGATGCAACGGAGGCAAGAGTTCACTTTAGGAAGATGTCACCATTAAGTGCATGAATACAATCATGGATGACCAAGCTTGGCATCAGTTCACCACAATTGACCATCATAAGGATGTCAAAGAGTTCGAATCACCACAACGGTCTGAGTGCTAGTGATGTCTTGCATGGCTTGTTCAAGCCATTTTGTCTCACATGGGTACATGTGCAGATTGGATGTAATGTCTTGCCAAGTGAAATTTCAGGTACCGATAGTGGGATGTAACAATCATAGAGTAAATGAAGAGTCATGAGGGTAGATGAAGTATCACAATGGGGAATGTCAAGGTCTGCCCCACCCTTTGCTATAGATAGTCCCTCATAACTCATTGTACAGGATTTTGGTGAGCCAAGTGTCCGATAGGACTATCTTAGAGAGATCTTGGACAATATTGTAATGAGCCTTGGCTTCTATAGTGCACAAAGTTAGTATATCTCTTTGGAGCAGGCAGTTGTGGCTATAATGTTTCGCTATTAGAACTAGTGGTCAGACATGGATGTATTATATGACTGTAACTTACACTCCTTAATATAACAAGAGCTAGCATGTTTCATGCATATTTTGTATTGTATTTCAGCTATCTATTTACTCTAATGATATATGTATGTGCTTGCTTATGCATGCATGTATAGATATTTATGTGTATGCATGTATGAATCTTTCTAAAATGCGTTGTTGGTTTAACCATCACTTTGGATTGCTATCTAACTTCCCTTCCGTGTTGTGATGCATCTTTTCTTGTGTGTTCCTTTCTTAGCTTCGTGCTATCACAGGTTTCTAAGGGGTGCACTCATCTCAATCCTTGTGTCTTAGAACCTCTCATGAACTGTCTTTGGCTTACTACATATGTCGCATCCTTACTACCAACAGAGACATCTTACTTACCTGTGTACGAAATCGTGATCAAGGCATTATCGTACGACCCACTGTTGAGATTCCTACACCAAACAGTTTGAGGTCTAATTGGGACTTCTTAGCAGAGAGATCCCGTGACATGTTGGCGGGTCCAACACCGTCAAAATGGAGGAATAATATTTGGCCAACAATCCATTCTACCCTTTGATAAAAAAATGAAATTTCTACAATCGACATCCACCGGATTTTGAAATATATACACCTATTGGAAAGCAAGTGTTTTAGGGCAACGTAGTCCCAGCCATTGAAAATAAGGATTATGTTGCTGCAAAATTTGCAATAGAAGTTGCTATCATGATACATATACCATGAAATATTTAAACTGATATCAATATAATCTGGAGAATATTAATAAATATATTTCATATCTTTAAGGTAATAAAAAAAGATTATTTTATTGAATGTTTTACAGTGCAATATATTTTTATTTATATGAAAAAGTTTGAGAGATTAGATTTTCCCAAAAAAACAAAGTCTTATAATTCAAATAAGAAGTATAAAATTTGGTAGGACTTGTTTAATTCACTTTAAGTACATATACAACTAAATGGATGTAGCATTCACATAGTGTTGATCAATTGGGCATGGTGCTTAAGATGATGATACAGTCTTGCCCACCCAATGACTAATAATGTGAAAATTGTAAAGGATTTTTCTTGAGTTTCATTTGGCTAAGAATTCAAATATTAACCATCTCATTATGTGAGGATGCCAGTGTAAAGTATAATTGTAGTATTAAACATATTTTTAAGGCCCGTGAAAATGATTTCCCATCATAATATGGAAGAAGAGAAAATAAATATATAAATATTTTTAAGTTTATTTTGAGTAGTTGATAATAAACCTTAGACATTGTGACTAGATATCTAAAATATTATTCATAAACATAGAATAAAAAAAAAAAAAAAAAAAAATTTCCCTCATGACACTATTTTCATCTTTAAAGCACAGTCAAAATCACATGTATAATATGGAAATCACATGTATAGTATGGAAAATAGTAAAAGTATTATTGCTAAGGTATATTGGCTAACACAGGAAATGATAAAATTATTATCGTGAAGGTTTATTTCAAGTACTTTTGAAAAAAAAATTAATATGGTATAAAAAATTGAAGATATAAAATAAATTAACTTTTCTCAAATATAAATTTTATTTAAATTTAATATTAATATGAGAGTGAAATTTTAGATTTTCTAGCAATGATGTGCTATTTTCACGTGTAATGTATATATTCCATTATTATTAAATTTAAGTATCTAAACAATAAAATTTTCTTTAAAGAAATTGTAAAATTTTAAAGAACATAATATTCATATGAAAACGTGTTTTTTCCATGTTTATAACATTAATTTCAAATATTGATCAAATTAGTAAATATATCCTTGAAATATAAAGCTTTATGTTAATGCTAGGTACAAGGGCATTACCATTATCAAATATTTTCTATCTAGTTGGTAGATCTCAATCTATAGTATTACAACATATAACTTCGAAAATCTGTGGTAAAGTAAAAAAGTATGTATCTTAATATTTCCAACACAGGTGGCGAGAATAATACATATTTGGGATTATCAAATAATATCAATAGTAAATACTATTACATAGAAATGTCAACTAATATGAAGGATTTTACACAATTTTATGAACGCTAAGGAATGAATGTATCTATACACATTATGTACGTAGAAAAGTATTAATTCTATGGAAGGCTTTTTCATAGAAACTTAGTAGGTTGGGTATAATTTTTAAGATTCGCAATACAAATAGGAATAAAATTGTCCTTGGTCAATGTTATAAAATTTCCCTTGGTCTATGTTATTTGATGGATTAAAAAATTCAATGGAGGACCATTGTGTGTTAGTAGATAGATGTTTTATCTAATTTGAGATCTCATCAGCGGCTTCCACCTTTTTTCTTTGTTCTTTGCCTGTGTAAAATGTTTTGATGTAAATTTACTTTGGGAATTTTAGTTCACCGTTAACCTATCCATGTCATTTGAAATTTAGTTTAAAATATAAGAAAACTGGATTTTATTTCCAATTCATTGTAATGAGGAAAGTCATTTTCAAAAGATAAGTTTATTCAGTTGGTACACTATGATCCATTTGTTACTTTATAAGCAAGAGGAAGATAAGATATATGCTTCGATACAAAAAAACAATTCGATATGTCTATACTATTAATACGATCACATTATATAAATACATTAAAATTAAAATTTATTATAATAAATTAATATTAAAGTATAAAGTGTTATACTTAAATTAGGGTAAAAATAAAAATTTTGCAACTTTTGTGTTTTGCGAACTGCAGCAGATATTTTATGATAACGTAGGAAATTAAGAAATGCATGGTAAGAAATTCAATTTTTTAAAACAAGTGATTTTCATAGAAATAACTCGTACATAGTTCTTTAAGTAGCCGTTGTATCTACAATTAGAGAGAACATCTTTTTTAGTTCCCAACCCTTATGGTTCTTGTTGATGAAAAATTTGTAGCCTTTGTATTCTTATTTGAATATTGTTCATAAATATCATTTTCTTCTTTGATATCACATGTTATTGTTGTTGATGTTGAATTTAAGTAATTGTTAGAAGTGATTGGGAGTGACCTATGCTACAATGACTTCAATGTGCTTGTGGGTTGTCGAGGCTGCATCTTCACAACACTATAAAACCTGTAAAATCCCTAGACAAATCATTAATTATAAATAATTAGTGCATAAGAAAAAATAAATAAATAAAATTGAGAGATAAAAATAAGAAGGTGACTGTAAAATGGAATATGTTATTGTTGTCGAATCTGGGTAATGGGAATGTGAAATGAATGAAAAGAACTTATGTTCTGCCAAATTCATTGTGCTCATGGATTGTTTCTAGAGTGCATTCTCCTTTTATATTCCTCCATAACCATTTTTAATAAATATTCACAACACTATAAAATCTCTAAAATCTAAACATGAAAATCTAAACATGAATTACTTATTATAATGAATTAGTGTAGAAGGAAAACCTAGGAAAAAAAATTTGAAAAAAATAAAAAAATAAAAATTAGGAAGACCATTTGTGTGTAGGAAAACTAAAGAGAAAATATGATTAAGAAGCTTGGGTATAGACTAATAACAACCTATAGTAAAATTGTATTCTAAACTTAATTGTCAAGTAAATAATATACAATATTAACTTTGATCAATTTGTTTAAAAAATTGGAAATCCACGGGGTGAGCAAATTTCATGGTATACATGTCAAAACTTGTTAACACAATCTTTTGTTCGTTATGATTTTATATATTATTAGTAGGTTATCATTTAAGCTATTTTTAATTTTTTTCTTATGCAAAAAAATTATATAAATGCCTTAATAAATTTAAATAGTAACTAAATTAAAATAAACAAAACTAAAATTCCTTTACTTAAATATAATTGTAGTTTTAGTTTTATTTTGATTACATGTCAACCATAATCCCCATGAAAATCAGTGGATTCTCAAGGTAATCAAATTTTAAGGATGACATGAGATATATGTCAAGAAAGCTTAAATAAGAGACCCAAACTTTTCAACCAATGACATGCTACCAATTCTTTTTTTAATTAAAAAAAATATTTCAATGATTTATAAAGGTAAACATTATAAGTTGTCATAGTCAATGATAAACTATTAGTGGTCAACAAGAAAATTGATTGGCCTTGAAGGAATGAATAATATTATTAACTAGTGAGGCCATATAATTTTTTAATAAGAATCAAAACATTTACTTCATAATATATTTCACATTGATAAAATTTTAAAAATCATAAAAATTAGCTAAATTATTACTTTATTTTAAATTATTATTATTATTATTATTATTATGAAGAATGATAAAAAAGAATTAATATATAAGTTAAACATATAAACATTCAAAAAACATGTAATAAGATTTTAACCAAGTATATTCAACCGATGTTACCATCGCGATTCTTATTTTTAAATAGGATTTATTACAATACCATGGGTCAATGCCATGTATTATCAATACCACATACCTGAAGATCATAACTCATTTCAAATAAAGCTTGTTCATATCACATTTTTAACTTAATAAATTTAATTAAAAGGGAAAAAATAACATAACTACTTTGGAGATAAATATAAAACTTTGATTTGTGAATTCCACTAAGAATATCCTAGAATTTTCTATCAAGGTTAAATCCCTACCATCCACCTAATAATTATCTATAATTAAATTAAAATTTTACAATTCATGTAACCTATAGAGTAATAACGACTCAATATAAGTAATAAATGAAATGGCCTTCTTTGTAGAAATTCAAAGTCTAACTAATAGACATAATGACCTTTCTAGCTAGAATCCAACAATACAACTTCTAGGAAAATTATGATTCCTCGTTGTTTAAAATAAACTTTTGAGTGCAGAAATTGATTGAGAACCCTCAAAAAAGTTGAGGCACTTGACCTTTGCAAATTAAGAAAATTAAACAACTATAAAAACTTCTCAAGAAATGACCATTTTGTCTATTAATTAGACTATGAATGTAATAACTACATCAATATCATTTACTAACTAGCATAACCATATAAATTAAATGGTTAGTGAATTCCTATAGGCATCAATCATAATAAGCATTAAAACACTTACTTCATCATACATCTCAAGTTTTTAAAATTAAAAAACATAATGACTAAAACTAAATTATAGCTTCAAACTAAAATAATATTAATTATTATTAATTGTAAAAATAGTTAATATATAATATAAACATATATACATTTTAAAAGAAACATTTAACAATATTTTTAACCATCAAGATTCACCCCATTTTATCATGGTGATTCTTAGTTTGTAAAGGGCCTCTTTTACAATACTATGATCTATCAATACCCATGCCTAAAGAACTATAACTCATTTCAATCACATATTTTTAAATTAATCAATTAAACTACAAATTAAACAACTTAAACTTATGTACCAAGATTTTGAGAAATTGACCAAAAAATACTGGTGGCAATTTTCTCTATTAGTGAGACTACACCTATAATAACCACTTGAATACCATTTACTAACTAGCACAACCATACAGATTGAATGGTTGGTAAATTCTCATAGCCATCGATCCATAATAAGCATAAAAACACTTACTTTATCATACATCTCATATTGATAAAATTAAGAAATCATAAGAATTAGTGATATCATAACTTTATTTAAAATAACAATAATTATTACTAATGATTAAGATAATTTCTCCATTCTTTCTCTGTCCATCATTAGGAATTTCCCCAGTGAATTTTTAATGCCTCCTAAGACTTGGTGGTGCCAAAATGGAAGATGGAGATTATGTAACCTTGCCCATACCGGCATTTTTGTAACCACCATCGTATTAACATCGAATGTGGGAAACCATGGAGTTATAAAGAGGTCCGTCCCTCCCCCAAAACCATGTTGCTTCATTAGTGACACAATCCAAATATTTATAATTTTCAAACTAAACCACAAAAACCCCCTTCGTGCATAAGTAAACATCACAATTTTTTTTTCCAGTTTAGGTAGATCCATTGATGGATATATTCAAATTTAGGGTAGAAATAATTAATTTGGCATATGATAGGTTTGGCCTGTAGCACCGAGAAAACACCACTCACCTCCAACAATTTTATTGACAAATTTGGAGCTTTCTCCATCCTCTCAATGAGGTAAGGACCTCGAATTGTCATATTTGGGGATTATTTTTCTATTGGCATCTTTCCCTCTCAATGCTTCCTTAAACAAAACTAGACCCTTGTGAGCAAAATATGATCTGGTTGGGATGCTCACTCTTGGGGCTCTACCTTTCAACCTTAACTTTAGGATAACAGTCGAGTTCCTTTGAATGCCATAATCTTCTAGTTGCATGTCATCCTACAACAATTTTGCTTCAAGAAGAATTTTTAAGGATGTTGTTGTAGCTGATGTGTTTTGTACACATTTGTTCCAATCTTTTACTGGATCTATTCCCCAGACGCCTAACATGACAAATTTTCTATTAAGGGTTTTGACAAAAACCTCGAAAAACATCTTAGGATGTAGATCTGGGCATTGCAGTCTCCTCTCTACTTGTCTCTTCTTCAGATATGTTTCAGAGTCACAAATATGAAACTCATGGATTAGAACAATCATTGATAATGAAAAACATCATGATTACTGCCCCCACAATGTTGACACAAAAGGATACAACCTTATATAACACCAAAAAGGATTCAATCCACATTTAAAATACCTTGGCGACATGGATCCACCTAAAGAAAGATAGATGGATACAGGGCATCTCGAATTAAAATGAGAAAATCCATATCATGCTTGATAAGATGCAAACCTACATCATGGGAAGCATAATATGGAAAATGATAAATTAGATATGCATCTAAGGTGGGAGAATGCAGTGACTAGTCTCACCAAAATCTTGAAATACCCACCGCATAACCAGATCCTTCAAGAAAGAAAATGCTAAATGTTAAAAACCCTTTGGTTTTTCTTTTAAAATCTTTCTCATCACAATGAGGACTCTTAATCCGCGTGGATTGATATACCTCTGCGAATACTCAGTAGAATGGTGGACTTGCTCAACTTATCTCTCCAAGGTTGAACATAAATACAAGGCATACATCTTTGCAAAATAACACCCTAGTGCTCCACGCCATCCTCCTCGCCACTCATTTCATATGATACTAGTTCATATATATTTTTTTAATTAATGGAATTAACTAAAAGGGAAAGAAATGCATAACTAGTTTGGAAATAAATATGACCCTTTGATTTATGCATACTAGTAAAAATATTCTAATATATTACATGGAGATCAAATCCCTACCATACACCTAATAATTATTGATAATTGAATTAATTTTTTAAAAACCTTTTTCAAGATAAACATATTTGTGAGAATAATGAATTAAAAATATTATCTAAACTTATAACTATTAGTATTATTAGTATTAATAATGCTATTGATAATATTTCACTAATTAATTAATTAATCACATTATTATTATCAAAAATAAAAACAGACCTAATTAACTAAAAATTAATATAACCTAACTAAATTTAGTTAATAATACTAATAACATTAAAAAATCGTATTATAATATTATTAATAATATTAATAACTTAATCTAATTCTCTCTTTTCTCACTTATTAAATCTAAACTCAGAAACTATCTTTTTAAATTTTTATTTTTATCTTTTTAATATTTTCCTTAATTTTTTATTTTGTTAAAATTCCTAAAATACCTTTAACATCAACCTTATTTTTAATAAAGAAAATTCTCATTCATAATTTCTCACACCTTTTGGTAATTAATCATTCTATTAGTTTAGTTTTGCACTCTTTCCTCTCACAAGAAAATCTATATATTCTTTATAATGGTAATAATGAGTGGAGTGTTAACCTCAAATATAAATCATGTTATAAATGATACACAATACTTTCTAAAAATAACATTGAATACTAGAATTATTTTAATTTTATATTTTTAAAATAAAAGGTCTTAGCTTCCGGGTTTTGGTCAATAATTGAGAAATTTTCATTTAAAAGGAAAATAAAGTTTTAGCTCTACTGTAAAGCTGTAATAATAACATTTTATTATCTTTTTCTTCCCACATGAATTAATACTTTCTAAATTTAGTAGTGCTACCGACATCTGACATCATTATTCAACGGTTAAATTAGTTTCCTTCTATATACTTTCTAAATTTAGTAGTGCTACCGACACCTGACATCATTCTTCAACGGTTAAATTTAGTTTCTTTTTATTTTACTTGTTTTTAGAGTGGTATTCTAATTTCAGTTCTCTTCAAATTTATTGACTACGGGTAACGTACTATTATAAGAATTTAGTTTCTTTTTATTTTACTTGTTTTCAGAGTGGTATTCTAATTTCACTTTCCTTTAAATTTATTAATTAAAGTTAATGCACTATTATAACAAAGATTTGAATGGGTTATTTATTATTATAAATTTATATTAATTTAAAATCTTTGATATTCTAAGAAGGGTGAAATATTTTAAAATGTAAATGTCTTTTAGAGTGTAATATTTGAAAGAAGATTTGCAATTCTAGATTTAGTGGATTTTAAATTAAAATGAATTTATATAAGTTCAAATAAAAGAACTTTTATTTTTAATTTTGTTAATCAATATGATACCTTTTTGACATGTTTTATAAGTGTTTTAGTATACTGTTTTAATGTATTTCACTCACGAAAAAAATCTATTGCATGTTTATATACCTATTAATTAAATTTAAATATTACATTTGAAATATAATAATTATAATTTTTTTGTAGGTTTATATGGTCAAAGGGATCTTAATTTAATTCATAGCCACTACTATTTATATGATATATATTTCACATTTTTAATGATAGTAGTATTTATAAGTTTATTAATTAAATGTCTTCAAATATGAGGATTGTGAACATAAATTATTATTATTTAAATTATTTTAATATGATATAGATATTATTATTTATCTCTCTATATATATAAATACAAAATTACATTATAGCAAATTCAATTATCATTTTTATTAATTTTTTAAATAAATTGATATCATATTTTATATTAATATTGTTATTTCATTCAACATTTTATTTTGTAAATATTACAAAGTTTCATCATATTCAACACACATTTAAATGTTTATGCTTATTTATAACCACTACAACACCATCCAACATTTATCCTTAAAACAAATTCACAGAAAACCAATAAAATACATAATAAGATTAGTAAGAATTCATTAAATTAACTTTTTAAATTAATTTTGTTATATTTTATAAAAAACATTAAAGTATAACTTAATTTTAGTTCCACTTATAAAATTTGGAGTATATGTATATGTATATTTATTTTAATTTATAGCTTAGTTAGTAACCAAGACTTAACAATATCAACTATAATATATTTCACTAATATTTTGAATTTATTCTATTCTATTTCATATGAATATTTAAAACAATTAATATTATAAAATATAATAATTTATAATTTTATTATTTAATAATAATTAAAATAAAAATAATTTTAAAAGATCGCATTCATAATTAAAAAAAAAAATTGAATAATCAAAACTTCAAATATTTGATATTTCATAAATTTTTATATTTTATGGATAGTTAATAAAAAAAAATTTCTAAGTGAAACTGATCTATTAATAAAAACATAATGTACAAAGATGCACCGGCCTATGCGGTACTAAGTTAGCTATATGACCATTTTAAACAGCAAGCCTAGATATCGCAACTGCCCCAGTTGGGGAAACCGGTCCGAGAATGAGATAAGAAGAGTTCAGTTTACCCACGCAGGGGTTACAGTTCCAAAATTCAAAATTTATAACCAAAAGATTGCATAATTCAGTAAGATAGTCGTAGTAAAACCCATAGTGTAGTTAAAAATTGACCATAGTAAAACAGCTCTTGAAATCCGAGACTCGGAACCCGATCTGGACACAAGACTAAAAATTGACCATAGTAAAATGAGAATACACAGAACCAAACTCTGCAGCCGACACGTGACCTGGCATGCAGCTGCTAGGTGGCTGGTATTGGTAGCTTCTCTTCCACAATCGGACACCAACCATATTCTTCTGAACTTGAATGCCTACCACCTGCATTGTCCTCCACTTGAATTCCTTTGTCTTTGCGGGTGGTGTAGCTTCCCAGTTCCTGACAACGGCTGCTGGACGGATGGTCCACGTTTCTCAGAGGCTGGCTGGAGCCCAGCTCCCCTTGAAAGTTTCCTGGAGGTGGAGGATCTTGATTCATTCGTGGGCTGAGCTCTCGTTCGGGGCATGGGTCAATTAGCTCACTGAAATCCACCATGATAATGGCAATGATGACCAGCCTATCCATGGAGCACCGAAAGCGGAATTGAGCTTACTAGGGGGAAGTCGTGGAATTGTTATGCTCAGTTATTCCACCTGAACGCCGCATCTCACTAGTACCCCTTCTACCACGACCACTGCGGGTGTCTGGGTATCTGCCATGGAATCAGGATGTGGAAGGGCTTGGGGAAGGGGAGGCGGTCGGGGAGGTGGATTTAGAAGGGGGTAAAGACAAAGGGTGAGTGGCACCACCTTGGCTACCACCACACCTACACCTCATTCTATGATGTTGGCGCATGATTCTCCAATGAGAGAGCTACAACGAGTGATGAATTGCAGAGTCAGGAGGTGGGTCAAGAGCAGGCGGGGGGGGATGTTGAGAGGAATAAGGGAATTCAAATCCGAGCTAGAGCGATGGGCCAAGGTATAAAAATGCAGGTTGTGGAGAAATGACTGGGAAAAATGGTGACGATTGCCTAGGTCGACGCAGGAGAGGAGTCTACAATGTCTTCACGTGGCAGTGTGAAGGCTCGGCTCAGCTGCAGTGGGTAGGTAAAAGCAATTAAGAGGCCAAATGGCGGAATGCAAGGGGCTATGCTCCATAATTCAGAATTTACAGAGAATATCTTGGTTTTCCCAGTTGGTTAATGTCACCGACCTAGGTGCCAGGACCTGCCTTAAGTTCCCACAGGGGAAGGCACAAGTTGCCATAAGATTGAGTCGCCTGCTTGTCTAGCAGCCGGAGGGCATTAATGATTCATCTAACACCCGCATCCGAGGGTGCTGCATCGATTTTCACCAGCTTGGTGTATTCCTGTTGGTGTGTGGCATCTTTTATAATTTCAAGCAAACCTGTGTTTAGAGTTCGATCACTTATCACCCCTAGATGAGCTGAGAGGTCGGCCACTTTGTTGTTGTTTCTCTTGATGTGTTTGAATGTGATTGCTTTATTAGTTGCAAGCAAGTGCTCAATGTGTTGCAGACGAGCCGCAAGTCTCCAGCTAAAGGATAGCTTGTTTACTAGAGTTCCATGTATTATTTGTTGAGCCATGTTGATAAGGATTTGAGAATCTCCTTCTATGATTAAGGGAAAGTAGCTATGTTGTTGAGCAAGATTTAGACCTTGCCATAGTCCCTCCTGTTCAACCAAATTGTTTGTGTCCCATGCCGAAGTGCCTAGGTAGAGTAACACAGGATTGCCATAATGATCCCTGAAGATTCCTCCGTGTCCTGCTTAACTTAGATTTCCTTTAGAGGCACCATCAAAATTGAGCTAGGTGAATCTTGAGGGTGGAGGACATCACTTGCTAGAAGAATGATGAGCAGAGATGGATGTGGTGGGTGGTTCCTGAGTCTGGATGAGCCTGAGGTTCCAATTTATCCATATATTTCGTTCTTGCGATTTGATGGAAAAGTCGTTAGTATTCCAAGATTGGAGTGCTAGAGTTTCCTTAAGGTTGCTGCACATGTTAGCCCATGTGATTTATATGAGAGTGGCTTGATTCCTGAAGATACGCCGATTTCTCTCCTTCCATATTGTCCACACAAGGAGGCCTAGTACAATTCTCCATAATGCATTAAGCAAGGGACTCTTGTATGGGTTTTTGGCCCAGTTATGAATGGTTTTGGTGATGTCTTCTTTGTCTCTGCCATCTTTCTAACATCTAAAAATTGTTTCTCCCCAAAGTTTGTTTGTGAGATTGTAGGAATCCATGAGATGTTGTATGGTTTCCTCTTGTTGCTTGTAGTTGGGGCATCTTGAGGGGCCATGAATTTTTTTTCCTTAAGTTGTCCTAAGTGAGAATTCTTTTATGGCAGAGCAGCCATAGAAAGGTTGAGATCTTGGGCCATATTTTAGGTGACCACACTTTGTCCCAAAGAGGGTCCTTGTTGGCTTGAGGATTGATTAAAAGGTTGTTTGCCTCTTGTGTGGTGAAGGTACCACGTGGTTTATATCCCCAACATAATATATCCCTTTATTCAAAAAATCGGATTCTCCTATTGATTAGCTCTGAGTCTAGCTCCTTATACATTATCGCTGTGCCATTCCTGATGATGAGTTCTGCTTTGCGTCATTATCTATAGCCCTCATCAAGGGTAGGGGTCCAGTATTGGTTGACTATTTCCCAACGATGTACTTCCTCTTCTTCTGTTGGTGGAGGTGAGATTAAGCTGTTAAGTTTTGGTCTTTGCTACCATGAATCCACCCAGAAATGAGCACTATTGCCATCTTTTACTTCCCAAAAGCTATGCTGATGGATCATATTTCTGTGTATTCTAGCCGAGTCCCAGATTAGGAAGCCCTTACCCATGTCTGTAAGCCTGGTTAGTTCTTCATTCGATTTGTGGTTGGCATACTTGGCTCTCCATAGGATCGCCCAGGGTGTGTGCGGAGCTGAAAGCCACTTCCACCAGATTTGTGCTCCCATGACTGCATTACTATGTTGAGGGTCTTGAAGACTGATTCCCCCAATGTTTTTTGGGAGGCAGACGGTAGCCCACTTGACCAGTACGCATTTGCAATTATGTCTCGCCGCTCCCCAAAGAAAGTTCCTTTGGATATTTTTTATTTTTTTGAGAACCCATTTAGGCGCTGCTAGAATTGAGAACAGATATAGAGGCATGGATTGTAGAATGAATTTGATGAGGGTTAGCTGGTTTGCCATGTTTAGGGCTCTGAAGATCCACGAGGTGAGGTGGGTTTCAAGCATGTCAAGGAGAAGTTGCCAAGAGGAGTGCTTGAGGGTAGAATCAATTAAAGGGGCACCAAGGTACTTGGAGGGGAGAGAGGCAATGGAGAAACCCATTATATGACCTATGGAGGATTGAGTTATGGCAGGCGTATGGAAAAAGAAGATCTGAGATTTAACTGTGTTGATGCTGGCACCAGAGGCGGCGGAGAAGTCATCAAGGAGGGATTTGAATTTTCGAGCTTCTTGGACCGAGGGATGCTCAAATAACATGTTATCGTCCACAAATTGTTGATGGGTAATGGCAGGGGAATTGTGAAGTAAGATTCCTTTAAGTTGTTGCTCTTGGAGGACATGCTTTATGGTTCTACCCAGCCCTTTAGCCATGATAACAAAGAGGAATGGGGAGAGGGGGTCCCCTTGGCAGATGCCTCTTGAGGGTTGAAAGGGGGTGGAAGGGATTCCATTAACCAGAATGTTGAAGAAAGCTGAGGATATTAAGCTCATAATCCAGCAAACCCAAACAGGTGAGAAACCAAAGGTTGTTAACATCGATTGAATGTACACCCAACTCAACTTGTCAAATGCTTTTGAGAGATCGCTTTTGAGTAGCATACTTGCTTTTTTATGGTGCTTGAGAGAGTGAATGATCTCATGGGTGAGGATGATTCCATCTATGATTTTCCTTCCTTCGACATAGCCTGATTGTTCTGGCGAGATGAGCAGGGGAAGCAATGGCTTCAAACAAGAGGCTATAACCTTGGAAATGATTTTGTAGATGAAATTGCAGAGGGATATAGGCCTGAATTTTTCTGGCGCATTGGATTGTTCCTCCTTGGGAATGAGAGTGATAAATGTTGCATTCAGGGAGGGTAGCATGCAATGGAGAGTTCTGGACTCTTTGACTACCTGCTAGACCTCCTCTTTGATGATATCCCAGAATCTGTGGAAGAAAGTGGAGGTAGAGCTATCTGGACTAGGAGCTTCTCCTTCCTGAAGATGCTTCATAGCAGATTCCACCTCCTAAAAGGTTACCGGATGAAGAAGCAATTGATTATGATTATATTTTATTACCTTTGGGATATGAGGGAGAATCTTGTCCATTGTCGGCTTTCTGTTGGTGTGAGGTTCTTGATGGACTGATTTAAAGTGCTTGATGAGTTCTTTTTTAATATCCCCATGATCTTCTAGTCGGTCTCCCTATTGGTTGTGAATTTGGGTGATGTTGTTATGCATTCTCCTTTGGATTGCTGAGTGGTGGAAGAATTTTGTATTCCTCTCACCTTCCTTTAACCATCTTATTCATGATTTCTGTTTCCAGAGCATTTCCTCTTGTTTTTCTCTTTCATTGATCTGAGTTTGAAGATTCTTTTCCTATTCGTTGCGTGCTTCAGTCCTGCCTTCTTTAATGATGGTTTCCTAGAGTTTCTCCATTTCTTGAGCTAGGGATTTATGAGCTTAAAAAATGTTCCCAAAGGTAGCACTGTTCCATTATTTGGTTTGTGTTTTTATGAACTTCAGCTTTTGCTAAAATTGGAACATTTTGGAACCTACAGGGGTAGAAAGCTTTTCCAAGCTTGCTGTACTAGATCTTTTAAATGTTGATGGGTCAACCAGAAGGATTCAAAGAGGAAGGGTCTCATGGTGGAATTTCCCGGTCGTTGCCACTACAGCGAGATTGGCCAATGGTCTAACCCTAAAAATGGCAAAATAGAGGATAAGAGATGTCCTCCCAGGAGAATGGCATTATCTCATAACAGGAATCAATCAAGCCTTGAAGCAATCTGATGAGGACCAGATCTTTTATTATTCCAGGTGAATATTCCATTGTCGCTGGGTAGGTCGATTAGCCAGTTTCTTTGTATGAATTCCTTGAAGTATTCACTTTCATTGTCTAGTCTGATTCGGTCTCCTGATTTTTCCTCTAATTTGGTGATCGTGTTGAACTCGCCTCCCGTGATCTAGAGTGGATGAGTTCAGTTGGTGTTGAGCAGTGTGAGCGTGTCCAACATTGTGATTTTGTCCTCAGCAGCTTGTGGGAAATACACATTAGTAAGATGACCATGCACATTGGTCCCTATGATATGTAAATTTGCTTGAATGAAGTGGCAGTTTGCAATTAAAATCTATTAGCGCAATATGATGTACATTCCAAGCTATTGCTAATCCACCTGAGGCTCCTATAGCATCCACCACCATTGTGTGACATCCAGGCCATGCTTTGGAAAGGATGGTACTGAGAAGAGTACTATTACATTTCATTTATTACATATAGAAGATATGAGGTTTTTCCTGCTGTATCAAGTTTTTTATCATTTTGTATTTCCGAGGGCCGTTCAACCCTCTTAGATTCAATGATGTGAGCTTCATGGTCCAGGGTTGGGGATTGGCCTGTAGTACTTGGTGAGTTTGGAATATCTTCCAGATTCTACCAGCATTTCCCCTATGAGGATTGTTCACTGTAGATCTGTCTTTCTTCCTGTTTTCTTAGTGTCCTTGAACAAGTTCTTGCCATCCCACTGACCTCTTGGTTCGATTCTTAGATATCTTTGTTGATGTGCTTTGGAAAGGATGACCTCTAGACTTTCTAGCTGTCTCGCAGGGATCTTATCATATTGTTTTTGCTTACATGCCTGCACAAGGCTAAAGATTTCCAAGTCTCCTAGGTCAATGCTTTCAGGTTCTTCATCCATTTGCTTGAGATCACTGCTCTCTGTCATGATGTTCGATGTAAGCGAGGGATTGGTTAGAAGGGTATCGATGTCCATACCATTAGCTTTCCATTCCATTTCATTCATGGAGGCGGTGGAGGGGGTGGCTTGGGGTTGCTAAGGGACATGGTTAGGAGCTGCATCTGGCTGAGTTTTAGCAGAGGGCTGGTTAGGAATCTCATGGGAGTGCATGGGGGTAACAAGGTCCATAGAATCAGATTGAGCCAAAATATCAAAGCTATTGTTGGTTGAGGGGTTTGTATTACTGGCAGGGGTAGTTTTGGATTGAGAGGTAGGCTTTTTGTGATTCCTTTTTCGAGAGTTCACTTTGGTAAAGCCTTCTTGATTGGTTTGCTCAGAGGCGATGCTGGAGGAGGGCTTGGCATTGAGCGGGAAGTCTCGAAATAATTTCCCATGTGCATGACATTTTCGACATCTGAACGGAACATGCTCGTAATCTAAAGTCTAAACGCATTCAAAATCATCATGGAATAAACTTACTAAGTCCAGGAGAGCTTTGTTCAGGTGCATATAGACACGAATGTGAGCATAGGAAGTGTATCTTCTTTGTTTTGTTTCCTCTTCAACATTTATGAATTCTCCTAGTCCGTTTCCAATGTCTTTTAAAGATTCCTCATCCCAACATTCCAATGGCAGGGAGTATAGCTGGATCCAGATTGGTGTTGAACTGAGATCTTCTTTATCTGAGTTGAATCGCTCAATCCAGTCGTGTAAATAAAGTCAAGCGGTGTTGAAGAAGTAAGGGCCATTGTCTAAGACCTTGTTTCGATCTTCTATGCAGTTGAAGATAGCTGTGAAAAAGCCTTTCGGTTCTAGCTTCAGATTGATGTGTCCTTTTGGCTTCCATTTGGCTGCTATCCATCCCTGTAAGGCTTTCTCTATTGGCAAAAACCAAATAAATTTCCCAATAAGGGCATGATCTTTTATGTATTGGATCTGGGTGTTGATTCTCTGACTGGGTAGTTCAATCTTAGGTTGTTCTGCAGCTACAGGTTTGCAGGTTGCAGAGGTTACTTTGGGTTTCTCATCATTTCCCACTGCGTGTTGCTGCCTGTCCGGGGGTATATCTTTTGTACCTTGTGGTTCACTATGTGAATCAGTGTTATGTAGATCTCTTTTCTTCTGCGGATCAGAGGCAATGTCAGGATTGTTCATAGCCCATAATGCAGGGTTCACCAAAGGGGGAGGCGCCAATTCCTCCCCCATCGGGGAAGCCATTGAGGCTGAGCTATGAGCTGACGTGCGTATCTCTCAGGAGTTGTAGGGTCGGTGGAGCAGGGACGTTGTTCTCTGAGTAGTATTCCATCGCTGAGAGAGTTTGAAACCCTACGTTGCCATTTTCCTCCCCTCCAGTTCCTTTAATGAAAATTGTCAATTTCGATAATTAATAAATTATCATAATTATCTTATATGGTGAAGTTTTTTATTTATAATAATATATATATATATATATATATAATTAATACTAAATTCATAAATGTCTTTTATTTTCAAATATGTATATATTAACTATATATATAAATAATTATTTACATAAGTTACTAAGATTTTATTATGCAAGACGTTGAAATAAAATCAATGACGTTTAAAAAACATTTGAATGGATTAAAATAAGACTTTAGGTAAATTATTGGTAAATTCATTGTTAACTCAAATCATCAAGAAGCTGAAATATCAATAATGCAGGAAATTATTGGATTAACTAAAAGTACAAAATTTAATTGGTTGCATTAATGTGGAGTACTTTTTTCACATTATTTATTCAAGATACATAATTATTTTCACTCTCGACTAATCACTAAATTATAATAAATTTTATATATGTATAAAAGTAAAAATAAAAAAGAGAATAACAATGAAATAATTAAAAGCTTTTAATTTTTTTTTTTGAAAACACAGGGAATCTTTCTTACCTATCTCATTCATGAGATTACCTACCTCATTTATTTAAGTTTGATGGGTAGAGAGCTGCTTCTGAAACGTGATACTTTTTTATTAGAGTCATCTACGGAGCTGAAGAATTGGCAGGATAGTCAAGAGTGGCCAGGACAGTCAAAAGTGGCTAGAATCTGGGCAAAAAAATATCAAAAAATCTTGTAGAAGCAGTGTTTGAATCGTGTTTTTGATGGTGGAAATGGATTCAGCGCCATTAAAAAAATTCTAGGACACCTAAAACTTTGAAGTTTAACGATTATAACTTGGATTTATAAAAATCCTTGCTAGATTTTCTTTAAATATTACCAGAATTTCTATAACTTTCAAAGCATTTCCTCATGCTAGTTAGACTAAGGCTATCTTATTCATGAGCATTTAACAGGTTGAGAGTTGCTTCTGAAATGTGAATGTGATTACAGATACGTGTATTCATTGTGATTACAACGCACCAAAATAAAGCACGTATTTTGGTATCACTGAATAGGATGTCAGCATGAAATCCTAGCCCTAATTTGTACCCCGGGTGTAACGACCTGCGGTTCCTGGGCACGCGGGTGAACAGGCATGCGCACGGGCGAGGCTTGAATGAAAGACGGACAAGCTGAACAGGCTGCGGTTACGGGAAGTTCAAACTTCCTGTAGTATGTGATAATACTTATGTGCATATGTGGAAGGAAGCGAGCTGTGTTTATATGGCGGGGAGCCTGTGAAAACATGTATGGAGGCCAACTTGTTATGTGGGGGCTTTTGCGATGGAGCAAGGGCATGGGAGAGGTCGTCTGGGCAAGCCACGACATCCCCTTATGATGGATATAAGTTGGATGAGCGTGCAACTCATTCCACCAATGAACTCACTCACTCTACATCTTTGCTAAAGGGAGTAAAGGCGCAGTCTTGTGCGCAGATCTAAGGAGGAGGCGCAAAAATAGTGATGTGCCCATTCTTGGGCTTGGTCACACGGTGAAGGACTCGGTTACTCGATATTGGGTGAAGGTGCGGGCAGGAGTGCCCGGTGGTTGGGTGAGGGCATGCACGGGTGTGTGGTGCCCGACGGTTTGTGCAACAACTTGGCACGGGTGTCTTGGCGACTCGGGTGAGCGCCCGCCCGGCGTGCAAGTGTGCACGGTGACTTGGTGAAGTGTTGAGATTGTGAACGGAGGTGTGTCTCGGGTAGAGGCGCCCGTGTGTGGTGACTTAGAGGCGTGCTCGAGTTGGGAAAAAAATACGATCGTGCGACAAGGTGAACGAAGCGTTGGTGAGTCGTGCGCAATCGTGCGGAAGTGCCGACAAGCTAGGCAACCAAGTTTTCCCTAGGATTGTAAATTTGGCTAAGTATGAAACTTGGGGTTTCCAAGTATACTTGTAAAGCTTTGTAAACAGTTGTATAATATATTATCGGGCAGACTCATTGTTCAGGGAGTTGCCCCTCCCTTTATACTGTGCAATTGTGTTCATCATTTATAATTGTTGTTGATAATGAATGTGTATGGGTGTTCATTGGTATGAAGGATAACATAATAATACTTGGTTGCGAAACACAAACTAAGTAGGAGTAAGTGGTTAGGCGTAGTCCACGAACATAATTATTCGTGAAAAGAAAGTGTTCGGTGGTGCCGCACCTCGCTAATAGCAGTTGAAAGACTACGGCCAGCTTGGGGGCGTGATAGGTGGTATCAGAGCAACAGATTCGAGCATTGAAGGTTGAAGCTGCTAGACAACTCCACTGAAGTGAAGTTCGTATCAGAGCAAGGTTGCTCGTGACGAAGTGCAAATATTGAAGCTAATTCAGGGTTGAAGAAGCTTGACAGTTGATGATTTAGCAGGGTTGCTTGTGACAGGTACTTGCAGGTGAAGGAAGCTAATTTCACATACAAGTGGAACAAGAGCTGGTTCATGTTTGCGGGGAACCTGGAGAAGACTGAAAGGCAAGGATGGTGGATGAACCTATGGCAGGTGAATCTAGCCATGATGCAGGTGACATTTTCTGGTACAAAGTGTTGGAACAGATGGGTCGATGGAGTTCTAACTGGGTTTTGATGAAGGCTGAGAACATGAGGATTCGGGAAAGTTGTTCGGAACTAAGGAGGGAACTTGAAGAACTCAAAAGCCAATGCAGAAGTACGACAGATGTTGAACTCAAGGAACTTGATGAGGAGATCCGACAAAGTGGTCTTGGTCTTCAAGAGCTCTTGGATGAAAGAGCCCGGTTGAGGAAGAAAAGTGCCATGGTGGAAGCCGAAATCAAGCAAGTTGAGGAAGAAATAAAGAAGAAGCTTCTTGGTAAGAAGATCATTGTAATTGAGCAGGATGAGCTCGACTACATTGACAGGCTGGGAACTCACTACCGAGACAAATCCAGAGGATGTTCGGCAGCTTAGTTCTATGAAAGTAGTCAATGGGCACCTGGTTGGTGCACTTGAGCAGAATGCGATGGAGGACAAGCTTGAAGGAAGTCAAGCTAGGCCAGGATCGAGTTGCTTAGAAGAGCCAAACAAGGAGGTGAAGTACCTTAGAAGGAATGTCAAGTTGGAACACAAGCCAATTGACACTTCTGAGGTCGAATTCTTGAAGAAGGTTGCTAATGTGAGACACAAGATAAAGCCGACAGAAGGAGGTGATGCCTTGAAGCTGCGTTTTGTGCAGGTGACCGTGAAGGGCAAGAGATTTGTAGCTTTGGTGGATACGGGGGCTACTCATAGCTTCTTAAGCAGGAAAGCAGCAAAGTCTTTTGGGAAGAAAGCAAAGATAAAGAGGGAATGGAGTTCTTTCAAAGCAGTGAACTCTACCATGAAAGCTGTTATTGGTGTGATGGAAAACACTCAGGCGAGAGTGGGGTCGTGGTTTGGGAAGTTGGACTTGAGGATCGTGGACATGGATGATCATTCTATGGTGTTGGGGAAAGATTTCATGAGGCTTGCACAAGCCATACCAATGGTGGATCGGGACATTCTCTTGATCACAGCTGAGGAAAGAACCATGATGGTTTCGATGAATAAAAGGAGTTGCTTGGGGTATAGACCAAGGATGAATTCTATGACCTTGTATCCCAAAGATCTGAATGTGAAGCATGAGGATGTGGAGCAAAGAGGACTTGGGAGTATGACTCAAACAACGAAGGAAGGGAAGCTGATTGACTTCGTTGCAGGAATGAGGCAGAATGAAGTAAGTGAGAGGGCAATCTCACGAACCTTGAGGCACTTGACAGAGACATCTTCTACTGATGATCTTCACAATGGAGTTGCAAAAGAAGGGAGTCTGAGTACTACTTCAAAGGCAGTGGTTGATGAGGATTACATAGGTAGAGATCTTGCTGGTATAGTTGACTTTTGCAGGTATGCTATAGGCATATATGACTTTAAGTTGACAAAGGACAAGCTAGGTGAGCTTGGGTGTACATGTGAAGAGATTGAGGTTGTGCACAGATACTTGAGGACACAACATCAATCTGATACATAGGTGGATGAGAGTCAGGGAGGAAACTTCCTAGCCCTCCTTTCTCTATAGACAACCTTGGAGAAGGGTTGGTGTAGGGACCTTGGTTGGGAGGGGCTACACCAACTTAACAAGGGGCCTTGGAGGAGGCTTCTTTATGACAGATTGCAGACTTGGATGCAGATGGCCAGATGTTGGGATGGAGTCTACATGGGTTGGACATCATGGACAACTAGAGCCATGGACATCAGGTTGAAGACGTGGAGCATGACAGTTATGCAGGGACATTATGCAGGAGCATGTGTAGAAGTGTCATTCATGGACATTCTATGGGGAATGTCGAAGGAAAGGATGTTGTGCAGATGTTGTTATGATGTGGAGATATATGAGCCAGTGGAGAGGTTGTACACTCTGGTACAATAAGGCCATGGCTTGAACATGTTGCAGATGGGATGGAGATTCCATGGACTTGAGCATGGAAATTGGACAGATTCTTGATGAGTCTGAGATGTAGCAGAAGTCAGGGAAAGACTGATGGGGGCATAAAGATGTGCATTCTTATGATTTGTGCATATGGTTGGAATGATCAACCGGCTAGTTCGAGTCATAAGGGGTACTAATGTGCAGAAATGTGTTCGTATCAGGTGGAGTATCTTGATAGGCAGACTACAGGATGAGGATGAGACATGATGGAGATGTAATTTTACATATGTTACAGGGATGTTTGCAGCATGTGGAGGAGTTGATATCATGGATAAGACTGTTCAGATATGGAAATCTTCATCTTGGTGGATGGCTACCAAGATGGTATGTTGTCGAGGACGACAACGATTTCAGGTGGAGAAGGATGTAACGACCTGCGATTCCTGGGCGCGTGGGTGAACGGGTGTGCGCGCGGGCAAGGTTTGAACAAACGACGGATGAGCTGAACAGGCTGCGGTTACGAGAAGTGAAAACTTCCTGTAGTATGCGATAATACTTATGCGCATATGTGGAAGGAAGCGAGCTGTGTTTATATGGCGGGGAGCATGTGAAAACATGTATGGAAGCCGACTAGTTATGTGGGCGCTTTTGCGATGGAGCAAGGGCGTGGGAGAGGTTGGCTGGGCAAGCCATGACCTCCCCTTGTGATGGATATAAGTTGGATGAGCATGGAGCTCATTCCACCAACGAACTCACTCGGTCTGTATCTTCGTAAAGGGAGTAAAGGCGCAGTCTTGCGCGCAGATCTAAGGAGGAGGCGCAGAAATAGTGATGCGCCCATTCTTGGGCTTGGTCGCATGGTGAAGGACTCGTTTACTCGATATTGGATGAAGGTGCGGGCAGGAGAGCCTAGTGGTTGGGTGAGGGCGTGCACGGGTCTGTGGCGCCCGACGGTTTGTGCGACGACTTGGCGCGGGTGTCTTGGCGACTTGGGTGAGTGCCCGCCCAGCGTGCAAGTGTGCATGGTGACTTGATGAAGTGTTGAGATTGTGAACGGAGGTGTGTCTCGGGCAGAGGCGCCCATGTGTGGCGACTTAGAGGCACGCCCGAGTTGGGCAAACAACACGATCGTGCGACAAGGTGAACAAAGCGTTGGTGAGTCGTGCGGCGACCGTGCGGAGGTGTCGACGAGCTAGGCAACTGAGTTTTGCCTTGGATTGTAAATTTGGCTAAGTATGAAACTTGGGGTTTCCAATTATACTTGTAAAGCTTTGTAAACTGTTGTATAATATATTATCGGGCAGACTCATTGTTCATGGAGTTGCCCCTCCCTTTATACTATGCAATTGTGTTCATCATTTATAATTGCTGTTGATAATGAATGTGTATGGGTGTTCATTGGTATAAAGGATAACATAATAATACTTGGTTGCGAAACACAAACTAAGTAGGAAAAAGTGGTTAGGCGTAGTCCACAAACATAAGTATTGGTGAAAAGAAAGTGTTCGGTGGTGCCGCACCTCGCTAAGAGCGATTGAAAGACTACCGCCGGCTTGGGGGCGTAACACTGGGTCTCCACTACACTTTCCTATTCGATATGTGACATGCAATATGCTTTTAATGTACTCCACCTCCGTAATCCCGAAATTCTAAAAGCGTTAAGTGCTACAACATTACATCTTATTCATGAGCGTTTAACAGGTTGAGAGTTGCTTCTGAAATGTGAATGTGATTACAGATACGTGTATTCATTGTGATTACAATGCACCAAAAGCAAGCACGCCTTTTGGAATCACTGAATAGGATGTGAGCATGAAATCCTAGCCCTAATCTGTACAATGGGTCTCCATTACACTTTCCTGTTTTATATGTGACATGCAATATGCTTTTAATGTACTCCAGCTCCGTAATCCCCAAATTCTAAAACTGTTAAGTGCTACAGTATTACATTTCTGAAATCCATGGCGGCATGGCAGTTTGTGCCAGGGACTTTTGGGATGCAGGTAAAATGTTGGTAAAACGAGTTTGCACTGTCATGATTTTTTTTATTTTTATTTTTTAAATATATGTCTAACGGAGATTTATTATTAGTATTTTTTGAATTTTTATTCTCACGGAAATTATTTATGTATAGATGGTGGAGGCAAAGATGTTGGAAAATTGTGATATGCTGAGTTGTATCTATGGAATGGGTAGAATTGAAAAGAGAAAGTTGTAAGCATTCTACTTGCGAACCTTTACAATTTTTAACTTGATATATTTAGAAAGATGCAAATGAATGGACACACAATTTTGAGTTTTACTCTTGAGGTTGTATTTATGACAAGAAATTTGATTTTTACTCGAGGATGTATTTATGACAGGAAATTTCATTTTTACTCTCGAGGTTGTATTTATGATAAGAAATTTGTTCTAATTAGGAAAAAATGTTGTTGCTGCTGAAAGTAGCAAAACCTTGCCAAATAAGATATTAATTTTGCTGTATAAAATCTATTATATGTGAATAGGTTGATGTACAAAATGTGGTATTGCAAGGAAACACAAAACCTTTCATTAGCATGTTTCCGTTTGTGAAATTGTATTGTCACCCAGAAATTTCATCAACATCTTCGCTTTTGTGAAATTTCACTGCCAACCAGAAAATAGTTGTCTTTTAAAAAAGGATTAAGCATCCTCTCAAAGCTGTAGGGTATATGTCACATAAAGGGATGCCATTTTGTCAATGTTTAAATGTTTGTGCTCCTAAATGCCTCATTCCATGTTTCAGCTTTCATTGTCCTGGCACACTGATGGAAACAGTGTAATGAAGTCAACTATATTTGGAAGCCCCCTTACGACTGTTGCCAGACTCTGGGATTGTTGGGCGTTCCATTCGCTTAAGCGCTTGTTACCATCTTTATGGATCACAGTGCCGCCCATATTTAGTTGAACCTAATTTTTGAACCAATCAGACTGCATTGATTTTATTGATTTTATTGTTTCCAATGGAACGGTTTAAAGAGAAACTATTATCAAGCACCATGTTTTTCTTTTCTTTTGCCACACGCTGCATGTTTTCCTTTTACTACACCCTGCCTGTTCTATTTTCTCCCAGTTGTTCTACGCGCGTTAAATGAAACTGGGAAGGGGCACAAATGAGACAAGAAGGGCAGTTCCACGTTGAACTTAGCATTAATCAAAGCTCTCTGCTACTCATTTGAATTTTGAAATAAAAAACGCGAGGTTTTGTGTACTGATTCGTTTCATTGGATAATGCATAGTTATTCAAAACATATTAGGGTCTTTAAAGCCTTTGTTTCCTTAGTTTTCCTGTGGCAACACCTTGCATGCATTTGTTTAAAGCCTTCGTTTCTTTAGTTGCTTCCTGTGGCAACACCTTGCATTTTGTCAAGAGAAAGGTGTGTATGCATATTCCTTGTCCTCAAATGATTTTTCTATGTTTTTAGATAGGGGATAGGCACTTCAAAGCATAACTAGCCGTTCCCAAAGACTGAAGGAAATAACTAGTTCAAAGCGTCCTCCAATTAAAATAAGATGCAATAATGTACTGTTTTTTGTTTTTTTTTTTTTTTTAAGCATTTTTAGGGTCTTTATGCCCTCGTTTTATGTTTTCCAATTACAACGTATTCTTGGGTCCTTAATGTCTAGCTTTTATTTCTTCCAATTACTACATACTTATTGTTTTACCTTTTCCAATTACAACATATTATTACCTTTTCCAATTACAACATATTATTCGGTCTTTATTGTCTAGCTTTGATGTCTTCCAGTTACTACATATTCATTGTTTTACCTTTTCTAATTACAACGTAAACCATGCAACATTGTGAATGCATCTAAGGAGTGTTGTGTATGTATTTTCTTTGTTGTGAAAATATTTGATGTTATTATTGTGGCTAAAATCAGGGATAATTTTAAGAATGGAAAATTATCTTGAAGTTTAAAAACATTAGCCAATCTCACTAGTCCCTAATATGCAAACTATAAAATGTTTATAGCTCCTAAAATTTTCCATGACTAAAACTTTGGATGTAATCTTCCAATATGTTTTTCTTTCATCATTTGCATTGCTAAGCTTGTGTTGTTTTTTGCATTTTCAAATGAAAATTGGTTTTCACTTTGGTGTGGCTTCCTTCCATCGGAGGAATTTCATATATATCTTATTTTTTGTTTGAGTCTAGCCAAACATAAATAGGCAACATTGTGAATGCATCTAAGAGTTGTGTATCTATTTTCTTTGTTGTGAAAATAATCAATATTATTATTATGGCTGAATCTCTTGATGTAATCTTCCAATATGCTTAGTCTTTCTATCACTTGCATTGCTAAGTTTTTTGGTTTTTGGATTTTTAGGTGACTTTTCATTCTTCTTTGCATTTTTTTATTTTAAAATGCAAATTTGTTTTCACATTAATGTGCTTTCTTTCTATTGGAGGGATTTCATATATGATCTTTTTTTTTATTAGAATGTGTTGAAATATTTATTAGAGTCTCCTGAAATATAAGTTTCCATATATAAATGGGCATGGCCATCTCTCTTACAATTTTACAATTTTAATTAGATAGATCCCTCTATTTAACCAAGGATCTCATATATGACAATATTTTTTATTCTATCCTCTTGAAACATTTATTCTGAGTAGGGTGAAACATAAATGACATGGCCTCGTCTTTTACAATTTTAATTAAGTAGATTTAGTTGTTTATTAAATGTTAAAAGATAAATATAGTCATGTCTTTATGATATTAATAAATGTCCACATATTCTAGTCATATATTTATAATATGAATATCAATTTTAGTCATACCCACGGTTTATTAATCCATGTTTTAGTATTTGACTTTTATGATTCAGAATGTGCAAAATTAAAATAGAATGAATGGCACTTTAATCATGAATGACACTTTAATGGGAAATAGAATCGATCCATAAATATAAATTATTCAATCCACTTTAATTTCTTCAAACAAACATAAATAAGCATGGCTTCCTCTCTTAAAATTTTAATGAAGGAGATCCCTTATTTAATGAGCCATTTCATATATGATCTTAGTTTTTTATTCTAGCATGTTCAAACATTTATTATGAGTGTGGTGAAACATAAATGGCCATGGTGTCCTTTCTTACCATTTTAATTAAGAATATCCCTTTATTTATAAATAAATGATAGGATATTAATCTAATAATGTCCTTATGATATTAAGAAATGTTCACATATTCCATTCTTATATTTATAATATCTAGTGATATATTATCATATTGATATTAGTTTTTTTCATATTTTTATAATATGAAAATTAATTTTGGCCACAGTTAGAGTTTATTAATTTATACTTTTGTATTTAACTTTTATGGCTTAGAATGTCCTTTTCATGCAATTAATAGTTTTTTATTTTTATGCAATCAATAGATTTTTAAGCATTGAATAGAATTTTATCAATAAATTTGTATGCATTGAATATATTTTAATGAATAAATCTAATGCATTAAATACATAATCCATGGCCTTGAATAAATTTTATCAATATTTTTTTATGCATTGAATAGATTTTATTTTATTCAATACATTTTTACGAATTGAATAGATTTTAATCAATAATTCTAATGCATTAAATCCATTGAATGTAATAAATCTAATAAATGTGGCCCAACCAATATGAGGTAAATGTAAATGAACCAAATTTTGTTGCAATCTAATGCAGCCAAATCTATTGCAATCTATTGAAACACACTCAAGCTATGCATTCAATGTATGCATTCAATGCATCAAATTTATTGCAATCTATTGAAATACACTGAAGTTGTGCATTTAATGTATGCATTCAATCTATACAATTTATTGATGCATTCAAATCTATTGAAAGCATTGATTGCAATCAATTGAATAAAGTCAAATTTGCAATCAAGACATTCAATATATTTTAAATGCATTCAATAGATTGCAATCAATGCATTCAATAGATTTGAATGATCAATAGATTGTATAGATTACATGCATTATATTGCGATAGAATTAGGTTCATTTAGATTTATTATGTATTGGTTCACTTAGGTTGAATAGATTTGTTACATTCAAATTATTTAATGCATTATATTTTATGGAGCATAGATTTTATTAACATTTTATATGTGTAACGTAATCATTCAAAAAGATGAAATAAATTAGGTTTTTTTTTATAGAATTAGGGTATTGGGTTTAGCAACATGAAGTAATTTAGCATGAAGTTTGTTTAGATTTAATCACATTAATTTTATATCATTTGATTGTTATAGCGTTGCTTTGTTTTATAATATCAAATTTATTAATATTAATAAAAATGGCTATTAATGTTAATATTTATATTAATATGAAACATATACATTTATACAAAATTATTAATAGAAAGTTAAATATTAATATTTCTTTTGAACTTAGTGAGCTTATGGAACACCACATCTCATGCATTAGATGCTCAAAGCTTCCTTGTTCCATTGTGAAGGATCTCGCTCGAGTTAATCTGATGATGATGACTCACAACTTACCCTAGTTCTCCTTTTTGAATGTTTTTACATAATTATAGACTTATTACAATTATCTAGCGCATAGGAAGTACAAACTCTTAGGTGTATATTGTATGGTTTGACAAATTTATAATTTTGTGTTTATGGATGACTTATTTTGTAGATAGGTGGCCAAAACACCTAGTTTCCCACTCGTGAGATTGAGGCCACATAACACATGGGTATATGGATGTAACTTGTCTTATTTAAAAAAAAGTAGAAAGGAACCACCAAGCTTGCAAAAAAAAAAATTGCACTCACAGTTCCATTAATAATAATATTATTATTATTACACATTAATATTAATATTAATAATAAACACAAATATTAATATTAAACATAAAAAATTATATAGAAAAAATTTTTGTGTCTATACATTGATGTGAACATTACCATTAAACATTGCCTTTAATAAATTTAGATCTATTTAGATTCAATGACATTAGGTTTAAAATATTTGGTATTTTTATATGGTTTAAAATATTTGTTATTTTTATATCATTTGGTTCATGTAACCTTAGGTTAATTTATAACATCATATTTATAAGATTAAGTTTTTTAACATTAAAATATTTTTATATCATTTGGTTCATGTGAACCTGCTGTTATTTTATAACATCATGTTTATAAGATTAAGTTTTTTAATATTAAAAAATAATGGTTTAATCTTAATCAAATTATTATCAATGAAATGATTTAATGTTAATATTTATACTGAACGTAAACATTGATATTTTTTTTTATAATGTGGTTCTCACACATTGGAAAATTGAGGTACAATTAGGTTATTTTATAACATGGGCTTTATAAGATTAAGTTTTTATCATTAAAAAAATGGTTTAATATTAATTAAACCATTAACAATGAAATGGTTTAATTTTAATATTCATATTGAACATAAACATTGATATTTTTTTATAATGTGCTTCACATACATTGGGTGTCCCCTACATCCACAAGAAAACCTAGGGAGATCAACGTGAAGGGATCTATGTGTTGACCAAACTAGTAAGGCCTAAAGCCAAGGGGATCGAGGAGATTTGACCCCATGACATCTCGAAAAATCCATTCAAATCAACGTGAAGTGATCTACGTGTCGACCAAACATGTAACACCTAACCCCGAGGGGATGGAGGAGATTTGACCCCATGACATCCTGATTGGTGAGGTACTTCGCAACATGAGCTCGAACAATTGAGATATCATTTTGGGATTCATAAACATTAATATTGATAGTAATATTAATATTAACTTAACATTAATATTGAACATAAAAATTAAACTATACATAATCTAGGTTTATTAACATTAATAATTTTGAAATGTAAACAATAGTCTTATAAAATTGTGAATTTTTATTGACTATTGTAACAATATTCTTATAACTCGTTTGATTTTATAATATATGCATATGTGAAGTTTCCTGTATGTGTATATGTGAAGTTACATATGTATGTTATTTTTAATTTTAATCAACATTAGTTGAAAAATATTTTGTTGATTTCACATGTGTTTTTTTATGCTAGGTGATTTTATTGTCTCGTCATGGATCGAGCTATTTGGAGTTGTCTTCCATTTGAAATGCTTGAAATTATATTTCTTTGGCTGCCCTTATCGATTGTCATAAATTTTAGCACTATTTGTAAGAAATGGAAGAATGTTTTCAAAAACCACTCTTTCTTATTGCATTGCAAGCATGTCTCTGCAATCGAATTTGGATTTATTGTTTCTTTCCTCAATAATGAAGATAATTATTTGGTTGTTGAATACCTTAATGAGAATGGGCACATATCTCGAAGCTTTGTTATTTTTTACAGTAGTCGCAGAAGGAGAAAAACGCGCAGCCAAGGTTCGAAGAGGTTCAACGCCTGCTCCTATTGGAGAAACGCAGGGGAGGGAGCTCCCCTCCGTCCTAAAAAAGCACTGTGGCCAGTAGAGGCAAGTCCCCTCTGGGCAAAGTCAAAGATTCTAAGGAAGAGGAACAAAGTAATAATGAAAAGGAAACAGAGGGGGGCAGGCCCAAGGAAAATGTCAGCACTAAAGAGAAGGAAGAAGAAGACAAAATCCAGGGCATAAGGAACAATAAACAAAAGGGAACGTGCAGAACCAAAATGGAGATCACTCCTAGAGTGGTGTTAAATGATCCTGCACTACACGCACATAGAGAACATATGGGGACCTATGCTATAATCTGCAATTTTATGGGATTATGGCCCACATAAAAGGCTTTGTAGTTATGGATCAAGTATCACTGGAAACCCAAAGGAAGTATAGACCTACATCTAGGGTCCAAGGGATTTTTCACTATGGTGTTCACAAACATCGAAGACAAAGATAGAATATTCGAAGGAGGACCCTACTTTTATGCAGCAACTGGCCTCTATATGCGGCCTTGGAAGATGAACTTTGTGCTAGAGCGGGAGACTTTCACTTCGGTACTAGTATGGGTAAGACTCTATTCTCTTCCTCTTGATTATTGGCAAACTGAATCACTTGCTGCCATATGTAACAAACTAGGACATTTTTTCAAAGCATCGAAAGCCATAAGAAGAGGCAAATACACTTCCTATGCAAGGATCCGAGTAGAGATGGATCTATCAGGAGCTCTTCCGGATGAAGTCATCTTGGAAGTTTTTGATGAGGAATGGGTTCAAACAGTAGATTACAAGCATATCCCATTCAGATGTTGTAAATGCCATGAACATGGACACTTGTTCAGAGATTACCCTCTGAGTCAAGCAGATAACAAGGGCAAACCTAAGGAAATGAAGAACACTCATAGCTTCCAGAAAGTTATAAGTAGATGAAAAGGCAGAAAAAAAGGACCAAGACAACTTCGTAATGAGGGGGAAAAGGTCCGTGAAATTAGGTATCAAGCACTGGAAGAAAATGTAGAAATGGCAAATGAAGACCAATCTATAGAGGACGGCCCTAATGGAAAGGAAACGGAAACGAAAGAAGACTGCAATGCAACACAAGTGACATAAAATAAAAAAGAAACTATAATGAGTGAAACAGATCTAGAGATGGATCAGGAAATGACCCAAAGTGAAATAGATTTGGAAGATCATGAGCTGCAGGAAATTCTTGATAAGGAACATCTAGATCTGGAAGGGTTCTTGATGCAGGGATCCACAGGAGGGATAGACTCACTACCCCAAGAAGACTGCAACAAAATTCAACAGCTATTCTTATGGAAAACTCAGGAAAGAGGATTAGATAACGAAAAAACCATTGAAAAACAGGAACACAGAGGAGTTAAAGTGAAGAAAACTACTCCAGGATTAGCGACCAAAAATGCAGGAAAAAAGAGAGGTAGGAAAAAGCGGAAGGACCTCTTGATGGAGTGTGGAAAGTTAATGATAGACTTAGGTAAGATGAAAGACCTAACCAGTTACTCATTTACAAATCTTTAAATATGAAGCTCACATCATGGAATATTAGAGGTCTAGGTAGTAAGAGAAAATAAAGAATGCTTAGTCATAGAAGGAAACTGGAAATGCCAGATGTTATCTTCATCCAAGAAATGAAATGTTCCATCCAGAAAATAAAACAAATCCACAACAAATGGCTCAATAGATTTGATTTCCTAGAGGTTAAAGCTGATAACACAGTGGGGGGCATTCTAACTTTGTGGAATCTAAAGAAAATCAGTGTAACAGGTGTAGACGCATCTAGGAACTACTTATCAGTGGTCATTCAACCAGTGGGGGATCCAAAAACCTTCCTGGTCACAAACGTTTATGGTCCTCAATGAATAGATGACAAAATCAGATTGTTAGACTCCCTAATTAATCTCAGGCACAGACAGGCTGAGATTCCTTGGATCATTGGAGGGGACTTTAATATGATCAAATCTCTCTCTCAAAAAAAGAGGAGGCACCTGAGTGCTCAACAAAGACTCCTTAGCGTTTCAGACTTTCACAGATGAGATGAAACTGGTTGATTCAGACCTAAACAGTGGCTTTTTTACTTGGAACAACAAAAGAGGGGGTAAGGCACAAGTAGCCTCTAAATTGGACAGGTTCATGATATCAGAGGAGATTTTTCTTACAGATAAAGAAATAACAGCAACATTGCTTCCCTTTGGAGGTTCCGACCACTGGCCGATTCAACTGGAAATCAAGGGTTTGATTTCTCCCAGGAGAAGGCCCTTCAGATTTGAGAATATTTGGTTCTCCCACCCGTATTTCATCAGCAACACTGCAAAATGGTGGTCAGAGGACTTGCAATTCCAGGGCTCAAAAATGTACCTCCTTCATAAAAGACTAAAGCATGTCAAGTTCAGGCTAAAAGAATGGAACAAAACGGATTTCGGTAACATTTTTGTGAACAAAAGATATTTGGAAATCAAATTACAGGAGCTCAACCAGGCTCTGATCAAAGACAGCTTTGACAAAGTCAAAAGTGATCAGGCTGATAAGCATCACCAAGAATGGGATAATTTTTGCAAACAAGAGGAAGCATTCTGGAGGCAGAAGTCTAGGGTGCAATGGCTCAAGGAAGGAGAGCGGAATACAAGATTCTTCTACAGATCCACTATGGCTAACAGAGCATACAGTAGAATCTCAATGATAAAGGATGAGAATGGACAAATCTAGAACACCCATAAGAGTATAGAAGCTGTGCTTGTTCAGTATTTTTGAAACATCACCCGAGAAAACAATCCAGATAGAGAACATTCCATCAAGGAAATTACAAGGCATATACCTAAGTTAGTGTCTAGAGAGGACGATTATAATCTCAACAGACCTGTGACTGAAGAGGAAGTCAGCGAGATTCTCAAAGACATGAAGAACTGCAAAGAACTAGGTCTGGATGGTTTCAATGTGGACTTCATTAAAGCTTGTTGGCATATTGTTAAACAGGACATTCTAGAAGTGGTGGAGGATTCCAGGTCCAATAAAACAATCCTGAAAGCCCTCAACACTTCCTTTATCTCCGTGATCCCCAAACAGGATTTGGTCCAAACTGCAGACAAATACAGACCCATAGCTTCATGCAATGTGGTTTACAGGATAATCTCTAAGGTTGTGGCAAATAGACTTAAACCTCTCCTTCCTTTTTTAGTTTCAAAGGAACAATCATGTTATGTGGAGGGTAGACAAATCTTAAATAACATCATTTAAGCCCATGAAGTGGTCCACACGCTTACCAGTAAAAAAAAGGTGGGGATGATCATGTAATTAGACATAGCCAAGGCCTATGACAAGGTCAATTGGGGCTACATCAAAAAGGTTCTCACTACTTTTGGGTTTGACCACAACTGGATCCGATGGGTCATGGCTCTAGTGACCTCTTCCAACTTTTCCATTCTGGTGAATGGCTCCCCTTCAGAGATCTTCATTCCTTTTAGAGGCCTCATGCAGGGAGACCCACTCTCTCCCTTTCTTTTCATTCTTATGATGCAGGGACTAGGCAGATCTATTCAGCAGGCCAAGGCAAGGGCCAAAATCAAAGGTCTTCAATTATCTGAAAATGGTCAAGCTCTGAATCACCAACAATTTGTAGATGACACCATGCTGCAAGGGCTCCCCACAGTCAAAGAACCTTCAACCTATAATCGAATCCTGAAAGAATTTTCTTTGGCCACAGGTATGGAAGTCAATCTTTCTAAGTCAAAAATTTTCTTCTTAAATACTAACATTGCTATTCAGAGAAACATTTCAAGAATTTTGGGTTTCCAAAGGGATTCCCTCTGCACAAAGTATTTGGGAATTCCTCTCACAGACAGACCAATGCACAAAAGTATCTAGGAACTGATGCTTAATAAACTGCAAGACAAAGTCAAAAATTGGACCTTCCGAGTCTTGAACCTGGCAGGCAGGTTGGTTTTGATAAAGGCGCTCCTGCAATTGATCCTGGTTTTCATGTTATCGGCCCTCCCAGCTCCCAAAGATGTTTTAGAGAAATTCATAAGCATCCAAAGAGATTTCCTATGGGGTAAAGAAGAAACTAAGAAGAAATGGGCCCTGGTCTCTTGGGACAAAATCTGTAAACACAAGAGACAGGGGGGACTAGGCTTGGATGATCAGGAGATTCTTAATAAAGCTCTAGGAGCCAAGCTTTGGTGGCACTGGGTTCAAGAGCCAAAAGCACAGTGGGCAAGAATCTAGAGAGAAAAATATTCTAGATCATGGCACACTAAGGATTTAATAAGAATGTCTGGCAATGTGAAAGGGTCTCACATCTGGAATAGAACCTGCGATAACAGAAGCCTTGTTCAAAATAACAACTTCTAGGAAATCAGAGCAGGAGATCTTGAACTCTTTTGGGAAGACAAGTGGCAGCAAGAACCAATACTATTAACATAGGACTTGTTAGTCTCAAGGAGGCAACAAACCACTAAGGGTTAAATAAAGTCAAGGATTTTTGGGATCTGGCTCAAACCTCAGAAAAATGGAGAAGCTAGAGTAAACTTGACTACGGAGATTATAGCCCCTTGAAAATTAAGGTAGAGGCTCTTGGGAGCTTGCTTAAACAAAGGATGATTTTAGCTACAGAGGGGCAGGATCAATTGAGATGGGGCAATAACAACAAAGGTAACTTTAATCTTAAGGAAGCTAAAAGTATTTTTCTTGGGCTTGATCAAAGGGTTCCAGACAAGACTTGGAAGCTCCTCTAGAAGCACCAACATTGGATGAAAATCAAGCTTTTCATGTGGTTGGTTCATCATAAGACAATTTTAACTTGGGACAACATACGGGAAAGAGGTGTCATGGGGCCCTCCAGATGCCAGCGTTGTGAAGAGAAGGAGGAGAATATGGAGCACTTTCTTAGCAACTACTCTTATACTACCTGGTTATAGGATTCCTTCTCTTCCATTCTCTAGCAGTCAGATAGGGACAGAAGTAGTATCACTAATACCCTAAACAATTGGAGAGTTAACTTTTTAGAGAATGAGTTCATTTATCTGGCCTGGGCCTTCACGCCAAGCTTCATTATCTGGAATGTTTTGAAAGAAAGGAATAAAAGGATTTTCAAAAGTGAAAAGTCCACCACACAAGGTCTTTTTATTCTTATCCTAAAATAGCTTCGGGAGATTGTTAGTACCACTATTCGCAATCTCCCCAAAAATCCCCCCTCTGTGTCTGAGCTGAGAATTCTCAGACAATTTGGAATGAAAGGGATTATTCCTCAAGGTCTAATCAAACAGGACACATCAATGGATATAGGGAAGGAGTTCTGGCAACCTCCACCAAAAGGTTATCTGAAATACAACATTGATGGGGCTTCAAAAGGAAACCAGGGAACAACTGGTTTTGGAGGAGTTTTAACAGATGAAGAAGGAAAAATTATATTTATCTTTCATTATCATCTTGGCAGAGCCAGCAATAATATGGCAGAATTAATGGCTCTAGAACAATGTGTAGAGTTTTTGATCCAACATTGTTGCTCTAACGTCATGTTGAAGCAGACTCAGAGATTACTATTAACTCTGTGAAAAAAATTAATTGTGGTACTCGGCCGAAGATAGTCTCTAATCATTGGAAACTACTCCTGGTTTACCAAAGAATCTAGGTTCACCTCCAAGGGCTACGAACAGTGAGTTTCAACCATGTTCGACGTTTGGCCAATAAACTAGCGGACCTTCTGGCCAACCAAGGGGAGAACAATGCAGAGTGCGGGATAGCGTACAAGTGGCAGGAGATTCCTCAAAACCATTTAAAGGATCTCTACGAGGAACAAGCTGCAGAAGACAAGGAAATGTTTTATTATCGGACCTGGATAGCAAGCATGAATTGATTTATTCGGGAAGATGTTTCTCAACCTTTTGAAATGCATTTGATAGAAATACAAGCCAGGTTTTGTCGCACGTTCTACCAGAATGAGGTGAAGGGTAGCCTCAGGTTTTCAGAGGACAATTTACAGGGTCACTTCTCAAACGAGTTCAGTATCAGGGATAGGCATAGTGGAAAGAACAGACAGAGAATGCGAATTGGTTTTCTGGCTGCGGATATTCTCCCTCTTCCCACTTTTAGGTGTGAAAACCACGCTCGGGTCGGCTCTGCGGTGATTGCATGTTCCTTGCATGGTTTGTGGTTTTTGAGTCTTGGCAGTGATCCCATTGAGATGGCTACACGTGGACAAGGGATGGAATTGAATACCGCCGTTGATCGCACATTATTTTTCAGAAATGTTTGGGTGCGCGATATGATCCCTAGTCATTGGATCCAGCAGCTAGCATCAACATATGAGAATGATGGTTTGGTTTTGTGGGCCCGATGGGTGCTATTCATCAAACCTTTTTGGCACGTACTCTCCCTCTTTTGCAGGGTGTGGGTTTCTCGCAATTGGAGTTGTTTTTGTTCAGTAGTCATCTTAGGGGAATGTATCTGTATGAATCTTCCCTAACGGGTCGGGGCTCTAGTAGCCTTCCACGTCAGCTTCTCTTCTTGTAAAGTTTCGGGTTGTTGTACAAATATGTAATTTTCTTTTGATTTAAGGAAATAGAAGGATCAGTGCTTGCTTCAGCAAAAAAAGAGAATGGACACATATCTTAGTTTCATTGTGATTCATACATTAAAGATACATAGTAGAGTCTATTGTTGGATCAATGGTATCTTTATCCTTACCAAAAAAATTCTCTCATTCAAATAATCATTTTTTAATGAATCCGTTTATAAAGGCCTTTAAAAACATAAGGACAATACAATTGGATTTTGGGGATTCTCTTCATTATTGGAAAAAGTAAGTAGAAGAAAATATGATTGGGTTGTTTTGAAGCATATGTATGATACAACGCACGCTAAATTCTATGTTTGTAGTTGTCTTGAGAGAGTTTGGCCAAGGGTTGATCTTCAATTTGGTGGCACTTCACCCCCAAAGAATGGAGTCTTTTTATAAAACTAAGTTGTTTTGGTTGTATCTAGATAAGGAGTATGAATATTATCGTCAATATCGGTATGAAATCTACTGGTTTCATGTAATAAAAGATGAATGGGGTTTTTCATTTGTTCCAATCATTGACATATGATGTATGTCAATAGCAATATACAAGAATGAATTGATATGCCTTGTCAATGATGGCTCCACTTCTGTACGGTGAGTTGAACAAATAGATAATTTCCAATTTGGTCAATCGTGCTTTGATCAAATAAATGAGTACTTTGAGGACCATTGGAGCTTCACATGGAACTTGTTAGAAGAAATTTATACATATATAAATAGAAAATGTCCCAGTTATCTTCCATTTCGAACAACCAATGGTGTTGTCCTTGTGTGCAACAACAGTCAAGTTCCTTTACTATTATATTACATGACGATTAGCATATGTTTTCCAACAAATATTGATAATTCAACTAATCAATAGATGTTTGGGTTTTCATCTCCAACGTTGTAGGATTGTAATGATCTCATTAAGTCTCGAAATTTTTTTGCAATTGTTCCTCGTATGGATTCTATTGATGAGATTCCACCAACAGATATGGATATGGAGTATTAGGCTATTAGTCATATTAATATTTCTTCTAAATATTTTCATTTTATATATATTTTACGGTTCTCTAAAATATTTCCATTTTTCTTACTTTACAACCTTTGGGTGTTGTTGTAGTAGCTACAACCACCCTCCAAAATTTTGGCTCTCATGCAAATTTGGGGACATACCTCGGATCTTGTGATTGATTATCCTTGATCACTTGTTGGTAATATGATGATTTCAAGCTCCCTTCCTTGATCTTAAGAGTTGTCTATGTTCTCATCTTCATGCAACATGTGTCATATTTGGTCATAGGGGTTGTTGTTTGTCATGTAAAGGGAATGTTGTCTTGCTTCAAGGGAATTGTGTGCGTATGAGTGGTGGTCATCACATCGGCATGTTTCACACTCACCTAACACACTCTTGTCACGATGGTTGTTGCACCAAGAAAGGTACGTCTTATACATTCTATAAGGTCTACATTGTGTCACTAAGTGTTTTATGTGATCATCCCAGCTCAAGTCCTATCATGTTTACATATGTTTCACTGGTCTCACACTTAGCCATTTTCCAAAGCAACCTAGCCTCATCCATCTTCCCGAAATTGTGTGCTTTTCTTCTGCAACCATCAAGCTTCGTCCCTTGCCTGCTGAAACCCCACAGTGCACAGAGACATCAACCTCCCTTATGTGTTGAAACCCCTAGCTCGTAGAGACCCCAGCCATCACTGCTCTCCAAAAATGCGCAAAGTAGTAAACAAGCCAACATTGCTCTCTAGAAACACGCAGAGTAGTCCAGTCGCACTGCATGGAGGAACTGCACAATTTTATCCAAGTTTTCTTGTTTGTCTTACATGCAGAAGCTACGCAGATGGGCCTCCCAGGGCCTCATTCCAACAACAGTCACTTCTTGCTCAAATTGTGCAGATCTACCTCTCAGTGACTACAGGAAAGGGTGACATGTCGAAATCACTTCCAACGAGTTAAGTAGAGGGACCAAGGAAACAATCAATGGAAAATATCAGGATCACATGCATACTTTGTCACATGCATAATAAATCTTGAGGGTATGTATGGTAAGTAAAGAACACATTTTGAAGTACACCTCTTAGTTGAGTTTGTAAGATTGCTTGTCGTTGTCATATCATCCCGTCCTCAATAACATGCATGTGTACAAACACGAAAAGTCATCTCATGTTTTTCTTCTACATGTCTTGCTTCCTTTTCACTTGTTTGATGAACTTTCGTCTTCGACATATTGATTGTTATGTCATGCTTGTGACCTTGTTCTAGTGATGATGAAGGTTTTGTTTGAGTTGTGTTCTCTATGGACACATCTATCACACTCACACATGATGTTGTATGTACTCTCACGCAAGTGTTGTCACAGTCATTCAACGATCTATCACAAGCATCACACTTGTTGCTCGTACCATCAGTTAGTAGCACTGAGTGTTTTTGTCTTGATAGTTCGAGGTGTCTTGTCATCAAGTCATGTTGTGTGTGTGTTTGCAAGGTCATGCATGAACAAGTTCACTCATTCACACACTTGGTAATTTTGTTGAAGTTTTATTGAATCGACCATCCTCCAACAACCAAACATCCACTCAGCTGCATTGAGTAGTTTCAGCTCTCAGTAATTATGTACTATAGGATAGAATTTCACAGAGCTTGGGGGTACCTCCTAGGAATCAACTCAACCTTGCACTACGCAACCATGGAATCAACTCAACTTACTATCACCCAAAACAATGCATAAGTTTCCTAATAATCCTTTTCAATCTGCGCTGCCTGTAAGCACATCAAACAAGCCTCTAGCTCGTCAACTAGAGAGTTTGTTTGGGCAATGACCCCAGAACTCACTCCCCCAAAAAATTGCAGAAAACGTGCAATGCATGCCCGCTCCACTGACTACAGAAACTGCACAGACATGTCGGACGTACACCCTATGTCCGACACTGTCTCCCTAAGAAAACATTACGCAATTTTTCCATCCAGTCACCGAGTTAGCCAGCCTTCTTCTTGCCCGTAAAACTACACAATTTTCATGAGAAGTCACCCAGTTGCCTAACATCTCCCTCAGCTCAAAAACTATGCAAGGATGTTCAGCAGGTGAGCATCGCAGCAATTGTACAGTTTTTTCCAGCAGACTCCTGCATTCCATTGCCAACTCCCTAGAAAATTTGTGTAATTTTTCCAAGAAAGCCTACTGGAGCCTGCTGCGAGCTCCTTGATGAAATAACGCAATTTTTGCTACTAAACCCTCTACTCCCTCCATTGCTTCTCTAAAAAAATTGTGCAAATATTCCATCCAGTCGAACTAGATCCTGCACACAGTCACTGTTGATCTAGATTGTCAATCCCAATCTCCTAGTGACCTCTGTGCAATTTTCATCGGCAGTGCCAAGAGCCCGCATCCCAACTTGAAATTTTCTTTGCGTAGTTTCAAGAATGATATCCTCACTTCCAGTCACCTGCATCCAAAAGTGAAAGATAATAGATCAAGGTAGACTAGGAGATTTTTGGATTTGATGTCGTCTCATCATGAGTGATTACAAATACAGCTACATGGATGAGACATGACACGACGATGAATGGGATGACCAAGGAGAGCACATGCAAGAATATTTTTGCATGAAAAAATGAACAAGGAGAGCATGCAAGGAGATTTGTTTGCAAATGAAAGAACAAGGAGAGCATGTGAGGAGATTGTTTCGAGAACGTACGAATGAGTAATGCACGCAAGGAGATTCTTTCGTGAACGAACGAACACATGAGGCATGTCAAAGTACAAGCGAAGGAGGAACATGCACGTGCAAACATCAAGTGAACACTAAGACCATCAAATACTTGACACACCTTGCCATGCGAAGATGAAGCTATGAAACACCAAGAGCATATCCATCACTCAACAACATTGTAGCTTGACAGGGACACTAGCAGCAGCATGAACATACCATCATTGTCATGTCAAGTCGTGTCATAGTTCATCTCGGCCACATCACTACTGTGGCCCATACTATTGTAAATCAATGTCATGTAACATGGATTTCCAAGAGACCCACATGTAAATCTGAAGAGTCGTGTAAGTCAAATAATCATGAGGGAAGTCAAACAGTCATAAGGGCTATTTTTACCCTTGGTTATACCCCTCATTTGTACATGCAATATACTTTTCACCTTGGCTCCTCCCACATAGCCTTGAGAACTTATAATATTTTCTTTGAGGAGCGACCAATGGATCCATTGCCTCGCTTATGGGGTTAGTGATGTATGGTGAAATTATGTGTCTTGGAAATTTCAGTTAATTCAAAAGCCTGTTAATAGGCCAACACATTTTCACACATGTATTGTAATTGTTTGTAAGACTATTCTTTGAACACTTGTAATGCATTTTGCTTTATCCTGTGTTAATATAGTTGAACTATTTTGGTTGTTCTAATACATATTCTTATCAAAACGTGTCATTTAAGTTGTTAATGTTGTCTTTCCCATGTGGGCTGCCTTGCTCAACACTAGAAAAAACCATTCAAATAAACTTGTTATAACGACCATCACACTCACATGGACTATTCCATTGGGTGTTGCACGTGTTATCTGTTCATTGTGTGCTTGTGACTGCCACATATGTGTGGACTACTCTACCAGAAGTTACGCATGTCCCGTTGTGTTGTGTGTCTCTGACATAGTTGGGACTCTTTCCTCTCAACTAGAGACTCGCTTCCACCTTCTCCCTCTCCAGTGAAAGAACCTTAACACAGGTAACACTAGCACTCACCAGGCATGTGAACCTCACTGTTCAAAGACAAAGTAGACCACTCTCAGATGTTGACAAGCAAGAGCTAATAGATATCTTTAAGATAATGGAAACCGGGTCGTTGTACCGGATGGGACTCATACACCAAACGGTGCGAGATCTAGTTGGGACTTCATACTGTGGAGATCCCTTGAATGTTGGCGGGTCCAGCATCGTCAACAATTCAGGCAATATAAGGAGGGCTAGATGACAATGTGAGTCCTCACAATATATTTTGAATCTCTGCATAATTATCATGACTAAACAATTTTTTTTTTCTTGGAATGTATGTCTTATTGAAACGAATTCTAGATCTCGGAAGATCTCTGGAATAACTTGTCACATAGCACATACGATGGTGGAGGCTAAGTAGCCTTTGTTAGACATGCGATTGGTGTTGTAGGTTCCTGTGAAAGGCATGAAACCTTTGAATATTATATTAACTACGCGTTGTTCACATACACACTTCGAGGGCACACATTACATTGGTGTGCCACGCTGCCCAAAAAGTCTATTCGCTCTCTCCTTAATCTGGTCACAGAGATAGAATGTGCTTTCAATCATTTTGAGCATAAAGCACTCAATAATGAAATTCTAAAATTACAGAAAGCACCTGATGAATCCCTTGAGAAATTTCACACACGCTTTTGTAATCTTGCATAGCAGTTTCCTAAAGATGAAATTGATTGGGAATTTCTCGATTGAAGATTTAAGTATCTTCTTCACATATCCAAAAATCCACAATTCTCAGAAGAATTTGAACCTCACTCAGTATACTTCGGTGATGGAGCTGCGCAATCACAAGCGGACGCAGATGTTATCACAAGTGATTGTATGCCTTCCCCTCATCAAACAGCTCCACCACCGTAGAGTGATGCAGGAGAACATACACACACATCGATTGAACTGTTACATCCTCATGCCCCACCCACTCTCGATATCTACGCATATTTGGCTTGCAACCATGTTGGTTGTCATGTTGGTTTGTTACGTCAACCTCCGTCCCCATGTTTTGTTGATCCTCCAGATTGTATTGTCTTGTGTTCTTCCATTTCAGACTCCACACGTGCTTTGAACAAGGATAAAGTTGTCGACAAAGTTAGTGTTGTGCAGCGAACGTACGCTATCTTTCATGATGAGTGTGTGAAGGAATCTAAAGAAGAATATGTGGTGAATGATGACTCCCATTCATCCACACCTCATTCTCTCTATCCTAACATCCCTTGTGATTCTGCCACTTTTGATTCTTCCTATGAAATCTCATTTCCGAATGTATCTACTTCTGATCGTTCACAGGAAACACTTGATCTGAGTGTGTCATTACATTCCAGAGAGGACACATATTCCTTTCAAAATACATCTCATCTATCATCTATATTTTCTAAAAACACAGAGGGTGAACATCCTTGCTTCTCGTCTGCACGATTCATCAAATCATGAGGATGTTGAGGAACATCCTGAACTTTTTTATTGTGGATTTCATGATCTTTGTAATTTTTCATTTGATCACAATGTTGATTCTTCATTGTTAATTTATATAAGCCACTTGTCTCCAACGATTTATCTATTAACAGAGTGGAAACCCTGCAGTTTGTCGAGGCAGTTCACCCTAGGCTGAGGGTTATGTCAGGTCCACATTGTCCTGAGGTTAGTTCCACTTCCGCTCAGAAAAATTTCAAAACACCTAAGGCTCCTCATCACTCTCTACTTCACATTGAAGATCAACCAAACACCTACATTTCACTTCCTCCACTGCAATCACATGATCACATTGCTCAATCTTTAGAGGAATCTCACACAATGATCACGCTTGAAAAGCATAAGAAATTAGTCTTTCACATGTTCGCTCATATGTCACAGTCCAAAGAGTGTGTATGTTTACCGCCTGCACGTAGTATGTCGCAACACCATGGTACGTCTATAGAATGTTTGTTTTTGGCATTAAATATTTTCTATTTTGTGGATGTTTTAGAACTCAGAGCATGTTGGTCTTCAATGAACTATATTTCTTGTTGGCTGGTTTACATTCATATCTTTCTTGTTAACGATGACTTCACCAACATGGGCTAGCCAATGCACAGATGGCTGCATTGGAAATAACACTTCACGTGAATAGGCCCATGCATTGTTTAGAGTAAGAGTAGGTGTTATCGGGAAAACTAGTGTCCATTCAGAGCTGCTAGTCCCACTAAGACGGGTAGTTATCTTAGAAACAAATAAACTAAAGTTACTTGTGTTTTCCTTTATGAGAGATAGATGAGAGAGAAGCAAAGAGTACCAACCTCAGTCATTCACTTGGCTCCTTGCTTGTTTCCTCCCTCATTTGACAAAGCTTCGCCACTCCTTCCTTACTTGTCCCGTTTCAAAGAACACCTATAGAGTCAAAGCAACATAATACCATCAAAGCATAGAGATCTATAACCATAAACAATATAGGATCAGATGTATATTAACCATACAGATGCATATATCAATACAAGATTGAAAGATATACAAGAATATGGAGGAAAACCCAAAAATCTTTACTCATAGAAGTAGTAGAAGAGAGGAGTACAACCCATTGGTCTGACCGAGTGCCATCCTCCCAGCATGAAAGCCCTCTTCACCTCATGAAAATCTTAGATCACCCAAAAATACAATGTTGCATGGAGAAACCAACAACACTTCCTTACAAAATATAAAATTTCAGCCTCTGGATCTCTAGGATGAGGTATCCATATATAGATATTTGCAGGTTGGTGAGGCAGCTTCTAGGGTTTTGATTAGTGTCATTTATTTGATGTTTCTTGGTTCCACTTGGAGATTTCATGATCTCTTACTCATCCCTAGGTGAATTCAGAGAGGAAAGTGTCAAATGGGTAGTTTCTAGAAGATTATCTGGGTTTTCACCTAGCCAACTGCCTCTGCCATTTGTCTGCTCTCGCTCATTAGTATGCATCACACTTTTTGCATGTGAGAGGTGAGATGCATCACATGCTTAGCACTGAGCAGTCTGTATGGTCCACTTTTGACCAGTTCTGAGTAGTTTTTCATGGAGAACTTCTGGGAGATGATGTAATCAGCTGACCTTGCTCCTTTAGGGTATGAAACAAAACTTTTAGGGACTTAGAAGCCCTCAGTTTTATGGACATATGTGATTGAGGTTGCAGTGCCCAAATATGCCTATAATAGTTTCCCGCTAAAGCATGAGGTCGTAAATCTTCTGATGTCAGGTGAAATGCTTTATCATGAGGATCCAAGGTTTTTTGAACTGGAAGGTGACCTATAATAAGATACAATACAATACATTATCTTCATAATATTTTCATGATCTAGCTGAGGCGAGCATTCCCATGCTCAACTTTATAAATTCATTTTCATGTACATTGGATAGACAACCGTTTGTGTGGCAGATTGATGATTCTGGTAGAGCTATCATCCCTTAGCTTCAGTGATTATCTGTGCAGCTATGATGTACATTTGATGTCTTTATTTTCCTGAATATATCGTAGCTTGGATGGATGAAACTAGATCCGTGGTCTTCAAACTCGTTCAATCTTCACTTGAAGTACAAGTCAATCCATGTGAAAAGATGTTCTGGCAGCAAACATGGAAAGACATCACCTGATTACCAGCCAATGATGTAAGATGTTAATAGGCACGAGAGGAAGCATCGATAATGATAATGACCCTCAAGGTACTACAGTACAATTCACGTGGTGTGAACACATGATTCGATGTTGAATACCAAGAAAAGTCTTTCGGTCGAAGGCCATTAGTGTAAACCTGTTGCTGGAAGTGAGAAACTTGCCATTGAGGCATGCAAGCTTCAAAGTACTGAAAGGGTTGTTCCTAAGTTGACTTCTTGGATGATGAGCTGATGTCGACAAGAAGTGACCCGTCATAGGAGGGCCTTAATGAATCCCACATCTACGACACGAAACAGAGCAGATGATTTTGTGGAGGTGAAAACGATCTCATGATAAAAAGTTCAGGGTGGAGGTCATGAAAGAATGAAGCGTGAAGGTATTGCAGTGGATGAGACATAAGCTACGTTGGTGAATTCTCTCAGCGACTTCTCTTGAACATATCGATGGCACTGAAATGGATTGGTAGCGTTAACCCAAAAAATGGATGGTACGGAGGACCAATGGTGATATGATTGGTGAATGGAATAACCCAACCTGACTCAATCATGGTGATGGAGTGAAAGTGTCATGTTCAAGAGCGACCTGCTACCAATAAAGTTTCTTCAAGTTTTCTTCCCAATTTTTCCCCAGTCATTTCTGACTAGTACCTCTTTATTTTTGTCAAGCTTGAGGAGGATAACATATGCTTGTTCTATAATTTTCCCTTTGGGAAAACCCATTGCTATGTTTTAACGAGCCTAACGACAGTGAAACTCACTCTTGTCTGCATGGACAAGTTTGTCGCTATTGTTTTAACGAGTTTAACAACAAAGATAACTCAGTCCTTTTCAATTTTAGAGAGTCTAAAAAGAGATGGAAAGGAAACTCCAGTAATCCTTTTTCGTAATATAATCCCTTAAGTCTGAAAAAGTATAAAATAATATGAAAGGGATGACTTTTTGATATTTTTAACGAGCCAAACAAGACAAACGCTCGATCTTTTTCTGTAATAATCCCTCAAGTCCAAAAAGATTAAAATCTAGGGGAGGGATGGCACTTCCAATCACTTTAACGAGCTGGAGAGGCCAATTGCTCAGCAATATTTTCATATTTTACAAGTCAGATGAAAAGAGCTTAAATGAGACTTGTTTTCTAAGGAATGAGTGATGTTTTTGGATATCAGCTGGTTCTAGGTAAGGTTTGGAACTTTTCAATCACGGAAGTGTAAAGAAGGTGGCTAATAGTATCACTCGTCACAGTTGTTCCTCAAAAGGGATAAACAACCAAATGGAGGCGTATGATCAGCTAAAAAATAGTGGAGGTGATGGTAAGAACACGACCAAGGTTCAAAAGCTGATGATTATGAGATTGCAATGGTTATTTACCGAAGGTGGGTTCATTTTTTAATGAGCTTAAACTCTGGTGGAACATATGCTCATTGCTAGGTTTATTTTTTAACGAGCTTGAACTTCACGTAAAATTGCTCGTGATAATGGTCAAAGATATCTAATTGACCGTTAAAACTATGTTCTTTTGATGGTCATACTACCTGTTCAATTGCTCCATCAAACTGATTAGAAATGTACATACATGCTTGAAAATGAGTAAAAAACTAATACCTTACTTGAATTACGTGAGTAATAACATAAAAGTGGTTTTTACCTCTCATTTTACCATTTCATTCAAATTTGGGATTGTTGGAGCTCTGGAGGTGTTTTCCCCCTTGATTTTCATCAGCTGATTCCGGGAGATTCTATGCACAATTTTCGATGCTGTCTAGACCAGGTTGGAGCTAACCCTGAGCTCTTCAATTGCATTCTTTCCTTTTTTGATTCTGAGCATGTTTTCCTGCTTTTCTGAGCCTCTAGGGATTGAACATTTGGTTCTCTCCCCATCGCACCTAGTATACATCGAAAGGTGCAATGAATGCTAGGCTGGCCATTGGCCAGTCAGTATGCATCCCACCCAATACATAGCCAGGGTGTGATGGGCGCAAGGAAGAAAGTTTTTTCACTGATTTTTCATGGAAATTTTTCCTATTTTTTACCAAATCAGGATCCTAATTCTTCTCTTGTTTGTTTTTCAGAAATTCATTGGAGCAAGATGGTCGTTATATGGCGTGAACGCGAGCATGAAGAAGAGGACGTGGTTTCCTTACATGATCTGGGTACGGTAACTGCATTGTGGAATTGTGGCTTGCTCAAGTTCTTCCGCATATCTAGCATGAGGCAACAAATCAACTTGTTACAATATTTTTTTCGATGCATGGGATCCTATCAACCAAGTGTTACAAATTAGAGGTAAATCCATCCCTTTGACTATTGAGGATATCTACTTTTTGATTGGTTTATCGAGGCATGGCGTACCTCTCTCATTATCAGGTTCCACCCATGGGGGTGAATCCGTGAGGGATTATATTCGTCGATACCGTAGATATGGATCTCAACTGAGCAGGGATGGCAAGATCAGTATTCAAGATGTCACTGACTGGTCCTTGAGGACTATCTTATTCACCTTTGCTAGATTGGTTGGTAGCGCGGCTCTTCACTTAGCCAACAGGTCCTATATGTAGTATGCCTTGGAATGCCTTGAACCAAAGGTATTCAATTGGTGTGATGCAGTACTTCCAGTGATAAAAGAACAGCTTACCAAGGTGAAGAACAGAAGATCTAAAAACTTTGGTTATGGTTCTATTCTGACCACTTTCGCCTTGGAGAATATCCCATTGATGCAACCACAGTACATTTCACTCGAAGTGCCTGCGCTGACAAAACCACGTATGCAGAGATGGGTCAATCTCATGGCTAGACATGCTGGTCAGTCACAGATTTCATTCTCTGATGCCTTCTTTGAGTGGTTCAACTATCACCAGATGGTTTATGCTGAGTATCCATATGCCGGGATGGATTTTCAGGGTGACCTAGATTTGGTGCTGCAGGATGGCGAGCAGTGGGGTGTCATAGGTAAAAATCTCTGACCATATCTCTGTTTATTGGTTTTATAATGTTCTTGTGATTTTTCTTTTATATTATCAAGACTAATAAGAACTAATGTGCGCGTAGATATCGGACCAGTGTGACCAGCAATGTGCCCGAGAGTAGCAGCTGCCATTCCAGTGGGAGAGGCTATAGGGAGGGTTGTCCTTCATGATATGGATGTAGCTGAGACCCTTGCAGTATTGCAGGATCAGATCGAGGGTCTCACCCTTGGTATTTAGGATGTGAGGACCAACGAGTTGCCTCTGAGATTACAACACCATATCACTGGCATGCCGAGCCGATGGACTAGGCTCTTACACATGATCGCACAAGTGGTGACTTGTTATCACCATCACCATTAGTCTAGGGTGCCCCCTTGCATTTTTGAGTTTTTGGGTCGTATGACCGATTTTTTCCTGGACACAAAACACTATGTAAAAACTATAAACAATTATATATATTTTTGATTTTCGGAGCCTTATTTTGGTTAAGTTATATGATCCTAATGTAAATATTGATGAAATGCTTTTCTTTTATAAATGTTGCAAATGTCTATCTAACACATAATTTGATAATGAATCAGTTAATATGTTTAAGTTTCTGGAACTGTGTTGATATTGAATAGAATCAAACTGCCTTTACAAAATCCTGACCCTTAGGAACATACGATAGATAGCTGGATTCGAATGGAATCGATGCCGGGAAGCTGTAGAATGATGAGTTGTGAGTCTAGCCTGATGACAAGTCGATGTATGTGATGTGCGATGGCATCAGAAGGGAGCTCTATCAACGCGCTATATTTAGCGATGTTGTTCGTTGACCGACCAATACATACCCCTCTGAAACTCACTAACTCACTGCTTAGATTAAAGATGGCCCAAGCTGCAGAATATAGGTTTCGCGTACTACAACTAGCTCCGTTGGCGTATCCAACAAATGATTCCAATATGTTCGACATCTGCAACAAATGCAAAAGTGGATTACCTAACCAAAACGATTGCTCTTGACGAAAACAAAAAGTAACAAAAGCATATGAAGAGATTACTACGCTTAGTCAAGGATAGTAACGCTTAAGGTACAACCCATTTCATGGTTGCGATAGTGTAATCCCATCGTAATCTACTAGCTCGTAGGCTCCTTTTTCTAATACATGCTTAACAATATAGGGACCCAGCCATAAAGACTAGAACTTAGCTGCTCCCAATTTATCGGATTCCTGATCGTAATGTAAGACCAGGTCACCTTCTGAGAAGACACGGGGTTTGACATTCTTGTGAAACTGCGCCTTGAATCATTTTTTATGCGCTTCGTTAGCCAAGGCGGTGTCATGACGGGTTTCATCCAATTGCATTAATTCCAAGAAACAAGCCTCTTCCTCTGAAGTTCTAGGGAGAAGGTCGACTGTGAGCTTGAGAGACGAAATTTCACACTAAACTGGTAAGACTGCTTCTAGGCTATACACCAGCTGAAAGGGTGTAAATCTGGTCACATTTCTCATCGATGTCTGGTATGCCCACAAGGCCGAGTATAGGATTAGGTGCCGACTTCGTTTATGGACTCCAAACATCCTTTGCAGCATGCGCTTCAGGACTTTGTTGATCGCTTCAACTTTCCTGTTAGCTTGAGAATAATACGGAGTAGAGATGTCATGGGATAGTCCTAATTTGGCAACCAATTCAACCATCACATGATTGCGGAAATGGGATCCATGATCTGTGACTATAGCTTGTGGAACACCAAATCTGGAGACTATAAGATTGAAAAAGAAAAGAGCAGCCATTTCGCCATTGTTGTTTAATGTAGGCATCACCTCAGCCAATTTCGTCATATAGTCAACTGCGACTATGATATACCCATGCCCCCGGGCCGAGGTGGGGTTACATGTCATGAAATCTATGTCCCATTTGGCGAATGGCCCAATAGCAACTACTGGATGCAAAGTTGTGGGCGGGATTCTGGTTTTGTGGTCGAAGATTTGACAAGCATGGCAACTTCTCACTGCGGTTATGTAATCTTTGAACATTGTTGGCCAGAAGTAGCCTACCCTTATGATCTTTTGTGCCATAGCATAACCAGATTGATGCCCCCCACATGCGCCTGAATGACAATCGTTCATGACTTTTTCGGCCTCTTCATGGGTGCGGCACCTTTGCAGAACTGTATCGATACCATGACGGTAAAGTGTATCACCAATGATCATGTAGTCTTTTTCTTGGTATCGAGTACGTCGTTGTTCTGAGTGAGAGGTATTAGGCCTATATGTTTGGGTTTGGAGATAGATGATTATATCTCCATACCACGAATCGCTTGACGACATCAAAAACAAAGATTCATCCACAATTGTTGCTTTGGATGTTGAATCATTGGACGACGATGGGAAGTCGCATAGTAACTCCGCGAAAACTAGAGATTTCTTTGATTTGGATTTTACAAATTCCAGATCAAACTCTTTCAAAATAGCTATCCATTTTGAATATTTTCCCACAAGCAACTGTCGTGACAAGATGTAAGTCATAGGGTTGTAATCTGACAAAATGGTAGTTTTGCGAAAGAGGATATAGTGTCGAAATCTCTGTACTGCCTGAATAGCTGCAAGAGCCAGCTTTTCAACATAGTAGTACTTTCTTTCTATATCATTTAAGTTTCAACTTAAATAATAGACAGGATGTTCGATTCCATTGTCTTCTTGAACTAAAACCATTGCGATGGTCGTATCTACCGTAGCTAGATACAGGTTAAAATCTTTTTGATATTTAGGAGCATACATTAATGATGCTTTTATTAGGGATTCCTTTAGAGCATCAAAGGAAGCTTGCGCAACTTGATCCCAATTGAAGGGAACTTCTTTTTTTCAAAAGACGCATATAACCTTTAGCAAGTTCGGCGTAATTTGGAATGAACCTCCTTAGAAATTTTTCTTTCCGTTGGAGTTTCTGAATCTGAAGCAAATTTGAAAGTGGAGGCATATCGATGATAAACTGAACCTTACATGGGTCGAGACGAATCCTATCCTTTGAAACCACAAAGCTAAGTAAACGACCAAAAATGACACAACACACACATTTGTACGGATTGAGCGGTATCTTGAAGTGTCGATAATGTAGAAATATAGCTCTCAAGTGCTGCAGATGATTAGTCCACTTTTCTGAATGAGAAGGAAGGTCATTGAGATATGGTTGAATGATGTTCTTGATGTCATGGAAGGTGTAATTCATAGCCCTCTTAAAAGTTGCCCCTGCGTTATTTAAACCAAAAGGTAGCTTGCGGTATGCGAATGTGCCCCAAAGACAAATAAATGCAGTCTTCGACTGGTCCTGTGGGTGGATATTTATTTGATTATACCTGGAAAATCCATCCATAAACGAAAACATTTCGCATTCGGTGCATTCATCAATTATTTGGTAAATGAAGGGTGTAGGGTAGTTGTCCTTTGGATAAGCTTGATTTACATTCCTATAATCGACGCACACTGTAATCGTTCCTTTCTTTTTCATCACAGGAACAATGTTCAATACGCAATCAGTTAGAGGAACTGGGTAAATGAAACCAGCATGGAGAAGTTTTTCAACTTCCGCCTTGATGGCACTGACTTTCTTCGGGTGCACCTGCCAAAGCCATTGTCGTATCGGTCTGAAATTTGGATACATCTTAATTTCATGTTCAACTATGCTCGAGTCAATGCTTGGCATTTCTTCATATGACCATGTAGAGACATCTCTGAACTCGCGAAAGAGAGCGTAATATACTTCCAGCTCTGAAGAAGAACAAGATTTTCTGACATGAATATTCTCTACAACATCTAGTTTGGTCGAGATATTTATGGCGATAGTTTCTTCAATATTGGACAGATTTCACTCGAAATCCACCGTATTTACATTATTTGATAGAAAATAAAAAACTGAAGGATGATTAAGGTTGCTGGAACAATCTTCGTTGTAATCTAGAAGATGGGAACGATCGTGGTAATCTTCCCATGGCGCCTCTTCTATCATCATTGACTGAACAATTCCTTCGTCTGTAGAATGTACATGCGACCAAGGATCTAAAGAGGTACCATATTCCTTAGACCTATCTATCCAAACACTCGATGAGCATTGATTTGGGTTTGCCACCCAGGCCGAGAACATTGATTGCTACAATATTTCTACTGGGCTTGGAGGCAATACCTGGTGATGATCCATGCTAACATCATGTTCAGAAATCCTTTGAATAGAAGATACCATATTGCAGGTTCCTACCATGGCCACTTCTGCCAGATTGTTTGGAGGCGGTAGGACAAAAGTACCCATCAATGTAGGGTATTTTAGCAGGCCTACTCCAATATTTTGAAGCAATTGAGAGCTTCCATGGATCATCGGGATGCTTCCCGTAACTTGTGAACTGTTGGGGAGGAAGGTTTGTTGGTCAACAATTGTGATTCCTCCTTGAAAAGGAAATGTAATTTTTTGAAGTATGTTCACACAACAGCGGCCATAGCATAAATCCATGGCCTTCCCAGTAGGATGCTGTAATCGAGGTTTCCATCGATAACTTCAACATCAATTTCTATTGTTTTTCCCCCCAGTTCAACTTGCAACTTACTTAAAATCTCGTACGGGGTGTATGTTCGCCCATTGAACGCTTTTAATGTTGTTGATGATCTTGACAAGGGTGGTGATCCTAATGTTTTCCAGCAACTCATTGACATAATGCAGGTAGATGCCCCCTCATCAATAATTGTTCGATGAATAGTTTTGTTGAGGGATTTCACTTGGATGAGGAAAGCGAGTTGAGCTGGTAACTGAGGTTCATATCCTTTATGATTAAAGTCCACGAGATTGGAATCCATTGGGTCAATCCCACCTATTGCTGATAATACAGCCTGCTTTTGGGAGGGTCAATTTTGCAGTACTTCAAGTGTCGACATAGCAGATGGTGATTGGGCCAGGTCCTCTACTATATTATAATTTTGTGTTGCTCTGGCATGAGGATTAAATGTCAATTTGTGCACTACTCCCTTTGGTGGCTTTATCATTAGCTCAGGAATGATGGGTGGAACAACTTCGGTTGAAGTTGTTGTCGAACTACTACGTTGATCAGTAGCCTTGTTGTTTGACAGCTGTGGATTCCCGTAATCTTTATTGCTTGTCTATATCAAAGCATCATTTTTTTGTTTTGAAATGGACAACATAAGCACTTGGGATGGGGAAGCATTGTCGCTAGCAACCATATTGGGTTCTGGGTTTTGAAATGGATTAGTCAATACCGCTGAGGTTTTTGAGTTCTTGAAGAATTTCTTAATCTCAGCTTTATGTGGACAATCTTTCATCCAATGATCCTCATCGCATATAAAGCATGGATGACCAGGTTTCTTTTGCCCAGAAGGGTTTGCAGAAGGTTTTACAGCAGATGAATCATCTTGTTTCTTCTTTTTTATTTTCCCTTTCTTCTTGCCCCCTGGTTGCTTCGGTTCTTTTCCTTTGTCGGTCGACACAACGTTAACCTCCAAGGCAAGAAGTTCTTCATTTGCATTTTGACCAGAAACCATATGGGCTTTCTTAGATGTAGCCTCTACGGTTTTTGTGCTGGTCATACCTATCACGCCATTGTCGGCATGAGGGTCTTTGTTTGATTTAGGAGGAGGAGGAATGGAAACATCTAGTCTAGGAGCATCAAGGATTTTCTCATAGAGCGTGCTAGACTGAGTATAGATCAAGTCTAGATATTGCGCACGAGAAATGAGTTACTCCTCAGTGACAACCCCTCCTTTAGCCCCATTTTCTGTGGTAGAAGGTAACAATGACTTAATAAACAATTCAGCTAGTAGCTGATCAGGAACATATGTTTTTACCTTTCTACGATGACGTTGCCACTCATGAATATGATAAAATATGTGAGTGGTTTTCATCTTCTTGAAATTGGTAAGAAGCTCTGTTCCTGTTTCGTACCTTATTGGTAACTGAAAATGGGTTAAAAAGGTGGTGGCAAGGGCATTGAAGTTATCAAATGAAGCTCTAGGAAATTCAATGTACCATTTTGCTGCCAGACCAGTTAATGTTCGCTGAAAAATGTGAAGCCTAATCGAATCATCATTAAGAGTGTTAGATGAACACCACAAATGAAAGGTCATCACATGATTCGATGGATCTTCACCAGGATTTCCATTGAATTTAGGAATATCTGACGAAAGTTTATGAGGAATCGCCAGCCACCAAGGGGCATAAGCAATTAGATCATTTGTTAGCCGATTTAGATCTGGTAATTCTAAAGTTGCAACGAAAGACAACTGTTGATTCAAGTTTGGCGAAGCATACCCAGGATAAGATGGGATCACCTTAGTAGTGGGTCTTTGCATACCAGCATAATGTATTTGATGTTGATAACTTTGATAAGGTTGATGGGTATAACCATTATGATATGATTGATGATGATCGTTTTGAATATACAGCTACCCATTACCTGCAAAGCTTTGTTACTCAGGTCCTCGGTAAGCTATCTGGAATTGTGGTTGTTGATATTACACCAGCAATGGTTTTCAAACCATTTGTTGTTGCCCAATACTGGATGTTTGACCAAGATGAGGGGTTATCGTATCTCTTTGACCATTGCTTTAGTTAAGGAGCCACTAATCAGTGGTTGCGATTGTGTCATGAAGACAAGAGGCTATTGCATCACGACCTGAGAGACTTGAGGTTGACATACAATAGGTAGCGCTTGTACTTGCAACACCGTCACAATAGCCGGTGTAGTGGGAATGTTCAACACAGGTTGATTTTGTTGCATTGAATATACAACTCTTTGTTGTTGAGGTAGTATTGGTATCCAACCACTAGATGTGATTCCAGCCTGACCCGAATTCTATTGTGAAATCTCATATGGTTGTTCTCTTGGAGGGAACAATGAAAAGGCATATTGTGCCCCATTTGGCTGCAAGCCAGTGTTCAAAGGGAAAATTGGCCTTTGGAGACTAGACTGCCAAAATTGATACTGTTGCAAAGGATTAATTTGCTGAGACTCAACATAAGAGATTCCAGATAAGGTTCCGGATGAACAAATGGGAATAGACCATAGTGTTGAAACAGTCCCTGGGTGGACTCCATCTAGTGGTTGAGAGCTAGTTGGGACAGATGGTACACCAACGAACATTGTCGAAGTAGCAGCAAGAAGTTTTCCTACTGCTGTGTCAGACGACACAGTCGTAGATGTCGATGGTTGTTCAAACATATCGAGTCTATGAACCAACTAGTCACCAGTGGAGTCGCCATTTTGTTATCGGGAAAACTAGTGTCCATTTAGAGCTGCTAGTCCCACTAAGATGGGTAGCTATCTTAGACACAAACAAACTAAAGTTACTTGTGTTTTCCTTTATGAGAGGTAGATGAGAGAGAAGCAAAGAGTACCAACCTCAGTCTTTCACTTGGCTCCTTGCTTGTTTCCTCCCTCCTTTGACAAAGCTTCGCCACCCCTTCCTTACTTGTCACATTTCAAAGAAAACCTTGTTGGAAATAATACTAAGAGGGGGGGTGATTCCAAATTATCAAGTCAATTTTTAAATTCAACCACAGATTTGTATACGCTACTTTAGTTAGAGAAACCAGCGTATATACGCAACTTATGTTAAGGAAAACAATGTATAACTCACAGACTTGTAATTTAATTATTCTTCAGGTGTTAAAGTGTGACAGAACCATATAGACATCAAATAGGAACAGAAAAATAGTGCATACACTCACACATAAGAACACAAGATATAAGGTGGAAACCCAATGTGGGTGAAAATCACCTGCTACAATATGTCTCTATCTTCTTTCAATTAAAAACTTCTTTTTACAATGATTATGTACTGGTGAAGCCCTTTACTAGTGCGCAGGATACAACTTGTAGAGGGCTACAACCCTCTCTCATTCTCCAGCTTCTCCTGGAAGGGAGCTACAACCCCCTTTATCTTTTGTACTAGCAGTGGTATTAGTACACAGGCTGCTACCTACAGAAGGCTTCAACCTTCTCTTTCTTCCAGGGACCATGTTTCATCAATGTTCAGACTGGATCCATGAATAACATCAATCAAGTATATCTGCAACAATCAATCTCCTTTGTACAACCCAATATAGAATGAATCAAACACTTCTCAGAATGTTGTAACCAGAAGATAGTAACAGTAACCAGACACCAATTCTGAACCCAGAACATTGCAGCAATAAACAGAAGCAGCTAAAGCATATTTCATGAAACATACGCTACTTCAATATGCTGAAACCTGCGTACATACACAGTTGTATCACTGCCAACCAATGTATACGCTTTTGTGACTTACTGAACCTGCGTGTATACGCGCCTTCACTGTGCCGAACCTGCATACATATCTATGAGGGACAGATTTCCCTTTTCAAGTATTCAAGCATTAATTATACCCAGATTTTCAAATTCATAGATCAATTCATGCGTCAAATACAATAGATCATAATCACACAAAGATACTACTATTCAAGCTTTGAGATTTGACCCATCAATAGAACTTATACATCTTGCAGCATTGAAGTTCCTCCTTGATTTAGATCCAACAATGCACCATAATCAATCACCAGTGTTCTAGATCTTGCTCTTCTTGAGATATTCAATTCTTAAATTGATACATTTGCCAAATGATCTCCTTGCCATTTTATAGTCTAGGCCTTACTCGAACCATGGTCCAAAACCATTAAGAACTAATACTAGGGACCCAATACCTGGGTTCAACACCTTGGATGCAATACCATGGACCAAAACCATAGGTTCAAATATGTCGGACTAAATACCATGGACTAAACATAACTTTTCCCACATGTATGCACTTTTCTTTGCATGAAAGTGCATTCATATGCATACACGCTTTTTGATTGGTGATACTGCATGTATACACGACTTTGCTGAGAGGAACCTGCATATACCTTATTTTCTTCCATTCTGATTGCCTGAACTGTGATCTGCCACGTGAGAACATTGCCATCAAGGACAACACTTGTGCCATAGTGCCAAACTTGAGTCATAATGCCAACAATCTCCCCCTTTGGACTTGATGGCAACCTTCCAATATTCAAATTTATTCTCCCCCTTTGACATGAAGGGCAAAGGGTTATGCTCCCCCTGAGTTCTTGTTCTGCTGTGCTGTCCAAACTCCCCCTGACTATAGGCAAGGTCTGCAAGAAGATGTTCTACAAAAGAAACATGACTTTATTCATTATAAATGACCTTCCTACCACCAAAGACTCATACATACATCCATTTCCCAACCAAGTGGGGATACACCAAGATAAAACAAGAACATTACATCATTCATCCCAGGCATAGTGGGGAAACCAAGATAGGCCGTTACATGACCCTGATAAGAAAAGAATTACATGACATAGAGATAAAATATCTACAGCAAGATTATGATAACAACTATCATCAGTAGCATTTGTCAATCACCATTCAGACCAGCAACCATGCTCTCCCTCTGCACCTGTTCCATCAAAACAACTGTGAAAGTGAACCAAGATCTTCTAAGATAATGCCAACAATGCATTATTAGAAGAGTGTATGCTCCCCCTGAACCTGTGCCAGATGGTCTTTGTCAGACCCATATCAGACTCCTTTCATCTTGAGTCCTGGCCCACTGCCTGTCTTCAGACCAACATATACGCGATTGTACCTATATAAACCGGTGTATGTATGCGGATCCTTCTCATGAAACTCACGTATGACCAATTTTCTATGAAACAGACACATTTCAACAACAAGATGATGCATCAACTACTCCCAGCTTTTGTATGAGGTATTCAAATGTTTCCCTGGGTAGTGGTTTGGTGAGTATGTCAACAACTTTTTCTTTAGAGGGAACATTCTCCAACTTGACCTTTTGTTCAAGCACTTGTTTCCAGAGAAAATGATATTTGATAGGTATGTGCTTGGTCTTTGAATGCATGATTGGGTTCTTTGAAATGCTGATTCCACTTGTATTATCACATAAGATGGAGATAGGTGGAGTACAAGTGATTTGAAAATCCTGCAAAGTTTTCATCATCCAAAGCAGTTGTGTGCAACAAGATGCAGCCGCCACATATTCTGGTTCAGCTGTAGATAATGCAATTGAACTTTGTTTCTTGCTAAACCAAGATAATAATCTGGAACCCATAAGGAATGCACCACCACTAGTGCTTTTTCTGTCATCCAGGCTTCCAGCCCAATCTGCACCTATATAAGCATGAAGTGTGAGATCTGCATGTCTAGGATACCATAAGCCATAGTTTTGAGTTCCTTGAAGATACTTGAAAATTCTCTTCACTGCCTGAAGATGAGTTTCCTTTGGATTTGCCTGAAATCTTCCAACCATTCCCACTGCATGCATGATGTCTGGTTGGGTACCTGTTAAATAGAGCAAACTTACAATCATGGATCTATAGGTAGGTTGATGCACTGCTTCTAATTCATCATTTGCACTAAGGCTGCAGCATGTAACCATAGGGGTACATACTGGTTTCGAATCTTCCATGCCATATTTCTTCAGGATCTGCTTGAGGTACTTGGTTTGAGATAAAATGATACCGTCTTCATTTTGTTGGATTTGTAAACCAAGAAAGTATGTCAGCTCACCAAGCAAGGACATTTCAAATTCTTTCTACATCACCAAAATGAATTTTTGACTCATGGCTTCTTCATTGCTGCCAAAGATGATATCATCAACATAGACAATAAGTATTAGCAATTTGTCATTTTCAATTCTTTTATATAAAGATTGTTATCTGCTGATCCTTTTGAAAAACCTTGTTGATGTAGATATTTGTCCAGACGATAATACCAAGCCCATGGAGCTGTTTAAGACCATAGAGAGCCTTCTTAAGTCTGCATACAAGTTTTGGATCATTTCCAACGATGAATCCATCTGGTTGCTCAATATACACTTCTTCTTCTAAGTCTCCATTCAGAAAGGCGAATTTCACGTCCATTTGAAATACTTTGAACTTCTGAAAGCTAGAGAGAGCAAGGAACATTCTAATGGCCTCAAGTCTAGCAACAGGAGAAAAAGTTTCTTCAAAATCTATTCCTTCTTGTTGAGCATACCCTTTAGAAACAAGTTTGGCCTTGTTTCTAATAACTACCCCATTTTCATTCAACTTGTTTTTGAATATCCATTTTGTCCCTATGACATTCTTATCTTTTGGTCTAGGAACCAGCTCCCAAGTGTTATTCTTTTTGATCTGCTCAAGTTCTTCATCCATTGCCATGACCTAGCATTCATCTTTACATGCTTCTCTTACATTTTGTGGTTCAGTGGAAGAGAGCAATGCCAAATAGCTCGAAGCTTTTGAAATTTTTCTTCTTGTTTGTATACCTGCCTCTTTCTACCCCAGAATTTGAGTTTCTAGATGATTCTTTTGAACATAACTGGATGGAGTCTTCTCTTCTATCCTTATATGTTCTTCTGGTGCCTCTTGGGCTTCTTCTTCATCATAAGTCTGATTTGATGTTGAAGGATAGTCCTCATCATCTTCAAATTTTTCAGAATTTACTTGCCTAGGAATGTTTCCTTCTTCATCAACCACTACATTGATGTTGTCAACAATTCTTCCAAGCCTTTTATTGTAACACTTGTATGCTTTGCTGTGGGGAGAGTACCCAAGGAGAATGCCTTCATCTGCTCTAGGTTCAAACTTGCTAAGATTTTCATCAGTCTTTTTGATATAGCATTTGTTTCCAAAAATTTTGAAATATTTTACTGTAGGTGTCTTACCATTCCAGAGCTCATGAGGAGTTTGAGTGTTGTTCACCCGGACGTTTGTCTTGTTGAGAATAGTAACTGCAGCAAATGTAGCTTCACCCCAGAAAGTTGCGGGAGTTCCAGACTCATCCATCATAGCACGAGCCATTTGTTGAACCGTCCTGTTCATCCTTTCCACTACTCCATTTTTCTGAGGAGTCCTTGCAGTAGAGAATTCTCTTCTTGTTCCATGTTCTTCACAAAAATATAAAAATTCATTTGAGGTAAACTCCCCACCTCTATCAGATTTGAGGCATTTGATTTTGTGATCTGATTCATTTTCAACCAAGGCTTTAAAAGATTTGAACTTTTCGAAGGCTTTGTCTTTGTGCTTCATAAGTCCTATCCAACACATCTTGGAAAAATCCTCAATGAATAATATAAAGTATTCTTCTCCTCCAGGTGACCTTTTCCTAGATGGACCACATACATCAGTATGGACAAGTTCAAGTGGCCTACTAGCTAAACCTTCCTTCTCAGGGAAGTCAGTTCTGGTTTTCTTACCAAACTGACATGATTTGCATATTGTATTGTCTGGAATTCCAATGTCTAGAAGACCACGAACTGCCTGGTATTTGCATGCTTTCCTTATCTGAGAGAAGCTTAGATGCCCCAATCTTTTGTGCCATAGTCAGTGTTCATCATTCTTGCTTAGATAGCATTGTTGTTGTCCTCCCTTGAGAATGTATAAATTATTTGGAGTCCTTATGCCTTTGATCACTATTTCTCCTGTATCAAGCTCACGAACAATACATCCATTTGATCGAAATATCACCCCATTTCCTTGATCACACATTTGAATGACACTCAATAGATTATGCTTTAAGCCATCAACATACATAACATTCCCCGCTTTGACCTCTTCTTTTAAAACAACATAACCTTTACCGTTTATGAGTGCAGGGGTGTCATTTCCAAATGAGACCTTCTTCTCCTTTTCTAAGGCACTATATGGCTGAAGTTTTTCTTTATCACCTGTCATATGTTTCGAACATCCATTGTCGATGTACCATTGATTTTCCTGCCCCTCCGCATATAAGGCTATACCACATCTTTCTAGTTCCGATTCTTTCATTCTCCATGTTTTAGCACTTGAGGCTTGCTCCTCCTGAGTTGTCTATCGAAACTTGCTCCTGCATTCAGAATCTTCATGACCGAAGTTGTTATAAATGGAACATTCTATTTCATTTTCAAGAGCAAGAAAGTTATTATAGGTTCTTTTCATGATCCCAGTGACACTCCTCTGTTTTTGAGCTTCTCTAGTCATCATAGTCTTGTAGGCAACACATTGAGCTGCTTTGTGTCCAAAGTTATGACAAGAGGAACATTGGCCATTGAAGAAGTTCCTGCGATTATCAACACTGTGGACCAATTGATTGTAGTTTTCATTGACATCCATTCTTGAGGCAAATTGAGAATGATTTGCCTACGGTTTGTTGTAGCTTCTATTTATCCTTGAATTAGATTGCCCCCAATTTACCTGGTGATCTTTATTCATTCTTGAAGTAAAATGTCCCTGATTTACCTGGTGTGCAACATTGTGCCTTTGCTGTCAATTGTCAACCTGTTCACTTCTCCTTACTGCATCAAGATAACTTTTGGAGGTAGATGGCTTCTACGCTTGAGATGCTTCTTCATTATATCCCAGACCTGTCTTGACTAGTGGAGAATGCTGCACTTTGATAATCTCATCTAAAGTTTCAGATCCTTTAACAAATCTAATATTAAGAGTTTTTGTTTCCTCAATCTCTTTTCTAAGTCCCACAATTTCACATTCTAACTTTTCATGATGTTTTTCCCTTTCAGCAAGTTGGAATTGCAGAGTATCTATAATCATATTCTTTTCTTCTAAACAAATTTTGAGTTTAGAAATCTCTTCATAAATACCTTCTTCATCTATAGCATCCAAGAAATCATCATCTTCAAAATCCATTAAAAGTCTATAATTATTACGTTGTTCATCTTCATCACTGTTTGAAAGTCCATCACTGCCTTCATGAGTGTAATAGTTTTTCTTATTTACATTCTGTTTTCTATTCCATCTAACTGGTTCCTTACCTTTGTCAAGCTTATCGTTATGAGGACACTTAGCAGCATAATGACCGACTCTTCCACAAGAAAAACATTTGAAAGGTAACTTACCTCTGAATCTTCCAGAACCCTGTTGAAGGTTCTTGAGAAAATTTGATTCTTCCTCTTCTTCTGACATATGTCCTGAGTCATTGGAATCTCCTTTTCCTGAGGCCTTGAATGTGGCTTCTCTTCTATCTGATGGTCCCCTTTCCTCATTTCATAAGCTGTTAGAATTCTGTGTAGTTGTGACATGGTAATGCTCTGTAGGTTTTGTTTTCCTTCTATTGCAGAAACTTTTGATTCAAGCTTAGAAGACAAAGATCTTAGAACCTTTTCAACCAAAACAACCTCTTTTATTTCTTCACCCAAGTTTTTCATACAATTAGCAATCTCATCTATACATAGGAAATAGTTAGCTACACTTTCATCACTGTGCATTCTGAGATTTTCATACAGAATTCTGAGGGTTTGAATTTTTGCTCGTTTTACTTGTTCATCTCCTTCATAGCTCATAACGATCTTGTCCCATATTTCTTTTGCGGTTTTGAACTGCATAAGCTTGACGAATTCTATTTGAGATAGACTCCCTCATAGAGTATTGACAGCCTTTGCATTTGTTTCATACTGCTTCTTACCAGACGAAGCTGTAGGAGTTGCTGATGGAAATGTGTACCCTGTATCTACGATATCCTAGACTTCTGTTCCAAGAGATTGAAGATAGGCTGTGATTCTTACCTTCCAATGGACGAAGTTGGTCCCATCAAAAATTGGTGGCCTCTTCGATGCCTCTCTCTCGTAGTTGCTCATGATGATAGATCTTCCTTCAAGTGATCAAGCTTCTTTTGAAGGACCTGCTCTCATACTAATTGTTGGAAATAATACTGAGAGGGGGGGTGAATCAGTGTTATCAAGTCAATTTTTCAATTCAACTACAGATTTGTATACGCTACTTTAGTTTGAGAAACCAGCGTATATACACAACTTATGTTAAGGAAAATAGTGTATAACTCACAGACTTGTAATTTAATTATTCTTCAGGTGTTAAAGTGTGACAAAACCATATAGACATCAACCAGGAAGAGAAAAATAGTCCATACAGTCACACACAAGAACACAAGATATAAGGTGGAAACCCAATGTGGGTGAAAACCACCTGTTGCAATATGTCTCTCTCTTCTTTCAATTAGAAACTTCTTTTTACAATGATTTTGTATTGGTGTAGTCCTTTACCAGTATGCAGGCTACAACCTACAGAGGGCTACAACCCTCTCTCATTCTCCAGCTTCTCCTGGAAGGGAGCTATAACCCCCTTTATCTTTTGTACTAATAGTGGTACTAGTACGGACGTTGCTACCTGTAGAAGGCTTCAACCTTCTCTTTCTTCCAGGGACCACATTTCGTTAATTTTCAGAATGGATCCATGAATAACATCAATCAAGTATATCTGCAACAATCAATCTCCTTTGTACAACCCAATATAGAATCAATCAAACACTTCTCAAAATGTTGTAACCAGAAAATAGTAACAGTACCCAGACACCAATTTTGAACCCAGAACACTGTAGCAATAAACAGAAGCAGCTAAAGCATATTTCATGAAACACATGCTACTTCGCTATGCTGAAACCTGGATACATACGTAGCTGTATCACTGCCAACCAGCGTATATGCTTTTGTGACTAACTGAACCTGCGTGTATACGCGCCGTCGCTGCGCCGAACCTGTGTACAGATCTATGAAGGACAAATTTCCCTTTTCAAGTATTCAAGCACTAATTATAGCCAGATTTTCAAATTCATAGATCAATTCATGTGTCAAATACAATAGATCATAATCACACAAAGATACTACTATTCAAGCTTTGAGATTTGACCCATCAATAGAACTTATCCATCTTGCAGTGTTCAGGTTCCTCCTTGATTCAGATCTAGTAATGCACCATAATCAATCACTAGTGTTCCAGATCTTTCTCTTCTTGAGATATTCAATTCTTAAATCGATAGATTTTCCAAATGATCTCCTTGCCATTTTATAGTCTAGGGCTTACAGAAACCATGGTCCAAAACCATTAAGAACCAATACCAGGGACCCAATACCTGGGTTCAACACCTTGGATGCAATACCATGGACCAAAAACATAGGTTCAAATATGTCGGACTAAATACCATGGACCAAACATAACTTTTCACACATGTACGCGCTTTTCTTTGCATGAAAGTGCGTGCATACGCATACGCGCTTTTTGATCGGTGATACCGCGTGTATACACGACTTTGCTGAGCGGAACCTACGTATACCTTATTTTATTCGATTCTGATTACCTGAACTATGATCTGCCACCTGAGAATGTTGCCATCAAGGACAACACCTGTGCCATAGTGCCAAACTTGAGTCATAATGCCAACAAACCTGTAGAGTCAAAGCAGCATAATACCATGAAAGCATAGAGATCTATAACAATAGACAATATAGGATCAGATGTATATTAACCATACAAATGCATATATCAATACAAGATTCAAAGATATACAACAATATGGAGGAAAACTCAAATAGCTTTATTAATAGATGTAGTAGAAGAGAGGATTGCAATCCATTGGTCTGACCCAGCACCATCCTCCCAGCATGAAAGCCCTCTTCACCTCATGAAAGGCTTAGATCACCCAACAATACAATGTTACACAAAGAAACCAATAACACTTCCTTACAAAATACAAAATTCCAGCCTCTGGATCTCTAGGATGAGGGATCCATATATAGATATTTGCAAGTGGGTGAGTCAGCTTCTAGGGTTTTGATTGGTGTCATTTCTCTGATAGTTCTTGGTTCCACTTAGAGATTTCATGATCTCTTACTCATCCCTGGGCGAATTTAGAGAGGTGAGTGTCAAATGGGTAGTTTCTAGAAGATTCTCTGGGTTTCCACCTATCCAATTGTCTCTACCATTTTTCTGCTCTCGTTCATCACACCCTACAGAAGGGATTTTCAGTATGCATCGCACTTTTTGCATGTGGCAGGTGAGATGCATCACACCCTTAGCACTGAGCAGTCTGTATGGTCAAGTTTTGACCAGTTCTGTGTATTTTTTCATGGAGAACTTCTGGGAGATGATGTAATCAACTGACCTTGCTCCTTTAGGGTATGAAACAACACTTTTAGGGAATTATAAGTGCTAGGTTTTATGGACATATGTGATTGGGGTTGTAGTGCCCAAATATGCCTATAATAGTAGGAGTAATGTTTTCTTCTTTTCTTTGCTTTTCTTTTCCTTCTAGTTTGCATGTTTGCCTGCTTGCCTTCTTGGTTTGGTTTGCTTGCTTTCTTCTTTGCTTACTTGTTTTTCTCTCACTTTAATTCTGCTTTTTTCTTTTTACATTCTTTTCTTACTTGTGCCCATAGGTTAGCCTCTCATTAAACCATGTTTGGCTCTCGAGACAAGTCAGGTGAATCTAAGAGGATTTGTACAACTATCAACATCTGGTTATCTGTTGTCCTTTCTCTTTATGACGAACTTGTTGTCTTAATTCAATGATGCGTTGATTGAAAATACATTCTGTTCAGAGTAAGTCTTGGTGAAAACACAACGCTTGCACTCTAACTAGTACCACCTACTCTAATCGGTCCTTTTGGGTTAACCCTTGTTAGCTCAATCAAGTAGAGTAAGGTGAGGGGGAAAACCTTAACAAGTATGTCAGAGGTATACATAACATTCTTCTCTGAAGGAAGAAGCTCTCTTTCTCTCAATATGTCGAGATCCCTCTTCCACCTATGAAATAAATAAATGCCTATGCACAGTTCTTTAAAAAATAAATAAATAAATGGAAAATGAATAGGTATTGACCAATCTCGCTGGAAGTGGAGTGATGCTTGTGTTCCTGTGTGACTCCACTAGAGTACTATCCAGAACTACTCGAAACGGAGCAACACAAGAGATGAAAATTAAACTCTGATAGTTATATTACTTGTGCACCAATATACCCTTCATCCCAAATCGAAAAAACTAATTGGACTTGGCTTGGAATGTGCACTGACTAATCAAGAGAATGGTAGGGACTACATCTCTCACACAATCTAGTGTGGAAGCCATCACAATCAATGAGTTGAACAATACTTCCGGAAGTTTTACACTCACTTCTCACAGAACAACGTCCATTCACAGAGTTGGAGTTCTACCCATGTGTTGCGAAGTGTTGTAATGACTACAACCACCCTCCAAAATTTTGGCTCGGATGCAAATTTCAGAGCCTACCTTAGATACTATGATCAATTATCCTTGGTCTCTTGTTTCTAAGATGATGTTTTCAAGCTCCCCTCCTTGATTTTAAGAGTTGTTCGTGTTCTCATCTTCATGTAGCATGTGTCATATTTGGGCATAAGGGTTGTTGTTTGTCATGCAAAGGGAATGTTGTCTTGCTTCAAGGGAATTGTGTGCATATGAGTGGTGGTCATCACATAGACATGTTTCAAACTCACCTCACGCACTCTTGTCACAAAGGTTGTTGCACAAGTAAATTATGTCTTATGCATTCAGGATGGTCTATGTTTTGTCGCTAAGTGTCTGTGTTTGATCATACGAACTCAAGTCCTATCATGTTTACATATGTTTCATTGATCTCACACTTAGCCATATTCCCAAGAAACCTATCCTCATCTAGCTTCCCAGAACTGCACACTTTTCTTCTGCAACCATCAAGTTTCCTCCCTTACTTGCTGAAACCCCGCAGTTCACAGAGACACCAACCTCCCTTGCATACTGAAACCCCAAAGTCCGTAGAGACCCCAGCTAGTAGTGGTCTCCAAAAATGCGTAGAGCAGTAAAGCATTCATCACTACTCTCCAAAAAGGTGTAGAGCATTCCACCTACACTACATGTAGAAATTGCATAGTGTTGTCCAAGTTGTCTTGTCTATCTTCAATATAGAAATTTTGTAGATGGGCCTCCCAGGGCCTAATTCCAGTAGAAGTCACTATCTACTGAAATTGCGCAGATCTACCTTTCAGTGATTATAGGAATGGGTGACATTCTAAAATCGCTTCGAAGGAGTTGAGGAGAGGGAACAAGGAACCAATCAATGGAAAAGATCAGGACCGCATGCAAACTTTGTCGAATGCAAAATCATATTGAGGGTAAGTATGGTAAGTAAATAACACCTTTCAAAGTACACCTCTTAGTTGAGTTTGCAAGACTTCTTGTCACTATCATATCATCTTGTCCTTAGTAAACTACATGTACTCAAACATGAAAAGCCATCTCATGTGTTTCTTCTACAAGTCTTGCTTCCTTTTCACTTGTTTGATGAACTGTCGTCTTCAGCATGTTGATTTCTATGTCATGTTTACGACCTTGTTTTATTGATGATGAAGGTTGTGTTCAAGTTTTGTTTGCTATGTACACATCTATCACACTCACAAACTATGTTGTATGTAATGTCATGCAAGCGTCATCGTAGTCATTCAATGTTCTATCAGAAGTGTCACGCTTGGTGCTGGCACCGTCAGTTAGTCACACTAAGTGTTGCCGTCATGATGGCTTGAGGTATCTTTTCATCGAGTCATGTTGAATATGTCTTCACAAGATCACACATGCATAAGTTCACTCGTTCACATGCTTGGTCATTTTTTGAAGTTCTATTGACCAGACAATCCTCCAACAATTGGACATCCACTGAGCAACATTGTGTAATTTCAGCTCTAAGTGATTATGTACGGCTGCCCAAAATTGCGCAGAGCTTGAGGCCACCTTCTAGGCAGTCTATACTGTGCAACCATGGATTCAACTCGACCTACTATCACCTGGAACAACGTGAAATTTTCCTAGCAAGCCATTTCAATCTACGCTACCGACAAACACATCAACTAAGCCTCCAACTGCTTAACTGGAGAGTTTGACTGAACAGTGGCACCGAGACTCGCTCCCCCAAAAAATTATGCACAAGCTGCAAATCATTCCCACTCCAGTGACTGAAGAAACTACATAGACATTCTGGAAAAACACCCTATGTCTATCACTGCCTCCCTCAAAAAAATTGTGTAGTTTTTCTATCTAGTCACCCAATCAGCCAGCCTGCTGCTTGCCTAGAAAATTGTGCAGCTTTCATGAGAAGTCACCTAGCTTCCCAGCATCCCACAGCCCAAAAACTTCTTAAGGATGTTTAGTAGGCCAGCCTCTTGGAAATTGTGTATTTTTTTCCGGTAGACTCATGCAGCCCACTGCCAGCTCCCAGAAAAATTGGGTAATTTTTTCAACCAAACCTCCTGTAGCTTGATGCTAGATCCCGAGTGAAATTGCGCAACTTTTGCTGCCAACCCCACTGTTTGCTGCACTGCTTCCCTCAAAAAATTATGTAGATCTACCCTCCAGCTGAGAAAGACCCCACAGATAGTTACTACTGATCCGAATTATCCATCCACATCTCCTAGTGACCTCTTCATAATTTTCACCAGCAGTCCCCGGAGCTCGTATCCCAGCTTGAAATTTCAAGAGCCTTCTCCTCGCTCGTAGTCACTTGCATCCAAAAATGAAAGATAATGTATCATGGTAGATTAGGAAATTTATAGATTTGATGTTGTCTAATCTTGAGTGATTTCATATACAGTTACATAGATGATACATGATGTGAAGAAGAACGAGATGAACAAGGAGAACACATGCAAGGAGATTTTTTCATGAACGAGCGAATAGGGAGAGCATGAAAGGAGATTTGTTTGAAAACTAAAGAAGAAGGGAGCATGAAAGGAGATTATTTTGTGAATGAATGAACGAGTAATGCATGTAAGGAGATCTATTCGCGAATGGATGAACACGTGAAGCATGTCAAAGTACACGAAAAGGAGGAACATGCACATGCAAACATGAATAGAACACCAAGGCCATCCAAGGCTTCACACACCTCGCCATGTGGAGATGAAGCTATGATACACGAAGAACACATCTAGCACTGAACATCACTGTAGCTCGACATGGACACCACCACCAACATGAACATACCAGCACTGTCGTGCTAAGTTGTGTCATGAGTCATCTCGGCCACATCACTACTATGGGCCATACTGTTGTAAATCAATATAATATAACATGGAAGTCCAAGATACCCACATGTAAATCTGAGGAGTCATGTAAAGTTGAAGTCATGAGGGAAGTCGAATAGTCATAAGGGCCAGTTTTACCCTTGGCTATAAATACCCCTCATTTGTACATGCAATAGACTTTTCACCTGAGCTCCTTTGACATAGCCTTTAGAGTCTATAATATTTTCTTTGAGGAGCAACCAGTGGCTCCAATGCCTCGCTTACAGGGTTAGTGATGTATGGTGTACCGATGTGTCTTGGAACTTTCACTTAATTCAGAAGCCTGCTAACAAGCTAGCACATTTTCACACATGTATTATAATTGTTTGTAAGACTATTCTTTGAACACTTGTAATGCATGTTTCTTTAACCTATGTTAAGGTAGTTGAACTATTTTGGTTGTTCTAATACATATTCCTATGAAAATGTGTTTTCTATGTTGTTAACATTGTCTTTTCTATGTGGGATACTTTGTTGACCACTAGACAAAACCATTCCCATAAACTTGTTATAATGACCATCACACTCACCTAGACTATTTCGCTGGGTGTTGCACATGCGATCCGTTCACTGTGTGTTTGTGAATGCCACAGCCATGTGGATTACTCCACTAGAAAATGTGCATGTCCTAGTGTTTTGTGTGTCTCTGATAGATTTGCGACTCTTCCCTTTCAACTAGAGGCCCACTTCCACCTTCTCCCTCTACTGTGAAAGAACCTTGACACAAGTAACACTAGAACTCACTAGGCACGTGAACCTCATTGTTCGAAGACAAATCAAACCACTCTCACATGTTGAAAAGCAAGGACTAAGGCATATCTTAAAGATAATGGCAACCGGGTCATTGTAGCACATGGGAATCCTACCCAAAAAAATATGCGTCTTGTTGGGAATTCATAACGGGGAGATCCCCTGAATGTTGGCAATTCCAACACCGTCAACAAGTGTATATGGTAATAATTTAAAATTATGATTATATGGATATGTATATGGCTCCCGCTGAAATTTTGTAAATATGTCTATATATCGGATGTTGGATATTTAATCCCATTGCAATTTGTTGAAAAACATTTCATATTTCATCCTCTTAAGTTTTCTTAATTACATGTAAATATATTTGGATGCTATGCATTTTTCCTTGTATGTATAATTAAAATTACTAGGAATTATGTTATACATGTTATTTCTATTAGTTTTTTCTTATTAATTCTCAAATAATTTTATATATTTATGCACATTTTAATATATATATATTTATATTCTGATAATATATAGTTCTAACTATTCATAAGTACTTCAAAGTCATATAATTCTTATAGTAATTTGTTCCAATTATATGGGTTTGCCATTACTATTTTAATATGAAACACGAAAATTTAGCCATTTTTGTTTTAGCCATTTGCAAAAAGCCATTATTTTTATTGCTTTGGAAACAAACGTCATATATTTTGTTAAGTTTATATGGTTGGGAAAACACCATGTACCCTTTGCATGTTTTTATATAGTTACCAAAAAAATATTTGTGCCCTTTTCATTCTTCTATGTTTGTTTATATAATATATATGTTATGTTCCATGTTTATGGTTCCATTATAAGTATGTTATTATTTGTTTTAGACATGTAAACTGAAGGCACAAGCAAGCGTATAAGAAAACTTAATCTGTCACGAGAATTCTGTAATAGGTCTAATGAAAATCATCGTTTACGATATCAGCAAAATAAGGAAGCAATAAATGAGCGTAGGAGACCTACTTATCATAGAAGAATGTGTGAAACCACTATTCAAAATTATTTTCTAATTCCTTATAAGTATGATAGTATGAATGATATCATCGAAATAACAATTCCTATTGTTTGTTCATTGTCATAATATGTTCCTCATCAACATACTTTTGTTGTTCGATGTTCTCCTCACAATGTTCATTATATTTGGGAAAAATCTTTCAATATGGAAGATCATCATGTCGATAACGTGGATGAAAATGTCGACCCTAACCCTTCTATGTCTGCAATTGAAAGTTTTGAGCAAGGACAAAGGTTTCAAAAAAGCTTTGGTGGAGGAAATGGTGACATTGTATGTGAGAATTTGGATGATAGTTTACTTTTCCATTTGTTTCATAATCTGGAGCTAGTTACTCAAAACATCAAATCTTATAATCCCCCTTCTCAAAGTAATGTTGTCCCGCCAAGGGAATTCGTCATCCCTGATATAATTTCACATGGCACAATGGAGATATCCAAATGATAGTTTTATTTTGGCTGCAATAGCAATTGTTTTATTACATTCCTCTATTTGCAATTTTTTTACTTAACTTATAAGTTATTTTATTCTCTTGGAATAGGATACAATTTGTTTTAATAGATGTGTAGAAATTAATTCTCCAAGTGTTCCATCTATGAATAAGAAAAGTGAAGATGAAGCATGTCATATCATTCCTCTGCATTCTCCTTGATGATAAAATTGCCAAGCTAATGTAAATGTCTAATGTATTTGATTTTTTATTCTTTTTTTGAATTTTTAGTTAGTTGTAAATTGAATTTTATTACATATAGTATTTTCTTCGAACAAGAAACAACTCATTTCAATAGATGCATAGAAATTAACTTCATATATTTTCCATCTACTAATGCCAGAAGTGAAGAGGAACCATCTCATAGCATTCCTCCACATTTCCAAACAAATGTAAATGTTGAATGCATTTATTTTTTTCTCATTTTTTCATTTATATTTAGTTTTACATTGTATTTTATAACTTTTCATGAAAAAAAACACAATTTCATCCTATCGGGTTGGAGAAATGGAATTCAAAAAATCAAATTTTCAAATATATGTAAATGATCAACGTATTTGATTTGTTTTCCATTTTTGAATATTTATTTGGTTGTGAATTTCATTTTATAATGTATTTGATTTTGTTGGAATGTGAAACAACTCATTTGCATAGAGACGTAGAAACTAAATCCCCAAATGTTCCATTCAATGATGTTAGAAGAAAAGAGGAACCATCTCATAGCCTTCATCCACATCACAAAACAAATGTAAATGTTGAATGCATTTGATTATTTTCTCATTTTTTTAATTTATAATTAACTTGACATTGAATTTTAAAAGCTTTTATGAAAAATACACCATTTCGTCATTCCAAGTTCGAGAAATACATACCATAAATTTGGAATGGCCCTATCATAGATCCATTCCACATGTTTCAAATTTTGGAAGGGCATCTCATGTTGTTGAAGATGAAGTAAATCTTAGAAGAAATTTTAGTCTTCCAAATCATTCTCAACATGGTCCGACTAATAGAGATCATATTCATTTTGATTAAAACATGATTACAGTACATAGACAATTTCGAGCAAAGATAGACAACTTGTCAGGTGTCCAAATGTGCCACGTTTTCTAGGAATCATATCCTGAAATCTAGGTTTTGGGAGATTCTAAAGGACCTATTTGTAGACCATGTAAGAATGAAAGAGGTACCCATTGTTTTTGTTGATATAATAAAATGGACCCTCATGAGAAACTTCATATTTTAAGAGTTCTTACTCAAGTTGAAAAAATCATAATAGCACATGTGAATCCTCTTTTACAAGTGACACATGATTGAGGTGGGCAATACAATTATAGCGGCTAAACAATTATTTTTCCTCAACATATTTCTATAATTGCGCAAAGTATTCCCTCACATGTTGAAGATCTTATCTTCTTAGTTGTGAGGAGACATGCTACTTAGTCAAAATATTATGAATTTTATGTCAAAATATCTTGAGTGGGGACTGCATTTCTTTTCAAAATGCAACATGATCAATATTATCGAGATGTTGTAATTGAATATGATTCAGTGAATGCTCTGCCAGAAAGATCGACATTTGTGTCCTCCAGGATTAAATTTGTTTATTGTGATATTGAATAATTTGAGATCAATGCAACTAATAGTGAAGGCTTACCTACTGAGTGTTTTCCCTCACATCATTATTCTTTTGTTTCTCACCTACCAAATGAATGAAGAGAAGTATAAGAAATTAGAGAATTTCTTGATAATGTTCATTCTTCACCTATTCAAGAAATGAATTGGCCCACTATTGGAATCTCTCCAGTTAATGAATATAATACAGAGGGGTGATTAGATATGGAATTCCCCACATTATTCGCCACTGGTGATGTAGATTGATTCTAAACATGTATTTGTAGAGTTTAACTTCATGAGTATGCATTGCATATTCTTAAATATTATGATCAAATATTTTGAATCTATCCTCGCTTTCAATATTAACTATTGAACATGATAGTGCAACATCGGATCCAACCAACTACTATAGGTTTTGTAAAGAAACATTTACATGATAACTCACCTACAACAATTGAAGAGTTGTGCCACCAACTATCTGATTTACTAGATAATAAGTTGGTTGAACATTTTATGTGGTTTGGCTCTTCTCTCATTTGTACAAGGGAATAATGGACTGTGTCGGGATGAATTTATTGACATGATTCCTCAATTCGGATGTCCAAATTTCTTTCTTACTTTGACTGTAGCTGAGACAAAGTTTCCAGTGTAGCATAACCTCATGCCCATACATTCACATTCTCATTCTTTAAATGAGCATCATGTGAAAATTGAGAATATTATTGAGTACCCTCATACTGTTTCCACATTTATGCACAATATATTCAATATATTTAGAGAGGAAGTTATCCAAAAATATCTAAAAGCTAAAGTCTTCTCGTAAAATTTTGTGTTGTTTAATTTATTTTATATAATTTGTCAAATTTTGTATTATGATTCAATTTCTGTTGTTTGTAGTAACCATATCTTCATTTTCTTTAGATATGAGTGGCATCATAGAGGTTCAATAGATATTATTCATTTCTTATGGTTGCAAGGTGCTCCTCACATGGAAAGACTTGATTGGTCAAATGCTTTGATGTAGATATTGCAAAGAGAATCTTTGATAAGTATGTAACTACATGGAATCCACATGATATAGATTGTCACAACATACCTCAATGATGACCCTTTCCTATTGAATACCGATTAAAGTTTCTCTTGCAATCCTCATGATGATTATGAAGAATTATTAAACCTTGTGCAAAGGCACACAATGTGTAGTGTTGATTCTTCTTTATGCAAAAAGGGCACTATTCTCACATGTCGTTACAATGATCCATGGGATCTTTGTGATGAATAAATATTATTCATATATGATCAAGGAAGAAAGAAATATGATCCAACAAGAAATGATGATATGCTGAATGTAAACAACATTGACATTTCGATAATGTGGCTTACACATGTTGATTTCCAACCAGTGCTTTCTCAGTATGTTGTCTTGAAATAAATTGCTAAGTATTCATCAAAAGATGAAAAAATGCTTGAAATTTATCATCATATGTTAACTAGAATTTCAAATTTTATTGGCTCTAACGATTATGCTTTACATGCATACAGAAGTTTCCTTGAAGAAATAATTGGTTATCATGATATTCGAGCACAAGAAATGTGCCATATGTTGCTTAACCTATCTTTTGTTGTTTGTAGTCAGAAATTTGTTTCCTTAAATGTTGGAATTAAGGGCTCCAAGAAAACCTTAGGGGATGGTATGTGATGCTCATATGAGAATACTTTCATTCAACATTATCAAAATAACCTTTTTTCCTTGAACATTTATATTTTACAGAAACAACATTGTCTTTGACATTTTATAGGAAGCGTAAACAAGATCCATGGAAGCCTAGAGATGTTCATGCTATTGTTTGAGTTTGGCCACAATTTTATTCTATTCTTAGTGAGGCTTCAGATGAACTTGAAACCTTTTGCTAGAGAAAATTTCTTTTGTACAGGCCATTTCACAACATTCATGCAAAAATTAGCCTTTCAACTAAAATTATTATTGAAAATATGGAGGGATTTATGATATAGAGCATGGCATGTTGATCGAAATCCATCCGTTGTTGAAAATACTGAAGATGATGAAGATGGTGATTTCGCTAATTATGAAATGAAGCTTGAAGATGATTTTCAAGAATGGAATATTTTCTCTCTCTTAGTGCCTCCAAATGATGTGAATGTTTGTGATATTCACACCCTTGGTCAAAGGGACTTTGATATATCCTTTGACTAGAAAAGCACAACTATTTTTGATGATGTTGCAGAAGAATTTATTAATATTATAACAAATGGAAAATCAAGGGGTGATATTGTTGACCTCTCTAATAGAAAATTTACATCTCCATATTCATTGGCAGAAAAACGACGACTTTCTTTTGAAACCATTTTAAGCCACTTTGCTGAATATGAGAGTCGTGAACATCTTCTTATGATTACTCAAGGCATTGCAAGATTTGGGAAGTCTTTCCTTATCCGTTATATTTTTGAAGCTATTTTTATTTTTCTAGGCAATCGAAGAAGTGCTTTTCTTCTTCTTGCCCCAACAAAAATAGTTTCTTTTAATATACATGCAAAAACAATACACTCGGCTCTAAAAATTGCAATGAAATATATTCAACTAGTATAGGGGAATTCACTAGAAGTATTCGAAGACTAAATCAGACGTATTCAATATATATTAATTCATGATATGATGTTTCTAGGATCAAGGTTATTCATTCAAATAGATGCTCAATTACGAGAAGCACATCAAGGGAAAATAATTTTCCTTTTGGTAGTACATGCATCATTCTTGTGGGTGACCTTGGCCAACTACCTCATGTGGGAGATAAGCCTTTGTATACATGAAACACAACTTTAAAAGGCTTGTGGAAAAAATTCAACAGCGTTATTGCTCTTGACACAGTCTTTTGCCAACAAGGGAATAATGACAAACAATATTGTTTTCATAGAGTTCACAATAACATAAGAAATGTAGAACTAGTTCTTGAAGATTAGGAGTTTCCTATGTCATGGGTTGATATGAGGCTTCATCCTAGAGAAAGGGATTTATTTACTTCAGTGGTTCACATGTTTCCAACAAATAATTTGGTTTCCTTCCATAATAGACATATGTTAAAATCATTAAATTCTTAAATTTCATGATGTGTTGTTGAGCATTCAAGGCATACATAAATAATTTTTGTTGATGACGATCAATTGGACTGTGAATTTTTGTTGTGTCACTGTCAACGTGTTATGTTGACATGTAATTTTTGGGTTGAAGCTGGCTTGGTGAATGGTGCACTTGTTTAAGTGAAGGACATATTTTTTATGACTAATTCTAAGCCACCTCAGCTTCCAATGTTCACAATTTTTCTTTTTGATAAGTATGTTTGTGTTCCATTTGATGAAAGAAATCCAAACATTGTTGCTATCAAACCAGTGATAAGAGGAAATCAAAAACAAATTACTATGGAGATGGCATGGGCTCTTACAATCCACAAGTCATAGGGGTTGAATTTAGAATGGGCATCAATTGATATCGGGAATAAAGAGCGACAAGTCATAATCTTCACAGACATATGCAGAGTGAAATCAATAAATGGTTTACACATTTTATCGCCTTTCTCTTTTCAGCATTATCCCAAGATGAAAGATAGTGCATATGTTATAATTAGGAAGAAAGAAGAGGAGTGATTGAATTCCATATTGCTATCACATGCAACTAATAATATTGTGACCTATTTATAGAAATCTTTTTGAACTTATTTTATTCTCCTCTTTATTTACTTTTAATATAATAATGATTTTCATATATTAATGAGATGAATACATTCATCATATTCATAATAATATTTGAGAAATTTGTTTACATAATTTTCCATGTTGTTCAATTTAATTATTTTTTTAAGTGACTATTAATTTTTTTTATACAATGAACCATTCAGACGTAAACAATGAGTGATACGAACCACATTAAAAATAAATTTAATGATATGTTCATATTGATATTAATATTTCTAATTGAATTATAATAGTATTAATATTACCAATGATATCCAATATTAATAAAAAAATTGGCCACCGTACAAAAAATTACAAATTTATTACCAATATTAATATTGGTAATTATTATGTCTATTAATATGTATATTAATTAATATTGATATTAATATTAATGGCGTTTAATATTAATATTAAAAAGATATTGTGTTTATACATTAATATAAATATTAGCATTAAACATTGATATAAAAAATTCGATTGAACATGAACATTAGGTATAATAAATTTAGGTTTATTTGGGTTCAATGACATAAGGTTTATATTTGTAGACCTTTTTATATCAATTGGTTCATGTTGCATTAGGTTATTTTTAGCATGAATTTTATAATATTAAGTTTTTTAATATTAAGAAATGAGTTTGATGTTTATATTTATATCGAACAAAAACATTGATATTGATATTAAACAAAAATATTAATATAAACCTAAACATTCATTTCAATACAAATATATGTTTACTAACATTAATAATATTTGATTTTAAACATTAGGCTTACAAAATTGTGAATTTTTGTTGACTATTATAAGAAGGGTCTTACCATTCATTTAATTTTATCGGTCATTTCATGTATATCATATGTATTGCTAATGAGGTTTATATTTGTAGAAATATTTATATCATTTGGTTCATGTAACAATAGAAAATTTTATAGCATGAGGTTTATAATATTAAGGTTTTTAACATTGATAAAAATGGTGTGCGTGGAAAACTTTGTGGATGGAAATTTATCTTAAAGTTTAAAAACCTTGGCGAATCTTACTACTTCCCAACATGCAATTGTAAAATATTTAGTGATATTTTTGTAAAAATATTCAAATTTCCAATGATTCTTTACATAGTCTCCATAAAAAAATTGTGATTTATAAGGTAAAATAATTTTATACTTAAAAATTTTGGTGAATCAATTTTAAGAAAAAATGTAAATTGGCAAATCTTTATTTTTGAAAAACATGGAAAATTAGCCCACCTATGAATATTAGCCCATAAAACATTCCTTGATGGAGTGTGATGTTATATATATATATATATATATATATATATATATATATATATATATATATATATATATATATATATATATATATATATATATATAGATATATATATATATATATATATACATACATACATACATACATATACATATACATATACATATATCTATATCTATATCTATATCTATATCTATATCTATCTATCTATATATATATATATATATATATATATATATATATATATATATATATTATGGCTAGGTGTTTGTGTATGTGTTTGTTAGTTTTGATTTTCTCATTTTTTTCTTTCAAATGCAGATATGGAGAATAATGATTTGATGGAGCGATAAGTTTTATTTCACATATTCGGAACGAGCTTGATAGAAACCATGGCTTCCATCCTAATTTTATTAATGAGCATCTTAGTGTGCTATATGAAATAAAAATAGATGTAAAATACTTTATGCATGTTCTCCAGAAGGAGTGTGGGAGGAAAACAAGAAGGGATTTGTCGAAGAATGTGAAGTATCGTGATCATTATCTTGTTGATTTGAATTGGTTCTTATTGTTTCATCGATCTCATTGTGTTTTGGAAGAGGCTATTTGATAAATCAATTTTTATGGAGTGTTTCAAGTTCAGTTTCGTAATGGAATTATTTGATGTAAATAAAACAAAAAATATATGGTAATTTCAATGTTGATTCTTCAGTTGCAATGCTGGTGAAATTGATTTTTTTCCGCATTGTTGTTGTTATTTAGAAAATTGTATACCTTTGGTCTTAAAATGCCCTATTTTGTTGTTCTTCTTTAAATCCAATGTGTTCAATTTAGACTTTTTTCCTTTCTGGTTCCGACTTTGTGTTCTCTCAAAATACCTATTGTTCACTTTTTTGCATTTATGTTTCTTTGCTCCAATGGTGATGCTACTGTTTTATTTTTTTTCTCTTAGATTTGTAATTGTTTGAGTTTTTGTATGGGTCCCTTTATTGTGTTGATGCCTTCCATAAATGAAAATATTATTGATGTTTACAATATTAATGTTGGGCCTTCATGTTCTTGTTGTCTATATCAATATTCTTCATATTTGTACTATTAATATATTCATGTATCAATATTTGTATTTATGCCTTAAAATTTATTAATTGTTGATAATGTATTCATATAAAGATGTTATTTTTAAAGTGTTGATGGTTTATCATGTTTTAATGGCTTATAGTGTATTATTATTAATGTGTTCATATTAATTTTTTGTATTGATGTCTTAATGGTATGCAATGTGGTTCTTATATTGATTGTGGTTTATGTTTATTATTATTGTTTTGTATTATTTCATTATTTACATTTATTTTGTTGACGCTAGGGCTTTAGGGATTAAGGGGTTTAAAACATTGTGGGACCTTGTTGAGCTTTGTGTTATAACAAATATTCTCTTGATATGAAAACCATAATCAACCATGGTGAATCAGGGTTAACCATGGTCCAATGTCATATTGTCACAAATATTGTCTGAATATCAAAATCAAGGACAATTAAGCATGGGTGACGATGTTTACATTTTGGTTTATACTATTTATATTGGGGTTTAAAAAACTTAGGTTTATAATACTAATCCATTGGGGTTAATATTATTCCCTTTAGTTGATAATCTCTTGGGTTTTTTAGTATTTATCTCTTGGGTTTATAATATCAATCCCTTGAGCTTATTGATCGAAGGGTTCATATTCCTAGGGTTTATAATATTGATCCCTGGATGCAATATAAATCCACTGGGTTTGTAATGATAGTCAACCATTAGGTTTATAAATCACTTGGGTTTCAAATGATGTGTGCAATATCAATTCCTTGTGTTTATTTATCTAAGGGTTCATATTCCTAGGGTATAATATTATTCATAGGGTTTATAATATTAATCCTACGATTTAATATAAATCTGATGTGTTTATAGTCTTGTTCAACCATGGTCAACCATGGTCCGATCTCACATTATGACAAAGATTGTCCCAATGTGGAAACCAACGATGGTCAACCGTGGTCCAATGTCGCATTGTAACAAATATTGTCTCAATATAAATATCAAGCATGTTCCAATGTCACATTATGACAAAGATTGTCTTAATATGAAAATCAACCATGGTCAACCATTGTGATCCATCATCAACCATGGTTGAATGTCACATTGTGACAAAGATTTTCTCAATATGAAAATCAACCATGGTGAACCATGATCACCCTTGGTCCAATGTCACATTGTGACAAAGATTGTCTCAATGTTTAAATCAACCATGCTTAACCATGGTCAACCATGTTTATTTCATGGTTTATAGTATTTGTCTAAGGGTTTATACACGTAGGGTTTATAATATTAATTGGGTGGGTTTAATATTATTCCCTTGGGTTTCTAATATCAATTCGTTGAGTTTATTGATCAAAGGGTTCATGTTACAAGGGTATAAAATTATTCATAGGGTTTATAATATCAACCCTTGGGTTTAATATAAATCCCTTTTGTTTATAATCATGGTCAACCATGGTCCAACATCACATTGTGAGAAAGATTTTGTCAATATGGAAATCAACCGTGGTGCAACGTTGCATTACAACAATGGTTGTCTCAATAGGAAAATGGGTCGTGGTCAACTATGTTTATTTGACGGTTTATTAGTTCCTAGGGTTTATTACTTGGGTTTATAATATAAATAATCCCTTGGTTTTTTTGATCCCTTGAGTTTAAAATATTAATTCTTAGGGTTTATTAATCTCTTGTGTTTCTAATATTGATTCTTTGGGTTGATTGATTTCTTGGGTTTATTAATCACTAGGGTTTATTAATCATTTGTATTTATAATATTAATCTCTTGGGTTTATAATATTAATAATCCCTTGGCTTTATTCATCCTTTGTTTTTATAATACTAATAATTTCGTGGCTTTGTTGATCCATTGGGTTTATAACATTCATCCCTTGAGTTTTCTAATTCTTTGCGTTGGTAATATTAATTCCTTCGGTGTATAATATTGATAATACCTTGGGATTTTTCGACCCCAATATCAACAATTAAATATTAGTCCTAGGGTTTAATATTAATCCCTTAGGTTTATAATGTTTATTCGTTGAGTTTATTAACTTGTTGGGTTTATAATATTAACAATCCCTAGGGTTTATTGATACCTTCGGTTTATAATATTAATAATCATGTGGGTTTATCAATATTTTGGGTTTAAAAATATTAATTCCTGGGCTTTATTAATCCCTTCTATTTTTAATATTAATCCCTTTTGTATTTTGATCCCTTAGGTTTATAATATTTTTCATCGGGGTTTACTAATTCCTTAGGTTTATAATATTAAACGCTTGGGATTATTTTTTCATTAAGTTTATAATATTAATAATTCTTTTGGTTTGTCATTTAATCCCTTGGGTTTATTAATCCCTTAAGTTTAAAATACTAATTCCTAGTGTTTATTAATTTCTTTGGTTTTTAACATTAGTTTGTTGGGTTTGTTGATTCCTCGTGTTTATTATTTTTTTGGGTTTATTAATCATTTGTATTTATAATATAAGTGCCTTGGTTTTATAATATTAATAATCCATTAGGTTTGTTAAACCCTAATATTAAGGGTTAAATATTAGTCCTAGGGTTTAATATTAATCCCTCAAGTTTTCTAATTCTTTGGGTTGGTAGTATTAATCACTTGGATTTTTAATATTAATAATTGATTGAATTTATTAGACCCTAATATTAAGGACAAATATTATTCATAAGGTTTAATATTATTCCTTTAGGTTTAAAATGTTTATCCCTTTAGTTTATTAATTCGTTGGGTTTATAATATTAATATTCCCTAAGTTTTATTGATAACGTGAGTTTATAATATTAATAATCACGTGAGTTTATCAATTGTTTGGGTTTAAAATATTAATTCCTAGGCTTTATTAATCTCTTATATTTTTAATATTGATCCCTTTGGGATGTTGATCCCTTATGTTTTTAATATTTATCCCTTGGGTTCACTAATTCCTTGAGTTTATAATATTAAATCGTTGGGTTTATTAGGTTGTTGGGTTTATAATATTAGTAATCCTTTGTGTTTATTTTTTTTCTAGTTAAGACTAACCTAAGTACCCACGGGGGATTTGAACTAGTGACCTATCGCAAGGAGTGCCTTAACAGCGCACCCATTCACCGTCAATCGAAAGCCCCATGGGTAATCCTTTGTGTTTATTAATCCCTTAAGTTTAAACTATTAATTCTTAGGGTTTATTAATTGCTTGGGTTTATTAATCATTTGTATTTATAATATTAATATGTTGGGTTTATAATATTAATTATTCCTTGGGTTTATTGATCCTTTATGTTTATAAGATTAATAATTCTCTAGGTTTGTTGATCCATTGGGTTTATAACATTAATCCCTTGAGTTTTCTAGTTGTTTGGGTTGGTAATATTAATCCATTGGATTTATAATATTGATAATCCCTTGGGTTTATCAAACCCTAATATCAAGGGTTAAATACTAGTCCTAGGGTTTAATATTAACACCATAGGTTTATATTGTCTATCTGTTTTGTTTATTAACCTGTTGGGTTTATAATATTAAAATTACCTAGGGTTTATTGATCCCTTGTGCTTATAATATTAATAGTCATGTGGGTTTATCAATCCTTTGGGTTTAAAATATTAACTCATAGGCATTATTAATCCCTTTTGTTTTTAATATTGATCCCTTATGTTTATAATATTTTTCCCTTGAGTTTATTAATTCATTAGGTTTATAATATTAAATCATTAGGTTTATTTGTTTCTTAAGTTTATCATATTAATAATTTGTTTGACTTATGATTTAATCCCTTGGGTTTGTTAATTCCTTAACATTAAAATATTAATTCTTAGGGTTTATTAATCGTTTGAGATTCTAATATTAGTTTGTCGGGTTTATTGATTCCTTAGATTTATTAATCACTTTTATTTATAATATTAATGCCTTTCATTTATAATATTAATAATCCCTTGCGTTTATTGATCCCTTCTCTTTCTAATATTGATAATCCCTTGGTTTGTTGATCCATTAGGTTTATAACATTATTCCCTTGAGTTTTCTAATTCTTTGGGTTGGTAATATTAATCCATTGGGTTTAAATATCAATAATCCCTTGGGTTTATTAAACCCCAATATTAAGGCTTAAATATTATACCTAGTTTTTAGTATTAATCCATTAGATTTATTATGTTTATCCCTTTGGTTTATTAATTCCTTGGGTTTACAATATTAACAATCCCTATGGTTGATTGCTACCTTGGATTTATAATATTAATAGTCAGCTCGGTTTATCAATATTTTGGGTTAAAAATATTTACTTCTAGGCTTTATTAATCCCTTGGGATTTTTACATTGATCCCTTTGGTTTATTGATCCCTTAGGCTATGATATTTATCCCTTGGGTTTACTATTTCCTTGGGTTTATAATATTAAATGCTTGGGTTTATAATATTAAACCCTTAAGTTTAAAATATTAATTCCTATCGTTTATTAATCCATTATGTTTTTTATATTGGTCCTTCGGTTTCTTGATTCCTTAAGTTTATAATATTTATCCATTGGGTTTACTAATTTCTTGGGTTAATGATATAAATAGTCCCTTAGGTTTAAAATGGTAATTTGTAGGGTTTATTAACCCTAGGTGTTTTTAATTTGATTCCTTAGGTTTGTTGATCCTTTATGTTTATAATATTTATCCCTTGGGTTTACTAATTGATTGGGCTTATAATATTAAACTCATGGGTTTATTAGTCAGTTTAGTTTATAATACAAATATTCATGTGTGTTTATTAATGCCTTGGATTTAGTTGATGCTTTTAATTTACTTTAAGTATATATATGAAAGGTATTAAAAATTATATTAATAAATATATACAAATTTTTCAGGATATTGGTAAGAGATATATATTTGTTATAAATAATAATAAAATACTATTATTATGTTATATTTGAATTATATTATACTTTGAGTTATAATTATTAATATATTAACAAAATTTAATTATATATTATTGTTACATATTATCTATATATATATATATATATATATATATATATATATATATATATATATATATATATATATATATATATATATATATATATATATATATATATATATATATTGTTTGGTAGCTCTGCAATCCTAGTAGACCCATGACACTGCCATAACCTAAACTTAGTTATGAACCTGATTTTCTGATGGCACCAGCAGCGCTGCAAACCAGGGGGATGCCTGATAGGCCGGAATGATATAGGAAGCCAGTGGGGGAGAGATCCCCTCCTACTGGGATGCCATGACAGGTGATTCCCACCATAAACCAAGCACCTAGCCGCAAGCCCAAGAAACGAAACAAATTGGATAGATACAGAAGATTCATGAAGGGCCACGTGATGATATTCAAGTTCAGAGGAGTGTAGCCAATGGAGAAAGACCTCATCAAGTGAATACACCATAAACGACAACCTAAGGGCCTTATCAAACTCAAGCTGGGAGCCAGAGGCTTCTTTACAGTAATCTTCTCAAACCTGAAAGATAAAGAAAGGGTATTTAAAAATGGCCCCTATCTCCATTATAATGTTGTTCCATTCATACAATATTGGGATGAATGCTATGACCCCGACAAGGAGAAATTCCTGGCAGCCTCGGAATGGGTAAGATTGTTTGGCCTCCTAATGGACTTTTGGGACCTAGAAATATTAGAGGGCATTGGGAATATGATAGGAAAAATTGTCAAAATAGTAGAAAGGAAAAAAGGAGGTAGATATACATGCTGTGTGAGAATCTGTGTATATATGAACATAGTAGAACCCATAACAAAATCTGTGGAGCTAGAATACCATGACAATGTTTGGCAGCAGACTCCTAGGCTATGAACATATCCCATTCAGATTTCGAAGGTGCCATGAATATGGCCATTTATTCAAATAATTCCCACTGAACCTAGAGGAGAAGGAGAACAAGGACAAGCAATAGAAGAACCCATCAGACAACAAGGAAGGGTTCCAAGAAGTCAAAACCAAGAGGTGGCAACCGAAGGAACCCCATAATCCAGAAAAAGAACACCAAGCCCAGTCGAGTAGTAAAAATAGATTTGAAGTAATACACATGGAAGAAGAAGTGGACAACGAGACCCAACCATGGATTATTAAGGAAAAGGAAAAGAGTGTAGCTCTACTCAAGAAAAACAAACACCTAAGAAGAAAGCCCAAAGAGAACATGTAGACAATGAAGACAGAGAAGAACAGGTAGGGATGGAAACCATCACAGTGGAAATCGACCCACGCATGGGGGATGAGCTTAGTATAGAAGAACAAGTCTTGAAGAAATTTTCGAATGAATGGAGACTCCTAGATGAAAGATTCACTTCAGATGACCAAAAGAGACTGTACAAAGAAAATTTTCAACAATATGAAGCCAAGTAAGGACAGGGATAGGTCGAGATCGTAGAACAACTGGGGATGCACTAGGAAAACCACCATGAGTATCACAACAAAGAAAAAGGGGGAATAAAAGGGGTCAGAGAAACCTATAAGAATCAATATGGAGAATGGGAGAAGTGTTGGTGAACAAAGGCAGGGTGGTACCACTATTAGCAGTATACCAACAACTAAATAAGGTTTCCCAATGATAGTAATATCCTAGAACATAAGAGGCCTAAACAACCAAGGAAAACAAAGATACTTAGTAGAGTGACTGAGAAAAGAGAAACCACAATTCATGCTTCTTCAAGAATAAGATCACAGGATGGAAACTAGAAGAAATTCTGAGTAAGATGAAACTGAGATATGAGGGTATGGCAATAGATGCAAGAGGAAGTGTAGGAGGGATAGAAATTTTGTGGAATCGAGTAGAGGTAACTGTGTACTATTGGATAGGCATGCAACGCATCCTCGCACGGAGGTTCCGCCTCATAGGAACTAAAGAGTGGTTCTTGCTCTCCACATTTTATGGCCCACACATCCCAATAGAAAAGGAAAACTTCATCCAAAGGATAAAGACTCTAAACCAAATGCATGAGGAAAAGTTGTGGTTGATAGCAGGTGACTTCAACCTGATAACATGGTTAGAGGAGAAAAAAGGAGGAATGTGAAAAGAGGAGCCAGAAATGGAGAAATTTAGGGATATCTAAGAAGAAATTCACCTAGTCGATATCCCAACAATTAATGTTAAATATACATGGAACAACGGACACGGAAGAAACAAGCAAATAACATCTCGCCTCAACAGATTTTTGGCAACAGAAAATCTCATAAGAAAATATGTCTACTATGAGGCATCCATCCTACCTTGCTTGGGTTCAGACCATTGGCTAATTAGACTAGAAGTGGACATGAAACAAGGGCAATGAAGGAGACCCTTCAGGTTTGAAGCCTTTTCGATAAGAGAACCGACCTTCATTGGAAAAATGAAGGAATGGTGGAATGAGAAAGAGAAAGAAGGCATAAATCTAATGCAGACCTTCCAACTCCGACTCAAAGATCTTAAAGGTAAAATAAAAAAATGGAACGAGGAAGAGTTTGGTAACATAGAGCAAGAGCAGGAATTGATTCAGGCTAAGATGAGGAAAGTGCAACAATAGATAATAAATGAGGGTAGATTTGATTCTCTAGTAGAGGAGCAGATGATAAATAAATTAGAGGAAAGGAGGCAACAAGAAGAGATCCCATGGAAGAAGAAATCAAGAATCCAATGGTTAAAGGAAGGGGAAAGGAACTCTAGGTTTTTTCACAAAGCCATGATTCAACACACACAACAAAATAGGATCTTATCCTTAGTCGATCAACAAAAAAATCACCTTATTGAAAAGGAAGATATGGAGAACCTAGTAGTTCAACATTTTCAAAGCTTACTGACGAAACCTAATCTAGACAGGGTGGAGAATATAAACAGATTAAGTCGGCATAATGCGCAACTAGTGAGCAACGACTAGAATATGGCCCTTATAAGGGAAATCACTAAGTCAGAGGTAGAGGAAGCCATCAAAGGCCTTGCAAAAAATAGCGCGCCAAGCCCATATGGGTTTAGAGCTGGATTCTTTTAGGCTAGGTGGTTGTTCATGGGAGATGATATTGTGGAACTCGTGGAGGAGACCCCATGCAATAAAACAATTCATTCGACCTTGAATTCCACCTTTCTTTTCCTCATTCAGAAAACTGACCACTCAGAAGAACTGCAAGATTTCAAACCAATAGCACTCTGCAATGTAATTATGGCCACAATCATGGCGAATCACCTCAAACCTATCGTACCTGGATTAATATCTCAAGAGCAAACAATCTTTGTTAAAGGGAGACAAATAGTAGATGGAACTATGATGGCTCAAGAGGCAATACACTCATTGAAGACCCAAAAAACCAAAGGGATGCTGGTAAAATACTGAAGGTGTTTGGATTTGATTCAAGATGTATAAGCAAGATAATGTTGATGATATCGACCTCGTATTTTAAATCCTCCTCAATGGGATGCCCATAAAGGAATTCAATTCAACCCGAGGGCTTAGGCAAGGTGACCCAATGTCCCCATTTCTGTTTATACTAGCTGCGGAAGGACTAGGAAGGTATGTAAAAGAGAAAGTGCAAAGGGATCAATATAAAGGTCTCAAAATGTGGGGTAATGACTTAATGTTAACTCATCAATAGTTCATTGATGACGTAATGATGGTTGGGCACGTAACCCTCAAGGAATCCAGAGGCCTAATGGAGATCCTGAATGACTTTACGAGTGCTTATGGGAAGGAGATAAATAAGGAAAATTCAGATATCTTTTTCTTTAATATGATAGCCCCATCGCAAGCCTTCCTAGCAAGAATAATGGGATTCCACATTGTTAATCTCCACTCGAAATAATTAGGAATACAGCTAAGTGACCAATAAACTAGAGTGGCAAACTTGAAGACATTGTTGGCAAAAATCCAAGGGAGAATGTAGAATTGGACATTCATATCACTGAATATGCAAAGCCATGTTATACTACTAAGAGCAGTGCTCCAGTCAATTCTAATTTGCCAATTATCTAGTCAAGCGATGCCCAAAATAGTTTCCAAGGGATGATTGACATTTTCAAGATATTTTTGTGGCAAGGGCCCAAAAAAATTAGAAAAATGAGCCCTGTTATCATGGAATTTCCTCACAAAACCTTTAAAAGAAGTCAAGTTAGGTCTTAGAGACCCATACATTCTCAATAATGTCATGGGGCCAAAGATTTGGTGGAGTTGGATTCAGGGAGGAGCAGATCTATGGATGGAAAATAGGGGGAGGAAATATGGAATGCCAAGTTCGATTGAGGGAAGGCTAAGAGTCCAGGAAAACATCATGGGATCGGCCATATGGAACTTAGCATCAGAAAATAGAGAAATGATAAGAACTAATAGCTTTTGGGAAATAAGGGGAGGAGAAAAAGAAAAATTCTCGGATGAGGCGTTGCAGTAGAGAGAAAAACTTCACAACAAACCTGATCTAGGAGTAGTATATCAATTCACCAATAACCCTACAGATCATACATCGAAAAACTTTTTGAGCCTAGACCCAGGAGAACACTAGAGAAAATGGAAACATAAACAAGATTGATCAGGTGCTCCCGAATCCACACGATGGGAGTTTTATGGGAAAGAGGTGGAAACTCGGAAAATTGCAATAGCGGAAGAGTCAGATATAATAAGGTGGGGGTATAAAATTAAAGGGATGTTTACTATTAAACATGGTTATCATCTGCAAGCAGTGCACCACCTGCAACAGGGGCCATATATATGGGACAAAATCTAGCAAGAAAAATAATGACTTAAAATTGCTTTCTTCATGTGGATAATCCGACATGGGAGAGAAATTACTTTGGATCAACTTTAGATGAAAGGTCAGCAAGGACCATCGATCTGTAGTATCTGTGTAGAACACGTAGAAACAATGGAACATCTGACCAATGCCTGTAGGTACAATGAAAACCTCTAGCAAAACCATGAACAACTCTTTGGAGTTAATGACAGGAATCAAATAAGCATGAAAGCAACAATGGACAATTGGAGAAGAAAGCCTTACCAGAACCCCATCTCGAATCGTGCTTGGAGAATATCATTAGGATTCTTACTATGGGAAGTCTGGAATGAAAGAAACAAAATAATATTCAAAGGGGAAAAGAGAACATATGTAGAGAGATGCAAAATGATAGTCCATAACATAAGAGAAACGATCCTAGCTAAGAATTGGTATACAAAGGACTGGGAAACAAATCCCCAGGAAGAACGAATAATGGTAGGACTAAGCTTAAAGCCAAGCATATTGATCCCTTAACTTGTGGAAATAGCATTCCCCTCGCTATGAGTCTCCAATCATTCTCACATGGCCTAAAAAAAATTTCATTAAACTCAACTAACACAAAGCTGCGAAGGGGAATCCAGGGATGACACGGTCTGGATGAGTGTTTAGAGATGACAAAGGCAACACTATCCATCTTTTTGCCATAGATTATGGCACTGTGAGCAACAATGAAGCAGAGCTCCAGGAATTGAAGCAGGGTTTGGAAATCGTAGAAAGGGAAAGTTTCTAGACACTTGAGGTGGAGGGAGACTCGAAACTGGCAATAGAAATGGTGAAAAAACTTCAGCAAGGAACCTCACGAGAGAAGATCATCCAAATTTGGAGGACGACATGGCTTATCTAAAAATTTGGAAATCTAATTCTAGGGATTGACTACATTTTCCCCACGAATGTCCGTAGATTAAGTAACGTAGAAACATACAATCTTGCCAACTGGGGGTGCCAGTAGGCAGGAAAAAACCTGGATATAAGGGGAGAGGAGCTAAGCAAAATGGAAGGGATGATAAGTCTAGAGAATATCCTAGAAAATGAAAGGGAAAAGGGAGAAGCCACCCATCTGGCCCAAAGGACAAGTGGGGTATTGGAAGGCTTGAGGACATGAATGCAGGTGGGGAAGCATGCAAGACAAGACAAGGGAGCAGACAATATAGGGTTAATAAGTTATGGCCGAGGGTGGATGAGAGAGACGGATCTTTGACATCAAGCACGATGAAATGCAGACAAGCTATGGCAAGTGGCAAGGCAAAAGGAGAAAACCCATGACAGGAGTAGCCAACAATACGAGTGGAGTGATGGAAGGCAATATTGGAAGGGTGAGGGAAACCTCATCCCGAGTAAATCGAATGAGGGAATGGGAAGTGGAAAGAGGATGACATCATGTGGAGGACCATTTGGACACTAGGTAAGGCAGTTGGATAGAGAAATAAGAAGCTAAGGCATCCAGGAGAGAAGGCATTTTCATGTAGAGGGAGAAGGAGGAAGAATGTGATGTGGAAGGTGGTGGAAGTGGGCTAGAGGATATCAAGAAGAAAATTGGTTTTGTTGGAAAGAATTGGTATGTTAACTCATTCCTCATTCTTCATTGCATAGTAAAAGTCAATTTTATAGAGGAATATGGGTTGATGGTTGAGGGAATTCAAGGCTTAGAACGAGTCAAGACTTGTTCTACCTGGGTAACTAGCCCAGTCACCTAGAGTGTTTTTTCCTAGAGTGTCGTCGGGGTGAGGGGGCTCGAGAAAATTTTAATGCATCCCTGGGTAGATAGGTACCAAGGGAATGTGGTCCACTGGGACGCCCAATGGGGCTTCTACATTGGGGAGAGCATGAAGCCTATCACTTCGGTAAGGTGGAGCCTTTGGCATGCGAGGGAAGAAGTTATTGTCATGGGAGGGGAGCTTGTAACTATCATGGACCATGTAGTAAGGCTAAGGTTTGTTTGGCTGGAAACAATCCCAAAACCAGCTGAAGGTTGCATGTCACAAGGAAAAGTCACGGGTAGCAACTCGGAGAGGGACATAACAAGGAGAAAATCCTAGTCTTGCCCCTCAAACGCGACCCAAAATACCTATAACGTGACTCGGAGTCAGGAGACATGCATAACTACTAATTTTGTAATGCATTATCATGTTTGTTGGCGTGGGGATAAGTAGGGAGGGGAGGAAACTGAAGTAGGAAGGGGAAACAGAGAGACCCCGTGGGAATTGGGAAACTGGGATATACAAAATATAGAGAATCACTGGCCCAAAGTGAAGGGCAGAAGCATGTTCATCTCTGAGAAGGAAGGGGGGAATTCGGGGGATAAAGAGGGCAACCACAATTCTCCAAGCCAGGAGCAGGTGGATAAGCTTGGGCCGGAGAAGCTCAAGTTCACTCTGTTTAAAATAATTCTGACTTATAAAGAATTTTCATTGGTTTATGTTCTAGGTAATATAAATACCACTATGCAGTGATGTCATGTGTCCCAGAACCCATATAGGGCTCCAGCGCAGCAACAAGCAAGAAGGCTAAAACTGGTGAGCCACCCAGGAAAATAAATATTAAGCATGAAAGGGGAAAAATTGGAAAAGGAGGGAAAAGAAGTGGGCAAGAGAGGAACTAGAGGAACAGGTAAGGCAGGAAAAAGGACAAAGGGGGTGGAAGCAACCTCTAGCAGAGGTCCAAACAAAAGAGGAAGAAAGACTGGGAAAGAAAACATGTAGACCCTCATAAACACGTACATGGTTAGCACTCCACCAGAGGTGAAAGCTAAAATATCAGATTGGTTGAGGGAGCTCAACGATAGTATAAAAAATCAGGAAATAGAGGTAGAAGAATGGGAAACTGTGGTGAAATATCCAAGGAACACCAGAGGTCGTGACACATTGTTTCAACAAACAATTAAACAATACTGGGTTATGAAGAATATCTTGCCCTGAGCAATGACATTATATAAGGAGTGAGAGGAACAGGAAGAGGCCAGACCAATGGAGCCTAACATGAAGGATTTACACATATAAATTGATGCAGTTCAGATACAAGTGTAACGAAACAATTTCATGGTGAACAAGATGGAGCAGAGCATACATGACAAGAAGAGGAGTGAAATCCTGCGGTCCAGTGTGAAAGCCCTAGCCTCGATGGACTCATCTAATGAGTGAAACAGGTCTTCAAACATAATTTTTTTTATATGTGGCTTAGCTTTTACTATTATAATTTGAAGTTTATAATAGATAAACCTACAAATTTAGCTTGGATGTTCGTGAAAACTTTATTTAAATTTTGGACAGCATTTGTTGCAGATAGGTGGCCAACATACCTGGTTTCCTGCGGGTAGGTTGAGGCCACATGCAAATTTTGTTAAAGACATACTTATGTTTAGAAAACATTAATAGAAAAAGAATCTACCAAGCTTACACACACACACACACACACACACATATAAATCAAGGTATTAGTGTAACATATTTCAGTTTAATATATAGTTTGCATATAGTTAATTCCTTGGGTTTATAATATTAAACTCTTGGGTTTATTTGTTCTTTAAGTTTATAATATCAATAATTCATTTGGTTTATCATTTATTCCCATGGATTTATTAATCCCTTAAGTTCAAAATATTAATCGTTTCGGTTTTTAATATTAATTTGTTAGGTTTATTGATTCCTTGGGTTTATTAATTGCTTGGGTTTATTAGTCATTTGTATTTATAGTATGAATACCTTGGATTTATAATATTAATAATCCCTTGGGTTTATTGATGACTTTAGTTTATAATAGTAATAATCCCCTAGATTTATTAAACCCCAATATTAAGGGTTAAATATTAGTCCTAGGGTTTAATATTAATCCCTTAATTTTTCTCATTCTTTTGGTTGGTAATATTAATCCCTTGTGTCTTTAATATTAATAATGAGTTGGGTTTATTAGAACCTCATATTAAGGGTTAAATTTTATTCCTAGGGTTTAATATTATTCCCTTAGTTTTATAATGTTTATCCCTCCAGCTTATTAATTTGTCGGGATTATAAAATTAACAAACCTTAGAGATTATTGATCACATCGGTTTATGATATTAATAATCATGTGATTTTATCAATAATTTGAGTTTAAAATATTAGTTCCTAGGCTTCATTAATCGCTTATGTTTTTAATATTGATCCCTTGGGATTGTTGATCCCTTAGGATTTTAATATTAATCCCTTGGGTTTACTAATTCCTTGGTTTTATAATATTAAACCCTTGAGTTTATTAGTTGCCTTGGTTTATAATATTACTAATGCCTTTCATTTATTAATCCCTTGAGTTTAAAATATTAATTCTTAGGGTTTATTAGTTGTTTGGGTTTTTAATATCAGTTTATTGGATTTATGGATTCCTTGAGTTTATTAATCGCTTGGGTCTATTAATCATTTATATTTATAATATTAATATAATTCCCTAGGTTCGTTGATCCATTGGGTTTATAACATTAATCCCTTGAGCTTTCTAATTGTTTGGATTTGTAATATTAATCTCTCTTAAGGTTTGTAGCACTAGTTTTAGATGTTTCTTAGGCTCTTCTTCACTTTTGGAATACACCAAAATATCATCTATAAATACTAGTACAAATTTATCAAGTTATTCATAAGGAACATTGTTTATTAAGCACATAAAGGTTGTTGGTAAATTAGTAAGACAAATGGAAACACTATAAATTCGTACTAACCGTATATCATCTGAAAAGTTATGTTATGAATATCTTCATCTTCATCTTTTAGTCTTAGTTGGTGATACCCGATTCCTAAGTCAATTTTTTGAGAATATAGCTTCCCCCCTCACCTGATCAAATAGATAATCAATATGATTCAAAGGGTATTTGTTTTTAATGGTTAACTTGTTTAATTGTCGATAATTGATGCACATTCTAAATGTGCCATCCTTATTTTTAATAAAAAACACACGAGAACCCCCCTCAATGAGACACTAGGCCTCATATAGCCTTTGTTCAATAATTCTTGTAATTGCGTCTTTAGTTCCAGTAATTTAGGTATACTCATTCTATAAGGAGCTCTAGATACTTGAGTTGCACATGATACTAAATAAATGGAAAAATATATATTTATACGTGGAGGTAAGTGCGAAATTTCCTCTGAAAACACATCTTAGAATTATTTAATGACTCGAAAGGTCTTTATTTCTTTCTTTTTTGTTAGTTATTCATTTATTTCCACTTATACCATAAACAACTCACGTCCTTTCCTTTCACTCTTCTTCAATTGAAGAGTTGAAATCTATCTAACTGATATGGGTTTCAATATGCCTTTGATTATTTGGGTTTGTCCATCTTGACTAACACCACTTACTATATTCTTTAAACAATTTACAACAACCCCATGTGTTTGCAACCAATCCATTGTAACACATCATAATGCACTAAGGGAATTATGTTTAAATTTACTTCTAAGGAGCATCTATTTAAATAAATATTACATTTTTTCACTTGGCTAGTTAGTCTCCTTTTCGTACCAGTTTCTAAATTTACCAACCATGCAATCTTATATTTTTCAATTTTTAGTTTACATTTTTCCACAAGTTTGGGGCTAATCTAACTTAAACTAGCCCCATGGGTCAATTAAGACAGAATCAGATTGGCTTAAAATGGTACCTTTAAACTTCATCGTCATAGGTTCATGATCCGCTTGTCTATCCTCCAACGTTGTGCTTATCATTAGGATGTTTCAAGCAATATTATTAATTGTTGTTGCCTCCTGAAGAACTTGAATATTATGAATACATCTGGGTTTATGTGGGCAGTCCCTTAATAGATGGGGTTCACCACACCCCCATCACTTTAGCGGTTATCTTTCCTTCACCCTTCTGGTCTTTCTGTTGTTAAAATTTATGGGTTTGGACCCAATCTGAGATTGTGCTAGCTGATTTACATTTCCTTTATTAAATTTCTTCTATTAATGGCCCTTTCAAAAAAATTTAAGATAAGCAGGTTTCTATCTTTTTGACCCTATTGCATATTTATTTATGTCCTTGCCTTGTCAAGGCTTTGAGCCTTCACCCCTATTCTTAAACTACATGTAGTATAGCTTTGCTCTCCTTATTGCCACATCCATTGTTTTAGGATTGTCAAACTCAATCCTTCCCTTGTAAGGGACTCGTATATAGTTCAAAAGCCATTGTTCTTTAGCTTTCTCTTCCTTAATATAGGGAACATACCACAAAACGTTATTAATCAACCATTCTATAAGTTGGTTCACTTGAGTAGCTTATGATCATCATGACTAGTATTAGTATTTTAGTGTTAAAATTTACTTCTGAACTCCACACAAAATTTACATATTTGTTTGATGGTTCCCTTTCAGCCCAGTTTTTGAAACTTGGCTCTCATACCATATGTCACAAACCTCAATGGTGCAAATATTGTTTTTTAAAATAAACCTTCAAAATCATATTTTAGACACTCTCATGGTGGAACCAACTTCCGATGTGTATAAAAAAAATCTATTTTTTTTACTTTATAACTTTCCCCCCTTGATATTTCTAGACATCAGTTTATCACACCTACTAACAAAGAATCACTAAGTCATAAACGTTATATTACTTATCGTCTCATTGTGTAATAATTCAATGATTGAGTTCCTAGCATGGGTAGCGCTAGTCTTACATGTATATTTGGACATTAATAATCCTTCATTTGATTGTATTACTCCCTTCTTTGACTCTGAAAAATTTAACAAGATATTAGGGATTTTATTTTTGGGATCTTTTTTAGGGAATGGATGAGTACCACTACCTCACATCCGATGTTCTCTTCACATGGGCTATCAGAGATGGCTCCTACAAATGGTCGATACCATTAATTGTTTACACAATGTTGTAGCTTATTCCTCAAACACTAATCCACCTATGGGTGTATTTCTCCTACCATTTCACATTTTTGTTGGATATATTGTGTTTTTTTTCTTGTCTTAACATGCCAACAATCGCTAGAGGGAAGGGTTTGGCAACTAATTTTCTTTAGCATATCCTATGGCTGCAATGCACTCCTTCTCTTAATCATCTCAACGGTAGGGGAAACTGGTAATAAAATGCCATTTTATTCAACTTATTCATATTGCAGCTATAGACTACTCATATCAGTTTATATATGATAACCTCTTTGTTTTTTTGTAGACTCACCTCGTGTCATTCTAATTCATACAACTTCATCCCTGCCATGACTTAATTTCTAACCTACAACTAATTATAAGTATTAATACAAGTTTCAGTGGTTGGCAAGCATGGTCTCGTTTTCACTTGATCGAACTGAGAGAGTCTTTCTCATAGGTTTTCAATCATGACCTCTCTGGCTCACCGAGGTTCAAATGCAAGTACAAGTGACATGTTTATATATTCTACATGTGTTTTTCTTCTCTTTTACTTTCTGGGGTTTCGCCTATAGTAAAGGTTATAGTCTATCTGGCTATCTCTATTATCTTATATCATGAAAATTACCATTCTCATATTTTTCATTAGCGGGTTCGAGTCACAAGGGTTTATACTTCATTCCCTTTGGTTAGGATCTATAATTTCTAATGTATAATCATGACTTTTCCGTATTACAATGTTTCTTGTTTGTAGTGAGGGAGGAGAACGACGGTGTTATTTCCTTTACACGTAGATGTATTTCGATATAGTTTATGGATTTATCATAGTGATTCCTTAACTTCTTCTCACTATTTCATTTATTTATGTTTGGTATAGGTATGCGCACAATTCCGCTAGGTTTCCCTTTCTTCCATGAACCAAAGGGACTTCTCCCACCACTAACTTCTATATTACTTTACTATAGGTCAGTTCCAATTGTTTGCATATGTTCTTGTTGTTCGTTCAGAATACCCTGGTATAAGGGTCCTCCAGGTTGTAATCGGTTTATTGTGGAGACTCTTTCACCCATGTCCTTCCTATGAGAAAGGAGTTATTTTTTGAAGATATCTTTAGTATAGGAATTTTAAAAGAAAGTGGACTCTGGCCCATTCTGAACTTACCACGGCTTGGGTTTATGTTTCATTTCCTGAGAAGTTACTATATTGTTAGTTTTTTTAATCAGTATAATTCCATATACCCATGAAAATCCTTGAACGCCATTATGGAATTAATTATATTTGCGCCTTGAATGGGATTTCTTTACTCATTTATGTGTAGCACTACTTCTTTGTTATCCTAATTCTACGTTAAAAAAATCCTTTTTGCAATGCTCTACTTCCTTTTGTGTCGAAGGATTATTTAAATGAGTCAAAATAATAATAAATGGATATGTCGATAATTTTCTTAATGGATATGAAAAGTTTTTCTACTCATCCTGCCCATAATCAGCCACCTTGAATTTTTTTATAATATTATAACTTTTGAGTAGCTATCGCTACCTTCTCATAGGTAAACGTAAGTTAAATTATTGTCGGTTATAATGTATCCCATATTTTGCTTTGTGAATCCTTCTATCTTTTCGCAATTATTTATTACGCATGTACCATAATTGATTTTGGCACTTCCTATCTTCTCCTATGGTAATTAGCCAAAAGAGAAGCATCAACGTCTCTGTATATGCCTGAAAAAAAATATTCTGTAGTCTTTTTTCTTTTTTTTCTCAGGGTTTCGATCATTTCTAAGTGCTCTAATCCACAAATGTATGTATGTTGATGTTTGAGTGGACCTAATATTATAAACAACCAATAGAAAATTCATAACTAGAGTTCCAGATCTCATTGTACTGAATAACTTCTTTTTTAAAACCCATTTCCCATTTCCTCATTAATTTTAATTATAACCCTTATATCTTATGATGTATGTCTTAATTTCCATGATAATAACTGTATAGTAAAGTATAATTTTTGGCCTATATGAAAATCTAGGGCTTATCTTTTCCCAAAATCCTAACAAAGAGCTTCACTTTGCTTATAACTGTTATATGTGATTTCATATATTTTACAATGCAACCTTCAATTCGAGATTTCTATTACAATATTGTATATGATCTTCTAGCTTTTAATTTAGATTAACTTACTACTACCTGGTCTCATTAGTTTTGGTCATAAGTTTCATCTCCATGAGATTATTGCTTCCTTCACTATTGTAATATTAGGATATGGAAAAGAATAAAATCTCTTATGCTCTCTCTCTTTCTTACAAATATTCTCTAATAGTGATTGTGCTCGTGACTCTGCATTATCCAAATTTTAACATAATATACAGCTAAATTGTTGGCATTATGATGCATGTACTATCCTTGATGGCAAATCACTATATGGTAACTCGATTAATCTATAGGACATAGCAGAGGTGACAAAATGATGGAACACAGAGATATCATAGGTGACATAATGATGGGACATAATAATGGTCAAAGGTTTGATACAAGTAGATTGTGTTAGTGTTGTCCTTGATAAGCAACCCACCTAATGATTTCTCCTTAATGACAACCTATTCTATGGATGGAATACTTGATAAAGGTATAAACAGGATGTGACAAAATGCATGGCAATTGTGTTTACAGATGTGACAAAATTCAGGGTTGTTCAAAGGAATCGGTTCAGAAGTGATGTATGATGGAAACTCATATTGTAACAGGTCTATTCACAAGTAGCAAAGTAATGGTACAAAAGAACAGAATGATGGAACAAAGTATTACGGATCAGAATCAATAAATTGAAGAAAAATAATGTTTTATGTTGTATATGTTGTTTCACCTAGTCCAAGTAGTGTATACAAGCAGGTACACAAAACAAAAGGAGCGTATACGTATGCATGCAGTTTCACAGAAGGAAAAGTGCATATGGGATGGAAAACTAAGGCTAGAGAATACCAAGTTTCCATACCATGGTATTATCCCACAATATTGAGTCGAATAACGGTTACTTGATCCCGTCTAAGAATACCACAGGTTCTAAGAGCTATTTTGGTACGAGGAATTGAAGAAGGATCTAAGTATACAAGGAGGAGGAGATCAAAGGGCTAAGTGTGCAAGAAATGAAAATCTTATGAAGATTTTGATCAAAAGAAAATATGAATGTTATGGGTTATTGATTCTTTGCTTGATTTGTACTAAGTATTCACCTGAGTGTTTGATGATGGATGAGATCTAATGATGGATCAGGATCATAAGATCTAAAATGACTTATCATTATGTGATATAATAATGGATAGGATAGCTCTAAGTGTTAACAATTTTTTGTCCTTCAAATTATATAATATGGGTATATGTGAAGTCTGGAATAGTTGCAAAGTTATAAGTTATTCTTTGCATATCTATACACTTGTTCGCCTTAGTGAAGGAGCGTATACACACTGGTTTGGCACTTTCAAGTAGTGTATGCAGAAGAAAAGCTTGTTGTTCAGAGGTGTCTGGTCTATCTGATCAGTGCTGCTATTTTAATTGTTGTTTCTCAATGATTTCTTCATTAGATCTGAAGTAAAACTGATTGTATAAGGAGATTGAGTCCAGTGGATTGATTGAATGAGTGAGAAGGGTGATCCTTGTTTCTATCTGGGTAGAACTTTGTAATATGCTAGTGGATCTTCAAAATGTCATTGGTTAGTACAGTATTTGGTTTAGAAATTTGATGATTCAATATCTTTAGAGGTATACACAGGTTGCGTTACAGAAGGTAGCGTATACATGCAAGTCAGCTTCATTGACGTAGCATATACATTATGAAATATGATTTTTGAGGTTCCAGTTGGTTTTGGTTGTTGATGCAATGTTCTGAGTTCAATTATGTGTTATGGTTACAGTCATCTAACTGTTCGAGTTAATTGGTTGAATTTTGATTAAGTATCGGTTGATTTGGTTTGAGTGAATGGTTGATTCAGTTGTATCAGAAATTGATGATTGGGTGATTCAGGTGTGTCAGAGATTTCAATGATTATTTGATTCAGTTGTGTCATAAGTTTCAATGATTGGCTAATTCATAAAATGATGATTGGGTTTTAGTTATGTCAGATATTGATGGTTTGGTTTCAATGATTGATTGATGAAAATTTGACAATTTGAAAATTTGATGAAACATGGTTTACATATTGTGTCGTTATGTACCACGAGTATCCAGCCTATAAATTTATGAGATATGGTTCGTGGAGGAAGACTGAAGGTCTTTGTCTTATGTAGGCTTATGCCTATGTACTCGTAAACATATCATCTAGTACAAGAGATAGGGTGGTTGTAGCTCCCTTCCTGTAGGAGCTGGAAAATGAGTGAAGGTTATAGACTTATGTAGGTCGACACCTACATACTGGTATGAGTTTGTACCCGTACAAAATTGTAAACAACTTTTTTATATTAAAAATAAGACAGAGACAACAATAGGTTGTTTTCTCACGCATTAGGTGTCCACCTTAAATCTTGGTGTTCATGTGTTTTTATTATGTGTGATGGTTTATATTGTTATTATAGCACATGGTTATTGTTTATCTAATGGTTAATAAAGTACTAATGCACTAGTTGAAGACAAACATATGATGGATGGAATGAATTATAAGTTCACTAATTATACGTTAATTGTCTTAAGAACAATTGTGTGCGCACATAGGTTCGATTTAGTAAAGTCGCGTATAGAAATATGAATATGAAATGTAAAAAATTATTGATTTGTAAATACTGATTCACAACCCCCCCCCCCCCCACACACACACATATAAATGTATATATTTGTATACGTATGTCATTGTATGACATGATCATGATTGTTTTATGCTAATGTTTACGTCTATGTATGTAGGAACCCATGTATCCATATCACTATCTCACAGGGTGGTTAGGGATCATTCTTGTGGAGGAATGATTTCTTATGCAAGTGAATGGCATGATGAGGTTCTTGGTCTTATGGGGAATTAAGTGGGAGAGTAGTCATGAAAAATATACAAGGTCAATATCATATGGATATGAATTGATATTGTATGCTTGTATTATGCATATTTTCATGTTATGACAGGTAACGTTGAGGGATACATCAGTGAAATGAAAGCAATGTGGTTTGCGACATGTTGGTACAAGCATGGATAAGACACTAGAAACAAGGTTTCTCGATAGAGATAGTGTGGTTTTGGATATGTAGTATTACTGTTGTGCATATGTTGTATAATTTTTACATGTTGCATCTATTTTGTTGTGCGCATGTAGTGTTGTGTATATATAGTGTGTGTACATGTTATTTATGCAATATTATCTACATGGTGGTATAGATAGTGTTGTGCGAATATTGCATATGCAGTTCTGAGTATAAATGGCACTATGTACATGTTGGATATGTGGTGATGTGTACATATCATATTGTGAGAATGATGGATAAGAAACATTGTGTGGATATTGTGTGCATTTTGGATATGCAGTGCTATGTACAAATGAGGCTATGTACATGTTGGATATGAAGTTCTATGTACATGTGGTGATGCATGCATGTTCTACATGTGATGCTATGTGCATATGGTGTTTTGTGCATGATTGTACAAGTGGTGTTGTGTGCATGTGGTATTGTGTACATGTTGTACAAGTGCCATTGTGTGTGGGTATTACTGCGTACATGGCATGTGTGTGGTGTTATGTACATGTGGTGTCATGTACATGTTATGCATGCGGTATAGTGTACATGTGGTATTGTTTACACATTGTATAGGTGGTATGATGTACATGTGGCATTGTGTACACGTTATGCAGTTGGTGTCATGTACATGTGATGTTGTGCACACGTTGTGAAGGTGGTGTTGTGTATGTGTGGTACTGTGTATATGTTATACATATGGTACTAGTGTACATGTGTTATTGTGTGCATGTCGTACATGTTGTGTTTTGGGCATTGAATACTATGTATGTGCATTATGTAGTCGTGGTATCATGACATATTCATTCAGTGCAGTGTACTCAATGCACGTATTTATGTTGTGTTGTAGATCAAGTGTAAGTGTATGTAATGTGTTGTGGTGTAGATCAGATGTAGGAGTATGTATTGTGTTGTGTTGTACACTGGGTGTAGGTGTATGTGTAGTATGCCAGGTGTAGGTTCTTGTATTGCATGGCGTCGTATGTCATGTGTGGTTGTATGTGTGTGATACACACTATGTGTATGTGCACATGGTTGAGGAGAAGGCACTGGCTGTTTTCTGGGTGTGGCAACCGATCCGGTGTTTATACAGAAAGAGAAAAGGCAAAAATAACGATCAATGAAGGATAAGTATCAATATTCTATTTCATTTTTATTATGCATGTGATCTATGATGCTGAATTATGATAATTACATGTGATCTTTGATTTTAGTTTATAATGGTTACCAGTGATTATGATTTTTATCTATGATGGTTGTTTTTTTAGCTGACTGGATGTGATATGTTTATTCATGATGACTTGGTAAATGATGCTAGTTTGAATTGTTGTAATAGAAAGAAAACATAATTGTAAGTGTACGTTGTTGATGGGCCACCAATGAGGTATGATGTGAAGTTATTTCAATTTATTTGAATCTAATAGAAATTATGCACTTGGTACAGGAAGCACAGAAATTCCCAATTGTGTGGTTGAAATTTACTATAAGAATTAGTAGCACAAGTTAAAGGAATAGAAACATCCAGCAATATGCTGGTAAAACATTTCAGGAGCAGGGCCATTGTGGGACACTGGTACCCAATAGTGTCCATTGATTTCCATGAGCATGTTATGACCGGTATGATGGTTCTAAGGCAGGGATATTCCTTGGTTTTTGTATCTTCTGATGTGAGGAAACCTTGCCAAGGGATGCACTTCTCGGGATGGGCATACCAGTAGAACTTGGAAGGCGTGTGACTGCACAGAAGGGGGTGACCATATTTCCCAAGGGACTATGTAGCAGAGAAGGGAAGGTAGGGGATATATTTGTTTTGGTAATTACATTTCCAAATGAAATCAAATGCACATTGGGAGTGCACCCTGGAAAAATGAGTTGGTAACTGTTCAATAAGAGGATAAGTGACATAGGATTATAGCACTAGACATTGGATGCAAATTTGACCATGCAATGGATTCTAGACTTCCTAGGAAGGATGTGAATCCTGGTATTACTTTGAAGGTGGAGGTGTGAGACTCTAGATTCCCTTGTTGTCGATTTAGGCATCGTATTCTTTTATTTCTTGGTTGAGAAAATGTGCATATGTGTGTATTATTGTAAATATTGTATGGAGATGGATTTATAAAGATCCATAGATAGTATGATTATTTTTTGGGTGAAGAAAATATGTATGCGTGTATATGTGGTTATTGTAAATATTGTAATGAGTTTTTTTATAAAGCTCTAGTAAACGATATGTTTGTAAATGTTTTAGCATATGGTCCTTTTAAATATTTCAACCACCTAAGTTATAAAGCTCCATGGGTAGTATGTTTCGTTTTCAGCAACCTTGTTGGTTATAGTTGTCATTGAACACCGAGGAGAGTGTTCCCCCAAGAGGGAGGGTTCTATAATAGTCCTTGTTAAAAATTCATGTTAAAACATATAAGACCATAGTCATGGGACACATATTCCAAGTTGAATGGCGGGAAAAAACAACATAGTGGGGTGTCACTTCAGTTTATTATGCCTAAGGAAATTGGAAAAGGCAATGGAAAAGGCTTTGGAAAGGCATGAGGAAGTTATTAGCATTTTATTTCTAAAATGAAATTAAATTAGAAGAAAATGAAGGCGAAAGGTCACACATTGAATGTGAGGAGGAAGTTGAAGGAAAATAATGGAAACTGAAGAAAATAGAGGCCTCATTGATAAAAAGGCTTATGAGGATCAGTGGGTAACCTTGGTCAATTGAAATTTGGAGCATTCTCTCTATTCTTTCTCTGTCTCTCATACTCTTAGACACTTAGAGTTTTCTTGGAGCACTCTTGGAGACTGTGGAATATTTGGAGTTTTGGAGCAACAAGGGAAAGGAGGAGCACAAAACTGCAAGAGGACATCAAGATAAACATCTACAATGGTTTTTTCTTGCAGGTACTGAGTAGCATGTATGTTTTTCTCACTAGGTTTGACATGCATGGCACATGCATGTGATTTCTTAGTTATGATATGTAATTGCCATGGACAATTTTCTGGATTGAGAGTGGATTTCCCTAGCCATTCCATTTCCTAGATAGTCATGGTGTTGTGGGTTTATTTCTTTGTTATTCTTGTTCGTTCTTAGGTTTCCTTTAGCTTGGGTTGAGTTATTAGTTCCTGGAGCCTTGGTTTGACAAATGCTCTCGAAGCCTTGTGAAAACTATGGTTGAGTTATTAGTCTTGGAGCCTTGGATGGACAAATTCTCTCGAAGCCATGTATCAACTTGGATTGAGTTACTAGTCCTAGAATCCTTGGTTGGAAAAACGCTCTAGAAGCCCTTGGTGGGTTCAGTTACTATTCTTGGAAGTGTTGGTTTGGAAATTGCTCTAGAAGCCAAAAAAAGTTGTGGCTTGAGTTACTAGTCCTGGAGCCTTGGATGAACAAACACTCTCTATACTGGCAGTGGCTGTGGTTGAGTTACTAGTCCTCGAATATGGGTTACAACAAATGGCCTAGAGCCGTGGAAGGCTTGGGTAGGGACCAATATGATGATGGTTTTGTGCTATACGACTGTGAGGTGAAACCACTGTTTGATGGGTTGAGGTGGTTTCACCTCTGGAAGCCCTGGATATTTTTTATTGATGTGTTTTATGAGATCCCACATTCATGCTTGGAATATGGCATTGGGGGGGGACTGGATGAAAGAAAGATTTGGTTCAGCCATGTCTATGGTCGGGTGGTACATGGAAGTCCAAAACGTGGTTGTATTTGCCTATGTCTAAGAAAATATAAGTTATCTTTCTTTTCTACTTATATATATGTGAATTTAATAGCTTTTATCTCACTTTAATTTTCATGGTTTTATGCTGGTTATAAGCATGGTGAATTGACTGGTTCATGTCATGGTTATTTCATGTATTTTCTTGTATTCGTTAAAATGATCGATGCAATACCTAATTGATGTCATAACAGTTCGAGGGAGAAAGTGGTAATCCTTCTTGTTATGTCTCAAAAGAATTTTCCATTATTCGTGCTATGTCTTGTATCCTAGACCTATATATTGCATTGATGTCAAGTGTTTGACCGAATGCTAGTCCCAGTTGGGGATGGTCAAGCCTATTCCTAGGGTTATCTTTTGGTTTATTAGTCTTTTCATAATGTGTTTAATGGATTCCGAAAGTTGCAACAAGTTTTGGGCAATGGCCAAAATTCTGGGCTTGAAAAGTGCATTAAATCTCGCAGATTTTCACAGAGGTCTACTTGAAATAGTCCTTGGACGCATGCATGTAGGCTTGTGGGAGTGTCTAGAGCTTTAATAGCTTAAAAACTAAGTGGGACCTAGGGGCATGATACCTAAGTGGGTGGGATGGCTCTTCAAAGTGTTTTTCTGATATGGAAGGTATGTTTGATGTGTTTCTACCGATTCCACTTCCTTAATGTCACCTGGGAGGTTGAATCATATCAATAGCCTCTCATCACATTGTACCCCGACTTATTGGTTACTTGGGTAGATGTGCGAGGAGTGTATTACATATTGAACATGCAAATTATCATATTAAACATGCTAAAAATATCCTTTGTAAATACTTGTTCAAAAGATAAACATTTTTTAAAAAATAACATCGCAATTTCAAAAGAATTTGTGTTATTGAAAAAAAAAACATTTTTTGTTTAAAAACATTATTTCAACTAACTAAGAAAATAACAATACGAGGAAAAAATAAAAAATAAAAATTAAAGATATGTCTATGACGACTACATCGACTACATTGTACATCACGGTTGGGGTTTCCCCTCTAACTAACTTGTATGAAATACCATCCCAATATTTCACTACATGAATAACTTCAACTCTCACTACAAATAAAATACTATTTTTATCAATTTTTGTGCGAGCGATCACTTTCTCTTACTTTCCTTTTGTTCAACCTTCCAACTCCCAACATCCTCCCTACATGCACTACATTGTGGGATATGGTTGGGGTCACCCCTGCAACTAGCTTATATGCAATACCATCACACCTTCCGACTACTTGACCCACTTCCTCTACAATTACGGCTCAAATATTTTTTTTATCAATTTTCATGGCAAGAATGATTTTCTTTTACTTTCCTTTTGATTTTTTACAAAATAAGTCGCAAATTGAAATCATCTATATTTCAATTAAACCTTCCCCAGCATGTGATCATCTAACCTCACCTCCATGCAGATATATTATTATTGGTTTGCAACCTTTTAACAAAAATTAGATGGTTTCCTCCTTTTATCTTTGTATTTTGTAATCTCCCGTTCACACCCTCTTTACACTATTTCTTTGAAACTTCATTCTCATTACAAAGAAGGAACTTCAAGTTCACATTGTTGCTTATAATTTCTAATTAAGATGCGATCTCGTAAAGAATCAAGTTATAAAATTCCATATTTGTTTAACCAACGTTATTGATTTTTATTTCTTTTTACAGGACATTAGATGTGAAAGGGAGCTAAATTTTCTAAACATTTCACAACAAATTCTATATCAAAACATACAACTTTAAGTTCTCTTACTTATTAGTTGACACACTGCCCCAAATTCTATTAGAAGATTGACTAGAAATTCCACAACATCTGCAGGGCATTTTTACATCTAGTCACTGCAAGCATAAGAGTGGAATGATCAGCTATAGAATTCACTCATTTACTAATTTTGAAACCAATTTTATGCTATTAATATAATGAGATGAAATAACCCCACATTCTTTATCGATCTTATTGCAAGACTTTTTTTTTTAAATAAAATCAAAATCAATGAAGCTTATCACATTCTTTATCGATCTTATTGCAAGACTTTTTTTTTTTTTTTAATAAAATCAAAATCAATGAAGCTTATCACAAACGAAGTGTTTCCAACTGAAGAAATTTGAAATAAAAGTTACATTTGTTTGTGACTTGAATGTTTGAGACCTTTCTGAGCATGAAATCCACTTCATATTAGGAAGACACCTCAAATTCTACATACATATATCGAAGGACCAAAAACATCTTACCACTGAGATCACTGTATGTCTGCATGCATTGGCCTCACCTTTCTGGATATATCTTTCCATGAAATATGATGAAAACACGCACACCGTTCTGGAAGAATATCTCCCTCTGCTTGATTTGGCAATCCAAACAATCTAATCCAAGCAATACACAACAAGACGAGAAATACAAAATGAAACTAATCTAACCAATACCAAAACGCATTATTGTCTTCAATATTTAAAATGTTGTTCTTGTCTTGGGTGCTAAATTTTTTTTATCGACCATAACATGACTTGGGTTTTCAAATTGTAATGTGGCATTCTCTTTTCAAACTCCATGATCGCCATGATGCACATACTTCAGCTTGAGACGACACTTCGATCCTTCACTACCACGTTGCCAAGGCTCTTTGTACTCCCTCTAATCGAAGTCGTGGATAAAGTTATTAATAGAAGAATATTCAGCCATCAATTGATCCTAACCCTCGATAAAAAAAAATGAAATTCATGCGATCGACATCCACCTAACATTTAAATATATACGCCTATAAGTGAACAAGTACTATCGGGCAACGTAGTCCGTGCCATCGAAAATAAGGATAATGTTGCTACAAAATTTGAAATAGAAACGGCTGGCATGATACATATAAATTATACTTTAAAATATTTAAATTGATAGGAATAGCGATCGACATCCACCTAACATTTAAATATATACGCCTATAAGTGAACAATTACTATCGGGCAACGTAGTCCGTGCCATCGAAAATAAGGATAATGTTGCTACAAAATTTGAAATAGAAACGGCTGGCATGATACATATAAATTATACTTTAAAATATTTAAATTGATAGGAATATAATATGGATAAGATTAGTACATATTTTTCATATCTTTAAGCTAACAAAAAATTATTATTTTATGAAAAGTTTTACAAAGCACATTTGTATTTATATTTATATGACAAAGTTTTGCTCACAAAAACAAAATCTTATAATTCAATTAAAAAGTAGAAATTTTGGTAGGACTTTTTAAAATCACATTAAGTGCATAAACAACTAAATGGGTGTAGCATTCACATAGTGTTGATCAATTTGGCATGGCGCTTAAAATGTTGATAGAGTCTTTTCCACTGAACAACTAATCATGTAAAAATTGTGAAGGATCTTTGTTGAGTTTCATTTGGGTAATCATTCAAATATTGACCATCACATTGTACAAAGACCTCATTATAAAAGGTAATTACAGTATTAAACATATTTTTAAGAGGCCTAAGATTTCCTACCATAATGTGGAAGAAGAGAAAATAAATATATAAATATATTTAAGTTTATTTTGAAAAATTGATAATAAAGCTTAGAGATAAGGACTAGATATCTAGACTATTATTGATAAACATAGAATAAAAAAAAAAAAAAAAATTGCACTCATAACACTATTTTTCAGATTTAAAGGAAAGTCAAAATCACATGTATAATACAGAAAATGATAAAATTATTATCCCGAAGGTTTATTGCCTAATACAGAAAATGATAAAATCATTATCCTAAAGATTTATTGTAGGTACTTTTGAAATAAATTTTAATGTGACGTAAAAAATGAAATATATAAAATAACTTAGTTTTCTTAAAATATAATTTTTATTTATATTTAATATTACTATGACAGTGAAATTTTAGATTTTCTGACGATGATATGTTATTTTCAAGTGCAACGTATATTTTCCAGTATTACTAAATTTAAGTAACTAAACAATAAAGTTTGCTTTGAATAAATTGTAAAATTTTAAAGAACAGAATATTGTTATGCACAATTGTTTTTTCAATGTTTATAACATTAATTTCAAATATTTATTAAATTATCAGAGTAACTATATCCTTGAAATATAAAGCTTTTTGTTAGTGCTCGGTACAAGGCCATTAACATTATCATTTTATTTTTTCTAGTTTGTAGATTTCAATCTATGGTATTACAACATATAACTTAGAAAATATATAGTAAAATAAAAAAGTATGTATCTTAATATTCCCAACGCAGGTAACTGCAATAAAACATATTTAGCATTATCAAGTGGCAGCAATAAAACATATTTGGGATTATCCCATGATATCAATATTAAATATTATTACATAGAAATGTGGATGAATATTGAAACATATTTGGGATTATCAAATAATATCAGTATTAAATATTATTACATAGAAATGTGGATGAATATGAAGGATTTCACACATTTTGATGAACAATAAGGAATGAATGGATCTAGACACATTATTTACGTGTATTTACGTAGAAAAGTATTAATTCTATGGCATATTTTTTGATACAAACAAAGTGGATTGATTATAATTTTTAAGATTTACAATACAAATAAGAATAGAATTGTCCATGGTCTATGTTATCTGATGTATTGAAAAATTGACTCGAGGTCATCTAACTTAACGTCTCTTAGAGTGGGTTGCACCTTTTTTAATTAATTTGTTCTTTATCTATGTAAAATGATTTGGTATAAAATTTATTGGGAATTTCCATTCAATGGTTAACATATCCATGTCATTTGAAATTTATTTTAAGATATAAGAAAACCAGATCTTATTTTCAATTCATTATGATCAAGAAAGTCATTTCCAAAATATAAGTTTACTCTCTTGATACAAGATGATCGACATTTATTAAGGACAATTTATTATTTTATAAGCAAGTGGAAAATATATGCTTCGATTCAACAAATACTTTGATATGTCTATACTATCAATACGATTCCATTATATAAATAAATTAAAATTAAAATTTATTATAATAAATTAATTTTAAAGTGTAAAGTTTTATATTTAACTTATAATAAAATAAAATATTTTTTTTTTTTTTTTTTGTAAATTGCTAAGTGCAACAAATATTTTATGATAGCTTACATTTCATTATATAAATACATTAAAATTTAAATTTATTGTAATAATTTAATTTTAAAGTGTAAAGTTTTATATGTAACTTATAGTAATTTTTTTTGGGTAAATTGCTAAGTAAAACAAATATTTTATGATAATTTAGAAAATTAAGAAAAAAAATATTGTATTCTTAGTAAAAAAAGAAATGAAACACAAATAATCTTCATAAAATAACTTATGTATTTATACATAGTTATTAGTCCCTGCCTGGACTATAGCGATCGATAGATCGTTGACCGCCCATTAATCCATTAGTTGACCATGTTTTTTTTTGCGTTATTATGGTTTAACCAATGTTTTAAAATGATAATTTTGGTCTATCAAAATTTTAACCAAAGTTTTTGGCTGGGCAAAAAAAGACCTCTTATTGCAGGCTTCGCTTATACCGATGTAGATTGAAGTGATACTTTGCCATTTTACCCTAAGTTCGAGCTTTAAATTCGTTATATAAATTTTTGAAGATCGTATACAAAGTTTTATTTTGCAACCTCGTTTTAGATTTAAGTGATCAATGCATTTACTTTGTTGTTTTAACCTAAGTTCAACCTTTAAACTCGTTATATAATTTTTTGAAGATCATATCCTAGGTTTTATTTTGAGGAAAACTGCGCTTCTGCATGCAGGTTTGAGGCCAGGTGTGTTTTTGCATGTAGGCACATTGATAAAGGTGTCCAACTGTGGCTTGCAGCGGATTGTGTATAATATCATGAACTAACCCAACCCTATGAGGTAAATAGTGGATGTCTATGAGTTATAGCTCCAGTCTGTTCAATTCCGATTAGAGATAGAAGTACGTTCCATTGGTGTCAAGGGAATACACTGTCAACACTCTACCTTCGGGTTTGATTCATCACCTGAACGAATACCTCTAATCTATTTGTCTTTGTTTGTAGCCATGTTCTCCAACTACTACCTTGTTTCCTCCAGCAGAGTCACACCGATAAGAGGATGGCCCTCCCACAGAGGTAAGGGTTTTTTCAGAGTTTCGAAATGGGTATTCCTCTGTTTCTCCCAGCCTGAGTAGATGCACAGGCACTAACTTTTGCATGGTTCTTCCAGGTATTCGATTCTCCCTTGTCCGGTGCGGCTCCTTCACATGTAAGAAGGGGCTTGTAGCATTCGGTTTTTCTTCCGGTTTAATATTGTTTAAGAATCTCAGATGGCTTTAACTTCTAACTTGCCATTGCAGTTTGTCATGCGTTTTTACAAAAGTGCAGATTCAGATCGGTGGGTTGTTAACAGGGAAATTCATCTTCTATCCTTAGGTTGGTTCTGCCATGAAATACTCCGACGGTTTGCCAATTGAAGAGTTTTCCTTCGGTCTTGTTTAATGTCATAAGTATTTTAGTTGTTTTGGTAGCTTAGCTGTTCGGGTTGGTTGCCGGCTTTATACCGAAGCACGGCTAGCTCTTAAGTTCTTATACTGTAATTGTACTGCATTATTAAATTTTCGTTTTCGTAGACAGGGTGCATTGGCACTCTATTGGGATATTTCCTTTGTTTTTTATGTTAAGGGTTTTCCCATATATGGTTAATGTAATTATATTTTCGAACGGTCTTGTAAATTTTGGTGTTATGCTTGGGATTACTGTTCTCAGATATCAGAGAGTATTTTTTTTCTTATAATTCTTAAACTATTTTTGTTGCTATTATCTCAGAATTGATGGTAAAAGAATTATCTTAAGGGGTTTTGAAATCATTTTCCCTGTTATCGCTTGGAACTTTTTAGAGCTATGTATATTACGGAACGTATGAGTAAGCAGGTTAGACTAGTAATAAAATTAACAGTATTTATATTCCCGCGCATTTTTTTAACAATACTCGTTGATCTATTTTTCACCACATGTTGAGCCGCCTAGTGTTTCGTTCCATCTTTCGTCCTATTTGTTTCACTTCGTCAAGCCGCCTAATTTTTGGGTTTAGAACGTTGTTTGACGATATTTTCCCACTCCTTTAAGGCTAGGATCCTTCGTCCATTGCTGGCCTTCTCGTTACTCCTGATCTCGTATAATGTCGGCGGTAAAGATAAGCCCAGATGAGAAAAAGAAAGCCAAGGCCAATAAAGAAGTATAGAATAGCATCATAAGTAATAAGGATAAGGGCCAGGGCTAGAGACTTATTTCCTTAGCCATGAGAAACTTTTTCTCATTTCGGGAATGAGGGAGTTACGCTCCTTTATTCGGTCGGGAAGCTATATGAGCGATAACGATATGAGCGTGCATTAGTTGATATCCGTGGCTTATTAATTTCCAGCTTAATGGAGAAACGCTCCCTATTGTGATCCGTAAATAGAAAGAAATAAGGTATATTGGCTTGCCTAAGGAAGAGGTGGCGCAGGATGATCTAATCTATCTTGTCAAAAAGGAGATCTCAGCGATATGAGGGCTGGACTTCTTCATAAGCGACGTAATGGAATATTTCAAGCATGGATTGAAATTTAGTACCTGGCTTAAGTAGTTGGCTTCACTTGCCCCTCTATATAGTATTTTAGATTTTCTTTTCCCCTATATATGAAGGAACAAGCGGGATCATATTTGTGATCAAAAACAAAATGAGCCATCAGGTGTAGCAGGCATGTATACTAGATTGGATGCCCTACTTCCTTTCCATTAACTGCTGCCAGAACGCATTTGTTCACCGCTTTATTACATTCTCAAATTGGGTGGACTACCAACCTGGGTGGGGTACTTAATTTGGTTTGGTCGCCTTACAAGTTTGGGTCGTCCCCTTACGAGTTATGGTCGCCTTATGAGAGTCCCATCCCTTCTCTGTACCTTTATAGCCTTATAAGGGTATAGCAAGAGTCTCTCTCAGATTCACTGGCCTATTTGAGGGGAGAGTGGAGTGGAAGTCCGAACATCACTTATTGAGATCATCGTTAGCAACTGCCTTAACTGTATCCAATAATAAGGATGGGAAAATATGATTTCATGCATGTTACCTATATATCAATCCGAAGATGAATATCTATTGTGTCTCTTACTACTGACTCGTATGTAATGGATTATTTAAATTTAAATCTTTAGATTTATACATGAGTTTAGAAAAATATATATTAAATATTTGAAAATTAGAGTGGTAAGGAACCTGTATTAGATAAATATACTAGCCAAATTATATCACAAAAATACAAAATTAATTATTAAAAACCATATTAAAAATAAACTTGCCAAACAAAACCATATTAAAAATAAACTTGCCAAACAAAATTACCATATTAAAAATAAACTTGCCAAACAAAATTACTTTGTTCACTTGTTAAGCTTGTTAAGTGATAATTCTTTAAATCTATAAGATATTCTCTAAATATTAGGCAATCACATAGATAAGATATTTACCAAATATTAGGCAATCAAACGGATAAAATATTCCCCAAATATTAGATGATCAAACGATAAGATATTCCCCAAATATTCGGCCAAATATTCGGCCATCAAACCGATAAAATATAGAAGCATGAGGACGTTTCTCTTGGGGTAGTTAGGGTAGCTAGTGAATTTGTTTTCCTTACTGCACAACGTTTTGGCCAAGCAGATTGCTCTACTATGAGTAAGTTGGTTGTGTGCCGAGCCCAGCGGTCAGCTCGCAATCCAACCAAACATAAACACGAACCATGCTGAAAAAGGAAGCAATGACAGGATTAGTTTCATCCTGTGGTCTTCTGACATACTAACTATGTGTTTGGTTTTTCTTGATGCCCTTCTAACACAGGTAAGATATTACTCCTCCAGTTGCAGACATTCCAATCCTATCGGATCACCATGACACGGGCCGCAGACAGACATGCTTAGCTAAGCTCACATGTCGATATCGTGCTTTTGTTAGACATTCCCTCATTCATAGGGTTTCGTTACACATGTTATCACCAATTTTCTTACTATTAACTCAATAAAATGTGATTTCAACCCGGCAACAATATTGGACAACGACACCAATCACAATTACACGTAGTTGGTGGAACTTGATTTTGTAACTTGATTTTGTATTGTCACGTAGTTCGTGGAACTTGATTTTGTAACTTGATTTTGTATTGTAAATTTTGAAAGGTTTCGAAAATACGATGAGCATAAGCTAAGTGAAATCCTTGATTTTACTCATATTTATTTAACAAAGTCAATTACAGTTTAAAAATGCTATAAGTTTTATAATTAATTTAAAATTAATATAAATAATAAAACATAAATCATAATAATATTTTGATTTTTGAAATTATTATAAAGTATGTCAACATATCTATTTAATAATGTGTATAAGAAAATAATGTAAACAAGAACCCCAAATAGCTTTTTTGAAAATTGTCGTTGATATGAGACTTTCATATGAGACTTTCATAATATTAGGGAAATGTAAAATTTTATGTGTTCAATTTCTAATTGAAATACTTATTTTTTTAAATAAAATAAAACAAAAATATTTTATATTATAATAAAAAACTAAAATGAATATATATATATATATATATAGTGGTTAATTTTAATTATAAATATTATATAATATTAATAATATTATTTTTTACGTGTTTTTAATGTTATAACTAAATATGAGTGGCAACAATTGTCACACACTTGCAACAACTATAATACACATTGGGTCAACCCCAACCCCACGAGAATTTCTTTTCAGATAACTTGCTAATTTTTCGGTTATATAGACAGGGACTACCGGCTGCATGCAGCACTTGTTTCAGGTAGCCATTGTATCTATAATCAGAGAGAGCGTTATATCGATAATTAGAGAGAGCGTTCTTTGTACTTCCCAACCCCTATGGGTCTTTTTAATGAAATCTTTTGTAGCCTTCATAGTCTTTTTGAGAAATATCATTTTCTTCTTTGATATGACATGTTATTTCTGCATAGTATTCAAGTTATTGCTGCATAATATTCAAGGTATTGGAGTGAGAAAAGACTGGGAACGGCCTATCCATATTCAATGCGCTTGTGGGTTGTATGGAGTGCATCTTCACAACAGTACAAAAATTTTAAAATCCCTAGACTAGTCATTAATTATAATTAATTAGTGTATAAGAAAACCTTAGGAAAAAATGAGAGATAAAACGAAGAAGATGATCAAAAAAATGTGTGCATGAAAACTGCTTTAAAAAAATCAAAGATATTATTGTTGTCGAATCCAAGTAAGGGAAGTGACAAATGTATGCATGAAAACTGCCCAAAAAAAATCAAAGATATTGTTGTTGAATCCAAGTAAGGGAAGTGAGAAACCAGTAAAAGCACCCTATGTTCCACCAGCTTCATTGTGCTGATGGATTGTTTCTAGAGTTTCGAATAAATATCCAAAGCACTATAAAACTTCTAAAATTTGGACATGAATTAACTATTATAACTAATTAGTGTAGAAGAAAAACCCAATTTAAAAAAAAAAAAAACAAAAAACAAAAAATAAACAAGATCGTTGAGGAGAAAATACGATAAAGGAGCTTGGGCAAGGACTAATAACTACCTCGAGTAAGATTGGATTCAAAACTTAATTTTCAACTCAATAATATACACCCTTAATTTTTATCAATTTGTTTAATTAGATTATAAGATCCAATGAAAATTGGTAATCCGTGAATTTCATGGTATACATATTTGAACTTGCTCACACAACTTTTTTTGTTATGATTTTACATGTAACTTGTTCACACAATCTTTTTTGTTATGATTTTACATGTTATTAGTGGCTTATCATTTAAGGTATTTTTTTTTTTCTTATGTAAAAAAATATATATAAATGCCTTAATAAATTTAAATAGTAACTAAATTAAAATAAATAAACTAAAATTCTTTTAATTAAATATAATGATAGTTTTTTGTTTTATTTGATTACAAGATGCCAACTATATCTCCATGAAAATTGGTGAATTATCAAAGTTACCAAATTTCAAGGATGACATGAGATACATGTCAAGAAAACATAAATAAGCTACCCAAACTTTTTAACCAACGACATGCTAACGAATTATTTTTTTAATTAAAATAAAAAAAAATACTTCAATGATTTATAAAGTTAAACATTAGACGTTCTCATGGTCAATGCTAAATTATTAGTGGTGAATAGACAAATCTATTGCCTTCGGAGGGACTAATAATATTATTAACTATTAGTGGTCAACAAAATAGATTTCCCTTGGGAGGGACTAGTAATATTATTAACTAGTGCAGCCACATAAATTAAATGCTTGGTAAATGTTGCATCAAATTTTAATAAGCATCAAAACATTTACTTCATAATATATCTCACATAGATAAAATTTAAAATATCATAAAAATTAACTAAACTATAACTTTATTTTAAATTATTATCACTATTGTGAATCCTAAAAAAGAATTAATATATAAGTTAAACATACATACATTTAAAAAATATGTAATAAGATTCTTAACCAAGTAGATTGAACCCACATTACCATGGAGATTCTTAATTTTTAAATAGGTTTTATTACAATACCATGGGCCAAGGCCATGGATTATCAATACCACATACGAAGAATCATTACTCATTTAATATAAAGCTTGTTCATATGACATTTTTAAATTAATGAATTTAATTAAAAGGGAAAAATGGCATAACTACTTTGGAGGGAAATATAAAGCTTTGATTTGTGAATACCTCTAAGAATATTCTAGAATTCTCTATGAAGGTTAAATCCCTACCCTCCACCTAATAATGATTTATAATTAAATTAAAATTCTTCAAGTCATATAAGAGATAGTGTAATAACTACCAATTCTAACTAATAAACTAAAATGCCTTTTGGGTAGGAATTCAAATTCTAACTAATAGAAATAAAGACATTTTTTGCTAGAGTCCAACAATACAACTTCTATGGGGATTATGATTCCTAGTTGTTTAAAATACAATTTTGAGTGCATAAATGGATTGAACACTCTAAAAAAGGTAGAGGCACTCGAGCTTTGCAAATTAAACAACTTAAGAAAGACATTTTTTGATAGAGTCCAACAATACAACTTCTATGGGGATTATGATTCCTAGTTGTTTAAAATACAATTTTGAGTACATAAATGGATTGAACACTTTGAAAAAGGTAGAGGCATTAGAACTTTGCAAATTAAACAACTTAAACCACTATAAAAATTGCTTAAGAAAATGCCATTTCTTCTATTAAGTAGACTATGCATGTAATAACTACACCAATATCATTTACTAACTAGCATAGCCATATAAATTACATGGTTAGTGAATTCCTATAAGCATAAATCATAATAAGAATTAAAACAGTTACTTCATTATACATCTCAAGTTGCTAAAACTAAAATACTTAATAACTAAAACTAAATTATAACTTCATTTAAAATAATATTAATTATTATTAATGATAAAAGTAAATAGTATATAAGTTAAATATGTATACATTTTAAAAGAACCAATTAACAAGATACTTAACCATAAACATTCACCCATTTTGTCATGGTGATTCTTAGTTTGTAAAGGGATTGTTTTGCAATATTATGATTTATCAATACCACATCCCTAAAGAAGTATAACTCATTTCATATGACATTTTTTTAAATTAGTCAATTTAACTCCAAATTAAACAACTTAGACTTGTGATTTTTAAAAATATGTACCAAATTTTTGAAAATTTGAACAAAAGATAATGTTGGCAATTTCCTCTATTAGTGAGACTACTCCTATAGTAACCACTATGCTTGGTAAATTCTCATAGGCATGAATCCATAATAAACATCGAAACACTTACTTCATCATAGATCTCATATTCATAAACTTAAAAAATCATAAGAATTAATTAAATTATAACTTTATTTAAAATAAAAATATTTATTATTAATGCTAAAGAGAATTGTATAAGTTAAATATATATACATTCCAAAAAAAATGGGTAACAAGATTCTTAACCATTGGGATTGGCCTCCATTTTAACGTGGAGATTCTTAATCTCTAAAGAGGTATTTGAATAATACCATGGCTTAGCAACATCACATGCCTAAAGAACTATAGCTCGTTTCATATGACACTTATTCATATGGAATATATTTAAATTAATCAATTTAATTAAAAAGACAAAAATGACATAATTACTCAAGAGATAAATGTGAACCTTTGATTTGTGAATACTATTAAGAATATTCTAGAATATTTCACGGAGGTTAAATCCTTACAATCCACCTGATAATTACTAATAATTAAATTAAAATTCTAGAGGCCCTATCACCTATTTCAGTACCAATATCATTTACTAACAAGAACAAAAAACTAAATTAAAATTATTTACTAACTAGAACAATAATCTAAATTAAATGGATAGTAAATTCCAACATGTATCAATTCATAATAGGCATCAAAACATTTCCTTCATCTTACATCTCAAGCGCCTAAAATCAAAAGGATTAGAATTAACTAAACTATGACTTTATCTAAAATAGTAATAATTCTTATTAATGATAAAAATAATTGATGTATAAGTTAAATAAATATACGTTATAAAAAACATGTAGCAAGATTTTTAACCATAGAGATTCACCTCTACTTTATCAGGGATATTATTAATTTGTAAGTAGCATTTGTTAAGATACCATGGCTTATCAATAACACACCCAAAAAATCATCACTCCTTTCACATGATTTTTTTCCAAGGAAAAGTAACAACTTTCTATTATTAGAAATAAAACGTTACATAAGCAGATGCACAAGTGCATTCTTGCACTATTCCTAAATATTGTTTGTATGTGCTTGAAGAACTCATGTAAGTCATGCTACCAAAATTAAAAGTTACCCAGATGAACTCGTTTTCTGCTTTTTACCCTCTTTCTTTTCAACATTGTGCCATATCCTAGAAGATGTAGTAGTGATAACAATTGCGATCTCTTATCATTCTAATATTGTTGTCACTTCCTTTTGAGAGTCTGAACTTTCATAAACATGTTTTTTCTTTATTCCAACTAGACCTTGGCTATTTCCCTTTCCCAAATGTTGATTTCGAGTAGTTTTGGTCACCGCTCAATCAATGGGTTCCTCTGTATGTGTGGTCATTTTCTTCTACTTCTCTTCTTCCTCCCTCATTTGGGACTCTTGTTGATCTCCACATTTGGTTGTTGTGTTCTCTTCTCCATTTCTTCTTCTTCATCAACAGAAGAGTGTGGGTTTAGAAATTTTCATGCTTTTTCCTTTTGACATTTTCTTTTGTTCTTTTTTCTCTTGTGGACATGTAGTCTGCAAGTGTTGTTATATAAAATTAAATAATTTGTAATTAGTAATCATGCCGATTCACCAAGAGGCATCCATGGTTTTATTTAAGGCAGGGCCTCCCACAGTGTAATCATCATTCAATAATTAATAAAATATATATTTTTATCTATAAATAAATGAGCTTATTTTCTCCATGAGGTATTAGAGCCATCAAATACTCCCTATGTTGGTTTCACTCACGTGGGAAGCTCTATCATTTCATTTTCCATCCACTTCATTCTCCATCATTCTTCTTGTTCGTTGCACCATACCCCTGCAACCCATCGAACCATTGTCCTCCCTATCCTTTGTTCCTATTCACACTCCACACCTCTACGCCCCCTTGTGCTAACCATACACTTTGTTCTCCCTGTCGTCTTACTATCCACACATATTTTAGTCTGTTACTCCCTTCCTGTCCCCTCTACACAAACCATCAGTACCTCTATCACTACCCATGTGTTGAGCCTACCTGTCTCGATAAGTCGTCATCCACAACATTCAGACTCAGCGTATAACACTGTTGTCCCTTCTACACAAGTTGTCTATATCTCTATCGCTGCCCACACACTCAACCTGCCTGTCTCGAATCTGTCGTCCCTCTCCACTTTGCCTACCCCCCTGACAACATCCCCATGATTCCATTATGCCCCCACCCTCGATTCCTACAATCGTGCTCCCCCACCTTTGACTTTCGCCCTAGACTTTTGTCACCCCTCTCCATTTTTGTATCCCATGAACGTTAGGCCCATATATATATATATATATATATATATATATATATATATATATATATATATATATATATATATATATATATATATATATATATATATATATATATATATATATATATATATATATATGAGGTTAATTATTATATAGTTTATAACTATATATAACTCAATTAATTAAATTAAAATAAAATAAAAATAAAATTAGGGTCAAATTAAGAAAAAGAGTTAAGATGGATAAATATACACCACCACATACCCAAGAAATGACTTAATCATTGTATATGAATGATTTCAATAGAAGATTGTTAGACCTTGAGACTAAGGTGACTAGAGAGGGCGAAAAAAATTGAGGCACTCCACGATACAACAAAGAGAATAAAGAGTCAGCTCGAGCAGAACCAGAACGAATTTAAAAAGGACCAGAAAATCCTTTCAGAGTGGATCAAGAAATGGTATTCTTGACCTGTATTTGTGATAAGATGAAGGTTACACTGAGTCAAATACCCCAAAATAATGAAGCTACTTAGCATATGAATTCTCTATATTCGTCAAACTCGTTAGACTATCATGAGAAACTTGAGTCTCCAAAGATATATTCCATGCCTAATCAAGGAAATAGTAACACGAATTTTCAAAATAGGAAACTCTGGAATGCATACACAAATATTTTGTTTTAAAATCAATATCAATGAATAGAAAAAAATGAGCTATCCAAATTTGATGGTAATGAAAAATGCAGCGTTGCTTGGTTCAATAAAGAAGAAGAATATTTCAAGATTTACAGTATTGACAACGATGATGAAAAGATGAAGCATGCTTCCATACAAATGGAAGGTGAAAATATAATGGGTATATGTGGTGGAAAAAGGCGACACTTCCTATAAGTTGGAGGAAATTCAAAAATGTGTTCTTTAAAAGGGTCCAAGGTGTCAAGGAAGAAGAGTTCTTCTGAGCACTCACTAGATTGCAACGAAAAGGAAATGTGGACAAATACACTCAAGAATGGGAAACTCTAGCTACACAAGTACCTGGATTATCAGAAACTCGTCTCATTTAATCATACAATGAGACTTAAACCCCATTTCGAGGTTGAGCTGGAGCTTGATGACATAGCTTCTATAGAGGTAGCCTAATAGAAGGAAAAATTCGTTGAAAAGAAACACGAAAAAATGTGGTGGCCAAAGTTTGAAAGAGTATATTCAAGATGAATAGTTTCCTAAGCTCCTAACATGGATAATACAAAATATGTTCCACCACATCTTCATGAAGGAGATAAGACTAATTTGGAAATGCAAAGAATGAATGAATGTAAATGCAAATGTTGTGGTGAAAAATGGGACCCAAGACAAAGATGTGTTAAAGGGAAAGAAACCAAGAACCTGTATACATGTGAAGAAACTAATGATTTAGACAATAAAGAATCACACATAGAAGAAATTGATAATTCGCCACAATTTTCTCCAGAAGTAGATGATGAGAGTATTCCACAAGTATTATTATTGACCATGACAGGTATATCACAACCCCAAGCATTAAAATTAAAAGGACATATCAAGAAGAATAATGTAATGGTTCTCATCGATACCAGTAGCACACATAATTTTATGGACTCAACCATGGTGAAAGCACTCAATATTTTCACATTTACCATGCCCAACATGAAGGTCATGGCAACTAACGATAAGAAAATTTAAAAGGTAGGGAAATGTCGTAAAGTAAAATTGAAAATTCAAGACCATAATCTAGAATCTTCGTTCTACACTGTACCATTAGGAGGAGTGGATGTGATATTAGGTATATAATGGCTACAAACCCTAAGCACTTACTCTGCCAACCATAAAAAACAATTTATAAAATTTAATTGGGAAGGGTAGAGTACAATTTATATGGATTGCAACCACCATAGAATCAAAATGTATCATCATCCTAGATGATGAAAATGATTGAGAAGGGAGCACCATCTTATGTAGTACAGTGTCATCAATTTGAAATGTTAAATTCAAATTTGGTAAATGAAGAAGCACTAGAAGTCCATGAGCTAATTCAAAAGAATGAAAAAGTATTCCTAGACCTTCCAATGAGGATGCCTCCTAAAAGAGAAATCAAGCATACAATACAAGTCAAAGAAGGATTAAATCCCATCAACATCAAACCCTATCGATATCCACATCATCAAAAAACTTAAATTGAGAGATTAGTCCAAGATATTTTAAAGCTTGGCATCATAAAAAAAGAAAAAGTTTGTATGTTGCTCCGGTTCTGTTAGTTCGGAAGAAATATGTATCATTTAGATTATGCATCCATTATCAAGGACTAAACAAAATCACAATTAAAAAAAGTTTCCTATTCCTTTTATCGATCAAATGCTGGATGAACTACATGGAGATAAATACTTCACAAAATTGGACTTAAGGTCAGGGTATTACCAAATTGGAATAAGGTTGGAAGACATAGAAAAAACTATGTTTTAAACACATGAAGCTCATAATGAATTTAAAGTAATGCCTCTTGGGTTAACAAATCCACCAAAATCATTCCGAGCCACTATGAACAAAATATTTCATCCACATTTAAGCAAGTTTGTGTTAGTGTTCTTGGATGACATTTTAATTTACAATAAAGCTTGGAAGGAGCACCTACAACATTTGGAGAAAGTTCTTACTATATTGGAAGAGCATTAGTTCTATGCCAAGAAGTCGAAATGGATTTTTGGGAAAGAAGAGGTGGAATATCTCAGATATATAATATCCAAGGAAGGAGTGAAAGTAGATCCTAATAAAATCAAGGCTATAAAGGAATGGCCCAAATTAGTTAATAGCTTCAACCTAAGGGGATTCTTAGGATTGACCAGGTATTATCAAAGATTTATTAAAAATTATGACCATATAACCACACCCCTAATGAACCTTCTAAAGAAGAACTCATTTCGATTGAATGATGAAGCAGAAAATGTTTTGAACACTTGAAAGAAGTCATGTCTAATGCACCTATATTGGCAACTCCAGAATTCTCAAAACCATTTGTAATTGAGTGTGATACTTCAGGTTTTGGCATAGGAGTAGTACTAATGCAAGATGGTCACCTAATCATGTTTGAAAGGAGGAAACTCAAATCTACATACAACAAGGAAATTCTTGCTAGTATGCTCACATTCACCAAATCGAGAAAATACATCTTGGTAAGTAAGCTCTTAATATGAACAGATAATAATATTCTTCAACATCTCCTCCAGCAGAGAACACTATCTACAGAACAACAAAAATGGATAGAAAAAAATGTTTCCTTTGACATGGATATATTACATAAGAAAGGGAAAGATAATGTAGTAGTTGATGCTCTGTCTAGGAAAGATGAAGAACTGTCATTACTTGCAGTATCAGTGGTTGTTCCTGAATGGATTAATGAGATTCAAAGTGAATATGCAAAAGATCCAAAAACATGTGCTATAATCAATAATCTTCCTCAGAACTCAAAATTTGAATGGAAGAACGATATTCTATGGTACAAGGGAAGAATTTACCTAAATGCAGATTCCAAATTTAAAGCCAAGATTCTCAAAGAGTCGCATGATTCACTGTGAGCCAGACATGTAAGATTATTTAGAACCTATTATAATGCACATCAGTCATTATTTTGGAAGGGAATGAGTAATGATATTCAAAAATATGTAACAAAATGCGATAAATGCCAAAGGAATAAAAATGAAAATATTATGACGCCTAGACTACTTCATCCCTTAAACATCCCGAATTAGAAATGGGTGGAAATATCAATGGAATTTATTAAAGGTTTACCCGTGTGTGATCATAAGGATAAAATTCTTGTAGTAGTCAACAAAGTCAAAAAGTATGCTCACTTTATTGCAATGAGGAAATGAGACCAGCAAAACATATCGCTAAGATATTTTATAAAATTGTTTACAAACTACGTGGATTTCCCAATGTCATTGTGAGCGATAGAGATGCCAAATTTAAGGAAAAATTTTGGAACAAAATTTTCAAAAAATATAGAACCTTCCTCAATATGAGTTTGTTTTACCATCCTGAAGAGGATGGCAAAACGGAGGTTGTCAATAAATATTTAGAAGCCTACTTACGTTGTTATGCCACAGACAAACAAAATAAGTGGGTTCAGTGGCTACATCTCGTTCAATTGTGGTACAATTCTACTTACCACACGTCAGTGAAAATGACTCCATTTCAAGGTATGTATGGTTATGAACCTCCGAAATGGATGGACTTTGCTATCATCGAGACGAAGCTTGCAATTGTTAAAATCTAGATAGAAGAAACCCAAAAAGCCGTCCAAACTCGAAAAGAAAATCTAAATAATGCATAGAATTGTATGAAGCAGCAAGTTGACTGAAACAAAACTGAGAGAGAATTTGAATTTGGACAATGGGTATTTGTTAAACTCCAAATTTACAAGTAGTTGTCCTTAAAATAAAAGGGAAAAAACAAATTGGCACCAAGGTTTCTAGACCATACCACATCAAGTAAAAGATCATCCAAGTAGCATACAATTTAACGCTTCTTGATAAAAGTTGTGTTCATGACATTTTCCATATATCTTGCCTTAAAAGGCACTTCGTGAACATCAAGCAGTGCAAACAACACTTCTAACTTTAGATGATGAAAGAAGGGTTATTCTAGAATAGAAGGTATCATCTCCATAAGGGAAAAGAAGCTACAATCATGAGTAATCAAAGAATACCTGATCAAGTGAAAGGAATTACTAGAAGAAGAAGCTTCTTAGGAGACAAAAGCATTTCGCCAAAAATGCCCAACAAAGAATATTTTCAAGGGGAAGGAAATGTTATATAAAATTAAATAATTTTTAATGAGTAAGTAATTAAAGGGCTTGATCAAAGATCATTCCCATTCACCAAGAGGCACTTAGGGTTGTATTTAAGCCAGGGCCTCCCATAGTGTAATGATCATAAATAATTAATAAAATATATATTTTTGTCTGTAAATAAATGAGCTTATTTGCTCCAAGTGCCCTATGTGATACCAAATCTAACATCTGAAAGAAGTATTTTGAAAATTTAACCATTGAGTCCACTTAAATTCTCGGTTTGTCACATGGACATGATCTAGAAGGCCTTCACTTAAGTCTATCTCCACATGTATGTGGGAAAAAGTGAAGATACCTCTCTCCATTCTTTCTTGATCCATATTTAGGAATATTTTGAGTGAATTTCCAATTCATTCTAAGACTTGGTGGTGCCAAAAGGGAAGAGGGAGATTACGTAACGTTACTCATACTCGCATTTTTGTAACCACCATTGAGTTGACATTGATTCTGGGAACCCACATAGTTACAAAGAGGCCCTCCCTTCCCCAAAACCATGGTCCTTCAATAATGACAAAATCTAAATCTTTCTTATTATCGAACTGAACCACAGAAAATTCCTTCACGCACAAGTAAATATCACAATTTGTTGTCGAGTTGAGGTAGATCCATTGATGGATATATTCATATTTGGTCCAGAAAGCATTAAATTAGCATATGATGGCTTTGGCCTATAGCACAAAGAAAAGACCACTCACCTCTCACAATTTTATTGAAAGATCTAAGGCTTTCTCCATCTTCTCAATCAGGTAAGGACCTGGAATTGTCATATTTCGGGATTGTTTTTATGATGTGGAAACTTTCCCTCTCAATGTGTCCTTAAACAAAATTGGACCCCTATCAGCAAAAGCTGATCCAGTTGGGATACTCACTCCTCGAGTTCCACATTTCAACCTTAAGTTTAGGTTAACATCTAAGCTCCTTTGAATATCATAATCGTCTAGTTGCATGTCATCCTACAATAATTTTCCTTCAAGAATCAGAGTTTGTAAGGATTCCAGTATATTTGATATGTTTTGTACACATTGTTCCAGATATATTACTAGATCTATTCCCCGAACAGCTAGCAGGATCAATTTCCCATTAAGATTTTTTGAAAAAAACCTCGAAAAACTCCTGAGGATCTAGATCTCGCCATTATTTTATCCTCTCTACTTGTCTCTCCTCTTGATATGGTTCAAAGTGACAAATATGACAACTAGTGGATGGGAACAATCCTTGATAATGAAACACGTCACAAATACCACCACCAGAGGGTTCATGCAAATGGATCCAACCTTCTATTAGACCAAAAAATATTCGATCCACATTTAAAATAGCCTGGTGGCATGGATCCACCTGCAAAAAGATAGACCAATATAGGGCATCTCAAAACAAAATGAAAAAATTCAAACTAGGCTTGATAAGATAGAGATATATAAGGTATCGACCACAAATTAATATTGAGCCATGAAGAAGCTTATGGGTTATGGATTGCACTTGATGTGGATTAAGGTGTGGGAATTGTAAAAAACAACATGATTCAGCCCCAATGGATAACTCAATTGGTCGAGTTCCTGTTGCTAAGTACCTTGCTAATTTTGAAGTCATGGGGTAAAATCTCCTTGGTGCCCTTGGGGTTAGGCCCGACAAGATAATTCGGCGAGTAGATCCCTTCAAGTGGATGTTCTTGGAGTATTATCCATGGATGTAGTTGCCACTTAGTGACTGCCAACCATAGTTGAAAAAAGAAGATGTAAATTTACATCTTCAAGAGCCTAATTGAGAAAATTATAAATCATACTTACATCTAAGGTGGGAGAATGCAGTGACACAAATGGCCAAAATCTTGAAATACCCACCGCATAACCAAATCCTTTAAGAAATAAAATGCTAGATGTTGGAAACCATGTGGTTGTTCTTTTACAATTTTTCTTTTCGCAACCAAGACTCCTAATCACCATCAAAATTTAGCTCATTGCTTTATATACCTCTATGAATACCCAAGAGAATGGTGGACTCCTCATCGTATCTCTCCAAAGTAGAAAAAAAATACAGGTTCGACAATTTTGCGAAGTGAAATCCTAGTGCTCGATGTATTTTTTTCCTTTTTAGTTAATTTAATTTCCAAATTTGCAAAGTGAAACCTTTTTTTGAGCACAAAATTTAAAGAAAAAATACAATTCTAAATTCAATATATCCTAAGTTAAAATGAATTTATACACCTTCTAAATAACATTATTTATATTTATAAATTCACACCTCATAAGAATTCTTAATTTAAATTTTATTAAAAACATCATTATGTATATGGTATTAAGTTTGAAATATAATATTTTTTTAAAGTTTATATGTTCAAATAAATTTTAATTCAATTTATAATGACTATTATTTATATTATATAGATTTCACATTTTTAATGATAGATTTATTAATTAAATTTATTAAGTTGCTATAGATTTATTAATTGAATGTTTTTAAATATGAAGATTGTGAATATGAATTATTATTATTTGAATTTATTTTAATATAATGTGCATACTAGAATATTTTACATAAGGAAAAAAATATTTCTAATTTTACAAGTAAAAATAAAATTATAATATAACAAATTCAATTATCATTTTTATTAATTTTTTAGTAAGTTGATATCATATTTTATGATTAATATTATTATTTTATTAATACTTTATTTTGTGGATACTACAAAGCTTTCTAATATTGAACATACATTTAAATTTTTATTTTCATTTTTTTAGCCACTGCAACATCATTCAACATTTATACTTAAAACAAATTCAGAAACTATTAATCAAATATTTAACAACATTAATAACAATTTATTAAAGTAACTTTTTAAATTAATTTTATTATATATTATAGAAAACATTATAATTTGAAATATAACCTAGTTTAAGTTCTACATCAAATTTGCAGTATATGTATCTTAGTTTATAATTTAGTTAAGAAATACAGTTGACAATATCAACTATAATATATTCAACTAATATTTTGAATATATTCTATTATATGAATATGAACATTTAAAATATTTAATATTATAAAATACAATCATTTATAGTTTTATTATTTAATGATATTGGAAATGGAATTAATTTTAAAAAGCTAGCGTTCATATATTTTGGAAAATAAAGAGAAGTGAATAATCAAAACTTCAAAATATTTGATCTTTTATAAAATGTTATATTTTAGGGATAATTAATAAATTATCTTCTATGGTGAAGTTTTTTATTTATATTCACAAATATTTTATAATTTTTTTTCCTCGTATATTCATATAATAATTATATAGATAAGTTACTCACTAAGATTTTATTGTGCAAGACTTTGAAATAAAATCAATGATGATTAAAATCATTTGAATTGATCAATATTCAAGTCTTTAGGTCAATTACTGGTAAATTCCATGTTAACTGAAATCATCAAGAAGCTGAAATATCAATAATGCCTGAAGCTGAAATCTCAATAATGCCTGAAATTATTGGATTAACTAAAATAAAAAAAATTAATTGGTTGCATTAATGTAAAGTACTTTTTCACATTCTTTCACTCAAGATAAATAATTATTTAATTGGTTGCATTAATGTAAAGTACTTTTTCACATTCTTTCACTCAAGATAAATAATTATTTTAACTCTTGACCAATCACTAAATTATAATAAACTTCCCTGTTATGAAATTTCATATATCTATAAATATAGAAAAAGGAGAATAACAATGAAATAATTAAAAGAGAAAATTTTGAAAACGCTGGGAATCTTTCTTACCTACCTCATTCATGAGCGTTTGATACCTAACTTATTCACGAGCCTTTGACAGGTGGAGAGTTGCTTCTGAAATGTGAATGTGATTACAGATGCCTCAGGCGTGTATCCATTTGTGATTACAACGCACCAAAAGCAGGGACGCCTTTTGGTATCACTGACATCCTAGTGTATCCGTTGTGATTACAACGCACCAAAAGCAGGGACGCCTTCTGGTCTCACTGACAAGGATGTCAGCATGAAATCCTAGCCCCAATCTCTACCCTGGGTGTCCGTTACACTTTCCTGTTTTATATGTTGAGCAGCAATATGTTTTTATTGTATTCCAGCTCAGTAATCCCCAAATTCTAAAAGTGTTAAGTGCTGCAGTATTACATTTCTGAAATCCATGGCGCCATGGCGGGTTGTGCGAGGGACTTTTGGGATCCAGGTAAAATGCCATGAATTTTATTCGTAAAATGAGTTTGCACCGTCATGAATTTATTTTTTTTAAATATATGGCTCACGGAGATTTATTATTAGTATTTTTTGAATTTTTATTCTAATAGAAATTATTTATGTACAGATGGTGGATGCAAAGATGTTGGACATTTGTGCTATGTTGATCTGTATTTATGGAATGGGTAGAATTGAAAAGAGAAAGTTGTAAGCATTCTACTTGCCAATCTTTATATTTTTAAATTGATATATTTAGAAAGATGCAAATGAATGGTAACGCAATTTTGATTTTGACCCTTGAGGTTGTATTTATTACAAGAAATTTGTTGCACGTAGAAAAAATTGTTGTGGGTGGTCAAAGTAACACTTTCTAGCAAAACCTAGCAGAATAAGGCATTATAAAATCTTGTATATGTGAATAGGCTGCTGTACAAAATCTCGTATGGCAAGGAGGCACAAAAGCTTTTCATTAGCATGTTCTCGTTTGTGAAATTATATTCCCAATTTTCATCAACATCTTTTTTGTGAAATTTCACTGCCAACCAGAGAATAGTTGTCCTTTAAAAAAGGATTAAGCATCCTCTCAAAGCTGTAGAATAATGGTCACATATAGGGATGTCATTCTGTCAACGTTTAAATGATTGTGCCCCTAAATGGCCCATTGCATGTCTCGCTTAAGCGCTTGTTACCATCTTTATGAATCACAGTGCTTAAGCGCTTGTTACCATCTGTATGGGTCAGAGTGCCGCCCATATTTAGTTGAACCTAAGGTTCTGATTTTTGAACCAATGACTGCATTCTTATTGATTTTATTGTTTCCAATGGAACGGTTTAAAGAGAAACTATTATCCAGCGCCATGTTTTCTTTTCTTTTACTACACGCTGCATGTTTTTCTTTCACTACACGCTGCATGTTCTTTTTCCTCCCAGTTGTTCTACGCGCGTTAAACGAAACAGGGAAGGGGCACAAATCACACAAGAAGGGCAGTTCCATGTTGAACTTAGCATTAGTCAAAGCCCTCGGCTGCTCATTTGAATTTTAAAATTAAAAATATGAGGTGTTGGTACTGATAATTTTCATTGAATAATGCATTGTTATTCAAAACATTTTAGGGTCTTTAAAGCCTTTTTTTAGTTTTCCTGTGGAAACACCTTGCATGCATTTGTTTAAAGCCATGTTTCTTTAGTTGCTTCCTGGGGCAACAGCTTGCATGCATTTTGTCAAGAGAAAGGTGTGTATGCATATTTCATTGTCACAAAAATATTTCTATGTTTTTCGATGGGGGATAGGCACGGCGCTTCAAAGCATAACTAGCCGTTCCCAAAGACTCAAGGAAATAACTAGTTCAAAAAATATTTCTATGTTTTTTATCCCAAAGACTCAAGGAAATAACTAGTTCAAAAAATATTTCTATGTTTTTTTTAATAGGGAATAGGCACTTCAAAGTATAACTAGCGGTTCCCAAAGATTCAAGGAAACAACTAGTTCAAAGCCTCCATTTAAAATAAGATGCGATAATGCACCGTTCTTGAGCATTTCTAGGGTCTTTATGCCCTCGTTTTATCTTTTCCAATTACAACATATTGAAATGTTTTTAGATAGGGAATAGGCACTTCAAAGCATAACTAGCCCTTCCCAAAGACTCAAGGAAACAACTAGTTCAAAGCCTCCATTTAAAATAAGATGCTATAATGCACTGTTTTTAGAATTTTTAGGGTCTTTATGCCCTGGTTTTATCTTTTCCAATGACAACATATTCTCGGTCCTTAGGGCCTAGCTTTTATGTCTTCCAATTACTATATAGTCATTGTTTTAGGTTTTCCAATTACAACAAAAACAATGCAACACGGTGAATGCATCTAAGGAGAGTTGTGTATGTATTTTCTTTGTTGGGAAAATATTTAATGTTATTATTATGGCTGAAACTTTGGATGTAATCTTCTAATATGCTTTTTCTTTGATCATTTGCATTGCTAAGTTTGTGTTTTCTTTTTGCATTTTCAAATGCAAATTGTTTTTCACTCTACTGGCTTCTTTCTACATGAGGGATTTCATATATGATCTTATTTTTTGTTCGAGTTTGGTGAAACATAAATGGGCAACATTGTGAATGCATCTAAGAAGAGTTGTGTATGTATTTTTTTTGTTGTGAAAATATTTAATGTTATTATTATTACTTGCATTTCTAATTTTTTTGGTTTTTGCTCTTTTAGCTGGCTTTTCATTTGTCTTTGGATTTTGTTCTTTTTTGTATTTTAGAATGTAAATTGGTTTTCACATTACTAATGGGCATATATAAATGGGCATGGCTTCCTCTCTTACAATTTCAATTAGGTAGATGCCTCTATTTAACGAGGGCTTTCATATATGATCTTATTCTTTATTCGATCTTGTTGAAACATTTACCGTGAGTACGGTGAAACAAAAATGATATGGCGTGTTCTCTTACAAACAATTTTAATTAAGTAGATCCCCTTATTTATTAAATTTTAGGAGATTAATTTAGTCATGTCTTTATGATATTAATAAATGTCCACATATTTTAGTCATATAATTATAATATTAATATTAATGTTGTCATATTTTTTATAATATGAATATGAATATTAGCTTTGGTCATATTTAGGGTTTATTAATCCATGGTTTAATATTTAACCTTTATGGTTCAGAATGTCCAAAAGTAGAATGTTTATTAATTCATGGTTTAGTATTTAATTTTTTTGGTTCATAATGGTAAGTATTTAACTTTTATAGTTAAGAATGTCCAAAATTAAAATGTCTATTAATTCATGGTTTAGTATTAAACTTTTATGGTTCTAGAATGTCCAAAATTAGAATGTTTATTAATTCATGGTTTAGTATTTAACTTTTTTGCTTCACAATGTTTAGTATTTAACCTTTATAGTTCACAAGGTCATAAATGAAAATGTTTATTAATTCATGGTTTAGTATTTAACTTTTAAAATGTTTATTAATTCATGGTTTAGTATTTAACTTTTATGGTTGAGAATGTCCAAATTAGAATGGCATGAATGACACTTTAGTGGGAAATAGAATCAATCCAGAAATGTACATTATTCAATCCACTTTAATGTCTTGAAACATTTATTCTAGTCTAGTGAAACATAAATGGGCATAGCCTCCTCTCTTACCATTTTAATTCAGTATATCCCCCTATTTATTAAATGTTAAGATATTAAACTAATAATGTCTTTATGATATTAATAAATATCTATATATTCTAATAATATATTTATAATATTGATATTAGTTTTTTTTCACTGAAAATTAATCTCACCATGAAAATAATCCACGTTTATTTTCATCCATATTCATCCATGGAAATTTTTCGATATATCTTAAAACAGGTGTCTATTACTGGAGGTTTTAATATAGTTAGTGATATCACCTTCAACGATACTACGTGTTATGGTTTATATGAGTGATTCCACAAGAACACCACGTGCTATAATTCCATACGTTAGTTGTAACTAATCAGATTTGTCTTAATCACAGGAGGCTCAACCTAAGGTTATGTTATAATTTAGTATGAGAGGTTTATACTTTTTTCGTTTGATTGGTGTCCCTAATCAACAGGGGATTACCATTACTCAACATGTCATTCTACAAAGGAGATCGCCATTACTCAGCATGTCATTCTACAAAGAATCCAAGTAGCATTTTGAGTTTAAAACGCTGAGATATTGCATTAGATATATGCGTTTTTCAATGTTAAGTTTGAATGAATATGAACCTCGACATAATTCCTCGAGATTTAATATTAATTACCGGTCATAATTAAGACAAGAAGGGTATTACTGCCAGTTATTTTCTGTGGCATCTAAGCGACACTACAAATAAATGATTGTTCACTAGTTTCTCTGCCATTCAGATCGATTATTGTTGTGCTCCTTTTTATGTTTATAAATGCACTTATTACATTGGAAGGAGTCTCTCGGAATTTTAATCATTTTACTAATTAAAAAAATTGATGGGAATCTTTAATTTTAAAGATGCTAGTATATTTTTGTAATTGCCACAATATCAATGGATTTAATTCACACCACTAAATCCCATGAATATTTAGATGATTAAACCTTGTTTAAATTATTTTTTTACAAAGTTTTATTAAAAATTTACCATGGCATTTGTTAGTTGATACTAATAAGTATTAACGATAATGTGAAGACTACAAAATGTTACACACACCTTACAAGTACACTTATCATAGGAGTGGAAAGGTGTATTTAGTAATAACATAATTATCCATTTCAAACCATTAGTAGCATGTGTCCAATTCCAAATAATAGGTGTCTATAGTTTCATTAACTTGTCCATCAAATTCACTCTTTCATGCTCTTAATAACTCCCCCACTCCATCTAGGATTGTAATATGGAGGAATAAGAGCAGGTTTTCTTGAATCAGCCTTTCAAATTGTTATTAAATATTTATTGTACTTGTTATTGATCACCATTCCATCTATTACAAGCAAAGTAGTGCTCCCTAGATGCATTTATTTCTTAGTGCTTTGGTTGTTGAAATTGTTGAAAAGAAGTATTTTTTTCACTAAAAATTATTGGATCAATTTGAAAGAGCTTCTCTCTATTTCTATGCAGCTAAAAGAATTCACAATCTTTCACAGGCTTCCTTAACTCTCTGTTCTGATCTAGCAAATTTCAATATTTAATTAGTCATTTCTGCAGAGAAATGTTCTTATTTTTGAGATCGCAAAGTTTTATTTGGCACTTCTGTTAAGATTTTGGCCCTCCGTGCACAAATATTTGAGATTTTCTCTTATCTTTTCGCTCCCTCTATTTCGATTTGGAGTAACTTAATGATCGGAAAATCTTTGTATGTAGATTTCCGTGATTGATGAATTTTCTCAAAGTTGGAGTAACTTAGTAGAAATTATTTGTTCATGTGGATTTCCGTGATTAATGAATTTTTTTTTGGTTCTGTTGTGGGTGGAAAGTTGTCTCTAGAAATTTTCAGAACTTAAGTAGAATGGAATTTTCAATCGTGATTGAAACAGTGCGTTTAGAAGCTTTCGCCTTGGCATAAGGAAATACGTCTAAAAAACGCTAAATTTGTTAAAAACGTAATTTCGTTGAATTTAGTTGAAGATGGAGCGTGAACTATTTGCTTCCATGCATGACTGTATACTTTGAAGCTTTTTGCGTTACAGCACTAAACTATAGATCTCTGGCTCATCACTAGAGGGCATAGTTTATCACATTGTATATCGGTTTTATATTTCAATATTTCTTCTCCAAGGCTTTTCAGATTGATTCTGAAATGTGTTGATATATTATGACAGGTTTATGGCAGATGGATAAAGAATACCATCATAAAAACATATGGTTGTTGATTTCATAAATATCAAATCATAAATTTTATTGTTTATTGTCTACTTCAAATTTCAAATAATGAGTTTCAATTATTTCCATGCTTAATTTGAAACAATCTAATTATTTCCATGCTTATCCACTTTGACATTTGGGGAACTTTTTATAACTACAAAGAATATAATAGTGTTAGACGTACATCGAGGAAACAAGATCTATATCAGAATTGTATTCCCTTTTCGTTCAATATTAGAACTCTATCTGAGCCATACTCATCTTAACTGATTAAGGGGATAGAGACTCAAAGCCTAGAGGCTAAAGCTGCAGGAAGATAATGAAGCTTGTCCAATAGGGGAATAGAGACGCAAATCCTCTGATAAAGATGCATGAAGATAATGCATCTTGTCCAAGACTGTATGTGTTAGACTTTCACAAAACCTAGTTACAGTTTCTTCCAGGGGCACACGTTCTTTCTCCTTGACCAGCTCACAGATTTCTTGAAGAATCTTTTTTTCAACATCTGGAGTCTTCGAAAGCATATGGAAAAACCAAGAAAGAGTAGTTGCAGTGGTATCCCGCCCAGCAATCATGAAGTTAATAATAATATCTCGTAGATACTTATCGTTCCCAGAGTAATCGCCTTGATTACTGTCAGTTACTTCCATAAATCGAGACAGCAAATCTGGTTTCATCTGTAGGGAGAAACAAGTAAACGGTGAAAATGAAAAAACGGTTGATGTAGCATTTGTTTGAAGAGAAAGTTAAAAACTAATACCGGGTCAATTTTATTTGTTCTTTCTTACACATAAACCCTAACCCTAACCCTCTACAGACTCATCAAATGATTAAAAAAGTTTTCAAAACTAAATACGGAGTCTGTTGTGGGTGTTGCCTTACATTAATAGTTTGCAGTGAAATCTCATGTCTTCTATTCCGAATGACATCGTACACAAAGTCATCCACGATTTTGATGCATTCCTTTATGATGACCTCCGACCCTACGTTGAAGTACCTTTTTAATTTCCAGATAGGGTCATAATGACGCGCGAAAAGCAAACCATTTGCAGTATCAAAAGCCTTTGAAAAAGTTGCCCCCGGTCCAGAGTCATCCATGGATAAGCTATTGACTTCTAGTCCAAACGCGAACTTGGAGATTCCATCCATGGTTGATCTCAGAAAGAGACGTTGTTAACATTCATTCACAAAAGATAACCAAGTGTGAGTAAGTGGAAAATAGTTAAATCTAGTTATAAACTCTGAAAGCCGAATGATTTAACAAGCATGCCTGCATTTCTATTGTGCTTTGCTTAGTTTGATAAACCTTCGGTAAAATTTTTGAAAGTTTCAATGCATTCTCCCGGAAAACAACACTGCTATAATCCCTCAATTGTTTGGTGGAGAATTCCAAACTAGACAATTTTCGGTGTCTCCGCCACTCCACTCCATCAACGTTGAAAATTCCATCCCCAAGAAGGTCTTCCATAACTTCGTGGATGGAATCTCCCTTTCCTAGCAAACCGTCCACACCCTTACCCTTCGAATGTTCAAATCTTATAGAGATAATAAAAACATAAAAACCCAAAACCTAACTCCTTAAAGTTTTAAAAGCTTTGTATTTATTTAGATCTAAATAACCTTAAGAATTTTCTAATTTTAGATATAGCTCTTAAACACTATTCTATTCAATTGGATGGATGTCTTACTCCTGAAAATTTTTCATTGCATCTATTAGAAGATGACATTGGCAACCTCATAAAAGGTATATCTATTTCTATTAGCAAGTTATCAATATATTTAAATTCTCTTTTGGCATTGACAAAATCATCAAAGCTATATCCATTTCCATTAGCAAGTTATCAATATATTTAAATTCTCTTTTTTGATTTGTTGAGATAGATATTCCTTTTAAAATTGCTCAAAGTGTCCATTTCCATTAGCAAGCAATCAATATATTTAGGTTCTCTTTCTCATTCTATTAGAAAATTGCATTGACATCATCATCAAAGGTATATCCATTTCTATTAGCAAGCTATAAATATATTTCAATTCATTATTTTGATTTGTTGATATAGATAGCCCTTTTAAAATTGTTCAAAGTATCTATTTCTATTAGCCAATTATCAATGTATTTAAATTATCTTTTTGATTTGATTTTTCTAGATAGATAGCCCTTTTAAAATTACTCAAAGTATTTAGATCTACCTTGTTGAATAGGAATTCAAGGTTGAATTTAAACATTTGATCTTAATATTATTAGAGAAAATCTAGAAAGAGATATAGACATTTCCTCATTGAATAAGGCCTTGTTAATGTGGAGTTCATAGTTGTATCCACTTATTTTACTGAAATCCTTCCCCAAATCTCACTAAAATGTATGAGAATCTAGCATGTCCATGTAGTCACTTTTTCTTCTTCAAGAAAACCAATGTTAGATCAATGATGGGTGAAGACTCATAGTTATTTGGGATAAATATTACTGCATTGTCACAATAATATCTAATTTTCCAACTTTCACATATGCTATCCATATTTAATTGCACTAATGTGTGAGGATTATAATGGATTTAAGGAGTTTATGTATTTATTTTTGTACTTAAAGTGAATTTGGTTACTTTGGTCCATTAGCATAAGGTGAATTGGTACATAGATTTCTAGATGCATATCCCATGAACATTTTAAGCAAATAACTTTTCAACTCTACAATCTAATAGAAATCATTTTATTTTTAAATATTCTTCAATATCTAATTGAAATTCAATAAACTATACAATAGACATTATTTACATAGATAATAAAAAATCATTAGATGTCAAATTCAATGGTGCATTTACTCTTTTCCTAAAATATTTACTGAAATAAAAAATAATAGATAATTATCTAAAAAATGTTGAAATTTCAGATAACTAGGAAAGTATTTTCCAACTAAAAAACCCATAAAAAATATTTGGTTGAGTAATTTACCCAATAATGAGGTTTTAGACCCAAACCAATGGGTTTAAAACTTAAATAATTAATTATTTTTTTGAATGGCTAAATATGGATTTGTGAATGGACAAGGATAACCTTAAGTCACTGAAACAAAAGTGTAAAAAAAAATATAAAGAGACGCCCATTCTACACACATGTAAAGGATTGCATGTGTGGAGTGAAAAAATTGTCTAGAGAAGCAATCTTAGGAAGAGTTGCCCCACCAAGGAAGGAGGAAGAGTTATGGTCTAGGAAGGAATTCAATTAGGTGGAGTTCTGTGTGATTTAAAAGGGGAGGGTTTTTCAATAGTTCTTTTGTGGTTTTTGGACTATCTAAGAGTAGATCTATGTGCTGAAGAAGGCCACATAATCATGATCATGTAGATATTAATGTATTCCATTACAATGATTAAGTTGTGATATTAATGCATTCCATCACAAGGATTATCTTATAATATTAATAATCTATTGTTTTATTAATAAATAATTAAAACAATTTTAGAGTAATTACTAATATGGAAAAAATTAATATAAATGAATGTGTTGTTTTAGAAATTTAATAATAACATTTTAATTTTATATTTCTAGATTCATTATATGATTGAGTCAACAAAAATAATTCAAATTCCAACAAAAAATTCCAAAACATTTAGGTTTTAGATAACTCATTAAAAATATTTAAAAATATATAAAATAGAAATAATAATTGAGTTTCAACATTAAGATCAACCTATAAATGATTTTTTTTTTGAACAATGAAGACATATAGAATTAATTGTTTTAGAAACACATTTTCTTAATGGTTAATGGTCAAAAACATATAAATTATATTTTTTTATGATCTATGTATCATTAAAAATTACATTATTAAATAAGAAAGACTATCTTGATAAATATTAATAAATTCAAATAATTTTTATTTTTTTTAAATATATATAATTATGTTGAAAATTCTCACAAACTTAAAAAGACTACATTTTTTATTATTTAAATTTCCTAATATTTATTAATTTAACCCCCTGTTGTGGTCACCAACAACCCCCCTTTTTTCATTTGACATTAGCAATAAGGTCAAGCGAAGAGGGGACCCTGAACGAAAATCCCAAAAAAAATCTTTTTCTAAAGTTTTTGTATTTCTCTCCCTAAGGCGCAAATCGCATCGCAAAGAAAGGCCGAAGCATAACTCGAGCGCAAAAAACAAATACTGCGAAATTGTGATGCGAAGTTCATCGCATCGCATACCTCACACGCGCCCCTTAAAAGAAAAACCTTCGAGCAATGCGATCGCCGATATGCGATATCGCAAATCGCAAGCATTACGCTATACGACGTGACCATTAAACGAGAACTTGCGATATTTGCGATTTGCGATATGCGACCTGCGATCTGAAAAGACTTACCACACGATAGACCCATGCATTAAGCACGCGCCTTGAAAGAATTTAATGACCGCATGCTTAAGTATCTAGGAATGATTGCGTTACATTTATCGAAGAGTCAAGTGATAATGGATGTCAGAATTATGCATTCATTAGAGATTAATGCTTTCACGTCAAGTCTTTTCATTTCGCTCCTCCTTTGCGTAGACTGCAAGACACGCAACTGATATAAGTTTATATGCAGGAAACATCTGAAGGAAAGAGGAAAGCGCCAATCAGCAAAGAGAGAATGCTTTCGCAAAATGGATGCCACATGCAGTAGAACCGCAGATTCCAGGCTATCAGCCAACCGGCACTGATGAAATTAGACTATCCAGGACTCAGAGTCAAAGGCGCACAAAAGCAGCGTATTCAGAAAAGATCCTGAAGCTAAGACTTAGTGAAGCAGAGAAAGAAGCGCATGAGAAGGAGAACGCTCCAGGGAAACCTGGAACAAAGAACGGAAGAAATTCTCAACACAGGGAGTTGCCCATGCAGCACGACTCTTAACCCACTCAGTGATTCTCGCGACCGGAAACCGAAAACGGCAACAGCAAAATCAGTTCGAGAAGAAACTGGGACACGCTAAGTATACACACGGCGAATACACCCAGCTAGAGAAAGGTTTTTGAAAATATCTTCTGGTCTGCCAGAAGGAAGTGCCAGCTCCTGCTATTTCCACTTTTATCTCCCGAGTGAAACAAGAAGGCGGCTAGCCGACTCTTCCTAGGAAAGCATTACACTGTTGATAGCACTAAAGAGAATATACAGAAACGGTCAGGAATTAGATTTTAAGTTTAGAAATAAAGTTGCTTTTAGTAAATGGGCGGTCATTTGAGGCCGATTCCCTAATTTCATGTAATTAATATTGATTAGTTAGTAGTATTTAACCCTTCTTATGGTTTTTGGAGAAGGGTCCGAAAATCTGTCAAAAAACTTATCCTCAGAACATGCACTTCTGCACCCTCAGAGGAGGTTTTTGATGAATGGATGGATCGAGATTTATTTATGTTTGCATTTTAATATCTGTTACTGATGTTGCACTTCTGTACTCTTAGCAGATGTTAGAACAAGTAGAAATAAATCATTGTTACTTGAAGTTTATTAGTGAACTTAGTCATAAATGGTACTTTTATCTCTTGGCTAGATTCTGCTAGTATTCCTAAAGTGATATGTGGCTGAGTTCTTTGTATGTTATTGCATGAATGTCTGTATTACCATTTGGCACTTCTGTACGGTGGGATCATTTATTTATGTTTAACATATAGAAAACTGATTATGCGATATGCTGTTCACAACTACTCTGCCTAACTTCTTATGCAGAATGGTTTATCTTTATTGATTTATATTCTGATATCAGTTGAATGATCTTTATTACCGGCTGCTGTTAGAAATCTTTCTAGATCGCATAACAAAAGAAAAACACCCCGGGTTAGCGTAGATTAGATGTATTTTTCTTCATTAGATTACATTAGCATAGAGTTAATTTAGCAGTTAGAATTAAAACTAGATTAGAAGAATCCTTCCCCTCTTCCTTAGATTAATACCATCAGACTCTACGCACACACACACACCCATCACATTGGGAAACTGGTCCCATTACCCCCAGTCGGACCCGCTACTCCAAACGGGCAAGGAGCCGCCAACCAGGTTCCGGACCGGGTGGGTATCCCCCTTGTTGTTGACCCGACCTCGGGGCCCTCAACATTTCTGGTGCTAGAAGGAGGGCCACAGCTATGAATGGCACATAATTCAAAACCCAAATACCATTCTAAGAGCAAATCACCCTCACCAACTTCCCCGACTTGCCCAATACGACTAAACTCGGAACTGGAAGTCGCTCAGACATCCACCGCTGCTATACATCCCGATACATTAGAACAACTTATTGTCGATCCCCCTGAAGTTCAAACATTGATCCGTAAACTCCAGGGATTCTCTATTTTTAACCAGAAATCTGGTAAATCTAAAAGCAGCTTGACTTCGCAATACAACCCTGCTCATCCCCTGACCCGATTGAAGAGTGAAAAGTTTGGCATTCAGCCAACTGAAATCCCTCTCCCCACTAGGAAAAGAGCAAGGAAAACATTTCAAGAGTCTGACAGAGAGACTCTTTCATCCACCTCATCCATTTCAACTCCCTCTCCGCAAAGTCGACCACCCACATCTCCACCTCAAATCACTCATCCATCTTCCGCAACTCTTCCTCCACAATCGTCAAAGATCATAACATCTCTATCTTCTCAACCTCAAAGATCATCTTCTACACTTTTACTAACCAGTAACTCAGCGATGGCACAATCTCCATGGAACAACCCTGGGGCGGTTCTAATGCCTTCACCCCTGAGTCCAATACCTGCCCATCCCGAGAAGTGGTTACCAAAGTTCAATCCAGAAACTGGAATGCTAGCTGAAGAACATATCAATAATTTCATGCTTTCTGTTAATCTCAACGGAGTTACCAACGAAGACGCCATGGTCCGACTCTTCCCCTATACGATGCAAGGGATGGCCGGGTCATGGTACTTCTCGCTACCCTCCGGATCTATCACCAGCTGGGATATTTTTCAAAATCAATTTCTCACTAAATTCGGCGATGATAGATCGACAGCGACACTGATCAATGATCTGTCCAATCTTAAAGCTGAGGCTCGGGAACCCATTAAAGATTTTAACTTACGGTTCAACAAGATCCTCAATAAAATCCCCGCTGCTTCCCAACCCAGCGAGGAAGTAAGATGCGAATGGTACATCACTGCCTTACCTTCAAACTTGGCCATCTTCGTAGATAGGGAAAGCAAGACAACCTTAGTCGAAAATTTGGCTGAGGCATTAGCAGTCGAAAGACGAGTAGTAGCCCTAGAAAAGAGATCTACAATCAAAGAGCGTAAATCTAAGAAAATCTCTTTGAAAGAAGAAACCAAGAAGAAGCAAACGAAATATCCTTTCGACATGGAAGGATTACAAAAGGTATTAAAGGCCATGTCAAATGAGATGATTGATATCAGGAAACAAGTAACAGAATCGTCCCCAAGAAAGCCTTTTAGGAGTTTTAAGAGAAATCCTCCTATGGAGACGAAGCCACCCAGCGTGGTCTCTAACGTGGAATCTGAAGAAGAAGAAGAAGAGAACACCGTTGAAACACATACCGACGATTAAGAAGTGGTGGAACTGCAAGGAATGTGGGATTTCATCCTCCCACAAGAGGAAGATCAAGAAGCACTTCCGGTTAGTACAAGAAGCAGAAATCAACTTGATCCTCCCCAGACTACCCCAAAACAGAAGGGCGCAAGCCCTCCAGCAAAAGAAAAGGTCGCAACAAAGAAGACAACCCCTAAAGCGACCTCATTTAGCCCAGTCCAATCAGAGCAATCGCCTCCATCAAAGACACTAATAGTGTCGGATGAAATGGAGTATAACATCATCGACGACGTGAAGAAGACTAGGGCTAATATCACCCTGTACGAGTTGAGCAAATTGAAACACCAACAGAAGATCATGATGAAAGAGTTACACGCCGTACCTACTGCGCCTCTACCTACAGCTATAGCTTCTCATAATATAGGGAGACCCCCAATCAACGCGATCAATAAAATCGATTCAAATGACATCGCCTTGATTGGAGGGAGGTCTAGATCTCACACTCCCCCTTTCCTCCTCACTTACGAGATCTTTAACAGAAACGTGCATAACTGCTTGGTTGATTCTGGTGCTTCAACCAATATTCTACCCAAGTCAATATGTGCCAAACTTAATGTTCAACCGCAAAAATCCGCAGTACGCATAGTTCAACTTGATCGATCACAAGTCGAAGTGATAGGCGAACTAAATCAAGTGAACATAAGACTATCGTCCAACCCCAAGGTGTGCCAGGTCATCGATATTCTAGTTGCTGACATCCCTGAATTTTATGGTCTAATTCTTAGCAGGGATTGGTCCGAGAAGCTCCACGGATATTTTTCGACTGATTGGTCGCACATGTGGTTACCCTTCAACAGGAAGCCAAATCAAATAAAGGTTGAACGAGAACTGCACCAAAAGTACATAGTGACGGACCTGGAGGGAGAGAACGAAGCCATAGCATACAACAGCAGCATCATAGGCAACTATTCGGTAGACTCTTTCCTTGGAAATTTCAATGCTCACATATCACCATATTTAGAAAATTCAGTCGTGTCCCAAGTAGAAAACTTTTCCCAGACCGATGATTCAAAATGTGTTAGTTTCTTAGATAACCCTGTAAATACTTCTTTATTTTGGAAATTATATTTTGATGGCTCTAAGTCCAACGAGGGAGCGGGAGCAGGATGCGTCTTGATTAGCCCAGACGGAAATAAGACCATGCTCACATGCAGACTGGAGTTCGATTGCACGAACAACACAGCGGAATACGAAGCCTTGGTGCAAGGCCTATACAAAGCAATCGGCTCCAACGTCAAATATCTTCAAGTCTTTGGAGATTCTGAGATCGTCGTCAAACAGGTACGTAACACCATACATTGCCTGTCTAGTCATTTAAAGCACTACCAATCTTTAGTGCAAGATCTCACTGCGCATTTTACAGCATTTAATATTTCATCAATCCCAAGACTTCACAATGCAAGCGCAGACCTGCTAGCAAACGTAGCCTCCAGACTCATTCCCTCCGAAGACTTTAGTCCAGATAGGTTTTCGATAGAATTAATTTTTAAACCGTCTATTCCTGACAACATCACCAACTGGAGAGTATTCAACGACGACCCAGACATCGTAAGTTTCCTTACGTCCAAAGGATCCTACTCAAACCAGATAATCGACGAGGACTGTCACGACCACCAAATACAACAAAGTGGCACTGATAATGCTATACCCAAATCAGTGGTCAAATTAGAAGATTTGTATGACTTAAAAAGTCAGTTCAAAAGGTCAGCTAATGCCAAACTTTACAGTTCAACTCTGAACTACGAATCAGTGAACTTAGGAACCGACGAAAAACCCCAAAACGTCAATCTAGGCCAAGGCCTAGCTCCTGAAGAAAAATCAGCATACATCCGTCTTCTACGACAGTACAAGAACGTCTTTGCCTGGAACTACGATGAGCTGAAAACTTATAACACTTCTATCATTCAGCACACTATCCCTATGATCGATAACGAGAAACCCGTCCAACAAAAGCTCAGAAAAATCCACCCCAACCTGGAAAATCAGATAAAAACGGAGCTGAATAAGTTGTTGAGAGCCAGAATAATTTTCTCGGTCAGACATTCCAAATGGGTATCCAATATGGTACCTGTTAGGAAGAAAAACGGAGATATTAGAATCTGCATTGACTTCCGGAATCTCAAAAAACCTTGTCAAAAGGACAATTTTCCCCTCCCACCTATGGAGCAAATATTACAGGCTGTAGCAGGCTCAGAATTGATGTCTTTCCTGGATGGATTTTCAGGATATAATCAAGTGCTGTTGCACCCAGACGATCAGCTAAAAACCACCTTCCGAACTAAGTGGGGTACCTACGCGTATCGAAAGATGCTGTTCGGTCTGATCAACGCCGGCGCTACTTTTCAAAGAGCTATGGATAATGCGTTCAAAGGGTTAATCAATAGATCAGTAGTGATTTACCTGGATGATATAACTGTGTACTCCAAAAAACGAAGCGACCATCTCAGAGATTTGAAGCAAATCTTTGAAATATGTTTAAGGTATGGAATCTCACTTAACCCGAAGAAATCTTTTTTCGCGTTGAGTGAAGGAAAATTGCTAGGATTCATAGTGTCCAAATCGGGCATTCACATCGAATTTGCCAGAATCAAAGAAATTTCCGAGATATCCATTCCCCATAACAAAAAGACCATGCAATCTTTCCTAGGACAGATCAATATTGTGAAAAGATTTGTCCCAGATTTTTCACGTATTATTTCTCCTTTACAAAAAATGATAAAAAAGAATTCAAACTTTAAATGGGGTCTAGACGAGCACGAAGCGTTTAACTTAATCAAACAAGCCATCATCGACGCTCCATCCCTAGCAACCCCAAATTTTTCAGAACCATTTGTCTTATACACGTTTGCCTCAGAGCATTCTTATGCTGCGATCTTGACCCAGGCAAACAAAGAAAAGGCAGAAGCCCCAATCGCATTCTTTAGCTCAAACTTACAAGGTGCTGAGCTGAAATATTCAGACGTAGAAAAACAGGCATATGCCGTCTTTAAAGCAGTCAAATATTTCAGACCCTTCTTGCTAAAGGCCCATACCAAGGTCATAGTAACATTCCCGGCGGTAAGAAACCCCCTGATTCAGAAAGACGTGGGCGAAAAGAGAGCGAATTGGATCACCGCCTTGCAAGAATACGACCTGGAAATCAAGCCGGCACACATCGTAAGAGGCCAAGGCTTCTGCAAGATGTTAGCTGGAGCATCGCAAATCGCCGAAGAGTCACCTGAAGAGGTACACGCGTATGAGGTAAGCCTAAACGATGCAGAATCATTTTACGCCGACATCATTTATTTCCTAAAGAACGGATATGCTCCATTCCACCTGGATCACATAAAAAAGAGAGCCCTGAGGTTAAAAGCTAAACAATACCAGCTCGTAAATGATGTCTTATTTAAAAGAAACTATGATTCTGTGCTTCTTAGATGTCTTGAGAAAACTGAAGCCGAAAAGGTTTTGCAGGAACTCCACGATGGACCAGCAGGTGGACACTATGCTGGAGAAGCCACCGCACACAAGATCTTACGTGCAGGATACTACTGGCCCACGTTGTTCAAAGACTCGTACAATCACGTGAGAAAATGCCAAGTCTGCCAAACTGCTGCAGGAAAACAAAAGAAGTCATCCATGCCACTGCAGCCGGTTAACATCGAACAGCCGTTCAGCCAATGGGGCCTGGACATAATAGGTGAGATCGTTCCTCACTCCTCTAAACAACATAGGTATATCCTCACTGCAACCGACTATTTTACTAAATGGGTAGAGGCAGTTCCGCTCAAGATAGCTAATTCTGAAAACATTGTTGAATTCATAGATCAGTTTATCATTACTAGGTTTGGATTGCCGACGGCCTTAATATTTGATAATGCTTCATATTTTTCTGGAAATACCATGACTGAGTTCACGCTCAAAAGAGGGTTCAAGCTGAAGTATTCTGCCAACTACTACCTGCAAGGTAATGGGTTGGCTGAATCAACGAATAAGAACCTAATCAGGATTATCAAAAAGACAGTTGACCAAAACCAAAAGAATTGGCACAAAGCGCTGGTAAACGCCTTATGGGCAGACAGAATTACCAAGAAAGCCTCTATCGGGACTTCTCCCTTTAATTTGGTTTACGGGAGAGAAGCAGTTCTTCCTACTCACTTACTCATCCCCTCTTTGTCCTTAGTACAATACATTGATGAATTACCTACTTCTCCCTTACAACTAAGGCAAATGGAGGTAATCAAGTTAGAAGAACGACGAGAACAGGCCAAGAAAACCCATGCTCACCACCAAGCGCTGATAAAATCCTCTTTTGACTCGAACATAAAGACCAGAAAAAACTTCCAGATGGGTGATCTAGTTTTGAAGTGGGATAAGGCTCACGAAGAGAAGGGCAAACATACGAAATTCTAGAAGCTATGGCTTGGTCCTTTTCAAATCGTAGAAGTCATAGGCCCGTCGACTTTTGTGTTGCAGGACTTGACAGGCAGGAGAGATTCTCTGCCTGTAAACGGACAAATCCTCAAAATGTATTTCCCATAGAAGGTCATCCTTCTGTTTTTGTAGGATAGTTTTAAATTTTCATGTTAGTTTTCATTTTTATTTTTTTATATAGATAGGGCTGGTTGTGAATGATCATAAATAGTATTCATGAAGAAACATACCATTTCTGTATCAAATTTTGATTTCACTTCTATAAATAGCAAAACTTTTCGAAAAAATCTGATTTTTATTATTGACAAATAGAGTTGACTTTAACCTGAATATGATGTTAGTTTCAAACTTCACAAAGAAACCTGGGATGAGAGTAACTTTTGGTAAAAAATTGTTTTATGCCAATGCTATGAAAGGTATCATCGATAGCAAAATAGGTATTCTCTGCAAAACTGTTGTTCTTAAAACTCTATTATTGTCGTCCAGAGCTTTCTTAAGGAAAAACAATGACTTCCTCCCTGCTAAGGAAAATCGCAGCATCCAGAGAGACAATCCAAGAAAACACTATATCTCAAAGAATAAGAGGTCTCATCACGAGCCGGCTTATCATGATCACAGATATTATAACTTGCTGACTTTGCCACTACTGTCTACCAAAACAGGGCAACGACTCAAGATTATGCAATCGAAAGACAAGGGGTCTCATCACGAGCCAGCTTGTTCAGCAAGAAGTATAAATCAAGTGAATGACTGTGTCATAATTTGGCCACCAAACCAAGACATTGTTCTTTAGAGAATAAAAAATCAAAAAAGAAAAAAAAAGTGTCAAAAGGATTTTTCTCTGGAATGTTGTAAATAACCTCAAGCAGGAAAAAGGATCATTGCTGGATAACATGGTAACCCTGTCGAGGCTATGGACGCTTGCGGGCAGTAGAGGCTCTACCTGCGACAAATGAGCATACTTTACAAAGCCAGTGCGCAGAGAAGACCTTATTTTGTCTTTGAGGAGACTGAGTAATGACTAGGTATGAATACAAAAAATAACCCAGGGGAAACAAACAATCAGAATCAAATAAGAAGTTGTGATGAAGCATCATTAACAGGATAAAAGGTAATACTCTATCTGTCCATAACAAAATTTAGGCATAAGAAAACTTTTCTGTTTTGGAAGTGAAAATGCAATAGAACAAGCAGAGATAACTGGTTCTTCACAGTGAATCACCATTGTTGTGGTCACCAACAACCCCCCTTTTTTCATTTGACATTAGCAATAAGGTCAAGCGAAGAGGGGACCCTGAACGAAAATCCCAAAAAAATACTTTTTCTAAAGTTTTTGTATTTCTCTCCCTAAGGCGCAAATCGCATCGCAAAGAAAGGCCGAAGCACTGCGAAATTGCGATGCGAAGTTCATCGCATCGCATACCTCACACGCGCCCCTTAAAAGAAAAAACTTCGAGCAATGCGATCGCCGATATGCGATATCGCAAATCGCAAGCATTACGCTATACGACGTGACCATTAAATGAGAACTTGCGATATTTGCGATTTGCGATTTGCGATCTGCGATGGCGGCGATCTCCGATCTGCGACTTGCGATCTGAAAAGACTTACCACACGATAGACCCATGCATTAAGCGCGCGCCTTGAAAGAATTTAATGACCGCATGCTTAAGTATCTAGGAATGATTGCGTTACATTTATCGAAGAGTCAAGTGATGATGGATGTCAGAATTATGCATTCATTAGAGATTAATGCTTTCACGTCAAGTATTTTCATTTCGCTCCTCCTTTGCGTAGACTACAAGACACGCAACTGATATAAGTTTATATGCAAGAAACATCTGAAGGAAAGAGGAAAGCGCCAATCAGCAAAGAGAGAATGCTTTCGCAAAATGGATGCCACATGCAGCAGAACCGCGGATTCCAGGCTATCAGCCGACCGGCACTGATGAAATTAGACTATCCAGGACTCAGAGTCAAAGGCGCACAAAAGCAGCGTATTCAGAAAAGATCCTGAAGCTAAGACTTAGTGAAGCAGAGAAAGAAGCGCATGAGAAGGAGAACGCTCCAGGGAAACCTGGAACAAAGAACGGAAGAAATTCTCGACACAGGGAGTTGCCCATGCAGCACGACTCTTAACCCACTCAGTCATTCGCACGACCGGAAACCGAAAACGGCAACAGCAAAATCAATTCTAGAAGAAACTGGGACACGCTAAGTATACACACGGCGAATACACCCAGCTAGAGAAAGGTTTTCGAAAATATCTTCTGGTCTGCCGGAAGGAAGTGCCAGCTCCTGCTATTTCCACTTTTATCTCCCGAGTGAAACAAGAAGGCAGCTAGCCGACTCTTCCCAGGAAAGCATTACACTGTTGACAGCACTAAAGAGAATATACAGAAACAGTCAGGAATTAGATTTTAAGTTTAGAAATAAAGTTGCTTTTAGTAAAAGGGCGGTCATTTGAGGCCGATTCCGTAATTTCATGTAATTAATATTGATTAGTTAGTAGTATTTAACCCTTCTCATGGTTTTTGGAGAAGGGTCCGGAAATCTGTCAAAAAACTTATCCTCAGAACATGCACTTCTGCACCCTCAGAGGAGGTTTTTGATGAATGGATGGATCGAGATTTATTTATGTTTGCATTTTAATATCTGTTACTGATGTTGCACTTCTGTACTCTTAGCAGATGTTAGAACAAGTAGAAATAAATCATTGTTACTTGAAGTTTATTAGTGAACTTAGTCATAAATGGTACTTTTATCTCTTGGCTAGATTCTGCTAGTATTCCTAAAGTGATATGTGGCTGAGTTCTTTGTATGTTATTGCATGAATGTCTGTATTACCATTTGGCACTTCTGTACGATGGGATCATTTATTTATGTTTAACATATAGAAAACTGATTATGCGATATGCTGTTCACAACTACTCTGCGTAACTTCTTATGCAGAATGGTTTATCTTTATTGATTTATATTCTGATATCAGTTGAATGATCTTTATTACCGGCTGCTGTTAGAAATCTTTCTAGATCGCATAACAAAAGAAAAACACCCCGGGTTAGCGTAGATTAGATGTATTTTTCTTCATTAGATTACATTAGCATAGAGTTAATTTAGCAGTTAGAATTAAAACTAGATTAGAAGAATCCTTCCCCTCTTCCTTAGATTAATACCATCAGACTCTACGCACACACACACACCCATCACATTGGGAAACTGGTCCCATTACCCCCAGTCGGACCCGCTACTCCAAACGGGCAAGGAGCCGCCAACCAGGTTCCGGACCGGGTGGGTATCCCCCTTGTTGTTGACCCGACCTCGGGGCCCTCAACACCCCCATATACCACATAATCATAATCATATAGATATTAATGTAGCCCATTACAATGATTAAGTTGTGATATTAATGCAGTCCATTACAAGGACTATCTTATGATATTAACAATCTATTGTTTTATTAATAAATAAGTAAAATGGCTTTAGAGTAATTTTAAATATGAAAAACATTACAAGGATTATCTTATGATACTCTAAATATGAAAAACATTACAAGGATTATCTTATGATATTAACAATCTATTGTTTTATTAATAAATAAGTAAGATAGTTTTAAAGTAATTTTAAATATGGAAAAAATTAATATATATTAATGTGTTCTTTTAGAAATTTAATAATATCATTTTAATTTGATATTTCTAGATTCATTATATTAAAATTTTTAATTTAGGTTTAGAACCAACAATTGTGACTTATTATTATAATATTGATATTAAATATCATTAAGTTTTGAAATATAAATAATTAAAAATATGAATGTGATTGTTTATTATTTAAATTTCATAATATTTATTAATTTAACCTCCATATATCACATAATCATAATCATGTACATAGTAATGTAGTTCATTACAGTGATTAAGTTGTGATATTAATGTAGTCCATTACAAGGATTATCTTAGATATTAACAATCTATTGTTTTATTAATAAATAAGTAAAATAATTTTAGAGTAATTTTAAATGTGAAAAAAATTATATATATGAATGTGTTCTTTTAGAAATTTAATAATATCATTTTAATTTGATATTTCTCGATTTATTATATTAAAAATTTTAGTTTAGGTTTAGAGTGTATATGTTGCAAGCATGTATCTACGAATGAATTTGGATTTATGGTTCATTTCCACAATAATGAAGACAATTATTTTGTTGCTGAATATCTTAATCAAAATGGGCACATATCTCAACTTCATTTGCGATTCATAGATTCAAGATACATAGTAGAGTCTACTATTGGACCAATGGTGGTTTTATCCTTACCAACTTAATTCTCCCATATACACAACTGTTTTGTAGCAAATGACTATGTAAGCAGTATAAAATATGACTAGGTTGTTCTAAAACATATGTATGACAAAATGCAGTCTAAATTTTGTGTGTGTAGTAGTCTTGATAGGGTATGGCAAAGGGTTGTTGTTCCATTTGGTGGCACTTCACCCCCTAAGAATGGAATGTTTTATAAAAGTAAATTGTTTTGGCTATATCTGGACAAGGAGTATGAAGATTATCCTCGGTACAGGTATATAATCTATTGGTTTCATGTAATAAAAAATGAATGGGGTTTTTCATTTGTTCCAATCACTGACATATGGTGTAGGTCATTAGCAATATACATGGATCAGTTGATATGCCTTATCAATGATCGCTCCACTTCTATATGGTCAATTGAAGAATTAGATTATTTCGAATTTGGTCAATTGTGTGTTGAATGAAGAATTGACTACTTTGAAGATGATTGGGGTTTTAGATGGAAGTTGTTGGAAGAAATTTCTACAGATATAAATAGAAAATGTCTTGGTTATCTTCCATTTTGAACAATCCATGGTCTGGTTCTTATGTGCAACTACAGTGAAGTTCCTTTCCTATTATATGACATGATTACTCACATCTGTTTTCCAATAGATATTGATAATTCAACTAATGAATAGATGAGTGGGTTTTGGTACCCAACGCTCAAGGATTGGAATGATTTGATTGAGTATGGAAATGTATTTGCAATTGCTCCCCTTATGGATTCTATTGATGAGATTCCTCCATTGGATATGGATATGGATTCTTAGGATATTAGTATTCTTAGGAGATCCTATAAATATTTTCATTTTGCATACCCTCTATGGTTGTGGAAAATATTTCCATTTTTGTCTCTATACACACTATGGGTTTTTATGGTAATACTTTAAAATTATGCTTGTATCGATCTTTATGATGTAAAATATTTCATATTGTTTCCCCTAAAGTTTTCTTAATTACATGTAAATGTGTCTCGATGTTATGCATTTTTCTTTTATTGTATAATTATAATTTCTATGGGCTATGTTATACATGTTATTTTTATTGGTTTTTGTCATTGATTCTCAAACAATGTTATATCTTTATATACATTTTAATATTTTCATTTTTATTTTGAAGTATATAGTTTCAAATTTTTAAATATACTTCCAAGTCATTTAATTCCTAGAGTATTGTGTCCCACTAGTATGGGTTTTGTTTTGATTCTAATATGATACATGCAAATTTGGACTTTTTTGTTTAAGACATTTGGAAGAATTCATTTTTGTTTTTAGCCATTTGGAAAAATCCTTATACATTTTGATAAGTTTATATGGTTGGAAAAATAACATATACACTTTTTATGCTTTTTTACGATTTCCAAAAAAAAACTTGTGCCTTTTTCATTCTTCTGTGTTTGTTTATATTAGATATTTTCTATGTTCCATGTTTATGATTCCATAACGAATGTTTTATTATTCATTGTAGACATGTCATTTGAATGCACAAGCAAACGTACAAGAAAATGAAATTTGTCACCAAAATCACGTGAGAGGTCTAATGAAAGTCCTCATTTATGGTATCAACAAAATAATATGCCATAAATGAGCATAGGAGAGCTACATATCATATAATAATGAGTGAAGCCACTCTTGAAAATGATTTTATAATTCCTCTAAGTATCGTACTATGGAATACATAATGGAAAGAAAATTTCATGTTGATAGTTCATTATCAGAATATGCTCCTCGTCGGCATAATATTGTTGTTCAATCCTATCGTGAAAATGTTGAAAACATTGGGGAAACATATTGCAATCGGGAAGAACATCATATCGATAACATGGATGAAAATGTCCACCCCAACCCTTCCGTGTGTCCAATTTCATTTTTTGATGGCCAAAGGTTGTAAAACATCCGTGGTGGAGGTAATGATGACATTGTATGTGATGATTTGGATGATAGTTTAATTGGCCATTTGTTTGATAATTTGGAGCAAGTTGCTCAAAATATCGGATCTTCCAATCCCACTTTTCAAAGTAATGTGCTCTCACCAAGTGAATCAGTCATCTGTGATAGTATTTCGCATGGAACAATGGAGGTAACACAAGGATGTTTTGATTTTCGCTTCAATAGTGGTTGTTTTATTACATTCCTCTATTTACAAAGTTTTTTTTATTAAACTTATAAGTTATTTTATTCTCTTGGAATACGATACAACTCATTTTGATAGAGGTCTACAAATTAATTCCCAAAGTGTTCCATCTACTAATCTGAGAAGTGAAGATGAAGTATGTCATAACCTTCCTGTGCATTCTCCTCAACAATTGACTTGCGAGGCTAATGTAAATTATTAATGTTTTTTATTTTCTTTTCATTTTCTAAATTTGTAGTTGGTTGGAGATTGAATTTTATGGCATACTTTATTCTTTTTGAACAAGACACAACTCATTTCAATAGAGGCATACAAAGTAACTTCACAGATGTTCCATCTACTGATGTTAGAAGTGAAGAGGAACCATCTCATAGCATTCATCCACATCACCAATCAAATGTAAATGTTGAGTGCATTTGATATTTTTCCCATTTTTTCATTTACAGTTAGTTGGACTTTGTATTTTGTAACCTTTTATGGATAAAACATGATTTCATCTCATTAGGTTGGAGAATTGGAATCCAAAATATGAAATTGTAAAACTATTGTAAATGTTCAATGTATTTCATTTGTTTTCCATTTTTGAATCTTTATTTGTTGGACATTTAGATATATAACATTATTATTTTTTTTTTTTGCATCTAGAAGCAACTCATTTGAATAGAGGCATAGAAACTAACTCCCAAAATGTTCCATCCACTGATGTTAGAAGCCAAGAGAAACCATCTCATAACCCTCATCCACATCAAGATCACACAAATGCAAATTTTGAATGCATTTGATTATTTTTCATTTCTTCCATTTATAATTAGTTGGAAATTAAATTTTCAAATCTTTTACAATAAAGAGACCTTTACATACTCTCAGATTCGAAAAATGCAGACCATAAATTTGGAAATACCTTGCCATAGATCCATTCCACATGCTTCAAATTTGGGAAGGGAACATCATGTTCCTGAAGATGAAGTACATTTTAGAAGGAATTTTACTCTTCCAAATGGTTTTCAACATGGTTCGACCAATAGAGATCATATTCATTTTGATGAAAACATGATTGCAGTGCATAAAATATTTCGAGCAAAGATAGATAGCTTGTCAGTTGTTCAAATGTGCCACATTTGCTAAGAATCATATCCTAGAATCCAGGTTTTGAGACATTCTAAAGGACATGTTTGTAGACAAGGTAAGATTGAAAGAGGAGCCCAACATTTTTGTCGATATAATAACATGGATCCTAGTGAGAAACCTCATATTTTAAGAGTTATTACTCAAGTTGAGGAAATGCTAATATCACATGTGAATCCTATTTTGCAGGTGACACATGCTTGAGGTGGGCAATATAAGTATAGTAGTCATACAATTATCTTTCCTCAATATGTTTCTACAATTCTGCAAAGTCTTCCCCGACATGTTGAAGATATTGACTTTCTAATTGTGTGAAGACATGTCGCTCAGTCTAAATATTATGAATGTTATGTCAAATGATCTCCAGTGATGGTTTCATTGATTTTCAAATCAAACATGATCAATATTATTGAGATGTTGTAATTGACTATGATTCAGTGAATGATCTGCCCAAAACATCAACAAATGTCCCCTCCAGGCTTAAATTTATTGATTATGATATTGAAGAATCTGAGATCAATGAAACTAATAATGAAAGGTTTCCTATTAAGCACTTCCCCCTCATCCTTCTTCTTTTATTTCTCGCCTACCGGACGAATGAAGGGAAGTGGAAGAAATTAGATCATTTCTTGATAATGTTGATTCTTCAAACACTCAAGTCATGGATTGGACTAGTATTGGAACCTCTCCAGTGAATGAATGTAATACAGAGGGGTTACTAGATATGGAATACCCAACATTTTTCCCCACTAGTTATGTTGATTGGTTGCAACCACATATTTGTAGTGTTGAACTTCATGAGCATGCATTGCATCTTCTTAGGTACAATGATCAAAGATTTGGAAGCAATCCTCGCTTTCAATATTACCTATTGAAGATCATAATGCGGCATCAGATCCAAGGAGCTACTACAACTTTTGCAAGGAAACATTTACATGATAAGTCACCTACAACAATTGAAGAGTTGGGTCACCAACTATCTGATTTACCAGATACTAAGTTGGCTGAGCATCTCATGTTATTTGGTTCATCTCTAACAGGTACAAGGGCATACTAGACTAAGTGTCGAGCTAAACTGACTGACATGATTACTCAGTTAGGACGTCCATCTTCATCTTTTACTTTGAGTTCAGCTGACACAAAGTGGCTAGATTTGCATACGATCATGCCCATACATTCACATTCTCGTTCTTTAAATGAGCATCGTATGAAAATTGAGAATGGTGTCGAATACCCTCATATTTTTGCCACATTCATGCACCATAGATTCAATATTTTTTTAGAGGAAGTTATCCAAAAAAATCTTAAAGCTAAAGACTTCTGGTATAGTTTTGTGTTATTGAATTTCTTTTCTATACTTCGTCAAATTTTATTATGATTCTATTTATATTGTTTGTGGTAAATATATCTTCATTTTTTTCAGATATGAGTGACAACATAGAGGTTCATCACATATCCATGGTTTCCATTAGTTAGAAGGTGCTCCTGACATGGAAAGACTTGATTGGTCAAATGGTTTTGATGTACAACTTGAAATGAGATTCTTTGACAAATATATAACTACATGGAATCCACATGACATACATCATCACAAAATAATGGTTCCACGAAGCCTTAATGATGACCCTTGCCTATTGAATACTCATCAGATTTTCTCTTGTAATCCTCATAATGATTACGAATAATTGTTAAATCATGCCCAAAGGCACACAAAGTGTAGTGTAGATTCTTGTTTGCATAAGAAGGGAACTATTCTAACATGTCAGTACAATGCTCCATGGGATCTCTGTGATGAATCAAGATTATTCATAGATGATAAAGGAAGAAAAAAATATGATCCAACAAGAAATGACGACAGGCATAATGTACATAAAAATGACCTTCTAATAATGTGGCGTGCAAATGTCGATTGCCAAATAGTGCTTTCTCGCTATGATTTTTTGAAATATATTGCTAAGTATGCATCAAAAGTAGAAAAAGGGTCTGAAAGTTAACATCATATGTTAACTATAATTTCAAATTCTATTGGCTCTAAGGATCACCCTTCATGTGCAGATAGAAGGTTTCTTACAGAAACGATTGTTGACCGTGACATTGGAGCACAAGAAATGTGTCATACGTTGCTTAATCTACCTCTTATTGTTTGTAGTCAAAAATTTGTTTCCTTAAATGTTGGAAGGAAGGTTTTTAGGAAAATATCAAGGGATTCCTTGCAATGTTCATATGAGAATAATTTTGTTCAACATTATCAGAAGACACCTTTTTTCCTTGAACATCTATCTTTGATGGAAACTATAATATCTTGGACATTTGATAGCAAGTGTAAACAAGATCCATGGAAGCCTAGAGATGTTCATGCTATTGTTTGAGTTTGGCCATGACTTTACTCTATTCCTAGTGTGACTTCAGAGGAATTTGAAACCTTTTCCTGGATAGAATTTCTCTTGTGCAAGCCATTTCGTGACATTCCTGCAGAAATTAGCCTTTCAGCTGAAATTATTGTTGAAAATTGGAGGAATGTCTGATATCAAGCATGGCATGTTGATTGAAATATATCAATAATCAACAATATTGAAGATGAAGAAGATCATGATTTTTCTCACCAGGAAATGAATCTTGAAGCTAATTTTCAAGAATGGCATATTTTCTCTCACTTGGTTCCACCAAATGATGTCAATGTTTCTTCTCTTCACACCCTTGGTCGAAGGGACTTTGATATATCCTTTGACTGGGAAAGTACAACTATTTCTAATGATGTTTCAGAAGAAGCTATTAATTTTATAACGAATGCAAAATCGAGGGATGATATTGTTGACCTTTTAAGCAGAAGATTTGAATCTCCAGATTCTTTGTCGGAAAAACAACAAATTGCATTTGAAATCATTTTAAAGCACCTTGTTGAATATGAGATTCGCGAATCTCTTCTCATGATTCTTTAGGGAACTGTGGGCACTTGGAAGTATTTCCTTATCCATTGTATTTTTGAAGCCCTCTCTAATTCATCAAGTAATTGAAGAAGCCCTTTTATTCTTACTGCCCAAACAGGAATGGATGTTTTTAATATACATGAAAAAACAATACACTCAACTCTAAAAATTCCAATTAAAGATATGCAGCTACTACAGGGGCATTCACTTGCCTTATTCCAAGAGGAAATGAAACAGGTTAGATATATATTGATTGATGAAATGATATTTCTAGGATCAAGTTCATTTATGAAAGTAGATGCTCGATTATGAGAAGCATTTCTAGAGAAAAGGAATTGTCCTTTTGGTGGCAGATCCATCATCCATGTGCGTGACCTTGGCCAACTTCCTCCTATGAGAGATAAGCCTTTTTATGCAGGTAATACAGTAGGGAAAGTCTTGTGGAACAAATTCAACATTGTTGTCACTCTTGACACAATATTTCGCCAACAAGGGAATAATGAGAAACATTCTTGTTTTTGTAGAGTCCTCAATAACATAAGAAATGGAGAAAATGTTCTTAAATATTGGGAGTTTCTTATGTCACAGGCTAATATGAGGTTTCATCCTAGAGAAAGAGATTTATTTAATGCAATAGATCACGTGTTTCCAACAAATAATTTGGTCTCCTACCATAATAGGCATATGTTAAAATCATTAAATTCTCCAATTGCACGATGTATTTTTTAGCATTCAAGACGTTTAGAAATCATTGGTGTTGATGATGGTCAATTGGACCATGAAGTTTTGTTGGGTCGTGATCAGCGTGTTATGTTGAAATGTAATTTATGGGTTGAAGCTAGCTTGGTGAATGGTGCAATTGGTTATGTTAAGGATATATTTTTTACATCTACCTCTAAGCCACTTCAACTTGCAATGCTCAAAACTATTGTTTTTGATAAGTATGTTGGTGTTCCATTTGATGAAAGAAATCCAAAAATTGTGCCTATCACACTAGTGATAAGAGGAAATAAAAAAAAAATTCTTTTGAAGATGGCATGGGCTCTTACAATCCACAAGTTACAGGATTGACTTTAGAACGAGTGTCAGTTGATATCAGGAATAAAGAGCAGCAATACCTTACCTTCACAACCATATCAAGAGTGAAACCAATAGATGGTTTACTAATTGCACGACCTTTCTCTTTTCAACGTTATGCCAAGATGAAAGATAGTTCATATGTTACAATTAGGAAGAAATAAGAGGAGTGATTGAAGTCCATATCACCATGACATAGAATTAATCAAATTGTGACCTTATTTATAGTATGTTTTTTGAATTGTTTTTATTGTCATCTTGATTTACTTTTAATATAATAATCATTTCCATATATTTATGAGATTAATAAATTCATCATATTTGAGAAAGTTGTTTACATCATTTTTCATGTTGTTCAATTTACTTAATTTTTTTGAAGTGCTTATTGTTCTTTTCTTTGCAACATACCATTCATACATAAACAACGAGTTATATGAACCAATCATTCAAAACCATTTTTATAACTGGTTCCTATTAATATTAATATTGTGGATTCAGATTACATCATGAAATGCAAAAATGGATGTTTTAAATATTGGCCATCACCATTTCCACGGTTCTTTTCTATTGTATTGTGAAATGAGCTTTATATTTGTAGAAAGTTTTATATCATTTGTTTCATGTAACACTAGACTGTTTTATTTCATGTAACATTATGACATTATGTTTTTTGGCATAAATACAAATGGGGTGTTATATTTTATGTATATACACACACTCATATATATATATATATATATCTATATATATATATATATATATATATATATATATATATATATATATATATATATATATATATATATATATATATATGCTTCTTTATTTTTGCATGTCTTTATTGATTTTGCTTTTGTTTTTTTGTCTTTCAAATGGAGATATGGACAATAATGATGTCATCTATTATTCGAGAACAATGCACAATATTGTTGGAGCGATAAGTTTTCTTTCATATCTTTGGAAAAAGTTTGACAGAAAACATCAGTTCGATCCTGCTTTTATTGATAACGATTTTCGTGTGCTAGATGAAATGAAAACACATGTAAAATACTTGTTACATGTGCACTAGAGGGAGTCTCAGAGGAGAACAAGAAGGAATTGGTTGGAAAGCGTTAACTATCGTGATCATTATCCTGTTGATTGGAATAGGTGCTGCTTTTGTCATCGGTCTCATTGTGTAGTGGAAGAGGCCACTCCATAGATGACCTTTGATGGAGTGTTTCAAGTTCAATATTGTGGTTGAATTACTTGATGTGAAGAAAGTAAGAAAATATGTAAAGACTCAATTTTATTTCTGTGGTTGCAATGTTGGTGAAATTGAAATTTTTTTCTTGTTGTTGTTGTTATGTAGAAAATTGTACATCTCTAGGCTTAAAATGTCATATTATGTTGTTCTTCTTTAAATCCAATGTGTGCAATTTAGATGTGTGTTTTTTATTTGTGTTCCTTCGCTCCAATGGTAGTGTTAGTATTTTATATTTTTCTCTTGAATTGGTAATTGTTGATCCAGGTGGCTTCAGAGACACACACAGGACAAGGAGGACTTAGGGAAGCTTGAAAATCAAAGTGTTTGGATTATGCTAAAACTAGGAATAGAGCGTAGATATAATTTTCTTGATCGTGACGGTGCGAATGGTTCACCAATCCGACTTTCTATGCGAAAGTTAGAAGCAGTCAAAGTTGGTTGACTTTTTGATGACTGGGCAGTCTTAAGGAGGCCACAATTTGGACTTCTTCCGGCCACCGGATTCCAGGCAAAATTGTGGGGTCATTAATTTGACTCCCATGGCCTAAATTTCGAATTTTAGAAAGGTGCATTTGGTGTTAATAGAAACAAAAACATATATAGGAGGTGGTGAGCCACCACCCCCACAACCCCTCACCATATATATATATATATATATATATATATATATATATATATATATATATATATATATATATATATATATATATATATATATATATATATATACGGGACTAGCGGGGTCAAACCCACCCAGCCCACATGGCCGGCCCCCAAGTGGGTGGCCCCAAAAATGTCATACGACCAACCATAAAACTGTGCAAAAACCGCCCACAAAATATGTATGCACTCAAAATTAAACACAGAGGAGTGTACGGGGGCAAGCTGCCCAAGGCGGGCCCAACCACCCGATTTTTTGTATAAAAATGATTTTTGTGCAGTTATTAAAAACAAATTTGGTTTAAAATAGGGAGGAGCTAGGATTTGACCAGCTGACCTCCCGCTTAATAAATGGAGCATTAACCAACTCAGCCAAAACCAATTTCTTGTAAACTCAGCCACATAAATTTATATAAACCCATACTTTTACCATTGCATGTAGTTCGAGGAGTCAGATGGAGGAACCAGGAGCAGGCACGCAAATCAAGGCATATTAATTATTTTTTAATGCAGGAACCATGAATTTTGTAGGGGACAAAATTTTCACTTTATCAGATTTTGACAAATTTTATATGTTTTTTACACCTCTCGTTGCCACGAGAAAAACGGTGCTATCCATTTCTTCATTAGAGTTCTGCATTTTTCGGTCATTTTCAGAATGCACGTGGAAATATGATTTCAGCAAAAATAGGGAGTGGAACCATGAGCCATGAAATTTTCCCAAGGTAAAATTTTGACATTTCAGAATATAGTGAAGTTTATACTCATTTTTCATGGTTTTCCGTAGGGATCAAAATGGCGAGAACATATTGTTGGAGATTTCCAGTCCACCCATGCAATAGAATCTTTGAGGAATCCTGAGGGGATTTGAAAGATTCCTTGAGCTCCAAATTTTCAACTTCTCAGAATTCATATTTTTGGATAGCCGTTTTAGCACTACTCAACGCGACTAATTTTATGGTATATTCATATTTTTCTTTCTCTCATCTCTTCTTTTAGTCACTTTTCTAAGTGCTAGTGCAGATGTCCATATTCATGTGTGAATAGTCTTCTTCTTGCAATGGATGTTATGAGATCGATGTTTCAGCAAGCTTCAGCACTTTGACAGCCTTTGCTTCAAATGGCCCTTGGTGGTAAGGTATATGATGTGTTCATGTACTTCTTCTTTCTGCATTATGTTGTACAGACCCATGATTGATGTTGATGTAGGATCTTGTTTATTACATGTTGTCATGATTCCTTGCTTGATTTCATGCAGAATCTTTCTATGTGATGTACTTGCTATCATAACTCATCACGTTATGCTTTGAGATGCCTTGTTGTATGTTGTTGGGATACTCTTGTTGTCATCATGCATGTGTTCTGCATTGAGATCCCTTTTGTGCCATGTTGACGAGATGTGCACCATGCATGTTTTCTTGTCATACTGATAGGAGTCTTTTGATTGAGAGTTCTAGTTGTGGAACATATCTTAGAGCCACTCCTGCATGAGGGCATTTTTGCTCGTATGATCGAGGCATCATCTCTATGTACATCACCATTTTTTATAGCACTTAATGCAGTGGCCTACACCATCTTGACACCAGGGCCCAATGACGTAGTCCTTCCTGGATGAACTCCGTTATCAATGGCTTTTGTTCTCATGTGCTAATGATTGTTATGTTCCTCTTCTTTACAATCTGTAGTTGTATTTTTTAATTTTCTTTTAAAAAGAAATTTTAACACATCACAAAAGTAAAAGGTATTGGAAGGGTCCTTCTTCACACCCGGACCTGGATCAAGTGGTATCAGAGTGGTCTTTACGTGTATGTGAATTGCAGTGTGAACAATGAAACCTGCAGCAATAGAGAATAAAAGAGAAATGTATGAGACCATGGTCAACATTTCCAAGAGAGTGGAAATTGTGTATGAAACTCTACAGAAAGAGACAGAGGAAAAGGAGTGATCATAGCTTCAGTTGCAAGTCACAGAAGAGGCCATGGAAGAACTGAAGGAAAACAAACATAATCTTCAAACAGAGAACGATGAATTGAAGATGCATCAACATGAAGAGAAAGTGGAAAAACAAAGTTTGCTACGACAGCTGCAAGCAAATGACGAGGCCTTGGAAAAGCTGCAGCGTGACTCATGTGAGGTAAAAAGTAGTTCTCCATCTTCATGTATGATTCCTGATGATGATTTCTCTGTGCTTGAAAATCATACCATAGGGATGGGCTCCAAATTGTTGAAGAGAATGGGGTATGAAGGAAAAGGCTTGGCCATTAATGGTCAAGGCATTGTCAAACCCATCAAAGTGGAGGAATTACCCCGTCAGGCAGGACTTGGGTATGTTAGGAAAGAAGTTGGGAAATGCAATCCCCCAAAAATGAATGATGAGCAGCCCTCATCAGTTCTTTCCAAATCTAAAGAGAAGGTAAAATATGTTGATTTCCTTTCGATTTCATCTTCTGATAGTATGATGTTTGTTGGAGATTTGGAGATCCCAATTACAGGGACACATATGAGGCTCCTTACAAAGACAAGGCACGAGGAGAAAGAACTTGGTGTTAATAAGCAAGGCATCACTCAACCTTCAGAGGTTGTGCTTGAGCATCGATTTGTAGGATCAAGATACACTAAAGGAGAGTGATCAAAGGTGTCAGAGTTGTCTGAGACATTGACGGAGAAGGAGAATGATCGGAAAACATCCCCATCATCCCATGGAAGATTCCATCACAGGGAGAGAGCTGAGGCAAGCTCTCATCGCCATGTTGACATCAAAAATAGCAAAGGAAGGTATAATCACTTTCGATCTTCGAATGTTCATTTTGATTATGATCATGTTGTTAATAATGAATGAATATTAAGGCATCGTAAAACATGCACCTTTTTTGGTTTACCTAACCATACCTTTTCCATGTGTTGGAAAAGAATGGCAATACTCATGAGGCATGAAAAACCCTCTCTACAACATGAAAAGAAACAAGTTAAGAAAATATGGAGGAAGAAAGCCTACTGCAGTCATTGCGACAGAAATGGCCATCAGAGAGCCACTTGCTAGAATCTCCATCCAGAGCAGCGCCTGAAAGACAAAGCGTCAGTGCGTGAACCATGAAGAGAAGTTGTTCGACAAGAAAAACAACCTCAAGGAGGTGACCCATTCACATTGATAAGTGAGAAATGGTTTCTAGACATGTTTTCATTTCATGGTCATTCTTTTGTAAATTATCACTTTTTGCATTTTAAAATGTAAACGTGATGATGTGTTTCCATCACGTGGTTAGCAACAATGATGTCTGCTCATGTTTTGAGTCGCATATTAAAACTCTAAAAGTGATGTTATGCTTCCATCACTTGTCCACACAATAGTGTTTAGCCTTATGAATGTAAATCATGTGTTGCAGGGATGGTGTGTTTTCCATCACTTTTTGAAGCAACCATGATGGGTTGGCCTTATTGTCATAGCTGGGGTCTTATGTCAATCTTGTTGTAAAATTGACCACCGAGTATGTGTTATAAACTTGTGCCAAGTATGGGACATTTGGGTCTTTTGTTTGGTCATGTCATTCAAATCATGTAATTTGAAAAATGATGTACTACAGGTTGCATACGTAGTAGGCGTCGGCTCATCGTTTAAGGCTCTAAAGAAAAAAGGCGAAGGAGATGGAAACAAGACCTTTTCAAGATGCTTGTGATGCAGATAGGGTACAAAGAAAGATGTAGATTATCTTTCATGCTTTTGGAGGACCAAAAGCTCCTCAGTTGGGAGGATTGATTCAGGTGGCTCCACAGACAAACACAGGACAAGGAGGACTCAAGGAAGCTTGAAAATAAAAGTGTTTGGATTATGATCAAACTAGGACCAGAGCATAGATATCGTCTTCCTAATCGTGGTGGTGTGAACGGTTCGTCAATCCGACTTCATATGTGAAAGTTAGAAGCAGTCAAAGTTGGTTGACTTTTTGATGACTGGGCAGGCTTAAGGAGGCCACAATTTGGATTCTTTCCAGCCAACCTGGGCTAGATTCCAGGAAAAATTGTGGGGTCATTAATTTGACTCCCACAGCCTAAATTTCGAATTTTAAAAAGGTGCATTTGCTGTTAATAAAAACAAAAAAAATATATATGAGGTGGTGGGCCACCACCCCCACCACCCCTCACCATATATATATATATATATATATATATATATATATATATATATATATATATATATATATATATATATATATATATATATATATATATATATATATATATATATATATATATATATATATATATATATATATATGCGTTAAACATTAAACAATACCATGGATAAGGGACCAACGGGGGTCGAACCTGCCTGGCCCACATGGCCGACCCACAAGTGGGCAGCCCCAAAAATGTCATACCACCAACCATAAAACTGTGCATAAACCGCCCACCAAATATGTATGTGCCCAAAATTAAACGTAGAGGAGGGTAAGGGGGCAAGCCTAGCCACCGGAATTTTTGTATAAAAAGGATTTTTGTGCAGTTATTAAAAATGAATTTGGTTAAAAAAAGGGAGGAGCCACGATTTGACCACCTCACCTCCCCCTTAATAAATGGAGCCTTAACCAACTCAGCCAAACCAATTTCTTGTAAACTCAGACACAGAAATTTATATAAACCCATACTTTTACCATTGCATGTAGTTCGAGGAGGAAAATGTAGGAACCAGGAGAGAGCATGCAAATCGAGGTAGATTAATTATTTTTTAATGCAGGAACCATGAATTTTGCAGGACGGAAAAATTTTCACTTTGTCAGATTTTGACAAATTTTATATGGTTTTTACACCTCTCGTCGCCATGAGTACAATGGTGCTATCCATTTCTTCATCATAGTTTTTCATTTTTCATTCATTTTCTGAATGCATGTGGAACCATGATTTAAGCAAAAACAGGGAGCGGAACCATGAGCCATGAAATTTTCCCAAGGAGGTAAAATTTTGACATTTCATAATATAGTCAAGTTTATACTCGTTTTTCATGGTTTTCCATAGGGATCGCAATAGAGAGATTATATTTTCCATCTGAGTTGCAGATTTCCAGTCCACCCATGGAACAAAATCCTTGAGGAATCCCGAGGGAATCTAAAAGATTCCTTGAGCTCCGAATTTTCAACTTCTTAGAATTCGGATTTCAGATAGTTGATTCAGCAGTACTCGATGCCACAAATTTGATGGTGTATTCAGATTTTTCTTTCTCTCATTTCTTATTTCAGTCACTTTTCTAAGTGCCAGTGTAGATGTCCATCTTCATGTGCGAACATTCTTCTTCTTGTGATTGATGTTGTGAGATTGATGTTTTAGCAAAATTCAACACTTTGATAGCCTTTGCTTCAGATGGCCCTTGGTGGTGAGGTATATGATGTGTTCATGTACTTCTTATTTTTGCATTATGTTGTACAGATCCATGATTGATGTTGATACAAGATCTTGTTTATTACATGTTGTCATGATTCCTTGCTTGATTTGATATGGAACCTTTATATGTGATGTACTTGCTATCATAACTCATCATGTTATGCTTTGAGATCCCTTTTTGTATGTTTTTGGGATACTCTTGTTGTCATCATGCATGTGGTTTGCATTGAGATCCGTTTTGTGCCATGTTGGCAAGATGCACACCATGCATGTTTTTGTGTTATCCTGATAGGAGTCTTTTGATTAAGAGTTCTAGTTGTGCAACATCTCTTAGAGCCACTCCTGCATGGGGGCATTTTTCCTTGTATGATTGAGGCATCATCTTTGTATACATCACCATTATTGACAGCACTTAATGCAGCGGCCTACACCATCTTGACACTGGGGCCCGGAGACGTATTCCCTCCTAGACGAACTCCATTATCAATGGCTTTTGTTCGCATTTGTTGATGATTTTTATGTTCCTCTTCTTTACAGTCTACAACTATATTTGTTAATGTTCTTTTAAAAAAATTTTTAACACATCACGAAAGTAAAAGGTCTTGGAAGGGTCCTTCTTCACACCCAGACCTAGATGAATTGTTGTGGTCTTTTTTCTGGATCCCTTCACTTTGTTCATGTCTTTCACAAATGAAAGTATTGTTGACATTTATAATATTATTGTTGGGCTTTCATGTTCTAACTATTTATATCACGATTCTTGAGATTTATACTATTGATATCAATGTATTTATGGCTTAAAATTTATTTATTGTTTATAATGTAGTGATATAAATGTCTTATTATTAATCTGATGATGATTTATCATGTTTTAATGCTTTATAGTTTACAATGTGGTTCTTATATTAGTTGTGGTTTACGTTTTTTATTATTGTTTTATGTTATAGAATATTATGTTTATAATATTGATGCCATGGATTTAGGGCATAGGGGTTTCAAAATATTTAATATGACATATATTCTCTCATTTTCAAAACCAATCATTGTGAGCATTATCGAACATTGTGTTATAATGAAGATTGTCTTGAGATGAAAACCATAATCAACCATTGTGAATCATGGTCCAACATCGCATTGTAACAAAGATTGTCTCAATATGAAAATCAACGATGGTTAAGGATGGTCAACCATTATCAATCATATCCAACCATGGTCAACCATGGTTGAATGTCGCATTATGATAAGGATTTTCTCACCACGAAAATAAACCATGCTTATTTTAGTGTTTGTAATATGTATATTAGGGTTTACCAATGTTGGGTTTATAATATTAGTATCCTGGGTTTAATATTATTCCCTTTGGTTCATAATCCCTTGGGTTTATTATTAGGTTGGGTTTATAATATCAATCATGGTCATCTTTATTAATCTCTTGTGTTTGTAATGTCGATCCCTTGCGCTTCTTGATCCCTTAGGTTTTTAATATTTATCCCTTGGGTTCACTAATTAGTTGGATTTTTAATATTAAATGGTTGTGTTTATTAGTTCCTTTGGTTTAATAATCCCTTGAGTTTAAGAAGGTTTGTATCAATATGAAAGACAATCATGGTCAATCATGTTTCTTTTAGTGTTTATACTATTTTTCTTAAAGTTTATATATGTTGGGTTTATAATATTCGTCCCTTGGGTTTAATATTATTCCCTTGAGTTCATAATCCCTTGGTGTTTTAGTGTTAATCCCTTGGGTTTGTTATTAATTTGGGTTTATAATATCAATCCCTTGGGTTTATTATTCCCTTGGGTTTACAATATCAATCATGGTCAACCATTATCGATCATATCCAACCATGGTCAACTATGGTTGAATGTTGCATTTTGATAACGATTGTCTCACCATGAAAATAAACCATATTTATTTTAGTGATTTTAATATGTATATTAGTGTTTACCAATGTTGGGTTTATAATATTAGTATCTTGTGTTTAATATTCTTCCCTTGGGTTCATAACCCCTTGGGTTTACTATTAGGCTAGGTTTATAAAATAAATCATGGTCAGCTTTATTAATCTCTTGTGTTTGTAATATCAATCCCTTGTGCTTCTTCATCCCTTAGGTTCTTAATATTTATCCCTTGGGTTCACTAATTCATTGGGTTTTTAATGTTAAACGGGTGGTTTATTAGTTCCTTTGGTTTATAGTATTAATAAGCCCTTTGGTTTATTAATCCCTTCTATTTAAAATATTAATTCTTAGGGTTTATTAATTCAACCATGTTTATTTTAGTATTTTTAATATTTATCTTAGGGTTTGTATACTTTGGGTTTATAATATTAGTCCCTTTTGTTTATTATTCCCTTAGGTTCATAATCCCTTGGGGTTTTAGTATTATTCCCTTGGTTTTATTGTTCCTTTGTGTTTATAATATCAATTAGTTGGCTTTATTATTCCCGAGTTAAACATGGTTTATTATGATGTCGACCATCGCCCAACATGGAATTGTGATAAGGATTGTCTCAATATGAAAATAAACAATGGTTGATCATGTTTATTTTATTGTTTATAATATTTATCTTAGGGTTTATAGATGTTGGGTTTATAATATTAGTCCCTTGGGTTTAATATTCTTCGCTTGGGTTCATAATCCCTTGGGGTTTTAGTATTAATCGCTTGGGTTTATTATTCTTTTAGGTTTCTCATATTCATCCCTTGGGTTTATTATTCCCTTAGGTTTATAATATCAATCATGGTCCACCATTCTCAATCATATCCAACAATGGTCAACCATGGTTGAGTGTCACATTGTGACAAGGATTGTCTCACCATGAAAATAAACTATGTTTATTTTAGTGTTTCTAATATTTATATTTGGGTTTACCACTCTTATGTTTATAATATTAGTCCCTTGGGTTTAATATTATTCCTTTGGGTTCATAATCCCTTGGGATTTTAATATTAATCCCTTGGCTTTATTATTCCTTTGGGTTTATAATATCAATCGCTTGGGTTTAGTATTCCCTTCAGTTTATAATATCAATCATGGTCAACCATTTTCAATCATAGCCAACCATGGTTAACCATGTTTGAATGTGGCATTGTGACAAGGATTGTCTCACCATGAAAATAAACCATGTTTATTTTAGTGTTTGTAGTATTTATATTTGGGTTTATCAATGTTGGTTTTATAATATTTGACCCTTGGGTTTATTATTATTCCCTTTGGTTCATAATCCCTTGGGGTTTTAGTATTAATCCCTTGTGTTTGTTGTTCCTTTCTGTTTATACTATCAATCACTTGGCTTTATTATTCCCTTAAGTGTATAAGATCAACGATGATCAACCATTGTCAATTATAGCCAGCCATGGTCAACCATGGTTGGATGTCACATTGTGATAAGGATTTTCTCACCATGAAAATAAACCTTGTTTATTTTAGTCTTTATAATACTTATATCTAGGTTTACCAATGTTGGGTTTTTAATATTAGTCCCTTGGGTTTAATATTATTCCCTTGGGTTATTCTACTTCTTCCTTATCAAATCTACATTTTGATGGGGGAAAAACAATGAGGGATTCTTGGAGCTCTAAAACCCTAATGGTCACGTGGCCATGAGGTAGGCGGCATGGAAAATCTCAAAAACAAGCAGACAGGCATGGAAAATGAAGTGGACAGGAAGCAAAGAAATGATAGAGGAAGATAGGAGGGGAGAGATCCCCTCCTACAGAGATGCAATAGTGGGTGAGGGAACAAGCAACAGCAAACTAGAGGAGGAGAAAAGGACATCAGGACTAGTCCTAGGAGCAAGATGGGAGGTAGGAAGCAAAGGAAAATGCTTGCCATGTGCAATAGAAAAACTGAGGTTTGTTATCCCTATGAAGAAACTCGAGCGTTACAAAAGTTACATGAAGGACCATGCATTAATATGCAAGTTCATCAATGTTTGGTCGTCTGAGGATGAGCTAACAAGATGGATACAGTAGAAATGGTAGCCATGTGCCCACATAGAGCTGAAGCTAGGCGCATGTGGATTCTTCACGATAATCTTCTCAAACTTGCAAGACAAAGAAAAAGTATTTGAAAATGGTCCATATTTTCATAATAATGCAGGTTTATTTATGAGGTACTGGGGGGAATGTTACAACCCGGACAAAGAAAAATTCCTAGTAGCACTCGTGTGGGTAAGATTGTTTGGATTACCCATGGAGTTTTGGGACCGAGAGATCCTGGAAGGAATAGGTAATACCATAGGTAGCTTTGTTAAAATAACGTAATCAACTAGGAAAGGAAGATGTACATCCTATGCAAGAATCTACACATATATGAACATTGCGGATCCCATACTAGGAGCAGTAGAATACCTCGAAGAGATGTGGCAGTAGGAACTGCACTACGGACATATCCCTTTTAGATGCAGAAAATGCCATGAATATGGGCACCTCTATAAGGAATGCCCCCTTAATGCCGAGGAGGAAGAACGAAAGGCCAAGAAACAGAGGAAAAACACAGAAGATAATGAAGGGTTCTAAGAGAACAAAAACATGAAAAGACCTGCAAAGGAAACCCCTACGGAAGGAAGAAAAGAACAACCAACAAAAGTAAACAAGGCAAATAGGTTTGAAATCCTACAGATAGAAGAAGAAGATTCGGAGACCCAAGTAATGGACTACCAAGAGGAAAAAGAACAGGAAGGCATACTAAGTCAAGGAACGAACAACACTAAATAGAAAACCCAAAGAGAAACAGGGGAAAAGGAAGGAAAAGAAAAGGAGGATAAACAGGAAAATGAAGTAATGGAAATAGATATCAGCAAAGGGGAAGACCCAACAACTGAAGAAGAAATTCTAAGGAAACCTCTGGACAAATGGAGAAATCTAGATGAGAGGTTTATCCCAGAAGAGGATAAAAAATTATAAAAGGAAATCTTCAAGAAATATGAAGAAAAACAGGAGCAAGGAACCACATGTATAAATGAGCAACTAGGAATACAACCTGAAAACAACCAAGAACAACAGAGTAAAGGAAGAGGAGGGGAAAAAAGAGGAAGAAAGAATCTCCAAGAGTCAATACAAGACATGGGAGGAATGCTAGTTAATACGGGAAGAGTAGTATGGCTTTTAGCGGTCTTCCACCAAACCACCCCAGCTACACAATGATAATTACATCCTGGAATATTAGGGGTCTCAACAGCAAGGGTAAGCAAAGATACCTGGAGAAAGGATTAAAAGAGAAAAACCTCAAATCATGTTGCTTCAAGAAACAAAAATAATAAGGGGGAAAATGGAGGACATTCTTAAAAAAATCAAGCCTACTTATGAGTGCATGGCATTTGATTAAAAAGGGAGCGTAGGGGGAATTGCAATCTTGTGGAACCCTGCAGAAGTCACTGCAGACCATTGGATAGGAATGAAGAGGATCCTGTCTGGGAGATTCAGACTCATAGGTCACAAAGACTCGATCTTAGTATCGGCGGTCTACGGACCTCACATAACGGTGGAAAGAGAGGCCTTCCGAATACATCTGGAATAGTTGGGAAACATGCACATAGATCAACTGTGGGTGATAGTGGGGGATTTTAACATGATCAATTTAAAAGAGGAAAAGAAGGGAAGAATGCAACAGGAGCACATAGACATGGAAAGATTTAGGGAAACCCAGGCAGCTCTAAAAATGATTGATATAAACACCATTAATGGAAAATACACTTGGAATAACAAAAGAGGAGGCAGTAGGCAGATAGCCTCCAAATTGCACAAGCTCCTAGCAACAGAACACTTTCTTGGGAAAGACATATTTTTTGAAGCAACTATCCTACCATGCCAAGGATCATACCATTGGCCCATGAAACTAGAAATTTCCATGAATAATCAAAACCAAAACAAACCATTCAGGTTTGAAGCCTTTTGGCTGCAAGACCCAACCGTCTTAGAAAAAATGGAGAACTGGTGGCAGAGCAGTGAGGAGGAAATAAAAGGAAAGAACAAAATGCACACACTATGATTAAGATTAAAGGAGTTAAAAGGAAAAGTCAAGAACTGGAATAGAGAAGAATTTGGCAACATTCAAAAGGACCAAGAAAAGCTGCAAACAAACATGAAAAGGAGATATGCGGTTCTTCATTCAGATCTGCGGTTCTTCTGAGATCGGCGGTTCTTCGTTCAGATCTGCGGTGAATTCTTTGTTCAGACGAAATCGGAGGATCATTTTGCTCTATTCTCATTCCATGTGCAATGAACTGTATTTATTCGCATTCTGAGATCTGCGGTTCTTCGTTCAGATCTGCGGTTGCATGTAAACGCATATATCTCTGCGGCTCTCTGCGGATCTCGCTCAGGGATCTGTTTTCGTTAGCAAGGGATCTGTTTCCGTTGACATTTTAGCAGTTGCGGCTCTCCACACATCCAGCGGCTCTCTGCGGCTCTCCATTGAGGGTTCTCTGCGGCTCTCCATTGAGGGTTCTCTACACATCCAGCGGCTCTCTGCGGCTCTCCATTGAGGGTTCTCGCATATATATCCAGCACTCGCATTCTGAACTCGCATATATTTAAACGCATGTAAACGCATATATTCTATATTATGTGAGATAATAGAATGGAGAATATAGTATTCTCGCAGATCTCGCAGATCTCTTCTGGTTCAGATCTCGCAGGTCTTTACTCGATAAGACAGAACTTCAGGGCTTTGCGTCGATCTCGCAGGTCTAGTATTCTCGCAGATCTCGCAAATCTCGCAGATCTCTTCTGGTTCAGATCTCGCAGATCCTCTTTAGATCTGCGGTTTGGCTTTCGATCTGGTGCAGATCTGCGTAAAATATGGCTCCTAGCTTCGCAAAAATAACTGGTGGCTCATCCGCCTCTGGAGGGAAATCTCCTGCCCATATCGTGAGTGAAGCCCCAGCTCCCACTATCCAAGTGGTCCGGGACTCACTTGATGAAGCTTTGAAGTTCTCCGAAAGTGCCCTAATTTGTCGGTTCAACGGTTTTTGGCCGCGGCTGATAGCACTCCACAATTGGATCTCGGAGGTATGGAAGCCTATCATTTCTGATGAAATAAATATCTACCCCTGTGCTAGAGGTTTCTTTATAGTAGATTCTGAAAATCCTGAAAGCAGACAATGTATTCTAGATTCCGGCCCTTGGTTTTGGGAAAAATTAGGCCTATTCATGAAGCCATGGAACCCATCATTCGATCCCTCTACAGCAGTGATAACCTCAGCACCAGTTTGGGTGAGATTGCCAAGCCTACCCTTGCATCTCTGGAATCTCTCCTCGCTAAAAGCCATCGGAAATGCAATTGGTAAATTTTACTGCAGGTGCCCAAAAACAGAGGAATATGCCAAAACCACCTATGCACGCGTCTGTGTGGAAATGGATTTCAGCGCCGGATTCCCAGCTGAAATAAACCTAACAAGTAAAGACTATGTGTGGAACCAGAAGCTTGATTATGAAAGTGTCCTCTTCAGATGTCGATCGTGCTTTGAGACTGGGCATCTAGCCAAAAATTGCCCAAAAGCCTCTGAGAAAAATTTTGCTAGAAAAAACCACCATAGATCTACATGGTGGGAAGGAGCACAAAAAGAACACTACACTGTCATCAAAGAAGAATATTCTAGAGAAAACTCTGAGTCACAAGAAATCAAGGAAGAAGGAAACAACTCTCAAAGCAAGCAAGGAGAAAGCCCGCCCCAACAAATCAACAGTTATGAGGATTTGAATACCGCAGAAAATAAATCTTCATTTAACAGCGAAGCAAATCTCCTAAACCAAACTTCTCTGACTATAGATCGCGAAGCTAAGACACCAATGTCCCAAGAACCAAAAGAGATGAAGGAGATGCAAGACAAAGGAAGTTGGAAGACCGTAGAGAAAAGAAAGAAAGCTACAACACCAATCTCGCCAAGAAAGACGAGGAGCCAGACAAGTAAACATTAAGAAAATTGTAGGTCCGATAGACCAATTTGGTCTCAGTGGATGTTAACCATCATCATCATCAGCAGAAAATAATAGAAGAATGGAGAGCAGAGGAACTAGTGCAGGAAGAAGGAGGGGTTTTAACCGGAGTGGAGGAAAGAAGAAAACAGGAGGAAATTCTATGGAAACAAAAGTCAAGAGTACAATGGTTGAAAGATGGGGAAAGGAACACAAAATTCTTCCATAGAGCCATGCAGCAGCATAGGCAGTAGAATAGAATTTTTTCCCTACGAGATTCCCAAGGCAGCAGGGTAACTCAAAAAGGGGAAATGGAAAGACTACTGATTGAGCACTTCAAAGGCATATTGATGGAGATGCAAAGAAATAGAGAAGAGGAGATAGCAAAAATAAGTCAATACATTCCTAAAAAGGTGATTACGGAGAAAAATATGGCCCTCCTAAGGGTAATCACATAAAAAGAGGTAGAGGATACAGTGAAGACAATGGCCAAGAACAAAGTCCTAGGTCCAGGTGGATTTATAGCAGAGTTCTTCCAAGAAACATGGAGTTTCATGAAGCAAGACATTATAAACACAGTGGAAGAATCTAGATGTAATAAAAGAATTCACTCAGCATGGAATGCAACTTTCCTAGCATTGATACCAAAGGTAGGAAAGGTTGATGAACCCCATGGTTTTAGACCAATAACATTATGCAATGTAATATATAAAATTCTAGCCACCATAATGGTGAAAAGATTACAATCAATACTCCCAAAACTGATTGCAAAAGAACAAACGGGGTTTTTGAAAAGGAGATAGATAGTGGATGGAATCATAGTCACACAAGAGGTGATTCATTCACTAAAGAATTTGATACACAAAGGAATGATGATCAAATTCAACCTAGCTAAAGCTTATGACAAACTCTGTTACGAATCCAGCTCACAAAAAGATAGAAAAGAGAGATAAACACCTTAGAATTCAACCTCTTCAAGGGGGCCTCATTTACATTACACAAATGAACAATTCTTGGATGATACAAATGAAAATACCTCCTTTCTATATATAAGAGTATGAGGGGTCATAATATAATCAGAGCCGACATAACAATAATAATGTAAAGGCATAATAATAACAATAGTGGGTTTCTATGGGGCACAATAGTAACAATATGGGGACTACATGGGTACAACAATATAATAAGGGGGTTGTACTAATAACAATAAGGGGTTACACTAGTAGTATAGGACCCTAACAAACTCGGTTGGGAATACCTCCAGAGAATCCTAAAAGCATATGGGTTTGATGACAGATGGACAGAATGAATAATTTCCATGATATCCACTCCAATTATGTCCATTCTACTGAATGGAACACCTATAGAAGCCTTCAAGCCATCCTGCGGGCTCAGACAGGGAGACCCTCTGTCGCCGTTCCTATTCATAATAGCAACTAGCGGTTTGGGCAGATTAATAAAAGAAAGAGTAAGCAGTGGAGAACTTAAAGGCCTTAGATTATGGGGAGAAGAATTAACCATTACAAATCAACGATTTGTAGATGATGTAACGATGTATAGTCAAGCCAATCTTAAAGAAGCGAAGAAATTAATGGAAATTCTTGAAGAGTTTACGAATGCATCCGGAATAGAGATAAACAAGGATAAAACAGAAATTTTTTTCTTCAATACCCCAATGTTGTCACAAGCATTCCTAGCCAGAACAATTGGGTTCAGAATTGGGAAGTTCCCTACCAAGTATCTCAGAGTACAACTGAGTGACAAGCAGAACAGAATAATGAACTAGGGAGGCCTGACAGGGAAAAATTCAAAAAAGAATGGATAACTGGATGTTTAGAATGCTAAATATACCGAGTCACCTCATCCTCTTGAATTTGGTCCTCCAAGCTATGCCAATATATAAAATGGTCAATCAAGCGATCCCAAAAACTATATGTCAGAAAATGGTGGAAATTTTCAAAAAAAAAATTATGGCAAAGAACAAGCAACACTAAAAAGTGGGCGCTGCTCTCATGGAAATGGCTGAGTAAATCTGTAACAAAAGGGGGTTTAGGTTTGAGGGTTCCTTACATATTAAACCATGTCATGGGTGCAAAACTATGGTGGAGATGGATTCAACGAGGAGAAGATCTATGGAAAACGTTATGGGAAAAGAAACAGGATATGGCAAGGTCACCTGAAGGCAAACTCCGAAGCTAATCAGCAAAGAAAGGCTCAACCATCTGGAACTTAGCAAGTTTAAATATGGACTTGATAAGAGAACACAGTTTTTGGGACATTAAGGAGGGCGACAAAGCAAACTTATGGTAGGAGGCATGGCATCAAAGAGAAACCCTCAACCAGCAACCTCAACTCCATGACATTCAACAGTTCACCACTCAAATGGAGGAAGATGCAATCAGAAACTATTGGCTGCTGGAATAGGATGGTTAATGGAGAAAATGTAAATTGAAAAACGACTGGAAAGAAGCACCAGAAATAGAACAATGGGTAAGTTACCAAAGGAAATGGAGACAAAGAAAATTGCAATCAAAGACGGTCCATATATAATAAGGTGGGGAAAACACATCAAAGGAATGTTTATGATAATAGAAGGATATAATATAAAGGCCGGAAGAACCAGCAACCCAGACAACAAAAAATGGGATAGAGTTTGGCAGTTAAAAACTTGGCCAAAAGTGGTGCTTTTTACCTAGATATTACTGCACGGATGCACCTTAACTTGGGACCAAGTGAGAAGGAAGGGGATGCATGGACCCTCGCATTGAGCCCTATGCCAGGACCAAGACGAAACCATGGAGCACGTGGCAAACTCCTGTAACATCAGCAACAACTTATGGAAAAACCACCATCAGCTTTTCGAGATTAGTGACAGGAAAACAGGTAGCATAACAACAACAATGGAGAAATGGAGAGGCAAGCCGTACCGTAACATAATCCTGAACCAAGCTTGGAATCTCTCCATAGGTTTCCTCATGTGGAACCTATGGAAGGGAAGAAACTGGGTGATATTCAAGGAAGACAAAAAAGCTAAAGAGGAAATATGGAGTCAAACCATGAAGAATATAAGAGGAAGACTGATCCAACAGAGACTCGCATTATGAACAACCTACAAATCAAAGTAAACAATACATGCATGTTAGGAAGAGTACATAAGGTAGGAAATGCAGGATCCGAAGACCACTATAGGAACCCGCCATAGGGATTCAACAAGCTAAATTTCGATGGCGCGGCAAAAGGCAGCCCAAGGGAGGATGAAATAGGAGAGATATTTAGAGATGATGGAGGGAAGGTTTGACGGGTCTATGCGATGGATTGTGGAATTGCCTCCAACAATGAGGTAGAATTCCATGTGCTGAACAAGGGGTTAGAAATAGTGATCAGGGAAGTGTACCAAAGCCTACAGACAGAAGACGACTCGTTGCTAGTGATAGAAACAATAAAAAAACTACAGCAAGGGGTACCAGTAGAGAAACTAAGTAAAAGTTGGTAGATGACATGGATAGTAACAAAAATAAGCTATCAATTGAGGAAGGTAGCATACACCATACCTTCTCATGTGAAGTGCAAAGGAAATGCCCCAGCAAACCACCTTATGAATTGGGGATGTCAGAAGGGAGAGCAGAAATTGGACGTGAGCATGGAAGAGATTCATCAGAAAGAGGAAATGGGAGAATTGATCCAGATAATAGAACAAGATAGGCGCCAAGGTGAGCATCGACAGAATTCGCCCGGATTTGACGAGAGTGGAGAAGGACAAGGGCAGATGAAAGAGGGATAGAACAAGACAAAAAAGGAATAGCACAAGACAGACGCAAGGCCGGAGCCTGGTAGGATGATGAAGGGGGCCAGAGAAAGGATAGCCTTGGAAAGCAAGGGGGCAGAGATGGAAGGCATGGAAGAGGAGAGGGCAGGACAACAAATCCAAGGGTGGGTAGTGAATTAATGCCAAGTGGCAGAGCGGAGTCAGCAACCTGACAGCAAGAGCAGATGGGAGAAAAAAGAAGTAAATGAAGGACGATGGACAGGATGGGAGGGCAGCATCCCAAGGCAGGCGGGAAGGGAGGCGTGCGAAGACAGGAGGGAAGGGAGGACAACTAGTGGTAAAATCATGAAGGGGAAACGAAAAAGGGATAAAGCATAAGGAAAAGGCAAAATATACATTTTTCATGCGGACGATCAAGGAGAAAGGTGGTGAGAAGGAAAGAGAATACAACAAGCGGGAGTAGAATGTGGCAACGAAGCACAGAACGGTAAAAGGGTATGTGACATTTCTTACCCCACTCTATGAAGAAGTAATAATTTTGAAACATAGAGTAGGAATGAAGAATGTTATGCAGATCTGGGTTGTTAATAGCAATTATCATAGAAATCTTAGAGACATGAAAGGAAATTACAGTGAAGAGCTCCTGGGGGCCAAGGTCGGAGAGAAAGTCAAGAGAAAGGGTGAGGAGTGTGAGAGCAATGGATTGCAGGACCCAATTTCTCAGGACCCCCATGATCGAAAAGAAGGCCTGGCACATCATAGTCTAGGGAAAGGAAGAATGCATGTTGCGTTGAACAACGACAGAGGGGATGGGAAAATCCAAAACCCCGGGGGGATGGAGTTGCACCTCATGGTGAGGGATGAAACCGTAGCTAGCCATAATCTAGCTAACCATGCTAAAATACCCATAACAAAAAAAGGGGCTTGCAACCCAATTCGCACTAGGAGCGAACATTCGAGAAAGAAAAATAACTTGAACCAGGAATGGGATTTGTGTATGAATTGGGAAAATCTAAGTAAACAATGGTAGCCCAAAACCAAAAGCACTATAATGGCCATAGCTAGTCCTAAAAGGGAAGGAAACCAGAGTTTAGAAACTCAAAGGGGGGAACTGCAAGAGTGGAACCAAGAGGAAGGGGGTAGAAAATCCCTGGATAAAAATGCGAGCTTAATTGATAGCATTGAAAATTGTGTTTATTTTGTGATATGTCTTGCCTCAGCACAGGGCAAGATTAGGAACCAAAACGAAAAGCTACAGGAAAAGAGAGCTAAAGATCAAGAGGAAAGAGGAATGGCACCCAGGTGAAGTAAGAGGACGATAAAAAAAGAAGAAGGCACCAGTAGCACAGGAAAGAAAAGGGGTAGGAAGCCTAATGGAGATCAAATAAAGAAAATCATAGACTCCTATATGGAGGGAAACCTGAAGGATGTTAGAGATCAAATTTGGAGCAGGGAGAGAGATTTAGGAAGAAACCTCAGGTGTAGAGACTTAGCCATGGAAGAATGGGAAGGAATGTTGTAGGACCTAGGGACATCAAATGGCAGGCAATCATTGTTCAAAAAGACCCTACAGCAATACTGGATCATGAAACACGTCATAGCCTGAGCTATGACTCTTCACCAAGAACACATGGAAGGAGAAGTTCTAGACAAACAAGAAAGGAGCAAGGAGGCAGACCCAGTCCAAGCAGAAATTCGTAAAGATATTACGACCATACATATCCAAACCTACAGGAATAATCTCGCTCTGGGCTGGATCGAGGAGACTCTGACAGAGATTAAATGGAAACTAACATAGGGACGTGAGCTTCCAAGCCCTGGGGTAAAAGCTCCAGGCCCTGGTACAAAGGATTCAGTTCAGATAGCATCCTTTGATGAGGACTAGTTTAGTTTAGAGTCTGATTTATGTCTTTGAACTATTTTAGATGCAGAAAATAAGTAATTTTGTTATGATATGTAGAGACAATATTAGAGACAAGAATTCTAGAAGTATATGGTTTCTGATGAACTTATTCAAATTTTGGAGTGGGTATAATGCTCACTAGTGGTCACCTGGTTTCCTTTGGGCAGGTGACTAATCGGAGGACATGGATGTAATTTTTTTCTAAAAAAGTAAATATAGAGAGCTCTGCAATGTTTACAAAAAAATATTATTCCCTTGGGTTAATAATCCCTTGAGTTTTGGCATTAATCCCTTGGGTTTTTTATTAACGTGGGTTTATAATAACAATCATGGTCAACCATAACCAAACATGGCCAACTGTGGTCAATCATGGTTCCATCTCAGATTATGAAAGAAATTATCTCCACTTAGGGTTTATATACCTTGGGTTTATAATATTAGTCTCTTTATTTAATATTATTCCCTTAGGTTCATAATCCCTTGGGTTTATTGTTCCTTGCATTTATAATATTAATAATCCTTTTGTTTTATTAATCCCTTGAGTTTAAATTATTAATTCTTAGGGTTTATTAATTCAACAATGTTTATTTTATTATTTTTAATAGTTATGTTAGGGTTTTTATACCTTGGGTTTATAATATTAGTCCCTTTTGTTTAATATTATTCCCTTAGCTTCATAATCCATTGCGGTTTTAGTATTAATCCCGTTGGTTTATTGTTCTTTGGGTTTATAATATCAATCAATTGGGTTTATTATTCTCGAGTCAACCATGGTTTATTATGATGTCAACCATGGTCGAGTATGGAATTGTGATAAGGATTGTCTCAATATTAAAATCAACGATGGTAAATCATGTTTATTTTAGTGTTTATAATATTTATCTTAGGGTTTATATTTGTTGGGTTTATAATATTAGAATCTTGGGTTTAATATTATTCCATTGGGTTCATAACCCCTTGTGGTTTTTGTATTCATATGTTGGGTTTATTATTCCTTTAGGTTTCTGATCTCAATCCCTTGAGTTTATTATTCCCTTAGGTTTATAATATCGATCTTGGTCAACCATTGTCAATCATAGCAAACCATGGTCAACCATGCTTGAATGTCACATTGTGCAAAGGATTGTATGAGGATGAAAATAAACCATGATTATTTTAGTGTTTGTAATATTTATATTTTGGTTTACAAATATTGGGTTTATAACATTAGTCACTTGGGTTCATAATCCCTTGGGGTTTTAGTATTAATCCCTTGGGATTATTATTCCTTCGGGTTTATAATATCAATCCCTTGGGTTTATTAGTTATTATTCCATTAGGTTTATAATATCAATCATGGTCAACCATTGTCAATCATAGCGAACCCAGGTCAACCATGTTTGAATGTCACATTGTGACTACAATTCTCACCATGAAAATAAAACATGCTTATTTTGGTGTTTGTAGTATTTATATTTAGGTTTCCTAATGTTGGGCTTATAATATTAGTCCTATGGGTTGAGGTTATTATTCCTTTGAGTTTCTAATATCAATCCTTTGGGTTTATTATTCCCTTGGGTTTATAATATCGATCATGGTCTACCATTGTCAATCATAGCCAACAATGGTCAACCATGGTTGAAAGTGACATTGTGACAAGGATTGTCTCACCATGAAAGTAAACCATGTTTATTTTAGTGTTTGTAATATTTATATTCGGGTTTACTAATGTTGCGTTTATAATATTAGTCCCTTGGGTTTAATATTATTCCCTTGGGTTCATAATCCCTTTGGGTTTTAGTAATAATCCCTTGGGCTTATTATTCATTTAGGTTTATAAAATCAATCCCTTAGGTTTATAATATCAATCATGCTTAACCATTGTCAATCATAGCCAACCATGGTCAACCATGTTAATTGTGACAAGCATTGTCTCACCATGAAAATAAACCATGTTTATTTCACTATTTGTATTATTTATATTTGGGTTTACCAATGTTGGGTTTATAATATTAGTCACATGGGTTTAATATTACTCCCTTAGGTTCATAATCCCTTGGGGTTTTAGTATTAATCCCTTATTTTTATTATTCCTTTGGGTTTATAATATCAATCCATTGAGTTTTTTATTTCCTTAGGTTTATATTATCAATGATGGTCAACCATTATCAATCATAGCCAACCATGGTCCACCATGGTTGAATGCCGCATTTTGACAAATATTTTCTCACCATGAAAATAAAACATGTTTATTTTAGTGTTTGTAATATTTATATTTGGGTTTACCAATCTTGGGTTTCTAATATTAGTCCCTTGGGTTTAATACTATTCTCTTGGGTTCATAATCCTTGGGTTTTTGTTTCCCTTAGGTTCATAATATCAATCCCTTGGGTTTATTATTAACTTGGTTTATAATATCAATCATGGTCAACCATAACCAGCCATGGTCTATTGTGGTCAACCATGGTCCGGTCTCACATTACGAAACAAATTGTCTCCACTTACGGTTTATATACCTTGGTTTTGCAATATTATCCCCTTAAGTTTAATATTATTCCATTAGGTTCATAATCCCTTGGGTTTTTAGTATTAATCCCTTGGGTTTAGTGTTCCTTTGGGTTTATAATATCAATCACTTGGGTTTATTATTCCATGGTCAACCATGGTTTATTATGAAGTCAACCATGATCAACCATGGTCCAACATGGAATTGTTATAAGGATTGTTTCAATATGAAAATTAATGATGGTCAATCATCTTTATTTTAGTATTTATAATATTTATCTTAGGGTTTATATACGTTGGGTTTATAATATTAGTCCATTGGGTTTAATATTATTCCCTTGGGTTCATAATTTCTTGTAGTTTAAGTATTAATCCCTCGGGTTTATTATTCCTTTGGGTTTATAATATGAATCCCTTAGGTGTATTATTCCATTAGGTTTATATTATCAACCATGGTCAACCATTGACAATCATAGCAAGCCATGGTTAGCCATGGTTGAATTTCATATTGTCACAAGGATTGTCTCACCATGAAAATAAACCATGTTTATTTTAGTGTTTGTAGTATTTATATTTATGTTTACCAATGTTGGGTTTATAATATTAGTCACATGGGTTGAGTTTATTATTCCTTTGGGTTTTTAATAGAAATCCTTTGGGTATATTATTCCCTTGGGTTTACAATATCGATCATGGTCTACCATTGTCAATCATAGCCAACCATGGTCATCCATGGTTGAAAGTGACATTGTGACAAGGATTGTCTCACCATGAAAGTAAACCACGTTTATTTTAGTGTTTGTAATAGTTATATTCAGTTTTACGAATGTTGCGTTTATAATATTAGTCCCTTGGGTTTAATATTACTCCCTTGGGTTCATAATCCCTTGGGGTTTTAGTATTAATCTCTTGGGTTTATTATTCCTTTGGGTTTAAAAAATCAATCCCTTAGGTTTATTATTCCCTTAGGTTTATAATATCAATCATGGCCAATCATTGTCAATCATAGCCAACCATGGTCAACAATGTTAATTGTGACAAGGATTGTCTCACAAAGAAAATAAACCATGTTTATTTTAGTGTTTGTATTATTTATATTTTGGTTTACCAATGTTGGGTTTATAATATTAGTGGCATGGGTTTAATATTATTCCCTTAGGTTCATAATCCCTTGGGGTTTTAGTATTAATCCCTTATTTTTATTATTCCTTTGGGTTTATAATATCAATCCCTTGGGTTTATTATTGCCTTAGGTTTATAATATCAATGATGGTCAAACATTGTCAATCATAGCCAACCATGGTCAACCATGGTTGAATGTAGCATTTTGACAGAGATTGTCTCACCATGAAAATAAACCATGTTTATTTTAGTGTTTGTAATATTTATATTTGGGTTTACGAATCTTGGCTTTCTAATATTAGTCCCTTGGGTTTAATATTATTCTCTTGGGTTCATAATCCATGGGTTTTTGTTTCCCTTAGGTTCATAATATCAATCCCTTAGGTTTATTATTAAATTGGTTTATAATATCAATCATGGTCAACCATAACCGGCCATGGTCAACTGTGGTCAATCATGATCTGATCTCACATTATGAAACAAATTGTCTCCACTTAGGGTTTATATACCTCTGTTTTTTAAGATTATCCCCTTGAGTTTAATATTATTCCCTTAGGTTCATAATCCCTTGGGTTTTTAGTATTAATCCCTTGGGTTTAATGTTCCTTTGGGTTTATAATATCAATCGCTTGGGTTTATTATTCTGTGGTCAACCATGGTCAACCATGGTCCAACATGGAATTGTTATAAGGATTATCTCAATATGAAAATTAATGATTGTCAATCATCTTTATCTTAGTATATATAATATTTATCATAGGGTTTATATATGTTGGGTTTATAATAATAGTCCATTGGGTTTAATATTATTCCCTTGGGTTCATAATCCCTTAGAGTTTTAGTATTAATCCCTCGGGTTTATTATTCCTTTGGGTTTATAATATGAATCCCTTAGGTGTATTATTCCCTTAGGTTTATAATATCAATCATGGTCAACCATTGACAATCATAGTGAGCCATGGTTAGTCATGGTTGAATGTCACATTGCGACAAGGATTGTCTCACCATGAAAATAATTTTTTTTTATTTTAGCATTTCTAATATTTATATTAGGGTTTACCAATGTTGGGTTTATAATAGTAGTCCCTTGGGTTTAATATTATTTCATTGGTTTCATAATCCCTTGGGGTTTTAGTATTAATCCTTTGGTTTATTACTTGGGTTTATAATATCAATCTTAGTCAGCTTTATTAATCTCCTGTGTAAACACTATGAGTCTATTGACATTTATCCCTTGGGTTCACAAATTCCTTAGGTTTATAATATTAAATGGTTGGGTTTATTAGTTCCTTGGGTTTATAATATTATAACCACTTTGGTTTATTATTCATTTTATTTTAAAATATTAGTTCTTAGGATTTATTAATTCAACCATATTTATTTTAATATTTTTAATATTTATCTTAGGGTTTGTATACCTTGGGTTTATAATATTATTCCCTCAGGTTCATAATCCCTTGGGTAAGAATAATATAATATTATTATTGCCAAGGGATTAATACTAAAATCACTAGGGATTATGAACCTGAGGGAATAATATTGAACAAAAGGGAATAATATTATAAACCCAAGGTATACAAACTATAAGATAAATATTAAAAATACTAAAATAAACATGGTTGAATTAATAAAGCCTAATGATAATAATAATTACTATTAATTAATTAAGGTTACTAACAATATTATGAGTTTATATTATTATAATAATAATAGTATAATAATCATAAATATATAAGAATATCTATTGGTTTTAGTTATTATATAAATAATGTTTTAACTTAATGTAAAGATAATATTAATTATTAATTATAATTCTTTTTAATTCTTCGTCAAAACTTAATTAGTTATATTTTTTAGTCAAACTAGCTATTATTTTCTAATGGCTAGTTAGTTGCTCTCATCATCTATTTATTCATTGCCTAAATCTCATTCCTCATCTTGTCCTAAAGATGAACCACACTACTTGGTTCAAAACACGTCGACGGGATTTTATTTTATGTGATTTCTACCGAAAATGTTGTTACAAATATCGTAATAATCATAAATAGTTGGTCTTTAAAAAAATACACATAATAATCCCCTTATTACAATTCAAATTATTATTGGATCATGGTTGTTATCATGAGTTAATATTATTATCGGATATTATTATTATTAATTAGTATTACTAATATTATTACGATTCATATTATTATTTTAATTATAATATAATATTATTATTATTATGATATAATAACAAATATATTATATAATAATAATAATACAATATAATTGTTATTATTTTTTTTATAATTTTATATTATTATTATTATTATTATTATATAATAATAATTAGATCATTATCTTATTATAATAATATAATGATAATAATAATGATAATCTAATATTATTATGAGTTTATATTATTAGTATAATATTAATATAATAATCATATAATAATATATATAAATAATATGGTTGTTACTATTTATATAGTTATTAATAATCATAAATAGTTGGTGTTTAAAAAAGTACACATAATAATTATTAATGTGGTTGATATAAGCTTATTAGCATATATCAACTACATTGGTAAAACCATAAAAATAAACCATGTTTATTTTAGTGTTTGTAATATTTATATTTGGGTTTACCAATGTTCGGTTTATAATATTGGTCCCTTGGGTTTAATATTATTCAAATGGGTTCATAGTCCCTTCAGGTTTTAGTATTAATCCCTTGGGTTTATGTTTCCCCAGGCTTTCCTCCTATTGGAATTGAGCATTTTAATCATTTTTCTAATTAATCTTTTTTATCTTAGGGTGTAAATTGAAAGATGCCTCGTAGCCACTCCATCAATGAATGAAATTGAAAGTGATAACGTCCTTGCATATACGAATCAAGGCTTTAAACCCTACTTAAATTAATTTTTTACCAGATGATCACTAAAAAATTATTGTGCCTCTTATTTATCTCCACGTATATGGGATTACAAAAAATGATGAAAAAATGAAATTAAAAAATTAGTGTCAAACACTCGTTGAAACTGATGTCTCTTTGCATTCTGCAACGTATGAACATTGAAACTTGGAGGACAAGGACATGTTTTAGTGTCGCATCTTTCTCATAAATGTTGCAAGGTTATGCGACAACGTGTTAATATTCTACTTGTGCACCTTTGTCATAAATATGGTTGTGTAATGGCCCCTTGTTCATATTCTTTTTGTGTCGCATGGTCTCTTTCAAGAGATCAAAAGTGGGTTTCAATTTTTGAAGATTAGCATCCCATGAAGACTGTCATTGATACATATGTGCAAGATTCAGCTCAAAAAGGATATTTCAAGGTGATTTGAATTAACAGTAAATCGGACATGTTAATTTATTTTGTGATGGTTGAAGAATTGTATTCAATCAAGCCATATATGGTTTATTATAGCTAATCCCACAAATTGATCAATTTTTTATGATTTAATTCTAGCTTTACTTGATATGTGGGTTTATAGAAATTGAGGAGGATCATCAAAAAATCTTCTTTATGTGCGAACGTTTGCAAAGATCATAAAGAGAACTCAAACCTTATATTTCATGTTTCAAGTGGCCTAAAATTCATTCCCAATATGCTCGTGGAGGAACCTAAGGCCGAGTAAAGATTATATTCATCTCATAGCAAGAAGACGTTAAGCTATTCACAATCATAGCCTCATTGAAAGGGTAAATACATTGACACAAATTGTTTAGTTCAATATCGAGGATGTAATATATTGTCTCCACTAACACACTACTAAATGAAGGCCATAAGAGATAGAATGATGAAGGACATGAAAATTTTAAAGGACCTTATTTGAGGTTGCGACAAGGTATATAAAGTCCTACTAATTAGCTTCATTTAATTTGAAGCTCAAAATTCATTATTGATGTAGGTTGGTTGGTTAGTGCGCTAATAATTTAAAACCATTATTCTTCAAATAAATAATTTATTTCAAGACCATACTAATATCTAACAATAATTGATTGAGTTAGATATTATTTTGGTATTCAAATTAATTATTGACTCAATTTGTTCTTTCATTCGTGGATTTTGTGGTATACATAAAACTGGTTATTAAGTTGGAGATTTATGTGGTGTATGAGAGTTATGACATTAGCATCAAGGCACTCATGCTAAAGTAAATTATCAACTATGTTCAGTAGTTGCAAAAGAAAGTTGAGTGAAAAAAATATGAAGCTAAAATTAGTCTAAACAACTCAATATTCAAATACTTAATTTATTTCCTTAAGTAGTCTTTGCATAAGTAAATCCATGTTCCTTTATCCTCTCAACTTAAAAAGAGGAGTAGTCTTTGCATAAGTAAATCCATGTTCCTTTATCCTCTCAACTTAGAATTCCTTTACGAGTTTGATTTCGATTTCACTAAGTTCGATTTCCTTTCATATTTTTTTAGTTTCGATTTTGAAGTGTCATAATTACAACTACTTAGGGTTTCCTTTTGTTTTGAAAAATAAACCCTATAAATAAATTAATTTATTTATTTTCTCACTAGGCAACATTAAATGACTCTGGTAAAACCAGTAAATAAAACTTATTAAAATTTATGGTTTGTAATTTGCATTGTTGCATTTATCCAGCAACAATATATACATCAGTAACAAACAAAAAAAGTTATATTAGATCTTCAAAGTTTATATTATATTGAATTATTATATTGGGGTTTTCTTAATTTTATTAAGATTTTTATAATATTATTGTTTATTTATTATTGAAGTTTATATTATATTGAATTATTATATTGGGGTTTTCTTAATTTTATTAAGATTTTTATAATATTATTGTTTATTTATTATTGAAGATGAAATTTTTGAAAAAATATGGATATTATTCTCACAACAATGAGTGATCAATTTATACCAAATAATTATTAATGTAGTATATATATATATATATATATATATATATATATATCATTTTTTTAATATATAATACGTAAAATAAATATTTTAATATTTATTACGATGAATGTCTATTCACATTCGTCTCCCATTTAATTTACGTACCTATGCTATTATACAAAACTAACTCATTCATATTTATGGAAAATCTCTGTAGCCAGAGTGGGTTTGCGCGAACGCGGGCAGCTATATGCCTTTTGTGTATCACTCTCTAACCGAAATCTGAGAGAAACTCCGAAACACCCATAGTTGTTACAGCTGCAGTGCTTAATTCCCAATGCCCGTCAAGATGGCTAATGTAAAGTCTCATAGTTTGGGTAATAAAAAATTCATAGTCAATATGTGTGCATAGTTTGGGTAATAAAAGATTCATAGTCAATATGTGTTCATAGTTTGGGTAAAGTCAATATGTGTGCATAGTTTGGGTAATAAAAGATTCATAGTCTCCTGTGATCCTTTGCCACTTGTTTTCAAAAGGTATTTTGATGTTGTTTATTAAAATTATTTTAACTTTTAAAGGGGTTTTTTTGGTTGGTATCAGGTTAAATAATTTTTTATTAAATTGTTGTCGTGAAATGATTATTTTTGTCTATTTAATTTACTGGAAATTTGAATTTAAGTTTTATAATTAATTTATAGTAAATAATAAAATGATCAAGTTGTTTTTTAAATATGTTTAAAAAAATTAAAGACAAATAAATTATAAATTTTTAAAATCAATTTGTAATTACAAGAAATTCCTCTAATATTTGTAAAGAAATTAAAAAAGAAAAAACAGTAAATTTTTTTATAAAGTATACCCAAAACATATTATCACTAAGAAACTTATTCAAATATTAATTTATTTTTTTCACATGTGATTATCAACAACAAAATAGAAAACATTATCACTTAAAGAAAAATACAGACATCATTTTTCATCTTTTTATATTATTAATTATAGATCCCCAAAACTCTATAGAGTACGCAGGCTAGAACAGGAAAATACGAGCTCAGTTTGTTGTTGTTTCTATTAAGTATGGCGGCAAAAACCTTAATAACAATGCTCACTCCCCCTGCTTAAGCTAACAAGAGTATGCCTTTATGACCTTTTACAACAATTTTGATGTGCCTAGCACCATAGGTAATATTATTGGGGATTTCCTAGGTTTTAATATTAATTTTTTTGAAAGTAGGGTTTTATACATACTGCATATTGAAATCATCGTTTTTGTAAGTGTTCAAGCATGTGCATGTATGTAGATATGGATATTTGTATGGGTAGAGTTATGGCATCATCATGGGAGATTCGAATCTTTCCCAGCTGCACTGGCCATTGACACAAATGCAGTTTACTTTTTAATATTTTATCTTTTAATTCACATAACCAATAATTCACATAATCTTTATTGGTTGCCTTCTTTATTTTGTCTTATATTGAGTCCATGCTAGGGCAACCGCACAAATAATGTTGTTTCTCCCTAGCTTTTTATTTATAGAAATGGTCATTGTCATCACTTTGTCTAGCTCGTTTTATCTTTTATCATAATGGATTATTAACATCATTTAATTAGGTTAATTAATTATATTAGTTATTGGGATTATAATGTTAAGTTTATTTTTAATTATAATAAGTTATTATTTAATTAAGTTAATTAATTATATATTGAAAATTGTTTTAGGGATAGTTTAATTCACGATTAAAGTAATGTGAAAATTGAGAGATCTAAAGTTTTATGTTGTAAGGTTTTAGTTTAAAGTATCTTTTAAAATTTAATGTTTTGGTATTAATTTTAGGTTTTGAGGTTTTCATAATATAATTAATATAATAATATTCATATTGTCTAGAAAATAATACTATTAATGTTATTTGAATTTAAGCTTATGTGATCTATATTTTGAGTAATAGAAACATTTTCAGAAGAAATCACATTTTAAGAATTTGGTCGATGCATTTCGAACAAACTTGTGTGATTCATCATCATTAAGACAAGATGAAGAATCAAATCATCATTGTAAGTTAAATAGGGAGATGGGCCTTCTAAGAGCTAAAAGGAAAGGGTTATATTTGACTAAGTTAGGAAGACGAGAGAGATATATATATATATATATATATATATATATATATATATATATATATATATATATATATTTCTCGGTAAGACTAATCTAATTACCCACGAGGGATTTGAACAAGTGACCTATCCCAAGGAGTGCCTTAACAGAACACCCATTCACCGTCAATCCAAAGCCCCGTAGGCTACAAGAGAAAGAATATTAAATTAGGAAACCATTTTAATTAATTTAAAATATTTAAATTATTTTCATTTTTATTATTTTTTTGTTTAATTAAGAGTATAAGTAAATTAATTAAATATTAGATTTAAACTAATGGTCAAAGGGAATTAATAGGTATATTATCAATCATGAAACTAACTAAAAAATATCTTAGTTGTCAGATAAACATTTTTTATTATTCATATTTTATTGTTATTTTATTGTTATTTAATTTAAACTAATCGTCAAAGGGAATCAATAGGTATATTATCAATCAAATAGCTAATTGAAAACTAACTTAATTTTCAAAAGGTATATTAGCAATCAAATACCTAATTGAAAACTAACTTATTTTTCAAATAAACATTTTTATTATTCATTTTTTTTTTGTAAGCTGCCGTGTTGCTCTACTTTTCTATTACTTCAAATAAAAAATACACAGTATGAGTAAGGTTGCCTTCAACTCGCCCTCTTGGGGAAACCGAGTATTTCAGCCACCTAAAGTTTTTAATAGCCGACCAAAAATAGAAAATCCATTGTTTGATTATCCAAGCTAAATACACTAAACAGTCTTGCAGATTTCTAATTCTACTTGCATGCATATATCTATTTTCCTCTGCTAATACTTTAAACAGACTGAAATTATCTATACTATGCAGCTTCATCAAAATTAATACATATCTATCTTTAATCAGCTTCTGCCTCTGGACGATGGCTTGACTCCTTGTTTGCATTCTCCCGTCCTTCCCTTATCATTTGCTAAATCTCCTCAAGCTTCTTCTCTTGCATCTCCAATATAATCTGAATGATCCTCAGCTCCCTCCCTAGGTTGGGGACTCCTTGTGCCAGTTCTGCCATCTCTGTTGCAGCTTGTTCCAGAGCTTTGGCCAACAATCTCTTCATCACCCAGTAGATGTGCAAAGACTGTTTAAATAGAGACATTCTTCCTCTAGTGTTGCCAGGGTCGTGGAGTAGAAACTCCCAATCCTCCATCTCTGAGTCAGACTGAGCTTGCAGCGCATCTTCCTCCATATTCTGGATAATTCTCCTGATTCTTGGATTCGTGTTCTGATTATAAGCCTTTTCTGCTTGTTGAATTTTCTTGTCCAACGACCGGCTTGTCTTTTTTCCGGGTCTCCCTCTCTGCCCCTGTCGTCCCCCCCTTACTCCTCTGTATCTGCTCGTTCCTCTGCCTCCCCTGCTGCTCGGCTCCAGCCCGCTACCCGCGTCTCTTCTTCCTCTCTTTCTGCCGCGCTGCCTTGCCTTTCCCTCCGGCTGTCCTAGCTGCTCGTCACTGGTTTGCTGGGTATCCCAGCCTCCTACATTTCCGCCTCGTTCCTTACCTTGCCTGCCTTGATCTTGCCGGTCCTCCTCTTCCTCAGAGTCATCATATATTTCATATATCTCCTCTATTTTTTATTATTCATTTTTTATTTGACTACTAAAATAACATTAATATTATTAATAACATTTAAATTATAAATAGATATTAATAATATTAAATTAACAATGTCAATATTATTAAACATATTAATATGGTTGATATAAGTAAATTTAATATTAATATTAATATTAATAAATAAATAATAATGTAATTAATAAAAATTTAAATATAAGATTTATATACTAACAATTATATTATTAATATTAATTATGATATTTAAAAATTATTAATGATAGTATTAATGATATTAACATTAACATTTTTAATATCATCATGACTCATTGTCTTCCATGTGCAATGATGTACAAGCTTTGTTAGCTATAGTCAACCATAGTTAACCTTGGTCAACCATGCTCATCCCTTTCAGTATAGGAAACCTATTTCTTTACCCATCCCTAATGGTCAAATATGGTAAACCAAGGTCTGTATGGTTGAACATGGTCAACCATTGCAAAAATGGAAAACCATATTCCATCATAGAAATTTATGGTCGACCATGCCCAAATATATCAAACCACGTCCAATCATGTTTAACCAAGGAAAACCTTGGTCAACGATGGTCATTCATTGTAATCTTTGGTCAACCATAGTCATAACCATGGTCATGATCTTGTGGTCATCTTTGGTCAACCATAGTGATAACCATGGTCATCCTTGGTCAACCAAAGTAAACCTAGAACATTCCAAGCTCTATCTTGGTTGAATATGGTCAACCATGGTTGGATATGGTTAGTCATGGTCAAGTATGGTTAATTAATGTCCAACATTATCAAACATGTTTAACCATGATCAGTCATGGTCAAACATGGGACAAGAAACATCCGATCCGAAATTGATCAATGGATGATCAGGGATCTAGAAAAAGCCTAAGATTCAAAGTTACTAGATTCGAGCGGAAGTGGCACCATTGCATAGAGCTCGCAGAAATGAATCCAACTAAACTTGAATGGGTGCATTTGACCTCCGAATGAATGGTTAACTACTTGTTGAAGTTTGTCGCGAATCAGTGCACGTTTCATTTATACTACTCGGCACATGGCATTTACAGTTACAAGAGCAATAACTTCAGTTTGGTTGCAAGGTGAAATAATAGGTTGAAAGGTGATTTTTACATGGTGATGGCATGTATCTATTAAAATGTCATTTTTAAAAACAAAAGCCATATATTCAAATGCACACATAACATATATTAAACATGTAATGTGCACTTGATTTATAAAACAATGGAATGGCGCATATGTTATAAACCATGTCAACAACATATGTTACGAAAGCTGCGGCGGTGGATTAATATTAAAGTGTGAAATCATATGGTAAGCATTGCTCACAAAGGAAGAATGAAATAGCGAACAAAGTTTATGGTTTAACACCGTCAGATGCCACAAGATCCACCGTGCTCACATGCTATATTCAATGTGGATGTAACGTTCCTGCCACATGCTCTAATGTGATTCCATCACCGCTGCTAATTTTTTTCTACATTTAATACGTAGTTCCACCATAACCGCAACAGTTCCACTGCTCCACCATTCAAATATGATGGGTTTTGGTTGTAACTATATGCTAAGTTTGGGAAACCATATAAATATGTGAGAGTTAAACATAGTATATGGTTAATATGTGCGTGGTTTCTATTGCACTGAAATGTAATGTTAGATATGGTGTGGTTTTGAACTATATCTTATTTTTGTAACAAATTTGCAAACCAATTGCCATGTATAGAGTTTCAAAAGATTATAAAGTAACATTATACCCATGTGCCAGAGAGAGGAGAGGAGTTGTGACATTTTGTGTAGCAGAGAAGAGTTTTAGTGCAACTTTGGAGATTTGGACGCTGAACTTTATAGGTTTATTCCAGGAGCTGTAAGAGGTATTTTTCTGAGCCATCAATTGTGTTAGATTTCTAAGGCTGAGTAGAACACAACTGGACTAGCGAGCGATCTTGTTGATGTAGCTTTCATGTATTTTTTTTGTCTTGGAATTTCTAATATAAAGGCCTCCCCGTTGAAGACCAAGACCCAGAGATGTAGGCTTGAAGATATGCGAACTCCGTTAATAATCTCTTATGTCACTTTTCTTCTCATGGTTTGTTGTTAAAGAAACTACATAATTTCTTAACAATTCTTCATGCTTATGTATTTAATGGTGTTTTTAAATCATGCATTAACACTTTCTAACAGTAAACAAATCACATTTCAATTAAATATCTTTTTAGGGATCATTTGGTATTAGAGCAGGTTGTTGTTAACTGTGATTTGGAGTGTGCATGATCACCAGGAGTAAACCAAAGCTTAGTGAAGGATAAATGATTGAAGGAGATCTAGAAGTTGGCATGAGAATAAGGACAGCTCGAGGAGAAGAGATGCCTGAAGTAGGAAGCTATGATCATCCATTTGGATCTGATGCAGGATTTGTAGATGCTTTCATGACCTTGCGAGCTATGGTTGAAGAAATGTACTGAGAGTTTAAGACAGAAAAATCTAAAGACGAAGAAGGAAAAATGCCATAATCTGGAAAAGAAGATGAAAGTGATCAAAAAGACTGTCTCACTTCTCTCTTGAATCCATCTCAAACTTTGAAACCACTGTTGAAACTTGATGTCAAGTTCAAGTTACCCATGTACAATGGAGAAGTTGATGCCGAGAAGCTTGAAAAATGGGTCATGGAAATCGAGGTATATTGTAGCGTGCAACAGATCACTGAAGATGAAGTCAAAATCAAACTAGAATCACTTGTTTTAATGGGCACAACATTGATTTGGTGGAAGAGTAAGTTACAGAAAAGCACTCAGCATATCAGTAAGATTTTTCAATCATGGTTTGATTTTATTACTGCACTTAGAAAGCAATTTTGTCCATTGGGATATAAGAAAAAAGATTTAATAGAATGGAAAGGACTAAAAGTTAGGAAAGGTCAATTAGTGCAGGAATATACATATGAATTTCGTACGAAGGAGTTGATGTTAGATATTCCTTTATATACTCAAGAAACTCTAATGAAATACATAGGAGGATTACCTTAGTACTTCGAAATATTGTATTTTTGTTCATTCCTCCTAACCTAGATGAAGTGGTAGTAACATTGAAGTAGGTAAGTTGGGAGTTGGGGTATCATCAGAGTTGACAGCCAGAATGTAGAGCAAGGGAAAAGGGAAAGTGAATAAAGTAAACTTTGGCAAGAAGGAGGTTGAAAATCTCTCTTGTAAACATTGAAAGAAAGAGGGCCATGATGAGGATCATTGTCAGCAATTGCATCCTGAAATGAAACCAAAGTGGATCAAAAAATGGAAGAAAAAGGTTGCAGCAATAGAAAAACCATTGGACCTATGGTCAGATTCACGCGATGAGACACATATCGCATCATTGATTATGCCTGGTAAATCCGATGAAGGTTATCATTCTAACATTTGTAGAGGCAAGTTATTTCATATAAGGGTTGTTATGAAACATACAAAGATCGACACATTGTTAAATAATGGATCTCAAGCTAACCTAATTTTAGAAAAAGTGGTTAAGAAATTGGGATTGAAAACCATAAAGCATCGTAAACCATAGACTTTAATTTGGATGAGAAGAAATCATAAATTATGAGTAATTGAGAAATGCACGTTACCGTTTGCAATAACTTCTCAATTTAAGCATAAGGTGACTTGTGATGTGGTAGAACTAGATATATGTGGGATGGTCATGGGTAGCTCATATTTATATGATAGAAAAGTGATCTTTTACAGGGAACAGAATCAATATCACTTGTTCAAAAAATGAATTAAATATGTTTTACATTCTCATCACACAAAAGCAGATAAATCTCTTTTTATAGTTGAACAGTTAAAACAAGTAGCTTATGCCAGTAAAGATGTTATTGTACAATCTAAAGAACCTAAGCAAGAAATCATTAAATTTAATTAAGAAACAGATAGCTCTTCTTAAGGAGTCCAAAATTGTACATCAACAAGAGTTGCAGCGTGATAAGTTGAGTTTTGTTTCAGCCATGAAAGGAAAGCAGGGTATGGTTTCAGCTATGCCAATACTTTCAATGTTGTTAATAGGTTTATTACTATTTAGTGGTGCTTAGATATTAGCAACAAATATGAATGTAGATGTGGATGGAAAAGGACTTGATATATTTTGGAGCTTGTGTGTTTTTCTAACGATTGCATGGATGAGTAAAGTGTACAAGTTCAGAACAGAGTGGATAGATATCGGGCAAGTGGGAAAACGGAACCCACATTTGTTTTATGGAACATAAGCCTTTTGGAGGTCCAAAAGGTATAAGTGGGGAGGAAATGATCTGAAATTGATCAATGGATGATCAAGAATCTAGAAAAAGCCTAAAATTCAAAGTTACTAGATTCGAGTGGAAGCAGCACCATTAAGTAGAGCTCATAGAAATGACTCCAACACAACATGAATGAGTGCATTTCACCTCAAAATGAATGAGAAACTACTTGTTGAAGTTTTTGAGAAATTAGTGCACGTCTCATTTATACTTCTCGACACATGGCATTTACAGTTTTAGGTGCAACATCTTCAGTTTGATTGCAAGGTGAAATAATAGGTTAGAAGGTGAATTTTACATGGTGATGGCATGTATATATTAAAATGTCATTTGTAAAAACAAAAACCATATATAAAAATCCACACATAACATATATTAAACATGTAGTGCACATTTGATTTATAAAACAATGGAATGGTGCATATGTTATAAACCAAGTCAACGAAATATGTTACGAAGCTATGGTGGTGGATTAATATTAAAGTGTGAAATCATATGGTAAGCAGTGCTCACAAACGAGAAATGCAATGGTGAACGAAGTTTATGGTTTAACACTGACGAATGCCACGGGATCCACCGCTTGACCATTTTCACATGCTATATTCGATGTGGATGTAACTTTCTTTCCGCAAGCTCTAATGTGATTCCATCACCATCAAGAATGTTCTGCTACATTTAATAAATATTTCCACCATAACCGCAAGAGTTCCACCACTCCACCATTCACATACAATGGGTTTTGGTTGTAACTATATGCCAAGTTTGAGGAAACCATATAAACGCGCCAGCGTTAAACATAGTATATGGTTAATATGTGCATGGTTTCCATTGCACCAAAATGTAATGTTATATATGGTGCAGTTTTGAACTATATCTTATTTTTGTAACAAATTTGCAAACTAATTTCCATGTATAGAGTTTCAAAAGATTATAAAGTAACATTACACCCATGCACTAGAGAGAGGAGAGGAGTTGTGACACATCATGCAGCAGAGAAGAGTTTTAGTGTAGCTTTGGATATTTGGAGGCAAAACTTTGTAGGTTTATTCCAGGAGCTGTAAGATGTCTTTTTCTGAGCCGTGAGTTGCGTCAGATTTCCAACGTCGAGTAGAACATAACTGGACCATCTAGGGATCTTCTTGAGGTAGCTTTGATGTATTTTTTTGGCTTGGAATTTCTAATATAAAGGCTTCCCCGTTTAATACCAAGGCCCAAAGATGTAGGCTTGAAGATAGTCGAACTCCATTAATAATCTGTTGCGTCACTTTTCTTCTCATGGTTTTCTATTCTAATATGCTGAAAATTTTCTTAAAAGTTCTTCATGCTTATTTATTTAATGCCGTTTTTAAATCATGCATTAACACTTTCTAATAGTAAATAAATAACATTTCAATTAAATATCTTTTTGGGGATGAATATCAAAGCGTGACAACCAAGTTTGTCATGTGACAAGCATCAAGCAACATGATAATCATTTTCACAATGATACATTATATAATAATAAATCTCTTCGGTTTATTTATCTAATGGTTCATATTCCTAGGTTTTAATATTATTCAAAAAATGGTTAATCATAATCAACCATGATTGACCATGGTCCAATGTCGCATTGTGACAAGGATTGTCTCAATATGAAAAACAATCATGCTCAACCATGTTTATTTAAGTATTTTTAATATTTAACTTAGGGTTTTTATACATTGGGTTTATAATATTAGTTCCTTGGGTTTAATATTATTCCCTTGGGATTATTATTCCTTTGGGTTTATAATATCAAGCCTTTCAGTTTATTATTCCCTTAGGTTTATAGTATCAATCATGGTGAACCATTTTTAGCCATGTTCAATCATGGGTTTTTATTAGAATATATTAGGATTTATTTTTCCCTTGGGTTCATAATATCAATCCCTTGGGATTGTTATTAACTTGTTTTTATAATATCAATCATGGACAATAATAACCAACCTTGGTGGGATGTTGCATTGTGAAAGAAATTGTCTCCATATAAAAATCATGGACAATCATTGTGAACCATGGTCACCCATGGTTGATCATGGTCAAGCATGTTTTATAGAATCAAACATGGTAAACCATAGTTAATCTTGGGTTTCTATTATTAATATCAATGGTTTGTTATTCCTTTGGGTCAATCATAGTGAATCATAGTCAACCATGCTCAAATGTCATTTTGTGATAAAGATTGTCTCAATATGAAAATCAACCAAGGCCAACCACGATCAACCATGGTCCAACATCACATTGTGAGGAAGAATTAATTATTATTATTAATTATTATTATTTAAAGATGAATTAATTATTGTTGTTTTTAGTTACCTAATTAATATTCATACTATTATTATCATTTAATAATATTTAATTTAAAGAAACCATGGTCAACCATAAGCAACCATAGTCAACTATGGTCAATAATGGTCTGATCACGCATTATGACAAAAATTGTCTTCACTTAGGGTATATTTACATTGGGTTTATAATATCAGTCCCGTGGGTTTAATATTATTCCCTTAGGTTCATAATCCCTTGGGTTTATGTATTAATCCCTTCAGTTTATTATTCCTTTGGGTTTATAATATCAATTTCTTGCATTTATTATTCCCTGGACAACCATGGTTTATTATAATGTCAACCATGGTCAATTATGGGCCAACATGGAATTGTGATAAGGATTCTCTCAATATGAGAATAAATGATGGTCAATCATGTTTATTTTAGTGTTTATAATATTTATATTAGGGTTTACCAATGTTGGTTTTATAATATTAGTCCCTTTGGTTTAATATATTCCCTTGGGCTCATAATCCCTTAGGGTTTTAGTATTAATCGCTTGGGTTTATTATTCATTTGGGTTTATAATATCAATCCCTTGGGTTTATTATTTCCTTAGGTTTATAATGTCAATCATGGTCAATCATGATAAGCCATGGTTGAACATTAGATTGTGACAAAGATCGTCTCAAACTGAAAATCAACTATGGTCGAACGTCGATTGTGACAAATATTGTCTTGATATTAAAATCAATCATAGTCAACCATGGTCAACCATGGTCCAACTTCTATTGTGAAAACGATTTTGTTAATAAGGAAATCAACCATGTTCAACCATGTTTATTTTAGGGTTTATATACCTCGGGTATATAATTTTTATACATTGGGTTTATTAATATAACGGTTCATATTCCTAGGGTTTAATATTATTCACTTAGGTTTTTTGTCCCTTTGGTTTTTAGTATTAATCCCTAGGGCTTTTTATTTCCTTGGCTTTATAATATCTATCATGGTCAACTGTGTTCAACCATGTTTTATAAATTCAATCATGGTCAACCATATTTTATAAAATCAATCATGGTGAGCCATATTTTATAAAATCAATCATGGTCAACCATGCTTTATCTATGTCAACCATGGTCCAATGTCTCATTATGACAATGATTGTGTCAATATGAGAATCAATTATTGTCTCAATCATGGTTCAAGGTCGCATTATGAAAAACATTGCCTCAATATGATAATCGTGGTCATCTATGGTCAACCATGGTCAATCATGGTTAACCTTTGTAAACCATGTTCAACCATGTTTTATCAAATAAAACATGGTCATCCATGGTAAATCATGGTCAACCGTGGTAGAACATGGGATTGTGACAAGGATTGTCTTTATATGAAAATAAACCATGGTTAAGCATGGTCAACCATGGTCAACCATGGCCTAATGTCGCATTGAGACAAGGATTGTCTCGCTATGAAAACCAACCATGGTCAACCATGTTTATTTTAGTGTTTATAATATTTATCTTAGGGTTTATATACCATGGGTTTATAATTTTTATCCCTTAGGTTTATTATTCCCTTGAATTTATAATATGAATCCCTTGGCTTTATTAATCTAAGGGTTCATATTCCTAGGGTCTAATATTATTCACTTAGGTTTATAGTCCCTTGTGTTTTTAGTATTAATCCCTAGGGTTTATTATTCCCTTGTGTTTATAATATCTATCATGGCCAACCATGGTCAACCATGTTTTATCAATTCAATCATGGTAAACCATATTTTATAAAATAAATCTCGGTCAACCATCATCCAACGCCGCATTGTTAGAGTGTTTGTCTCAATTTGAAAAACCAATCATTGTCTCAACCATGGTCTAATGTTGCATTATGAAAAACATTCTCTCAATATGATAATGATGGTAAATGATGGTAAACCATGGTCAACCATGTTTAGCTATGTTTTATAAAATAAAACATGGTCATCTATGGTAAATCATGGTGATCGATTGTCAATCATGGTCAACCATGGTCCAACATCGCATTGTGACAAGGATTGTCTCAATATGAAAATAAACCATAGTCAACCATGGTCACCCATGTTTATTTTAGTGTTTAATATTATTCCCTTGGGTTTTTTGTATTAGTCACTTTGGTTTATTATTACCTTGGTTTTATAATATCAATTCCTTGGGTTTATTATTCCCTTGGATTTATAATATCAATCATGGTTAATCATAGCTAGTGATGGTCAACCATGGTCAAATGTTGCATTGTGTCAATGATAGTCTCAATATCAAAATAAACCATGGTCCAACATCTCATTGTGGCAAAGATTGTTTTGATATGAAAATCAATCATGGTCAAGCATGGTCAGCCATGGTCCAATGTCTCATTGTAACAAAGATTGTCTTGATATGAAAATCATTCATAGTCAACCATGGTCCAACATCACATTGTGACAAGGATTGTCTTAATATGGAAATCAACCATGGTCAACCATGTTCATTTTAGGGTTTATATACCTTAGATTTACAATTTTTATCCCTTAAGTTTATAATATCAATCCCTTGGGTTTATTAATCTAAGGGTTCATATTCCTAGGGTTTAATATTATTCACTTCAGTTTACAGTCCCTTCGGCTTTTAGTATTAATCCCCAGGGCTTTTTATTTCATTGGGTTTATAATATTTATCATGGTGAAATATGGTCAGCATTGCTCTGACGGCACATTGTGACAATGATTGTGTCAATATGAAAATCAGCCATTGTCTTAACCATGGTCCAATGTCGCATTATTACAAACATTGTCTCAATATGATAATCATGGCCAACTTTGGTCAATAATGGTCAGCCTTGGTCAACCATGTTCAACCATGTTTTATAAAATAAAACATGGTTATCCATGGTCACTTATGGTCAACCATGGTTGAACATCGCATTATGATGAAGATTGTCTTTATATGAAAATCAACCATTGTTAAGCATGGTCAACCATGGTCCAATGTCGCATTATGACAAGGATTGCCTCAATATGAAAATGAACCATGGTCAACCATGTTCATTTTAGTGTTTATAATATTTATCTTAGGGTTTATATATCTTGGGTTTATAATTTTTATCCCTTATGTTTATTATTCCCTTGAGTTTATAATATGAATCTCTTGGGTTTATTAATCTAAGTGTTCATGTTGCTAGGGTTTAATATTATGAACTTAGGTTTGTTGTCCCTTGGGTTTTTAGTATTGATCCCTAGGGTTTATTATTCCCTTGGGTTGATAATATCTATCATGGCCAACCATTGTCAACTATGTTTTATAAATTCAATCATGGTTAACCATATTTTATAAGCCAATCCTGGTCAACCATGGTTCAATGTCGCATTATGATATGAATTGTCTCAATATGATAATGATGGTAAACCATGGTCAACCATGTTCAACCATGTTTTAAAACTTAGACATGGTCATCCATGGTCAATCAAGGTCAACCATGGTCAGTCATGGTCAACCATGGTCAATCATGGTCAACCTTGTTCAACCATGTTCAACCATGTTTTATAAAATAAAACATGGCCATCAATGGTCAATCATAGTCAACCATGGTCGAACATTTCATTATGAAAAATATTGTCTTTATACTAAAATCAACCATCGTTAAACATGGTCAACCATGGTCGAATGTCGCATTGTGACAATGATTGTGTCAATATGAAAATAAAGCATGGAAAACCATGTTTATTTTAATGTTTACAATATTCATAGAGTTTACTAAAATTCACTTAGGTTTATAGTCCCTTGGGTTTTTAGTATTGATCCCTAGGGTTTATTATTCCCTTCTGTTTGTAATATATATCATGTTCAACCATGTTTTATAAATTTAATCATGGTAAACCATATTTTATAAAATCAATCGTGGTCAACCATGGTCGAATGTCGTATTGTTACAATGTTTGTCTCAATATGAAAATTAAGCATTTTCTCAACCATGGTCCAATGTCACATTATGAAAAACATTGTCTCAATATGATAATGATGGTCAACCATGGTCAACAGGGCAATCCATGGCCAATCATGGTCAACCATGATCGAACTTCACATTGTGACAAAGATTGTCTTGATATGAAAATAAACCATGGTGTCGGTCGATAAGTCGTTCTTGCGGACAAGACCGACCTCCCTAGTATGTAATGATATCTAGCGACAAGCAAACCAAACAAATTCTATCTTTCTCTAAATATGCAATTTATAAATAAAGGCAAACAAGTGTTTTAGGCCTACCTCAGGTCTAGTGCAAGTTTGTGGAAGCCACACTCCGTTGATCCAAATGAGCTACGTTGTAAAGAATCTGCAAACATAAACAAGAACACACATTAAATAGCACCTGAAAAGCCAATATAACAAAGCATATTTATCATGATGATCAAGGAATTCATGAAACAAACCATATAAGACAATTTATTGAGAAAAATGAATCTGATTGTATTAACTTTAATCAAAGAAGAACTTTACAACCTTGGTGCCTTGATTCTGTACAAGCTCCTCCCAGGGTCCAGCAAGAATCTCCTCTACTTTGACAAGTTTCACTCTCTTCCCAATGAAGCCAAAAGGTATGTAATCTCTCCTCTCAAGCTTAACTAGGAAGTCTCAATTCCAACAGCATTTACCCTCAAAAATGTTCAGCTTCTAACCTCCCTAGCAACCAGCCCAATGCCTTAATTTATAGTGCAATGGAGGGAAGTTACTAGGTCCACCTTTAAAGGGATAAAGCCCTACTTCAAAGGGATAAGCTCCTCTCATCAAGGGATTAGCTCCTTTAGTTTTGGGATGCATGAACCACCTAGGATCGAACCATCCACGTAACGATTCCTTCTCGAATCATCCAGAATTAACCTAAAGTGAGTTTTTAAGAATAAACTTGCGCCTTTTTTACTTTCACAGGGGTTTGCTCCCACTCCTTTAGAGACAGAGCGGGCAGGTCCGTAGGTAACATGAACAAGGGGTGCGGGACTGCAGGTAATAGTAAGAGCAAGTGCGGAACTAGAGCTTTATTGATTTTTAACGACTTTCTCTCATTTTTAAAGCTTGACATGAAGAGCTGAGGTTTGAGATTTGCTAAGGAGGATAGTATGAATGGTGATAGACCCATACTGACTGCAAATAGTCATGGTGACAATATTTTGTGTAACAGATTGCCCCCTAAAGTGCGAAGTCTGTAGTAGATGAGGATTTCATTTATCATCTAAGAAGAGTGAAGTACTTTATCATTTTGAGGATCATCTTTGGAGAGCCCGGTTGGAACCTGTAAAAACACTCAATACAAAATATATATATGAGATCATATCATCGTTGAGGTAGGAATTCCCATACTCATATCAAAACTGACTAGAAAACTAACTACTGCTCTGATATAGGAATGATCTTGTAATACATCACAAGTATAGACACATGTAGACACAGTATGGATGCAGCCATATGTTTATGAATAGTCCACTGTATAATGAATACAAAATTCCTCGTAGCCTAGATGGTGGAAACTAGATCCAGGGTCTTGATTTCTACTTCCCAAAATAGTACGATTCTATCCGTGCGAATGAATGTGTCGAAGTTGAACATGGTAGAAACCACTTGATTGCCAGTCAATGATGTAAACTGTTAACAAGTGTGAGAGAAACCACCATTAATTTCAATGGCTCTCAAAGTACTCAGTACAATCCATGAAATGTGAATAGATGTGTTGATGTCAAACATGTCATGGAATCCTTTGATCAAAGGTCAATGATGCAACCTATCGTCGAAGGCGAGAAACCTACCATTGAGGCATGCAGATTCCAAGGTACTGACGGTTTCTAGATCATTTTTCTAGATAATGAGCTGAAGTCGATAGAAAGCGATCCATCGTAGGCAAGCCCACAACATGAAATCATAGATCAAGTTTGAAGAAATATAGTTGCAAGGACTGACTCAGGGATGGTCAAGATGGATGACAGATATTTTGCAGATGAATGGTTTATTTGCACTGACCTCTTGAACACATAACAACATAGCAGATGGTTTGGTGACAATTGACCCAAAGTTAATACCCAAAAACTGGCTGAAGACTTTCAATATGGTTTGATCAAATGTTAGGAAAAGGATTTCCCAACTCAGGTGAATAAAAAGTGTCGTGTTCAAGAGTGGTTACAAAGTATGACAAACAGGCTCATTTTTCTCTCTTTCCCCCACCATTTCTGGAAAGTACCTCTTTATTTTTAACAAGCTTGAGGAGGATAATATTTGCTTGATTATAAGCTCATCCTTCGGATGAGTCTAACTTAGTTTAAATTCGAACCCTAAGAAGGAGTGGTTTGTTCGTGTTTGTAATTGAACAGGTCCTTTATTGTTAAGTTTTAACGAGTCCAGTATAGGAAAAACTCGGCGTTTTTCAATTTTAGGGAGTCTGAAAAAACTTAAGAAAACTCCATGGTTGTCCTTTTTCGTAAATTTGTGTCTCCCAGGCCTTAAAAAGTATAAAATAATACTTGAGAGAACCGCTTGACCATTACGATCAAGGAGTACTTTTTGTAATTAGTGCCTCTAATCCGAAAAAGTAAAAAAGCGATCAATGACACGTCGTTTTATGACCAATATTGAATTTGAAACGACAAAAATCCGGCAATCTTTTCATGTTTATACGGTCAGAAAAGGGTTGTAAGTGGACTGTCTTTTTAGTTCCGTTTTAACGAGCTTAAAAAGAAAAACTCGGCAATCTTTTCATATTTTAGGAGTCAGAAAAGAGCTTAAAGGTGACTCTAATGTTTTTTGTCGAAAATGACCAATTTTACCTGAAAAATCCGTTATCCTGCACAAAAGCTCAAACATTACTCATACCTGTTTAAAATAGATAAAAATGCTTCAAAAGTTACCTCTTTAAAGTGAAAAATAAACAAATTAAAAACTCATTTCTTCAAAAAAGCTTAGAAAAAGGGCTTTTGTAAATTCATTTTTACCATTTGACTTCAGAGTGAGAAAAGAGAGCTTTTGGTTAGAAACTTCCCGTGAAGATTGCGGAAAATCCGTCTGTTGGAATCGAACGTCGTCTCCTCCAGGTAATCCACATCATCTTACTCTTTCATTTCATCCATTTCAAAATTGTTTTTAGGGCTTTATTTTGTTTTTAAGGAAACTTTTAGGTTAAAAACCCGCGCGCGGGGGTCCGCAGGCATAGCATAGGAAACCTGCGGACCCTGACCTTTTCGTAAAAGGAAAAGAGTCAGGGGTCTGCACCTGCCGTGAAGGCAGAGTGTGGACCTACGCACTGTCTCTAACAGAGAGGGTGGGGTCCCCGCAGCATAGGTTTTCAAACCTAAATTTTTCAAATTCCACCCAAAAATTTTGATTTTAAATATTCTAATCCCCTTTTTATTGAATGTAAGGTATACATCATGCTTGATTGGCGGGAACGAGAGCACGAGGATGTGGATCTCGCCGCTATTAATCATCAACCTTCGATTGATGCATTGAAGGCATGTAGTTTATACAAATTTTGGGCCATACGTGGCATGAGGGCCTAGGTGGACTTTTTTGCAATCGCTGGTAGACAGGCGGAACATACAAGAGCAGTGCTTCTTTATTGGTGGCCACCAGCTCGAAATGGAGCTGGAAGAAATTTACTTTTTGATTGGTTTGCCTAAGAGAGGTGAACATTTGACTCTATTTCGGACTAGGCCAGGTGGCCAGCCTGTCGATAGCCTCCGGCTAGAGTTTTGCAATGACCAAACTAGAGACAAAGGGATTGATATCAAAACCATATCCCATCATGAACTCAAAGTGATTGCGTTTACTGTTACCAGGCTCTGCGGAAGCGCAACACTACATGTGGCCACTAGATCCCAAATGCAGATGGCAGTAGACTGCTTTCGAGGCACCATCTTCAACTGGTGTGAGGCTGTGTTGGCTAATATAAAAGGTCAACTGACTAGAGCAAAGAACGAACAACTGAAACCTTTGTATATGGTGCTTTAGTTGTGAGCTTTGGTCTAGAGAGGGTCCCAATGTTGGTCCCACAGCATCTTACCGTTGGAGCTGGACTTCCCCGAGAGCCCAAACCAATGTGTTGGGTTATAGTTATGGCCCATCATCCTGAGGAGGGAACAGAAGTCATTCGATTTACTCCTGAGTATTTTCATTGGTTGGAGAACCAATTTTTTGCTATTCAGGATTTTCCTTATGCTAGGGTAGATTATCGTGGTGACCCAGACATGGCTCTTCCACTAGGAGAGAAATGGGATGACTCAGGTAAAATCATTTTCAACGTTTTCTAATTTAATTTTTTTTGTTTTTTAAATTGTCCCAAAATTGATAGTAAAAGTTTCCAATGCAGATGTAGGTCAACAACAGCCAGCCACTCTCTGGCCCTATGAGAGGAAACAGCCAGCTGCAGCAGCACCAGCCCAACAGGACGAATCTACAGAGACCTTGGCCGAATTGGAGAGTCATCTAGAGCATTTGACAGCAGACATTCTGGAGACCAGCATAGATGACATTCCTCTTAGGCTACAGTGCTATGTGATTGGGGTACCAGGACCTTTCAGGAGGTTCCTTTGTAGGGTGGCTCATACAGTGGTTTCTTATCGTGATCATCACCAGTGATAGGACGATCACCTGTTTTAGACTCATATGACATTTTTTTGCTTTTTGCACTATCATTTTTGCCGATAATAAGGTGTTTTTCAACCTATGATCGAAGACGATGTATATTTGACACACTTCTATGCTATAATATATCACTATTACTGGATTATCTTGTAAAACATGTTATGGAATGTTTTTAAATTTACTTGTATGATTATTGCAAATGTCTACTTAACATTCGAGAAGAAATTTCATCTGCTAATGTATTTAAATATCTTGGAATATGTTGATATTCAATATGGTCAAATTCACGTTCCAAGAGACGAACTCTCAAAAATAATCTCAATAACACTAGATTTCTAATGGCATATACTCTATTAAGCTGTAATATAATGAGTTCAGAATCTAACCTCACAATAAAGCTCCGAATCCCAAATGAGATGGATTGAAATAATAAATCAATCTGTTGGGTCCCTATAATACTAGTGATTACCCCATTACTATTGTAGTTATACCCATTATTTATATTGTTGTGCCCCTATTACCCCCATATTGTTATTTCTATGCCCCATAGAATCCCTCTATTGTTATTTTTGTGGCTTTATATTATTATTGTTAGGTCGGCTGGATTATATTGTGACTCCTTAGACTCCTATATATAGTAAGCAGGTTTTGTCATTTGTATCATCCAAGAATTTTTCATTTATGTAATGTAAAGGAGGTTGCCCCCTCGAAGAGGCTGAATTCTAAGGCATTGATCTATCTTTTCTATCTTTTCTTGAACTGGTTTCATAACATTTGGTATCAAAGCTTTGGATTCTAGGGTTTTTCTGCTCCAAACAGGTCATCGTGGCATTTTCGCTAAAACTTTTTTTCTGTGACATTTCAAAAGTCGCAAAAAAAACCCATTTGAGAAAAAATCGCGCTGAACCTTGGGTCCGAATTTCAGAGCTTTGCGTGCAATATTTGTGGAGATATGATCTAAGGAAGTTGGTCTTTTTGCAGACTCCTGAATTACATTCAAAACAGGTGACCTGGGGAAAATCGTCATAACTTTCTCTCTGGGAATCGGATTGAAATTTCGTAAGAAGTTACAAAAAGAGGACGGACTGTAGTTTTGTTTGTGTGTGTTTCAGATTCAAAGGTTAAAACAGTGACTCGTGGCACATCGTACAAGTTCGCTCTACTGAACCAGTCTAAAAGCAAGTCACTGTGGGAGATTTCACATAACTCTTCCTTGGAGAATCCAATTTGGCTCAGACTTGTGGCATTGGAAATAGGATGTAGAAGGCTACTACAGGTAGCAATTTCAGGACTGGATGATCTAAAATTACAGAGATACATCAGATTCAATATCAGGCTTCTATAAAGTGAAAAAAGGTGTGTCGTTTTTTTTTTTGTGTAAGCTTGGTTTAACGGAATTAAAAGGGCATAGTAAAGCATTATTATCGGTAACTGATGCCCCAAGGAAAGAAAATGCAAACACCTAGTAAGGAACCTGAATGCTCTAGCATGACTCATGAAGAAGAGGAAGAAATACTACATGATATATCAAAATTAAAAGAACAAGTGCAACAAATGTCACGCTCACAAAAGCTAACAGAAGCTAAGATAAGTGGCGTGGAATCTAAGATAAAGGGCATGGAAGCTAAGATGGATGATTCGAAGATAGATTTGAAGAGAGACATGGTAGATTTGAAGATAGATTTGAAGACAGACATGGAAGAATTGAAGAAGTTGCTACAAGAAAGGGTCACTAATGGTGAAAAGGTAGTAAAGGAAACTCATGATGAGAACAAAAGAAATGTTAATCATGATTCCATTGACGCTAATGTTGGATCGAAGAATCACCATATTCCAAAAATCGATATGAAGAAGTTTGATGGCAAGGATCCCGCCACATGGATTTTACAGATGGAGCAATTCTTCGATCTCAATAATGTGCAAAACGCATAAAAGGTACGTATGGCAACTGTATATTTGGAACCAAATCAGTTTGTATGGTATCAATGGCTTTGCTCTCGTAAACAATTTATCACTTGGGTAGTTTTTACGGAAGAATTGATATCACATTATGAAGATACAAAAAGAAACACTTTTTTTAGCCAATTGATAAGTCTCAAACAAAAGGGTTCAGTAATGGAGCACATTGAGGAGTTCCAAAAATTGAACATAAGGGTAAAAGATATTCCAGAGGAGCATAGGATTGATGTGTTCATAGGGTCTTTAAAGGATAATATCCAACATGATGTTCGCCTTTGGGAACCTGATTCATTAGAGAAGGCATTCAGGTTAGCAAGAAAAATGGAAAGAAAAATTATGGCAACCAGGAAGCATACCACTCACAACTATAAAGACGGAAGTGTTGTTGCCCCTAGTCTTCCACAACCTATAAGGTTGACACCACAACAATTGGAAGAAAAAAGAGCAAAAGGGCTTTGTTACAGTTGTGATAGCAAATACACTAAAGGTCATAAGTGTGCTGAGAAGAAATTATTCTACATAGATTGTGAAGAGGAAGAAGAAAAGGAGCAAGAAAGGTCAAAAGAAGAAGATATACTCCAGGAACAAAGCCTAGATGAAGAATAAATAAATCCGACCATATCTTGTAATGCATTGGCAGGAATTACCACTCCTCAAACCATCAAGATAGAAGGACAAATCAAGAAGAAAAAGGTAATAGTGTTGATTGATTCAGGAAGCACCCACAATTTTATTCATTGTAGGGTAGCAAAAGAATTGAATTGCTTCCTATATCCAGCACCAGAGTGTCAAGTGATGGTTGCAAATGGAGGAACAATAAATTGCTCTGGAAAGCGCCATAATATCATGCTATCCATGGGAGAATATGTATTGACTAGCCCAATGCTTTCCATTCCAATGGGAGGTGCGGATGTTGTACTAGGAGTCCAATGGCTACAATCCTTGGGTACAATAGCTTTTAATTTTCAAGAACTTTTCATCAAATTTTCTACGGAAGGAAAGGAAGTTGAATTAAGGGGTATTGCAGGGAAACCAGGAAAGATAATCAGCTCTCATGGTATGACAAAGCTTCTAAAAAAGGAGCAAAGAGGTGTAATTGCACAATTATGCTTGCTAGATGTTTCCACATTGGAATCATCTATTTCTCCAGATCTCCAAAAAGTCCTGGACAATCATTCCAAGGTATTTGAGACTCCCAAGGGTCTCCCACCTATGCATGATCATGATCATGCTATTCATCTGATTCCAGGAAGTGTTCCTCCAAACATCAGGCCGTACAGATATCCCTATGTCCAAAAAAGTGAAATTGAACGTATGGTTGCAGAAATGCTAGAGGCTGGTATAATTCAACCGAGTCAAAGTTCTTTCTCAGCTCCAGTAGTATTGGTGCACAAGAAGGATGGATCATGGCGCATGTGTCCAGATTATAGGGAGCTCAACAAGCTCACTATTAAAGATAAGTTCCCCATTCCTATTATTGATGAATTACTGGATGAATTGCATGGATCAATTTACTTCACCAAGTTGGATCTTCGTTCGGGATATCATCAAATCAGAATGAAGATTGAAGACATTCCGAAAACGGCATTTAGAACTCATGAGGGTCATTATGAATTTTTGGTCATGCCTTTTGGCCTTACCAATGCACCTTCAACATTTCAAAGTTTGATGAATTCAATTTTCAAACCATTCCCTAGAAAATTTGTGTTAGTATTTTTGATGATATACTAATCTACAGCAAGTCTTGGAAGGATCATGTTCAACATGTTGACAGGGTGCTACAACTATTGGAGGAGAAACAATTATATGCAAAAAGATCCAAATGTTTCTTTGGAGTCTAGGAGGTGGAATATTTGGGTCATATTGTATCTCATGAAGGAGTTAAGGTAGACCCTAACAAAATTAAAGCCATTAAGGAATGGAAAATCCCCACATCCATAAAGCATCTGCGAGGATTTCTTGGGTTGACAGGGTATTATCGCAAGTTTGTTAAGAATTATGGGAGAATAGCGGCACCTCTAACAACATTATTGAAGAAAGATTCATTTTCATGGACTCCAGAAGCAACAAAAGCCTTTGAACATCTTAAAGAGGCAATGTGCAAAGCACCGGTCTTAGCTACACCGGACTTCACAAAAATCTTTATTGTGGAATGTGATGCTTCAGGAAATGGAATTGGTGCTGTTCTAATGCAAGATGAAAGACCCATTGCTTTTGAAAGTTGTCCAATCAAGGGAAAGTTTTTAAGCAAAGCTATTTATGAGAAGGAAATGTTGGCAATACTTCATGCACTTAAGAAATGGCAACCCTACCTAATGGGAAGACACTTCAAGGTAAAAACGGATCATGATAGCCTTAAATACTTTTTAGAACAAAGATTATCCTTCGAAGAGCAACAAAAGTGGGTCACAAAGATGTTGGGTTATGACTTTGAAATCATCTACAAAAAAGGGAAGCAAAATGTGGTGGCAGATGCACTCTCAAGAAAGGATGAGGATGTGGAAGCATTGTTGTGTGCCATTTCTATTATCCAACCAGATTGGATAAACGAAGCAAGGGAGGAATGGAAGAATGACGAAGAAGTGTGGGAACTTATTCGAAAGCTACAACAAGATTCTGGTACTTCTGATACATTTAGCTGGAAAAATGATTCGTTATGGTACAAAGATCGCTTATACCTCTGTAAGAATTCCCAGCTAAAACAAAAGATTCTTATGGAATTGCACACTTCTCCCGTAGGAGGGCACTCAGGATTTTTAAAAACTTACCACAGGGTTAAGAAGGAATTTTTTTGGGATGGCCTTAAATCAGATATTCAAAAGTTTGTGGCGGAATGTTTGGTTTGCCAGCAAAATAAAGTTGAAACAATTAAGACACCGGGTCTATTACAACCTTTATCCATTCTAAGCCAACGTTGGGAGGAGGTTTCAATGGATTTTATCACAGGTTTACCCAAGTCTGAGGGAAAGAGTGTCATCATGGTGGTAGTTGACAGACTTACCAAGTATGCACACTTTTATGCATTATCACATCCATTTAAAGCCAGTACAGTTTCTACTACATTTATGGAAACAGTTCAAAAGCTACATGGAAACCCAAAGATTATTGTAAGTGATAGAGATCCCATTTTCACTGGAAATTTTTGGACAGAATTATTTTCTTGTCTTGGTACTCAGTTAGCTCATAGCTCATCTTATCATCCTCAATCTGATGGGCAAACTGAGATAGTAAACAAATGTTTGGAAGGATGTATTCGTTGCTTTGTATCTGATAAATAGACACAATGGGTCAAATGGTTGCCTCTCGCTGAATGGTGGTATAACACTTCCTTCCATACAACAACAAAAATGACCCCATTTATGGCACTTTATGGGTATCAACCACCATCCATCACATCATATTTAAGAGAAAATTATAAGGTTCAGGCAGTGGAACATCACATCGAACATCAACAACAAGTCCTCCAACTCTTAAAGGATAACCTCGTGTTGGCACAAAATAGAATGAAACAACAGGCAGATCAACAGCGCAGTGAAAGAAGTTTTGATGTAGGGGATTGGGTATTCCTATGGCTACAACCATATAAGCAAATGTCCCTAAAGCAAGCTAATAAGGATAATAAATTATCACCAAAGTATTATGGTCCGTACAAGGTGTTGCAAAAGATTGGTACTATGGCATACAAATTGGAGCTTCCTGTAGCTTCTCGATTACACCCAGTTTTGCATGTTTCATGTTTAAAGAAGGTTATAGGTGACAAGCTCCCAATTCAAACAATATTTCCAGAACTTGATGAGGAAGGAAAAATTATATTGGAACCGGAAGCAGTCACAGAAACAAGAACTCGACAGCTACGAAATCGATCAATTTCAGAGTATCTTATCAAGTGGAAGAACTTACCCGCTGAAGATTCCACATGGGAGGATGAGAATTTTATGCAGAAGTATCCAGAACTACTCAAGCATTGAGGGCAACACTTTTTTGAAGGAGAGGGGCTTGTTGGGTCCCTATAATACTAGTGATTACCCCATTACTATTGTAGTTATACCCCTTATTTATATTGTTGTGCCCCTATTACCCCCATATTGTTATTTCTGTGCCCCATAGAATCCCTCTATTGTTATTTTTATGGCTTTATATTATTATTGTTAGGTCGGTTGGATTATATTGTGACTCCTTAGACTCCTATATATAGTAAGGAGGTTTTGTCATTTGTATCATCCAAGAATTGTTCATTTATGTAATGTAAAGGAGGTTGCCCCCTCGAAGAGGCTGAATTCTAAGGCGTTGATCTATCTTTTCTATCTTTTCTTGAGATGGTTTCATGACACAATCACTGCACTACACAATATAATGTTGTTCGTTGTTTGACCGAGGCTTACCCCATGCATAGATACCAACTCGTCAGAGGGCGAATAGATGACCCAAGCTGCGGAAGAAATGTTCTGTGTATTATGACAAGCACCATCAGCCAAACCAATGTATGTTTGGAGAGACGTCGACATCTGTAATATCAAGAGTAAAATCAAGATAAGCAGGAATAATGACAAAAACACTCTCTAAGCTAAGCACACTTTTAAAACACACAAGCTAGAAAGAAAACTAACCTAACTAAAATCTCCACACCCAGATTTAAGCATAATATCCTTTTAGGTAAAGACCATTTCTGGGTTTACCTAAAGAGACCCCGTCAAAGTCTACCAATTCATAGGCCCCTTTTGCCAGCTTTTGCTTAACAACATAAGGACCATGCCACATGGGTATGAATTTTCCAGCGCCTAATTTATCATTTGCTTGATCATAAAATAATACTAGGTTTCCTTCCAAAAAATTACGAGGGGTAACATTTCAATCATATTGAACTTTAATACGTTTGGCATGTGTTTCGATTGCTAATGCAGCATGTCGTTGATTCTCATCTAGCTGAGCCAAGTACAACAAACGTTTTTCCTCTTCGGAAGTGGCTGGAAGTAATTCTATGGCCATTTGCAATGACGGGATTTCACATTCAATGGATAACACAACTTCCAAACCATAAACTAGTTGGAAAGGAGTGAAACCAGTTGACGTTTTTACTGAGGTTCGATACGCCCAAAGTGATGAAAATAGCATGTTATGCCAATTCGACCTATGAATCCCAATGATTCATCGGATCATGATGACTAGAACTTTGTTGATGGATTCAACCAGACCATTAGCCTGTGGATAATATGGAGTTGAACTATCATGACGCAGGCCAAGTTGGTCTGTAAGTTCAGTCATCATAATATTTCGAAAATGACGCCCATGATCAGTGATAATCGCTTGTGAAACACCAAACCTAGCAATTATATGATTGAACACGAAAATCGTAGCAGTTTTGCTGTCTGCTTCAAATGTAGGCATCGCCTCAGCCCACTTGGTAAAATAATCTACCGCAAGGATGATATACGCATGTCCCCCGGCCGAGTGAGGGTTACATGTAATAAAATCGATACCCCATTTCTCAAAAGGACCGACGACAATTATGGGGTGGAGAGGAGCAGGTGGAACACGCATCTTTCAATAAAAAATTTGGCAGTTGTGGCATTTTCGGACCGCGTTAATACTGTCTTTAAACAAAGATGGCCAGAAATAGCCAGCGCACAATATCTTTTGGGCTGTGGCAAACCCAGACATATGACCACCACATGCTCCAGAGCTACAGTCATTTAGAACCCTTTCAGCTTCCTCATGAGTTAAACAACGTCAGAAAATAGAGTCCGCCCCACGACGATAAAGTGTATCTCCAATAATTTTGAATTGTTGGGACTGGAATCGTATTTTTCGACGCTCTGATCTTGAAATTTCTGGCTGAAAGGATTGGGTTTGGAGATAAACTATGATATCCCCATACCATGGATCTAAAGTGCTGATTAGAAACAAGGATTCATCCGCAATGGGCTCCTCCACCACAGTTTCCGTGTCAACACGCGGGAAGTCACACATCAACTCCGCAAAAACTAAAGATTTCTTTGACTTAGACTTTTCAAATTCCAAGTCGAACTCCTGTAGGATGACAATCCATTTGGAGTACTTGCCCCCTAGCAATTGTTTGGTAAAAATATAGATCATAGGGTTGCAATCAGAAATTACTGTAGTTTTTCGTAGTAAAATGTAATGACAAAAACGTTGGACAGCTTGAACAGCTGCCAGTGCCAATTTCTCCACATGTGAATATTTTAGCTCAGTTGGATTTAAGGTTCGACTAAGGTAATATATCACATGTTCACTACTGAATTCATCTTCCTGAACTAACACCATTCCAATGGTGGAATGCGAGGCGGTGAGATATAAGAAGTAGTCTTGGCTGTACTTGGGAGGATGCAATAATGGTGCATGGGTCAACGCGTGTTTTAGTGCATCAAAAGATTTGTCAGCTATCTCATCCCAAAAGAATGGAGTATTCTGTTTCAATAACCAGGCAAAAACCCTTTGTGATCTCGGCGTAGTTAGGAATGAATCGACGTAAAAATTTTGCTTTCCCTTGCAAACTTTGGAGTTGGCGAAGACTCGAAGGAGGAGGCAATTTGACAATAGCTTCAACCTTCGAGGGATCGACGCGAATGCCGGCTTTCGAAACAACAAACCCTAGTAACCGACCCGTTTCTATACAGAAAACACACTTATGTGGATTCAACCTAATTCGATAATGCCTACACCTCATAAAGATTTCTCGTAAATGGATGAGATGATCAGCTCGATGTAATGAATGAGCAGGTAAATCATCGAGATAGGGTTGCACAATGTGCTTGATGTCATGAAACACGTAAGACATGGCTCTTTGAAAAGTTGCCCCGACGTTCTTGAGCCCAAAAGGTAATTTGTAATAAGCAAATGTCCCCCATGGACAAATGAAAGTCGTTTTTGATTGATCAGTAGGTAGAATATTTATTTGATTGTATTTGGGAAAACCATCCATGAAGGAGAATATTTCACTGCTGGCACAATCATCAATGATTTGATCGATATAGGGAGTTGGGTAGTTGTCTTTTGGACAGGCTCGATTAATATCCCTATAATCGATACATATTCTTATCGTTCCTTGCTTTTTGTTAACGGGAACAATATTTGATACCCAATCCGTTAAGGGAATTGGATAAATGAAACCTGATTTAAGTAATTTTTCAACTTCTGCCTTAATAGCAGCAGCCTTTCACGGGTGGATCTGACGCAAACGTTGCCAGATGGGTTTAGCATCCGGGTAAGTTTTGATTTCATGAACAACAATTGCTGGGTCAATTCCTAGCATTTCCTCATATGACCAGGAAAACACGTCGTGGAATTCTTGAAATAGGGCCTTATATGTTTGAATTTCATCTTCCGTACAAGAGGCACCTATATGAGTGTTTTCAACAATTCCAGGCTTAACCGAAATATCAATAGGAATAGTTCGAGAAATGTTTCCCAAATTTAACTCAGAATCAGGATTTTTCATTGGATTCTGAGGTTCCTTGACATAATCAGTCGTAAAAATAGATGAAAAATCATTTTCAAAGCGATCAATCTCAGGTAAAAACGAAGATCTATGATGAATATCTTCCCATGGTAAATCATCAACACACATGATTTCACGAATTTGCTCATCAGTGTGAACAAGTTCGGAAAATGTTGTTGAATCTGAGTTTGATGTTGAAAGTGATTCTTCATGGACCACATTCATTAAGTCAATTTCGGTTGAAGAAGGGTCGGAAAACGACTGCATGGCCTAATATGCAATTTCATATAGACTCAAAGGCATAGTATCACCAAATGAATCTATCTCAGATTCGGAAGGTACGATCCAAGGATCATCATAAACAATACTGTCTGATGAAATCATATGAATCGTTGCAGTAGAAGACGATGCGTTTGGAGGAGGAAAGGAAAAATTTCCTAGTAAACCAGAATCTTTAACTAATCCTACCCCAACATCCTTATAAGGGATAGTAGTTTTGTCGACGTGCTGGATACTTTCAGAAGAGGCTAGGTCGGATGAAAAGTAAGTTAGCTGGTCTATAGTTACGATCTTTCCGTTATGAGGGAACTTTAGAAGCTGAAATACCAATGAAACGACAACTGTCATAGCGTAAGACCAACTACGACCCAAGAGAAGGTTGTAATCTAGAGGGGCATCAACCACCTCCACATCTAGATTAACAGTTTTGCCTTCAACCCCTATAGGTAAATCCTGTAGAATGCCAAAAGGATGGAACCCACGACCATCAAAGGCCTTTAGAATCTTCGGGGATTGATTAAGTGTAGGAGAACCAAGCGATCTCCAACACTGGATCAACATAATACACGTTGAGGCTCCCTCATCAATCACAGTCCTGTAGCAAGGTCTGTTTTTGACTAACACTGGAATCTGGAAAGCCATTTGATGAGGTAAGCGAGGTGTACTATTTTCTAGATTGAAAATTATAAGGTTCGAGTCTTGAATGTCAACAACTCCTATAGCCGACAATAGCAATTTACACTGTGCTAGACATGATTACAGCACCTCCAAAGCTGACATTGTTGAAGGTGAAATAGCCAAATCTTCAACAATGTTATAGTTCTGAGCCACTCTCGCATGTGGATTGAAAGCTGACTTTCGAAGTATACCCTTGGCGGGCGGTTTGATTACTAAGTCTGGGTTAGGTTTCTCGATCTGTAGTGGATTGGAACCGGGAGTTGAAGTTGATGGGTTCAAATTAGAAGATTCTTCTTCCTTACCACCAACAGGACTTTTAGTTCCATAATCTTGCGATCGCGTCACAATCCTAACATGGGACATCATCATTATGGGTTCTTCGGAGGCATTTGAGGAAGAAACTATCATCTTACTGTCTTGACTAGGAAAGGGATCCTTCAAAACAGCAGGCGTTTGGGAACCTTTGACGATTTTCGAAACCTCAGCACGATGAGGGAAGTCTCTTGTAAAATGTTCTTCGTCACAAAGAAGACAAGGATAACGAGGTTTGTGTTTCTCATCAGTAGATTCCATTTTTTTTGTTTTCTCTTATGAATTTTTATTTGTTTTATTTTTCTTCTTCCCTTTCTTTTTACCGCCGGATTTTGATTTGGCTGTAGATGACTCTACAACATGAATATCGGTGGAAATTTCCACGGAAGAATCTCCTGTCAGGGAATCTAGTAAAGTTATGATAGGAGAAGAATTCTTGGAAGATTTATTCTTACTTTTGGTATTAACCGTACCAATCATACCATCAGCGGCATGAGACCCTGAAGGAGCTGCAATTATTTGATTTTGTTTAGGAAGGTCGGCGATTTTCTCGTGTAACGTACCTGACTGCGTATAAACTAAGTCAAGGTACTGAGCTTGAGCAATTACTTTCTCTTCAGTAACGACTCCTGCCTTAGCTACATCCTCAGTGATTTTTGGTAATAAAGATTTGACAAACCATTCTGCTAAGATCTGATCCGGAATAAAAACTTTCACTAAACGCCATCAACATCTCCATTCATGAATGTGATCCGGAATGTAAGTGGACATTGACTGTTTTAATGAAGTTAATAATTCCATGCCATTGTCATATCTGATTGGCAACTGAAAATGAGTTAAAAATGAAGTAGCTAACTGACTAAAGTTATAAAAAGTGGCTCGCGGTAACTCAATGTACCACTTGGCCGCAAGACCAATTAGAGTGCATTGAAAAAGCCTTAAATGGATTGAATCATGTGAAATGGAGTTAGATGCACACCAGAGGTGATAAGTCATCACATGGTTCGACGGGTCCTCTCCTTATTTCCCTTCAAACTTAGGAATATCACTAGGCAACTTATTCGGCATTCGCGGCCAAAACGGAAGATAGTTAATTGGATCGTTCGTAAGGCGTGACAAGTTAGGCAAGTCCAGAGTTGCAATGAATGGTAACTAACGATTAGGGTCCCTGAAACCCTGGGTCATGAGACTAGCCCCAGGAGGAGGATATCCAGGATAGCTAGGAATTGGAATTGCATTTGGGATATTATATCCTCCCGGAAACCCAGGATTAACCGGACCGTACTGGGGTTGTTGAGGTTGTTGATATGTATATCCAGGGTATGGTTGATACTGATAGACTAGCTGCTACACAGCAGGACAGAATTAGTACTGTCCCTGGTATGGTTGATAAGTAAATTGAGGTTGACTTGTGACAACCGTACTTGGACCAGGTTGTCCTACAGGCATTTGAACCAAAGTCTGAATTGAGGGTCCAGACTGAGGTAAAGATGCTTGAGGAGTTGATACAGGAATAGTAGAAACCGGAGCTGTAGATACTCCAGAAGTAGGTGGGGTAGATTGAACAGATGTTGCAGCAGTTGCAGCAGTCGTTTGAGGCGGAGTTCGAGGCGAACTAGGCCCAGGCTGAGAAACTACAGAAGGTGCAGAAGTTTGAATAGTAGACTCGACAGGTTGCTGGGTTGAACCAGAAATCAAGGGTTGTCCAGATTGAGATGACAACTGCACATTAGGTTGCAAGATCTGTTGAGATTGAGATGGATCCCACACTAAGTTCATTCCGGGGTACGGACCCATAGCAGGTTGAGCATATTGAGGACCATAACTGGGTTGAGGGTAGGGTTGATAATTCAAAGGTACATTTCCAGCTCCTTGGACAAATGATTGACCAGAAGGTAGTTGGAAACCTTGGGTTGGGTACTGACCTTGAGGTTGATAACCTTGAGGCACATACTAATACTAGGGTTGACCTTGAGGTACATATTGATACTGGGGTTGACCTTGAGGTACATACTGAGTTTGGGGTTGACCTTGAGGAATGTACTGTCCCGTAGGTATGTATTGTCCTTGAGGTTGCCCCCCAGGTGGTAATTGGGTACCTTGAGGTTTCCCCCCAAGCAATAATTGAGGACCTTGAGGCTGCCCCCCAGGCGGTAACTGGCCACCTTGAGGTTGCGGATTTGGAATGGTACCTGACATCATAAGAATATCTTCTACACTCAACGGCTTAGTTCCGTTATTACCAGTTAATAACTGTTGTTCAATAGGTTGAGGAGATGCTCCCGAAAAAGTACCAGTAAGTGACTGATACCCAGAGGGAACAGAAGGACCGCCATATAAAAAGGTTTCTGGAGATTAGGAAAACATGGATGACTATCTCGACATATTTAACAGAGGATAGTAACCCCTAGGTGTTGGGTGAAAAGGAATGCGAGGTGGTGAAAAACTTAGTCCCGGGTTTTCCAAGAAATTGGTCAATGAAAGATACCAAGCGTCTCTCCTAGCTGGGCTATAAAATATCGATTCACACTCCCTAAGTTCTATAGTTGGTTGATTTTCAGGGATAGGTATACCTTCTTCCAGAGTAACAAGTTCTTCAATAGCAATAAGTCCAGAAGGAATATTTTGGGTAATTACTCTTTCTACCCTGGGTGAACTAGAACCACTGGAAGTTGGAGAGGCAAGTCCTGATGTTGGAGTAGCAGAAGGTTCTGTTTCAGGTTCAGATATTTCAGGTTTCTCAGATAAATCACTAGTAGAAGAAAAACTACCAGTAACTTCGGAAAAAGAAACAGGTTCTAAAATATACTCTGGTGCTTGAACTTGGTAATTAGGATGTACAACCAAAGAAGACTCTCCTTCTTTAGGTGACCCAACTCTACTGTCACTAGGAGTTACAAGGGCTCGAAGCCCTTCAAGCTGGCTCGGTGAAAACTCAGGAGGTTGGCCCCGATGTCTATGGGACTTCCTTGGTAATTCAGCCATGATTAAATATTTTAACTACTTCACACGCAAACAAAGAAAAATCTCAATGAAAACCACATAAAGTCTCTAAAGAACCAAAAAAATTTGAATCACACGCCTAAAGAATCTAGGAGATCAAACCACACATAAACAGTAACTTTCCGTACTGAAAACACTAGTTGGTGATGAAATCCAACATCGCAGAGTTCAATACAAAAATGGCAGTTGGAACAGTTACCCCGGCAACCTGTTTAACGAATAGACTAGCACAATTTTCTCCACTAAACCGTCTCGAGTGAAGAGAACCCCTCAGAAAATCCAAGTGAGTCTAGCCAACGTCTGCTCCAGGTACAGTGGGATCTTCCCTCCACCATCACCTTACGAAAGAATCCTATAGAATATGGTCACTATGGTTACCAATGGAAACAAATATACCTGGGGGAACAGTATGTTATCCGACACACACGCAAGGGCAGAGTAGCAAGCTTAATCCCCTTGAAGGCTCCTTGACATAATCTAAGGTTTACCAAAAAGTGACCCCAGGCTCCTCGACATTGGTTAATCCGAGGTTTACCGTTTTTAATACGTGTATATCTAGTATCGTTCCCAATGAGGAAGGATTGATTACCCCACTGGTTCGGACACGATCTCGTGCTTGACTCGTATAAGAGGAGCTTCCCAGAACATAGATGTAACAATTGGAATTTATCTCCTACCGCAAGATACAACTACTTGTTTATTTTACTTTCTTGGAGAGTTAATTACTCCCTACTCCAAGATACTAGCCTAAGCTATGTTGGTGATAAAGAGCCCTAGAAATAAAAAGATTGCTAGATAGATTTTACTTTAAGCGTTATTTTTATTGGTTTTTCTTAAGTCAAAAGGTGCGGAGATGAAACTTATGGTGTGAAGACTCGACTCCAAATCACTAAAAATGCACTTAAGATGAAAAATAATCCTTTTTCTTCAATGAATTTCTAGCTAGAGAAAGAGTTGAGAATGCAAATGCTTGTAAAAACAAATCTTTCCTTAGCAAACAAATAAAAACAAGAACTTTTTGTCTTTTCCAATGAACTCAAAAACGAGACAACTAGTTATGCTCACGAAAATTTCCCTTTCTTTTCAAACACTCAAATACTACTAAAACAAACTTTTTTCAAAAGAGATTTTTTTTTAATTTTTATAAAACACTCAAAACTATTGAAAAATCTAATCTTGAGATCTATAAATTCTAAAAAACTATTTGAAGTAAAAGCTTACAAGATTTCTTTTCAAGGATGTTTTACTTAGCTATAAGCAAACTAAGGACTAATTTGTTTAGAATCACAAATCAGTCAAAAAACAACCAGTTTTTGTTTTCTTTTCTAAAAATGAAATCCAAAACTTTCAACACAAGTTCTTTCAAAGTTTCGCAAAGAGAAAAACAAGATGGATTCCTCAACAAAGGCAGATTTTACAAAATGGTTAGACTCATAAGAAGGCCAGCAAAAGCCAAGGTGATTTGAGGTTTCTAAGGCTTCTAAGTTCTGAGTTACTACAAGACCAAATGAAAATCAAGCCTGGCACACAAAACTTCTAGGAATTTCAGCTAAAACCCTAAAGCCAATGGAATGAACCTAAGAAAAGTTCCTGACAAGTCACGTGTAGATCTAAGCAGAGGCTAAAAACACATAAACAAATCCTAAGCTGACTGAATGAGAAAATTTCAAGTTTTTCAAAATTTTTGACAAGGTCCGCAGGCCCCCAGTATACCCAGGTGTGGTACCGCTCTGTGTGTAAAGAAACAGTGCGAGTATGTCTGCACTATGTTACAAGAAGAGGGTACGGTCCTCTCCCAAAAGTATGAAAAACAAAAAATAATTCAAGATCTACTAAACCTACCCAATCCCACACACATCAAGCCAAAAACCAGAAACAAACACGCAGTTTCTCAAGTAAAAGTAAAAGCAAAGGAAAAATAAAAAGTTCAAGTCCCCAGTGGAGTCGCCATTTTGTCAGCCGGATAAGTCGTTCTGGCGGACAAGACTGACCTCCCTAGTATCTAATGATATCTAGCGACAAGCAAACCAAAAAAATTCTATATTTCTCTAAATATGCAATTTATAAATAAAGGCAAACAAGTGTTTTAGGCCTACCTCGGGTCCAGTGCAAGTTTGTGGAAGCCACGCTCCGTTGATCCAAATGAGCTCCCTTGTAAAGAATCTGCAAACACAAACAAGCACACACATTAAATAGCACCTGAAAAGCCAATATAACAAAGCATATTTATCATGATGATCAAGGAATTCATGAAACAAACCATATAAGACAATTTATTGAGAAAAATTAATTTGATTGTATTAACTTTAATCAAAGAAGAACTTTACAACCTTGGTGCCTTGATGCTGTACAAGCTCCTCCCAGGGTCCAACAAGAATCTCCTCTACTTTGACAAGTTTCACTCTCTTCCCAATGAAGCCAAAAGGTATGTAATCTCTCCTCTCAAGCTTAACTAGGAAGTCTCAATTCCAACAACATTTACCCTAAAAAATGTTCAGCTTCTAACCTCCCTAGCAACCAGCCCAATGCCTTAATTTATAGTGCAATGGAGGGAAGTTACTAGGTCCACCTTTAAAGGGATAAAGCCCTCATTCAAAGGGATAAGCTCCTCTCATCAATGGATTAGCTCCTTTAGTTTTGGGATGCATGAACCACCTAGGAGCGAACCATCCACGTCAAGATTCCTTCTAGAATCATCCAGAATTAACCCAAAGTGAGCTTTTAAGAATAAACTTACGCCTTTTTGAGTTTCACAGGGGTCTGCACCCACTCCTTTAGAGACAGAGCGGGCAGGCCCGCAGGTGACATGAACAAGCGGTGCGGGACCGCAGGTAACAGTAAGAGAAAGTGCGGAACCAGAGCTTTATTGATTTTTAAAGACTTTCTCTCATTTTTAAAGCTTGACATGAAGAGCTGAGGTTTGAGACTTGCTAAGGAGGACACTATGAATGATGATAGACCCATACTGACTGGAAATAGTCATGGTGACAATATTTTGTGTAACACATGGTTAAGCATGGTCAACGATGATCCAACATCACATTGTGACAAGGATTGTCTCAATATGAAAATAAACCATGGTCAACCATGATCAACCATGTTTATTTTAGTCTTTAAAATATTTATCTTAGGGTTTATATAGGTTGGGTTTGTAATTCCTTGGGTTTTTAGTGTTAATCCCTTGGGGTTTTAGTATTAAATTTTAACACTCCTTTGTTGTATGTAACGCTCTGTTAACCTAAGGTAGGAAAATCTAGGTGTGAGGTGTAACAATGAAAGTAAATTATTTATTATTAAATAAATAAAGATAATTTAATCGTTTGGAAAATGAGACATCAAGAGATGATATTCTTGTGAAATGAAATCCCATTGGTGAATGGGAAAGGATAATTCTTGTTGAAAATGGAACAAGATGATGGAGCTTAGTGGAAAGGAGTCACCTTCACTAAGTGGGCCCACAGGCTATTTTTGGCGCAAAGTCTATTTTTAGACTATGTCTATTTTTAGACATATGGATCATGGTCTATGAGTTGCAGGATGCTGTTTATGTATGATTGGTCATGTTGGGAAAAATAGATGGACTTCTATTTTTGGTTCATAGTGGAGTGATCAGAGTCTATTTTTAGACTGCCAGGCTAAAATTAAAAACAGTGAAATATTATTAGCCCTTAGTAATATTTGTACTCTAAACATTATCTTATTCTCTTGGAGCACTTCAGTTCAAGCTACGGATGTGGCACATGTAGCTGACAAAAGGAATCACGTGGTTTCTTATGTGTTAGTTGAGCTATTTCATGGAGGACTTCAGTTAGAACTCATGCATGTGAGTTTTGTGGAGTTAGATGTGGAGTTGACGGAGTTGTGTTCAGTTTGACTTGGTTGAACTAGTTGTATTTTAGTCTAACCAAAGAATACACTAGTGATGAGTTGTGTGAATTAAATATTAATTAATTCGCTAATTATTAACTCATAAAGAAACTAAAGAATACATCAGTTAACTCAGTGCATGGACAGTTCAACAGAGACAGGTGTTAGAGGTAAGTGAAAGGGTGAGTTGTGACTATCAGTTGTGCATGAGATTTTCACATGCATGGATTGAGTAATGCCAATGAGGATTGCACAGTGTGGGCCAATACCAAGGCAATTGTAGCTTGTGCTCATGTGATTTTCACTTGGGATTGTGCAGTGGACGCAGGCAAAGCAGCGGAGGAGATTTGAACCTGTGACTTGTTCGGATCTGAGCTAGTTTTGTGTGTAACAGGTGGAGATAGTGTTGCATACTTGTGAGGAGTATTGTACTATGTATTGTTACATGTTCTCAATCATTATAATATACAGATAGTGTGTGGTTTTTAGCTGTATGATTTCCCTGGGTTACATATTGTGTTAATGTGTCCATGCGATTGATGTTTCATTGTTTTTGATGCTGCTAAATTGATGATCAACATAGAGGAGGTTATGTACTGTGCATGTATTCTACAAGAGTGTATAATCGGGATAATCTCTGTGAAGAAGTGATTAATTATTCAAAATTTCTACATGGTATCGGAGCTGCTAATCATCAGATCTACTATTCAGAAAGTGTTTACAATTTATTTCTTCAGGCAGAGTCTGTAATCGGGCCAGGTAGCCTCTGGACATAGAAAATTTTAGGGGCGAATGTTTGCCCTTTGGCGAAATTAAGCGGTTTTAAATTTTTAGTGGGCGAATATTTTGTATCATAGTACATTTTTACAAATCACCTCAAATAGCCCACCTTATTTTAAGGGAGAGGGTAAAAAAGGTAAATTTAGCCCTTGAAATTAGGAGTTACAACCTTCCATTAGCCCATTTTCAAGAATAGGTTTTATTTAAGTGAATCCATTCGCCCATTTTCAAGAATAGGTTTTATTTAAGTGAATACTATGGGCCAAAGGCCCAAATACCATATTTATAAAAGAGGTATGGTAAATAAATAAAAACATTTTTTATATCTACTCCATAAGTCACCTTATATACATGCAATATACATGCAAGGGTGTAAACAAATAAAAATATAAGTAAAGTGGAGGTATGGTAAATAAATAAAGATATAAATAAACTAGACGCATGGTAAATAAATAAAACCTCTTTATATATTTAGTCCATAACCCTCATTCTATTTATGAAGGCTCAAGAAAGAGGTTTTATTTAAGTGAATCCTATGGGCCAAATACCATATTTGTAAAAGAGGTATGGTAAATTAATAAAAATATAAATAAATGAGAGGTATGGTAAACAAATAAAACATTTTTTTATATTTACTCCATAAGTCACCTTATATTTATGAACACTCAAAAAATGCGTTATATTTAGGTGAAACCTGTGGGCAAAATACTATGGGACAAATACCATGGACTAGATTGTTATTAATACCATGCAAAAAAACATTATTAACCCTAATATTAGAATTAATAAAAATAAAAATGGCACATGGTATTGACCTATGGTATTCACCAAAATGGCACATGGTATTGACCTATGGTATTCACCTGGAATGTAGCCTATTTAAATGGGGGAATTAAACCAGCATAGACCCATCTTTACTCTAGATCTACTAACCCCCGAGAGGTATCAAATATCGTGATATGCAAACTAGCATAGAGTGAAAAAATATTTGATCCGATCAAGAGTAAAAATGGATGTTGTAATTTAATGTATGTTAAACATTTTAGCGGTTAAAATAAAAATCAGCTATTAATTTTATTAATTTTTTTAAATTACTAAGAGTAATTTTTAAGCTCCAGGTTTATGATAACCCATGGTATTGACCCATGGTAATACCATGGTATTCATGTGAACATAGACTATTTAAAGGGGAAATTCTGTCATATTAGATCCATCTTAATTCTGGGTCTACCAAGTGCTCAGAGGGATAAATAGATTTCATCCCCCTAAGAGTGGTAGATGTGGAGTTAAGATGAATATAGGTTGGTTTTTATGATAATGAAGATATTAAATAGACTTAGGAAATTATATTGTAAAAACATCTTAAGGTGAACGGTTAAAGCAAAGACATTGGACAAGTATATTTGTATACTTCTGTTTTAAACTGAAACAAATCCAGGGCTAAAAGGAATGGATTGATTGCACTAGTTATCCTTCTATAACTTTCCAACATATGCTGGAGTAAACAGATTGTAATTTGGGTAATTTTTCTAATTGCAAACAGGAACATACTTGTGTATTGGCAGGGTGGTTACGAGGTCCCTAGAAGTGATGAATTTGAATTTTTCTTGGTTTTATATATAGTATTAGGTTTTTTCTCATGCTTTCTGTCAATGGCACGGGTGAATTTTATCCTACACCCACTAGGTTATCGATATGTAATTTCGGTAATTTTGATTTCAAAAGATATTTTAAAGAGATGAAATGATTTCATTTGTGTATTCAATAAACACAAGATTTTATAATTGAGTAAAATATTCGCCATGCCTCGTGAGAGATTCGCCAAAAAATTATATATACATATCATATTATTGATAAAATCACCTTCCATTTTTCCTATATACCATGGAGATTCGCCCATTTATTATACATGTAAATTTAGGGGGGGTTCTTAAAATTTTCCCTGCCTCTGGATTCGTCCTTCCTTTGGAAGGTGAGATATCCGGTAAAAGCCCATACAGTCAATCTCTGTACGAGAAATACTTTGTTCTCACGAATTCTAGATCAGAGGTGGTTGAGTTTGGAGATGGTGGAATTCAAATTTGCAGCAGGGTCTTCTTGGTATCAACATGGAAATGTCTTTCAATGGATCGCGATTGGAGTATGCTCTTGAGGGTAGCTCGAACTATATTGCATGGAAGGACAGGATGGAGGCGGTGTTATATGATAATGGGTTGAATGAGTTCATAGAGGCTGAGGTCCCAAAGCCTACTGATGCTGCCGAAGCTAAGGTTTGGCAAAAGAAGACAGCAAAGTGTTGAAGGATTCTGTTGGAGGGCGTGAAGGATCACATTGTTTCCAGCCTGCATGGTAAGACTTCTCCATACTTGATGTGGAAAGCGTTCACAGATCTATTCCAAAGCAAGAGCGATCAGAGGAAGCTGTAACTCAAGGATAAACTCAAAAACATCAAATGTGAGAAGGGAGACAATATGCCCAAGTATCTCACGAAGTTCACTCAGTGCAAGGATGAGCTGGGAAGTGTGGGGGTGACTGTCGATGATGAGGACTTGGTGAGCTCGGCTCTCCTTGGTCTTTTGAAGAGTTGGCATTCCTATCAGGACTCTGTCAATGGTCGGGAGAAATTGCCAGGATGGGAGAGACTTTGGTAAGATCTTGTGTAGGAGGAGATCATACGGAGCACTAGAGACAGTTCTTCATCCATGCATGATGAGGAGAACTGTGCCTTAGCGAGTAAGGTGAAGAAGGGGAAGGAGAAGGGTTCTCTTTCCGAATCTAGTTCTTCTAATGATGGGAAGAAGGTTGACAAGTCGAAGGTGAGATTCTTTCGTTGTCATGAGTTGGGCCATTATGCTACTAATTTCCCAAAGAAGAAATCCAAGAAGGGATCCGGGGAAGGATCTGAAGGTGATGCACTTGCTTCATAGTTTGAGTTGGATTTCACACTCTTTGCATGCATGGTTTCATCCATGGTGGGAAGTGGTTGTTTTCTTAACATTGGAGCTTCTTTCCACATGATCGGTGACAAGAGTGTGTTCAGTACTTTTGAGGAGAAAGATCTCCAGATACTCATAGCGATGGGTAATGATGAGAAGTATAGTGTCTCAGATGTAGGCACGGTTATTTTTCAGAGGGAGCATGGAGCTTGCCTTACCTTGACCGATGTCAAGTATGTACCAGGACTGAAGAGAAACTTGGTGTCGATTGCGATGCTGGAAGATAGACGCTATGATGTAGTCTTCAGTAAGGGAAAGGTTTTCCTTAGACACATCATCACTAGACAGGTGAAGGAGATTGGTTCACGGGTCAAGAACCTATATGCTCTTGAGGTTCAAGATGCATGGAAATCCTTGAGCAGCGAGGCAACTGATGGAGAATTGGTGGTTGAGAGGGAGCATATATTACCTCTCAACATGCAGAGTCAGAAGAAGTCTTAGACGATTGTGGAGGAGCCACAATTGGTGCACCAACTTCAGGAGGTTGTGGAACAGTCACAACAAGGGAAGCTGAGAGGACATCTACTCATGCAGAGACCTCAGGTAGGGGGAAACTTCGAGCCAGGTGGGCAAAGGGATCGCATGCAACCATACCTCTAGGTAGGAGGTGGGGTGATGTGGATTGATTGTCCCAAGGAGGAGGGGCAGGATCCTTGAGGTATCCAACCTCTTGGATGAGACCTTGCTACGGGAGCCCCGGTGTGGAGTAGCAGGAACTGACTGATTGGGTAGAGACAGATGCGGATGGAGTAGCAGAGAGAGCAATAGTGTAGGGAATCCCAGGACAGCGCATAGCTAGCAGGTTGCAGCAATGCGAGAGGCATAAGTGTTTTGCATAGTGCTAGGTGGCACAAAGAAGTGTGCAATGGTGCGAGATGCATGGAGATGTTGCAGTAGCTCAGATGTCAGAGAGGGAGCACTTGTCAGCAGCAGATAGAGCTTCGGCATCACAGTATGTTCCTAACCCAACAGAGTGGTCAGTTGGGAGTGTTTTTGTTCCAAGTGTTGTTGGAGCAAGTGGACTGGGCAAATGTGTTGCATGCAAAAATTCCAGAGTTACATGATAGGGGTTGTTGATAATCCATATCTTGTTGAGAGGGAGTGTTGAAAATGCAACAAGATGATGGAGCTTAGTGGAAAGGAGTCACCTTTACTAAGGGGGCCCGCAGGCTATTTTTGGCGCAAAGTCTATTTTTAGACATATGGATCATGGTCTATGAGTTGCAGGATGCTTTTTATGGATGATTGGTCATGTTGGGAAAAATAGATGGACTTCTATTTTTGGTTCACAGCGGAGTGATCAGAGTCTATTTTTAGACTGCCAGGCTAAAAATAGAAACAGTCAAATATTATTAGCACTTAGTAATATTTGGACTCTAAACATTATCTTATTCTCTTGGAGCACTTCAGTTCGAGCTACGGATGTGGCACATGTAGCTGACAAAAGGAATCATGTGGTTTCTTATGTGTTAGTTGAGCTATTGCATGGAGGACTTCAGTTAGAACTCATGCATGTGAGTTTTGTGGAGTTGGATGTGGAGTTGATGGAGTTGTGTTCAGTTTGACTTGGTTGAACTAGTTGTATTTTAGTCTAACTAAAGAATACACTAGTGATGAGTTGTGTGAATTAAATATTAATTAATTCACTAATTATTAACTCATAAAGAAACTAAAGAATACATCAGTTAACTCAGTGCACGGACAATTCAACAGAGATAGGTGTTAGAGGTAAGTGAAAGGGTGAGTTGTGACTATCAGTTGTGCATGAGATTTGCACATGCATGGATTGAGTAATGCCAATGAGGATTGTGTAATGTGGGCCAATACCAAGGCAATTGTAGCTTGTGCTCACGTGATTTTCACTTGGGATTGTGTAGTGGAGGCAGGCAAAGCAGCGGAGGAGATTTGAACCTGTGACTTGTTCTGATCTGAGCTAGTTTGGTGTGTAACAGGTGGAGATAGTGTTGGATACTTGTGAGGAGTATTGTACTATATATTGTTACATGTTCTCAATCATTATAATATACAGATAGTGTGGGGTTTTCAGCTATATGCTTTCCCTGGGTTACATACTGTGTTAATGTGTGCATGTGATTGATGTTTCATTGTTTTTGATGCTGCTAAATTGATGATCAACATAGAGGAGGTTATGTATTGTGCATGTATTCCGTAATAGTGCATAATCGAGATAGTCTCTGTGAATAAGTGATTAATTATTCAGAATTTCTACATTCATGATAATACTTCTAGATCCAATTCTAGATAAGCTTAATGGATTTGGAGATAAATATCCATTATGCTACTTAGATGGATAAAGATGCTAAGTTTAAGAAAAACATAAAATCCTTGTAGCAGAAAAAGGCAAGATTTTATGGGGAAAGCCTCGCAGGAGAGAAAGGAGGACAAGATAAACATAAAAGCCTTGTAGGAGAGAAAGGCAAGATTTTATGGGAAAATCCTCGCGGGAGAGAAAGGAAAGCTTTTCTCAGAAAATCCTAGGAAAATGGATAAAAATATCCACCTAAAAGTGGTATGCCGCTAAAGGAAACCATATCATGAAACTGGGTATTAAATACGCATTGAAAATATCAACAAGGGCAGTTGATCACTGAAAGAACTCTTAGCTCGAGGTTGAACTGGAGGAATTCAATTCTAGGTTGGGTGGTGGTGCTTGTTTTTCTAAGTGACATTCTTTCAGTTATTTTCGTTTGATTTAATTGCATGAGATGTACTATATGTTTACTCCTTACTCTTGATGTTGTCAAATCTCAAATCATATGTGTATGGTTGCGTGTGCTATCTTTGTTTATGAGAATGATTGAATACTTATGCTTGTGACCACGACTGAATATAAATTATAAATTCACTAATGGGAGCATAATAACTGGTTATTAATATTGGGTCAAGGAGGTATGTGACAAATGGTATCGGAGCCCTAAGTTCAAATATTGCGGCCTAAGGGTCAACCCACCTCAGTAAGGTATGATGAGCTTTAGGTTCTAAACAAATAAGAGGTTTCACTGAAGGGTTTTGGTTATAAATTGCTATAAGAAAAATATTCCAGAATCCATAAAGGTTGAAATTAAATCTTAAAATAATTTGGAGGAGGACTTTGAGGCCATAGCATGTGAATATTATATTGATTATTTGCAATCAAAGGTAATTTTGAACTAAGGGATTTTGAAAGAAATAAAGGTTGTTATCTCCTATATTGCTTGTCAAGCATGTAACTAGTTGTGTTTTCAATTGCATAAAGGGATCAATTAAAAACAAAAGTAGTCCATCAGATCACTAGATATTGAAGAAAGAAGGGTAGAATCAGTTTACATGCCTATACTGAGTTTTTCCCAAGCAATATTCTAATGAAAATTTTCTTATAATGGTTAATGATTGTGTAGTTGTAAAGAATGCATGGGGATGAAATAGATTGTGGATTTCTTCTCTATAGTTGTAAGTAAGTATTACAACTCTGCTTCAACGATCTAATTATTTAATTAGATAAGAAATATGTCGAAATGATGAATCTACACATAAGAGTCGAGGTATGGGGTATCTATCATCTATTTCAAATTAGAATGACCACAACCACACTACATAAAATCAGAAAGTGGTTACACTTTAAAATGTCTTTATATCTCTCCACTTTGTAAAAAAAAATGATTTGAGGGTTTGACCACAACCCTGAGAGAGAAAACCACACTGAAATAGCTTCAAAGAAAATTTAAGAAAATGTATAATGAGGCCAATTGAGGAACAAGATTATTAGTGTGTGTGTGTATGTGAAAAATAGTTGAATAAAAATGGAATTTCATATTATGAATTGGTCTGTGTTGAATGGGGAGGTCTCTAGTTAATCCATATCAAGTTGAGTCATACTTAATATGTGGAACTGAAGCCTGTGTACCTCAGCCAGAAGTTGTGGAATCCAAAATTGCAAGTGTTGGTAAGAGAATCAATCCCTTGCAGAAGAAAATTCGTTCCAACCAATTTAATGAAAATTCATGGACATGAGTCTAGTTTGGAAGGGATAATGCATCCTCATTTCGATGCTTCATTGAAAGTGTATACTCGTTGTTGTATCTTGAAAACAAATTGTGTGCAAGGATTTAGAATCTCGTGGGTTGAGGTTCTGAGGTTAATATCCATCTTGGAGATTAGCTATTTTTCATTACATTTATCTCTTGCTAGTTCATGTAATGTGTCATCCAAGTGTGTAGGAGAATCCAAAACGATTAACCAAGGAATGGTCAAACCATTGAGATTCGAGGACAGTTGGACTTGTTCTTTGGTAATTACTATACCCTTTAGGCATGGATAAGTTTTAAAGGGATTTTTTTTCCTTGTTTTATGAATCACAAAACATATTTCTCCATGAAAAATAACAAATTATATTTTAACATGGAATTTCCAGTGGATCCTGCATGGATCTCGGCTAATTAAGGATGGTTGGATACATAAGCGCGGGTTGTAACTTTGCATGTTCTTCAATCTCAAAAGTGACAATACAACCCTGAAAATATGGGACATTGAAAATATTGAGAAGAGTACGAAATAGGGATGGTTTTTTTTGTTAGTTCATTTCCTTGTCGAGTGAGTTTCTACCTAGTCAATTGAACTCTCGTCTCATCGATTTCTTATCCATTGGGACTTACTTCTTCCTACAGGCCATATGGGGCCACAAGGGCTCATACGTTGTAACTGTTTCTTTTCCTAGTCAAAATTCCTCCATTGCATGGTCGATGTTGAAGGGATGGATTGGAGCAAGTGAAGGTAGGCAAGCCAAATCCCACGAAAATACTAACTATAGTGTACACATGGTTATGGTTTGTGGTATGTTTGTTTATTCTTTAAATTTGTAAAGAACTCGAGTTTATAAATGCAAAAAGGTGTTAGAAGTTGGTTTTGTCGATAGATTTAAAGCACAAAATCACTTTCAAATTTGATTAACTCAGGAAATCACCCTTACGACGGTTGTTTCCCTTTCGATTCACAAAGCCGCTCTCGTTAAGAATCCACAAATCCTCCCAACTAAGGAATGTTCCATCTCTGAAAAGAATTCATAGGGATGAGGTTTATCCTGATCTCCACGGTGCCAAAGTAGTCATTGCTCTAACTTTCCTATGCGTTGTAGATTGGAACGCGGAGGCTATGCATAAATTGGGATTGGAGGATCATTTTAAAACATTCCAATATCTAGTATGTTATTGAATATGATTTATTGAAACTGGTTGTACCCTCGGCTGTAAGGTAAACTTGTGAAGTAATTTGCTTGAGTTCTTCAAGGAGAGTGTTGATTGCAGAAGAGCTTTGTTCTAACGCACGTGTTGTCTTCCTATTAAAATTTCTTTACCTTAGTACTATGGTGGGTCTTTAATGGCTGCGAAGGAGAATGAGGAGAACTATAGCCATATAAAAGAGATATTGAGAATATTTTTCCCATGGTTAGTTAAGCCAGCAAAGGCCAATCGACCGTGATAGTGCACACAACGGAAGGTAGCATAATTTAAAATCTGAATTAGTCAACTATTCGACCGAGAATCTGCAAGGTCCCCTTTGGAACTATATCAATTCATGGGTTGTGAGTCCACGTAATGATCTCTAGCGTCTCCAATGATCATGCACATGTGATTAATGGTGTTGGCAGGGCTCCTCCAAGATGATTGAGTCAGAAATTCTCATCAAGTTCTTTCACAGCGATTGCGATGTCCTTGAATTGACCATGGGAAAGGAAGGAAGTGCAGTTGTTGCAGGAGGGGAAATAATGGGTGAAAGAAGAAGCTCATGGAGTGCCAAAGGAGTTGTCCTAGAACATGAAGCCTAGATTTCCATTCTGTTTTCGAATTTTTTTTTTTAAATTAGTCAATTCTCTAGCAAGTTTCATATTTGAGGGCAAATTTCGTAGAAATCTGAACTCAATATGGAACTAAGAGACTCAAAGTAGTAAACTAGCAGTGACAAGTAGATGAAATCTCACTCTATGAGGTTATCCAGGATTATGAAAATCCAGCGTGCTGGATATGAGTCCAGCCGGAATCAAATAGAGGTAATTTTTTTAGACCATTTTAAGTATAGCTCAATTGCATATCATACTGTTTTGTCAACTTACAATTGGAGGAATGTTTGGCAATGAGGCAACCTTGAGTCACATGAAACTGGTAAGGTTAAAGGTGCAATAATTAAATTATGAGTTGTTTGTTTTAATGCATAATGAATTCCATAAGAATATTCATACCTTCTATTAATTACCTACTCGGAGTTTCGCAATTACGTTATGCATTGAAGGTTTTAAGTTCATCCTTTCTCATTTTGCATACAATGAGGGTTGTGTTTAGACTCATGACATGATTACATGCATGTGCTTACATATAATGTATGGCTCAGATATTAGTATTATGGCATCACACAATGTGACTCAATAGACAACTATTGTGGCCCATTTTGGTTGCCTTATAATTGTAATGAAATTGCACACTTACTGTGGCATAGACTCACTATGGTATGGACATCCTCTAAATAGTGACACATAATTATTAAATCACAAACTATGGCTCGTTATTCTTGGTCCCATCTGTACAACTAGGATACTATGCCACACACTCCATGGTTCACATTTCTTTCTATCAGGGGCACCTTAGAAACTCAATAACTCACTGTCAAAAGTTGTAGTTCATATTGAACATATATGGCATTTGTTGTCTATATATACTATCATGTGTGGCTATTTTTTTTTTGGCTCAATCGAGTTGGATCATACCACATATTAGCGATCACATAGATCATATTATTCTAGACTAGAGATTCACATCGCTCTTCAATGAACCCATTATGCAGAATTATTTTATTGTAATTCAAATTATAATAATCCGTATACTCTCTCAATGGTTTGAAGACAATCGAGTTTGAACAAGTTGGATTTAATCCTTGCACTTTAACTTGAATTTCTCAAAGTCTAAGTATGGTATGGTGGATAGCTATAGTAGCATTGTGGGGAGGAGAAACTTAGGAAAGTTATATGGAAAAAATAATTCCGCAATGTGGTTAAATAACCTGAAAAATTGCAGTGTTGGGTGGAGTAGAAATTAATGCAAAGAAATAACAAAGAATTAACAGGTTGATTATTTTTAATAAGTAGAAATGATTAACAATCAATTGGTCGTTTTTTTTTTATTATGCCTACTTATTGAGAGTGATGTGAAGATTAAATTTTATTTCATTATATGTTGTGGAAGTTTCTCCAAAACTTAAAATATTGTTGAATGCTCTTGTGAGGGCATAAAGACTCTATACCATGATTTAAAAATTGGTTCAAGATGTTTACATAGTTTTAGATGTTCATAGTAGAGCGGGAGGAATGAACAAGATTGTAATAATTGTAAAGTATGGTTATTACATCGAAAGTGGGATGATGGATTTTAGTGATACGGTCATCATATTATTCTACTCATATTAAAATTAAAATTATGAGTTGTATGATTGCTATACAAGGACATAGCTTAATAAAATTCCAACTAATGTCGGTAAGGATAGTCCAGTCAAGGACATAACTTAATCGAATAAATTTTATGCTTATAGAAATCCTAAGAAAGGATGATATATGAAGGAGGAAATGTTGAACTCTTATAAGGTAACTCAAAAACAAAAATAGATAAAATGTCAAGTGTTTTTCTTTCCATAGATCATGGACAATATGAGGAAAAATAAAAAATAAAAGTATATAAGTGGAAATTAGGAAAGAAGTTCATGACATCCTATCAACATTAACAAAAGTTGATGGTTAATTAAGTGGGTTCCATCCTAGAACAAATTCTGAAGGTTTTATTTAAATTGTATCTATTCATGAAGTTCCCATGAAATATTGTTACGACAAGTCTCTGTATATGGTATGAGACTATGTACTTTTTAAAATTGTCTTTCAAATTAATGTTTTTGTGCATCCTCATGTAATGATGAATTTCATTTTGGATGTGGTTTTGCCACTAGTTGAATCGTTTAATTCACCCTTAGGGGAAAACACTTCAAATATACACTGCTGAGAGGAACTAAAACTTTACTGGGTCATTATTTAGATATTGAGTAGCAACATGCATAGTTTGGAACCTATAGGTTTATTTTGAGTAAATAAATAACTAAATAATTGAAACTAAGATAGATAAGAGGCACAAATTATATTTCAGTCTAAACGGAACCAAGGTCCGAGTGTGAAGTGAATGCAGAAATGAAATACAACTCACTATATGCGTATTGGAGAAGACATCATGCATTAATAAATTATGATTCTAATAAGAAGGTCAGTGGGACTAACACCCATAGTACATTTGGTGTAAGTATATAATAAGAGTGTAAAAGTATCTCCTACTTCTTCTTGATTAATAGCAGTAAGACAGTATTAAATACAGGCTCAAGTTCACTCAAATTCCAATGTGTAAATTATTGCAATTTAAAGTATGCAACCTCAAACTTCACACTGATGTGCATATCCATCTAGATAAATATGGGGTTCTTTTAATATCTCAAAAATAGGAAATTATCAAATCTGCAGTAAGAAGAAGATGCTTCCAGTAGAATGAGTGTAGATCTTACAAACATACGTCTTGAGGGAAGTGTTAAGATAAAAATGACATGAATTCTTTTACTATAAACAAAGTATACATGCTTTATGAAAACAGAAATGACAAAGAGATTAGATATGGAGGTGATAAATGAAATTGAAGTAGAGATAAGAGCAATTTAAGGCATCCTAATGAATAACAATAATTGTACACTAGATTTCAAACATGATTGTTCAAATTAATAAACAAATTCTTGGTAAACCCAAACGTTTTCGCATTAATAAACATTATGATGATGTAAGGATCTTATGCTAGTAATAAAATAATAAAGCACCAAAGGGGTGACATATAAAAGGTTCTAGAAGAGAGAGAGTAATAAACCATACAACAGCTCATTGTTAAATCCATAATATGATTAACCATATTGGATGGCTAAATGGTACTGGTAAGAGAGATTGTTGTAAAATAAAATTGGTTTCGATAAAATTATATCTCGCAATTTATTCAAATCAATTGACAATTGTAAAATCTTAAAATGCATATTTTGTATCACTATTTATATCAAGCAATAGGGGAGAAGTCTACCTATCATATTGCGCTGATAGTGTTGTCTGGGTTTGAATATGACAACATAACAATTATTACATAAAAAATTTGTTTTAAGCAATTTAATAATTAATTAGTTTCCAAGAAATGAATTTTATTCTACCAAGTCATGATCTAGTGTTAAGGTGGGGTATCCACATGATAATGACCCAAGTTCACACCCTGGTATACATAGTATCTTAGAAAGTAAGAGATTGGGGAGTGTGAAAACATTGTAACCTTCATTCATGACTCATATATAGGAGGTGTATGTACTTACATACTAATTGTTCAATTGGTTTTGAATATACATTGAATTATTCATGGCCAACAAGGTGTTGGAAGCAGTTTTAAAAATAGCAAACACAAAATCATATGACATAACTAGTTTATGTGTGGAGTACTGTTGAGTATCAAATGATTATTTTCTTGGCTAAAGACAAAGTTAAGGTTATTATTAGACTTCAAATATAACATTGATGTCCATATTGGACTAGCTATCATAGTTAATAGTCTGCTTCATGATTAAGTAAAGGTCATATTCCAGTGTTATTAAAATCTTGTCTATGAGACAGATTCAATCCCAAAATGCAAAGTTATTGGGTTTGTAAAGTTGTATTATGAATCTATGTTATCATTTTGCTGAAAAGTTCCCGTGACAACAAGATACATGAAAAGGATTAGCTAAATAAAAGAACTTGAATACTTTGATGTAAAAAATTTAGTTATGCTCTGGTTCCAGAAGTTGAACAAGTTCATGAATTCCTTATTCTCTAGTCGACAAACCGAAGATTGTTTGATCGAACTTGTCTAAAGGTAATATGAATAATTGAAGAAATGTTTGGCATAATAATAACATGGTTGAAAACATGTGGATGAAGTATATGTCATGTAAGTCATGCTATGGACATTTGGTATTGGGTACACGTGTACATGTGGTACTATGTACAAATAGTACATATGGTACTAGTATGGATGCACGTATCACATGATGATATATGATAGGTTTAATTGTATGTGTGTAATGCACACTATGTGTAGGTGCACATTGTTGAAGAGAAGGAATTGGGTGATTTCTATGTGTGGAAACCAGTCTAGAGTGCATACAGAGGAAAGACAAAGGTGGAAACTAACCACTGGTACTGGAAACTAAGGATAAGTATCAATATTTTGTTTTAGTCTTAGTATACATACAAAATATGATTGTAATTTATGATGGTTACATATGGGTTATGAATTTGATGGTTATGTTTGAGCTAACCTAACATGACATTTTCTACATATTGATTGGTCAAATGTACTAGTGTGACTTGTTGTGAATAATGAAGGGAAACTGCAAAAAGAAAGTGTTTGGCAAGAACACAAAGGCATTGGAATAATGCATTGGAAGAACATGAATTTATTCCTATTATTTAAACACAATGAACATGAGGAATCATAGTTAAACAACGGGAAACCTAACCCATAGTTACTTAAATAATAATACTATATATCAAGTTATGACATTAACTGTGGTAAACAAAGTTGAGTTTTCAAATCCAAAATCTCTCACAAAATTGCTTGAAACAAATGTTACAGGTGGCAATGGAATGATATTTTCTAGTAGAACTCCTTCGTAGCCTATATATCGGAAGATCGGATTCAGATGGCAATGCCATCATAGTGTGTGAATTGAAATACAACTACCTGTGAATGAGGAAATAATATTGTAAGATGCAGTAATACACTGAGGACGGTGTAAATTGAAGGGGGGGAGTATGTAACACCCCTCCGTTGTATGTAACACTCTGTTAACCTAAGCTAAGAAAATATAGGTATGAGGTGTAACAATGAAAGTAAATACTTTATTATTAAATAAATAAAGATAATTTAATCACCTGGAAAAGGAGACACCAAGAGATGAGATTCTTGCAAAATGCAATCCCATTGGTGAATGGGAATGGATAATTATTTGATGATATGAATTCTACATCCAATTCTAGATAATCTTAATGGATTTGGAGATAAATATCCATTAAGCTACTTAGCTACAAAAAATTTCTAAGTTTAAGAAAAACATAAAAGCCTTGCAAGAGAGAAAGTCAAGATTTTATGGGAAAAGGCTTGTTGGAGAGAAAGGCTAAAAGGATAAACATAACAACCTTGTAGGAGAGAAAGGAAAACTTAAATTATGGGAAAATCCTCGCAAGAGAGAAAGTAAAGCTTTGCTAAGAAAAAGCTAGGAAAATCGATAAAAATATCGACCTAAAAGTGGGATGCTACTAAAGGAAACCATATAATGAAATAGGGTATTAAAAACCCACTTAAGAGATCAACAAGGGCAGTTACTCCATGGAAAGAACTCTCGCCTCAAGGGTGAACTCGAGGAAGTCAGTTCTAGGTTGGGTGGCGGTGCTTGATTTTCCAAGTGACATTCTTTTAGTTACTTTCATATGATTTAATTGCATGGGATGTACTGTATGTTTACTCCTTAGTGTTTATGTTGTTGAATAACTCAGCATATGTGTATGGTTTCATGCATTATCTTTGTTTATGAGAATGATTGAATACTTAAGCTTGTGACCACTCCTAAATATAAATTAAATCAAAGTGTAAATTTCGTGATGGGAGCATAATAAGTGGTTATTAATATTGGGTCAAGCATCTATGTGGCTAATGTTAATATTGGGTCAAGGAGGTATGCGACATAAACCCTAGGAATATGAACCCTTACAAGGAATATGAACCCAAGGGTTAATAATAATATTTTTAAACCCAAGGGACTGATATTATAAATCCAAGGAATTTAAACCCTTGGATGACCATGATTTATATTGAACCTAAAGGATTAATATTATAAACCTATGATTAATATTATGCCCTAAGAATATGAATCCTTAGATTAATATACCGAAGGGTTTGACATTATAAACCCAAGGGATAGATATTATAAACCCAATGGAATATAAACCCTAGGGAATATAAACCCTTGGGTTAATATTATTCCCTTGGGTTTATAATCCCATGGGGTTTTAGTATTATACCCATGGGTCTATTATTTGCCTCACTTGATAATATCAATCCGTAGGTTTTATTAATCTAAGGGTTCATAATCCCAGGATTCATATTTATATTACATAATTTAAAATCAATTATATAATTATTATATGATAATAAATAAATAAAATTTTATGTTATATAATATTGATTATAAATAAATAATTATTAGATGGGAATAGTTATTATTAATTATAATGATAATAATAATATTTTTTTTTTCTAAATTAATCTAAATTTTATCACTGTAAAATAATGGTACACTGAGGCTTTGGCCTTTGCTTTTCCATGCCATACTTTAAGGCATATAACAGCAAAAAAGGATTGTGACTACCCATAATGAGAAAACAGTCCAGTTCAAACATGAAATTGCAAATATTATCTTGCTGCCCACGCAGGGGAAACTAGCATTTAAGCACAGTATCTAACCAATTTTTCAAAAAAACATCAAAAAAACCTAATGACAACAAGCTTTCCAAAAAATCCCTGAAAAAACCAGATAACATAATGCCCAGAACCTGAGACTCAAAGACATGTGGCATGTTGTGTGGCTGGTCAAGTGTCCTGCTGTAGTGATGGGTGTTCCTCAACAATGAAACACTTGTAATCTTCTGCCTGTTGCGTGGCATCCGTGTCATTTTCTGCCTACTACTTTTCTCTTGTGTCTTCTTCCACCTTATGGTCACGGTCCTTCTCCTCCACAGTTTTCCTATCTGGAGGAGTGTCCTGCTTCACCTCCGCGTCGTGTGATCTTCGCTCGACCATGGCTAGCTCCTCGCTAGTCGGACATCCACCTCCAGTAGCTGGCTCCTCGTGGAAGGTTATGGAGATGGTGGCGATTATGATAGGTTGGTTCAGGAAGCCGCGGTACGTGAATTGGGCCGAGTGGAGGGGTCGTTGTGGACTGGAGGGGATTTCAATGGACGAAGAGTCAGAATGTGTCAGTTGGAGGTGGAGAGCTTGTGAGCGAGTATTTGGATGTTAGCCTATGGGCAATTGAGCCGAGGGGGAGGAGGCATCTGAGGCAGGAGACAGTGGAGAGCGAGGCAATCTGCCTCCATTGCTTCCTCTTCTACTTCGCATTTCGTGGTGAGTTCTAGGCATTTTGATGTCGGGGGAGGAAAAAGACTACTGGGAGATGGATCAAAGTAATGAGAGGGTGCAACAAGTTTAGAGGCCAGCTCAGAAGAAGGAATAGAAACAAATGCGTGATGGAGAATAAAATTGCAGGTCAAGCTCTGTGTAAAATGATTACCCAGGCCAATTTCAATGCAGCATAGACTCCTGCAGCGCCTGCCATAGCAGTGCATGTTATCGAGAAATCTAGTGTCCACTTGGAGCTGCTAGTCCCACTAAGACTGGTAGCTATCTTAGAAACAAACAAACTAAAACTACTTTCATTTTCCTTTATGAGAAGTAGATAAGAGGGGAACAAAGGACACCAACCTCAGTCTTGCACTTGGTTCCTTGCTCGGTTCCTCTCCCTTCTGACAGGTCTTTGCCGCTTCTCCTTCGTCTACCCAGCTTCAAAGAGCACCTGCAAGATTAGAGCAACAAAACACTATCCGAGAACATAGATCTACAATCATAAACAATATAGGACCAGATATATATTGACCACACAAATGCATATATCATAAAACATACAAGAATGTGGAGGAAAACTTGAATAGCTTTATTAATATCAAGAAAGAGAAAAGAGGATTACAACCAATTGTTCTAACCCAGCATCATCCTCTCAGCGTGAAAGCCCTTCTTCACCTCATGAAAAGCTTAGGTCACCCAACACTATGATTTTCACCAGGAAACTAATAGCACTTCCTTACAAAATACAAGATTCCAGCCTCTGGATCTCTATGATGAGGGATCCATATGTAGATGTTTGCAGGGGGGTGAGTCAGCTGCTAGGTTTTTTATTAGTGTCCTCTCTCTGATAGTTCTTGGTTCCACTTGGAGATTCATGATCTCTTACTCATCCCTGGGCGAATTCAGAGAGGCAAGTGTCATTGGAGAAGTTTCTGGAAGATTCCCTGAGTATCCACCTTGCAAACTGTCTCTGCCATTTGTCCACTCTCACTCATCGCACCCTACAGAAGGGCTTTCCAGTATGCATCACACCCTTTACACTGAGCAGGTGGGATGCATCGCACCCTTTGCACTGAGCAACCTGTATGGTCCAGTTTTGACCAGTTCTGAGCAGTTTTTCATGGAGAACTTCTGGGAGAAGATGTAATCATTTGACCTTGTTCTTTTAGGGTGTGAAGCAATACTTTTAGGGACTTAGAAGCCCCAGGTTTATGGACATGTATGATTGGGGTTACAGTGCCCAAAAATATCTATAATAGTTGCCCCCTAAAGCATGAGGTCATTAATCTTTTGATGTCGGGTGAAATGCTTTATCATGAGGATTGTTACACAGTAATTTGTCACCATTGGTCACCGTCCCTGTTACCCCTTTCCCGTACTTTGGAGGACTTGTTCCGGGACCTGTGAGCAGTGACATAACCTAAAAACTCTTGCATCATGTTCCCCTAAGTATGTTCTTCATGTTCCCTGAAGACACCTCCTGCAAAATATCCCTGAAAAGTGCCCTTTTTCCATTAGCGCGGGTCCACAATGTATTACCCGCACCAATCAATGAGATCTTCAAAAGAGGGTGCGACCATTGGCGCTCTGTCTTAGAACAACACTCATGCCAACCAAGTTTGGTAAAGATTTTTGACAAATGCGCGCCCAGCTATTTTTTCCCTTCAAGTCATGAAGTCTTTTGAGGATAAAGCTCATCTTCTAGATGTCGAGAGTCATCATCTATCCTTGACATCTATCCATAGCGGCTTTTTGGAGATAATGCCAATCCACAATAGGTGTCCTGATGCATTGTATCTTCTTCCCCTACTCCATCTATAAAATTTTGTCCTCATGCATTTGACAAGCTAGTTTTTGGAGTGATGCTAGTTGTGATAACGCTTGTCTTGAGTGATAGTAAGAGTCTTGGAGCATAGGGAGGTTATGCTGCCGAAAGTCTGAGAGAGAGAAGGTCTATTGCAAGACATGTATAGCTGCTCGCCCAGCCAGAGGAGAGAATCAACGTCAGAACTTTGGTTGTATCTTTCTCTGTTGATTATTCATTAATGAACGACTATCATTATGGTCCTGATCTTACTGTTTATGATGATAATGTTTGATCTGTTTCCTTTCTGACTGAAATATAGTTGTATTTTAGTGGATTTTATGTTTGTATTCGCTTCGTTCTTTGCATGTGCAAGTATCCGTTCGCGGGGATCGTGAGGATTGTGACCTGCCGAAGCAAGGGAACGGGAGTATCAACTCTTCTTCGACATTAGCGTTGGACTCCAGGTTGGTTCTCATAATCCACTTTCAGTTTGCAACTAGGAACTTGCATGGTAGCATGAATTGATTGTTGCTAGACCCATTTTGGGCTAGTGGGATCGCCTCTGTCCGCAGAGGGGATTTACCTCTCCAACAAGGATCCGAAGTTTTTTCGAGCTGGAAGGCGACCTGTAATAAGATACAATACAATACATTATCTTCATAATATTTTCATGATCTGGCTGAGGTGGGCATTCCCATGCTCAGCTTTATAAATTCATTTTCATGTACATAGGACAGACAACAGTCTGTGTAGCAGACTGATGATTCGGATAGAGCCATCATCCTTTGATTCAGATGATCATCTGTTCAGCAATGATGTCCATTTGATGTCTTTATATTCCTGAATGTATCACAGCCCAGATGGATGAAACTAGATCCGAGGTCTTCAAACTTGCTCAATCTTCACTCGGAGTACAAGTTGATCCAGGTGAAAGATGTTTTGGAGTCGAACATGAAAGATATCGCGTGATTACCAGCCAATGATGTAAGTTGTTAACAGGCGCGAGAGGAATCACCGATAATGATGACGACCCTCAAGGTACTACAGTACAATTCACGTGGTGTGAAAAAGGGACTTCGCATCGAACACCACGTAAAATCTTTCGGTCGAAGGCCATTAATGTAAACCTGTCGCCGGAAGTGAGAAACTTGCCATTGAGGCATGCAAGCTTCAAAGTACTGAAAGGGTTGTTCCTAGGTCGACTTCTTGGATAATGAGCTGATGTCGACAAGAAGCGACCCATCGTAGGAGGGCCTTAATGAATCCCACATCTACGACACAGAACGGAGCAAATGACTTTGGAGGTGAAAACAATCTGATGATACAAGGTTCAGGGTGGCAGTCATGAAAGAATGGAGCATGAATGTATTGCAGTGGATGAGACACAAGTGAATTCTCTGAGTGACTTCTCTTGAACATACCGGTGACATTGACATGGATTAGTAGAGTTAACCCCAAAAATGGACGGTGTGATGGACCAATGGTGATATGACCGGTGAATGGAATAAACCAACCCGACTCAGACGTGGAGTGAAAGTGTCATGTTCAAGAGCGACTTGCTACCAATAAAGTTTCTTCAAGTTTTCTTCCCAATTTTCCCCAGTCATTACTGACCAATACCTCTTTATCTTTGTCAAGCTTGAGGAGGATAACATATGCTTGTTCTATAATCTGCCCTTCGGGTGAACCCGTCGTTATGTTTTAGCGAGCCTAGTGACAGTGAAACTCGATCTCGTCTGTGTGACAATTTTGTCGCTATTGATTTTAACGAGTTTAACAACAATGATAACTCGATCCTTTTTCAATTTTAGAGAGTCTGGAAAGGGACGGAAAGGAAACTCCAATAATCCTTTTTTTTTCATATAATCCCTTAAGTCCAGAAAAGTATAAAACAATACGAAAGGGATTAATTTTCGATAGTTTTAACGAGCCGAATAAAACAAGCGCTCGATCTTTTTGTGTAATGATCCGTCAGGTCCAAAAAGATTAAAATCTAGAGGAGGGATAGCACTTCCAGTCACTTTAACGAGCTGGAGAGGCCAATTGCTCGGTAATATTTTCATATTTTATGAGTCAGTTGAAAAGAGCTTAAAGGAGACTCGTTTTTCGAAGAACGAGTGATAATTTCAGGTAGCAGCTGATTCCACGTAAGGTTTGGAATTTTCCAATCATGGTAGTGTCACAAGGATGGCTAGCAGATTCACTTTTCGTAGATGTTCCTCAAAAAGGGTAAACAATCAAATGGAGGCGTACGATAGGCCAAAAATAGAGTGGAGGTGATGATGAGAACACGACCAAGGCTTAAAGGCTGATGATAATGCATTCACAATGGTTATTTACCAAGAATAGGTTCATTTTTTAATGAGCTTAAAGTCTTGGGGAAACATTTTTTCATTTCTTAGGTTTAATTTTTAATGAGCTTGAACTTCACATAAAAACTGCTCGTGCCAGTCAAATAATAAGGACATCTCATCGATAGCTTCAATTTTTATGGAGCTTGCACCATTCGAAACTTTGCTCCACATCCTTTCGTTATGCAAGCTAGGAGTGACCAATCCTATGAGTTTAAAGGGTTTGAGAATCTACAAACTAAGAAAATAAATGGTCACTCTTCACTTGCATGCAAAAAGGTTTGCATGCCCCCAGTTATAGTGAAAAATTTCCAGGTTACCATATAGAAGTTCTCGCATCTGCAAGACAGTTTCCATCTGCACCGCAGATAGAAACATTTCATGGCTTAGTCCATTTCGAAAAAGGCTCCACTACCTAACCTTGACGTGGGAATCTTATTCCGGTCTAATTCCCACTTCCTATGCGGACGAGTATCGAACTATTCATTTTCCTTCGCGGAAACATACTCTATACCTAGAGTTTCCCTGCCAGAGTAGGCCAGGGTGCATGACCCCTGGGATTCAATCATGTCCTCCTGAATTACTTGCGCTCTTTAGGTGGACGGACTGGAGATTGATGAGACATTCCTTGTGTGAAAAGACCATTTAAGGATGGTATTTGACTATTAGCTATGTGTGATCCGGGGAACGAAAGTTGGTCTACTAGCTGGACCACTCGGCCTTCGTTCGGAAAACACATTACTCTAAAGAGTGAGGAGACAATGGCTCCCACGCTATAAATATAGTCACGCCCAAGGAGTAGATTATAATCTAGAGGTCCTTGGACTACCATTACGTTTATGTGAACGGTTTTCCTTCTCAACATTATCGGCACATCGAGAAGGATCCCTAATGGTCGACTGGTTCCTTTGTCAAAGCCTGTCAGATTTCTGATCTCAGGCAAAAGCAATGGTGAACCAAGCGCTTTCGAAGCAGTCAAGGAAAGGATACTCACAGAAGCCCCTTCATCTATGATGGTACCGTCCATGACCATTCTGTATACTCGTGCAAGGATTCGGAATGGTACACTGGCCAGTAAACGGGGTCTGCCTAGAAGATTCCAATTGAAGGAAACGACTAGGCTGCTTGGAGGTGGGACCAAATAAACGGCCGGATATGACTCTGATGAACTTCCTTCTTGCGGTAAAGGAACGGGGAGATTGCCCCCATGTCCATCGGTGTCTATTTTTATGAAAAGAATTTGAACGGTGTCATTCTCATTCCTTTCAATGACTGCATCATCTAAAGATGGACCTTCTGAAAGAAAAACCGGGTCGACCGCTACCTCGAACTTTGACTTTTGTCTAGTGTGGATTCAGCGGGTTCATTTTCAACGATGGATGCTTCGACTGAACACAATGGGGTGTCAGTCAGATTCTCAACTAGTGATGGACTTGGCAAGAGTTTTTTGTATCCAGGAGGAAACTGTAGTGGTGAAGCTGGACGGTTATCCAAAACTCTTTTAGCTTCATCTAGGAAGGGACAATGGTGGACGACATGATCGTCTTCACACAGTTTACAAGGAAATTTACATTTCCTTTTCTGTTGAAATACTTCTCTTTCACTAGTTGACGGTGTACTTTCAACATGATCTTCATAGGTTGACAACACTAGATTGTGCAAACGAGGAGACCGGTCCCTTAATATCTGAGGGATGCAAGGAAAATCTCGATGATAGTGGTCTCCTTTGTAAATGACACATGGAGATTTAGGCTTGGATGGTGCGGTGTGAGGATTTCCTCTAGACAACGCATGGTTGCCCCCTTTTGCTTTTGGCTCCTTCTTCTTCTTTTCTTTTTTCTCCTTCTACTTCTTCTTCTTCTCAGTTACTTGATCTTTAGCTTTACCACCTTCATCAACCGAAGAGGAAGGAGGAGAGGGAGAAATGGATGAAGTAGAAGGTTGGGGGGTAACTCTAGTATCATCTAGTTGCTGATTTGATTGCTCAGGAATCGCGGTGGTTTGAATGACAGAGGTCGAGAAGAGCCATATTGGCAAGCCGATTGTCAATCCTGGAAGTGACAATGTAGCCATATGAGGTGCACCAACATCTCCCCAAGAGGAGAAGGGACTAGGATTTCCTCCAAGGGGAAACCCTTGGTTGGTGGACTCCATTTTCTCAACCTAAGATCAACAAGGGAACAGTGATGTTATTCCGATTAAAATAAATTTTAGACGCTTTGACACAACTTGTTTTTTCAATTTTTAAGAGTCAAGAAAAAACAAAAGATGACTCTAGTCGCCTTCGATTTTTAATGAGCCTGAAGTGACAAGTGCTCAAATGGACCTTTTCCTTTAAGGAGTCTGAAAAGGAACGAAAGAGACTGCTCTGGAAATCTAGACAGAGGGGTTACCAAACCAATTGCAAAACTGCAGAATACTTTTTACGGTACGGCAGTCAATCTTCCCGAATGCTGTGGTCAGTGCATTGCGATCGATAGGGCGGCAGACATGGCTTCCTATGGATAAAGGATATAGCCTATTGTGGTCTCCCAATATATACTCAACGGTATGTGGGAGCACAAGTCTGTACTGGCACTTGTCATTTCAAAGAGGAGGAATCACCCAACCAGCAATGAAAACGATAGTTACCAGGCTTTACGACGTCGGAATACGTCTCTAGCCTAGACTTCTAAATGTTGTGAGTTAGGTTCCAAAGCATTTTTATGTTCATTAAATTTATTTTATAGTTGATCTTGCTTAAGAAATTTTCCTTTTAGGTTCACCACATGATGTAGATCTACAATTCCTAAAATGCAATCTAAGATGATAAACAATCATTTAATCTTCTTTTTACAATGAAAATCCTAACTACTAAGGAAAGAGGACTGAGAATCTTTCAACATAGAGCACCAAGCACACACTAAATGCATCGTCCTAAATCAACAAGCAGTCTAAATGCAAATGCACATGCATTTATTTTTTTTTCGCCTTCTTATTGTGTGTATGACAAAAAGAATGTTGAGTACAAATATGAATTATTTTTCAAAGCGACATTACTAACAAGTTTCTCTTCAAGTTGAAATGAAGACAACGAAGAATTTTTGCGATTTTGAATTGAAAACTTGCTTTCGACACTTGAAAAACTACTAATTCAAATAAAATACAAGAGTAACTGTATAATTAACCATCAAGAACAATATGGTTCTATTCTATGACTGAAAACGACACTTACAACACTTTCAGATCAAGAAACGACAGTTTGATTACGCTACTTCTTTGTAAAAGAGAATTGCAAATGACACACAATACACAAAAACACTCACAGTTCTTTGCACAGTGGAGGTGGAAAGATGGAAAGGAAGGGGGTTTCCATAGTGGTATACTGATCACAGACAACAAAACTCCTGAATAAAACTGAAGAGAGTGAAGAAAAACCAAAAATCTGAAGGCAAACTTAGCCTTTTCTGACCATCGCACCTGTTACATAGGGAATCCAGTATGCATCCCACCTACTGCACATGGGATGTGCGATGCATATTGACTGCCTTGAAGAGAGGGTGTGATGATACAGTGCGAGACTTTTACTTGGTTCTTGATCACAATTTGCAGTTCAGTTCACAGATTTAGGCCGAGCAAGTGATGTACAATAAATGTAAATCATAGGGGTTGATCTAAAGAGGTTACTAGAGCCACCACAAGGGCAATTAGAATGTTTTCAAATCAATTGTTCAATTTATAAACAAAACCCAGAGATAGACTGAAGCAACGTTGATCTACTTTGCACTTGCATAGAAAATGCAGTTCGAAGGCTAGCTGTCTTGACTTCAGACTCCATCTGTAAGTTTATGAAACAAACAAATCTAGACAAGCAAACAACCTATTCGTCCCCAGCGGAGTCGCCATTTTGTTATCGGGAAATCTAGTGTCCACTCAGAGCTGCTAGTCCCACTAAGACTGGTAGCTATCTTAGAAACAAACAAACTAAAACTACTTTCGTTTTCCTTTATGAGAAGTAGATAAGAGGGGAACAAATGACACCAACCTCAGTCTTGCGCTTGGTTCCTTGCTCGGTTCCTCTCCCTTCTGACAGGTCTTTGCCGCTCCTCCTTCATCTACCCAGCTTCAAAGAGCACCTGCAAGATTAGAGCAACAGAACACTATTCGAGAACATAGATCTACAATATAAACAATATAGGACCAAATATATATTGACCACACAAATGCATATATCATAAAACATACAAGAATGTGGAGGAAAACTTGAATAGCTTTATTAATATCAAGAAAGAGCAAAGAGGATTACAACCAATTGTTCTGACCCAACGTCATCCTCTCAGTGTGAAAGCCCTTCTTCACCTCATGAAAAGCTTAGATCACACAACACTATGATTCCCACCAGGAAACTAACAACACTTCCTTACAAAATACAAGATTCCAGCCTCTCGATCTCTATGATGAGGGATCCATATATAGATGTTTACAGGGGGGTAAGTCAGCTGCTGGGTTTTTAATTAGTGTCCTCTCTCTGATAGTTCTTGGTTCCACTTGGAGATTCATGATCTCTTACTCATCCCTGGGCGAATTCAGAGAGGCAAGTGTCATTGGAGAAGTTTCTGGAAGATTCCCTGAGTATCCACCTTACAAATTGTCTTTGCCATTTGTCCACTCTTGCTCATCGCACCCTATAGAAGGGCTTTCCAGTATGCATCACACCCTTTACACTGAGCAGGTGGGATGCATCGCACCCTTTGCACTGAGCAACTTGTATGGTCTAGTTTTGACAAGTTCTGAGCAGCTTTTCATGGAGAACTTCTAGGAGAAGATGTAATCAGTTGACCTTGTTCTTTTAGGGTGTGAAACAATACTTTTAGGTACTTAGAAGCCCCTAGTTTATGGACATGTATGATTGGGGTTGTAGTGCCCAAAAATTTCTATAACAGTGCATGAGCTCGGTTCTCCTGCGACCAGTGGGTAGTGGCATTTTACAGCTGAGGGATTAGAGACAGGGGCGGCAGATTTCAAATTACCAGAGGTCACCACTAAGCCTAGCCAAGGTGGGTAGACACAATCAGATTGATTACAGTGCCAACTTAATTGCCATTTATGGTTGCTATTAGGTCGTTTTTTGGTTTGATGTGTGGGATTATGGAGGGTCATGTGGCCAGGCCACTTGCCATCCCAATCTGCCACCAGCCTATTAATCTTGTCATACACCCGCATCTGGGAGTTCTTTCCTTGTGCACCAGGTCAGTGCATTCTTATAATTGAGTTTAGTCATTTACAATGTTGATGGTTCCTACTTGGAGTACTTGATCATGTTCGACCGTTGTGTTCACTAGAAGATCTGCAACCTTGTTGCTCTCTCTCTTGACATGAATGAAAGTGGTGGCTCTTCTATTTTTCATCCATTACTCTATTACTTCTACTAGTCTCCAGCTGGTGGCTACTTTCAAAGCTGGTGTTCCCATTTGTATTTGGGTAGCCATGTTGATGAGGATTTGAGAATCCCCTTCGATTATAATAGGATGAAAGTTATGTTGATGAGCTAGATTCAGACCTTGCCATAATCCTTCTAGTTCTGTTGAGTTATTTGTGTCCCAGCCAATTGAGCCAAAGTATAGTAGTAGAGGTTTGCCTTCATGATTTCTGAATATTCCTCCATGTCCTGCTTTGCCTGGGTTGCCTTTTGAGGCCCCATCAAAGTTAAGTTTGATCACATTTGTGGGAGGGGGATTCCATTGTGTGGGCAGCTTAGTGATGATGGTGGATTCGTTGTGATCATGCTGAGCCTGCGGGATCCGTATATTCCAGTTGTCCCAAATACTCTGTTCCTGTGCCTGAGTGGGGAGGTCCTCTGCTTTCCATTTTTGGAGTGCCAGGGTTTCTTGAATGTTCTGGCATAGATTGTTCCAGATGATTTCCAGTGGAGTACTTTGGTTTTTGAAAATTCTTTTGTTTCTTTCCTTCCAAATTGTCCAGAGAAGTAAGCCCGGGAGGATTGTCCATAGAGAGTTTAGAAGCTTGTTGTTGTAGGGAGCAGGGGCCCAGTTGCGAATGGTGCTTGCGATATCCCCCGATATTTTGCAAGGTCGTTGACACCTGAAGGTGAGTTTTTCCCATAATTGATTGGCCATGTGACAAGAATCCATGAGATGTTGAATAGTTTCACCTTGTTTCTTGCAATTAGGACAGTATGAGGGTCCCTAGAATCCTCTCTTAATTAGATTGTCCCAAGTGAGAATTCTTTGATGATAGAGCAGCCATGTGAAGGTAGAGACTTTGGGCCATATTCCAGTAGTCCATATGCGTGTCCAGACGGGGTTTGTTGTTTCTTGTGTTTGAAGCATCAACTTATATGCTTCTTTTGTTATGTATATCCCCCTCGGAGTGTATCCCCATCTCAATACGTCTTTTGCAGTTGTGTATCTGATTTTCCTACTGGCGAGCTCCTTGTGCAAATCTTTGTAGTAATCTTCCATTTCTTGATGTACTATCTATTCAGCTTGTTTCCATTGCCTGAATCCTTGATTGATGTCTTGAGTCCAGTGCTGATAAACTTGGTCATTTTGGTTGATGTCATTGCCTTCCAGATTTTGAGGGGGGAGGACTTCTAAAATTTTGGGGCATTGTTGCCAAGAGTCTATCCAAAATCTTGTAGTTCTACCATCGCGTATCTCCCAGAAGCTGTGTTGTTGTATTATCTCTTTATGTTGTTTTGCTGCATTCCAAATTAGAGAGCCTATAGTTGTATTGGTGATTCTGATTAGCTCTTCCGACGGTCGATTATGTGCATATTTTGTAGTCCATAGTTTGGCCCAGGGCGTGTGTGGGCTTGACACCCAACGCCACCATAATCTTGCTCCCATCAATGTGTTGCTGTGTTGAGGATCTCGTAGTCCCAGACCTCCTTGCTTTTTTGGTGTGCAGACTGTCGCCCATTTTACTAGTGCCCATTTGCAATTTTTCCCGGAGGAACCCCAGAGAAAGTTGCATTGCATGTCTTTGATCTTTTTGAGCACCCATTTCGGCGCTGCAAGTACTGAGAAAAGATAAAGAGGCATAGATTGCAATACCGCCTTTATCAAAATAAGCCTGCTTGCCATGTTGAGAGCTTTGTAAGTCCAAGATGATAGTCGACCTTCAATTTTCTCAAGGAGATGCTTCTAGGAAGCATGCTTTAAGGCCAAATATATCAGTGGAGTGCCAAAATATTTTGATGGAAGTTTGGTTGGTGAGAAGCCTATGATTCAAGCAATGACTCTTTGGGTTGCAGGGGGAGTATGGAAGAAGAAAATTTGAGATTTTGCAGTGTTTATTGTGGTTCCTAAAGCCATAGAGAACGTGTCTAGAAGGGCTTTGAAAGAGTGAGCTTCATGGACTGAGGGGTGTCCAAACAGCATATTATCATCCACAAATTGTTGATGAGTGATGGCAGAGGTTCCATGGGCAGAGATGCCTCTGAGGTCTTGGGAGTGAACAACATGCTTTATAAGGTGACCCAAACCTTCTGCCATGAGGACAAAAAGGAAGGGAGATAAGGGATCTCCTTGACGAATTCCTCTAGAGGGGGAGAAGGGACTTGAGGGGACACCATTAACTAAGATAGAGAAGAAGGCAGATGATATTAGATTCATAACCCATCTGACCTAGGTCGGGCTAAAACCAAAGGCAGTAAGCATTTGTTTTATGTAAGTCCAACTTAATTTATCAAAAGCTTTAGATAAATCAATTTTGAGAAGCATACCTGCCTGTTTGTTGCTCTTTAAGGAATGTATGATCTCATGAGTCAGTATTATGCCATCCAGGATTTGATGGCCTTCTACATAGCCTGATTGTTTTGGCGAGATGAGGAGTGGGAGTAGCAGTTTGAGACGGTTGGTGATGACCTTCGAAATGATTTTGTATATGACATTGCAAAGAGCGATGGGTCTGAACTTCTCCAGAGTACTCGGCTGATCTTCTTTGGGGATGAGAGCTATGAATGTTGCATTGAGAGAAGGAAGAAGCCAATGCATGGTTCTAGATTCATCTACCACCTTCCATACCTCCTGTTTTATTAGTTCCCAGAAGTGATGGAAGAAGTTAGAGGTGAAGCCATCGGGTCCGGGGGCTTTCCCATCTTTCAGTTGAGCTGATGCTGATTCTACTTCCAACATAGTAACCGGTCGCAGTAAGAGTTGATTGTGCTCTTCTGTTATGATTTTTGGAATATGCTGGAGAATTTTGTTTATAGTAGGTTGTCTATCTATTGGCAGCTCTTGATGTACCATTTTGAAATGGTTAATGAGCTCTCTCTCAATGTCTTCATGTTTCTCCAGTCGTTCTCCCTGTTGATTCTGAAGATGTGCAATGGTGTTATTCATTCTTCTCTGGATAGTAGTGCGATGAAAGAATTTGGTGTTTCTTTCCCCTTCTTTTAACCATCTGATTCTTGATTTTTGTTTCCAGAGCATTTCTTCTTGCTTCCTTCTTTCTTCTAGCTGTGTGAGAAGATCTTGTTCTTGACTTACCAGTACCTCAGTTTTGCTGCCTTCAATGATTTTCTATTGTAGCTCTATCATGCTTTGCTCGAGCATTTTTTGACCTTGAAATATATTTCCGAAGGTAGCGTGATTCTAGTGCTTGATTTTCTTTTTGAGATACTTTAGCCGTTGTTGAAATTGATACATAGCTGACCCTTCAGAAGGAGTGAAGTTATCCCAAGCTGATTTGACTATATTTTTGAAATCTGGGTGGGTGAGCCAGAATGTTTCAAATCTGAAAGGTTTCCTGATTGAGTTTCCAGGTCTTGTCCATTGAAGTGAAATGGGCCAGTGATCTGAGCCTGATAGGGGAAGTATTGAAGCAATAATGTCACCTCCCAAATGTACTGAGTTATCTGAGATTAGAAATTTGTCCAACCTAGAGGTAATTTGTTGAGATCCTGATCTTTTATTGTTCCAGGTGTAAAGACCATTGTTGAATGGTATGTCTATTAGCCAGTTATTTTGTATGTAATCTTTGAAATCTCTACTTTCATTGTCCAATTTCATTCCACCTCATTTTTTCTCCCCCAGTTTGATAATCATATTGAAGTCCTCACTGGTGATCCAAAGTGGATGTTTTCTTGTGGAGTTGAGTGTTTCCAACTTTTTTAGCAGTGCATTCTTTTGCACAGAGTCCTGAGGGAAGTATACATTAGTTAAATGACCATGTATATTGGTTCCTATGATGTGAAAAGTGGCCTGTATGAGATGATGGGAGGAATGGAAGTCTATTAGTGAAATGTTTTGCATATTCCAAGCGATAGAAAGCCCTTCCGACGCTCCAGTTGCATTGACTATAACAGTTTGGCATCCCACCCAAGCTTTGGATAGAATAGAATCGAATATGTTATTGTTGCATTTTGTTTCATGCATGAAGAATATATGGGGTTTTTCTTGCTGTATCATGTTTTTGATCATTTTGTATTTCCTGGGACTGTTAAGTCCTCTTACATTCCATGAGATGAGCTTCATGGTTGATTGGTTAGTAATGATTTATAATATTTGGTTAGCTTAGAGCACCTGCCGGACTCCACTAACATTTCCCCAATAAGGATGGTACATTGTAAGTCTATTTTTCTTCCCCTTTTCCTTCCATCTTTGATGGTGTGTTTCCCATCCCAGCTACTTCCTTGTTGTATGCGCAAGGTTCTTTGCTGGTGTACTCTTGAGAGTACAACTTCCAAATTTTTGAGCTTCTTGTCCAGTGTTCTATCAAACTCCCTCTTTTTGCAAGCTTGTTCGAGACTAAAGATGTCTAGGTCTCCTAGATCAAAGCTCTCTAGCTCTTCTTCCATGTGATTTTGTTGACTACTCTCAGCCATGAGGTGGGGTGTTTTGAGTGGATCCGTCAGAAAATTGTCATTGTCCATTCCTTTTGTTGACCATTGGCCTTATCTTCTCCTTGTAAGGGGGAAGGTTGAGAAGCTGTTGGCTGCTAATCTGAAATTTTCCCCTAAAGAGGCTAACTAGAAGCATTGAGAATGGGTACGATGGACGACTCGGTGGTTGGCATGGTAGATGACTTAACCAGTTTTGATATATCTGGTTCTAGCATATCTGGGCTACATAGAAGGTCAAAACTGTTGCTAGTGGAAGGTACAATGGAGGTGGGCATAGTGTTTTTTGGTCCATGGGGGGGTTTTTTGGTGTGCTTCTTTCTATTTGCGACTTTGGTGAACCCTTTAGAGTTAGATTTTTCCGCATGGTCTGAGGGCTTAGGGGATGCATTTAAGGGACAATCACAGAATAAGTGGCCATGAGCGTGGCATTTTCTACATCTAAAGGGCACATGTTCATAATCTATGGGTTGAATCCATTCAAAGTCATCATGAAGGAGGCTTACCGAGTTCGTGAGAGCTTTGCTGAGTCGCATGTAAATGCATATTGGAGCATATGATGTGTACTGACAGAGCTTTTTTTCCTCTGCAGTTTTTATAAATTCTCCTAGCCCATTGCCAATAGCTTTTAGTGATTCTTCATCCCAATATTCTAGAGGTAATGAGTACATTCTAATCCAGACTAGTGCCCAGCTGAAGTCTTCCTTGTCTAGGTTGAATCTTTCTATCCAATCTCTTAGATATAGACCCAGCGCATTGAAAAAATAGGGGCCTCCATCGAGGATCCAATTTCTGTCTTCAATGTAGTTGAAGATGGTTGTGAAAAATCCTTTTGGGCCCAGCTGAAGAGTAACATGCCCTTTTGGCTTCCATTTTGAGGTTATCCATCCTTGCAGGGCTTTCTCAGTTGGCCAGTAGCCTATGAATTTACCTATGAGCGCATGATCCTTCATATATTGTATTTGGGCATTGATTCTATGGCTTGGTAGATCTATCTTGGGGCATTCCACTACGATAGGCTTGCATGTGGAAGATGTTGCCTTCTTTGGTTCTTCAGGTCCTGTGGAGGTGTACTCCTTTCCTTTGTTCAGGTCTATTGCTTCCGACTGTTGTGCACGTTGGAGCGGCAGCTATTCCATGCTCCTGGATGTGGGCTATTCATTTTCCTTCCCATTTGGCTTACTTCCATTATTGTTGCCTGTTGGGGGAGGCCTTGTGGCCTCCCCCATCTGAATGTTCATTGTTTGTGTCTGTCAGATCAGCTAAACCCGCGCTCGAAGTGTTACAACTTGTTTCTAAAGGTCTTCTGCCTCTGTCTTTGTGCTGTGGAAGGGTTTGTCAGAAACCCTCGTCCGCCATTTTCCTTTGCTCAGAGCTCCTCAGCTCATTTTCTCATAATACTTTATTAATTAATTAATTCGATAATAATAATATTTTTATTGCAATAATTTTTTTGTATTATTATTTCTATTATTAAATATTTCTCAATGGTAGATACAAATGAAGCCCTTGACTATATCAATGACATTCATATTTTTAATATGGTTGTCCTAGTTAGAAATAATATTATATCAGTTTATTAATTCACGAGATAATATCATTGGACTAATCATGAATAGATATAGTATTATTTTTCTACCAGTGCTTACATTCTTTGATATACATATAACTCCTAATTTTTTCCTTGTACATATATTCATTTCTAAGGCATTAACTGTTCGAAGACTTCACATATAACAAATGTTGCCATTACACATCTCCTCAAATATCTTATATAGAAATTAATATAGATTTTCATTCACAGCTGATAACATATACATATGAATATTTAAATTTCACATTCAATCTACAATTCTCACTATATTATTCCAACATAAATTTATAAGGTAGAAACAAAGATACATCCAACCATAATTGAATTCTTGGAATGAAATTTGTAACCCCAAAAGTTGCATACCTGAGATGACGTCAAGGTTCACTCCAATGAGCCCATAAATAGATACTTCGGGACTATTGAAGAATGGAGCACATTCCTCCCAACCATGAACTTCCTTTCTGAGTGCCTCCCCCCCCCCTCCCAAGCTAAGATATGCTTGCCTCCAAAAACCCCCCTTTGATTCCCAGGTGGTTCTTTTATAACGTTCTTCCCCTAACAGATTCTAACAAATAAGGATTATGTTGCTACAAAATTTGAGATAGAAGTTGCTAGCATGATACATATACTATGAATATTTAAATTGATATTAATATAATATGGAGAAGATTAATACATATTTTTCATATCTTTAAGCTAACAAAAAATGATTATTTTATGAAATTTTTTACAAAGCACAATTGTATTTATTTATATGAAAAAGTTTGACAAATTATATTTTCCCAAAAAAACAAAATCTTATAATTCAAATAAGAAGTAGAAAATTTAGTAGGACTTGTTTAAATCCTGCTAAGTACATATGCAACTAAATGGATGTAGCATTCACATAGTGTTGATCACTTTGGCATGCAACTTAAATGATGATAGAGTCTTGCCCACCCAACGGCTAATAATGTGAAAATTGTAAAGGATTTTTCTTGAGTTTCATTTGGCTAAGCATTCAAACATTGACCAGCTCATTGTACAAGAACCTCATTGTAAAAGATAACTAAAATCTTAAATAGATTTTTAAGGCTCATGAAAAAGATTTCCCATCATAATGTGCAAGAAGAGAAAATAAATATATAAATATATTTAAGTTTATTTTGAGTAGTTAATAATAAACCTTATACATTGTGGCTAGATATCTAAAATATTATTGATAAACATAAAATAAAATGAAAAAAAAGAAAATTTCACTCATGACACTATTTTCATATGTCAAAATCACATATATAATATAAAAAAATGACAAGTTTATTTTAGGTATTTTTGAAAAAAATTAATATGGTGTCAAAAATGAAATGTATAAAATAAATTAATTTTCTTAAATTATATTTTTAATTTATATTTAATATTACTATGATAGTGAAATTTTAGCTTTCTAACAATAATATGCCATTTTCAAGTACAATGTATACGTTCCATTATTGCTAAATTTTAGTACCTAAACAATAAAATTTTTTCTAAAGAAATTGTAAAATTTTAAAGAACGTAATATTCTTATGCAAAACTTTTTTCCCAATGTTTACAACATTAATTTCAAATATTTATCAAATTATCAAATTAAATATATCCTTGAAAAATAAAGCATTATGTTAATGCTATGTACAAGGCCATTAACATTATCAAATAGTTTTTACCTAGTTGGTAGATCTCAATCTATAGTATTACAACATATAACTTAGAAAACGTATGGTAAAATAAAAAAATATGTATCTTAATATTACCAACATGGGTGGCGAAAATAAAACATATTTGGGATTATCAAATAATATCGATAATAAATATTATTACTAATATGAAGGATTTCACACATTTCGATGAAAGCTAAGGTGAATGGATATACACACATTATGTACATATTATTACATATAAATGTCAATTAATATAAAGGATTTCACACATTTTGATGAAAGCTAACGTGAATGGATATATACACATTATGTATATAGAAAAGTATTAATTTTATGGAAGATTTTTTGATACAAACTCAGTGGGTTGAATATAACTTTTAAGATTCACAATACAAATACGAATAAAATGGTCCTTGGTCTATGTTATTTGATGGATTAGAAAATTCAATGGAGGAACCATTGTGCTTTAGTACATAGATATTTTATGTAATTTGATATTTTATCAGTGACTTACACCTCTTTTAGTTTGTTCTTTGTGTATGTAAAATGTTTTGATATAAAATTAGTTAGGAATTTTAGTTCACTCTTAACATATTCATGTTATTTGAAATTTATTTTAAAATATAAGAAAGCTAAATTTTATTTTCAATTTATTATGACGAGGAAAGTTATTTTCAAAAGATAAGTATATTCTCTTGGTACACTATTATCCACATTTATTAAGGACAATTTGTTATTTTATAAGCAAGTGGAAGATAAATGCTTCGATACAACAAACACTTTGATATGTTTATATTATCAATATAATTCCATTATATAAATACGTTAAAATTAAAATTTATTGTAATAAATTAATTTTAAAGTATAAGTTGTTATACTTATAATTATAAAAAAATGCAATTTTGTTCATTGTGATATTTTATGATAAAGTAGAAATTTAAGAAACTCTCCATAAAAAAATTATGAACACTAAGACAAATTTACTATTTTAAAACAAGTGATCCTCATAAAAATAACTTATACATAGTTCTTTCAAGTAGCTATTTTATTTATAATATAGAAATAACTTGTACATAGTTCTTTCAAGTAGCCATTGTATCTACAATTAGAGAGAGTGTCATTTTTAGTTCCCAACTCCTATGGGTCTTGTTGATGAAAAATTGTGTAGCCTTTGTATTCTTGTTAGCATATTGTTCATAAATATCATTTTCTTCTTTGATATCACATGTTATTGTTGTTGAATTCAAGTAATTGGAGTTAGAAATGACTCTGAGCTGCCTATGTTACAACGAATTCAATGTAGAGGGAGCGTCATTTTTAGTTCCCAACTCTTATGGGTCTTGTTGATGAAGAATTGTGTAGCCTTTGTATTCTTATTAGCATATTCTTCATAAATATCTTTTTCTTCTTTGATATCACATGTTATTGTTGTTGAATTCAAGTAATTGGAGTTAGAAATGACTCTAAGCGGCCTATGTTACAACAAATTCAATGTGCTTATGGGTTGTTCCGAAGTGCATCTTCACAACACTATAAAACCTCTAAAATCCCTAGACAAATAATTGATTATAACGAATTAGTGTATAAGGGAAAAAATAAAAAAAATTAAAAGATAAAAAAAAGATGACTCGAAAATCAAAGATGTTATTATTGTCAAATCAAGTAATAGGAGTGCGAAACAACTGAAAGAAACCTATGTTCCACCAACTTCACTGTGCTCATGGATTGTTTTTAGAATACATTATGCTCTGATCTCCCTCCATAACCACTTTCAATAAATATTCACAACCCTGTAAAACCTCTAAAATCCATACATAAATAACTGATTATAACAAATTAGTGCATAAGAAAAACCCAGGAAAAAAATAACAGAAAGAAAATAAAAAATAGATAAATAAAAAGAAGAATATCATTCGTGTGCATCAAAAGTCAACTAATAACGACCTCTAGTAAGGTCAAGTTCTGAACTTAATTGTCAGGTAAATAATATACATTATCAACTTTCATCAATTTGTTGAAGTAGATTTTCCCATGAGAATTGGTAATCCATGGGGTGAGCGAATTTCATGGTACGCATGTGAAAACTTGTCCATACAATCTTTTTTTTATGATTTGTTTGTTATGATTTCATATATTATTAGTGGGTTCTCATTTAAGATATTATTTTTTTAAAGCTATATAGATGTTTTTTTTAATTTAAATAGTAATTAAATTAAAATAAATAAAAATAGAATTCTTTTACTTAAATATAATTGTAGTTTTAGTTTTATTTTGATTACAAGATTCCAATTATAATCTTTATGAAAATTGGTGAATTCTCAAGGTAATCAAATTTGAAGAATGACATAAGATATATGTGAAGAAAGCTTAAATAAGAGATCCGAACTTTTCAACCAACCACATGTTACCAATTTATTTTTTAATTAAAAAAAAACTACTTTAATGATTTATAAAGGTAAACATTATAAGTTTTCATGGTCAATGATAAACTATTAGTGGTCAACAAGAAAATTGATTGGACTTGAACAGATGAATAATACTATTAACTAGTGAAGCCATATAAATTAAATGGTTGATAAATATTGTATATAATTTTAATAAGCATCCAAACAGTTAGTTCATAATATATCTCACATCACTAAAATTTAAAAATTAACTAAACTGTAACTTTATTTTAAATTATTATTATTTGTGATTAATCGAAAGACAAACTTATTATCGATATGGATCACAAAAGTCTAAGATCTATTAATATTATTATGAATGATAAAAAAAATTAATATATATGTTAAACATACAAACATTTAAAAACATGTAATAAGATTCTTAAACAATTATATTCAACCCACATTACCATGGATTTCTTGATTTTTAAATAGGCTTTATTACAATACCATGGGCTATTACCATGGAATATCAATACCACATACCTAAGAATCATAACTCATTTCATATAACGCTTGTTCATATGACATTTTTAAATTAACCAATTTAATTTGAAGGGAAAAAATAACATAACTACTTTGGAGATAAATAAAAAACTTTTATTTGTGAATGCCACTAAGAATATTCTAGAATTTTCTATGAAAGTTAAATCCCTACAATCCACTTAATAATTATTTATAATTAAATTAAAATCCATAATGACCTTTCTAGCTAGAATCCAACAATACAACTCCTAGGGAAATTATGACTCCTCGTTGTTTAAAATATAGTTTTGAGTGCATAAATTGATTGAGCACCCTGAAAAAGGTCAAGGTACTTGACCTTTGCAAATTAAGCAAATTAAACAACTATAAAAACTACTCAAGAAAGGGCCATTTCATTTATTATTTAGACTACACATGTAATAGCTACACCAATATCATTTACTAATTAGCATGACCATATAAATTAAATGGTTAGTGAATTCCTAAAGGAATCAATCATAATAAGCATTAAAACACTTACTTCATCATACATCTCAAGTTTTTAAAATTAAAAAAAAAAAAATAACTAAAACTAAATTATATCTTCAATTAAAACAATATTAATTATTATTAATGATAAACATAATTACTATATAAGCTAAAAATATATACATTTTAAAAGAAACATTTAACAAGATTTTTAATCATCAAGATTCACCCCATTTTATCATGGTGATTATTAGTTTGTAAAGGAATTTTTTTACAATACTATGATCTATCAATACCACATGCCTAAAGAACTGTAACTCGTTTCAATGACATATTTTTAAATTAATCAATTTAATTGCAAATTAAACAACTTAAACTTATGTACCAAGCTTTTGAAAATTTGACCCAAAAGAATGTTGGCAATTTCCTCTTTTAGTTGGACTATGCCTATAATATCCATTCCAATACAATTTACTAACTAGCACAACAATACAAATTAAATGGTTGGTAAATTTCCATAGGCATCAATCTATAATATGCATCAAAACACTTCACCATACATCTCATGTTCATAAAATTAAAAAATCATAAGAATTAACTAAATCATAACTTTATTTAAAATAACAATAATTATTACTAATGACAGAGAATTTCTCCATTATTTCTCAATCCATATTTAGGAATCTCCCGAGTGAATTTCCAATCCCTGCCAAAAGGGAAGATGGAGATGATGTAACCTTGTCCATAGTGGCATTTTCGTAACCACCATTGTATTGACATCGAATGTGGGAAATCATAGAGTTATAAAGAGGCCGGCCCTTCTCCCAAAATCATGGTCCTTCATTAATGACAATCCAAATCTTTCTCATTGTCGAACTAAACCACAAAAAATCCCTTTGCTCACACGTAAATATCATAATTTTTTGTCTTAGATAGATCCATTGATGGATATATTCACATTTACCGTAAAAAGCATAAACTAGCATATCATAACTTTGGTTTGTATCACAGAGGAAAGACCACTCACCTCTGACAATTTTATTGACAAATTTGGAACTTTCTCCATCTTCTCAATGAGGTAAGGGCCTGGAATAGTCATATTTGGGGATTGTTTTTCCGATGTGGCGAGCTTTCCCTCTCAATACTTCCTTAGAGGAAACTGGACCTTTCTGAGTAGAAGATGATCGGGTTAGGATGCTTTCTCTTGGGGCTCTACCTTTTAAGCTTAAGTTTAGGATAACAGTCGAGTTCCTTTGAATACCATAAGTTTCAAGCTGCATGTCATCCTCCAACCGTTTTTCCTCATGAAATCAAAATTTTTAAGGATGTTGTTGTACGTGATGTGTTGTATACACATTGGTTCAAATATTTTATTGGATCTATTCCCAACAGTCTCTCCTCAAGAAATCAAAATTTTTAAGGATGTTGTTGTACGTGATGTGTTTTATACACATTGCTTCAAATATTTTATTGGATCTATTCCCCGGACACCTAGCAGGATAAATGTCCCATTAAAGGTTTTGAAAAAATACCTCGAGAAACTCCTTAGGATCTAAATTGGGCATTGTAGTCTCCACTCTAATCGTCTCTCCTTTAGATATGGTTCAGAGCCCAATTATGCAACTCATGGATGGGAACAATCATTGATAATCAAACACGTCATGATTATTTCCCCTAACAATGTTGATGCAAAAGGATACATCCTTCTATAAGACCAAAAAATATTCAATCCACATTTAAAATACCCTGGGAACATGGATCCACCCGCCGAAAGATAGATCGATACACGACATTTTGAAATAAAATGAAAAAATCCATATCATGCTTGATAAAATGTAGATCTACGTCTTGGGAAGCCTAATTTGGAAAATGATAAATTAGATATGCATCTAAGGGGGGAGAACTCAGTGACAGAGCTCACCAAAATCTTGAAATACCCACCGCATAACCAGATCGTTCAAGAAAGAAAATATTAAATGTTGAAAACCCTTTGGTTTTTCTTTTAAAATCATTCTCATCGCAACCAAGACTCTTAATCCTTCTGGATTGATATACCTCTGCGAATACCCAGCAGAATGGTGGACTCCCTCAGCGTATCTCTCCAGGGTTGAACAAAAATTCAGATTCTACGACTTTGCAAAATGAAACCGTAGTGCTCCACGCCATCCTCCTCCCCACTGATTTCATATGATATTACATATTTTTTTTTTTAATTAATGAAATTGACTAAAAAGGGAAAAAATGCATAATTAATTTGGAAATAATTATAATTTTTTTATTTATGAAAATTAGTAAAAATATTCTTTGGAGATCAAATCCTTATCATCCACCTAATAATTATTGATAATTGAATTAAAATTTTAAGATTTTTTTTAGAATAAACATATTTGTCACTACAATGAATTAAATATATTAACAAAATTTGCACCTATTATAATTAATAATGCTATTAATAATATTTATCTAATTAATTAATTAATCACATTATTAATATCAAAAGTAAAAACTGACATAACTAACTAAGAGTACTATGACCTAACTAAATTTAGTTAGTAATACTAATAGCATTAACAATCATATTATAATATTATTGAATCTAAACTCAGAAATTATCTTTTTAAATTATTACTTTTATTTTTTTTAATATTTTCTTTACCTTCCTGTTTTGTTAAATTCCTAAAGTATCTTTCATATTAACCTTGTTTTTAATAAAGAAAATTATCATTCATAACTTTCCAACCCTTTGGTAATTAATCATTTTATGAGTTTGGTTTTGCACACTTTGCTCTCACAAATAAATTTGTGTTCTTCATAATAATAACGATAATGATGAGTGGAGTGTTGACCGAGTCATTTTAAAAATGATACACAATACTTTCTAAAAATAACATTAAATATTATTTTAATTAAATACTAGAGTTATTTTAATTTTCTATTTTTAAAATAAATGATCTTAGCTTCAGGGTTTAGCTTCACGGTTCGTTTTAATCCACAATTTGTCTCTCCACTTTAGAATTTTTTATCTTAAATGTCTCTCCACTTCAGAATTTTTTATCTTAAAGGAAAATAAAGGTTTATCTCTAATGTAAAGCTATAATAATAATATTTTTTATCTTTTTCTTCCCACATGAATTAATATTTTCTAAATTTAGTAGTGCTACCGAAATTTTGACATCATTATTCAACGGTTAAACATAGTTTTTTTTAATTTACTTGTTTTTAGAGTGGTATTCTAACTTCACTTTTCTTTAAATTTATTGAATAAGGCTAATTATAAGAAGGATTTGAATTGGTTATTTACTAGTATAAAAGGGTGAAATCTCTTGAGACTTTAATTTTTATTTTGGAGTGTAATATTTAAAAAAGAAAATGCATTTTTAGATTTAATACATCTTAAGTTAAAATAAATTTATACAGGGTTTAAATAAATTATTTATATTCATAAATTCATACTTCTATATATAAGAATTCTTATTTTTAATTTTGTTAAAAACATGATTATCTATATGATATTTTTTGACATGTTTTATAATTGTTTTAGTTTTTTTTTTTATATTTCACAAATGAAAGAAAATCTATTATAAATATTGGATGCTTATATACATATTAATTAAATTTAAATATTAGAGTTGAAATATAATAATTATACTTCTTTTTTTAATTTTATATGGTCAAATAGGTCTTAATATAATTTATAGTGACTACTATTTATATTATATATATTTCACATTTTTAGTGATAGATAAATTTATTAAGTTTTTATAAATTTATTAATTTAATGTTTTCAAATATGATGATTGTGAATATGAATTATTATTATTCAAATTTATTTTAATATAATATGCTTATTATGATCTCATATATATATATATATATATATATATATATATATATATATATATTTCTAATTTTATAAGTAAATACAAAATTCTTTTTTGTAAACTTGGTAGATCTCTATGTATTAGCTGTTTTCAAAAGTCTTTTGCATCCATTTGCTTCGGGTAGTCACCTACCCGAAGGAAACCAGGTGACCACCGGTTAGCTTTAAATCCAGTCCAAAATTTGAATAAGTTCATAACAATCCATCCACTGTTTCTATGTTGACTCTCTCTACTGCTATCTCTAAAGTTCAAAATAAACATGCCTGTTTTCTTCATCAAGATCAAAATTCAAAAAAAAAAAAACAAACTGATTCCCTTGATTAATCCTCATCTGAGGATATTATCGGAGCTAGTGCCTTTGCACTAGAGCCTGCCATCTCACATCTTTGTTCCAATTTCCACTTTATCGCTGTCAAGGTCTATTCAATCCTTCCTAGGGCAAGATTGTTCCGATAAATCTGTATCTGTATGGTCGCTATTTCATTGAGAAGTTAAGCTCGGACAGGGTCCTTCTTCTTTTTGTCTTCCTATTTGTCAAATACTTCTCCTTCCATATGCTCACGGTGGACGGTCATGACCCATGCCACAACATTTTTCATGATCCAGTACTGGTGCAGGGTCTTTTAGAAAAGGGATTGTCTTCCATTCGTTGTCCCAGGGTTTTGCACCATTCTTTTCCATTCCTCCATGGGTATGTCTCTATATCTAAGATTGTCTTTTAGATATCGCTCCCAGCTGTTAATCTGGTCCCTGACTTCCTATGGGTTTCCTTCCATGTAGGCATCGATGATCATTTTTATGTGGTCTCCGTCATGCTTCCTGCCTTTTTTCTTTCCTTGGCTACTTGTTCCTCTGTCTTTTTGAACTGTCCTCTTGCTTCTCCTAGGAGCCATTCTACTTTTAGCTTGGCAGTTGAAGCCTTTAAACTTTTGCTCCTTGACCTCTTCTACGAACTTTCCCTATTCTGGTGCTAGACCTATCATAGAATCAAAGCATATGTTAGCCATATTATATAGGTTTATGTCATCTTTCCTGGGTTTTCTCCCCACCCTTCTTCTTGTGTTTCCCAGCGTCAGGTTTCCTACCCACCTGAACTTGACTCTAACCTTTTTAATTATTTGGGTCATGGGGTAGCAGTGGTTACGTTTCTTTTCCTAGCCCACGCGGGAATTCCACTCCTACTTTTTTTTTCCTCTTCTTTCCCGGGGCCTCGCCCTTGGTTAGATTTAAGCGAAAAGGGCCTCCCCTTAACTCACTTTTCTCAGGCTTGTTAACAGGGTATCTACTAGCTTTTTTCTCTATTCTCCCCCTAGGATGTAATGCCATCTCCCAAGAGCTCTGGGTTTTCCTTTCCCAACTTACTTCTCTCAAGGCTGCAGTCATTTTGCCTTTCCCACCAATGAGTCTTGCCAGGACCCATATTCTAATGTGGGGATTTTTGAAATTTTGTTAAGGTATGCCCTCATTCTTATTAGGTTCTCCATCTCTCATCTCCTTCTCTCTGTCCAGAGCAGATGAGATCTCTTTGAGTCTGTTTTCTTTTAGTCCACTAAGATAGCTATCACAATTGAAATCACGATACCAGGTTTTCTTACCATACCACAATCCTAACCTACTTCTCAAACAATTTACGCTTTTAGGATTTAGAGCTAGAGGTATTACATACCCGCTTACCAAGTTTCACCTTTCTTCCACCTTCTACGTCTTCTCGCTACCTCCTCTTCCTTTCTCGTCACCTTTCTGCGTTCTCATTTGCATGCATAATGCCCATTTCCACTTTTCCTTAAGCTTTATTTCTTTTTCAATCCCAGCTCTTGTCTTTATCACCAGCTGTCTGGTTTTTTCCTCGGCACACATCCCATCCCTCCTTCCTTGGGATACTGCCCTCATGTCCTATCCACCTTTGTCTTGCATTAACTTCTTTCCTCTCCTAGTTGCTCTTGCCATAGGATTCCTGATGCTGCTCTTCCACTTGTCTTTATTTCGCTACCCATTTTCAATTTCTTTGTCCTGCCCTCTCCTCTAACATTCCATTCTAGCTCATCCCCCATACTCTCAGGGTTTTTCCTTCCTCTACCTACCTCCGTCATCCTGCCGATCGCCAAACTTCCCCTATCCTATTCCTCCCCTGTCCTTTCTTGCGTCTGTCCATTTCCCTCCCCTTCCAAATTCTCTAGATGATCATTCATATTCCTATCTTGTTGCACAAGTTGTATCATTTGTGCCATTTCCTTCCTTTGGTTTATCTCTGCCCCGCTTGCTTCTAGGTTATGGTCTCCCTTTCTGCATCCCCAGTTCACTAGGCAATCGGCAAGTGCATTCCCTTTTCATCTCACATGGGAAGGTAGTACATAAGCAATCCTTCTCAATTGTTGGCTTATCTCTTTGATTATCCATGCGGTCTTCCAGCGACGAATCAGCTTCTCTGCAGATGCTCCATGTTACAATTGTTTGAGTATGCCTATCACGAGATTCAAATCTCCTTCTATCTGGAGTTTTTGATACCCTTCTCGGATGGCTATTTCTATCCCCTGTTCAACACGTGGAATACTACCTCATTATTTGATGCATTTCCATAGTCCATCGCATATACCCTTAGCATTCTTCCTCTGTCATCCCTAAATATTCCTCCTATGCCTGACTCCCCTGGGTTTCCTTTTGCTGCTCCGTCAAAATTCAATTTTGTGAATCCCTGCTACGGATTCCTATAGTGCTCATTTTCTCCTACTTCTTTAGCCTTATAATTCCTTGCAGCCATGTCTGTGATGCTTATTTTTAGTTGCAAACGATTCACAATTCGTGTCTCTGTTTGGTTTGATTTCTAGTCTCCGTCATTCCACTTTTCTAGGATTATAGTTTCTCTTATATTCTGCACTGTTTGGTTCCATATATCCTTCATTGCTTTGTCTTCATGCTTAAAAATTAACCAATTCCTTTCTTTCCATATGTTCCATAGGGTGAACCCTATGAAGACGTTCCAGGCTCTATTCAGGATTTCATTTTGGTATGGTTTACACCTCCAGTTTTCTACTGTTAATTTTATGCTACTTGTATCTCTATCACTAATCTCGAAGAGCTGCTGGTGTTGTCGCCACAAGGTACTTATGACTTGATAGGAGTTAGTGAGGTGTTCCATCATTTCTTCTTATTCCTGGCAGAGAATGCAATGTGACGGGCCTGGCATCCCCTTCCTTCACAACTGATCCCAGGTTAAAGCTTGCTCATGGGATATTATCCAGGTAAATAATACTCTCTTTGGCCAAGTTTTCATTTTCTAGATTCTATCCCATTTTTTCGTTTAAGGATTGCTAGTACTACCAGTCTTTATGTAGTATCCTTCTACTGTCGTAAAAATCCCTTTAATTCGTTTTCTCCATCTTATGATGTATGTCCCTTCTTTGAATGCTATTTTCCTTGTCTCCATCTACTTTTTGTAGTTTTCCCATTGTTCTGTTTCTGGTGCTTCTTTCCAATCCTCTTGCATTTTCCATTTTCTCCAATAGCCTTCCCTTTTAGGGAACCAGTAGTTCCGGACTATGTCTTTCTCCATTTGGGTGGTAAACTGGTAAATTTCTTGGAGTTGAGGCTGTTGACAGAGGTTTCCTCTTTGTTGCCATGCCTCATTGCAGAAGTTCACTTTGTCGCCCTCCTGGATTTCCCAGAAACTATGTTCTCGTATCAGGTCCCTGTCTGATATCGCCAGGTTCCAAATTGCAGAACCTTTCTTTTCCATTTGGCTTCGCAATTTTCCTTCAGGGGATTTGGCCATCTCATATTTCTTCTCCTGCAACTTTTTCCACAAATATTCTCCTCCTTGTATCCATCTCCACCACAATTTCCCCTCCATTACATGGTTTAGTATATATGGATCTCGCAACCCTAATCCTCCTTCTGTTAATGTTTTGCTCAACAATTTCCATGATAGCAGCGCCCACTTTTTAGCTTTGTTTGTCCCTTTCCATAAGAATCTTTTGAATATTTCCACCATTTTTTGGCCTATTGTTTTGGGTATCGCTTGACTAGTCATTTGATAAATTGGCATTGATTGGAGGACTGAATTGAGGATAATGATGTGACTTGGGGTGTTCAAAGTCCTGAAAGTCCCGTTATCCATTCGTCTTTGTATCTTTCCCATCAAACCTCCCTAGTTATCAATCTGTTTTTCTTATCACTTAGCTGGATGCCTAGATATTTAGTGGGGAACTTCCTTGTTCAAAAACCCATGGTTCTAGCTAGGAATGATTGGGAAGTCACTGGAGTGTTTAAGAAGTAGATTTTTTATTTGTCTTTATTTATCTTTGTACTTATTGCTTTTGTAAAATCCCCGAGGATTTCCATTAATTTCTTTGCTTCTTTGAGATTGGCTTGTCCATACATCATGATGTCATCCACGAATTGTTGATGTGTTAGGGGCATTTATTCTCGCCACAATCTAAGACCTTTTAGCTTCCCACTATTCACTCTTTCTTTTATTAGTCTTCCCAGACCATCAGCAGCTATTATGAACAGGAACAACGAGAGAGGGTCCCCCTGTCTGAGTCCTCTGGACATGTTAAAGGTTTTTGTAGGAGTCTCGTTTAGCATTATGGACATAATTGGCATGGTGATCATAGACATTACCCATTCTATCCATCTATTGTCGAACCCGTAAGCTTTTAGGATTTTGTGGAGATATTCCAAGCTTAGCCTGTCATACGCTTTAGCTAGGTCGACTTTGATCATCATTCCCTTGTGTCTTAAGTTCTTCAGTGAATGGATCACTTCTTGAGAAACTATGATTCCGTCCACTATTTATCTCCCTTTCATCAACCCTATCTGTTCCTCTGAAATCAGTTCTGGAAGGATAGATTTTAGTCTATTCACCAATATAATGGCTAGGATTTTGTAAATTACATTATATAATGCTCTCGATCTGAAACCTTGAAGTTCTTCAACCTTTTTCGTCTTCAAAATCAGGGCGAGGAAGGTTGCATTCCAAGCTAGGTGCATTCTTTTCATGCATCTAGATTCTTCCACTGCATTTACAATGTCTTGCCTCATGAAGCTCCAGGTGACTTGGAAGAATTTTGAGGTGTACTCATCTGGTCCTGGGGCTTTGTTCTCTGCCATTGTCTTCACTGTCTCTTCCACTTCTTTCTCAGTTATCATTGTTAGGAGTGCCATGTTTTGTTGTCGGTTCACCCATCTAGGTATATATTGACTTATTTTTGCTATCTCTTCCTCTCTATTGCTTTGCGTCTCAGTCAGGATTCCTTTGAAGTGTTGTATCAGCAGACTCTCCATCTCCTCTTTCTGACTTAACTTGTTGCCTTGATTATCTTTTAGAGAAAATATTCTATTCTGTTGTCTATGTTGTTGCATGGCCTTTTGGAAGAATTTCACATTTCTCTCCCCTTCTTCCAGCTATTGTATTCTTAACTTTTGTCTCCATAAGATTTCCTCATGTTTTCTTCTTTCCTCCAACCTGTTTAGTACCACTCCTTCTTCTTTTGCTAGTTCCTCTGTTCTCCCGTCTTCTATGATTTTCTGTTGTATTCTTTTCATTTTTGTCTGAAGCTTTTCTTGGTCTTTTTGAATATGTCCAAATTCCTCTCTATTCCACTTCTTTATTTTTCCTTTGAGATCCTTTAATCTTAGTTGTAGGGTATGCATCTTTTTTCTTCCTTTTATTTCAATCTCATTGTTCTTCCACCATTGCTCCATTTTTCTTATGAATGTTGGATCTCACAACCAAAAAGCCTTGAACCTGAAGGGTCTATTCTGATTTTGATGGTTCATGGCGATTTCTAGTTTTATGGGCCAATGGTCTCATCCTTGACATGCGAGAATTGTTGGTTCATAGAAAATGTCTTTCCCTATGAAATGTTTTGTTGCTAGAAACCTATCAAGCCTGGAAGCTATTTGCTTATTTCCTCCTCTAAGGTTGTTCCAAGTGAATTTTCCATTGATGGTATGTATGTCTATCATTTTTATTTTTGACTATATGTCCTTGAATCTTTCCATGTTTGGCTCTTCTCTTTGCAATCCCCCTTTCCTTTCCTCTTTTGAAGTTTTCATATTAAAGTCGCCAACTATTAGCCACAACTTTTCTGTGTGTAGGTTTCCTAATTGTTTTTTTTTTTTTTTTTTTTTTTTTTAGATTTTAGACTTCTGTGGGAGTTTTTTTATTCATGATCCGGATTAACCACAGTTCTGAGTTCATTCTGCCAACGTTTCAAACCCCAAAGGGGGTCCATCATCAGGACAATTTTGAAAGAATAAGAATGAGAGATAATTGAGAGAGAAGAGAATGCGACCTGGAAATAAATACAAGAACCCTAAATTCATAAATAAAGGCCGACATATAATTTATTATTTTCAATTTATTAGAATAGTTTTTTATTATTTAAATTAGGGACACAAATTAAATTAAAATTTTTTATTATAATTAATATACCAATATAAATTGTATTTAATTTATATAATTTTCTTAATTCATATTAATTTATAAAATCCTTGTGATTTATATTAAAAGATATACTATAATTCATCTATATAAATTATATTTATTATCATATATAATATAATATAATAAATATAATTAATATAAACACATTATAATTAATTTATATAATTATTCTAATTTATATAATTAATAAAATTAATATAATTTAATTAAAACATTAGTATAGTTTGATTATAAATTAATATCATTATAAGATTTTTATAAAATGATATAATTACTGTAAATTAATTAATTAATAAGATTTATATAATTAATATAATTAATTAATATGAATTAATTTATATTAATATTAATATAATAAATATAATTATAAACTTATGAAATAATATAATTTAATAAAGGTTAATTAATAAATTAATATAATTAATAAAGGTTAATTAATATAGTAATATAATTTAAAAATTTTTATATTTTTTTTTCAATTAATTAATATAATTTATAGGATTTAATAAGATTTTAATATAATTAATAAAATTAATTAGAATGATTAATAGAATTAATTAATATAAATTAATTTTTACTAATTAATATTAATATAATTATTATATACTTATATAAATTTTTTCTTACCAATTTTTGCTTCCTAATTGCTGCAGTTGGAGTAGGAAGTTTCCTCTTTCCACTGGTATATGAGGTCCATAAACTATCGAGACTAAGACCCAGTCTCTATGGCCTATAAGTCGGAATCTCCTAGTAAGAATCCTTTTCATTCCTATCCAGTGGTCGACTGTAACATCCACAGAATTTCATAAAATTTCAAATCCCCCCCCCCCCCCCCCCCCCCCCACACTGCCTTTTGCATCAATTGTCATGCATTCATATGTAGGTTTGATTTTAGTTAATATCTCCTCCATTTTCCCCCCTATTATTTTTATTTCCTGTAACAACATAATTTTGGGTCTTTCTCTTTTTATCCTTTCTCCTAGGTATCTCTGTTTACCTTTTCTGTTAAGTATATTCCAGGATGTAATTATCATTGGGTGGTTGGGTTTGTTTGGTGGAAAACCACTGAAAGCGGTACTACTCTTCCAGTGTTTACTAGCATTTCCCCCATGATTTGTATTGATTCTTGGATATTTCTCCTGCCTCTTTTTTCTCCTCCTTTTGCTTTACTTTGTTGGTCTTGTGTATTTTCTGGTTGGATGCCTAGTTGCTCAGTGATTTTTGTCTTTCCCTGATCTTGTTTTTCCTTATATTTTTGAAAGGTTTCCCTATATAATTTTTTATCCTCTTCTGGGATGAACATTTCATTCAAGTGTCTCCATTCGTCTAGAAGTCTCCTCAGGATTTCTTCTTCCGACGTTGGATCTTCCCCTTTACTAGTATTGATTTCCATTAATTCACTTTTTGGATTCTCCCCCTTTTCCTTTCCTTCCTTTTCCATTATTTCACTTTGTGTTTTCCTCTTTGTATCTTTTACGCCTTGGCTTTGGCTGCCCTCCTGTTCTTTCTCTTCCTGATAGTCCATTATTCAGATTTCTTTGTCCTCTTTTTCTACCTGTAGAATTTCAAATTTGTTTCCCTTATTTGTTTTGGTTGGTTGTTTCTTTCTGCCTTCCTTGGGGTTTTCCTTTGTGGTTGTTTTTTTGTATTTTATCTCCTGAAACCCTTCATTATTTTCTTCATATTTCCTCTGTTGCTTGCTTCTCCGTTCTTCCTCTTCTGTATTAAAAGGACACTCCTTGAAATGATGCCCATATTTGTGACACTTTTTGCATCTAAAAGGGATGTTCTCGTAGTCTAGCGCTTGTTGCCACACCTCCTCATGGTATTCTAGCTCAACGGCCCTCGAAATCGGGTTGGCTATGTTCATATAGACACAGATTCTTGCATAAGAAGTGTATCTTCGCTTCTTTGTTGATTCAACTATTTTAACGAAGCTTCCTATGGTATTTCCTATTCCTTCCAGAATCTTAGGATCCCAAAAGTCCATTGGTAATCAAGACAGTCTTACCCAAACTGGGGCTGCTAGGAATTTTTCTTTATGAAGGTTGTAACACTCCTCCCAGTACCACATGAATAAACCTACATTATTATGAAAATATGGACCATTTTCAAACACTCTTTCTTTATCTTGCAGGTTTAGGAAAATTACTGTAAAGAAGCCTTGTGTGCCCAGCTTCAGCTCTATGTGGCCTCGGGGTTGCCATTTATGTTATATCCATCTGGTTAGGTCCTTTTCTGATGGCCATATGCTGATAAACTTGCATATTAAGGCATGGTCCTTTATATAGCTTCTATATCGCTTGAGTTTATTCATGGGAATAATGAATCTCGGTTTTTCCACTGCACAAAGTAAGCATTTGCTTCTACTTCCTGCCTACCATCTTGCGCGGAGGACAGGTCCTTGTGTCTTCGTTTCTTTGTCTGGTTTGTTGTTGCTCGTTCCTTCTCTTGCCGCTACATCTCTATAGGAGAGGATCTTTCCCATCCTTTCTTCATCTGTCATTGTTGTAATCTCTTGGTTTCAGTGCCTCTTTTTGACTATATTCGTGGCTTTCCATGCCGCCTACCTCATGGCTGCATGACAAGTAGGGTTGTAGAGCTCCAAAAAAACCTTATATAAGGGGAAATGTTGAATCCATTTGGAAATATAAGTAAACACAAAATTCCATTATAACAAATTAAATTATTATTTTTATTACTTTTAAATTTTTTTCTATTTTTTTAAGTAAATTGATATCATGTTTTATTATTAATATTATTACTTTATTGAATACTTTATTTCATAGATATTATAAAATTTTCTCATATTCAACACACATTTAAATGTTTATGCTCATTTATAGCTACTACAACATCACCCACCATTTATTCTTAAAACAAATTCATAGAATACCAATCAAATACTTAACAACACTAATAACAATTTATTAAATTAATTTTATTATATTTTATAAAAAAACATTATAATTTGAGTTATAACTTATTTTAGTTCACACAAAATTTGGAGTATGTATCTTAGTTTATAAGATAGTTAAGAAATCAGACTTAACAATATCAACTCTAATATATTCAGCTAACATTTTGAATATATTTTATTATAATTTATATGAATATTCAAGATATTTAATATCATAAAATATAATAATTTATAATTTTAATATTTCATAATATTGGAAACGGAATTAATTTAAAAAAAATAGCATTCATATTTATTTAAAAATAAGAAAGGAAGTGAATCATCAGAATTTCTAGATCTTTTATTTCTAGTGGTAGAGTTTTTTATTTGCATTTACCACTATTATATATGTATGATATCAATTCACTAAATATTTTTTTCGTAAAAATATATATATATAGATATATAAAAGAGTTACTAACTAAAATTCTATTATGCAAAACTTTGAAATAAAATCAATGATGACTGAAATCATTGAATTGACTAATACTTTATGTCAATTACTATAAATTCCATGCAAAACCATGAGTAAACTGAAATCATCAAAAAGAAGCTGAAAATCATTAGATTGACTAAAACTACAGAATTTAGTTCGTTGCATTGACGTAAAGTAGTTCCTCATATTCTTTCACTCCAGATACATAATTATTTTCACTTTTAATTAATCACTAAATTAAAATAAAATTCCCTCTAACAAAATTTTATATATGTATAAAAATAAATGAAAGAGAATAACAATGAAATAATTAAAATTTTATATATGTATAAAAATAAATGAAAGAGAATAACAATGAAATAATTAAAAGCTCGCGCCGAAGGATCAGAGATTTTTCAAAGAAAATTTTGAAAACGCTGGGAATCTTTCTTACCTACATTAGTCATGAGCGTTTGATGGGTGGCGAGCATTTGACAGGTGGAGAGTTGCTTCTGAAAGGTGAATGTGATTACGGACAAGTGTATTCATTGTGATTACAACATCTTGCGCGAACGCGTTTTGGTATCACTGACAAGGATGTCAGCATGAAATTCTAGCCCTAATCTCTACTCTGGGTCTCCGTTACACTCCCATGTTTTATATGTTGAGAAGCAATATGCTTTTAATGTACTCCAGCTCAGTAATCCCCAAGTTCTACAATCGTGAAGTGTTACTGTATTACATTTCTGAAATCCATGGCGCCATGGCGGTTTGTGCCAGGGACTTCAGGGATCTAGGTAAAATGGCACGAATTTTATTGGTAAAACGAGTTTGCACTGTCATGTTTTTTTCTTAAAATATATGTCCGACGGAGATTTATTTATTCTCATAGAAATTATTTATGTACAGATGGTGGAGGCAAAGATGTTGGAAAATTGTGCTATGTTGAGCTGTATCTATAGAATGGGTAGAATTGAAAAGAGAAGTTGTAAGCATTCTGCTTGCCAATCTTTACATTTTTAAATTGATATATTTAGAAAGATGCAAATGAATGGAAACACAATTTTGGTTTTTATTCTTGAGGTTGTATTTAAGACAAGAAATTGTTTGTATTTCGAGAAAATTGTTGTTGTTGCGCAAAGTAACACTCTCTAGCAAAACCTTGCAGAATAAGACATTAATCTGGTATTGCAAGGAAACTTGTTTGTGAAATTGTATTGCAACCATTCATCAACATCTTCTCTTTTGTGAAATTTCACAGCCAACCAGAGAATAATTGTCATTTAAAAAAGGATTAATCATCCTCTAAAAGCTGTACAATAATTGTCACATAAACGGATGCCATTTTGTCAAAGTTTAAAAGGTTGTGCCCTGAAATGGCCCATTGCATGTCTCGTCTTTCATTGTCCTGACACACTGATGGAGACAGTGTACTGAAGTCAACTATATTTGGAAGCCCCCTGCTGACTGTTGCCAGACTCTGGGATTGTTGGGGGATGCCATTTTTTCAAAGTTTAAAAGGTTATGCCCGTAAAGGGCCCATTGCATGTCTCGTCTTTCATTGTCCTGACACACTGATGGAGACAGTGTACTGAAGTCAACTATATTTGGAAGCCCCCTGCTGACTGTTGCCAGACTCTGGGATTGTTGGGGGTTCCAATCGCTTAAGCGCTTGTTACCAACTTTATGGATCACAGTGCCGCCCATATTTTGTTGAACCTAAGGTTCTGATTTTTGAACCAATCAGACTGCATTCTCATTGATATTATTGTTTTCAATGGAACGGTTTAAAGAGAAAATATTATCCAGCACCATGTTTTTCTTTTCTTTTACTACACGCTGAATGTTTTTCTTTTACTACACCCTGCATGTTCTATTTCTCCCAGTTGTTCTACGCGCGTTAAACGAAACAGGGAAGGGGCACAAATCACACAAGAAGGGTAGTTCCATGTTGAACTGAGCATTAGTCAAAGCTCTCTGCTGCTCATTTGAATTTTAAAATTAAAATTCTGAGGTTTTGGGTACTGATAAGTTTCATTGAATAATGCATAGTTATTCAAAAGATTTTAGGGTCTTTAAAGCCTTTGTTTCTTTAGTTTTCCTGTGGCGACACCTTGCATACATTTTGTCAAGAGAAAGGAGGTGTGTATGCATATTCCTTGTGATAAAAATATTTCTATGTTTCTAGATAGGGGATAGGCACTTCAATGCATAACTAGCCGTTCCCAAAGACTCAAGGAAATAACTAGTTCGAAGCCTCCAATTAAAATAAGATGCAATAATGCACTGTTTTTGAGCATTTTAGGGTCTTTATGCCCTCGTTTTATCTTTTCCAATTACAACATATTCTGGGGTCTTTAAGGTCTAGATTTTATGTCTTCCAATTACTACATACTCATTGTTTTAGGTTTTCCAATGGCAACATAAACAATGCAACATTGTGAATTTAGTACCCATTATTAATGACGCATCCTTGTATCCTCAATATTTAATGTTATTATTATGGCTGAAACTTTAGATGTAATCTCTAATATGCTTCTTCTTCCATCATTTGCATTGCAAGTTTATGTTGTTTTTTGCATTTTCAAATGCAAATTGGTTTTTAGGTCAATGTGGCTTCTTTCTGTATGATATTATTTTTTGTTAGAATCTGGTGAAATATAAATAGGCAACATTGCAAACAATGCAACATTCTGAATGCATCTAGGAATAGTTGTGTATGTATTTTCTTTGTTGTGAAAATATTTAATGTTATTATTATTAATTGCATTCTTAAGTTTTTTGGTTTTTGGTTTTTTAGCTGACTTTTTACTTGTCTTTGGATTTTGTTATTTTTTGCATTTTAAAATGTAAAATTGGTTTTCACATTACTGTGCCTTCATTTCTTATATGATCTTTTTTTTTATTAGAATATGTTGAAATATTTATTAGACTTTGGTGAAATATAAATGGGCATGGCCTCCTCTCTTACAATTTTAAAATGTAAATTGGTTTATGTTGAAATATTTATCAATCTGGTGAAATATAAATGCGCATTGCCTCCTCTCTTACAATTTTAATTAAGTAAATCCCCTTATTTATTAAATGTTAGGAGATTAATTTAGTCATGTCTTTATGATATTAATAAATGTCTACATATTCTAGTCATGTATTTATAATATTAATATTAGTGTTGTCATATTTTTATAATATAAATATGAATATTAGTTTTGGTCATATTTAGGGTTTATTAATCCATGGTTTAGTATTTAACTTTTATGGTTCAAAATGTCCGAAATTAGAATGTTTACTAATTCATGGTTTAGTATTTAACTTTTATGGTTAAGAATGTCCAAAATTAGAATGTTTATTAATTCATAGTTTAGTATTTAACTTTTTTGGTTCAGAATGTTTAGTATCTAACTTTTATGGTCCAGAATGTCCAAAATTAGAATGTTTATTAATTCATGGTTCAGTATTTAACTTTTATGGTTCATAATGTCCAAAATTAGAATGTTTAGTAATTCATGGTTTAGTATTTAACTTTTATGGTTGAGAATGTCCAAAATTAAAATGACATGAATGACATTTTAATGGGAAATAGAATCAATCCACAAATGCATATTATTCAATCCACTTTAATGTCTTGAAACATTTATTCTAGTCTCTTGAAACATAAAGTGGCATGACCTCCTAACTTAGCAATTTTAATTAAACATATCCCTTATTCAGTGAGCCATTTCATATATGATCTTATTTTTTATTCTAGCCTGTTTAAACATTTATTATGAGTTGAGTGGAGTGAAACATAAATGAGCATGGTCTCCTCTCTTACCATTTTAATTAAGGATATCCCTTTAGTCATGAAGTGTTAGAATATTAATCTAATAATGTAATTATGATATTAATAAATTTCCACATATTCTAAAAATATATTATATATTTATAATATTGATATTAGTTTTTTTTACATTTTTATAATATGAAAATTAGTCTCACCCTGAAGATATAAACCATGTTTATTTTCATCCATTAAACTATCATCCAAATCATCAATTGGAAATTTTACGATATATCTTAATACAGCTGTCTATTAGTGGAGGTCTTAATATACTTAGAGATATCACATTCAACGATACTACATGTTATGGTTTATATGAGTTCTTCCACAAGAACACCACGTGCTAGAATTCCATACGTTAGTTGTAACTAATCATATTTGTCTTAATCACAGGAGGCTCAACCTAAGGTTATGTTTTAATTTAGTATGAGAGGTTTATACTTTCTCGGTTGATAGGTATACCTAATCAAGAGGAGATCACCATTAGTCAACATGTCAGTCCACAAATAATCCAAGCAGCATTTTGAGTTTAAAACGCTGATATATTGCATTAGATATATGTGTTTTTCAATGTTAAGTTTTGAATGAATATGAACCTCAACATAATTCCTCGAGATTTGATATTAGTTATCGGTCATAATTAAACTTCATAAGAAGGGTATTACTGCCAGTTATTTCTGTGGCATCCAAACGACACTACAAATAATCTATTGTGCACTAGTTTCTCTGGCATGCAGTTATATCATTCTTCTAATTGCTTTTATTTTTATAAATTCACTTGTTAGGCCATGCAGTTATATCATTCTTGTGGTTATTTTTATTTTATAAATGCACTTGTTACGCCAGTCCCTCCTATTGTTTGTTAAGTCAATAGCGTCTCTCTTAATCTCATATTTTAATCATTTTACTAATTAAAAAAATTGATTGGACTCTTTAAATTTAAAGATGTAGTTGCCACAATATTAATGGATTGAATTCACACCACCAACTTTCATGCATATCTAAATCACATGATTAAACTTTGTTTAAATTAATTTTAAATTGGCTTGTCCATCAATTTCACCTTTTCATGCTCTTAATAATAACTCCCCCACTCCATCTAAGATTTTTTTTTATTTTTTTTTTCTTTCCTATTCCAGAGGAATCTGCAACTCGAGCCTCACAACTCACATAACATAGGGTCAATTCTGACCGCTACCACTATAACCCCTAGGAATTGCACCCGCCCCTCTTCACAGCTCTGGGCTAGTCCAGGGGATTTGAACTCGTGACCTTCAGTACGGAGCCCACCTTTCTAATGAACTTCACCGCAGTGTGATTACCAAATTGCCTACCCTCGTGGGGCTAACTCCATCTAAGATTTTAACTTGGAGGAATAAGAGCAACTTTTCTTGGCTCAGGGTTTCAAATTGTGATTAAATATTTATTGTACTTGATATTGATCATTATTCCATCTATTACAAGCAAAGCATTGCTCCTACATGCATTCATTTCTTAGTTCTTTGGTTGTTGGAATTGTTGAAGCTAAGAAATTTTGCTCTTAGGATTACTCGAATTATTTGAAAGGGCTTCTCTCCACTTCCATGTGCTAAGAAAGGTATGCAATCTTTCATAATTTCCCTTAGCCCTCTGTTCTAATCTTGAAAATTTCAATGTTTAATTAGTCATTTCTGTAGAGAAATGTTTTCATTTTTGAGATCTCAAAGCTTTCTTTGTACTTAAGATTTTGGCCATCCATGCACAAATATTTAAGATTTTCTCTTACCTTTTAGCTCCCTCTATTTCCCTTATTTCTATTTCGATTTGGAGTAACTTAATGATCTGAAAATCTTTGCATGTAAATTTCCCTCATTGATGAATTTTCTCAAAGTTGGAGTAACTTAGTAATCGGAAAATTATTTGTTCATGTGGGTTTCCCTGATTAATGAAATTTTTTTTGTTCTCTTGTGGGTGGAAAGTTGTCTCTAAAATTTTTCAAAACTTGAGTAGAATGGAATTTTCAATTGTGATTGAAATAGTGTGTTTAGAAGCTTTCGCCTTTGCATAAAAAAATACCTCTAAAAAAATGCTAAATTTGTAAAAAACATAATTTCGTTGAATTTCATTGAAAATGGAGCGTGAACTATTTGCTTCCATACATGACTATATACTTTAACACTTTACATGTTACACCACTAAACTATAGATCTCTCGCTCATCACTAGAGGGCATAGTTTATCACATTGTATATCGCTGTTATATTTCAATATTTCATCTCCGAGGATTTTCAGATTGATTCTCAAATGTGTTGATATATTATGACAAGTTTATGGCACATGAATAAAGAATACCATCACAAAAACATAGGGTTGTTGATTTCATAAATATCAAATCATAAATTTTATTGTCTATTATCTATTTCAATTTTCAAATAATGAGTTTCAATCTAATTGTTTCAAATTTGAAACAATCTAATTATTTCCATGCTTATCCACTTTGACATTTGGAGAATTTTTTATAACTACAAAGTTTATAAATGTGCTAGACATATATTGAGGAAACTAGATCTATATCATAACTGATTCCCTTTTCGTTCAATATTAGAACTATATCCGAGGTGTACTAATCTTAACTAATCAATGTAGTTTAAATAGGCTAATCTAACCAAGAAAGAAAGCAGCAACCTCACAAGAAACTAAATACACCCACACAAGTAATAACTCAGGATTTACGTGGTAAAACCCTGACAGAGTGTCAAGGAAACATCCATGGGGCAAGGGATTGGAATTTCTATTCAATAAATGAAATGATTCTCCTCACAATAGCTCGACATTCACCAATTTTATATGAGCCTCCTTAGTTACATAACTGATGTTTTGGTATAAAACTAACTTGTTAATAACTAAATACATTTTACCCAAATTTACATAATTAGTTGTCAATTTCCAACAAACTCCAACTTGACAACAATTTTCCTAATCCCTTGCCCATGCCCATTCATCATCTCTTATGCAAGCCAAGAGAAGCTAAACACCATCGCAACTTCTCTACTGTAACTAGCTTTGTGAATATGATTGCACAATTCTCCCGTGTATGGACCTTTTGAAGAACTACTTTTCTGCCATCGATCACATGTCTCAGAAAATGATACCTTACATCAATGTGCTTGGTTCTGCTGTGATAAGCAGGACTTGTAGCCAAGTGAATAGCACTATGACTGTCACAAAGTAAATTCACTTTCTCCTGCGTCCTTCCAATCTCATCAAGTAGACCCTTTAACCAGATTTCTTCTTTACTCACATCTTAAGTAGCTATATATTTTGCTTCGGTAGTGGACAATGCAACTGTTTCTTGAAGCTATGACATCCTGCTAATTGCTCCACCTACAAGAGTAAAGACATAACCTGTAGTGTATCTTCTTTTTTCCAAATCACCTGCATAATCAGCATCTACATATCTGCATACTGATCCTTCACTACCATTAAAGATGATGCAATGGTCACTTGTGCCTCCTAGATATCGAAGCACCCATTTCACTGCTTGCCAATGTTCTTCACCTGGATTTTCCATGAACCTGCACACAACTCCAACTGCATGTGAAATGTCAAGTCTTGTAGATACCATCGCATACATTAAGTTGCCTACAACATTTTCATATGGTACATGAGACATATACTACTTTTCTCCATCAGTTGTAGGACCCAAAACCCGAAGAAAGCTTAAAATGGGAAGCTAATGGAACATTAACAGGTTTCACATTGTTCATGCAAAACTTTTCAAGTACTTTATCCACATACTTCTACTGTGATAACCAAAGCTTAACATTTTTCCTGTCTCTGTGTATCTCCATGCCCAAGATATGTTTTTTTGCTCCAAGATCCTTCATATCAAACATCCTAGAAAGATGAGCCTTTAACCTGTTCATCTCTTCCATACTTTTGCTTGCAATAAGCATATCGTCAACATACAAAGCTAAGATAATGAATATGCCATTGAAACTTTTGAAGTAGACACAATGATCATACTCACTTCTAATAAAGTTCTGGCTCACCATGAAGGAGTCAAACTTCTTGTACCATTGTCTTGGAGACTGCCTCAGACCATACAATGATTTCATGAGCTTGTAAACTAATCTTCTATTGTGACCTTGTACAAAACCTTCTGGTTGTTCCATATATAACTCTTCATTCAAATCACCATGTAGAAAAGTTGTTTTAACATCTAACTATTCTAACTGAAGGTTAAGTAATGTAGTTAGTGCCAACATAGTATGAATAGAAGCAAGTTTTACAACTGGTGAAAAAATCTCATGAAAGTCGATACCTTCAACCTGAGAATACCCTTTTGCTACCAGTCTCGCCTTATACTTTTCGATACTTCCATCAAATTTCTGTTTCCGTTTGAAGACCCATTTGCATCCAACAACACTTCTCCCTTCAGGAAGTTCTACAAGATCCCAGGTATTTTTCTTGGCTAAGGAATCCATGTCTTCTTCCATAGTTGTTTTCCATTTTTCGCTATCCGTATCATCTACTACTTCCTGATAACAAGAGGGTTTCCCATCTTCAGTAATTAAAGCAAAAGATGAAGCAGAATCTTCATACCTTTTGCGAGTTTTTCTTTCCCTTTTAGACCTTCTTAGAGTGACTGGTTGCTAAAGAAGTTCAGAAACTTGAACTTGTTCAGAAACTTCAATAGCTTCCTTTGTATCTTCAACACTTTTTTCTCCAGAAGCCTCTTCTTCCTTTTGACTATCACCAAAAAATCTAGCCTCCAACTGAACTTGTTGATTTGGCGATACTTGTTCCTATTCAATTCTTTCAACATTTGATTTTAAAAAAGAAGATTCATCAAATGTCACATCTCTACTAATGACTATCTTCCGCGATGTGGGATCCCACAACCTGTATCCTTTCACTGCATAGTCATACCCAACAAAGACATAACATTTTGATTTTGGATCTAATTTGGAATGCTGATTTTTAGGAATGAGAATAAGCATCACAACCAAATATCATTAAATGTGAATAATCACAAGACTGACTTGTCCAAACCTCTTCAGGAATTTTACAATTAATTGTTATTGAAGGTGATTTGTTAACTAAATAACAAGTATTGGATACAGCTTTTTCCCACAACTCCTTTTGCAAGTTAGCATTGCTGATCATGCTTCTCACTCTTTCCATAAGAGTCTGATTCATATATTCAGCAACACCATTTTGTTGAGGAGTATAAATAGCAGTTTTGTGTCTAACAATTCCTTCATCCTTACAGTATTGTTCAAATTCTATTGAAGTGAATTCACCACCATCGTTAGTTCTTAAACATTTAATTGATTTGTCTGTTCTTTTCTCTACCATTGCTTTAAATTGTTTAAAGACATTGAATACATCAGCTTTATTTTTTAGCATAAAGACCCAAACTTTATGGGAGAAATCATCAATAAACATTAAAAAAATATAGAGCACCCCCATATGATACAACAGGAGATGGTCCCCATAGATCATAATGAATATAGTCTAAAATATCTTTACTTTTATGATTTCCAGTTTTAAATCTATGTTTACAATGTTTTCCATACACACAATGTTTACAGAAATCCAACTTCAAAGATTTTAAATCGAGAAGAGATTTACGTTTCATCAGTATCTGAAGACCTTTCTCACTCATATGACCCAATCGATGATGCCATAGGCGAGTACCTGCTTCTTCCTTTTCTGACACAACCACTGCTTCACTGATCTGAGTACTTCCTTTGAGTCTGTAAATATTTCTGACCTTTTCTTCTTTCATAACAACTAGGGTGCCTTTAAAGACTTTTAGCACACCATTCTGACCTATAAACTTATAACCATCTGAATCCAACAATCCCAGAGAAATAAAATTTGTATTCAAATCGGGTACATGTCTAACACTAGTTAATTTTCTAACTATGTTATAATACATTTTAATCTTGATATTTCCCATCCCAACAGTCTGACATGATACATTATTACCCATAAACACAAAACCACCATTTACATTTTCATACGAAGTCAACCAATTTTTGTGTGAACACATGTGATGAGAAGAACCAGAGTCTAACAGCCAGCTTTCAACATCGTGAGAGACATTAAATGAAATTTCATCTATCATATATAATTCTTCAACAGATAAAACTTCATCTATCATACCTGAATCATCCTGATTTGCTTCCTTCTTCGAGTTATCAGACTCTAGTCATTTCCAAGAGTCTTTCTTCAGGTGTCCAATTTTATTGCAGTGCCAACATTTTGCCTTACACTTCTTTCCCTTTGATTTAGATCTAGAAGACCCCCCTTTTTTTTCTCCTCTTTCCTTTGACCGTCCTCTAGCTATCATGGCTTCTGATGCAGCTGTTTCATTACTGGATTTCCTTCGTACTTCTTCAGACAAGAGAGCTCCCACAACTTATTCAAATTTTAAAGAATCAGTGGTGCTCACGCTGATTGAAGTTACAAAGTGATCCCATGATTCAGGAAGAGAACACATCAAGGTTATAGCTTTGTCTTCTTCCTGAATTTTAACTTCCATATCTATTAATTGGCATATAAGTGTATTAAAAAAATTCAAATGTTCTGTAGCTTTTGAACCCTCCTTCATTCGAAGACTGTACAGTTGTCTTTTCGCATAAATTCTATTGGTTAACAGCTTTGTCATATATAGTTTTTCCAGTTTTTCCCATAAATCTAAAGTTGTACTCTCTTCAACAATGTTGAAGGGAACTTCATCCGCCAAGCATAACCTGATGGTACTGAGAGCTCGGGCATCCAAGTCCTCCTAGTCTAAATCAGTCATGCCTATAGGTTTCTTAGTTGCCTTGTCCAATCCCTTGTGCAACCCTTGTTGCACCAGCAAAATCTTAACTTTCAATTTCCAAAGAGCAAAGTTGCTCTTGCCGGTGAATTTCTCCACCTTGAACTTTTCTTTTGACATATTGGCCATTTCTTTCTTACAAATCCTTCTTTTAACTAGGTTTCTCAAAGAAAACAAAGGTTTAGGGTTTCTTCAATTTCTGTTTTCCTCTTAGGATTTCTTCAATTTCTGGTTTCCTTTTTGGTCTCCTCTTAGGGTTTCTTCTTCAGAAGTCTATTTTTGTTTAAAAAAAAAAATCTCCCTACTCAGATTTTTTTGTAACTCTTCGAGAAAAGGAAAAAAAAATTGCCTTTTTTTATTAAATCAAAAAACCCTTACTCGTTTTGAGTACGAAGATGACTAGCACGCAGGTCCCTTCCTTCAAATGTAGCCACGCAGGCTTCCTCCACATGCAAGGGTAGCACTCTTCATATGCAGGCTTACAGCTTCCTCGACCACACAGAGAGAAGCCACATGCAGTGTCTTCCAGTAATAACAGAGGCATTTGCTATAGCAGATTCCTCGCCAGTTAACGCAAGACCAGCAACACAGGTTGACCATGTAGAGACAGCTCTGGGAGCACACAAAGGCAGCATGTAGACTTTGGATAGTAGAGGCAACACGTAAACTCATATGGCTCAGTCGCATAACCCGCAACGGCCTCCTTGACGGCTCTTTCTCTTCACAAAATGGCAGGCAGACTTGACAAAGCCCACAACCTCTTCACAAATGACAGTTTTTAGGTGGCTTAGGTAGCATAACCTACAACGGCCTCCTCGACGACTCTTTCTCTTCACAAAATGGTAGTTTTTTTCAGCAGTTTGATTCTCTTCCAGCAGTGGGCCTACCTCCAGAGGAATGTCATCAAACTTCTCTCTGCCTTCCTTTCTCGGCAGTAGCAACAAGTGTCTGCTCCAAAAATGAGCGGCTCCACCTTCCTTTTCTTGGCAGCAGCAGCAAGTGCCTATTCAACAAATTAGCGGGCTCTTCCTCTTCACCCACGATGGCAGAAGTTTTCCAAACACTCGATCCAACCAATACACATAGCTTCTGTAGCGGAAACCAATACACACACAGTGCATCCCTATGGCTTTGATACCATTTGTAGCTTAAATAGGTTAATTTAACCAAGAAAGAAATCAACAACCTCACAAGAAACTGAATACAACCACACAAGTAATAACTCAGGATTTATGTGGTAAAACCCTGACAAACTGTGAAGGAAACATCCACGGGGCAAGGGATTTGAATTTATATTCAATCGATGAAATGATTCTCCTCACAATAGTTTGGGAATTCATCAATTTTATATGAGCCTCCTCAGTTACATAACCGATGTTTTAGTATAAAACTAACTTGTTAATAACTAAATACATTTTACCGAAATTTACATAATTAGTCGTCAATTTCCAACAATCAAGGGCATAAAGACTCAAAGCCTCTGATAAAGTTGCATGAAGATAATGCATCTTGTCCAATACAGGATAAAGGTGCATAAAGATAATGCATCTTGTCCAATAGGGGATAGAGACGCAAAACCTCTGATAAAGATGCATGAAGATAATGCATCTTGTCCAAGACTATATGTGTTAGACTTTCGAAAAACCTAGTTACAGTTTGTTCGAGGGGCACAAGTTATTTATGCTTGACGAGCTGATGGATTTCTTGAAGAATCATTTTTTCAACATCTGGAGTCTTCAAAAGCATATGGAAAAACCAAGAAAGAGTAGTTGCAGTGGTATCCCGCCCAGCAATCATGAAGTTAATAACAATATCTCGTAGATACTTATCCTTTCGAGAGTAATTGCCTAGATTACTATCAGTTACTTCAATAAATCGAGACAGCAAATCTTGTTTCATGTGTAGGGAGAAACAAGTAAACTGTGAAAATGAAAAAACAGTAGATGTAGGATCTGTTTGAAGAGAAAGTTTAAAAATAATACCGAGTCAATTTAATTTTCTCTTTCTTACACATAAACCCTAACCCTCTACACACTCATCAAATGATTAAAAAAGTTTTCAAAACTAAATACAAAGTTTGTTGTCAGTGTTGCCTTACATTAATAGTTTGCACTAAAATCTCATGTCTTCTATTCCAAATGACATCGTACACAAAGTCATCCATGATTTTGATGCATTCCATTATGATGACCTCACACCCTACCTTGAAGTACCTTTTTAATTTCCAGATGGGGCCATACTGATGCGTGAAAAGAAAACCATTTGTAGTATCAAAAGCATTTGAAAAAGTTGACCCTGGTGAAGAGTCATCCATGGATAAGCTATTGACTTCTAGTCCAAACACGAACTTGGAGATTCCATCCATGGTTGATCTCAAAAAGAGACACTATTAACATTCATTCACAAAAGATAACCAAGTGTGAGTAAGTGGAAAATAGTTAAATCTAGTTATAAACTCCAAAATTCAAATGATTTAACATGCATGCCTGCATTTCTATTGTGATTTGCTTAGTTTGATAAACTTTCAGTAAAATTTTCGAAAGTTTCAATGCATTCTCCTGAAAAACAACATTGTTGTAATCCCTCAATTGTTTGGTGGAGAATTCCAAACTAGGCAATTTTCATTGTCTCCGCCACTCCACTCCATCAACGTTGAAAATGTCATACCCAAGAAGGTCTTCCACAACTTTGTGGATGGAATCTCTCTGTGAATTTCTCAAAACAACTTGGTAATATAAGTGATTGGAGACTTTCACTTTTATTCATATTGTTGTAGGCCATTTTTGGATTAGAAATGTATAATATTTGTGATTAGTCTAATGTTTAAGATAATAAATCCATCCATCATCATAAACTAAATACAAATATTACACAGTTGTAATCTAGAAATATCCAACACCCTTTTTCTTTGGCAACATTCTTGTCATTTCCTAGCAAACCATCCACACCCTTACCCTTCCAATCTTCAAATCTTTTAGAGATAATAAAAAAAAAAAAAACCTAAATCCTAACTCCATTTAAAGAGTTAAATGTTTAAGAGCCTTGTAAAATGTTTATTTGAACCCTTACCCTTCCAATCTTCAAATATTTTAGAGATAATAAAAACATAAAAACCTAAAACCTAACTCCATTTAAAGCCTTGTAAAATATTTATTTGAACCCTTACCCTTCCAATCTTCAAATATTTTAGAGATAATAAAAACATAAAAACCTAAAACCTAACTCCATTTAAAGAGTTAAATGTTTAAAAGCCTTGTAAAATATTTATTTGAAAAAATTCATCTTAAATACTTGTAGATCTAAATAACCTTAATAATTTTCTAATTCTACATACAACGTTTAAACACTATTCTATTCAGTTGGATGGATGTCTTACTCTTAAAAATTTCAGATTCCATCTATTAGAAAATGACGTTGGCAACCTAATCAAAGGTATATCTATTTCTATTAGCAAGTTATCAATATATTTAAATTCTCTTTTAGCATTGACAACATCATCAAAGCTATATCCATTTCCATTATCAGGTTATCAATATATTTAAATTCTCTTTTTTTATTTGTTGAGATGGATATCCCTTTTAAAATTACTCAAAGCATCCATTTCCATTAACAAGCCTTCAATATATTTAAGTTCTCTTTTTGATTCTATTAGAAAATTGCATTGACATCATCATCAAAGGTATATCCATTTCTTTTAAAATTGTTGAAACTATCTATTTCTATTAGCCAATTATCAATGTATTTAAATTCTCTTTTTGATTTGATTTGTTGAGATAGATATCCCTCTTAAAATGACTCAAAGTATTTAGAACTATATGGAATAGGAATTCAAGGTTTGAATTTAAACATTTGATCTTGATATTATGAGAGAAAACTGAGAGAGATATATAGATATTTCCTCCATTTCATCCTTGAAGAAGGCCTTGTTAGGTGTGGAGTTCATACTTGTATCCATTTATTTTACTAAATTCCTTCCCCAAATCTCACTAAAATGTATTTGAATCTAGAATGTGCATGTAGTCACTTTTTCTTCTTCAAGAAAACCAATGTTAGATCAATGATGTTTGAAGATTCAAGTTATTTGGGATAGATATTACTTCATTGTCACAATAATATCTAATTTTCCAACTTTCACATCTGCTATCCATATTTAATTGCACTAAGGTGTGAGGATTATCATGGATTTAGGGAATTTATGTATTATGTTTTGTACTTAAAGTGAATTTGGTTACGGTGGTCCATTAGCATAAGGTGAATTGGTACATAGATTTATAGATGCGTATCCCATGAACATTTTAAGGAAATAACTTTTCAACACTACAATCTAATGGAGAACATTTTATTTTTAAATATTCTTCGATATCCAATTGAAATTCAATAAACTATACAATATACATTATTTACATATATAATAAAAAATCATTAGATATCAAATTCAATGGTGCATTTAATTTTTTCCTAAAATATTTACTCAAATAAAAAATAACAGATAATTATCTAAAAGATGTTGAAAATTTGGATAACTAGGAAAGTATTTCCGAAAGAAAGAAACCCATAAAAAATAGTTGGTTGGGAAATTTACCCAATTTTGATGTTTTAGACCCAAACCAATGGGTTTAGAACTTAATAATTAATTAATTTTTTGATGGCTAAATATGGATTTGTGGATGGACAAGGATAATCTGAAGTCACTGAAACAAAAGTATGAGAAAATAACATAAAGAGACGTCGATTCTACACACGTGTAAAAGATTGCATGTGTGGAGTGAAAAAATTGTCGAAAGAAGCAACAAATCTTAGGAAGAGGTATCACACCAAGGAAGGAGGAAGAGTTATGGTCAATGAAGGAAGCCATTTAGGCGGAGTTCCATCTGTCTTAAAAGGGGAGGGTTCTTCAATAGTTCTTTTATGTTTTTTGGTTTTTCCAAGAGTAGATCTATGTGCTAAAGAAGGCCACATAATCATAATCATGTAGATATTAATGTAGTCCATTACAATGATTAAGTTGTGATATTAATGCAGTCCATTATAATGATTATCTTACGATATTAACAATCTATTGTTTTATTAATAAATAAGTAAAATGATTTTAGAGAAATTTTAAATAGGAAATAAATTAATATATTAATGGACAAGGATTATCTTATGATATTAACAATCTAATGTTTTATTAATAAAAAAGTAAAATGATTTGAGAGTAATTTTAAATATGGAATAAATTAATATATACGAATGTGTTGTTTTAGAAATTTAATAATATCATTTTAAGTTTATATTTCTAGATTCATTATATGATTGAGTCAACAAAAAGAGTTCAAGTTCCAAAACATTTGGGTTTTAGATAACCCATTAAAAATATTTATAAATATATAAAATAAAAATAATAATTTAGTTTTAATATTAATATCAACCCATATATCATTATTTTTTTAGAACAACGAAGACATATAGACTTAATTGTTTTAGAAAAATATTTTCTTGATGGTTAAGAACATTTAAATGGTATTTTTTTATGATTTCTTTATCATTAAAAATTACATTATTAAATAAGAAAGACTATCTTAATAAATATTAAGAAATTCAAATAATTTAAAAAAATTATAAATATATAAAATTATGTTGAAAAATCTCACAAATTTAAAAGAGACTACATTTTTAATTATTTAAATTTCCTAATATTTATTAATTTAACCTCCATATACCACTGTTGTGGCCAGCAACAACCCCCCTTTTTATTTAGTATTAGTAATAACACTAAATAAATGGGGACCCTTCTAAAAAAATAAAAACAAGCACTTATAATTCCCTTCGAATAAAACACACTATCATAATCTTAGGAAAAAAATTCACAAACCCAAAATCTTAAGTATTATGATAAGTCTCAAATAAAATCGTTCTCTTAACAATAAACATTGCATCGCAAAAGGGTAAAGGAGGATATCATATAAACAAACCTTCGGAATTGCGAAAATGCAATGATGCGAGATCGCGTGCCTTACAGACTCATTGCATATCACAGATTTCATATGTCACAAGCACCACCTAAGATAAAACATCCTGATCCTGCGATATGCGATAAAGCATATCGTAAATCACATCTCGCAGTTGCATAAAGAAATAAATGATTGTTACGAAAAGGATTAGTGATATGGCGATATGCAATATTGTGATCTGCGATATTGCAAAGAAAATCCCAAAATTGCTTTATCGCAGATCAACAGGGCTCATTGTTCAATGAAATATTTCTCGTAATCTGATACCGAGTTATGGGCATTAATGTCAACTTAGTGGTTTATTAATGGTTATTTATGAGAAAAGATTTAGATTTGATCGAAAGGTTGTTTCACGTAGGGTGATATATTTGATATGATTTCGAAATTAAAGAGCTTTCCTGTCACCTTATCACTTACCACTATTCGTTCCTTAGTTGTGAACTTACAAGAGCGGAAAATAGAACAATATACAGAGCAGTGTGCAGAACGTAATGGGAAAGAAAGGAAAAGCTCCAGTTGCTGAGAAAACAGAAATGATGCCCTTATTGATAGACAACAACTGTACCAGAGAAGCTGACATATCCACTTGGGAAGGCATGTACAATCTGCTAGAGGAAGAAAACCCCAGAGTTATGGAAGTTACAGTTATAGTAGATGCACGCAGGTCATCCGAAGCATCATTTACTGAACTTGCATGCTCATTCCTACACTGCATAATAGCAAGGCCTAAGATACTTCCCTATACAGATATGGTCAAGTGGGTATTAGACAATACTGATATAACAGACGGGAAATTCAAGTCTCGAGACCAGGAGCTTATTGGGTCATTTACCCCATAGGATTTAAGACGTATGTATCATTTACCAAAGCCGCAGACTAGCTACAACAACCATTTCATGGAGAAATTTGCCAAGGAGAATGAAGATTTGGCGGAGTGCACCAAAAGTTGGTCAGCAAAAGAAGAGCCATTAAAAAAGGATAAATATGATATGTACAGTACTGGTTGCCTCTCATCCCCGTATTGTTTTGTTGCTGCAATGTTACGTAGGCTATTTGGAAGGCCTGTTATCAACAAGTTTTCATCCAAATGGCTACCCCTATTAGATGTTGCCACTAACGCCACTATTATGGATTGGGCCTAGATATTTTCTGATAATTTAACCTCTGCTATTTGGAATTGTCGGTCTAAAAGAACTCCCTCTCAGAGGATTTATCCTCCTTTCTTTTTAGCTGCTTATGTCATGGATGCAATCTGTTCTGTTTCTAGATTTCCTCTCATGGGTTGGAAATGGACTATACAGAATTCCTTGCCCATTCAGCTCTACCATAAGGAACTGTGGGATTCTAAATTTACCTCATATTTTTATAGAATCTATCATGTACTTATGTTACCCCTTCACAGAATGTTATATAATAAAGATGCCCCAAAGATTTCGGAGAAGAGATTTTCACTTATATCAGAGTATTTGGAAGCATTACTTCCCTTCATGTACTTCCCTTGTATGTTCCTGATAAGTTAACGGCCCGTGAAATAGCCTACCAAACTTGCGGGGTTGGAGGAATGAGAAAAGAATTAAAAGACAAGAAAAATGCAATCTGGCTGCAATTCCCTATGGCCTGTGGGGCCTTTTCGCTATTTGATTTAGGTCATGCTTTCAGAGAAGTAGACAACATGCTGAGCCTAGAACTGTTTAAATTTCTAGCGAGATAGTTTGATCCCTTTGATGTAATAAAAAAATTTACTATAGCTGTTAAAATAAAGGTATTCACTTAGAAAGAAAATGATCTCTTTGACGACATCTTCCAGTAGAAGAGCACACTTAAAGACATTTTTCATATGGCCCAAATTCAAATTGGCCCAGCGGAATTCCAAGAATTCAAACTCTACAGAGAACGAAGATTGTCAAACCTCCCCTTGGACAAGTTACACTTAGAACCAGTAAGGGAACCCACTGCTAGCATCAGTATAAGTGGAAGCTCAGGGATAGACAAGTCTAAGTCTAAGTCTAGAAGAGAATCACCAGAATAGTCTAAATAGTCAGAAAGTGACCATAATAAAAGTGAAGGGTCAGTGAGGGATACTGCCCAATCTAAAGAGCACCCAGAGCAACAAGTTTTGTCACCAACACAGGTGAAGGTTCCCGTTCCCCTCATCCAGCCAACAAAACCATTAAGAACTAAGCTGGAGAAAGAGTGGGAAACATTTAATAAATATATCAACACTAAGGAGCAAAACATGGAGACACCTGAGAATACACCATAGACAATGATAGAAATGGTCATTGAAATAGTCTTCAATTCTCCAGAAACAGAGCACATTCCCATAGCCCCATCATCTGAAATCATGCTGAAGATAGAGGCAATCCCTCCTCTAGATGTATTTTAAAGTCCGCAGCACAAAGCAGTTGTAAGAAGATAGAGAAAGAAACGAAAATTAGATAGCATGCTCTCACTTGAGGCAGAGCAGTTAGATGTCCTTTGGCGAGACCCTACCACTGATCCTATAGAAAATTTGACTAAGCTATTCCAGATCACAGGAGCCTATGCTTCTGCTACTGTTGTTAAAGTGTCTGACGTACAACTATTGCTTAAGGATAAAGAAGAAAAAATCCTATTTTTGCAATAACTATTACTGTAGGCTAGTGCTAACCGGGAAGCGGAAGAAAAATGGAAAAAATTACAACAAGACTTTCAACAGATCTAGCTAGGGTATCAAAGCAGTTTCGCCAAAAAGGAACATCAATTACAGGCCATGTTAGAAATGCATAAAGATGACCCCAAAGTCACAGAATTTGTCTCAGAAACACTTGCCTTAAATGACCAACTCTTGCAATAGCAAGAGGCAATCTGCCAAAGAATATCGCAATGGTGCTCCCATTGTGAGATGAGCGACAAAATCACAAGTCAAGTCGTGGATTTACGACTCGATTATGATTTAATTGATAGGAAAATTTCTGATTATTTGAATTGGCAGGAATAAGAGGAAGGCAAGAGAGAAAGGTTACTCAAGATCAATGCATCCCACAAAGAAATGTTGTTCAATAAGTGGGATGCATAGATCAAAAAGGTAGAACAGGCAGCGGAAGAAACAGCGACAGGAGCGAGCAATTTCATTGACTGTGTCAATGAAAATCTGCATAGAGCAAACCTGATAAAAGAAACCACTCTGGGATTTCTCCCAAAAGCACAGCAACTGCAGACAAGCTGGAGATAGAAAGCTAAAGAAAAGGCAGAGTCAATCAAGAAGTTAACCAAGTTGAATTGGGACACTTATTGGCAATACTTGGTTAAACCGCACAGTCAATGTATGACTCTGAAATGCCTTACAAATTCTGTCCAAAGGATAGTGCCAGCGCTTTCTGATTTTGTTTTCGCGGGACAACTAAAATCGGAGGTCGGCCAATTGACGCTTCTGAAGCTGATGCTAAATGCTTGTGATCTCAGAGAACAGATGCATAGTTAATTTTTAGATATAGTTTTAGTTTTATTTTTAATTTATTTTTGCCTTAGATGAGAACGGTCATTTAAACCTCCTCCTATATTTTTGTAATAAAATATTTTTAGCCTTTAGTTAGTAGTATTGAAACCCCTCTCATGCATTTAAAGAGGGGGTCCAGAAATTTGTCAAAAACAGTTCTTCAGAACATGCACTTATGCACCCTCTGAGGAGGTTTTGATGAATGAATGGAATGAGATTTATTGATATACGTTTTTAATGTTTGCTACTGAAATGCACTTTTGTACTCTTAGTAGATATCGAATTATGAGAAGATAAATCTATATTGCTGAAGCTCATTAGTAGGACTTGTTATCAATGGTACTTTTACCTCTTAATGATTTCTGTCACGTTTCAAGTAATATGTTATGTTTAGTTGTTTATATATGAAATCTTGAATGTTTAAGTTATCATTTGGCACTTTTGTATAGTGGTGACGATTCTGTTTATGCTTAATGTATGAATAACTTATTATGCAATATGATTCTCACAATTGTTTCGGCTAATTTCTTATATGAAACAATTCAGTTTTAATGAATTCTTTTCTTGTAGCAATTGAATGATCTTTATTACCAATTTTTGTTAGAAACTATTTTAGATCGAATAAGTGAAAAGTTAATGCCGGGATAGTTTTAGAATTAGATGTTCCGTTCATTAAAATAAAATTGCATGTTTTAGATTAGATTTAGATTAAAATCATTCTATTCTGTAGTCAAGTTAGAAGACCTATACGATTTGAAAGACAGATTCAAAAGGTCTACGAATTCAAAACTCCAGAGTTCAACTCTGAACTACAAATTAGTAAATCTAGGGATGGATACTAAGCCACAGAATATCAACTTAGGTCTTGGCCTAGCCCAAAAAGAAAAAATATCCTTTGTTCGACTCCTGAAACAATATAAAAGTGTCTTTGCCTGGAATTATGATGACCTTAAGACTTATGATACTTCAATCATTTAGCATACTATCCTGATGACAGCTGGTGAAAAACCAGTTCAGTAAAAGCTAAGGAAAATCCATCCTAATCTAGAAATTTAGATTAAGTCTTAGCTTAATAAATTATTGAAATCCAAAATTATTTTTCCTGTGCGACATTCTAGATGGGTTTCCAATTTGGTTCCAGTCAGAAAGAAAAACGAAGACATTCGAATCTGTATTGACTTTCGAAATCTTAACAAAGCCTGCCAAAAGGATAATTTTCCTCTGCCTCCTATGGAACAAATATTCCAAGCAGTTGCGCGATCAGAATTAATGTCCTTTTTAGATGGTTTCTCCGGCTACAACCAACTTTTGGTCCATCCAGACAATCAGCTAAAAACCACATTCGAAACCAAATGGGGTACTTATGCATATCAAAAGACGCCTTTTGGGCTGATTAACGCTTGCACCACATTTCAAAGGGCCATGGATATCGCATTTAAGGGATTAGTAAACAAATCAGTGGTGATTTACTTGGATGACATAATAGTATATTCTAAAAAATGTAGTAATCACCTTAGAGACTTAAAATAGATCTTCCAACGTTGTCGAAGGCATGGTATTTCACTTAATCCAAAAAAGTCCTTTTTTGCATTAAGTGAAGGAAAACTTCTTGGATTTATAGTGTCAAAATATGGAATCCATATTGATCCATATAGGATTAAGTAAATTTCTGAAATATCCTTACCACATAATAAGAAAGAAATGCAATCCTTCCTTGGCAAAATTAATTTTGTTAAAAGATTTGTTCCAAACTTCTCAAAAATTCTGTCACCATTACAAGCAATGATCAAGAAAAATTCACTCTTTAAATGGGGCCAAACAGAGTATGAAGCATTCAATCTGATTAAGCAAGCAATTGTTAATGCCCCATCCCTAGCAACTCCAAATTTTTTCGATCCTTTCATTTTGTATACATTTGCCTCTGAGAAGTCATATGCTGCAATACTCACGCAAGCCAATCAAGACAAAGCGGAAGCCCCAATTGCCTTCTTTAGTTCAAATTTGCAAGGGGCTAAATTAAATTATTCTGACTTTGAGATACAAGCTTATGCTGTTTCCAAAGAGATAAAACATTTTAGACCCTTTCTTCTTAAGACCCAGACAAAGATAATAGTGCCATTTCCAGTGGTAAGAAATCTCTTAGTGCAGAAAGACGTGGGTGAAAAGAGAGCAAATTGGGTCACTGCCCTACAAGAATACAACACTGAGATCAAGCCAGCAAATATTGTAAAAGGTCAAGGCTTTTGCAAGATGTTGGCTGGAGCATCGCTTATTTCTGAAATACCATCTCCTAATCAAGAGGTACAAATGTATGAGGTAAGCCTAAATGATATTGAATCAAGATACACCGATATCATGTTTTATCTAAAAAATGGATATGCTCCTTCAAATCTGAATTATATAAAGAAAAGAGCCCTAAGATTGAAAGCCAAGTAGTATCAACTCGTAAATGATGTGCTTTTTAGGATGAATTATGATTCAGTTCTTCTTTGATGTCTTGAGAAATCTAAAGCTGAAAAAGTGTTGTAGGAAATCCATGATGGACCAGGAGTAGGACATTATGTAGGAGATGCAATAGTGCATAAAATTTTGTGTGTAGGATACTATTGGCCTACACTATTTAAAGATGCAAAGAGCTATGTAAGGAAATGTCAAGTCTGTCAAACTGCTGTTGGAAGACAGCAGAAACCATCATTTCCATTGCAACCAGTCAATATTGATCAACCATTTGATCAATGGGGATTGGATATAATAGGTGAGATCGTTCCTCACTCTTCTAAATAGCATAGGTACGTCCTTACAGATACAGATTATTTTACTAAATTGGTAGAAGCAATTCCTCTCATGACAGCTAATGCTAAACATATCATCAATTTCATAGATCAGTTCATAATTACCAAGTTCGGCTTACCTTCTGCTTTAATGCTGGATAATGTATCATATTTTTCTGGAAATGCTATGACTGAATTTGAACTTAAAAGTGGTTTTAAGCTTAAATATTCTGCCAATTATTACCCACAAGGGAACGGGTTGGCCGAATCAACAAATAAAAACTTAATCAGAATCATTAAGTGAACCATTGATCAGAATCATAAAAATTGGCACAAATCTTTGATGTATGCTCTGTGGGTAGACCGAATAACTCAAAAGGCTTCCATTGGCACTTGTCCGTTCAATTTAGTTTATGGGAAAGAAGTAGTTCTCCCAACTCATCTAGCAATTCCTTCTTTAGCCTTAGTTCAATTTATTAAAGAAACACCATCTTCATCTTTACAACTAAGACAACTGCAAATCCTTAAGCTAGAAGAGCAACGAGAACAGGCTAAAATTACACATGCTCATCATCAAGCATTAGTAAAGGCTTCCTTCAATTCAAACATGGTATCTAGGAAGGATTTTCAAATTGGAGATTTAGTATTGAAATGGGATAAGGCTCATGAAGAGGAAGGCAAACATTCTAAATTCCAATGAATGTGGCTTGGACCATTCCAAATTGTTGTAATTATAGGTCCATCGACTTTCATGTTGCAATATTTAACAAGGAAAAAAGAATCTTTACCTGTTAATGGGTAGATCCTTAAAAAATACTTTCCATAGAAGGTGACCTCTTCTATTTTTGTAAATTATAGTTTATAGCTTTATTTTGATAATAAAACAGGTTGTAAATGGTCACCCTTGGATTTCACGAAAAAGATTAGTGTTTCCTTTAAATTTTGTTTTTCGCTTGTATAAATAGAACTGATTTGGAAAATTAATCATTATTATTGAAAGATATAGTCAAATGCTACAAGCCTAAAAATTTTACTAATTTTAGCCTTACGAATTTTGATAAAAGCAGCCTTTAGTGGGAATTTGTTTTATATTAGTCATGAAAAGCATCAATAACGAAACGAAGGTTCTCTGTAGAAAAGTTATCTTCAAAAACTCTATAATTGTCATCCAGAGCTATTATTAAGTAACCAATGACTTTCTCCCCACCTAGAGAATTACAAATTTCAAAGAATAATCCAATGGTGCACTATAAACTTAAAAAATAAGAAGTCTCATCAAGAGCCGACTTATCATGATCATAGAGATTATAACTAGCTAACATTGCCAAAACTACATACCAAAACAGGACAATGACTCAAGATTTGCAATCAAAAGACAAGGGGTCTTATCATGAGCCAGCTTGTTCAGCAAACTTATAAATCAAGTGAATGGCACTGTCAAAATTTGGCCACCAAACTAAGACATTGTTCTTTACGAATTAAAAGAAAATGAAAGCAATAAGTGTGGATATGGATTTATCTTTGAAAATTGTATACTTCTCGAAGTAGGATACAGGATCATTGTTGGGTAACAGGTAACCCTGTCAAGGATATGAACAACTAGTGGCAGCAAAGGCTCTAACTATGACAATTGAGCATACTTAAAACTGATCTACAGAGATGTCTTTGTTTTTATCTTTATAAACCAAGTAGTGGCTGATATAAATGCAATGACTAGCTCTGGGAAGAAAATAATCAGAATTAGCACAAAAGAAACAAACTATCGTTAATGGCTAAGAGCATGATGCACTTTATATTTCTTTAATAAAGTTTGATTTTCCAGAAAACTTTTATGTTTTGGAAGTTTTAGAAAATTCAAAAGATAATCAGAGATAACTGGTTCTTCCTAGTGAATCACCAATTATTGTGGCTAGCAACAACCCACCTTTTTGTTTAGTATTAGTAATAACACTAAATAAATGGGGACCCTTCAAAAAAAGTAAAAACTAGCACTTATAATTCCCTTCGAATAAAAAAAACTATCATAAGCTTAGGAAAAACATTCGCAAACCTAAAATCTTAAGTATTATGATAAGTCTCAAATAAAATCGTTCTCTTAACAATAAACATCGCATCGCAAAATGGTAAAGGAGGACATCATATAAACAAACCTTCGGAATTGTGAAAATGCAATGATGTAAGATCGAGCACCTTACAGACTCATCACATATCACAGATTTCATATGTCGCAAGCACCACCTAAGATAAAACATCCTGATCCTGCGATATGCGATAAAGCATCTTGCAAATCGCATCTCACAGTCACATAAAGAAATAAATGATTGTTAATAAAAAGGATTAGTGATTTGGCGATCTGCGATATTGCGATCTGCAATATTGCGAAGAAAATCGAAAAATCACTTTATCACAGATCAACAGGGCTCATTGTTCAATGAAATATTTCTTGTAATCTGATACGAAGTTATGGGCATTAATGTCAACTTAGTGGTTTATTGATGGTCATTTATGAGAAAATATCTAGATCTAATCGAAAGGTTGTTTCACGTAGGGTGATATGTTTGATATGATTTCGAAATTAAAGAGCCTTCCAATCACCTTATCACTTACCATTATTCAATCCTTACTTCTGAACTTATAGGAGTAGCAAGCAGAACAATATACAGAGTACTGTGCAGAACGTAATGGGAAAGAAAGGAAAAGCTCTGGTTATTGAGAAAACAGAAATGACGCCCTTACTCACAGACACCACCTATACCAAAGAAGCTGGAATATCCGCTTGAGAAGGCATGTATAGTCTGCTAGAGGAAGAAAACCCCAAAGTTATGGAAGTTACAGTTACAGCTGATGCACGCTAGTCATCCGAAGCATTACTTACTGAATTTTTATGCTCATTCCTGCACCGCATAGTAGCAAGGCCTAAGATATTTACCTATACAGATATGGTCAAGTGGGTATTAGACAATGCTAATATAACAGACAAGCAATTCAAGTCTCAGGACTAGGAGCTTAATGGGTCATTTACCCCATAGGATTTAAGACGTATGTATCATTTACCAGAGCCACAGGCTAGCTACAACAAGTCGTTCAAGGAGAAATTCGCCAAGGAGAATGAAGATTTGGCGGAGTGCACCAAAAGCTAGTTAGCAAAAGAAGAGCCATTGAAAGAGGACAAATATGGTATGTATAGTACTGGTTCCCTCTCCTCCCCATATTGTTTTGCTGCTACAACGCTATGTAGGCTATTTGGAAGGCCCGATATCAACAAGTTTTCATCCAAGTGGCTACCTCTATTAGATGAACACCACTATTATGGATTGGGTCCAGATATTCTTTGATAATTTAGCCTCTGCTATTTGGAATTACCGGTCTAAAAGAACTCCCTCTCAGAGGATTTATCCTCCTTTCTTTTTAGCTACTTATGTCATGGATGCAATCTGTTCTGTTTCTAGATTTCCTCTCATGGGTTGGAAATCGACTATACAGAATCCCTTGCCCATTCATCTCTACCATAAGGAACTGTGGGATTCTAAATTTACCCCATATTTTTATAGAATCTATCATGGAGTTATGTTACCCCTTCACAGAATGTGTAAAATAAATATGCCCCAAGATTTTCCCTCGAAGCTGAAATTGATATTTTCCTTATCGAAAGATGGTTCAGAGAAGAGTTTTCACTTATATTAGAGTATTTGGAAGCATTGCTTTGTTAGGCCCCTATACTACTAGTGTAACCCCTTATTGTTATTAGTATAACCCCCTTATTATATTGATGTACCCATGTAGTGCCCATATTGTTACTATTTTGCCCCATAGAAGCCCACTATTATTATTATTATTATGCCCTTACATTACTATTGTTATGTCGACTCTGATTATATTATGACCCCTTAGACTCCTATGTATAGAAGGGAGGTATTTTCATTTGTATCATCAAAGAATCATTCATTTGTGTAATGTAAAGGAGGTTGCCCCCTTGAAGAGGCTGAATTCTAAGGCGTTGATGTATCCTTTCTATCTTTTTGTGAGCTGGTTTCATAACATTTGGTATCAGAGCTTTGGATTCTAGGGTTTCGCTGCTCCAAATAGGTCATTGTGGAATTTTCGCTATAAATTTTTTTCTTCGATGTTTTAGAAGCGAAAAAAAAAACCCATTAGATATGAAATCGCACTGAACCTTGGGTCCAAATTTCAGAGCTTTTCACACTATAATTGCGGAGATATGATCTGAGGAAGTTGATCTTTTTGCAGACTCCTGAATTACATTCCAAATAGGTGACCTGGGGAAAATCGTCATAACTTTCTCTCTGAGCATCGGATTGAAATTTAGTAAGAAGGTATAAAAAGAGGATGGACTTTGGTTTCCTGTATATATTTTTCAGAGCCAAAGGTCGAAACAGTGACACGTGGCACCTCCTACAAGTTCACTCTACTGAACTAGTCGATAATCAGGTCACTGTGGGAGATTTGGCATACTCTTCCTTGGAGAATCAATTAGACTGGTGGCATTGGAAAGAGGACATAGAGGGCTACTTCAAATTGTAATTTCAAAACTTAAAGATCCAAAAGTACAGAGTTACAATCGTTTCAAGATTGAGCTCCTAAAATCAAGAAAAAGCAAGATGAGGAAGTTTGATGGCAAGGATTCGGTAAATTGGATACTTTAGATGGAGCAATATTTTGATCTATATGGTGTACCACTGTTACAAAAATTATGTATTGCATCTTCATATTTAGAATTGGATCAATTTTTATGGTATAAAGGGCTTTGTTCTCATAAAAAATTGTTACATGTTCAATTTTCACAGAGGAAATGATAGCACACTATGAAGATACAAAGAGCAACACCTTCTTTTGAGCAACACCACAACAATTGGAAAGAGTAAAAGGGCTTTGTTACATAGTGGAAAGTAAAATTATGGCAACAAGGAAGTCCACCCCTCACAACTATAAAGATGGAAGTGTTGTTTCTCTTAGCCTTCCACAACCTACAAGGGTTACACCACAACAATTGGAAGAAAAAAGAGAAAAAGGGCTTTGTTACAATTGTGATAGAAAATGCACTAAAGGTCATAAGTGTGCTGACAAGAAATTATATAACATAGAGTATGAAGAGGAGGAAGAAAAGGATCAAGAAACATCAAAAGAAGAGGATATATGCTAGGACCCAGCCCTAGAGAAAGAAGAAATGAATCAGACCATATCTTGTAAAGCATTGGCAAGAATTACCACTCCTCAAACACTCAAGGCAGAAGGACATATCAAGAAGAAAAAGGTGCAAGACGTGAAAGATCATATTGAGAAAGAAGAAATGAATCCAACCATATCTTGTAATTCATTGGTCGGAATTACCACTCCTCAAACTATCAAGATAGAAGGGCATATCAAGAAGAATAATGTTCAAGAAGTGAAAGATCACATCGAGCATCAAGAAATGAATATGACCATATCTTGTAAAGGATTGGAAGAAATTACCACTCCTCAAACTCTAAAGATAGAAGGACATATCAAGAAGAAAAAGGTTCAAGCAGTCAAATATCACATCGAGCATCAACAACAAGTTCTCCAACTTTTAAAGGATAACGCCACTTTGGTGCAAAATCGAATGAAACAACAGGTAGATCAACATCATAGTGAAAAATGTTTTGATGTAGGTGATTGGGTATTTTTACTGCTACATCTGAAGCAAGCTATTTATGAGAAGGAAATGTTGGCAATACTATATGCAATTAAGAAATGGCAACCTTACCGACTGGGAAGACACTTAAAGGTAAAAATGGATCATGATAGTCTTAAATACTTTTTAGAACAACTATTATCTTTAGAAGAACAAAAAAAATGGGTCACAAATATGTTGGGTTATGACTTTGACATCATCTATAGAAAAAGGAAGAAAAATTTTGTTGCAGATGCACTGTGAAGAAAGGATGAGGATGTGGAAGCATTGTTTTGTGCTATTTCTATTATCCATCTAGATTGGATAAACGAAGCAAGGGACAAATGGAAGAAGGACGAAGAAGTATTGCCACTCATTCAAAAGTTGCAGAAGATCCCTATTCAAACAATATTTCCAAGACTTAAAGAGGAAGGAAAAATCATATTGGAACTTGAAGCAGTCACAGAAATAAGAACCCGACAGCTATGAAATCGATCAATTTTAGAGTATGTCATCAAGTGGAAGAACATGTACCTGCTGAAGATTCCACATGGGAAGACAAGAATTTTTACAGAAGCATCAAGAACTACTCAAGCATTGAGAACAACACTTTTTGAAGGAGAGGGGCATGTTAGGCCCCTATATTACTAGTGTAACCCCTTATTGTTATTAGTACAACCCCCTTATTATATTGATGTATCCATGTAGTGCCCATATTGTTACTATTGTGCCCCATAGAAGCCCACTATTGTTATTATTATGCCCTTACATTATTATTGTTATGTCGGCTCTGATTATATTATGACCCCTTAGACTCTTATATATAGAAGGGAGGTATTTTCATTTGTATCATCAATGAATCATTCATGTGTGTAATGTAAAGGAGGTTGCCCCCTCGAAGAGGTTGAATTCTAAGGCATTGATCTATCTTTTCTATCTTTTTATGAGCTAGTTTCATAACATGCTTCACCTCATGTACTTCCATTGTATGTTCCTGATAAGCTAATGGCTCGTGAAATAACCTACCAAACCTATGGGGTTGGAGGAATTAGCAAAGAATTAGAAGACAAGAAAAAGGCAATATGGCCACAATTCCCTATGGCCTATGGGGCCTTTTCACTATTTGATTTAGGTCATGCTTTCATAGAAGTAAACAACATGCTGAGTCTACGACTATTTAAATTTCTAGGGAGACAGTTTGATCCCTTTGATGTAATAAAAAAATTTACTACAGTTGTTAAAATAAAGGTATTCACTAAAGAAGATGATCTCTTTGATGACATCTTCCAACAGAAAAGCACACTTAAAGACATTTTGAATATGGCCCAAATTCAATTTGGCACTGCGGAATTACAAGAATTCAAACTCTACAGAGAACGGAGATTGGCAAACCTCCCCTTGGACAAGTTGCACTTATAACCAGTAAGGAAACCCACTCCCAGCATCAGTATATGTGGAAGATTGGGGATAGACAAGTCTAAGTCTAAGTCTAAGTCTGGAAGAGAATCACCAGAATAGTCTAAATGGTCGGAGAGCGACCATAATAAAAGTGAAGGGTTAGTTAGGGATACTGCCTGATCTAAAGAGCACCCAGAGAAACAAGTTTTGTCACCAACACAAGTGAAGGTTCCCACTCCCCTCATCCACCTAACAAAGCCATTAAGAACTGAGTTGGAGAAAGAGTGGGAAACATTTAATGAATTGATCAACACTCAGGAGAAAATCATGGAGACGCCTGAGAATACAGCACAAATAATAATAGAAATGGTCATTAAAACAGTCATCAATGCTCTAGAAACAGAGCACATTCCCATAGCCCCATCATCTGAAATCATGCTGAAGATAGAGGAGATGCCTCGTCTAGATGTATTTTACAGTCTGCAGCACAAAGCAGTGGTAAGAAGACAGAGAAAGAAACAAAAATTAGACAGCATGCTCTCACCTGAGGCAGAGTAGCTAGATGTCCTTTGGCGAGACCCCACCACTGATCCTACAAAAAATTTGACTAAGTTATCCCAGGTCGCAGGAGCCTATGCTTCTGCTACTATTGATAAAGCATCCGAAGTACAAATCTTGCTTAAGGATAAAGAAGAAAAAATACTAGTTTTGCAACAACAGTTATAGCAGGCCAGTGCTAATTGGGAAGTGGAAGAAAAATGGAAAAAATTACAATAGGACTTTCAACAGATGCAGCTAGGGTATCAAAGCAGTTTGGCTGAAAAGGAACATTAATTACAGGCCATGTTAGGAATGCATAAAGATGACCACAAAGTCATAGAATTTGTCTCAGAAGCCCTTGCCTTGAATGACCAACTCTTGCAATAGCAAGAGGCACTCTGCCAAAGAATATCACAATGGAGCTTCCATTGCGAGATGAGCGACAAAATCACAAGTCAAGTAGTGGATTTGCAACTCGTTTATGATTTAATTGATAAGAAAATTTATGATTATTTGAATTGGCAGGAATCAGAGGAAGGAAAGAGAGCAAGGTTACTCAAGATCAATGAATCCCATAAAGAAATGTTGTTCAATAAGTGGGATGCATAGATCAAAAAGGCAAAACAGGCAGTGGAAGAAGCAGCGACAACAACGAGCAATGTCATTGACTGTGTCAATGAAAATCTGCATAGAGCAAACTTGATATCAGAAACCACTCCAGGATTTCTCCCAAAAGCACAACAACTGCAGACAAGCTAGAGACAGAAAGCTGAAGAAAAGGCAGAGTCAATCAAGAAGTTAACTAAGTTGAATTGGGACACTTACTAGCAATACTTGGTTAAAACACACAGTCAATGTATGACTCTGAAATGCCTTACAAATTCTGCCGAAAGGATAGCGCCAGTGCTTGCTGAGTCTGTTTTCATAGGAAAACTAGAATCGAAGGTTGGCTAACTGATGCTCCTGAAGCCGATGCTAAATGCTTGCAATCTCAGAGAACAGATGCATAGTTAATTTTCAAATACAGTTTTAGTTTTATTTTTGATTTATTTTTGCCTTAGATGAGGATGGTCATTTAAACCTCCTCCTATATTTTTGTAATAAACTATTTTTAGTCTTTAGTTAGTAGTATATAAACCCCTCTCATGCATTTAGAGAGGGGTGCAGAAATTTGTCAAAAACAGTTCTTCAGAACATGCACTTCTGCACCCTCTGAGGAGGTTTTGATGAATGAATGGAATGAAATTTATTGATATCTGTGTTTAATGTCTGCTATTGAAGTGCACTTCTGTACTCTTAGTAGATATTGAATTATGAGAAGATAAATCTATATTATTGAAGCTCATGAGTAGGACTTGCTATCAATAGTACTTTTATCTCTTAATGATTTATGCTCTTGTGTCAGGTAATATGTTACGTTCAGTTGTTTATATATGAAATCTTGAATGTTTAAGTTATCATTTGGCACTTTTCTATGGTGGTGACTATTTTGTTTATGCTTAATGTATGACTAACTTATTATGCGATATGTTTCTCACAATTGTTTTAGCTAATTTCTTATACGAAACAATTCACTTTTAATGAATTCTTTTCTTGTAGCAATCGAATGATCTTTTTTACCAATTGCTATTAGAAACTATTTTAGATCGCATAATTGAAAAGTTAATCCCAGGATAGTTTTAGAATTAGATGTTTCCATTCATTAGAATAAAATTGCATGTTTTAGATTAGATTTAGATTAAAGCATTCTATTTAGAAATCTTTTAGAAATGAAAACATAAACTCTTATCATCATCACAAACAAATTGGGAAACTGGTCCCATTATCCCCAATCGGACCCACCATCCCAAACAGAAAAGGAACTGCTTTCAAGGTCTAAACTGGGTGGGTATCCCCCTTGTTGTAGACTTGATTTTCGGGGCTTCAATAACCACATAATCATAATCATATAGATATTAATATAGTCCATTACAATGATTAAGTTGTGATATTAATACGGTCCATTACAAAGATTATCTTATGATATTAACAATCTATTGTCTTATTAATAAATAAGTTAAATGATTTTAGAGCATCGTATGAAAATTGAGAATGTTATCCAGTACCCTCATATTGTTTCCACATTTATGCACCATAGGTTCAATATTTTTCTAGAGGAAGTTATCCAAAAATATCTTAAAGATAAAGACTTCTAGTACATGTTTGTGTTGTTGAATTTATTTTCTATACTTTGTCAACTTTTATTATGATTCTATCTATATTTTTTGTAGTACCTATATCTTCATTTTTTTCATATATGAGTGAGAACATAGAGGTTCAACACATATCCATGGTTTCCTATGGTTAGAAGGCACTCCTGACATGGAAAGACTTGATTGGTCAAATGGTTCTGATGTACAACTTGTAAAGATATTCTTTGACAAATATGTAATTGCATGGAATCCATGTGACATACATCATCGCAACATAATGGTTCCACGAAGCCTCAATAATGACCCTTGCCTATTGAATACTAGTCAGATTTTCTCCTGTAATCCTCATAATGATTACGAAGAATTATTAAACTGTGTCCAAAGGCACACAAAGTGTAGTGTAGATTCTTGTTTGCACAAAAAGGGAACTATTCTGACATGTTGGTACAATGCTCCATGGGATCTTTGTGATGAATCAAGATTATTCATAGATGATCAAGGAAGAAAAAAATATGAGTCAGCAAGAAATGACGACATTTGTTGAGATTGCAACAAGATGATGGAGCTTAGTGAAAAGAGTCGCCTTCACTAAGTGGGCCCGCAGGCTATTTTTGGCGCAAGTCTATTTTTAGACTATGTCTATTTTTAGACATATGGATCATGTCTATGTTTATGGATGATTGATCAAGTTGGGAAAATAGATGGACTTCTATTTTTGATGAAAGTGTGAGTGATCAAGTCTATTTTTAGACTGGCTGTCAAAAATAGAAAAGTCAAATATTATTATCTCACAATAATATTTGGACTATAAACTTAATCTTATTCTCTTGGAGCACTTCAGTTTGAGCTACGGAAGTGGCACATGCAGCTGTCAGAAGGAAATTCGTTTTTCTTATGAGTCAGTTGAGTTGTTGCATGCATGACTTCAGTTAGAACTCAAGTGAGTTGAGTTTAGTGGACTGGAGGTACAGTTGATGGAGTTGTGTTCAGTTTAACTTAGTTAAACTGGTTGTAGTTAGTCTAACTACAGATAGACTAATGATGAGTTGTTAAACTAATTATTAACTCATAATACAACTAAAGAATACATCAGTTAACTCAGTTGCATGTCAGTGCATGTTCAGTTCAACAGGGACAGGTGGTAGAGAATCAGATTGCTATCAGTTGTGACTATAGTTGTGCACCAGATCTTGCACAATCAAAGGATTGAGTATGCCAATGAGTTTGCTCACGTATTTGGCCCGCATTTTAGCCTTTGCTCACGTCCACAAAGAGTGAGTGACTATTTTGCAGGTGAAAATCGAGTTTGGGAAGCAATTCTCATCAGTTCTTGAGCAGGTATTGAGCAGTGGAGGCAGGCAAGCAGTGGAAGAGATTTGGAGATCAGATCTGAGCTGTATTGTGTGTAACAGAGGTGGAGATACTTGTGAGAAGTATTATGCTGTGTAATGTTACATGACTCAATCATTAATATACAGATAGTGTGGGGTTTTTAGCGAGATGCTTTCCCCGTGATACATACTGTGTTAATGTGTGAATGCTCTTGATGTTTTATTGTTATTGATGCTGCTATATTCTTGATCAACGTAGAGGAGCTTATGTATTGTGTATGTTTTCCGCATTAGTACATGATCAGGATAATCTCTGTGAATATGTGTTAAATTATTCAAAATTTCTACATGGTATCAGAGCTAGATGATTTGTAGAAAAAGTTTCTACATGGTATCAGAGCTAGATAATTGTAGAAAAAGTTTCTACATGGTATCGGAGCAGCTTGATTTGTAGAAGAGATTTTTACAGGATATCAAGCGAGGGTTGATCGGAAGCAGTTGAGTTGGTTGCTGGTGGAATTCGAATTTGCAGCAGTGTTGTTGAAAATGTCTTTCAACGGATTGCAAATGTTATTCCAAAGCAAGAGCGACTTGGCGCTCAAGGATAAACTCAGTAACAATAAAGGTGAGAATGGATCTTCATCAAAGGTATCTGATGAAGAGAATTCCGCTTTGGCTGCCAAAGCAAAGAAAGGGAAGAGCAAGAAAGCTTCTCAGTCTGGTGCGAAAGGCAAGAAGTCGGATATGTCCAAAGTGAAGTGTTTTCACTGTCACCAGCATGGACACTATGCCACAAATTGTCCGCAGAAGAAGAAGAACAAGCAAGCTGCTGGATCTGCAGGGGGAGAGGCTTTAGCTTCTCAATTTGAGCTTGATTTTTCATTGATCGCATGCTTGGTTTCAAGTGTGATGGGATCAGTGTGGTTTCTGGACAGTGGTGCGTCTTTTCACATGACGGGAGATAGAGATTTGTTCTCTGATCTGGAGGACAAAGATCTTGGAGTGCACATCGAGATGGGCGATGATGGTAGATACAGTGCGACCGGTATCGGTACCATTTCCTTTGAGAGGGAGTCTGGTAAACCCTTTGTATTGAAGGAAGTCATGCATGTTCCAGGATTCAAGAAGAATCTCATTTCAGTGGCGATGTTAGAAGACAAGGGGTATGATGTTGTTTTCAGCGAGGGAAAGGCCTTCCTGTGCAGCAAGACAACTGGTGAGACCCGGAAGATAGGGGTTCGAGTGAGGAACCTTTATCAGTTGCATGTAGATGGATGCGCAGCAATGGCAGGCAAGGCAGAAGGATTGGTGAGCCGGGATGATGGCGAGTTGTGGCACAGGAGATTGGGTCACCTTCACCATGGAGCCTTGAAGATACTGCAGCAGATCACTACAGGGCTTCCTAAAGGCACACTTGCGCAGTGAGATCAATGCAAGGGGTGTACTTTGGGGAAGTTTGTGAAAGCCACCTTTCACGAGAAGGATAGTCGCGCCACGACGATCCTTGAGAGAATTCACACAGACGTGTGTGGACCTTTCTCAGTTGCTTCGACAACAAAACACAGGTATTATGTGATTTTTGTTGATGATTTCTCTCGTAAGTGCTGGATCTTCTTCATGCAGAAGAAGAGCGAGACATATTCAAAGTTCTGTGAATTCAAAGCACTGGTCGAGAAGGAGTCGGGGAAGAAGGTGAAGGCTCTTAGGAGCGATAATGGTGGTGAATACATCTCGGACGAGTTCAAGGATTTCTGCAAGGTAGAAGGGATTCGTAGAGAGCTCATAGCTCCCCATAACCCACAGCAGAACGGGGTAGCTGAGCGGAAGAACAGAACGATTGTGGGTGCTGCACGGGCAATGTTGCATGATCAGGGCCTACCCCTTCACTTGTGGGCGGAAGCATGCAATACAGCAGTTTATGTGCAGAACCGTTGTCCTCATAGGATACTTGGCATGAGTACACCCGAGGAGGCTTATTCTGGTAAGAAGCCTGATCTTTCTCATTTGAGGATTTTTGGTGCTAACGTTTACATGCATGTGACGAAGGATGCCAAAAAGAAGTTGGAACCGACTGCAGAGGTTGGGATATTTGTGGGGTACACTGATACGCCCCACAACTATCGTGTGTATTTGCCAGACAGTGGTAAAACTGTTGTGCGACGGGATATAAAATTTCAGGAGGAGAAAGCCATGAAGTGTTCGCTTGAGAGGGAGCTACACTTGCATGCAGATGAGGAGCTATTAGTTCCTAAGGATGAGCTTCAGGACGTGGATCAGCCACAGGACGAGGTTCATGGAGTGGAAGAGACCACTCATGCAGCGCCAACCATCAGAGGGCGAAAGCGCTTGACAGAAGCTGAGCGACTGGCTCAAGATGCAGAGAAAGTTGTAGGACCACCTACAGCCCAACGCAGGCAGAGACAGTCACCTGATCGGTACACTGGATACATGGCTCTTATGAGCAAGTGTGTTGTGACTGAGCCATCCTCTTTCGAGGAAGCTGTGGAGGATCCCGCATGGGTAGACGCCATGGTGGAAGAGTATGATTCTATTGTCAGAAACAGTGCATGGGAGATTGTTCCTAGACCGGAAGGGAAATCAGTGGTGGGTTCGAGATGGATCTACAAAGTTAAGCAGGCAGCTGACGGGAGTGTGGAGAAGTACAAGGAAAGATTTGTTGCCCGAGGCTTTTCACAGATTGAGGGGATCGATTATGAGGAGACCTTTGCACCTGTCGCAAGGTATTCTTCCATACGGACGATTCTTGCTCTCTCAGCGCAGATGGGATGGCACATTCATCAGATGGATGTGAAGACTGCGTTCCTCAACGGAGTCATTGAGGAGGAGGTGTACATTGAGCAACCTGAAGGCTTTGAAGTCTTCAGCAGCGAGTCGCATGTGTGCAGGCTCAAGAGAGCGCTGTATGGGTTGAAGCAAGCACCACGTGCTTGGTACACACGGATAGACAGCTATTTCACAGGACTTGGATTCTCCAAGAGCGAGGCGGATCCGAACCTATACCAGATTGTGGTGGAGGGTAAGTTGCTTATCATTGTACTGTATGTTGATGATTTGATTCTAACGGGTGATGAGCTGTTGATACTATCATGCAAGAAGGATCTTGCTACAGAGTTTGAGATGAAGGATTTGGGCCTCCTTCACTATTTCCTAGGATTGGAAATATGGCAGCGCAGTGGTGGACTGTTTGTTTCTCAGGGCAAGTATGCTCGGGAGATACTGGAGAAGTTCAACATGCATGGCTGCAAGCCTGTTGATACTCCTCTTCCTGGAGGTTGGAGGAAGGAGGATGCCACTTCGGGAGAAGAAGTGGATGCCACTGTTTATCGACAGTTGGTGGGGTCGCTGATGTATTTGGTCAATACACGACCTGATATATGCTATGCAGTTAACCAGCTTTCAAAAGCTATGGTTAAGCCTACCAAGCTCTTCTGGAAGGCGGGCAAGCACGTATTGCGCTACTTGAGAGGCACATCGGGATATGGTTTGTGGTACAGACAGGAGGATGAGGTGAAGCTATGTGGCTTCACGGATGCAGATTGGGCAGGGAGCCCAACGGACAGAAAGAGCACATCAGGAGGGGTCTTTAGTATCGGATCGACAGTAGTTTCTTGGTACAGCAGGAAGCAGAGATCTGTGTGGATGAGGATGATCTTGGTCGGGTTTTTCGGGTCCAAGCACATCAGGTACCATCATATCAGAGATTGTGTGCAGCGGAGGATCATGTTACTTTCGTACATTCCAACGGAGGATCAGGATGCTGATATTCTGACGAAGGCTCTCACCAGGAGCAAATTCGAGTACCACCGAGGCAGGATAGGGGTTGCTGATAATCCATATCTTGTCGAGAGGGAGTGTTGAGATTGCAACAAGATGATGGAGCTTAGTGAAAAGAGTCGCCTTCACTAAGTGGGCCCGCAGGCTATTTTTGGCGCAAGTCTATTTTTAGACTATGTCTATTTTTAGACATATGGATCATGTCTATGTTTATGGATGATTGATCAAGTTGGGAAAATAGATGGACTTCTATTTTTGATGAAAGTGTGAGTGATCAAGTCTATTTTTAGACTGGCTGTCAAAAATAGAAAAGTCAAATATTATTATCTCACAATAATATTTGGACTATAAACTTAATCTTATTCTCTTGGAGCACTTCAGTTTGAGCTACGGAAGTGGCACATGCAGCTGTCAGAAGGAAATTCGTTTTTCTTATGAGTCAGTTGAGTTGTTGCATGCATGACTTCAGTTAGAACTCAAGTGAGTTGAGTTTAGTGGACTGGAGGTACAGTTGATGGAGTTGTGTTCAGTTTAACTTAGTTAAACTGGTTGTAGTTAGTCTAACTGCAGATAGACTAATGATGAGTTGTTAAACTAATTATTAACTCATAATACAACTAAAGAATACATCAGTTAACTCAGTTGCATGTCAGTGCATGTTCAGTTCAACAGGGACAGGTGGTAGAGAATCAGATTGCTATCAGTTGTGACTATAGTTGTGCACCAGATCTTGCACAATCAAAGGATTGAGTATGCCAATGAGTTTGCTCACGTATTTGGCCCGCATTTTAGCCTTTGCTCACGTCCACAAAGAGTGAGTGACTATTTTGCAGGTGAAAATCGAGTTTGGGAAGCAATTCTCATCAGTTCTTGAGCAGGTATTGAGCAGTGGAGGCAGGCAAGCAGTGGAAGAGATTTGGAGATCAGATCTGAGCTGTATTGTGTGTAACAGAGGTGGAGATACTTGTGAGAAGTATTATGCTGTGTAATGTTACATGACTCAATCATTAATATACAGATAGTGTGGGGTTTTTAGCGAGATGTTTTCCCCATGATACATACTGTGTTAATGTGTGAATGCTCTTGATGTTTTATTGTTATTGATGCTGCTATATTCTTGATCAACGTAGAGGAGCTTATGTATTGTGTATGTTTTCCGCATTAGTACATGATCAGGATAATCTCTGTGAATATGTGTTAAATTATTCAAAATTTCTACAACATTCTTAATGTACATAACATTGACCTTCTAATAATGTGGTTTGAAAATGTTGATTGCAACAAGTGCTTTCTCGATATGCTATCTTGAAATATATTGCTAAGTATGCATCAAAAGCATAAAAAAGGTCTGCAAGTTATCATCATATGTTAACTAGAATTTCAAATTCTATTGACTCTGAGGGTCATCCTTCATGTGCATATAGAAGGTTTCTTGCAGAAACGATTGTTGACCGTGACATTGGAGGAGAAGAAACATGCCATATGTTGCTTAAGCTACGTCATGTTGTTTGTAGTCGGAAATTTGTTTCCTTAAATGTTGGAAGAAAGGTTTTCAGGAAAATGTCAAGGGATGCCTTGCAATGTTCATATGAGAATACTTTTGTTCAACATTACTAGAAGAGACCCTTTTCGTTGACCATCTATCTTTGATAGAAACAACAAGATCTTGGACATTTGATAGCAAGTGTAAACAAGATCCATGGAAGCCTAGAGATGTTCATGCTATTCTTTGAGTTTGTCCACGGCTTTATTCTATTCCTCGTGAGGCTTCAGAGGAATTTGAAACATTTTACTGGATAGAATTGCTCTTGTACAAGCCATTTCGTGACAAACCTGTAGAAATTGGCCTTTCAGCTGAAATTATTATTGAAAATTGGAAGAATGTCCGATATTGATCATGGCATGTTGATCAAAATCTATCAATAATTGATAATATTGAAGATGAAGAAGATGGTGATTTTTCTAAGCAGGAAATGATCTTGAAGCTGATTTTCAAGAATGGCAGATTTTATCTTGCTTCGTTCCACCAAATGATGTCAATGTTTCTAATCTTCACACCCTTGGTTGAAGGGACTTTGATATATCCTTTGACTCGGAAAGTACAACTATTTCTGATGATGTTACAAAAGAAGCTATTAATTTTATGAGGAATGCAAAATCAAGGGATGATATTGTTGATCTTTCAAACAGAACATTTGCATCTCTAGATTCTTTGTCGGAAAAAAAACAACTTGCTTTTGAAATTGTTTTAAGGCACTTTGTTGAATATGAGATTCGTGAATCTCTTCTTATGATTGTTCATGGCACTGTAGGCACTTGGAAGTATTTCCTTATCCATTGTATTTTTGAGGCTCTCTCTAATTCATAAAGTAATGGAAAAATCTCTTTGCTTCTTCTTGCCTCAACAGGAATAATTAATTTTAATAATGTTGTACAAACAATACGCTCAGCTCTAAAAATTCCAATTAAAGATATGCAGCCACTACAGGGGCAATCACTTGCAGTATTCCAAGAAGAAGTTCAACATGTTACATATATATTGATTGATGAAATGAGCTTTCTAGGATGAAGGTTGTTTATGCAAATAGATGCTCGATAACAAGAAGAATTTCCAGAGAAAAAGAATTGTCCTTTTGGTGGCAGATCCATCATCCTTGTGGGTGACCTTGGCCAACTGCCTCCTATGAGAGATAAGCCTTTGTATGCAGGCAATACAACAGGGAAAGTCTTGTGGAACAAATTCAACATTGTTGTCACTCTTGACACAATCTTTCGCCAAAAAGGGAATAGTGAGAAACAATCGTTTTTCGTAGAGTTCTCAATAACATAAGAAATGTAGAACCTGTTCTTAAAGATTGGGAGTTTCTTATGTCACAGGTTGATATGAGGTTGCATCCTAGAGAAAGAGATATTTATTTTAGCATTTCACAAGTTTCCAACAAATAATTTGGTGTCCTTCCGTAATAGGCATATGTTAAAATCATGAAATTCTCCAATTGCACGATGTATTGATGAGCATTCAAGGCGTTCAGAAATCATTGGTGTTGATGATGATCAATTGGACCGTGAAGTTTTGTTGTGTCATGGTTAGCATGTTATTTTGACATGTAATTTATGGGTTGAAGCTGGCTTGGTGAATGGTGCACTTGGTTATGTTAAGGATATATTTTTTACACATACCTCTAATCCACCTCAATTTCGAATGTTCACAACTATTGTTTTTGATAAGTATGTGGGTGTTCCATTTGATGCAAGAAATCCAAACATTGTGCCTATCACACTAGTGATAAGCGGAAAGCAAAAACAAATTTCTTTAAAGATGGCATGGGCTTTTACAATCCACAAGTTACAGGGATTGACTTTAGAACGAGCATAAGTTGATATCGGGAATAAAGAGCAGCAAGACCTTACCTTCATAGCCATATCAAGCGTGAAATCAATAGACGGTTTATGCATTGCACCACCTTTTATTTTCAAATTTATGCCAAGATGAAAGATAATGCATATGTTACAATTAGGAAGAAAGAAGAGGAGTGATTGAAGTCCATATCGCTATGATATAGAACTAATATCATTGTGACCTTCTTTATAGTATCTTTTTCTAGTTGATTTTATTGTCCTCTTGATTTACTTTTAATATAATAATCATTGTCATATATTTATGAGATTAATAAATTCAACATATTTGAGAAAGTTGTTTACATCAATTTTCATGTTGTTCAATTTACTTATTTTTTTTATGTGCTTATTGTTCTTTTCTATGCAACATACCATTCAGACATAAACAACGAGTTATATAAACCAATCATTCAAAATCATTTTTATAACTAATTCATATTGATATTAATATTGTGGATTCAAATTACGTCATGAAATGCAAAAATGGAGGTTTTAAATATTGGCCAAGACCGTTTCCATGGTTTTTCTATTGTATTGTGAAATGAGACTTATATTTGTAGATATTTTTATATCATTTGGTTCATGTAACACTAGATTGTTTTATTTCATGTAACATTATAACATTATGTTTTTTAACATAAAAACAAATGGGGTGTTATGTTTTATGTATACATATGATCTTTATTGATTTTTCTTTTGTTTTCTTGTCCTTCAAATGCAGATATGGACAATAATGATGTCATCTATTATTCTAGAAGAATGTGCAATATTTCTGGAGTGATAAGCTTTCTTTCATATCTTCGGAACAAGTTTTTTAGAAAACATGGGTTCCATTCTGCTTTTATTGATGACTATAGTCATGTGCTAGATGAAATGAAAACACATGTAAAATACTTGTTACGTGTGCACCAGAGGGAGCCTGGGAGGAGAACAAGAAGGAATTGGTTGGAAAGCATTAACTATCGTCATCATTATCTTGTTGATTTGAATTGGTCTTGCTTTTGTCCTCCATCTGGTTGTGTTTTGGAAGAGACCACTCCATAGATGACTTTTGATGAAGTGTTTCAAGTTCAATTTTTTAGTGGAATTATTTGATGTGAAGAAAATAAAAAATATATGTTAAGACTCAATGTTCTTTCTGTGGTTGCAATGTTGGTGAAATTGAATTTTGTTTCTCATTGTTGTTGTTATGTAGAAAATTGTATATCTCTAGTCTTAAAATGTCCTATTATGTTGTTCTTCTTTAAATCCAATGTGTGAAATTTAGATGTGTGTTTTGCATTTATGTTCCTTCCCTCCAATGACAGTGTTACTATTTTATTTTTTTCTCTTGCATTTGTAATTGTTGTGGTATTTTGTGTGGATCTGTTCACTTTGTTCATGTCTTTCATAAATGAAAATATTGTTGACATTTATAATATTATTTTTGGGCTTTCATGTTCTAGCTATTTATATAACTATTCTTGAGATTTATACTATTGATACATTCATGTATTAATATCAATGTATCTATGGCTTAAATTTTATTTATTGTTTATAATGTAGTGATATAAATGTGTTTTTATTAATGTGATGATTATTTATCATTTTTTAATGCTTTATGGTTTACAATGTGGTTCTTATATTGGTTGTGGTTTATGCTTTTTATTATTGTTTTCTATTATAGCATTATTTATGTCTATAATATTGATGCCATGGATTTAGGGCTTAGGGGTTTTAAAATATTTAATATGACATATATTCTCTCATTTTAAAAACCAATCATCGTGAGCATTGTCGAACATTGCATTATAACAAAGATTGTCTTGATATGAAAACCATAATCAACCATCATGAATCATGGTCAACCATGGTCCAACATCACTTTGTAACAAAGATTGTCTCAATATGAAAATTAAAAATGTTTCAGGATTGTCATTGATATTTATTTTTCGATTTATAATATTTATCGTGGGGTTTAAACAACTTGGATTTATAATATTAAAATATCAATCCTTTCCATTTTTAATAAAAGTGTTATTATTAATGTGATGATGATTTATCATGTTTTAATGCTTTATGGTTTACAATGTGGTTCTTATATTGGTTGTGGTTTATGTTTTTTATTATTGTTTTCTGTTATACCATTATTTATCTTTATAATATTGATGCCATGGATTTAGGGCTTAAGGGTTTTAAAATATTTAATATGACATATATTCTCTCATTTTAAAAACCAATCATGATGAGCATTGTTGAACATTGCGTTATAAGAAAGATTGTCTCAATATGAAAATCAACAATGGCTAAGGATGGTCATTGATATTTATTTTTCGATTTATAATATCTATAGTGGGGTTTAAACAACTTGGGTTTATAATATTAAAATATCAATCCTTTCCATTTTTAATATTGATCCCTTGCATTTTTTGATCCCTTAGGTTTATAATATTTTTCTCTTGGGTTTATCAGATCAAACCCTTCGGTTTATTTGTTCTTTGAGTTTATAATACTAATAATTCCTTTGGTTTATCATTTTATCCCTTGGATTTATTAATCCCTTGACTTTAAAATATTAATTGCTAGGGTTTATTAATTGTTTAGGATTTTAATATTAGTTTGTTGCGTTTATTTATTCCTTGGTTTTATTGATTGCTTGGGTTTATTAATCATTTGTTTTTATAATATTAATGCCTTGGGTTTATAAAATTAAAAATGCATTGGGTTTATTCATCCCTTTTATTTATAATATTAATAATCCCTTGGATTTATAATAATAATAATCCCTTCAGTTTATTAAACCCCAATATTAAGGGTTTAATCCATTAGTTTTATAATGTTTATCCCTTTAGTTTATTTATTCTTTGGGTTTATAACACTAACAATGTCTAAGGTTTATTGATCGCTTGGGTTTATCATATTAATAATCATGCAACTTTATCAATCCTTTGTTTTTAGAATATTAATTCCTAGGCTTTATGAATCTCTTGTGTTTGTAATATCGATCCCTTGTGCTTCTTGATCCCTTAGGTTTTTAATATTTATCCCTTTGGTTCACTAATTCATTGGGTTTATAATATTAAATAGTTGGGTTTATTAGTTCCTTGGGTTTATAAAATTAATAATCCCTTTGGTTTATTAATCCATTGAGTTTAAAATATTAATTCTTAGGGTTTATTAATCTCTTCAGTTCTTATTTTGGTTTGTCGGGTTTATTAATCCTTTGTGTTTATAATATTATTTTGTTGGGTTTACTATTTCCCTTCGGTTTACTATTGCCTTGGGCTTATAGTATTAAATGATTAGGTTTATTTGTTATTTCAGTTTTTAATATTAATAATTCCTTGGGTTTATCATTTATTCCCTTTGGTTTATTAGTCCCAAATATTAAGGTTTAAATAATAGTCCTAAGGTTTACTCTTAATCCCTTACATTCACAATGTTTATCACTTCAATTTATTAACTTGTTTCTTTCGTAATATTAACAGGCCTGAGGGTTTATTCATCCCTTAGGTTTATAATATTCATAGCCATGTGGGTTGATCAATGCTTTGGGTTTAAAATATTAATTCCTATGTTTTATTAATCCATTCGATTTTAATATTGATCCCTTGCAATTTTTGATCCCTTGGCTTTCTAATATTGATCCTTTGCAATTTTTGAGCCCTTGGGTTTCTAATATTTTTCCCTTAGGTTTATTAATTCCTTAGGTTTATAATATCAAATGCTTGGGTTTATTAATTCCTTATGTTTATAATATCAAATTCTTTGATCCCTTGCGCTTCTTCATCCCTTAGGTTTTTAATATTTATCCCTTGGGTTTACTAATTCATTGGGTTTTTAATATTAAATTATTGGGTTTATTAGTTACTTTGGTTTATAGTATTAATAATCCCTTTGGTTTATTAATCCCTTGAGTTTAAAAACAATTGTCTCAATATGAAAAAAAATGATGATCAATCAAGTTTATTTTAGTGTTTGTAATATTTGTCTTAACATTTATATACGTTCGGTTTATAATATAGTCCCTTGGGTTTAATATTATTCCCTTGGGTTCATAATCCCTTCAGGTTTTAGTGTTAATCCCTTGGGTTTATTATTCCTTTGGGTTTACAATATCAATTCCCTAGGTTTATTATTCCCTTAGGTTTACAATATCAATCATGGTCAACCATTATCAATCATATCCAACCATGGTAAACCATGGTTGAATGTCGCATTTTGAAAAGGATTGTTTCACCATGAAAATAAACCATGTTTATTTTAGTGTTTGTAATATGTATATTAGGGTTTACCAATGTTGGGTTTATAATATTAGTATCTTGGGTTTAATATTATTCCCTTGGGTTCATAATCCCTTGGGTTTATTATTAGGTTGAGTTTATCATATCAATCATGATCAGCTTTATTAATCTCTTGTTTTTGTAATGGTGATCCATTGCGCTTCTTCATCCCTTAGGTTTTTAATATTTATCCCTTGGGTTCACTAATTCGTTGGGTTTTTAATTTTAAATGGTTGGGTTTATTAGTTCCTTTGGTTTATAGTATTAATAATCCCTTTGGTTTATTAATCCCTTGAGTTTAAAAATGATTGTATCAATATGAAAAATAATGATGGTCAATCATGTTTCCTTTAATGTTTATAATATTTGTCTTAAAGTTTATATGCGTTGGGTTTATAGTATTAGTTCCTTGGGTTTAATATTATTCCCTTGGGCTTTTAGTGTTAGTCCCTTGGGATTTTGGTGTTAATCCCTTAGGTTTATTATTCTTTTGGGTTTATAATATCAATCCCTTGGGTTTAGTATTCCCTTCAGTTTATAATATCAATCATGGTCAACCATTTTCAATCATAGCCAACCATGGTTAACCATGTTTGAATGTGGCATTGTGACAAGGATTGTCTCACCATGAAAATCAACCATGTTTATTTTAGTGTTTGTAATATGTATATTAGGGTTTAACAATGTTGGGTTTATAATATTAGTATCTTGGGTTTAATATTATTCCCTTGGGTTTATTATTAGGTTGGGTTTATAATATCAATCATGGCCAACTTTATTAATCTCTTGTGTTTGTAATATCGATCCCTTATGCTTTTTAATCCCTTAGGTTTTTAATATTTATCCCTTGGGTTCACTAACTCGTTCAGTTTTTAATATTAAACGGTTTGGTTTATTAGTTCATTTGGTTTATAGTATTAATAATCCCTTTGGTTTATTAACCCCTTCAATTTAAAATATTAATTCATAGGGTTTATTAATTCAACCATGTTTATTTTAGTATTTTTAATAATTATCTTAGGCTTTGTATACCTTGGGTTTATATTATTAGTCCATTTTGTTTAATATTATTCCCTTAGGTTCATAATCCCTTGAGGTTTTAGTATTATTCGCTTGGGTTTATTGTTCCTTTGTGTTTATAATATCAATCACTTGGGTTTATTATTCCCAAGTCAAACATGGTTTATTATGATGTCGACCATGGCCCAACATCGAATTGTGATAAGGATTGTCTCAATATGAAAATAAAGGATGGTCGATCATGTTTATTTTAGTGTTTATAATATTTATCTTAGGGTTTATATACATTGGGTTTATACTATTAGTCCCTTGGATTTAATATTATTCCCTTGGGTTCATAATCCCTTGGGGTTTCAATATTAATCCCTTGGGTTTATTATTCCCTTAGGTTTATAATATCAATCATGGTCCACCATTGTCAATTATAGCCAACAATGGTCAACCATGGTTGAATGTCACATTGTGACAAGGATTGTCTCACCGTGAAAATAGACCATGTTTATTTTAGTGTTTGTAATATTTATATTTGGGTTTACCAATGTTATGTTTATAATATTAGGCCCTTGGGTTTAATATTATTCCCTTGGGGTTTTAGTATTATTCCCTTGCCTTTGTTATTCCTTTGGGTTTATAATATCAATCCCTTGGGTTTATTATTCCCTTAGGTTTATAATATCAATCATGGTCAACCATTGTTAATCATAGCCAACCATGGTCAACCATGGTTGAATGTTACATAGTGACAAGGATTGTCTCACCATGAAAATAAACCATGTTTATTTTAGTGTTTGTAGTATTTATATTTGAGTTTTCCAATGTTGGGTTTATAATATTTGACACTTGGGTTTAATATTATTCCCTTTGGTTCATAATCCCTTGGGGTTTTAGTATTAATCCCTTGTGTTTATTGCTCCTTTCGGTTTATAATATCAATCCCTTGGATTTGTTATTCTCTTAAGTTTATAACATCAATGATGGTGAACCATTGTCAATTATAGCCAACCATGGTCAACCATGGTTGGATGTCGTATTGTGACAAGGATTGTCTCACCATGAAAATAAACATTGTTTATTTTAGTGTTTGTAATACTTATATCTAGGTTTACCTATGTTGGGTTTTTAATATTAGTCCCTTGGGTTTAATATTATTTCCTTGGATTCATAATCCCTTGAGTTTTGGTATTAATACCTTGGGTTTATGTTTCCCATGGGTTCATAATATCAATCCCTTGGATTTCTTATTAACATTGGTTTATAATATCAATCACGGTCATCCATAACCAACCATGGCCAACTTTGGTCAATCATGGTTCGATCTCACATTATGAAAAAAATTATCTCCACTTAGGGTTTATATACCTTGGGTTTATAATATTATTCCCATTGCTTTAATATTATTCCCTTAGATTCATAATCCCTTGGGGATTTAGTATTAATCCATTGGGCTTATTTTTTCTTGCGTTTATAATATTAATAATCCCTTTGTTTTGTTAATACCTTGAGTTTAAATTATTAATTCATAGGGTTTATTAATTCAACAATGTTTATTTTAGTATTTTTAATAGTTATCTTAGGGTTTTTATACCATGGGTTTCTAATATTAGTCCCTTTTGTTTGATATTATTCCCTTAGGTACGTAATCCCTTGGGGTTTTAGTATTAATCCCTTCAGTTTATTGTTATTTGGGTTTATAATATCAATCGCTTTGGTTTATTATTCCCAAGTCAACAATGGTTTATTATGATGTCAACCATGGTCGAGCATGGAATTGTGATAAGGATTGTCTCAATATGAAAATCAACGATCCTCAATCTTATTTATTTTAGTGTTTATAATATTTATCTTAAGGTTTATATATGTTGGTTTTATAATATTAGACCCTTGGATTTAATATTATTCCCTTGGGTTCATAACCCCTTGGGGTTTGATTATTAATATGTTGAGTTTATTATTCCTTTTGGTTTCTAATATCAATCCCTTGGGTTTATTATTCCCTTAGGTTTATAATATTGATCATGGTCAACCATTGTCAATCATAGCAAACCATGGTCAACCATGGTTGAGTGTCACATTATGCAAAGGATTGTCTCACCATGAAAATAAATTATGTTTATTTTAGTGTTTGTAATATTTATTTTTTGGTTTACAAATATTGGGTTTATAACATCAGTCCCTTGGGTTTAATATTATTCCCTTGGGTTCATAATCCCTTGGGGTCTTAGTATTAATCCCTTGAGTTTATTATTCCTTTGGATTTATAATATCAATCCCTTGCATTTATTATTCCCATAGGTTATTAATATCAATCGTGGTCAACCACTATCAATCATAGCCAACCATGGTCAACCATGTTTTAATGTCACATTGTGACAATGATTGTCTCACCATGAAAATAAACCATGTTTATTTTAGAATTTCTAGTATTTATATTTGAGTTTACCAATGTTCGGTTTATAATATTACTCCCATGGGTTGGGTTTATTATTCCTTTGGGTTTTTGATATCAATCCCTTGGGTTTATTATTCTCTTGGGTTTATAATATTGATCATGTTCTACCATTGTCAATCATATCCAACCATGGTTGAAAGTCACATTGTAACAAGGATTGTATCACCATGAAAGTAGACCATGTTTATTTTAGTGTTTTTAATATTTATATTTGGGTTTACGAATATTGCATTTATAATATAGTCCCTTGGGTTCAATATTATTCCCTTGGGATTTTTAGTATTAATCCCTTGGGTTTATAAAATCAATCCCTTGGGTTTATTATTCCCTTAGGTTTATAATATCAATCATGGTCAACCATGGTCAATCATAGCCAACCATGATCAACCATGTTTCAATGTTGCATTATGACAAGTATTGTCTCACCATGAAATTAAACCATGTTTATTTTAGTGTTTGTATTATTCATATTTGGGTTTACCAATGTTGGGTTTATAATATTAGTCCCATGGGTTTAATATTATTCCCTTCGGTTCATAATCCTTTGGGTTTACCAATGTTGGGTTTATAATATTAGTCCCATGGGTTTAATATTATTCCCTTCGGTTCATAATCCTTTGGGTTTTAGTATTAATCCTTTAGTTTTATTCTTCCTTTGGGTTTATTATTCCCTTAGGTTTATAATATCAATGATCGTCAACCATTTTCAATCATGGGCAACCACGGTCAACCATGGTTGAATGTCGCATTTTGACAAAGATTGTCTCACCATGAAAATAAACCATATTTATTTTAGTGTTTGTAATATTTATATTTGGGTTTACCAATGTTGGGTTTCTAATATTAGTCCCTTGGGTTTAATATTATTATCTTTGGTTCATAATCCCTTGGTTTTTGTTTCCCCTGGGTTCATAATATCAATCCCTTGGGTTTATTATTAAGTTGGTTTATAATATCAATTATGGTCAACCACAACCAACCATGGTCAATCATGGTCCGATCTCACATTATGAAACAAATTGTCTCCACTTAGGATTTGTATACCTTGGTTTTTTAATATTAGCCTTTTGAGTTTAATATTATTCCCTTAGGTCATAATCCCTTGGGTTTTTAGTATTAATTCCTTGGGTTTATTATTCCTTGAGTTTATAATATCAACCTCTTGGGTTTATTATTCCATGGTCAAGCATGGTTTATTATGAAGTCAACCATGGTAAACCATGGTCCAACATGGAATTGCAATAAATATTGTCTCAAAATGAAAATTAAGGATGGTCAATCATCTTTATTTTAGTATTTATAATATTTATCTTAGGTTTTATATACGTTGGGTTTATAATATTAGTCCCTTGGGTTTAATATTGTTCCCTTGGGTTCATAATCCCTTGCGGTTTTAGTATTAATCCATCGGGTTTAATATTCCTTTGGGTTTATAATATGAATCCATTAGGTTTATTATTCCCTTAGGTTTATAATATCAATCGTGTTCAACCATTGAAAATCATAGCCAACCATGGTTAGTCATAGTTGAATGTCACATTGTGACAAGGATTGTCTCACCATGAGAATAAACCATTTTTATTTTAGCGTTTCTAATATTTATATTAGGGTTTACCAATGTTGGGTTTATAATAGTAGTCCCTTGGGTTTAATATTATTTCCTTGGGTTCATAATCCCTTGGGGTTTTAGTATTAATCCTTTGGGTTTATTATTAACTTGGGTTTATAATATCAATCTTGTTGAGCTTTATTAATCTCTTGTGTTTGTAATATCAATCCCTTGTGCTTCTTGATCCCTTAAGTTTTTAATATTTATCCCTTAAGTTCACTAGTTCCTTGGGTTTATAATATTAAATGGTTGGGTTTATTAGTTCCTTGGGTTTATAATATTAATAATATCTTTGGTTTATTATTCCTTTAATTTTAAAGTATTATTTCCTAGGCTTTATTAGTGAAACCATTTTTATTTTAGTATTTTTAATATTTATCTTAAGGTTTGTATACCTTGGGTTTATAATATTAGTCCGTTTTGTTTAATATTATTCCCTGGGGTTCATAATCCCTTGGGATTTTAGTATTAATCCCTCGAGTAATAATATTATTCCATTGGGTTCATAGTCCCTTCGGGTTTTAGTATTAATCCCTTGGGTTTATGTTTCCATAGGTGTCCCTCCTATTAGAGATGGGAATTTTAATCATTTTTCTGATTAGTATTTTTTATCTAAGGGTGTAAATTGAAAGATATGGGCATAGTCTCATCATAGCCACTCTATCAATGAATGAAATTGAAAGCGATAATGTCCTTGCATATCTAAATGAAGGGTTTAAACCCTACTTAAATTAATTTTTTACCAAATGTTCACTAAAAAATTATTGCGCCTCTTATTTATCTCCACGTATATGGGATTAGAAAAAATGATGAGAAAAAAATAAAATTAAAAAATTAGAGCTCGTTGAAACTAATGTCTATTTGCATTCTAAAACGTATGAACGTTGAAACTTGGAGGACAAGGACATGTTTTAGTGTCGCATATTTCTCATAAATGCTACCAGGTTTTGGGACTACATGTTAATATTTTAGTTGTGCACCTTTGTCATAAATATGGTTATGTAATGGACCCCTATTCAGAAGTCTGTTATGAAACCAGCTTACAAAAAGATAGAAAAGATAGATCAATGCCTTAGAATTTAGCCTCTTTGAGGGGGAAACCTCCTTTACATTACGTAAATAAACAATTCTTCAATGATACAAATGAAAATACCTCCTTTCTATATATAGGAGTCTAAGGGTTCATAATATAATCAGAGCCAACATAATAATAATAATGTAAGGGCATAATAATAACAATAGTGGGCTTCTATGGGGCACAATAGTAACAATATGGGCACTATATGGATACATCAATATAATAAGGGGGTTGTACGAATAACAATAAGGGGTTACACTAGTAGTATAGGGGCCTAATGATGAGCCCCAAAAATGGATAATTATTTGGGCTCATTCAACCTCCTAATTCGACTTAATCCACCATTCTCATTCGTTTATTGCATGTTTTTGATTATATTTATGCTAATAGAGTGAATTGAGTTATTCATTATGCCAACAAGTCTAATGGGTGCTTTGTGTAGCCTTTTTGGTCAATTTGGAGACAAAATTGAAGGTCTTAATGAGCACTTGGCAGCCAAATTCGTGGGAGAACAAGGGAGAGGATTTGTAGGAAGGTGTCCCCTTCATTTATGGGCCCTTACCTTGAATTCTCCACCATCAACTCGGAGTTCAAGGGCCACCAAATAAATTAGCACAAGGGCAGCTAAGCAAGTCAAGTAGGACTGTTGTTAACTACAAGTTTTGGGCAGCTGAATCCCTAAAGTTTAGGAGGACTGTTGGGGTCCTCAATTTGTATAAATAAGAAGGCTTAGGGCCTCATTTGGGTTAGCTAGTATTTAGTCACTTTGTAGTCATTTTTGTATTCATTTTGTAGTCAGTTTGTAGTTCGATTTTTAGGCAGTAGATTAGCTTTGCTTTCAGCACATTTTTCAAGTTCTCCTTGTGGACAATTTTTGGAATGTAACATTTCTTTTGATCAATAAAGATGAATCCAGCTTTGCACCAGCTCTAAATCTCTCTTAGGAGGCTGTAGCTATTGGGGTTGGGCCCATATCAAGTGCCCAGTACCTCCTTTGTTTATCTTTATGTGTCTTTGCTGCATTCTTAGAATAAAATCTGCTATTTAGATTCAAATATTGTGTTGTTATTTAGGTTGCTTTCGATGATTAAAAAGGTTCTTCATGTTCAGATTTACTTGATAGGTTAATCACATGGAATATATTCAGAAAAAGGCTACCAAATACTTTGGATCTCACCTCCCCTTCAGTGGAATCATGAGCTGGGACCAATGTAACCTTGTTGCCCACAAAAACACATTCTTTGCTTCACCATGCAATTATTAGTGTTCGAATCTCATTTGCAGAACTTGATATCAGTTTTGGATGCATGTTTAGGTTTATGATTGCTTAGTTTCATAGTTGTTTCACATGGTTTCCTTGCAAATAAACTTTTGTTCATTTCCTTTTGCTGTTAGGTCAGATTAGAGTGAAGTAACTATGTCATAGGTTTTATAAGTGTTTGTTTGTTCAGTTTGAAAAATCGCTTGCAGAGTACCTGTTATACTTCCTTACCTACCCATACTCCATACAACCTACCTGCTTCACCCTTCACTCAGTACCCTTAGCCTACATTTGCCTCATTCGGTTACTTTGCCATGATTCTCATCTTCTTGTGCAACATCATTTCATCCCTCCTTGAACAAATCTCACCATCTACGCCACTCCTCAACTCCATCCTCCAAGTCTTGAACTCCCCTACACCCCTATTTCACCTCCATACTCATTCTTCCACCTTTTTCCCTACATCTGTGCTTCAAAACCCCATTTCTGAACATCCTGTAGAAGAATTACATAATATCCTGTAGAAATCCTAGAACATCCTGTAGAACCCCTGCAGACTTCCTGTAGAAGCTCATAAACGTGGTTTCTTGGTAGCCAAACTTTGTGAAACTCTCTGGAAGGGTGTTAGGGACCCCTTAGACCCTCTCTAAACCTTCCCAACCTTTCCCAAGCATTTCTCCCCTTGATCTACGCCTACACAGTAAAAAGCTAGTTAGAAGGACATGCATGAGAATTCCAACAACTTGAAAAAAAATACAAAAAGATGTTTTCTTCAGGTACAGGTAGTCTAGACACATGTATTTTACCTTCATAGAAGTAATGGAATCTCTTTTAGTAGTTTGCATTCTCATCTTTGCATCAGTAGGACTAGCTGGTAGAATTAGGGTTTGTTAGGGTTTGCGTTTCCTTTTTGGCTTTTAGTTTCTTTCCGCAAGTAGATTAGCTTCCTTTGAGTTAGCTTTCATCCATCAGTTAAAAAGCTTCTTCTAAGAGCTCATAGAAGTTGGCTTAAGCCCCTAGCGGACTTGTGCCAGCTGACCAAGTGAGAGCTGTGGCAAGAGCTAGTTCTTGTGCATACAGCACCGTCGCTTCCAAGTTTTTTACGAACTACTGGGTTGATAAAATTAAAGAAGGGAGTTCCAGGAGTTGTAGAATTATTGCTACAATACTGGAGCCCACCATCTTTTTGGCGTCGTTGCCGGGGAAGCGTCAGAGTATTGGTGATTGCCGCTTTTCTTCTATTTTCCACTACAATCTTCTACTAAGTTTTTTATTTCATTTCCATTATGCAATTTCGTTTATGCAAAAGTAGATTAACATTTCCCGCTTTCATAGATTAGCATTTCAATTCTGCAATTTCATTTCTGCAAGCGTAAATTAGCATTTCAATTCCGCAAGCGTAGACTAGCATTTCATTCCTGCAATTTCATTTGAGCAAAATAGATTAGTCCTTTCCTGCTTTCATTTCAATTCCGCATTTTCATTTTAGCAAGATAGTTAGTTGCAATTCAATCTATTTCAGTTTTGCAGGTAAAAGTAGAAAAAATCAAAAATCAACCAAAAAGATTTCATTTCATGCCTTGTAGGAGTAGATATAAGTTAGAAAAATGATTGCACAACACCCCCATTGCTTCACACAGCCAACATTCTCTCTACTTCGATGGCTGTGATTAAAGAACCCTTAGGGGGACAACAAGACATATTTGAAGAACCTCAAGGGAAGAAGAAGAAGAAACTATTCCTCTGGAGCAAATGGCTACAAGAAGAAATGTTGGGAGCAGTACCTTGTCCAAAGACGAATTTGAATATCAGATGGAAGATTTCAAGAGTGATATGAGGCAGTTTCTTGCCATGCAACTAGATACCTTGCGGATCCAAAAGAAGCAAGAATAAGCCAAGAGGGCTTTGGCCATTTTTTGTCCTAGGTGCACTAGAAAGCATCCTAGGAACGAATGTCCATTGTACTCCATAGAAGTGTGTTTTGTATGTGAAGAATACCATCCTACAAATCAGTGCCCTTCCTTACCCAGAATCAAAGCTGCATATCAGAGAGCCAAAGGAGCCACTGAATCGCTCTATTATATGAACCAAAGGAGGCCACATGAACCTAGATCTTATCAGCAGGAACTGCAAGGGACATCCGAGACCTATTATGACCCCTATCAAGCCACTTTCATGCCTTCTTGGGGTCCCCATGCCCATCGTTCTTGTTTCACACCTCCTCCTTGTTCCTTCATAGATCCATATTATGCCCAATCAGCTGCTCATTCGTTTCACTCTTATGCTCAGCCACAGCCTTAGTGGAATGCACCTCATCAGGGGTGGAGGCCCCAATACAACACTCCTCCAGCTTATTTTCCTCCACCACCTGCTCATCCACAACCATCGCCTCCTGCTCCACCAAGGCAACCCCAAATGCCTGCCCAACCACAACCCCATCCACATCCATCTCAAATATACACCCCCACTCAGCTACCCGTACCACCATTTCCAAAACCATACAATGAAGTAGCTCAACCCAAGTGCAAAGCTGAGGCACAACATGTCCAAATGACTCCTCTTGAGCTCAATAGCTCAGGAAAAGCATTGCAAAAAAGAGATCATCTTGAAAGCATTGAAAGATCATATCCAGCAAAAGAAGATTCAAGAGAGGAGATCAAAGAACCATGGATTGCACTTGATGAAGAGAAGAGATCAAAATCAGAGATCAAGGGAGTTCCCTCATGGTTACCATCAAATCTTCCATGTATTCAAGAGAAAGATCAGCAAAAAGAGGAAGATGAGAAAGTCGTGATAGAAGGTGACATGAAGAATGATCCAGATCAGCAAAAGGACCAAGGATATCAGAGCTATATTTAGATATGGTTTCAGACGGTCACTAAGTTGCAGTGGTATTATCTTCTTCAGCTATGTTTGATCCCTTCAAAGTCAGATCATTCAGTCTCTGAAATCTAGATACTTGTCAAAGCATGCATTTCGAGCCTTCACATCATCTTGTCTCTAATCTCGATGTGCACATGGCTCCATTGGAAGTATTCTTATACTTGAGAACGATTTTGTTTTTCAAGTAGGGTAGGGTAGAAAAAAGAAAAAAGAAAAAAGAGAAAAAAGAAAAAGAAAAAAACGAAAAAAGAGGGAAATAGAAATCTAAGGTGAAAACCTCCTTGGAGGCGCCTTAGATTGGCTCATTGATTGAAAACCTCCATGAGGTGGTCAATGGGTTGGGAAAAAAAGAGAAAAGAGAATAAGATCTCTGGGTGAAAACCTCCCTTGGAGGCGCCCAGGGCAGGCAATTAGGGTGAAAACCTCCATGAGGCACCCTAGTTGTTTTTCAAAAAAAAGAGAAAAAGAAAAAGAAAAATAAATCTAATTTCCATTGAATAATTTTAGGTTGCAGCAATGACATTGCAGGTCAGGAGGATCACTCAAAACAAAGACAAGGGAGTTTTTGTGCCTTCTACATGAAGTTCTATATTTCTACAGGAAACATCCTGTAGAACCTTCAAGCGAGCCAGATTCGATTTTGGAAGGGGATCTAAAGCTTGGAATCCATTGGTTATGCCTGCAAGCATCCATGTTCCCATTCCTCACCCTTTTCCATCATCTTTTCCACCTCATTGTGCTTCTTCATTGTGCTTCTACAGGAAGTTCCTGTAGAAATTGTAGGAAGCTAAAAATGGATTGCACAAAGGTGGTTTGGTGAACATGGTAGCTTCCTCAAGGGTTTAGAAGTCCTCCTGCACTTTTCAAACTCCTCCTCCATCATCTCCATGCCTGCATCACAACCCAAACTCGGTTTTTTTTACCATGCAACAAAACTGCAAAATGCCTTGAAGCAAAAATACCTAAAACAGAATTTGTTTCTTCCATCACTTGAAAACCATGCATCCATTTGAAAAACCATTTTACAGGGAATTGTACAGGGGTGATGGAAACATGCTTGAGTAGTTTCAGCCAATTCCGGTGCACGGTTTCCAAGAAATTAGTCTCCATCACCATCAGCCATTTTTGCATTTTCTCCACATCCGTGCATCCGTTTCAAAACCTGTTTCATGGGGAGATGCATATGGGTGATAGTAACCTACCCAAGCAGTTTCAGCCAATTCCGACGCACGGTTTCCGAGAAATTCATCTCTGAAATCTTCAGCCATTTTCCATTTTTCTCGAAATTTGTGCATCCATTGATCACAATTTTGCTATGTGAGGTGCATCATGATGATAGGAACATGCTCAGCAAGTTTTAGATCAATCTGGTTCACCGTTTGGAAGCAAGGGCAAAAACAAGTTCTGGTCCAGTGAAAATTCAGCAGCAGCAGCTTGAAGGTGCAGATTTGAACGTGGAAACAAATGCCTGCAGCTTAGATCTAGTCAGAGGACACCTGCACAAGGAAAAACAACCAAAAATCATCAGCCAAGCCCTAATGCAACCAAAGAATCCAGGCATGCAGCAGCAAAAAGCACTTCACAGCAGCCATTTGACTTCAGGTACGTGACTAAAACATGTTCCTCTATTGCATGAATCTAATTAAAGAAATGCATGAACGAATGGAATGGTGAAATTAAGCCACGAATATAGCAAGGTTAACTTGACATCCAGTTCTCTAGCGCTCAAGGAAAAATCACGCAGCATACGTGTATGGTCATTCATGAGAAATTTGAAAAACACAGTTAGTGGTAGATCTGTTGAACTCCAGTGCACAGGACGTCAAATAATTAACAAATAGAGGAGAACATACAGTTTATAACATCACTGTAGTTCAAATGAAGACAGCACACTTTTTTGCCACCTCACCACAAATCACGCAGTAATTAAAGGAATGCTTGGCTGAAGACTCACGTTAACTGTTGTTCATTTACACTTGCAAACCTCTTTGGCTGAATCCTCTGCCTCTGAATTCTGTTAAACTGACGTCCTTCGCCAAGTTTTTTGGCTTGTTCAAAATTCTCCCACATACCAAGATCGTTCAGAGGCGCAGGGGAACTCTACAGGCGTTTCTACAGGAAGTTGTGCTACAAGAGACCCAACATACAATGAAGCTTGGACTGTTCACATTGAGGGTGAAATTCTCAGTGAGGTAGGCCTGAACAAAACTTTCCCATGCAAATAATTCAAAAGGTGGTGAATTTGATGTGTTGAGGGGGTAGGAAAAATGTGAATGCAAGTCTGTCTATGAATTCAAAAGGCGTTTTCTTATTGCTGCCTGGAATTGTCTTCAGTACAACATAGGCCATGCTTTGGAGAAGACCAAATATTTAGATTCAGACATATACTGAAAAATATGAAGAAAAATACCATTTCTCTTGCCAGTTTACTGCAGATCTAATTGCAATGAATCATACAGATTTTATTATCACTAGCACATATTAAGAGGTTGTTGGGAGCAAGGATACTATTGGCCAGTATGACAGGAACTGCTTTCACCCTTGCCGGTCTTTATCGTGTGGATCATGGAATTGATGTTTTTGATCCCAAGTTCAACATTGTTTCTCCTGGAGCAGACATGCAGAGTTATTTCCCTTATACAGGGAAGCAGCATCGTCTTACTGCTTTACATGGTTCAATTGAAAAACTCTTGTTCAATCCCGAACAGACAGCTGAACACATGTGTATTTTGAATGACCATAAAAAGCCCATTATCTTTTCTATGGAAAGACTCAATAGAGTGAAAAACATGACAGTAATAGTTGAATGGTTTGCAAAGAAAAAACACTTGAGGGATACTGTCCTCCACATTCTGGGGAGGAAACCATATATAGAATTCCCATTCTGATCAGTGCATAAGCCAAAACAGAGCGTGAGGAAGCAAGATATTGAGGTAGAGAAGAAAACTAAGGGTAAGGAAGCTAAGGGAAAGAAAACCTAGGGTAAACCATCACAGTGAAACCATCAAAAGGAAAGCAAGAGGAAAAGCAAGAAAAAAAAGAAGGAAGAAACAGAGAGGAAAAGGGGAAATGGGCCAAATTGCTAAGCCTAGAATTGTGGGAGGAACAATGGCATAAACACCTCTGAAAAAAGATTGCAGAAGAGAGCAGAGAAGATTGAAAAAGGCCAAACAAGTAGGGACACACCCAAGGCAACCACAGCACAGGTCAAGGAGAAGGCACCCCCAGCTAAGCAAGCCAAATTAGAGAAAATTGGTTCTACAGGAAGCCAGCAGACTGTTTGTACAGGAAGACAGATAACTGTTTCTACAGGAAGTTTGGGGAAAGGGTAGCAGAAAGAGAAATTGGCCGAGATTTTAGCTAGGGAGGTAGCACCTATGCTGGCCACCCTAAGCACATCCATCCCCTCCATGAACACTCATTTTTTTCTGGGTTCAGACACAATTTAGTCATGGTTCAACCTTCTACAGGAAGCTACAGAACTTTCCACAGGAAGTTCTGTATTTTTACCAGAAACATCCTGTAGAAGCCTTTGGGCAGGCCAGAATCAATTATGGAGAGGGATTTGAAGCTTGAAGTCTATTGAGGAGGCATGCAACCACTTTTTTTTTTCTTCCATCCTCCACTGGTTTCATCTCCTTTCACCACCATTGTCGCCATCAGATTGAATATACTTGCACAATCATACCAAAGTTAAGAATTCTCTAGGGAAAGAAGCACAGACAGTGAAAAGAAGCAAAGAGAAAAGCATGGTTTCATGATAGAGAAGAGGACATCACTTCAGAAGCTTGGCATGACAACGAGGCCACCAGGGCCATCAAAGATGAGGAGATAGATTGGTTGCTCAGAGGATGAGCAACACTTTCAGTAGGGGGTGATGATGAGCCCCAAAAATGGATAATTATTTGGGCTCATTCAACCTCCTAATTCGACTTAATCCACCATTCTCATTAGTTTATTGCATGTTTTTTATTATATTTATGCTAATAGAGTGAATTGAGTTAGTCATTATGCCAACAAGTCTAATGGGTGCTTTGTGTAGCCTTTTTGGTCAATTTGGAGACAAAATTGAAGGTCTTAATGAGCACTTGGCAGCCAAATTCGTGCGAGAACAAGGGAGAGGATTTGTAGGAAGTGTCCCCTTAATTTATGGGCCCTTACCTCAAATTCTCCACCATCAGCTCGGAGTTCAAGGGCCACCAAATCAATTAGCACAAGGGCAGCCAAGCAAGTCAAGTAGGACTGCTGTTAACTACAAGTTTTGGGCAGCCGAGTCCCTAAAGTTTAGGAGGACTGTTTGGGTCCTCAATTTGTATAAATAAGAAGGCTTAGGGCCTCATTTGAGTTAGCTAGTATTTAGTCAATTTCTAGTCATTTTTGTATTCATTTTGTAGTCAGTTTGTAGTTTGACTTTTAGGCAGTAGATTAGCTTTGCTTTCAGCACATTTTTCAAGTTCTCCTTGTGGACAGTTTTTGGAATGTAACATTTCTTTTAATCAATAAAGATGAATCCAGCTTTGCACCAGCTCTAAATCTCTCTTAGGAGGCTGTAGCTCTTGGGGTTGGGCCCATCTCAAGTGCCCAATACCTCCTTTGTTTATCTTTATGTGTCTTTGCTGCATTCTTAGAATAAAATCTGCTATTTAGATTCAAATATTGTGTTGTTATTTAGGTTGCTTTCGACGATTAAAAAGGTTCTTCATGTTCAGATTTACTTGATAGGTTAATCACATGGAATATATTCAGAAAAAGGCTACCAAGTACTTTGGATCTCACCTCCCCTTCAGTGGAATCATAAGCTGGGACCAATGTAACCTTGCTGCCCACAAAAACACATTTTTTGCTTCACCATGCAATTATTAGTGTTCGAATCTCATTTGCAGAACTTGATATCAGTTTTGGATGCATGTTTAGGTTTATGATTGCTTAGTTGCATTGTTGTTTCACATGGTTTCCTTGCAAATAAACTTCTGTTCATTTCCTTTTGCTGTTAGGTCAGATTAGAGTGAAGTAACTAGGTCATAGGTTTTATAAGTGTTTGTTTGTTCAGTTTGAAAAACTGCTTGCAGAGTACTTGTTATCCTTCCTTACCTACCCATACTCCATCCAACCTACCTGCTTCACCCTTCACTCAGAACCCTTAGCTTACATTTGCCTCATTCGCTTACTTTTCCATGATTCTCATCTTCTTGTGCAACATCATTTCATCTCTCCTTGAACAAATCTCACCATCTACACCACTCCTCAACTCCATTCTCCAAGTCTTGAACTCCCCTACACCCCTATTTCACCTCCATACTCATTCCTCCACCTTTTCCCCTCCATCCATGCTTCAAAACCCCATTTCTGAACATCCTATAGAAGAATTATAGAACATCCTGTAGAAATCCTAAAACATCCTGTAGAACCCCTGCAGACTTCCTGTAGAAGCTCATAAACACGGTTTCTTGGAAGCCAAACTTTGTGAAACTCTCTGGAAGGGTGTTAGGGACCCCTTAAACCCTCTCTAAACCTTCCCAACCTTTCCCAAGCATTTCTCCCCTTGATCTACCCCTGCACAGTAGAAAGCCAGTTAGAAGCACATGCATGAGAATTCCAACAACTTGAACAAAAATACAAAAAGATGTTTTCTTCAGGTACAGGTAGTCTACACACATGTATTTTACCTTCATAGAAGTAATGGCATCTCTTTTAGTAGTTTGCATTCTCATCTTTGCATCAGTAGGACTAGCTGGTAGAATTAGGGTTTGTTAGGGTTTGCGTTTCCTTTTTGGCTTTTAGTTTCTTTTCGCAAGTAGATTATCTTCCTTTGAGTTAGCTTTCATCCATCAATTAAAAAACTTCTTCTAAGAGCTCATAGAAGTTGGCTTAAGCCCCTAGCGGACTTGTGCCAGCTGACCAAGTGACAGCTACGGCAAGAGCTAGTACTTGTGCATACAGCACCGTCGCTTCCAAGTTTGTTACGAACTACCGGGTTGATAAAATTAAAGAAGGGAGTTCCAGAAGTTGTAGCATTATTGCTACAATACTGGAGCCCACCACCTAACATGCCTGTTATGTACCAAGGGGGGGTAATATGGGGTACCAAGGGAGGTACCCAAGGTAATAATGTAATAATGGGATGGGCCATAGTAATAAATAAAGTGGTTAACCCATGTCATGTAAAGGACCACAAGTAGTTAATAATAATGTAATGGGCCCATCGTATTAGTGGATAGTATGAGGAAACCATGGTAATGATGCATGGTATTATATGTATGAGGTATATATAGAGGCTAGAGACTCCACATGGAGAGATATGAAGATGAAGAGAAGTATTCTTGTATGAACAGGCATATGGCTTGTGGAGTGTTCTCCTTCCTTAAGGAGTGAATGTATGGTGTTGCCCTACCTTAAGGGTTTGATCAATAAAGTATCATTTCATATTATCTTTGGGTTTATTTGCATTATCTTGTATATTTTCATATCAGATCTATAATATCTTGGGTTAGATCTATAACAAGAGGTATCAGAGCTACAACAATTGGTATCAGAGCTCTTTCTTGGGCAAACCGTGGAGAATTTTTTTTTTCTTTTTAGCAGGGTTTCTGGGGCGGCGAGTTTGTAGATCAGATCTGTACGTTTTCGTGCCAGATCTACAGAATCTAATTGCAGATCTGTATTCTTTGGGAAAAAACACCCGATTTCAAAAAAAAAAATCGGTTGAATCGGAGTCCGGATGAAGAAGATATCGTTGATTTAAAAATCAGTGGGGTTGCAGACAATTTTCAGGGCAGCGATTTTGTGACGCAGATCTAGATGTCCTGGTACAAGATATGTAAATTCTAATTGCATATCTGGATTCTTTGGGAAAAAATACCCAACTTCAAAAAAAAAATCAGTCGAATCGGAGTCCGGATGAGGGAGATATCACTGATTTAAAATCACCTCTTTTTTAAGAAATTTTGGGTGACGGCGGGAGAGTAGCAGCGCAGATTTGAAATTGAATTGTCTGGATCAAAATTTTTATCACATGGGCAGATGCAGAATGGTTCTTCCATTTCTAAAAATAGGTTATAATAGAGATTCTGAGCAATATTAACGGATCTGTGACCATTTCAATTTTTCACCAATATTTTTGTGATGGCGGGCCTAGATCGGAGTTCGAGGGACTTGTATAAATTTGACGGGTCTCACACGTCAACATGGCTAGCAAAAATGGAGCAGTATTTTAGATTGAATCATATCCTAGATGATTGGACTAAGCTTAGTGTGGTGACCATGTACCTGGACAATGAACGATGGCAATGGGCGGAATGGCATCAGCGTTGCAATGGACCTTTTCAGAATTGGGATGCCTTCAAAAAAGCTCTTATAAAGTGCTTTGACCGTAAATCAAATCTTGTGGATAAGCACACACAGACAGACACAGCCTAGCAAAGCTTTTATTTTTACAGGAAAGAAGGAAACCAAGGAACCAAAAGGGTTATTTTTGGCTGGTATCTCTGTATTTCAGGTTCATGGATTGATTCAGAAGGAGAAAATCATTGTGTCTATCAATCCGAGTTGCAAACAAAATCTTATAAATGTCAACTTGGCAAAGAAATTGCAAGTCCCAGCAAAACAAATTGAACATACAGAGGTTGATGATAAGGATGTTCAAATCTATAAGGATTTGAAGCTTTCTATGGATAAGTATGTGTTTCATGGTGATTTTTATGCTTTAGATATGGATAACATGGATGTTGTTTTGGGATACCCTTGGATGGAATCCGTGGGTACTATCAATATTAATGTGCAGAAGAAATTCCTGAAGATATGGTATAAAAGGAAGAAAATTACATTACAGGATATTTCCATCTATAAACAGGTAGAGCACATGGAGGCTGAAGCATAAGATGTTCAAGGGACTGACATATCAGATGATGAGCCTTTGATGATCGACAATCAAACACAAACAGAGGCTGCAGAAGAAAAGGTTTATTTTAATTGTCTTATATTTTCATATCAGATCTATAACAAGTGGTATCAGAGCTACAACAATGTTATATACCAGATCAATTTCAGAGTATCTCATTAAGTGGAAGAACTTACTTGCTAAAGATTCCACATGGGAGGACAAGAATTTTATATAGAAGCATCAAGAACTACTCAAGCATTGGGGACAACACTTTTTGAAGGAGAGGGGCATGTTAGGTGGTGGGCTCCAGTATTGTAGCAATAATGCTACAACTACTGGAACTCCCTTCTTTAATTTTATCAACCCGGTAGTTCGTAACAAACTTGGAAGCGACGGTGCTGTATGCACAAGTACTAGCTCTTGCCGCAACTGTCACTTGGTCAGCTGGCACAAGTTCGCTAGGGGCTTAAGCCAACTTCTATGAGCTCTTAGAAGAAGCTTTTTAACTCATGGACGAAAGCTAACTCAAAGGAAGCTAATCTACGTGCATGGTATCAGTGGACTATTTCCTTGTTAGATCAGATATGAAAATATAAGATAATGCAAAACTCAAGAATAATATGAAATGATTCTTTATTGATCAAAACCCTTAAGGTAGGGCAACACCATACATTCACTCCTTAAGGAAGGAGAACACTCCACAAGCCATATGCCTGTTCATACAAGAATACTTCTCTTCATATTCCTCCATGTGGAGTCTCTAGCCTCTATATAGGCCTCATACATACAATACCATGCATCATTACCATGGTTCCCTCATACCATCAACTAATACCATGGGCCCATTACATTATTATTAACTACTTGTGGTCTCTTACATGACATGGGTTAACCACCTTATTTATTACATTATTACATTATCCCATTATTACATTATTACCTTGGGTACCACCCTTGGTACCCCATATTATCCCCCCTAGGTATATAACATTCCACCCCCCTAAGCATGTTTCGTACCCGAAACATGGGAAGAACACAAACAATAAGATCTACTCAAAAGACTAGTCCACTGATACCATGCACGTGCATCTAGCCATCCAAGAGAAAGGTGAACCCTCGATCTCGCCGGTGCCTCGCATGCTTGAGATGGAAGTTGACCATGGTAGCTCTTCTGTGTTGATGTGTAGTAGGTGGATCGTCTCTCCTTTCTATCCATCATTTGACTACTTGGTTTCCACAAGTAGTTAATAATAATGTAATGGGCCCATGGTATTAGTTGATGGTATGAGGGAACCATGGTAATGATGCATGGTATTGTATGTATGAGGCCTATATAGAGGCTAGAGACTCCACATGGAGAGATATGAAGATGAAGAGAAGTATTCTTGTATAAACAAGCATATGGCTTGTGGAGTGTTCTCCGTCCTTAAGGAGTGAATGTATGGTGTTGCCCTACCTTAAGGGTTTGATCAATAAAGTATCATTTCATATTATCTTTGGGTTTATTTGCATTATATTTTATATTTTCATATCAGATGTATAATATCTTGGGTTAGATCTATAACAAGTGGTATCAGAGCTACAACAATTGGTATCAGAGCTCTTTCTTGGGCAAACCGTGGAGGTTTTTTTTTTCTTTTTAGCAGGGTTTCTGGGGCGGCGAGTTTGTAGATCAGATCTGTACGTTCTGGTGATAGATCTATAGAATCTAATTGTAGATCTGTATTCTTTGGGAAAAAACACCCGATTTCAAAAAAAAAATCGGTTAAATCGGAGTCCGGATGAAGAAGATATTGCTGATTTAAAAATCAGTGGGGTTGCAGACAATTTTCAGGGCAGCGATTTTCGGTGCAGATCTAGACATCTTGGTACAAGATCTGTAAAATCTAATTGCAGATCTGGATTCTTTGGGAAAAAATACCCAACTTAAAAAAAAAATCAGTCGAATCGGAGTCCGGATGAGGGAGATATCGCTGATTTAAAATCAGTTTTTTTTTCCGAAATTTTCGGTGACGGCGGGAGAGTAGCAGTGCAGATTAGAAATTAAATTGCCTGGATCAAGATTTTTATCACATCGGCCGATGAAAAATGGTTGTTCCATTTCCAAAAATATGTTATAAAAGAGATTCTGAGCAATATTGACAGATCTGTGACCATTTCAAATTTTCACCAATATTTTTGTGATGGCGGGCCTAGATCGGAGTTCGAGGGACTTGTATAAATTTGACGGGTCTCACATGTCAACATGGCTAGCACAAATGGAGCAGTATTTCAGATTGAATCATATCTTAGATGATTGGACTAAGCTTAGTGTGGTGACCATGTACCTGGACAATGAACGATGGCAATGGGCGAAATGGCATCAGCATTGCAATGGACCTTTTCAGAATTGGGATGCCTTCAAAAAAGCTCTTATAAAGCGCTTTGACCATAAATCAAATCTTGTGCATAAGCACACACAGACAGAAACACAGCCTAGCAAAGCTTTTATTTTTACAGGAAAGAAGGAAACCAAGGAACCAAAAGGGTTATTTTTGGCTGGTATCTCTGTATTGCAGGTTCATGGATTGATTCAGAAGGAGAAAATCATTGTCTATCAATCCGAGTTGCAAACAAAATCTTATAAATGTCAACTTGGCAAAGAAATTGCAAGTCCCAGCAAAACAAATTGAACATACAGAGGTTGATGATAAGGATGTTCAAATCTATAAGGATTTGAAGCTTTCTATGGATAAGTATGTTTTTCATGGTGATTTTTATGCTTCAGATATGGATAACATGGATGTTGTTTTGGGATACCCTTGGATGGAATCCGTGGGTACTATCAATATTAATGTGCAGAAGAAATTCCTGAAGATATGGTATAAAAAGAAGAAAATTACATTATAGGATATTTCCATCCATAAACAGGTAGAGCACATGGAGGCTGAAGTAGAAGATGTTCAAGGGACTGACATATCAGATGATGAGCCTTTGATGATCGACAATCAAACACAAACAGAGGCTGCAGAAGAAAAGGTTACAGGTGATGATACATCAGAGGAGGGCTCAATGGTTGAAGTCATATTGAAAAAGAAGACACCACAACATGCACCACAGCAGGGTGAAGTCAAGCAAAAGCCATCGTGGGTTAAAACTTCAACATATCATCACCCACATCACCCCGCAAGACAACCATCATGGAAACCAAGTAGTCACATGATGGATAGAAAGGAGAGATGATCCACCTACTACACATCAACATAGAAGAGCTGGCACGGTCAACTTTCATCTCAAGCGAGCGAGGCACCAGTGAGATCGAGGGTTCACCTTTCTCATGGATGGCTAGATGCACGTGCATGGTATCAGTGGACTACTCTTTTGAGTAGATCTTATTATTTATGTTCTTCCCATGTTTCGGGGACGAAACATGCTTAGGGGGGTGGAATGTTATGTACCAAGGGGGGGTAATATGGGGTACCAAGGGAGGTACCCAAGGTAATAATGTAATAATGGGATGGGCCATAGTAATAAATAAGGTGGTTAACCCATGTCATGTAAGGGACCACAAGTAGTTAATAATAATGTAATGGGCCCATGGTATTAGTGGATGGTATGAGGAAACCATGGTAATGATGCATGGTATTGTATGTATGAGGCCTATATAGAGGCTAGAGACTCCACATGGAGAGATATGAAGATGAAGTGAAGGATTATTGTATGAACTGGCATATGGCTTATGGAGTGTTCTCCTTCCTTAAGGAGTGAATATATGGTGTTGCCCTACCTTAAGGGTTTGATCAATAAAGTGAATCATTTCTATCTATATTCAGATCTTGTTATTTCTTGGGTTTATTTTCATTGTCTTATATTTTCATATCAGATCTATAACAAGTGGTATCAGAGCTACAACAATGTTATATACCAGATCAATTTCAGAGTATCTCATTAAGTGGAAGAACTTACTTGCTAAAGATTCCACATGGGAGGACAAGAATTTTATACAAAAGCATCAAGAACTACTCAAGCACTAGGGACAACACTTTTTGAAGGAGAGGGGCATGTTAGGTGGTGGGCTCCAGTATTGTAGCAATAATGCTACAACTCCTGGAACTCCCTTCTTTAATTTTATCAACCCGGTAGTTCGTAACAAACTTGGAAGCGACGGTGCTGTATGCACAAGTACTAGCTCTTGCCGCAGCTGTCACTTGGTCAGTTGGCACAAGTCCGCTAGGGCCTTAAGCCAACTTCTATGAGCTCTTGGAAGAAGTTTTTTAACTGATGGATGAAAGCTAACTCAAAGGAAGCTAATCTACGTGCATGGTATCAGTGGACTACTTCCTTGTTAGATCAGATATGAAAATATAAGATAATGCAAAACTCAAGAATAATATGAAATGATTCTTTATTGATCAAAACCCTTAAGGTAGGGCAACACCATACATTCACTCCTTAAGGAAGGAGAACACTCCACAAGCCATATGCCTGTTCATACAAGAATACTTCTCTTCATATTCCTCCATGTGGAGTCTCTAGCCTCTATATAGGCCTCATACATACAATACCATGCATCATTACCATGGTTCCCTCATACCATCAACTAATACCATGGGCCCATTACATTATTATTAACTACTTGTGGTCCCTTACATGACATGGGTTAACCACCCTATTTATTACATTATTACATTATCCCATTATTACATTATTACCTTGGGTACCACCCTTGGTACCCCATATTATCCCCCCTAGGTATATAACATTCCACCCCCCTAAGCATGTTTCGTACCCGAAACATGGGAAGAACACAAATAATAAGATCTACTCAAAAGAGTAGTCCACTGATACCATGCACGTGCATCTAGCCATCCAAGAGAAAGGTGAACCCTCGATCTCGCTGGTGCCTCGCTCGCTTGAGATGGAAGTTGACCATGGTAGCTCTTCTGTGTTGATGTGTAGTAGGTGGATCGTCTCTCCTTTCTATCCATCATTTGACTACTTGGTTTCCACAAGTAGTTAATAATAATGTAATGGGCCCATGGTATTAGTTGATGGTATGAGGGAACCATGGTAATGATGCATGGTATTGTATGTATGAGTCTTATATAGAGGATAGAGACTCCACATGGAGAGATATGAAGATGAAGAGAAGTATTCTTGTATGAACAAGCATATGGCTTGTGGAGTGTTCTCCTTCCTTGAGGAGTGAATGTATGGTGTTGCCCTACCTTAAGGGTTTGATCAATAAAGTATCATTTCATATTATCTTTGGGTTTATTTGCATTATCTTGTATATTTTCATATCAGATCTATAATATCTTGGGTTAGATCTATAACAAGTGGTATCAGAGCTACAACAATTTGTTGTAGATCTAACCCAAGAATATTATAGATCAGATATGAAAATATAGGATAATGCAAATAAACCCAAGAATAATATGAAATGATTCTTTATTATCAAACCCTTAAGGTAGGGCAACACCATACATTCACTCTTTAAGGAAAGAGAACACTCCACAAGCCATATGCTTGTTCATACAAGAATACTTCTCTTCATATCTCTCCATGTGGAGTCTCTAGCCTCTATATAGGCCTCATACATACAATACCATGGTTTCCTCATACCATCAACTAATACCATGGGCCCATTACATTATTATTAACTACTTGTGGTCCCTTACATGACATGGGTTAACCACCTTATTTATTACTATTGCCCATCCCATTATTACATTATTACCTTGGGTACCTCCCTTGGTACCCCATATTATCCCCCCTAGGTATATAACATTCCACCCCCCTAAGCATGTTTCGTCCCCGAAACATGGAAAGAACACAAATAATAAGATCTACTCAAAAGAGTAGTCCACTGATACCATGCACGTGCATCTAGCCATCCAAGAGAAAGGTGAACCCTCGATCTCGCTAGTGCCTCGCTCGCTTGAAATGGAAGTTGACCGTGGCAGCTCTTCTGTGTTGATGTGTAGTAGGTGGATCGTCTCTCCTTTTTATCCATCATGTGACTACTTGGTTTCCATGATGGTTTTCTTGCGGGGTGATGTGGGTGATGATATGTTGAATTTTTAACCCACGATGGCTTTTTCTTGACTTCACCCTGCTGTGGTGCCTGTTGTGGTGTCTTCTTTTTCAACATGACTTCAACCACTGAGCCCTCCTCCGATGTATCATCACCTGTAACCTTTTCTTCTGCAGCCTCTGTTTGTGTTTGATTGTCGATCATCAAAGACTCATCATCTGATATGTCAGTCCCTTGAACATCTTCTGCTTCAGCCTCCATGTGCTCTACCTGTTTATGGATGGAAATATCCTGTAATGTAATTTTCTTCTTTTTATACCATAGCTTCAGGAATTTCTTCTGCACATTAATATTGATAGTACCCACGGATTCCATCCAAGGATATCCCAAAACAACATCCATATTATCCATCTCTGAAGTATAAAAATCACCATGAAACACATACTTATCCATAGAAAGCTTCAAATCCTTATAGCTTTGAACATCCTTATCATCAACCTCTATATGTTCAATTTGTTTTGCTGGGACTTGCAATTTCTTTGCCAAGTTGACATTTATAAGATTTTGTTTGCAACTCGGATTGACAAACACAATGATTTTCTCCTTCTGAATCAATCCATAAATCTGCAATACAGAGATACCAGCCAAAAATAACCCTTTTGGTTCCTTGGTTTCCTTCTTTCCTGTAAAAATAAAAGCTTTGCTAGGCTGTGTGTCTGTCTGTGTGTGCTTATCCACAAGATTTGATTTACGGTCAAAGCGCTCTATAAGAGCTTTTTTGAAGGCATCCCAATTCTGAAAAGGTCCATTGCAACGCTGATGCCATTCCGCCCATTGCCCTCGTTCATTGTCCAGGTACATGGTCCCCACTCCAAGCTTAGTACAATCATCTAGGATATGATTCCATCTGAAATACTGCTCCATTTGTGCTAGCCATGTTGACGTGTGAGAACCGTCAAATTTATACAAGTCCCTCGAACTCCGATCTAGGCCTGCCATCACAAAAATATTGGTGAAAAATTGAAATGGTCACAGATCCGTCAATATTGCTCAGAATCTCTATTATAACCTGCTTTTAGAAATGGAATAACCACTCTGCATCTGCCCATGTGGTAGAAATATTGATCCAGGCACTTGAAATTTCAGATCTGCGCTGCTACTCTCCCGCCGTCACCCAAAATTTCTGCAAAAAGAGCTGATTTTAATTCAGCGATATCTTCCTCATCCAGACTCCGATTCGACTGATTTTTTTTTTGAAATCATGTATTTTTTCACAAAGATTCCAGAACTACAATTAGATCTTGCAGATTTTGCACCACGACTTCTAGATCTGCGCCGCAAACTCGCTGTCCTGAAAATTGTCTACAACCCCACTGATTTTTTAAATCAGCGATATCTCCTTCATCCGGACTCCGATTCAACTGATTTTTTTTTTTTGAATTTGGGTATTTTTTCATAAGGAATACAGATCTGTAATTATATTCTGCAGATCTGGCACCAAAACGTACATATCTGATCTGCAATTTCGCCACCCAAAAATCCCTGCAAAAACTAAAAAAAATTCTCCACGGTTTGCCCAAGAAAGTGCTCCGATACCACTTGTTGTAGCTCTGATCCAAAGATATTATGATAATAGAAATAACCCAAGAATAACAAGATCAAATATAGATAAATGCTTCTTTATTAATCTCAAAACCCTTAAGGTAGGGCAACACCATACATTCACTCCTTAAGGAAGGAGAACACTCCACAAGCCATATGCATGTTCATACAATAATCTTCTCTTCATATCTCTCCATGTGGAGTCTCTAGCCTCTATATAGGCCTCATACATACAATACCATGGGTCATTACCATGGTTCCCTCATACCATCAACTAATACCATGGGCCCATTACATTATTATTAACTACTTGTGGTCCCTTACATGACATGGGTTAACCACCTTATTTATTACTATGGCCCATCCCATTATTACATTATTACCTTGGGTACCTCCCTTGGTACCCCATATTATCCCCCCTAGGTATATAACATTCCACCCCCCTGAGCATGTTTCGTCCCCGAAACATGGGAAGAACATAAATAATAAGATCTACTCAAAAGAGTAGTCCACTAATACCATGCACGTAGATTAGCTTCCTTTGAGTTAGCTTTCATCCATCAGTTAAAAAGCTTCTTCTAAGAGCTCATAGAAGTTGGCTTAAGCCCCTAGCAGACTTGTGCCAGCTGACCAAGTGACAGCTGCGGCAAGAGCTAGTACTTGTGCATACAGCATCGTCGCTTCCAAGTTTGTTACGAACTACCGGGTTGATAAAATTAAAGAAGGGAGTTCCAGGAGTTGTAGCATTATTGCTACAATACTGGAGCCCACCACGTAACATGCCCCTCTCCTTCAAAAAGTGTTGTCCCCAGTGCTTGAGTAGTTCTTGATGCTTCTGTATAAAATTCTTGTCCTCCTATGTGGAATCTTTAGCAAGTAAGTTCTTCCACTTAATGAGATACTCTGAAATTGATCGATTTCATAGCTGTCGGGCTCTTGTTTCTGTGACTACTCCAGGGTCCAATATGATTTTTCCTTCCTCTTCAAGTTCTATCAATATTGTTTGAATTGGGATCTTTTGCAAATTTTGAATGAGTGGCCACACTTCTTCATCCTTCTTCCATTCATCCGTTACTTTGTTTATCCAATCTGGGTGGATAATATAAATAACACAAAACAATGCTTCAACATTCTCTTCCTTTCTTGAGAGTGCATCTGCAACAAAATTTTGTTCCCCTTTTCTATAGATGATGTCAAATTCATAACCCAACATATTTGTGACCATTTTTTCTATTCTTCTTAAGATAACATTTTTTCTAAAAATTATTTAAGACTATCATGATCCATTTTTACCTTGAAGTATCTTCCCATTTGGTAAGGTCGCCATTTATTAAGTGCATGTAGTATTGCCAACATTTCCTTCTTATAAATAGCTTGCTTGAGATGTAGCAATAAAAATACCCAATCACCTACATCAAAACATTTTTCACTACAATGTTGATCTACATGTTGTTTCATTCGATTTTGCACCAAAGTGGCGTTATCCTTTATAATTTGGAGAACTTGTTGTTGATGCTCGATGTGATCTTTCACTTCTTGAAACTTTTTCTTCTTGATATTTCCTTCTATATTTAGAGTTTGAGGAGTGGTAATTTCTTCCAATCCTTTACAAGATATGGTCGGATTCATTTCTTGATGCTCGGTGTGATCTTTCACTTCTTGAACATTTTTCTTCTTGATATGCCCTTCTATCTTGATAGTTTGAGGAGTGGTAATTTCGACCAATGAATTACAAGATATGGTTGGATTCATTTCTTCTTTCTCGATGTGATATTTCATTTCTTGCACCTTTTTCTTCTTGATATGTCTTTCTATCTTGAGAGTTTGAGGAGTGGTAATTCTTTCCGATGCTTTACAAGATATGGTTTGATTCATTTCTTCTTTCTATGGGGTTGGGTCCTGGCATATATCATCTTTATTTGATGTTTCTTGATCCTTTTCTTCCTCCTCTTCATACTCTATGTAAAATAATTTCTTCCTAGCACACTTATGACCTTTAGTGCATTTGCTATCACAATTGTAACAAGCCCTTTTTCTCTTTTTTCTTCCAATTGTTGTGGTGTAACCCTTGTAGGTTGTGGAAGGCTAGAAGAAACAACACTTCCATATTTATAGTTGTGAGGGGTAGACTTCCTTGTTGCCATAATTTTACTTCCCACTATCTAACAAAGCCCTTTTACTATTTCCAATTGTTGTGGTGTTGCTATAAACAAGGTGTTTCTCTTTGTATCCTCATAATGTGCTATCATTTCGTCCATGAAAATTGACCACGTAACAAATTGTTTACAAGAACAAAGCCCTTTATACCATAAAAACTTATCTGGTTCTAAATATGAAGATGTAATACATACCTTTTTGTAACAATTGTACACCATGTAGATCAAAATATTGCTCCATCTGAAGTATCCAATTTACTGGATCCTTTCCATCAAACTTCCTCATCTTACTTCTTCTTGATTTTAGGAGCTCGATCTTGAAACGACTATAACTCTGCACTTTCGGATCTTTAAGTTTTGAAATTGTGACCTATAGTAGCCCTATACACCCTCTTTCCAATGCCACTAGTTTGATCCAAACTGGATTCTCCAAGGAAGAGTTATGCCAAATCTCCCACAGTGACCTGATTATAGACTAGTTCAGTAGAGCAAACTTGTATGACATGCCATGTGTCACTGTTTAGACCTTTGGCTCTGAAAAATATGTACAAGAAATTACAGTCTCTCCTCTTTCTGTACCTTCTTACGAAATTTCAATCCGATGCTTAAAGATAAAGTTATGATGATTTTCCCTACGTCACCTATTTGGAATGTAATTCAGGAGTCTGCAAAAAGACCAACTTCCTCAAATCATATCTCCACAAATATAGCACAAAAAGCTCTGAAATTTAGACCCGAGGTTCAGTGTGATTTCATCTCAAATGGGTTTTTGTTTTCTCTTCTGAAACGTTGCAGAAAAAAGTTATAACTAAAATGGCACAATGACCTATTTGGAGCAGCGAAACCCTAGAATCCAAAGCTCTAATACCAAACGTTATGAAACCAACTCACAAAAAGATAGAAAAGATAGATCAACACCTTAGAATTCAACCTCTTCGAGGGGGCAACCTCCTTTACATTACATAAATGAACAATTCTTCGATGATACAAATGAAAATACCTTCTTTCTATATATAGGAGTCTAAGGGGTCATAATATAATCAGAGCCAACATAACAATAATAATGTAAGGGCATAATAATAACAATAGTGGGCTTCTATGGGGCACAATAGTAAAAATATGGGCACTACATGGGTACATCAATATAATAAAGGGGTTGTACTAATAACAATAAAGGGTTACACTAGTAGTATAGGGGCCTAACAAAGTCGGTTTCAATTTATGAAGATCAACATGTCATGGAGAGTGTCATCCATACATATGTGTAAGATTCAACTCAAAAGGGATATTTCAAGGTGATTTGAATTAACAGTAACTCAGACTTATTAATGTATTTTATGATGGTTGAATCATTTTATTCAATCAAGCTATATACGGCTTATTATATCTAATCACACTAATCGATCATATTTTTATGATTTAATTCTAGTTTCACTTAATATGTGGTTGTATAGAAATCGAGGAGGTTCATAAAAAAATCTTCTTTATGTGCGAACATTTGCAAAGATCATAAGGAGAACTCAAACCCTCATGTTTCAAGGGGCTACACTGCATAATTCATGCCCAATATGCTCCTCGAGGAACCTAAGGCCAAGTCTAATAAATATTACATTCATCTAAGAGTAGTAGGTTAAGCTAGTCACAATCACAATCTCGCCGAAAGGGTAAACACATTGACACAAATTATTTAGTTCAATACCAAGGATGTAATATATTGTGTCCACTAACACCCTATGAAATGAAGGCCCACCTTATTCCAAGTTGTGAAAAGGTATCTAAAGTGCTACTGATTAGCTTCATTTAATTTGAAGTTCAATATTCATTATTAATGTAGGTTGGTTGGCTAGTGCACTAATAATTTAAAACCATTATTTTTCCAATAAATATTTAATTTCAAGACCATACTAATATCTACCAATAATCGATTGAGTTAGATATTAGTTTGGTATTCAAGTTAATTATTGACTGAATTGGTTCTTTAGTTTGTGGATTTTGTGGTATACATAAAACTCGTTATTAAGTTAGAGATTTATGTGGCATGTGAGAGTTATGATATTAGCGTCAAAGCACTCATGCTGGAGTAAATTATCAACTATGTTCAATAGTTACAAAAGCAAGTTGAGTACAAAAAGGTTTCTAAACTAAAATTAGTCTAAACAACTCAATATTCAAATACTTAATTCATTTCCTTACTTAAATATAGGAGCAGTCTTTGCATAAGGGAATCCATGTCCCTTTATCCTTTCAGCTTAAAATTCCTTAACGAGTTTGATTTCGATTTCATTTCATATTTTTATAGTTTCAATTTTGAATTGTCATACAACTAGAGAGGGTTTCCTTTTGTTTTGAATGTCATACAACTACAGAGGGTTTCCTTTTGTTTTGAAAAGTAAACCAGGTAAATAAATTTATTTATTTATTTTCTCACAAGACAACATTAAATGACTATGGTACAACCAGAAAAGAAAATTTTAAAATTTATTAAAATTCATGGTTTATAATTTGCGCTCTTGCATTTATCCAACAATATATATATATATATATATAAAATAACAAACAAAAAGGGTTATATTAGATCTTCAAAGGTTATATCATATTGAATTATTATATTAGGTTTTCGTAACTTTACTAAGATTTTTATAATATTAGTGTTTTTTTATTATTGAAGTCGAAATTTTTCAAAAATATGATATTATCCTCATAAGAATGAATAGATCAAGTTATCACAAATAATTATTAGTGTAGATATATATATATATATATATATATATATTAATAAAATTGTGATGATTTTTAATATATAATAAAATATATAATATGTAAAATAAGTATTTTAATATTTATTACGATGAATCTCTATTCAAAACATTGACATGACATTCACATTGGTCTCCCATTTAATTTAGTTACCTATGCTATTATACAAAATTAACTCATTTTTATTTATGGAAAATCTCTCTAGCGAGAGTGGGTTTGCGCTAACTCGCTATATGCCCTTTTCCCGCATGATCTGGCAGCTATATGCCTTTTGTCCATCCACTCTCTAACCGAAATCTGAGAAAAACTCGTGAAACACCCATGGTTGTTACAGTTTTAGTGTTTAATTCCAATGGGCGTCAAAATCTAATATTTTTGGATAAATCTGTGTGCATAGTTTGGGTAACACAAGATTCAGTCTCGTGTGATCTCGTTTGCAACTTGTTTTCAAGGATATTTTGATGTTGTTTATTAAAATTATTTTGAGTGTTAGAGGTTTTTTTGGTTGGTATCAGGAAAAACAATTTTTTATTAAATTGTTGCAGTGAAATGACTATTTTTTTGGAAATTTGAATTACTATTTTTGTCTATTTGATTTATTGGAAATTTGAATTCAAAATTTATGATTAAATTATAGTAGATAATATAATGATCAAGTTGTTTTTTTTAATATATTTTAAAAAATTAAACACAAATACATTATAAAAATTTTAAATCAACTTGTAATTACAAGAAATTCTTCCAATATTTCTTAAAAATTTGACAAAAATACAGTCAAAACTATTCTAAAATATACCCAAAACATACTATCACTAACAAACTTATTCAAATATTAATTTATTCTTTTCACATTTGATTAACAATTACAAAATAGAAAACATTATGACTTAAGAAAAATAAAAACATCATTTTCCATTTTTTATATTATTAATTATGGATCCCCAAAACTCTAGAGTATGCAGGATAGAAGAGGAGAATACGATATGTTTGTTGCTGTTTCTATTAAATATGGTGGCAAAAACCATTAATAACAATGCTCACATCCGCTGCTTAAGCCAACAATAGTATGCCTTTATGACCTTTTAAAACAATTTTGATGTGCCTAACACCATAGGTAATATTATTGGGGATTTCCTAAGGTTTTAATAAAAAAAAATTTAAGCAAGGTTTTTTATACATATTGCATCTTGAAATTATGGTTTTTATAAGTGCTCAATCATGTGCATGCATGTAGATATGTATTTGTATGTGAAAAGTTATGGCATCTCAAGGGAGATTCGAATGTCTCTGCCATCGTGCGCAACTGTAGTGGCCATTGACACAAATGCAGTTTAGTGTTAAATACTTTATCTTTTAATTAACATAATCTTTATTGGTTGCCGTCTTTATTTTGCCGTATATTGCGTTCATTCTAGGACAACCACACAAATAATGTTTTCTTTCCCCGTAGGGTTTTATTTACAGAAAGGGTCATTGTCATCACTTTGTCCGGCTTATTTTCATAATGGATTATTAACATCAACAACATTATCTAATTATGTTAATTAATTATATTAGTTATTAATTAGATAATTAATTATATTAGTTATTTTGATTATAATGTTAGATTTATTTTTTAATTATAATAAATTGTTATTTAATTATGTTAATTTATTATATATTGAAATTTGTTTTAGGGATAGTAATTTGAAAATTGAGAAATCTAAGGTTTTATGTTTTAAGCTTTTAGTTTAAAGTATCTTTTAAAATTTAATGTTTTGATATTAGTTTTAAGTTTTGAGGTTTTCATAATATAATTAATATAATAATATTCATAATGTCTAGATAATATTGTTATATATGTTTGAATTTAAACTTATGTGATCCATAACTTGTTTTTTTTTTTTTATCCATAACTTGTTAATTCATGAAAATTTTTGGAAAAAATCACATAGAGAGTATTTGGTAGATGCGTTTTGAACGAGCAAGTTTGGTTCATCTTGTCCTCAAGATGAACCACACTGGCTTGTTCGAAATGGTCAACCAGATACTCTCTATGTGATTTTTTCCAAAAATTTTCATGAATTAGCAAGTTATTAATGTTATTAATATTAATTATTTTTTAAAATTATTAAATAATTATTACTATTTAATATTATTCACATAATAACGTTGTCAAGCATTGTCAAATTAGACAAACATAGTCTATCATAGAAAAATATGATCAACATGTTGAAATATATCAAACCATGGCCAATAATGTTCAACCATAACAAGCCTAGATCAACTATGGTTAATGATAATCATTAAATATTATTAAAATTAATATAAAATATTCTATAACATTAATATTAATCATTTAAAACATTAATATTGATATATATCATCATCTCCTATTACTATTACTACTACTACTACTACTATTATTATTATTATTATTATTATTAATTTTTAAAATGGTTAGATTTAATGTTATTAACCTAATAACATTAATATTATTAATAATATTTAAATTATAATATAAGTATTAATAATATTTAATTAACAATACATAGTTAATATAAGTAAATTTAATATGTTATTAATATTAATAAATATATAATAAAGTAATTAATAAAAATTTAAATATAAAAATTTTATACTAATAGTTATATTATTAATATTAATTATGATATTTAAAAGATTATTAATAGTAGTATTAATGATATTAACATTAAATTTTTTAATATCATTATGATTCATTGTCGCTCATGCTCAATGATGTACAAAATTTGTTAGCTATAGCCAACCATGCTCATCCCTTTCAACATAGGAAACCTATTGCTTTACCTATCCCTAATGGTCAAATATGGTAAACCAAGGTTTGTGTGGTTGAACGTGGTCAACCATTGTAAAAATGGAAAACCATATTCTATCATAGAAAATTATGGTCGACCATGCCCAAATATATCAAACCACATCTAATCATGTTTAACCAAGGAAAACATTGGTCAACCATGGTCATCCTTGGTCAACCAAAGCAAACCTAGAACATTCCAAGCTCTACCTTGGTTGCATATGGTCAACCATGGTCATCTTTCATCAACCATAGTCATAACCATGGTCACTATATTGTGGTCATCTTTGGTAAACCATATTCATAACCATGGTCATTCTTGGTCAACCAAAGCAAACCTAGAACATTCCAAGCTCTACCTTGGCTGAATATGGTCAACTATGGTTGGATATGGTTAGTCATGGTCAAGTATGGTTATCAATGTCCAACATGATCAAACATGTTCAACCATGATCAACCATTGCCAACCATCGGACAAGCAACATCTGATCCAAAATTGATCAATGGATGATCAAGGATCTAGAAAAACCTAAGATTCAAAGTTACAAGATTCGAGTGGAAGTAGCACCATTGTGTAGAGCTTGTAGAAACAACTCCAACACAACTTAAACGGGTGCATTTGACCTCTGAATGAATGACCAACTTCTTGTTGAAGTTTGTGATGAATCAATGCAAGTCACATTTATACTGCTCGACACATGGCATTTACAATTACAGGTGCAACATCTTCAGTTTGGATGCAAGGTGACATAATAGGTTAAAAGGTGATTTTTACATGGTGATGGCATGTATATATTAAAATGTAATTTTTAAAAACAAAAACCATATATTAAAATGCACACATAACCTATATTAAACATGTAGTGCACATTTGATTTATAAAACAATGAAATGGCGCATATGTTAAAAACCGTGTCAATGACATATGTTACGGAGCTATGGTGGTGGATTAATACTAAAGTGTGAAATCATATGGTAAGCGGTGCTCACAAAGGACAAATGCAACGGTGAACAAAGTTTATGGTTTAACACCGTTGGATGCCAGAGGATCCACCGCTCCACCACATTCACATGCTATATTTGATGTGGATGTAATGTTATTGCCACCGGATCTAATGTGATTCCATCACCGACGAGAATTTTCTGCTACCATAAATACGTAGTTCCACCATGACTGAAACAGTGCCACCACTACACCATTTACATATGATGGGTTTTCGTTGTAACTATATGCTAAGTTTTGGGAAACCATATAAATGTGCCAGAGTTAAACATAGTATATGGTTGATATGTGCATGGTTTCCATTGCACTGAAATGTAATGTTAGATATCGTGTGGTTTTGAACACTATCTTATTTTTGTAACAAATTTTCCAACCAATTTCCATGTATAGAGTTTCAAAAGCTTATAAAGTAACACTAAACCCATGCATCACAGAGAGGAGAGGAGTTTTGACATTTTGTGCAATAGAGAAGAGTTTTAGTGCAGCTATGGAAATTTGGAGGCAGAACTTTGCCAGTTTATTCTGGGAGCTGTAAGAGGTATTTTTCTAAACCATTAGTTGCATTGGATTTATGAGGTCAAGTAGAACATAACTGGACCAGCGAGGAATATTTTTGATGTAGCCTTGATGTATTTTTTTGGCTTGGAATCTCTAATATAAAGGTCTCCTCGTTCAAGACCAGGACGCGAACATGTAGGCTTGAAGATAGTTGAACTCTGTTAATAATCTCTTGCATCACTTTTCTTCTTGTGGTTTGTTGTTATAATATGGTGCAAAATTTCTTAACAGTTCTTCATGCTTATGTATTTAATGGTGTTTTTAAATCATGCATTAACACTTTCTAACAGTAAATAAAACACATTTCAATTAAATACCTTTTTGGGGATCATTTGGTATGAGAGCAAGTTGTTGTTAACTATGATTTGGAGTGTGCATGATCACCAGGAGAAAGTCAAAGCTTGGTGAAGGAGAACTGGTTGAAGGAGATCCAAAAGTTGGCTCGAAAATAAGGGAAACTCGAGGAGAAGATATGACTGAAGGAGGAAGTGGTGATCATCCATTTGGATCTAATGCAAGCTTGGTATATGCTTTCATGACCTTGCAATCCATGGTCGAAGAAATGTATCGAGAGTTTAAGACAGCAAAATCTAAAGATGAAGAAGGGCATCCATCACAATCTGGAAAAGAAGATGAAAGTCATCAAAAATACCTTATCACTTCTCTCTTGAATCCTTGTGAAACTTTGAAACAGTTGTTGAAACTCGATGTTAAGTTCAAGTTACCCTTGTACAATGGAGAAGTTGATGCTAAGAAGCTTGACAACTGGGTCAGGAAAATAGAGGCATATTGTAGCGTGCACCAGATCACTGAAAATGAAGTCAAAATCAGACTAGCATCACGTCGTTTAATGGGCACATTATTGATCTGGTGGCAAAGTAAGTTAAAGAAAGGAACTCAGCTTATCGGTAAGACTTTTCCATCATGGATTGATTTTATTACTACACTTAGAAATTAATTTTATCCATTGGGATATAAGTAAAAAGATTTAATATAATGGAAAGGACTAAAATTTAGAAAAGGCCAACCAATGCAGGAATATACAGATGAATTTCGTAAGAAGGCATTGATGCTAGATATTCCTTTGTATACTCAAGAAACTATAATGAAATACATACGAGGACTACCTGAGCACATTCACAATATTGTATTTATCATCAGTCCTAATAACCTAGATGAAGTGGCAGTACAAGTGACTTACATTGAAGCAGGTAAGTTGGGAGTTTGGGTATCATCAGAATCGACAGCCAGAATGGAGAGCAAAGGAAAAGGGAAAGTGAATAAAGTAAATTTCGGCAAGAAGGAGGTTGAAAATCTCTCTTTTAAACATTGCAAGAAAGAGGGCCAAGACAAGGATCATTGTTGGCAATTGCATCCCGAAATGAAACCAAAATGGATGAAAAAAGTGAAGAAAAGGTTGCAACAACAACGAAACCATTGGACCTAGGGTCAGATTCAGGCAATGAGACGTAGATCACATCATTGATTATGAATGGTAAATCCAATGAAGATAATTATTCTAACAGTTCCAAAGGAAAGTTATTTCATGTAAGGGTTGTTATGAAACATACAAAGATCGACACATTGTTAGATAGTGGATCTCAAGCTAACCTAATTTTAGGAAAAGTGGTTAAGCAATTGGGATTGAAAAACATAAAGCATTGTAAGCCGTATACTTTAATTTGGAAGAGAAGAAATCATAAATTATGAGTAACTGAGAAATACATGTTATCGTTTACAATAACTTCTGAATTTAAGGATAAGGTGATGTGTGATGTGGTAAAATTAAATACATGTGGGATGGTCTTGGGTAGATCATATTTATATGATAGAAAAGCCATCTTTTATAGGGAACAAAATCAATATCACTTTTTCAATAAAGGAATTGAATATTTTGTACATTCTCATCACACAAAAGCAAATAAATCTATTTTTATAGTTGAACAGTTAAAACAAGTAGCTTATGTCAGTAAAGATGTTGTTGTATAATCTGAAGAACCTAAGCAAGAAATCATTAAAGTTAATTAGAAGTAGTTACTTCTTCTTAAGGAATCCAAAATTGTACATCAACAAGAGTTACAACGTGATAAGTTGAGTTTTGTTTCAGCTATGAAAGGAAAGTAGGGTATGGTTTTCGCTATGTCAATACTTTCAATGCTTTTAATGGGTTTATTATTGTTTACTAGTGCCTCAATATTAGCAGCAAATATGAATGTAGATGTGGATGGAAAAGGACTTGATATATTCTACAGCTTGTGTGTTTTGCTAATGACTACATGGATGAGTAAAGTGTACAGGTTTAGAACAAAGTGTACAGATATAGGGAAAGTGGGAAAATGGAACCCACATGTTCCTTATGGAACTTAAGCCTTTTGGAGGTCCAAAAGGTCTAAGTGGGGAGGAAATGGTCTGAAATTTATGAATGGATGATCAAGGACCTAAAAAAAGCCTAAAACTCAAAGTTACTAGATTCAAGTGGAAGAAGAACCATTACGTAGAGCTCATAGAATCGACTCCAATGCAACTTAAACGGGTGCATTTGACCTTTGAATGAACGAGGAACTACTTATTGAATTTTGTGATGAATCAATGCACATCGCATTTATACCGCTCAACACATGGAATTTATAGTTACAGGTGCAACATCTTCAGTTTGGTTGCAAGGTGAAATAATATGTTAAAAGGTGATTTTTACGTGGTGATGGCATGTATATATTAAAATGTCATTTTTAAAAACAAAAACCATATATTAAAATGCACACATAACATATATTAAACATGTAGTGCGCATTTGATTTATAAAAAAATGGAATGGTGCATATTTTATAAACCATGTCAACGACACATGTTATGAAGCTATGGTGGTGGATTAATATTAAAGTGTGAAATCATATGTTAAGCGAAGCTCACAAATGACAAATTCAATGATGAATGAAGTTTATGGTTTAACATTGTCAATTGTCACGGGATCCACCACTCCACCATGTTCACATGCTATATTCGATGTGGATGTAATGTTCTTCCCATAGGCTCTAATGTGATTCCATCACTGCTGAGAATTTCCTGCTACATTTAATACGTAGTTCCACCATAACTACAACAATTCCATTGCTCCACCATTCACATACGATGGGTTCTGGTTGTAACTATATGCTAAGTTTGGGGAAACCATATAAATGCGTCAGAGTTAAACATAGTATATGGTTGATGTGTGCATGGTTTCCATTACATCGAAATGTAATGTTAGATATGGTGTTGTTTCCAACTATATCTTATTTTTGTAAAAATATTGCAAACCAATTGTGAGAGAGAGGAGTGGATTTGTGACATTTTGTGTATCAGAGAAGAGTTTTAGTTCAGATTTGGAGATTTAGAGGCAAAACTTTGTAGGTTTATTCCTGGAGGTCTAAGAGATCTTTTTCTGATCCTTCAGTTGCGTCAGATTTCAGAGGTCGAGTAGAACACAACTAGACCATCTAGGGATCTTGTTGATGTAGCTTTGATGTATTCTTTTGGCTTGGAATTTATAATATAAAGGCATCCCCATTGAAGACCAAGGCTAAGAGATGTAGGCTTGAAGATAGCCAAATTCCATTAATAATCTCTTGTGTCACTTTTCTTCTCATGGTTTGTTGTTCTAATATGCCGAAAAAAAATTTGACAGTTCTTCATGCTTATGTATTTAATGGTGTTTTTAAATCATGCATTAATACTTTCTAACAGTAAATAAATCACATTTCAATTAAAGATGTTTTTGGGGATCATTTGGTATAAGAGAATGCTGTTGTTAACTATGATTTGGAGTGTGCATGATCACCAAGAGAAAATCAAAGCTTGGTGAAGGAGAACTGGTTGAAGGAGATCCAAAAGTTGGCTCGAGAAGAAGGACAACTTGAGGAGAAGAGATGGTTGAAGGAGGAAGCGGTGATCATCAGTTTGGATCTGATGCAGGCTTTGTAGATGCTTTCACAACCTTGCAAGCCATGGTTATTGAAATGTATCAAGATTTTAAGATTGCAAAATCTAAAGATGAAGAAGGATAGCCATCACAATCTGGAAAATAAGATGAAAGTAATAAAAAGACCCTATCACTTCTCTCTTGCATCCATCTGAAACTTTGAAACCACTGTTGAAACTCGATGTTAAGCTTGAGTTACCCATGTACAATGGAGAAGTTGATGCCAAGAAGCTTGACAACTGGTTTAGGTAAGTGGAGGTATATTGTAACGTGCAACAGATCACTGAAGATGAAGTCAAAACTAGACTAGCATCGCTTTGTTTAATGGGCACAACATTGATCTCGTGGAAAAGTAAGTCACAGAAAGGCACTCAACATATCGGTAAGATTTTTCCATCATGGTTTGATTTTATTAATGCACTTAGAAGGAATTTTCATCCATTGGGATATAAGTAAAAATCTTTAATAGAATGGAAAGGACTAAAAGTTAGGAAAGGTCAATCAACGCAGGAATATACAGATGAATTTCATAAGAAGGAATTGATGTTAGATATTCCTTTGTATAATCAAGAAACTCTAATGAAATACATAGGAGGATTACCTGAGTATGTTCCCAATATTGTATTTATGTTCGTTCCTACTAACCTAGATGAAGTGGTTGTATAAGCGACTTACATTGAAGCAGGTGAGTTGGGAGTTGGGGTATCATCAGAATCGACAGCCAGAATGGAGAGAAAGGGAAAATGGAATGTGAATAAAGTAAAATTCGGCAAGAAGGAGGTTGAAAATCTCTCTTGTAAGCATTGCAAGAAAGAGGGCCATGATGAGGATCACTATTGGAAATTGCATCCCAAAATGAAACCAAAGTGGATTAAAGAAGGGAAGCAAAAGGTTACAACAACAACAAAACCGTTGGACCTAGGGTCAGATTTAGGTGATGAGACGCGAGTTGCATCATTGATTATGATTGGTAAATCTGATGAAGGTAATTATTCTAACAGTTCCAGAGTAAAGTTATTTCATTTAAGGGTTTTATGAAACATACAAAGGTTGACGCATTGTTAGATAGTGGATCTCAAGCTAACCTAATATCAAAAAAAGTGGTTAAGTAATTGGGATTGAAAACCATAAAGCACTATAAACCATATACTTTAATTTGGATAAGAAGAAATCATAAATTACAAGTAATTGAGCAATGCATGTTACCGTTTGCAATAACTTCTCAATTTAAGGATAAGGTGATGTGTGATGTGGTAAAATTAGATACATGTGGGATGGTCTTTCATAGCTCATATTTATATAATAGAAAAGTGATATTTTATAGGGAATAAAATCAACATCACTTGTTCAAAAAAGGAATTGAATATATTTTACATTCTCATCACACGAAAGAAGATAAATCTCTTTTTATAGTTGAACAATTAAAACAAGTAGCTTATGCCAATAAATATGTTATTGTACAATCTAAAGAAACTAAGAGACAAGTCATTAAAGTTAATTACAAACATATAGCTCTTCTTAAGGAATCCAAAATCGTACATCAATAAGAGTTGCAGTGTGATAAGTTGAGTTTTGTTTCAGCTATGAAAGGAAAGCAAGGGTATGGTTTCAGTTATGTCAATACTTTCAATGTTGTTAATGCGTTTATTATTGTTTAGTGGTGCCTGGATATTAGCATCAAATATGAATGGATATGTGGATGGAAAAGGACTTGATATATTCTAGAGCTTCTATGTATTGCATGGATGAGTAAAGTGTACAGGTTCAGAACAGAGTGGACAGATATCGGGCAAGTGAGAAAATGGAACCCACATTTTTTTTATTGAACTTAAGCCTTTTGGAGGTCCAAAAGGTCTAAGCAGGGAGGAAATGATCCGAAATTGATCAATGGATGATCAAGGATCTAGAAAAAGCCTAAAATTCAAGCTTACTAGATTTGAGTGGAAGCAGAACCATTACATAGAGCTCCCATAAATGACTCCAACGCACCTTGAATGGCTGCATTTGACCTCCAAATGAATGAGGAACTACTTGTTGAAGTTTTTGACGAATCAGTGCACCTCTCATTTATACTCTTTGACACATGGCATTTACAATTACAAGTGCAACATCTTTAGTTTGGTTGCAAGGTGACATAGCAGGTTGAAAGGTGATTTTACATGGTGATGGCATTTATATATTAAAATTTCATTTTTAAAAACAAAAGGGATATATTAAAATGCACACATAACATATATTTAACATGCAGTGCACATTTGATTTATAAAACAATGGAATGGCATATATGTTATAAACCATGTTAACGACATATGTTACGAAGCTATGGTGGAGAATTAATATTAAAGTGTGAAATCACATGGTAAGCAGTGCTCACAAATGAAAAATGTAATGGTGAACAAAGTTTATGGTTTAACACATTCATATGCCATGGGATCCACCGCTCCACCATTTTAATTGCTATATTCGATGTCGATGTAACAGTCTTGCCACAGTCTCTAATGTGATTCCATCACCATCGAGAATTTTCTACTACATTTAATACGTAGTTCCACCATAACCGCAACAGTTCCACCACTCCACCATTCACATACGATGGGTTTTGGTTGCAACTATATGATAAGTTTTGGGAAACCATATAAACATATCAGAGTTAAACATAGTATATGGTTGATATGTGCATGGTTTACATTACACTGAAATGTAATGTTAGATATTATGGACTTTGAACTATATCTTATTTTTGTAACAAATTTGCAAACCAATTTCCTTGTATATAGTTTCAAAAGCTTATAAAGTAACATTACACCAGTGCGGCAGAAAGAGGAGAGAAGTTGTGACATTTTGTGTAGAAGAGAAGAGTTTTAGTGTAGATTTGGATATTTAGAGGTAGAACTTTGCAAGTTTATTCCGAGAGTTGTATGAGGTCCTTTTTTGCGCCATCAGTTGCTTCGGATTTCCAACGTTGAGCAAGACACAACTAGACCAGCCAAGGATCTTGTTGATGTAGCGTTGATGTATTTTTTTGCCTTGGAATTTATAATATAAAGGCCTCACCATTGAAGATGAGGGCCTAGAGATGTAGGCTTGAAGATTAGCTGAACTACGTTAATAATCTCTTGCATCACTTTTCTTCTCATGGTTTGCTATTCTAATATGCTACAAAATTTCTTAAGATTTCTTCATGATTATGTATTTAATGGTGTTTTTAAATCATTCATTAACACTTTCTAACAATAAATAAATCACATTTCAATTAAATATCTTTTTGGGGATCATTTGGTATCAGAGAAGGTTTTTGTTAACTATGATTTGGAGTGTGCATGATCACGAAGAGAAAATCAAAGCTTGGTGAAGGAGAACTGGTTGAAGGACATCCAAAAGTTGGCTTGAGAAGAAGGACAACTCGAGGAGAAGATATGGATAAAGGAGGAAGCAGTGATCATCCGTTTAGATCTTATGTAGGCTTTGTAGATGCTTTCATGACCTTGCGAGCCATGGTCAAAGAAATTTATGGAGATTTTAAGACAAAAAAATCTAAAGATGAAGAAGGATAGCCATCACAATCTGTAAAAGAAGATGAAAGTGATCAAGAAGATCCTATCAATTCTCTCTTGAATCCATCTAAAACTTTGAAACGTTTTTGAATCCTGATGTTAAGTTCGAGTTACCCATGTACAATGAAGAAATTGATGCCGAGAAGCTTGACAACTAGGTCAAGAAAATGGAGGTATATTGTAGCGTGCAACAGATCACTGAAGATGAAGTCAAAATCAAACTAGCATTGCTTCGTTTAACGGGCACAACATTGATCTCGTGGCAAAGTAAGTTACAAAAAGGCACTGATCATATCGGTAAGATTTTTCCATCATGGTTTGATTTTATTACTACACTTAGAAAGCAATTTTATCCATTGGGATATAAGTAAAAATATTTAATAGAATGGCAAGGAATAAAAGTTAGGAAAGGTCAATCAGTGCAGGAATATACAGATGAATTTTGTAAGAAGGCGTTGATGTTAGATATTACTTTGTATACTCAAGAAAGTCTACTTAAATACATAAGAGGATTACCTGAGTACATTCCCAATACTTTATTTATGTTCATTCCTACTAACCTAGATGAAGTGGCATGACAAGCGATTTACATTGAAGCACGTAAGTTTGGGGTTGGGGTATCATCAAAATCGACAGTCAGAATGGAGAGCAAGGGAAAAGGGAAGGTGAATAAAGTAAACTTCAGCAAGAAGGAGGTTGAAAATATCTCTTGTAAACATTGCAAGAAAGAGGGCTGTGACAAGGATTACTATTGGCAATTTCATCCCGAAATGAAACCAAAGTGGATCAAAAAAGGGAAGCAAAAGGTTGTAGCAATAGCAAAATTGTTGGAACTAGGGTTAGATTCAGGCGATGAGATGCAAATTACATCATTGATTATGACTGGTAAATCCGATGAATGTAATAAATATAAGAGTTCCAAAGGCAAGTTATTTCATGTAAGGGTTGTAATGAAACATACAAAGGTTGACACATTGTTAGATAGTGGATCTCAAGCTAACCTAATTTTAGAAAAAGTGGTTAAGCAATTAGGATTGAAAATTATAAAGCATCGTAAATCGTATACTTTAATTTGGATAAGAAGAAATCATAAATTACGAGTAATTGAGAAATGCATGTTATCGTTTGCAATAACTTCTCAATTTAAGGATAAGGTGATATGTGATGTGGTAAAACTAGATACATGTAGGATGGTCTTGGGTAGCTCATATTTATATGATAGAAAAGCGATCTTTTATAGGGAACAGAATAAATATCACTGGTTCAAAAAATGAATTCAATATGTTGTACATTCTCATCACACAAAAGCAGATAAATCTCTTTTTATAGTTGAACAGTTAAAACAAGTAGCTTATGCTAGTAAAAATGTTGTTGTACAATATAAAGAACCTAAGAAAATAATCATTAAGGTTAACTAAAAATAGATAACTCTTCTTAAGGAATCCAAAATCATACATCAACAAGATTTGCAACGTGATAGGTTGAGTTTTGTTTCATCTATGAAAGGAAAGCAAGGGTATGGTTTCAACTATGTCAATACTTTCAATGTTGTTAATGGGTTTATTACTGTTTAGTGGTTCATGGATATTAGCAGCAAATATGAATGGAGATGTGGATGGAAAAGGAATTGATATATTCTGGAGCTTATGTGTTTTGCTAACGATTGCATGGATTAGTAGCGTACAGGTTCAGAACAAAGTGGATAGATATCACGCAAGTGGGAAAATGGAACCCACATTTTTTTATGTAACTTAAGCCTTTTGGAGGTCCAAAAGGTCTAAGCAGGGAGGAAATGATCCGAAATTGATCAATGGATGATCAAGGATCTAGAAAGAGCCTAAAAATCAAGTTTCTATATTCGAGTGGAAGCAGAACCATTGCGAAGAGCTCACAACAATGACTCCAATGCAAGCTGAATGTGTGCATTTGACCTCTGAATGAATGAGGAACTACTTGTTGAAGTTTGTGACGAATCAGTGCACCTCTCATTTATACTACCCAACACACGGCATTTACAGTTCAAGGTGCAAAATCCTCAGTTTGGTTGCAAGGTGAAATAATAGGTTAAAAGGTGATTTTTAGATGGTGATGGAATTTATATATTAAAACTTCATTTTTAAAAACAAAAACCATATATTAAAATGCACACATAACATATAATAAACATGTAGTGTGCATTTGATTTATAAAACAATGGAATGGCGCATATGTTATAAACCATGTCAACGACATATGTTATGAAGCTATGGTGGTGGATTAATATTAAAGTGTGAAATCATATGGTAAGTAGTGCTCACAAATGACTAATGAAATGGTGAACGAAGTTTATGGTTTAACATCGTCATATGCCATGGGATCCACCACTCCACCATTTTCAATACTATATTTGATGTGGATGTAATGTTCTTGCCACAGGCTCTAATGTGATTCCATTAGTGCCGAGAATGTTCTGCTATATTTAATACATAGTTCCACCATAACCGCAACAAGTCCACCACTCCACCATTCACATACGATGGGTTTTGGTTGTAACTATATGCTAAGTTTGGGGAAACCACATAAACGCCTTGGAGTTAAACATAGTATATGGCTTATATGTGCATGGTTTACATTGCACCGAAATGTAATGTTAGATATGGTGTGGTTTTGAACTATATCATATTTTTGTAACAAATTTGCATACCAATTGCCATGTATAGAGTTTCAAAAGATTATAAAGTAACATTACACCCATGCGCAAAATAGAGGAGAGGAATTGTGACATTTTGTGTAGTAGAGAAGAGTTTTAGTCTAACTATGGATATTTGGAGGTAGATCTTTCCAGGTTTATTTTGGGAGTTGTAAGAAGTCTTTTTCTGAGCCGTTAGTTGCCTCATATTTATGAGGTCGAGCAAAACACAACTGCACCAGCCAGGGATCTTGTTGATGTAGCTTTGATCTATTTTTTTGGCTTGGAGTTTATAAAATAAAGGCCTCCCTATTGAAGACTAGGGCCTAGAGATGTAGGCTTGAAGATAGTCGAACTTTGTTAATAATCTCTTGCGTCACTTTTCTTCTCATGGTTTTCTATTCTAATATGCTGCAAAATTATAAATAGTTCTTCATGCTTATGTATTTAATGGTGTTTTTAAATCATGCATTAACACTTTCTAACAATAAATAAATCACATTTCAATTAAATATCTTTTTGGGGATTAACATCAAAGTGTGACAAGCAAGGTTGTCATGTGACACGCATCAGGAAACATGATAATCATTGTCACAATGATAAACTATATAGTAATAATAATAAATCCCTTGGGTTTATTGATCTAAAGGTTCATATTCCTAGTGTTTAATATTATTCAACAATGGTTAACCGTAATCAACCATGGTCAACCATGGTCCAATGCCGCATTGTGACAAGGATTGTATCAATATGAAAACCAATTATGCTCAACCATGTTTATTCAAGTATTTTTAATATTTATCTTAGGGTTTTTATACATTGGGTTTATAATATTAGTCTCTTGGGTTTAATATTATTCCCTTGGGTTCATAATATCTTGGGGTTTTTGTATTAATCCCTTGGGTTTATTATTCGTTTGGGTTTATAATCTCAATCCCCTGATTTATTATCCCCTTAGGTTTATAATATCAATCATGGTCAACCATTTTCAACCATGTACAATCATGGGTTTTTAGTAGAATATATTAGGGTTTATTTTTCCCTTGGGTTCATAATATCAATCCCTTGGGATTATGATTAAGCTGGGTTTATAATATCAATCATGGTCAACAATAACCAACCATGGTGGGATGTCACATTGTGAAAAAAATTGTCACCATATAAAAATCATGGACAAGCTTTGTCAACCATGGTCACCCGTGGTTGATCATGGTCAAGCATGTTTTATAGAATCAAACATGGTCAACCATGGCTAATCCTGGGTTTCTAGTATTAATATAAATGGTTTGTTATTCCTTTGGGTCAACCATAGTGAATCATAGTCAACCATGGTCAACCATGCTCAAATGTCGTTTTGTGGCAAAAATTTCCTCAATATGAAAATCAGCCAAGGCCAACCACGGTCAATAATGGTCCAATGTCACATTGTGAAAAAGAATTAATTATTATTATTAATTATTATCATTATTAATTATTATTATTTAAATATGAATTAATTATTATTATTTTTATTTACTTAATTAATATTCATATTATTATTATTATTATTATTTAATAATATTTAATTTAGAGCAACCGTGGTCAACCATAAGCGATCATGGACAAGTGTGGTCAATAACGGTCTGATCTTGCATTATGACAAAAATTGTCTCCACTTGGGATTTATATACCTTGGGTTTATAATATTAGTCCCTTGGATTTAATATTATTCACTTAGGTTCATAATCCCTTGGGTTTTTAGTAATAATCCCTTTGGTTTATTGTTCCTTTGGGTTTGTAATATCAATTGCCTGGGTTTATTATTCCCTTGTCAACCATGGTTTACTATGATGTCAACCATGGTCCAACATGGAATTGTGATAAGGATTTTCTCAATATGAAAATCAATGATGGTCAATCATGTTTATTTTAGTGTCTCTAATATTTAGGGTTTCTATGTGTTGGGTTTATAATATTAGTCCATTGGGTTTAATATTATTCCCTTGGGTTCATAATCCCTTGGGGTTTTAATATTAATCTCTTAGGTTTATTATTCCTTTCATTTTATAATACCAATCCCTTGGGTTCATTATTTTCTTAGGTTTATAATATCAATCATGGTCAACCATTGTCGATCATAGCCAACCATGGTCAACCATGGTTGAATGTCGCATTGTGACAAGGATTGTCTCACCATGAAAGCAAACCATGTTTATTCTAGTGTTTATAATATTTATATTAGGGTTTACGAATGTTGGGTTTATAATTATAGTCCCTTGGCTAAAATATTATTCCCTTGTGTTCATAATCCCTTAGGGTTTTAATATTAATCCCTTTCATTTATTTTTCCCTTGGGTTCATAAAATCAATCCCTTGGGTTTATTATTAACTTGGCTTTACAATATCAATCATGGTCAACCATAATGAACTATGGTCAACTATAGTGAGTCATGGTCCGATCTCACATTATGAAAAAAATTGTCTGTATATAAAAATAATTAATAGTCATGGACAATCATGGTCAACCATGGTCACCCATGGTTGATGATGGTCAACCACGTTTTAAAGAAACAAACATGGTCAACCAATGTCAATCGTGGTCAAACATGCTTTAATGTCATGTTGTAACAAAAATTGTCTCAATATGATATATAAAAATCATTAATAGTCATGGACAATCATGGTCAACCATGGTCACCCATGGTTGATGATGGTCAACCATGTTTTAAAGAAACAAACATGGTCAACCAATGCGAATCGTGGTCAAACATGCTTTAATGTCATGTTGTAACAAAAATTGTCTCAATATGAAAATAAACCATGATCATACGTGGTTCAACCTAGCATTGTGAAAAAAAAATGTCTCGATATGAAAGTTAACCATGTTCAACCATGGTCCAACATGGTCAATATTATTTAATAATATTTAATTAAAAGCAACCATGGTCAACCATAAGAAACCATGGTCAATTGTGGTCAATAATGGTCTAATCTCACATTATGAAAAAGATTGTCTCCACTTAGGGTTTATATATCTTGGGTTTATAATATTAGTCCCTTGGGTTTAATACTGTTCCCTCAGGTTCATAATCCCTTGGGTTTTTAGTGTTAATCCCTTTGGTTTATTGTGCTCAAATGTCACTTCGTGAGAAATATTGTCTCAATATGAAAATCAACAATGGGAAACCACGATTAACCATGATCCAACACCACATTATGAGAAAGAATTAATTATCATTATTAATTATTATTATTTAAATATGAATTAACTATTATTATTATTTTTATTTAATTAATTAATATTCATATTATTATTATTATTTAATAATATTTAATTTAAAGCAATCATGGTCAAGTGTGGTCAATAATGGTATGATCTCGCATTATGACAAATATTGTCTCCACTTATGGTTTATATACCTTGGATTTATAATATTAGTCCCTTGGGTTTAATACTAGTCTAGATCCATCTTAACATTGGATCTATCAAGCACTGAGAGGGATCAAATCTCTCAAGGTGCAAACCTATTTTTTTAGTGCAAAACTTGAGGAAAGGTTTGCACCTCGAGAGATTTGATCCATCTCTGCACTTGATAGATTCGACGTTAAGATGGAACTAGGCTGGTTTCAGTCATGTGCGGTCATACAAAATTTGTTGAACATCTAATTGTTTTGATAATTTTAAATATGCTAAATATGTATAAGATTAATTTGGTCAATTTAATTTAAAATTTTCTTAGTTACCCCAGTTTGTTCAGATGAGAGAGACTGTTAGTAACTTGAATGATGAAAAATGATGAAATACAGATTTTGAGTGCAAAGTGTCAATGTAACAATTTTGATAGACAGAAAATGTGAATACTAAGAACATAGTCAATTACAAACAATCTTCATTGCAATCAATCTGAAACTATTTTCATCTACTGTTCCTATTGTCATACCTATTAGTTTTTCCATTTTCTCATACCGATCATATGAAAAGAGTAGTTGGAATCATAGACCATTCAAATATTTAACTCAAGCTACTACAGTAAACAACATACCTTGTCTCTTATCCTCTTCAATAATAATAGTACTTTTCTCCAAATTCAATCATTGTGACTTATGGAGTGTTAAACCCCAAATAAATTTCAATGGTAGTTATTTTCTATTACTACGTTTGAATGCAAAGTAATTAACAATGTTGAATGATGGGAAATGGGAATAATAAGAATGTACCCAATTATAAATAGTTTATTGTTTCAAGAAGCAAACATTTGGGGTTAGAAAACATTTTATTTAGGATGAAAATTCAAGTATTTTATTTATGGTTGAATAATTATTATGTGATTACATTGAGAGAGTGTGTGTATGTTTTGGGGGTGCGAAGGAGAGACAGGGGAGATAGAGATATAGAAGTGGACGGGGGGAGAGGGAAGAAGAGAGAGGAAAAGACAGGGAGGGAGGAAGAGATATAGATATGGAGAGAGAAATGTTAGAGAGAGATAAGGGGAAGAGAGAGTGGGGGGAAAGGAAGGGGGAGAGAGATATATATAGATATGGAGAGAGAGTGTGTATGTTTAGGCGCTTATATAGAGAGATAAAGAAGGAGAGACAATGGGAGATAGAGATATAGATGAAGGAGGTAGAGATGTGCTTACATTGGAATCAATGCACACTATTAAGCTAATTACTTTGAAATTAATGTGCATCATACATCTTGTTGCATCAAATCAGAAATTAACATCTACACTAAAATCAATGCATCTAGTGAAAAAAACCAAATAGGGTTAGAAATCAACATCTATATTGAAACCAATGCATCTAGTGCAAGCAATCAAATAGGATTATAAATCAATATCTACATTGAAACCAATGCATCTAACACAAGCAATCAAATATGAGTAGAAATCAACATCTACGCTGAAATCAATGCAACTAGTGTAAGGTATTAAATATGATTAGAAATTGACAACTAAACTGAAATCAATGCATCCAGTGCAAGTGATAAAATAAGATTAGAAATCAATATCTACACTAAAACCAATGCATCATGTGCAACAAATCAAATAGGATTATAAATCAACATTGACAATGAAATCAATGCATCTAGTGTAAGGTATTTAATAGAATCATAAATCGACATCTACACTGAAATCAATGCATATAGTGCACCTGATCAAGTAGGATTAGGAATCAAAAACCACATTGAAAATCTTAAATATTCATGACTTTATAGATCTAACTTCTATGCCTGTATTTCTTTGTATGAGACTCTTTCTTCTTCTCTCTCTCTCCACCTTCCATTATGTGTCTACCTCCCTCCCCCTCTCATTCTCTCTCTTCCCCTCCATCTCCCTATCTCATTCTATCTTCCTCTCCCTAACTTTCTCTATCTTTCTCTTCTTTCCTCTCTCCCAATGCTACCTATATTTATACCTCCCTCCATCTCTCCTTATTTGCATCTCTATCTCAACCCCCTAAAAATAGTCAATAATGGTCTGATCTCACATTATGAAAAAAATTGACTTCACTTAGTGTTTATATATCTTGGATTTATAATATTATTCCCTCAGGTTCATAATCCCTTAGGTTTTTAGTATCAATCCCTTCGATTTATTATGCTCAAATATTGCTTCATGAGAAAGATTCTCTCAATATGAAAATGAACCATGGGAAACCACAATTAACGATGGTCCAACATCACATTCTAAGAAAGAATTAATTATTATTATTAATTATTATTATTTAAAAATGAATTAATTATTTTTATTTTTATTTAATTAATTAATATTCATATTATTATCATTATTTAATAATATTTAATTTAAAGCAACCATGGTCAAGTGTGGTCAATAATGCTCTAATCTCGCATTATGACAAAAATTGTCTCCACTTAGGGTTTATATACCTTGGATTTATAGTATTAGTCCCTTGGGTTTAATATTATTCCCTTAGGTTCATATTCCCTTTGGTTTTTATTATTAATCCCTTGGGTTTATTGTTTCTTTGGGTTTATAATATCAACCACTTGGGTTTATTATTCCCCGATCAACCATGGTTTATTATGATGTCAACCATGGTCAACCATGGTTCAACATGGAATTGTGATAATGATTGTCTCAATATGAAAATCAGTGATGGTTAATCATGTTTATTTTAGTTTTTATAATATTTATCTTATGGTTTATATATGTTGGGTTTATAATATTTGTCCATTGGGTTGAATATTATTCCCTTGGGTTCATAATCCCTCAAGGTTTTAGTATTAATCACTTATTATTCCTTTTAGTTTATAATATCAATCCATTGGGTTTATTATTCCCTTAGGTTTATAATATCATTCATGGTCAACTATTGTCGATCATAGCCAACCATGGTCAACCATGGTTGAATGTCGCATTGTGAGAAGGATTGTCTCACCATGTAAATAAACCATGGTTATTATAGTCCCTTGGCATTAATATTATTCCCTTCGGTTCATAATCCCTTGGGGTTTTAATATTAATCCCTTTCGTTTATGTTTACCTTGGGTACATAATATCAATCTCTTAGGTTTATTATTAACTTGGGTTTACAATATCAATCATGGTCAATCATGGTCAACCATAATGAACTATGGTCAACTATAGTCAATCATGGTCCGATCTTGCATTATGAAAAACATTGTCTGCATATAAAAATCATTGACAATCATGGACAATCATGGTCAACCACGGTCAGCCATGGTTGATGATGGTCAACCATGTTTTAAAGAAAAAAACATAGTCAACCATTGTCAATCGTGGTCAAACATGCTTGAACGTCATGTTTTGACAAAATTTGCCTTGATATGAAAATAAACCATGATCACCCATGGTTCAACCTCGCATTGTGACAAAAAATGTTTCGATATGAAAATTAACCATGTTCAACCATGGTCCAACATGGTCAATATTATTTATTAATATTTAATTAAAAGAAACCATGGTCAACCATAAGAAACCATGGTCAACTATGGTCAATAATGGTCTCATCTCGCATTATGACAAAAATTGTCTCCACTTAGGGTTTATATATCTTGGGTTTATAATATTAGTCCCTTGGGTTTAATATTATTCCCTCACGTTCATAATCCCTTGAGTTTTTAGTATTAATCCCTTCGATTTATTGTTCTCAAATGTCGCTTCGTGAGAAATATTGTGTCAATATGAAAATCAACCATGGGAAAGCACGATTAACCAAGGTCAAACATCACATTCTGAGAAACAATTAATTATTATTATTATTAATTATTATCATTATTAATTATTATTATTTAAAGATGAATTAATTATCATTATTATTATTTAATTAATTAATATTCATACTCATATTATTATTATTTAATAATATTTATTTTAAAGCAACCATGGTCAACCACAAGAAACCATGGTCAAGTGTGGTCAATAATGGTCTGATCTTGCATTATGACAAAAATTGTCTCCACTGAGGGTTTATATACCTTGGATTTCTAATATTAGTCCCTTGGATTTAATATTATTCTCTTAGGTTTATATTCCCTTGGGTTTTTAGTATTAATCCCTTGGGTTTATTGTTCCTTTGGGTTTATAATATCAATCGCTTGGGTTTATTATTCCTCCGTCAGCCATGGTTTATTATGATGTCAACCATGGTCAACCATGGTTCAACATGAAATTGTGATAAGGATTGTCTCAATATGACAATCAATGATGTTCAATCATGTTTATTTTAGTGTTTATAATATTTATGTTAAGGTTTATGTATGTTGGGTTTATAATATTAGTCCCTTGGGTTGAATATTATTCACTTGGGTTCATAATCCCTTGGGGTTTTAGTATTAATCCCTTGGTTTTATTATTCCTTTTGGTTTATAAGATCAATCCCTTGGGTTTATTACTCCCTTAGGTTTATAATATAAGTCATGGTAAACCATTGTCAATCATAGCCAACCATGGTCAACCATGGTTGAATGTTGCATTGTGACAAGGATTGTCTCACCATGAAAATAAACCATGTTTATTTTAGTGTTTATAATATTTATAATAAAGTTTACCAATTTTGGGTTTATAATATGTGTCCCTTCGATTTAATATTATTCACTTGGGTTCATAATCCCGTGGGGCTTTCGTATTAATAACTTTGGTTTATGTTTCCCTTGGGTTCATAATATCAATCCCTTCGGTTTATTATTAACTTAGCTTTATAATATCAATCATGGTCAACCATGGTCAACCATAATAAACCATGGTCAACTATAGTCAATCATGTTCCGATATTGCATTATGAACAAATTTGTCTTCATATAAAAATCATTGACAGTCATGGACAGACATTGTCAACCATGGTTAGCCATGGTTGATGATGGTCAACCATGTTTTATAGAAACAGACATGGTCAACCATTGTAAATCATGGTAAAACATGCTTGAACATCATGTTGTCACAAAAATTGTCTCGATATGAAAATCAGCCATCATCACGCATGGTTCAACGTCGCATTGTGACAAAAAATGTTTCGACATGAAAATTAACCATGCTCCAACATGGTCAATAATTATTTAATAATATTGAATCAAAAGCAACCATGGTCAACCATAAGAAACCATGTTCAATTGTGGTCAATAATGGTCTGATCTCGCATTGTGACAAAAATTGTCTCCACTTAGGGTTTATATACCTTGGGTTTATAATATTAGTCCCATGGGTTTAATATTATTCCCTTAGGTTCATAATCCCTTGGGTTTTTAGTATTAATCCCTTTGGTTTATTGATCCTTTGGGTTTATAATATCAATCACTTTGGTTTATTATTCCCTAGTCAACCATTGTTTATTATGACATCAACCATGGTCAACCATTGTCCAACATGGAATTGTGACAAGGATTGTCTCAATATGACAATCAATGATGCTTAATTATGTTTATTTGTGTGTTTATACTATTTATCTTAGGGATTATATACATTGGGTTTATAATATTACTCACTTGGGTTGAATATTATTCCCTTCGGTTTATTATTCCTTTAGGTTTATAATATCAATCCCTTGGGTTTATTCTTCCCTTAGGATTATAACATCAATCATGGTCAACCATTTTAAACCACAACCAACCATGGTTGAATGTCGCATTGTGACAAGGATTGTCTCACCATGAAAATAAACCACGTTTATTTTAGTGTTTACAATATTTATATTAGGGTTTACCAATGTTGGTTTTATATTATTAGTCCCTTGGGTTTAATATATTCCCTTGGGTTCATAATCCCTTGGGGTTTTAGTACTAATTCCTTGGATTTATGTTTCCCTTGGTTTCATAATATCAATCCCTTGGGTTTATTATTAACTTGGGTGTATAATATCAATCATGGTCCATAACTAACCATGGTCAATTGTAGTCAATCATGGTGCAATCTCGCATTATGACAAAATTTGTCTGCATATAAAAATCATTGACAATCATGGTCAAACATGGTCAGCCATGGTTGATGATGGTCAACCATGTTTTATAGAAACAAACATGGTCAACCATTGTAAATCATGATCAAACATCCTTGAATGTCACGTTGTGACAAAAATTGTCTTGATGTGAAAATCAACCATGATCAACCATGGTCCACCATTGCATTGTGACAAAAATTGTCTCGATATGAAAACTAACCATGGTCAACCATAGTCCAACATGACATTGTGATAAGGATTGTCTCAATATGAAAATCAACCATGGTCAATCATGTTTACTTTAGTGTTTATAAATATTCTCTTATGGTTTATATATGTTGGGTTTATAATATTAGTCCCTTGAGTTTAATCTTATTCCCTTCAGTTCATAATCCCTTGGGTTTTAGTATTAATCCCTTGGGCTTTTTATTTCCTTGGGTTTATAGTATAAATCCATTAGGATTATAATATTAATCATGGTAAACCATGGTCAATCATAGCCAACCATGTTCAACCATGGTCAAACCATATGGATATGCAAATCGACCATGGTCAACAATAGTCCAACGTTGTGTTCTGACAAAGATTGTCTCGATATGAAAACCAATCATGGTCAACCATGGTCCAATGTTGCATTGTGACAATGATTGTCTCTATATGGAAATCAACAATGGTCAACCATGGTCAACCATGTTTATTTCAGGGTTTATAATATTCATGTTAGGGTTTATATACCTTGGGTTTATATTTTTTATACCTTCGGTTTATTATTCCCTTGGGTTTATAATATCAATCCCTTGGGTTTATTGATGCAAGAATTCATATTCCTAGGGTTTAATATTATTTAACAATGATCAACCATGTTCAACCATGGTCCAATGTCACATTGTGACAAGGATTGTCTCAATATGAAAACCAATCATGCCATGTTTATTTTAGTATTTTTAATATTTATCTTAGGCTTTTTATACCATTGGTTTATAATATTAGTCCCTTGGGTTTAATATTATGCCCTTAGGTTCATAATCCCATGGGGTTTTAGCATTAATCCCTTAGTTTTATTGTTCCTTTGGGTTTATAATATCAATCGCTTGGGTTTATTATTCCTCAGTCAACCATGGTCCAACATGGAATTGTGATAAGGATTGTCTCAATATGGAAATCAACAATGTTCAATCCTAGCAAACCATGTTCAACCATGTTCAACCATGGTCTAACCTTGTGTCCCACAATGATTGCCTTGAAATGAAAATCAATCATGGTCAACCATGGTTGACCATGGTCCAACGTTGCATTGTGACAAGGATTGTCTCTATATGGAAATCAGCCATAGTCAACCATGGTCAACCATGTTTATTTTAGGGTTTATAATATTGATGTTAGTGTTTATATACCTTCGGTTTATAATTGTTATCCCTTAGTTTTATTATTCCCTTGGGTTTATTGATCTAATGGTTCATATTCCTAGGGTCCAATATTATTCAACAATGGTTAACTATAATCAACCATGGTCCAATGTCACATTGTGACGAGGATGGTCTCAACATGAAAATCAACCGTGCTCAACCATGTTTATTTTAGTATTTTTAATATTTATCGTAGGGTTTTTATACATTGAGTTTATAATATTAGTCCCTTGGGTTTAATATTATTCCCTTGGGTTCATAATCCCTTGAGGTTTTTGTATTAATCCCTTGGGTTTATTATTCCTTTGGGTTTATATTATCAATCCCTTGATTTTATTATTCCCTTAGGTTTATAATATCAATCATGATCAACCATTGTCAACTATGGTCAATCATGGGGTTTTACTAGAATCCCTTGGGTTTATTTTTCCCTTCGGTTCATAATATCAATCCCTTGGGATTATTATTAACTTGGTTTTATAATACCAATCATGGTCAAACATAACCAACCATGGCGGGATGTCGAATTGTTAAAAAAATTGTCTCCATATAAAATCATGGACAATCATTGTCAACCCTCGTCACCCATGGTTGATCATGGTCAAGCATGTTTTATAGAATCAAACAAGGTCAACCATGGTGAATCTTGGTTTCTAGTATTAATCCCAATGGTTTTTTATTCCTTTGGGTCAACCACAGTGAATCATAGTCAACCATGGTAAACCATGCTCAAATCTCACTTTGTGAACAAGATTGTCTCGATATGAAAATCAACCACGGCCAACCATGGCCAACCATGGTCCAACATGACATTGTGACAAAGAATTAATTATTATTACTAATTATTATCATTATTTATTATTTTTATTTTTATTTAATTTAATAATATTTAATTAAAAAATTATTATTATTGTTTAATAATATTTAACTATTTACATATAATTTTTTATTTTTTATTTTTTATTAGTAAACTTTTATTACTAATATTATTTTTTCTTTTAATAAAATAAGTAATTATTTATTTAATTTTATAAACAAATGAATAAATTATTATTATTATTATTATTATTATTATTATTATTGTCATAGATATAAATAAAGCCTTAAGGGTATATCAACCACATTTACTAAAATAATTATTGTTATGAAAATCATTATTGTTAATTAATATTACGAATATTATTATTAATATTATCATTATAATAATAATATATTATTATTATTATTATTATACAATAATAATTGTATTATATTATAATAATAACAATATAATATAAGACCATTATTATTATTATTATTATTATTATTTGTTATTATTATTATTAATTTATATTATAATATTATTATAAGCTAATAATATTATTATAATACTAATATAATAATCATAAATATATAAATATATAAGAATATGGCTATTGTTATTTATATAGTTGGTTTTTAAAAAAAGACACGTAATAATTATCCATGTGGTTGATATAGCCTATCGCTGTATATCAACCACATTGGAAAATGTGGTTGTAATATGCTTCATATAGCCTATCGGCATATATCAACCACATTGGTAAATGTGGTTGTGCTAGTTTATTAAATGTTAAGATACTAACCTAATAATGTCCTTGTGATATTAATAAATGTCCACGTATTCTAGTAATATATTTATAATATTGATATTATTTTTTTTCATATTTTTATAATATGAAAATTAGTTTTGGTCATATCTTGAAAATTAATATTGATATTAGTTTTTCTCATATTTCTATATTATGAAAAATATTTTTGGTCAAATTAGTTTTGGTCATATTTAGAGTTTATTAATTTATCAGTTTGTATTTAACTTTTATGGTTGAGAATGTCCTTTTTATGCAATCAATAGTTTTTCATTTTTATGCAATCAATAGATCTTTAAGCATTGAATAGAATTTGATCAATAAATTTTTGGAAGCATTGAATAGGATTTTATCAACAATTTTTTATGCATTTTATGCATTGAATATATTTTAATCAATACATCTAATGTATTAAACACATAATCCATGGCATTGAATAAAATTTTCTTCTATTCAATAATTTTTTTATGCATTTTTATGCGTTGAATATATTTTAATCAATAAATCTAATGTATTAAATACATAATCCATGGCATTGAATAATATTTTATCAATAATTTTTTATGTATTGAATATATTTTATTTTAATCAATACATTTTTATGAATTGAATAGATTTTAATCATTAATGCATTAAATACATTGAATATAATAAATCTAATAAATGTGGCTCAACCAATACAAAGCAAATGTAAATGACCCAAATTTTGTTACAATCTAATGTAGTCAAAGCTATTGCAATGTATTGAAATACACTCAAGCTATGCATTCAATCTATACAATTTATTGATGGATTCAAATCTATTGAAAGCATTGATTGCAATCAATTGAATAAAATCAAATTTGCAATCAATGCATTCAATAGATTGCAATCAATGCATTCAAATCTAGCATTAAACACATTGAATGTAATAAATCTAATAAATGTGGCTCAACCAATACAAAGTAAATGTAAATGCATCAAATTTTGTTGCAATCTAATGCAATCAAATCTATTGCAATCTATTGAAATACACTCAAGCTATGCATTCAATCTATGCGTTCAAACTATACAATTTATTGATGCATTCAAATCTATTGAAAGCATTGATTGCAATCAATACATTGAACATATTTTAAATTCATTGAATAGATTTGAATGTATCAATAAATCGTATAGACTAAATGCATTAGATTACAATAGAATTAGATTCATCTAGATTTATTGTGTATTGATTTACTTAGGTTGAATAAATTTATTACATTCAAATTATTTAATGCATTATATTTTATGGGGCATAGATTTTATTAAATAAATTTTGTTCTATTCCATTGATAGATTTTTTTTTAATGATGGTTTATTAACATTTTATATGTCTAATGTAATCATTCAAAAGATGAAATAAATTGTATTGAATTAAATTAGGTTTATTTATAGCATTAGGGTATTGGGTTTAGCAACATGAAGTAATTTAGCATGAAGTTTATTTAGATTTAATCACATTAATTTTATATCATTTGATTTTTATAGAATTGTTTTGCTTTATAATATCATAATTTATTAATATTAATAAAAATGGGTGTTGATTTTAATATTTATATTTATGAAACATATACATTAATATAAATATTATACAAAATTATTAATATAAAGTTGAATATTAATATTTCTTTTGAACTTACTGAGCCTACGAAACACCACATCTTGTGCATTACACACTCAAAGCTCCCTTGTTCCATTGTGAAGGATATCGCTCCAGTTAACTCTAGTGATGAGGATGTGTGACAACTTACCCTCATTCTCTTTTTTGAATGTTTTTGCATAGTTATAGACCTAATATCACTTATGTTTACAGTTATCTAGGGCATAGGAAGTACAAACACTGTAAGGTGTATATTGTATGGTTGCACAAACTTATAATTGTGTGTTTATGGATGACTTATTTTGCAGATAAGTGGCCAACACACCTAGATTCCCACTTGGGAGGTTGAGGCCACCCAGCTCATGGGTATATGGATGTAACTTGTCTTATTTACAAAAAAATACTAGAAAGGAACCACCAAGCTTACAAAACAAAACAAAGATATTTTTAATCAAACTTCCATTATTATTATTATTATTAAACACAAATATTAATATTAAACATAAAAAAAATTGTATAGAAATAAATTTTGTGTCTATACATTGATGTGAACATTACCATTACACATTTGGTTTAATAAATTTAGGTTTATTTAGATTCAAACATAAAAGATTATATAGAAATAAATTGTTTCTATACAATGATGTCAACATTACCATTAAACATTGGCTTTAATAAATAGGTTATTTAGATTCAATGACATATGGTTTAAAATATTTGGTATTTTTATATGGTTTAAAATATTTGGTATTTTTATATCATTTAGTGTTTTTATATCATTTGGTTCATGTAGACTGATGTTATTTTATAGCATCATGTTTATAAGATTATGTTTTTTAACATTAAAATATTTTTATATCATTTGGTTCATGTAGCCTTAGGTTATTATATAACATCATGTTTATAATATTAAGTTTTTTAACATTAAAAAATAATGGTTTAATGTTAATCAAACTATTATTAATGAAATGGTTTAATGTTAATATTTATAGTGAACATAAAAAATGATCTTTTTTTTATAATGTGGTTCATATACATTGGAAAATCAAGGTAGAATTAGGTTATTTTATAACATGAGGTTATAAGATTATTTTTTTATCATTAAAAAAATGGTTTAATATTAATTGAACCATTAACAATGAAATGGGTTAATGTTGGTATTTATATTGAACATAAACATTAATATTTTTTTTATAATGTGGTTCACATACATTGGGTGGCCACTACATCCATGGGAAAATCCATGCACATCAACGTGAAGGGATCTAGCTGTCAACCAAACTAGTAAGGCCTAACCCCAAGGGGATTGAGGAGATTTGACCTCATGACATCCTAATTGGTGAAGTACTTAGCAACGTGATATAGACCAATTGAGATATTCCCATTGATATTAACATTAATATTACTATTAATATAAACATTAAAATTATATTAAACATAAAAATTAATACATAAATAAATCTAGGTTTATTAACAATAATAATATTGAATTGTAAACACTAGGCTTATAAAATTGTGAACTTTTGTTGACTATTGTGATAATATTCTTATCACTCATTTGATTTTATACAATATGTATATGTGAAGTTTCCTCTATGTGTATATGTAAAGTTATGTATGTATGCTACTCTTAATTTTATTCAACATTAGTTGAAAATTGTTTTGTTGATTTCACATGTGTTCTTTTTTTATGCTAGGTGATTTCGTTATCTAATCATGGATCCAACTACTTGGAGTTGTCTTCCATTTGAAATTCTTGAAGTTATCATTCTTTGGCTTCCTTTATCGGTTGTGATAAATTTAGCACTATTTTGTAAGTAATGGAATAATATTTTAAAAAGCCTTTCTTTCTTATTGCATTGCAAGCAACCAACTCAAGAAAAGATAGAAAGGAAAGATCAACGCCTTAGAATTCAGCCTCTTCGAGGGGGCAACCTCCTTTACATTACATAAATGAACAATTCTTGGATGATACAAATGACAAAACCTCCTTTCTATATATAGGAGTCTAAGGAGTCAGAATATAATCCAGCCGACCTAACAATAATAATATAAAGCCACAAAAATAACAATAGAGGGGTTCTAAGGGGCACAAAAATAACAATATGGGGGTAATAGGGGCACAACAATATAAATAAGGGGTATAACTACAATAGTAATGGGGTAATCACTAGTATTATAGGGACCCAACATGCCCCTCTCCTTCAAAAAAGTGTTGTCCTCAACGCTTGAGCAGTTCTGGATACTTCTGTATAAAATTCTCATCCTCCCATGTGGAATCTTCAGCGGATAAGTCCTTCCACTTGATAATATACTCTAAAATTGATCGATTTCGTAGCTGTCGAGTTCTTGTTTCTGTGACTGCTTCCGGTTCCAATATAATTTTTCCTTCCTCGTCAAGTTCTGGCAATATTGTTTGAACTGGGAACTTGTCGCCTATAACCTTCTTTAAACATGAAACATGGAAAACTGGGTGCAATCAAGAAGCTGCAGGAAGCTCCAATTTGTATTCCATAGTACCAATCTTTTCCAACACCTTGTACGGACCATAATACTTTGGTGATAATTTATTATCCTTCTTAGCTTTCTTTAGGGACATTTGCTTATATGGTTGTAGCCGTAGGAATACCCAATCACCTACATCAAAACTTCTTTCACTACGATGTTGATCTGCCTGTTGTTTCATTCTATTTTGTGCCAACACGAGGTTATCATTTAAGAGTTGGAGGACTTGTTGTTGATGTTCGATGTGATGTTCCACTGCCTGAACCTTAGAATTTTCTCTTAAATATGATGTGATTGATGGTGGTTGGTACCCATAAAGTGCCATAAATGGGGTCATTTTTGTTGCTGTATGGAAGGAAGTGTTATACCACCATTCAGCCAGAGGCAACCATTTGACCCATTGTGTTTGTTTATCAGATACAAAGCAACGAAGATATCCTTCCAAACATTTGTTTACTATCTCAGTTTCCCCATCAGATTGAGGATGATAAGATGAGCTATGAGCTAACTGAGTACCAAGACAAGAAAATAATTCTGTCCAAAAATTTCCAGTGAAAATGGGATCCCTGTCACTTACAATAATCTTTGGATTTCCATGTAGCTTTTGAACTGTTTCCATAAATGCAGTAGAAACTGTACTGGCTTTAAATGGATGTGATAATGCACAAAAGTGTGCATACTTGGTAAGTCTGTCAGCTATGATGCGGGAGCATCTAACCCCAAAGGGAAATTATTGTACATAATAGACATAGGGGTCATGCATTAGTTTCCTAAAGTCCAAATTCATTTTAATATTTAGATATTTTCAAAATAAAACTAGGAGAGCTTTTAGGCATAAAAGTGATGGATGTGGATCCTTAAGGGATAAGGAAAGCTTTTCTATTTTAGAATAGGAAAAGGACAGAATAAAGCTAAAAAGATGCTTTTGCCATATGTATGCATTGCATGAGCTTTAGTTGAGTGATTTTTAGATCATGCTAAGCTAATAAATTAAGAAGCCTCCAAGGCATAGAAGAGTGTGAGAGGAGGGAGTGTGAGAAGTAAGGAAGGGTTCTCCTTGAGAGCCTTCTGGCAGTTTGTAAAAGAGCCATGGATTTGCATATCTGGCCATGAATGTACTTGTTGTGTATGCTTGTTTATGTAAATATGAGTATTTGAATTCAATTGATATGGATGTGTTTGTGTTTAATGAATTCCGAGATATGGTTTGCACGTGTTGCCGAAATAGTTGAAGTTGTTTTTTCCAATGCGCTATTACTGTGAGGAGTTGATGTTTTATAATCTGCATGAAGTGATAATGGTCCTTGCATCAGTATCAATTAAAAAGATGCTAAAATCTGTGGGAAGTTGTTGTAGAACGATTGGTTGAGCGCTGGAAAAGCAGGCACAAATAAAATTGGCAGAATTTTGCCTTGATTCGGCCAAATTCCTCTGCCAGTACAGCGTACAATGTTCGCCTGTATGAATTGAGCTCTATAAGGTTTGTTTATAATGGAATTTGGAACGTAATCTCGTAAGTACCCTTGCGCGGCTTCGAACCTGGTTGTTGGTTTTTCAGTGCGTGATTGGCACATATGTAAAGCGTTGATGCGCGGCTTCATATGAGATACATTAAATCGATTTTATGCAGATATAGCGCAAGAGCGCACCTATCTTCATTAACCTCTTGGCTCATCTCTGTTATAATAGTTTGATGTCCGTCGTGTGCTTTCAATGACAGTTTGTTGCTGATATTAATAGTATAAGGTTATAAAGGAAGCAGTTGTTGGTTGTTGAACGCATAACCATTCCGATTAGGAGCGCCGGATATTGATATATCTATATAGCCAGGTGTTACGGGAATGGAAGGCATGGATGTATATGTATGATAGCCTGTTTATTATGTTGCAATTGATCGCTGTCCGTGCATCGATATGATATTGCTGGTATTCTAACCAGCGATCACAGGCCCACCTTTATAATGATAGTTGCTGGTGGAAATATATCCAGAACGCAGGTATTTTGATGCTCCATATTTGGTTTATATTTGTTTAAATTTAAAGGCGATACATCTATGCCCTCGAGCTTTTGAAAGCCAACGATAACCAGTGTGATAAAGAAAGGGAAAGACTGCTGCATATATGTGTATATTGAATACGCATGTCCATTATAAATATGTTGTGATGAAAAGCACCGTGCGTAATGCCAAGCATGGTTTTTTTTAATCGTAAGATTACATAAGCTATGGTCTTCATAGTGTGATAAGGACAAGCTCAGGTTGTGTTTAATCACGAGATTATAATGCAAGTACAAGCTGTTATATGCATAGGGAATGAAAGATCCTGGTAGTAGCAGCCTGGAGTGGCTGGGCTGCATCAGGTGGTATCAGAGCTAGAATGCTCAGCTGAAGATATTTGTTTTTTTTTAGAACTGAAGTGTGTTGAATGGTTTTTAAATCTGATATGCAAACTCCACAAGTGAACAGGATTGCAGAAGAGGAAGGAGGACGAGATCATGAAATATCTTAAGAGGTGAGATTATTTTTCTGATTTGAATTGAAGTTTGTGGTTGCAGAGAAGTGGCAGTGAACCTGAAGAATCCAATAAGGAATTGGATAGAGGACAACTGAAGTGTTCTCAGGAGAGAGAAGGAGATTGCAGAAGCCTAGAGGGAGCAAAGGTGTTGCTCAGAAGAAGGTTCTAGACAAAGGACCGTGCTTACCAAAAGACTAAGTAAGGAGAGCTTAGTGAGGTAAGATTGCAGCCAGGAGGACTAGCTGTTGCAGAGGCTTGTTGAAAAGGAGAATCAACAGAGGTTGAAGAAAGTTGCAGATAAGAGAAGCCTAAGAGCAGTGGAGAATGCTCGAAAGGTTCCAGCAGAGGACCAATGATTACCAAAAGACCAGATCCGGAGGGAAGGATTGGTGAGGTAAGTGGCAGCAAGAGAGGTTGCTGTGGTAGAGGCTTCATGCAACTCATAGGTGAGGAACTCATGGCGAAGGAGAAGATGACTACTGATAGTCATGGCAGAGGTTCAGGAAAAAGCCATGGTAGAGGACATAAGAAAGAGGATGCCAAGGTAAATGGCAAGAAGATAAGTCCAGAGGAAGTTGAAGAATACATTTGTGAACCAGAACAAGGAGAATTTCTGGGAGATAGTGAAGATGAAGGCTTGAAGACTGAAACTTCAAGTAAGACCAAAGGGTCATATATTTTTAAATCTGACAATTTGTGGATGTTTGCAGGTGAAAGACAAAGAAATGAGATGACTGCAGGAGTTCGAGAAAGAGATATTGCAGTAATGAAGGTACAATTGCAGGTACTGGAAGAATGGCTACAAGAGCAGAAAGATCAAAATGTAAAGTGGATCTTTCCACTGAAGGGAAAAAGAGTGATTTGGCGACAGTTGCAGAGGAGGCTGAAGCAAATTGTGATTGCCTTGTTGAAAAAGGGACTTAGAGTTCTTGCGCCAGAGTTGGAGTTTGAAATTCCCACATGCAGATATATTAAAAAGAAATTGTTGAAGGAAGCAGTCAAGACTGAAAAGTCTCATGAATTAAAAACTAATGAGTTGCACATGTTTGCAGGTACAGAACAGGAAGATAAACAAGCTTTAGAGTTTGTGCAAGAAGAGTTGAACGTGAAAACTGTTCAGAAGCAGGTGGAGAAGAAGGAGCTTCCCTTGTATGTTGATGCAGAAAGAGAAGGACCAGCTGATGATTGGTCAAAAACTAGTGGAGGTATAGAAAATCATGTGAAATTTCCAAGGTCTACTCCCAATGAAGTTGTTGAATTGTATAGGAAACTAGATCTCCAGAGAAGAGAGTTGGAGAGATAGAGGAGTGATTGGATGGAGAAACAAGGGAAGAGACTCTTTATGAATGACAATCATAAAGCTGAAGATGGTAAGAAGGAAGGACTAGCTAACAGTCTCATGGTGAGAGAGAATCAACATACTGATGTGCTGATTGGGATGAAACAGCATACTGAGATACTGGCAGAGGGAAGTAAGGCACTGATGCCTTGTGATTTTTGTTTTAACATGTGCTTTGTGAATGCAGGAATTGTTGTCGGTGCTGAGAAACATTTGACTCAGTTGAACAGTCAATTAAAGGGGAAAGATGTTCTCTGTTCCAGAAGACAAGAGGGGGTGGATGATCGAGTGGCAGTAAGAAATGAGAAAGTCAGAACAGAGACCAGCATAGAAGCAAGAAATCAGTAGCTTGAAGATTTATTGGACAAGGAAATTGAATTAATCAGAAGAATCATGTTGACAGTGTCTCAGAAAAAGACATCAGCAAAGAAAAGAAGTAGCAGAAGCAGCAAGAAGACAACAGAAGATTGCAAGAGTACAGCTAGTGCAGCAAGGCAGCATAAAGTGTGGAGACCTGGAGAAGAACAACAGACAGAAGCAGTGGCAAACGCAAAGTTATAGTACAAGATATGGGATCCAGGCAAACATAGAGCTGAACACATGATCAGGAGATCATGAATTTTCCTACCTTGGGAGTATGATGCGGGAGCATCTAACCCCAAAGGGAAATTATTGTAAATAATAGACATAGGGGTCATGCATTAGTTTCCTAAAGTCCAAAGTCATTTTAATATTTAGATATTTTCAAAATAAAACTAGGAGAGTTTTTAGGCATAAAAGTGATGGATGTGGATCCTTAAGGGATAAGGAAAGCTTTTCTATTTTAGAATAGGAAAAAGACAGAATAAAGCTAAAAAGATGATTTTGCCATATGTATGCATTGCATGAGCTTTAGTTGAGTGATTTTTAGATCATGCTAAGCTAATAAATTAAGAAGCCTCCAAGGCATAGAAGAGTGTGAGAGGAGGGAGTGTGAGAAGTAAGGAAGGGTTCTCCTTGAGAGCCTTCTGGCAGCTTGTAAAAGGGCCATGGATTTGCATATCTGGCCATGAATGTACTTGTTGTGTATGCTTGTTTATGTAAATATGAGTATTTGAATTCAATTGATATGGATGCGTTTGTGTTTAATGAATTTCGAGATATGGTTTCCACATAGCTGCCGAAATAGTTGAAGTTGTTTTTTCCAATGCGCTATTACTATGAGGAGTTGATGTTTTATAATCTGCATGAAGTGATAATGGTATTTGCATCAGTATCAATTAAAAAGATGCTAAAATCTGTGGGAAGTTGTTGTAGAACGATTGGTTGAGCGCTGGAAAAGCAGGCACAAATAAAATTGGCAGAATTTCGCCTTGATTCGGCCAAATTCCTCTGCCAGTACAGCGTACAATGTTTGCCTGTATGAATTGAGCTCGATAAGGTTTGTTTATAATGGAATTTGGAACGTAATCTGGTAAGTACCCTTGCGCGGCTTCGAACCTGGTTGTTGGTGTTTCAGTGCGTGATTGGCACATATGTAAAGCGTTGATGCGCGGCTTCATATGAGATACATTAAATCGATTTTATGCAGATATAGCGCGAGAGCGCACCTGTCTTCATTAACCTCTTGGCTCATCTCTATTATAATAGTTTGATGTCCGTCATGTGCTTTCAATGACAGTTTGCTGCTGATATTAATAGTATAAGATTATAAAGGAAGCGGTTGTTGGTTGTTGAACGCATAACCATTCCGATTAGGAGTGCCGGATATTGATATATCTATATAGCCATGTGTTACGGGAATGGAAGGCGTGGATGTATATGTATGATAGCCTGTTTATTATGTTGCAATTGATCGTTGTCCGTGCATCGATATGAGATTGCTGGTATTCTAACCAGCGATCATAGGCCCGCCTTTATAATGATAGTTGCTGGTGGAAATATATCCAGAACGCAGGTATTTTGATGCTCCATATTTGGTTTATATTTGTTTAAATTTAAAGGCGATACATCTATGCCCTCGAGCTTTTGAAAGCCAACGATAACCAGCGTGATAAAGAAAGGGAAAGACTGCTGCATATATGTGTATATTGAATACGCATGTCCATTATAAATATGTTGTGATGAAAAGCACCGTGTGTAATGCCAAGCATGGTTTTTTTTAATCGTAAGATTACATAAGCTATGGTCTTCATAGTGTGATAAGGACAAGCTCAGGTTGTGTTTAATCACGAGATTATAACGCCAGTACAAGCTGTTATATGCATAGGGAATGAAAGATCCTGGTAGTAGCGGCCTGGAGTGGCTGGGCTGCATCAAGCTACCACCATGATGACACTCTTTCCCTCAGACTTGGGTAAACCAGAATAAAATCCATTGAAACCTCCTCCCAACGTTGGCTTGGAATGTATAAAGGTTGTAATAGACCCGGTGTCTTAATTGTTTCAACTTTATTTTGTTGGCAAACCAAACATTCCGCCACAAACTTTTGAATATCTGATTTAAGGCCATCCCAAAAAATTCCTTCTTAACCCTGTGGTAAGTTTTTAAAAATCCCGAGTGCCCTCCTAAGGGAGAAGTGTGCAATTCCATAAGAATCTTTTGTTTTAGCTGGCAATTCTTACAGAGGTATAAGCGATCTTTGTACCATAGCGAATCATTTTGCCAGCTAAATGTATCAGAAGTACTGGAATCTTGTTGTAGCTTTCGAATAAGTGCCCACACTTCTTCGTCATTCTTCCATTCCTCCTTTGCTTCGTTTATCCAATCTGGTTGGATAATAGAAATGGCACACAACAATGCTTCCATATCCTCATCCTTTCTTGAGAGTGCATCTGCCACCACATTTTGCTTCCCTTTTTTGTAGATGATTTCAAAGTCATAACCCAACATCTTTGTGACCCACTTTTGTTGCTCTTCAGAGGATAATCTTTGTTCTAAAAAGTATTTAAGGCTATCATGATCCGTTTTTACCTTGAAGTGTCTTCCCATTAGGTAGGGTCGCCATTTCTTAAGTGCATGGAGTATTGCCAACATTTCCTTCTCATAAATAGCTTTGCTTAAAAACTTTCCCTTGATTGGACGACTTTCAAAAGCAATGGGTCTTTCATCTTGCATTAGAACAACACCAATTCCATTTCCTGAAGCATCACATTCCACAATAAAGGTTTTTGTGAAGTCCGGTGTAGCTAAGACCAGTGCTTGGCACATTGCCTCTTTAAGATGTTTAAAGGCCTTTTTTTCTTCCGGAGTCCATGAAAATGAATCTTTCTTCAATAATGTTGTTAGAGGTGCTGCTATTCTCCCATAATTCTTAACGAACTTGCGATAATACCCTGTCAACCCAAGAAATCCTCGCAGATGCTTTATGGATGTGGGGATTTTCCATTCCTTAATGGCTTTAATTTTGCTAGGGTCTACCTTAACTCCTTCATGAGATACAATATGATCCAAATATTCCACCTCCTGGACTCCAAAGAAACATTTGGATCTTTTTGCATATAATTGTTTCTCCTCCAATAGTTGTAGCACCTTGTCAACATGTTCAACATGATCCTTCCAAGACTTGTTGTAGATTAGTATATCATCAAAAAATACCAACACAAATTTTCTAAGGAATGGTTTGAAAATTGAATTCATCAAACCTTGAAATGTTGAAGGTGAATTGGTAAGGCCAAAAGGCATGACCAAAAATTCATAATGACCCTCATGAGTTCTAAATGCCGTTTTCGGAATGTCTTCAATCTTCATTCTGATTTGATGATATCCCGAACGAAGATCCAACTTGGTGAAGTAAATTGATCCATGCAATTCATCCAGTAATTCATCAATGACAGGAATGGGGAACTTATCTTTAATAGTGAGCTTGTTGAGCTCCCTATAATCTGGACACATGCGCCATGATCCATCCTTCTTGTGCACCAATACTACTGGAGCTGAGAAAGAACTTTGACTCAGTTGAATTATACCAACCTCTAGCATTTCTGCAACCATACGTTCAATTTCACTTTTTTGGACATATGGATATCTGTATTGTCTGATGTTTGGAGGAACACTTCCTGGAATCAGATGAATAGCATGATCATGATCACGCATAGGTGGGAGACCTTTGGGAGTCTCAAATACCTTGGAATGATTGTCCAGGAATTTTTGGAGATCTGGAGAAATAGATGATTCCAATGTGGAAACATCTAGCGAACATAATTGTGCAATTACACCTCTTTGCTCCTTTTTTAGAAGCTTTTTCATGCCATTAGAGCTGATTATCTTTCCTGGTTTCCCTGCAATACCCCTTATTTCAACTTCCTTTCCTTCCACATAAAATTTCATGAAAAGTTCTTGAAAATTAAAAGCTATTGTACCCAAAGATTGTAGCCATTGGACTCCTAGTACAACATCAGCACCTCCCATTGGAATGGAAAGCATTGGGCTAGTCAATACATATTCTCCCATGGATAGCTTGATATTATGGCACTTTCCAGAACAATTTATTGTTCCTCCATTTGCAATCATCACTTGACACTCTGGTGCTGGATATAGGAAGCAATTCAATTCTTTTGCTACCCTACAATGAATAAAATTATGGGTGCTTCCTGAATCAATCAACACTATTACCTTTTTCTTCTTGATTTGTCCTTCTATATTAATGGTTTGAGGAGTGGTAATTCCCGCCAATGCATTACAAGATATGGTTGGATTTATTTGTTCTTCATCTAGGCTTTGTTCCTGGAATATATCCTCTTCTTTTGACCTTTCTTGCTCCTTTTCTTCTTTCTCTTCACAATCTATGTAGAATAATTTCTTCTCAGCACACTTATGACCTTTTGTGTATTTGCTATCACAATTTTAACAAAGCCCTTTTGCTCTTTTTTCTTCCAATTTTTGTGGTGTCAACCTTGTAGGTTGTGGAAGACTATGGGCAACAACACTTCCGTCTTTATAGTTGTGAATGGTATGCTTCCTAGTTGCCATAATTTTGCTTTCCATTTTTCTTGCTAACCTGAATGCCTTCTCTAATGAATCAGGTTCCCAAAGGCGCACATCATGTTGGATATTATCCTTTAAAGACCCTATGAACACATCAATCCTATGCTCCTCTGGAATATCTTTTACCCTTATGTTCAATTTTTGGAACTCCTCAATGTGATCCATTTTTGAACCCTTTTGTTTGAGACTTATCAATTGGATAAAAAAAGTGTTTCTTTTTGTATCCTCATAATGTGCTATCAACTCTTCCGTAAAAATTGCTCAAGTGATAAATTGTTTACGAGAGAAAAGCCATTGATACCATACAAACTAATTTGGTTCCAAATATAAAGTTGCCATACGTACCTTTTGTGTGTTTTGCACATTATTGAGATCGAAGAATTGCTCCATCTGTAATATCCATGTGGCGGGATCCTTGCCATCAAAATTCCTCATATCGATTTTTGGAATATGGTGGGTCTTCAATCCAACATTAGAATCTATGGAATCATGATTAACATTTCTTTCCTTCACATCATGAGTTTCCTTTACAACCTTTTCACCATTAGTAAGTATTTCTTGTAGAAATTTTGTCAAATCTGTCTTCAAATCTGCCATGTCTGTCTTCAAATCTGTCCTCAAATCTATCTTCAGATCATCCATCTTAGCTTCCATGCCCTTTATCTTAGATTCCACGCCATTTATCTTAGATTCCACGCCATTTATCTTAGCATCTGTTAGCTTTTGTGAGCGTGACATTTGTTGCACTTGTTCTTGTAATTTTGATATATCATGTAGCATTTCTTCCTCTTCTTCATGAGTCATGCTAGAGCTTTCAGGTTCCTTACTAGGTGTTTGCATTTTCTTTCCTCGGGGCATCAGTTACCGATAATAATGCTTTACTATGCCCTTTGAATTCCTTCAAACCAAGCTTATGCAAAAATTAAAAAAAACTACACACCTTTTTCTTACCTTGTAGAAGCCTGATATTGAATCTGATGTATCTCTGTAATTTCAAATCATCCAGTTCTAAAACTGTGACTTGTAGTGGCCTTCTATGTCCTCTTTCCAATGCCACTAGTCTGATCCAAATTGGATTCTCCAAGAAAGAGTTATGCACAATCTCCCACAGTGACCTGATTATAGACTAGTTCAGTAGAGCGAACTTGTATGAAGTGTCACGTGTCACTGTTTCAACCTTTGACTCTGAAAAATATATACAAGAAAACTACAGTCTTTCCTCTTTCTGTACCTTCTGACGAAATTTCAATCCGATGCTCAGAAAGAAAGTTATGACGATTTTCCCCAGGTCACTTGTTTTGAATATAATTCAGGAGTCTGCAAAAAGACCAACTTCCTCAGATCATATCTCCGAAAATATCACGCGAAATGCTCTGAAATTCGGACCCAAGGTTCAGCGCGATGTCTTCTCAAATGGGTTTTTTTGCGACTTCTGAAACATCATAGAAACAAAGTTATAGCGAAAATGCCACGATGACCTGTTTGGAGCAGCGAAACCTTAGAATCCAAAGCTCTGATACCAAATGTTATGAAACCAGCTCAAGAAAAGATAGAAAAGAAATATCAACGCCTTAGAATTCAGCCTCTTTGAGGGGGCAACCTCCTTTACATTACATAAATGAACAATTCTTGGATGATACAAATGACAAAACCTCCTTTCTATATATAGGAGTCTAAGGAGTCACAATATAATTGAGTCGACCTAACAATAATAATATAAAGCCACAAAAATAACAATAGAGGGGTTCTAAGGGGCACAGAAATAACAATATGGGGGTAATAGGGGCACAACAATATAAATAAGGGGTATAACTACAATAGTAATGGGGTAATCACTAGTATTATAGGGACCCAACAGAAGTTTCCTCTATGTGTATATGTAAAGTTATGTATGTATGCTACTCTTAATTTTATTCAACATTAGTTGAAAATTGTTTTGTTGATTTCACATGTGTTCTTTTTTTTTATGCTAGGTGATTTCGTTATCTAATCATGGATCCAACTACTTGGAGTTGTCTTCCATTTTAAATTCTTGAAGTTATCATTCTTTGGCTTCCTTTATCAGTTGTGATAAATTTAGCACTATTTGTAAGTAATGGAATAATGTTTTAAAAAACCTTTCTTTCTTATTGCATTGCAAGCATGTCTCCACAAACGAATTCAGATTTATGGTTTCTTTCCTCAGTAATGAAGACAATTATTTTGTTGTTGAATACCTTAATGAGAATGGGCACATATATCATTTTCATTGTGATTCATAGATTAAAGATACAGAGTAGAGTGTATTGTTGGATCAATGGTAGTTTTATCCTTACAAATAGAATGCTCCCATTCACACAACTATTTTGTAATGAATCCCTTTACAAAGGCCTTTAAAAACATAAGGCCAATAATAATTGGAGACTGTGGATTATTTTCAAAATTGGAAAAAGTAAGTAGTAGAAAATATGATTGGCTTGTTTTGAAACATATGAATGATACAATGAAGTCTAAATTCTATGCTTCTAGTAGTCTTGAGAGAGTTTGGCAAAGGGTTGATCTTCCATTTGGTGGCACTTCACCCCCCAATGATCCGGATTTAAACAGGAACGCAACAAATCACAGAGGTAACCATATACACAAAGATGCAGCGGAAATAATACTTCATTTCATTAATGGAAAATATTGAAATATGCTTACAAACAGAAATGGCAATAAGCTAGCTAGGGCGATGGTAGCTTATCTCTGAGAAGAGATGTGATGGCTACATGCCTCTGAACTGTGTTACAATGAGGCTCGAAGGCCTATTTATTGTTGAGAAACAATGGAAAACCCTTAACATTCCAAAACCTAACCCTAGGAGATGAAACGCCAAACTGTGGGCCCCGTTTGGGTAAATTGGTACATCAACTTCCCAGGGTCGTAACTTTGGCATACGATCTCCGTTTGACGCGTACAATAGCTCGTTAGAAAGATCTATCCGAGCACTACCACTTTGGGAAGGGCAACATGGGTCCATGGACCCATGTTGCCCCCAGATTTCCCAAAAAACGTCGTTTAGGGCCTCAAAACGGCTCCAGAAGTTCAGGACCCGAAAAACTGCTAAAAATAGTAAGTGGTGCTACAATTAAGGAAACTGAAAATGCTGAGAAAGACAATGGTGGGGGTCCAGGTGGACTTGGCAGGTGGCCACCAATATCCACCTGGATCATTCCTCCCCCCTTAGGAAGCAATGGTCCCCATTGCGTTGAGCTCCTCCATGAGATGAGGAAACTTCTGCTGAACTTGTTCCCTGGTGAGCCACTTGCCCTGTTGAAGGAGTTGGCCCGCTTTGACAACTCGATACAGTTGGATATTCTGTTGGCGAGTGTTCTTGATCTGTGTGTCCATGATCCGATCAGTTGCAGCTTGTTCCATGCAATCTGGATTTAATTCTGTGGGTTTGAGCTGTTCTGCAATGTCGGATGTGTCTAGCAATGGTGGAAAGTATGGCCGAAGGCGGTCCACATTAAATACTGGGTGCAGGCCAAGGAATGGGGGAATGCTGAGCTCAAATGCATTGTCTCCCATAGCCTTAGTAATGGTGTAAGGGCCATATCGGAGTGGTCTCAATTTTCGATAGGCTCCAGTAAGGCGTTCCTTTTGCAAATGCAACCAGACTTTGTCGCCCACCTGAAACTTGTGTGGCACCCGATGTTGGTCATGTCGCTGCTTGTACTTGGCATTTGATTTCTCAAGAATGTCATGGACCTGCAGGCGAATATGTTGGATGCGCTCAATGAAGCTGGTGGCCTTATCTGTTTCGGACTGGACATGAGCTGAATTCATGTGAGTAGCTGCAAGTGGCATGGCCACATCAATGGGGCATAGTGGTTGGAATCCCAAACCCACCTGAAAAGGGCTATGGCCAGTGGAGCTGTGAAGAGCTCGGTTGTAGCTGTACTGAACGTAGGGGAGGCTCTCGTCCCATGTGCGTGGATGCTTTGAGTTATACATGCGCAGAATGTGCACAATCATCCTATTGACAACCTCTGTCTGGCCATCAGTTTGAGGATGGAAGGCTGTGGACTTCATGAGTTTGGTGTCCAACATTGACCAGAGACTGGACCAAAAGGTGCTGAGAAACCGACTGTCCCGATCTGAGATGATAGACTGTGGGATCCCAAAGTGCACCCACACTCGTTCAAAGAAGAGTTTAGCAGTGGCTTCTGCTGTGATATTCTTCTTGCAGGCCATCATAATGGCCATCTTTGAGAACCTGTCGACGACCAAAAAAACACAGTCATTTCCATGCTTAGTGGAAGGAAGGCCTGACATGTAATCCATGGAGATGGATTCCCAAGGTCGACTAGGGGTAGGCAACGGGGTATAGAGGCCTTACTTCTTAATGGTCGGTTTGGCAATGGCACAGGCAGTACATGATCGGATGTACTTCCCAACATCCTGTCGAAGATTCGGCCAATAGAAATAGTTTTGTAGTACTGCCACTGTTTTCTCGACCCCGAAATGCCCAGCAGCCCGACTGTAGTGTGCTTCCCAAATCATCTTGGCACTCTTGCTTGAAGGAACACAGAGGTGAGCGAGGTGGCATAATAGGGCATCCTGGAGGTGAAAATCTGCAACCTGCCGACCCTCCAAGAGTGTCTGGTATGTGTGGCCGAATTCTGGGTCGCTTTTGTAGAGAAGTGGCCAATCAGAAGTCTCGTGCCCGCAAGAGTTGAGCACGGTGGTTAGCGCCATGATCGGTGGTCGACTGAGGCAATCTGCAACATTATTGGTGCTGCCCTTTTTATACTTGATATTCAAGTGAAACTGTTGCAGGTATGTAGACCACTTCTGATGGCGATCATTCTGCAATTTCCCTTGGGTCTGTATGAACTGCAGAGGTCGGTGGTCTGTGTGGATGACTGTTTCCTTCCCCAAAATGTAATGCTTCCATTGTCGGCAGGCCTGTACAATGGAATACATCTCTTTATCATAAGTGGGGTACTTCCGGACTGTGTCTGAAAGTGTTTCACTGTGATATGCCACTGGATGTCCATGTTGAGTAAGGACTGCCCCAATAGCATAGTCAGAGGCATCTGTCTCGACCTCAAATGGTTGTTGTAAATCTGGTAACGCGAGCACTGGTGCTGTGCAGAGGCGATCCTTCAACTCCCTGAATGCCTTCTGTTGAGATTCAGACCAAAAGAATTTTTCTTTCGCCCCGCCCTTGGTGACTTGACTCAAGGGCGAAGAAATATGAGAAAATCCCAACACAAACCTGCGGTAGAAGTTGGCAAGACCTAGAAAGCTGCGGAGCTCTGTTAGAGTGGTTGGAGAGGGCCAATCCCGAATGACTTGGACCTTGGCTGGATCGACATGCACCCCCTGTTCATCAATGATGTATCCCAGATACTGAACCTCGGTCATGCCAAAAGTGCATTTCTCCAAATTGGCACATAGCTTGTGTTGCCGCAGTGTTTGGAGAACCTGTCGGATGTGGTGGAGGTGCTCTTCCAAACTCTGGCTGAAGATCAGAATGTCATCCAAGTATACTACTACAAAGGAGTTGGTGAATGGCCGCAAGATGTCATCCATTAGCCTCATAAAGGTTGCAGGAGCATTCGTCAATCCGAAAGGCATGACCAACCATTCGAAGAGGCCCTCCTTGGATTTGAAGGCAGTCTTCCACACATCTGAGGGTTCAATTGGTACCTGGTGATATCCTGACTTCAGATCGATCTTGCTGAAATATTTCGCCCCCTTTAGTTGGTCTAGGAGGTCATCAATCCGCGGGATCGGGTACCTATTACGGACAGTGATCTTGTTCAGCGCCCAATAGTCAATACAGAGTCTCCACGTCCCATCCTTCTTCTGTACCAACACTATCGGGCTCCCACAGGGCGAAGAACTCGGACGGATGTGACCTTTCTGCAGGAGCTCCTGAATTTGCCTCTTGATTTCATTGTTCTCCAGAACGGAGCGCCGATAAATTGGTCCATTGGGTAGCGGCGCACCTGGGGTCAGATCGATGGAGTGCTTGACTTGACAGTGCAGAGGAACCCCTGCCGGGGAGGTGAAGATGTCTTCGTACTCCTCCACAATCTTGTCCATCTGTAGCTACCGTGCAGAGGGACCCCGTTTGGAGGCCGCGGCCACTGTCTTCTTCTTCCCTTGAGGGCGTATCATCAGGAAAACAAATTTCCTGGTTTTGGAAATGATCTTACTGCATTGTTTTGCAGTAATCAAAGAGATGGCGGCAGGTGGTGCTACCTCTGGTATCCTGAACAACTTATTTCCCAATGTAATAATAACAGCACGGGGCCTTGATTCATACACAGCATGTCGCTTCCACAAGTATGGTTGTCCTTAATACATCACAAACTTCAAGGGGAGCAATGTCACACAATACCTCATCCGTGAAGGGCTTGATGTTGTATGGAAGGCGACACTGCTGGCTCACGCGAAGATCTCGCCCTTGGTGAAGCCACCCAATGGTGTATGGTTGTGGATGTGCTGTGGTCGGTAAGCCCAACCGCTTCACGACCTCTGCCGAAATGAGGTTCTTTTGACTCCCGCTATCAACAATGAACTGTATCGGGGAGCCCTTTACCCACATCTGGGAGTGGAAGAGACGCTCCTCCTCCTCTGGATCTTCGGGTTCATTTTTCTGGATCTTTGCGGTAGCAACAGTGGCGCTGGGATCCGCATCAATGATCTGCTTCCCTTTTTCATACCCCTTATCGGGTTCTGACTCAGAGTCGGAACATGCATCTTATTCTGAAACCTTTAGCTCAACCACCAGTGACTGCTTGGCTCGACACTCACTTGTGTTGTGAGTGGAGCTCTTATGGAACTCACACCATTTTCCAGTGTCCTTTCTCAGCTTCGCGACGTTGCTCTTTGCTTGCAGCTTCGGCTGGTTGTCTTGGGCTGTCCCGCCTTGGCTTTGTCCTTTGTTCTGTGGTTTAGGGGCACCTTTCCCCTGCTTTGGATTCGCAGATCCAAAGTCTCGCTTCTTTTGTTTAAACTTCTGTTCGACCTTGACGGCATACCGATATGCTGCGCGAGCGAGGGGATGTTTAGGAACTGTATTTCTTCCTGGATGTACTTGTGCAGGCAGCCACGGTATTTGAGTATCAAATGTTGCTCCGAATCCTTGATACCCAACTTTGTGCGAAGGGTATGGAAAAGATTGGTGAACTCCGGCACGTCTTGGTCCCTTCCCTGCCGCAGCGTGGTCCACTTTATGTATTCATCCTCATAGCTTCCGACAGGGTAGTACTGCTCCTTGATGGTATCCCGGAACGAATCCCAGGTGGGTGCGGCTGAAAATAGTGAACCAGTACTTTCATCCTTCTGCTCGCAGTAGGTTTCCCACCAGTTTTTGACGTGGGGGGCTGCTTTGAGAAGAGCAAAAACAATCTTTTCCCGACTCGAAAATTCATGAACAGAAAAATAACCCTCTAGCAGATTTAACCATTTATCTACGGCATCGGCGTCTATCTGACCCTCGAATATGGGGATTTCAAAATTAACTTGTACCTTAAAGGGTGTGGCGTTTCCAGAGGAGCTGCTGGAAGCCGATGCGCCGCTTCTGGGTAGCCGCTGAAGGATCTGCGCAAAGCTGTCCATCATCGCGTTCCGTTGTCGCTCGAGCGCTTCTTCGAGCAAGATTTTGATGGGATCTCATGCCCCCTCGTCTTTCTTCTCGTCCGCCATGGGAGGCCGTCGGGATTTGCGAGGCTGGTCTTGCAAAGGTTCAACCAGTTCAAGCCCTAACTCCTTATATCCCGACCTTGTTGGGGACATGCAAAGAAAAACAGAGAAAAAGCAGACCGCTCTGATACCACTGATCCAGATTTAAACAGGAACGCAACAAATTACAGAGATAACCATATACACAAAGATGCAGCGGAAATAATACTTCATTTCATTAATGGAAAATATTGAAATATGCTTACAAACAGAAATGGCAATAAACTAGCTAGGGCGATGGTAGCTTATCTCTGAGAAGAGATGTGATGGCTACATGCCTCTGAACTGTGTTACAATGAGGCTCGAAGGCCTATTTATTGTTGAGAAACAATGGAAAACCCTTAACATTCCAAAACCTAACCCTAGGAGATGAAACGCCAAACTATGGGCCCCGTTTGGGTAAATTGGTACATCAACTTCCCAGGGTCGTAACTTTGGCATACGATCTCCGTTTGACGCGTACAATAGCTCGTTAGAAAGATCTATCCGAGCACTACCACTTTGGGAAGGGCAACATCAGTCCATGGACCCATGTTGCCCCCAGATTTCCCAAAAAACGTCGTTTAGGGCCTCAAAACGGCTCCAGAAGTTCAGGACCCGAAAAACTGCTAAAAATAGTAAGTGGTGCTACAATTAAGGAAACTGAAAATGCTGAGAAAGACAATGGTGGGGGTCCAGGTGGACTTGGCAGGTGGCCACCAATATCCACCTGGATCATTCCTCCCCCCTTAGGAAGCAATGGTCCCCATTGCGTTGAGCTCCTCCATGAGATGAGGAAACTTCTGCTGAACTTGTTCCCTGGTGAGCCACTTGCCCTGTTGAAGGAGTTGGCCCGCTTTGACAACTCGATACAGTTGGATATTCTGTTGGCGAGTGTTCTTGATCTGTGTGTCCATGATCCGATCAGTTGCAGCTTGTTCCATGCAATCTGGATTTAATTCTGTGGGTTTGAGCTGTTTTGCAATGTCGGATGTGTCTAGCAATGGTGGAAAGTATGGCCGAAGGCGGTCCACATTAAATACTGGGTGCAGGCCAAGGAATGGGGGAATGCTGAGCTCAAATGCATTGTCTCCCATAGCCTTAGTAATGGTGTAAGGGCCATATCGGAGTGGTCTCAATTTTCGATAGGCTCCAGTAAGGCGTTCCTTTTGCAAATGCAACCAGACTTTGTCGCCCACCTGAAACTTGTGTGGTACCCGATGTTGATCATGTCGCTGCTTGTACTTGGCATTTGATTTCTCAAGAATGTCATGGACCTGCTGGCGAATATGTTGGATGCGCTCAATGAAGCTGGTGGCCTTATCTGTTTCGGACTGGACATGAGCTGAATTCATGTGAGTAGCTGCAAGTGGCATGGCCACATCAATGGGGCATAGTGGCTGGAATCCCAAACCCACCTGAAAAGGGCTATGGCCAGTGGAGCTGTGAAGAGCTCGGTTGTAGCTGTACTGAACGTAGGGGAGGCTCTCGTCCCATGTGCGTGGATGCTTTGAATTATACATGCGCAGAATGTGCACAATCATCCTATTGACAACCTCTGTCTGGCCATCAGTTTGAGGATGGAAGGCTGTGGACTTCGTGAGTTTGGTGTCCAACATTGACCAGAGACTGGACCAAAAGGTGCTGAGAAACCGACTGTCCCGATCTGAGATGATAGACTGTGGGATCCCAAAGTGCACCCACACTCGTTCAAAGAAGAGTTTAGCAGTGGCTTCTGCTGTGATATTCTTCTTGCAGGCCATCATAATGGCCATCTTTGAGAACCTGTCGACGACCACAAAAACACAGTCATTTCCATGCTTAGTGGAAGGAAGGCCTGACATGTAATCCATGGAGATGGATTCCCAAGGTCGACTAGGGGTAGGCAACGGGGTATAGAGGCCTTGCTTCTTAATGGTCGGTTTGGCAATGGCACAGGCAGTACATGATCGGATGTACTTCCCAACATCCTGTCGAAGATTCGGCCAATAGAAATAGTTTTACAGTACTGCCACTGTTTTCTCGACCACGAAATGCCCAGCAGCCCGACTGTAGTGTGCTTCCCAAATCATCTTGGCACGCTCGCTTGAAGGAACACAGAGGTGATTGAGGTGGCATAATAGGGCATCCTGGAGGTGAAAATCTGCAACCTGTCGACCCTCCAAGAGTGTCTGGTATGTGTGGCCGAATTCTGGGTCGCTTTTGTAGAGAAGTGGCCAATCAGAAGTCTCGTGCCCGCAAGAGTTGAGCACGGTGGTTAGTGCCATGATCGGTGGTCGACTGAGGCAATCTGCAACATTATTGGTGCTGCCCTTTTTATACTTGATATTCAAGTGAAACTGTTGCAGGTATGTAGACCACTTCTGATGGCGATCATTCTGCAATTTCCCTTGGGTCTGTATGAACTGCAGAGGTCGGTGGTCTGTGTGGATGACCGTTTCCTTCCCCAAAATGTAATGCTTCCATTGTCGGCAGGCCTGTACAATGGAATACATCTCTTTATCATAAGTGGGGTACTTCCGGACTGTGTCTGAAAGTGTTTCACTGTGATATGCCACTGGATGTCCATGTTGAGTAAGGACTGCCCCAATAGCATAGTCAGAGGCATCTGTCTCGACCTCAAATGGTTGTTGTAAATCTGGTAACGCGAGCACTGGTGCTGTGCAGAGGCGATCCTTCAACTCCCTGAATGCCTTCTGTTGAGATTCAGACCAAAAGAATTTTGCTTTCGCCCCGCCCTTGGTGACTTGACTCAAGGGCCAAGAAATATGAGAAAATCCTAACACAAACCTGCGGTAGAAGTTGGCAAGACCTAGAAAGCTGCGGAGCTCTGTTAGAGTGGTTGGAGAGGGCCAATCCCGAATGACTTGGACCTTGGCTGGATCGACATGCACCCCCTGTTCATCAATGATGTATCCCAGATACTGAACCTCGGTCATGCCAAAAGTGCATTTCTCCAAATTGGCACATAGCTTGTGTTGCCGCAGTGTTTGGAGAACCTGTCGAATGTGGTGGAGGTGCTCTTCCCAACTCTGGCTGAAGATCAGAATGTCATCCAAGTATACTACTACAAAGGAGTTGGTGAATGGCCGCAAGATGTCATCCATTAGCCTCATAAAGGTTGCAGGAGCATTCGTCAATCCGAAAGGCATGACCAACCATTCGAAGAGGCCCTCCTTGGATTTGAAGGCAGTCTTCCGCACATCTGAGGGTTCAATTGGTACCTGGTGATATCCTGACTTCAGATCGATCTTGCTGAAATATTTCGCCCCCTTTAGTTGGTCTAGGAGGTCATCAATCCGCGGGATCGGGTACCTATTACGGACAGTGATCTTGTTCAGCGCCCGATAGTCAATACAGAGTCTCCACGTCCCATCCTTCTTCTGTACCAACACTATCGGGCTCCCACAGGGCGAAGAACTCGGACGGATGTGACCTTTCTGCAGGAGCTCCTGAATTTGCCTCTTGATTTCATTGTTCTCCAGAACGGAGCGCCGATAAATTGGTCCATTGGGTAGCGGCGCACCTGGGGTCAGATCGATGGAGTGCTTGACTTGACAGTGCAGAGGAACCCCTGCCGAGGAGGTGAAGATGTCTTCGTACTCCTCCACAATCTTGTCCATCTGTAGCTGCCGTGCAGAGGGACCCCGTTTGGAGGCCGCGGCCACTGTCTTCTTCTTCCCTTGAGGGCGTATCATCAGGAAAACAAATTTCCTGGTTTTGGAAATGATCTTACTGCATTGCTTTGCAGTAATCAAAGAGATGGCGGCAGGTGGTGCTACCTCTGGTATCCTGAACAACTTATTTCCCAATGTAATAATAACAGCACGGGGCCTTGATTCATACACAGCATGTCGCTTCCACAAGTATGGTTGTCCTAGTAATACATCACAAACTTCAAGGGGAGCAATGTCACACAATACCTCATCCGTGAAGGGCTTGATGTTGTATGGAAGGCGACACTGTTGGCTCACGCGAAGATCTCGCCCTTGGTGAAGCCACCCAATGGTGTATGGTTGTGGATGTGCTGTGGTCGGTAAGCCCAACCGCTTCACGACCTCTGCCGAAATGAGGTTCTTTTGACTCCCGCTATCAACAATGAACTGTATCGGGGAGCCCTTTACCCACATCTGGGAGTGGAAGAGACGCTCCTCCTCCTCTGGATCTTCGGGTTCATTTTTCTGGATCTTTGCGGTAGCAACAGTGGCGCTGGGATCCGCATCAATGATCTGCTTCCCTTTTTCATACCCCTTATCGGGTTCTGACTCAGAGTCGGAACATGCATCTGATTCTGAAACCTTTAGCTCAGCCACCAGTGACTGCTTGGCCCGACACTCACTTGTGTTGTGAGTGGAGCTCTTATGGAACTCGCACCATTTTCCAGTGTCCTTTCTCGGCTTCGCGACGTTGCTCTTTGCTTGCAGCTTCGGCTGGTTGTCTTGGGCTGTCCCGCCTTGGCTTTGTCCTTTGTTCTGTGGTTTAGGGGCACCTTTCCCCTGCTTTGGATTCGCAGATCCAAAGTCTCGCTTCTTTTGTTTAAACTTCTGTTCGACCTTGACGGCATACCGGTATGCTGCGCCGAGCGAGGGGATGTTTAGGAACTGTATTTCTTCCTGGATGTACTTGTGCAGGCAGCCACAGTATTTGAGTATCAAATGTTGCTCCGAATCCTTGATACCCAACTTTGTGCGAAGGGTATGGAAAAGATTGGTGAACTCCGGCACGTCTTGGTCCCTTCCCTGCCGCAGCGTGGTCCACTTTATGTATTCATCCTCATAGCTTCCGACAGGGTAGTACTGCTCCTTGATGGCATCCCGGAACGAATCCCAGGTGGGTGCGGCTGAAAATAGTGAACCAGTACTTTCATCCTTCTGCTCGCAGTAGGTTTCCCACTAGTCCTTGACGTGGGGGGCTGCTTTGAGAAGAGCAAAAACAATCTTTTCCCGACTCAAAAATTCATGAACAGAAAAATAACCCTCTAGCAGATTTAACCATTTATCTACGGCATCGGCGTCTATCTGACCCTCGAATATGGGGATTTCAAAATTAACTTGTACCTTAAAGGGTGTGGCGTTTCCAGAGGAGCTGCTGGAAGCCGATGCGCCGCTTCTGGGTAGCCGCTGAAGGATCTGCGCAAAGTTGTCCATCATCGCGTTCCGTTGTCGCTCGAGCGCTTCTTCGAGCAAGATTTTGATGGGATCTACTGCCCCCTCGTCTTTCTTCTCGTCCGCCATGGGAGGCTGTCGGGATTTGTGAGGCTGGTCTTGCAAAGGTTCAACCAGTTCAAGCCCTAACTCCTTATATCCCGACCTTGTTGGGGACATGCAAAGAAAAACAGAGAAAAAGCAGACCGCTCTGATACCACTGATCCGGATTTAAACAGGAACGCAACAAATCACAGAGGTAACCATATACACAAAGATGCAGCGGAAATAATACTTCATTTCATTAATGGAAAATACTGAAATATGCTTACAAACAGAAATGGCAATAAGCTAGCTAGGGCGATGGTAGCTTATCTCTGAGAAGAGATGTGATGGCTACATGCCTCTGAACTGTGTTACAATGAGGCTCGAAGGCCTATTTATTGTTGAGAAACAATGGAAAACCCTTAACATTCCAAAACCTAACCCTAGGAGATGAAACGCCAAACTGTGGGCCCCGTTTGGGTAAATTGGTACATCAACTTCCCAGGGTCGTAACTTTGGCATACGATCTCCGTTTGACGCGTACAATAGCTCGTTAGAAAGATCTATCCGAGCACTACCACTTTGGGAAGGGAAACATCGGTCCATGGACCCATGTTGCCCCCAGATTTCCCAAAAAACGTCGTTTAGGGCCTCAAAACGGCTCTAGAAGTTCAGGACCCGAAAAACTGCTAAAAATAGTAAGTGGTGCTACAATTAAGGAAACTGAAAATGCTGAGAAAGACAATGGTGGGGGTCCAGGTGGACACCAATATCCACCTGGATCACCCAAGAATGGAGTTTTTTATAAAACTAAGTTGTTTTGGTTGTATCTAGATAAGAAGTATGAATATTATCATCGATATGGGTATACAATCTACTGGTTTGTCATTAGAAATATACAAGAATCAATTGATATGCCTTGTAAATGATGGCTCCACTTTTGTATACTGAGTTCAAGAAATAGATAATTTCCATTTTGGTCAATCATGCTTTGATTGAATAAATAACTACTTTGAAGATGATTGGGGCTTCACATGGATTTTGTTAGAATAAATTTATACATATATCAATAGCAAATGCCCTGATTATCTTCCATTTTGAACAACCAATGGTATGGTCCTTATGTGCAACTACAGTCTAGTTCCTTTCCTATTATATGACATGATGACTAGCGTAAGTTTTCCAACAGATATTGATAATTCAACTAATCAATAGATGTTTGGATTTTCATCTCCAATGCTGCAGGATTGTAATGATCGGGTTGAGTCTCGAAATGGTTTTGCAATTGTTCCTCATATGGATTCTATTGATGAGATTCCACCAGTAGATATGGATATGGAGTCTTACGCTATTAGTCCTATTAGTATTTCTTCTAAATATTTTAATTTTATATACATTTTATGGTTGTGGAAAATATTTCCGTTTTTTATACTTTACAGCCTTTGGGTGTATATGCTAATACTTTAAAATTATGATTGTATGGATATTTATATGGCTCCTGCTGAAATTTTAGAAATATGTCTACGTATCTGATGTTGGATATTTAATCCCATTACAATTTGTTGGAAAAAATTTCATATTTTATCCTCTTAAGTTTTCTTAATTACATGTACATGTCTTTGGATGCTATGCATTTTTCCTTGTATGTATAATTATAATTACTATGAATTATGTTATACATGTTATCTCTATTAGTCTTTTCTCATTAACTCTCAAATAATGTTATATATTTATGCACATTTTATATATATATATATATATATATTGATAATATATAGTTCTAACTATTCATATATACTTCAAAGTCATATAATTCTTATGGTAATTTGATCTACTTATATGGGTTTACCATTACTATTTTAATATGAAACATGAAAATTTAGCCATTTTTGTTTTAGCAATTTGTAAAAAGGCATTTTTTTTTATCCATTTAGAAAAATATCGTTATTTATTTTGGTAAGTTTATATGGTTAGTAAAATACCATGTACCCTTTTCATGTTTTTATATGGTTACCAAAAAGAAAATGTGCCTTTTTCATTCTTCTATGTTTGTTTATACTATATATATGTTATGTTTCATGTTTATGGTTCCATTATAAGTATGTTATTATTCATTTTAGACATGTCATCTGAAGGCACAAGAAAAAGTATAAGAAAACATAATCTGTCACGAGCATTCTGTAATAGGTCTAATGAAAATCATCATTTACGATATGAACAAAATAAGGACGCAATAAATCAGCATAAGAGAGCTACATATTATAGAAGAATGAGTGAAACCACTGTTCAAAATGCTTTTCTATTTCCTCATAAATATCGTAGTATGGATGAAATCATGGAAAGAACATTTCTCGTTGTTTGTTCATTGTCAGAATATGTTCCTCACCAGCATAATTTTTTTTTATGTTATCCTCACAATGTTCATAATAGTAGGGAAACATCTTGCAATCGGGAAGAGCATCATGTCAATAATGTGGATGAAAATTTCGACCCTAACCCTTCTATGTCTGCAATTGAAAGTTTCAAGCAAGGCCAAAGGTTGCAAAACATCCATGGTGGAGGCAATGATGACATTGTATGTGATGATTTGGATGATAGTTTACTTTTCCATTTCTTTGATAATCTGGAGCCAGTTACTCAAAACATTGGATCTTCCAATCCCCCTTCTCAAAGTAATGTTGTCCCGCCAAGAGAATTAGTCATCCCTCATAGAATTTCACATGGCAAAAATGGAGTTATCCAAATGTTAGTTTAATTTTGGCTATAATACCAATTGTTTTATTATATTCCTCTATTTGCAATTCTTTTTTACTTAACTTATAAGTATTTTATTCTCTTCGAATAGGATAAAACTCATTTTAATAGATGTGTAGAAATTAATTCCCCAAGTATTCCATCTATTAATCTCAAAAGTGAGGATGAAGCATGTCATATCCTTCCTCTGCATTCTCCTAAATGATCAAACTGCCAAACTAATGTAAATGTTCAATGTATTTGATTTGTTATTCATTTTTTGAATTTTTAGTTAGTTGTACATTGAATTTTATCACGTATTTTATGTTCTTTGAACAAGACACAACTCATTTCAATAGAGGCATAGAAATTAACTTCGTAGATGTTCCATCTACTGATGCTATAAGTGAAGAGGAACCATCTCATAGTGTTCCTCCTCATCGCCAAACAAATGTAAATGCTAAATGCATTTGATTTTTTTCTCTTTTTTTTCATTTATAGTTATTTTTACATTGTATTTTGTAACCTTTCATGGAAAAAACACAATTTCATCCGATCGTTTTGGAGAAATGGAAATCAAAACATGAAATTTTCAAACTTATTTAAATGTTCAATGTATTTGATTTGTTTTCCAGTTTTGAATCTTTATTTAGTTTCGAATTTCATTTTATAATGTATTTGATTTTGTTGGAATAGGAAAAAACTCATTTGAATAGAGGCATATAAACCAAATCCCCAAATGTTCGATTCACTGATGTTAGAAGAAAAGAGGAACCATCTCATGTCCTTCATCCACATCACAAAACAAATATAAATGTTGAATTCATTTGATTATTTTTTCATTTTCTTATTTATAATTAGCTCGACGTTGAATTTTAAAATATTTTACAACAAAGACACCATTTCATCATCCCAGGTTCGAGAAATACAGACCATAAATTTGGAAAGGATCTATCAAAGATCCATTCCACATGTTTCAAATTTGGGAAGGGCATCTCATGTTGTTGAAGATGAAGTAAATTTTAAAAGAAATTTTAATTTTCCAAATCATTCTCAACATGGTCCAACTAATAGAGATCATATTCATTTTGATGAAAACATGATTACAATGCATAGACCATTTTGAGCAAAGATAGACAACTTGTCACGTTTCCAAATGTGCCACATTTTCTAGGAATCATATCCCAAAATCCAGGTTTTGGGAGATTCTAAAGGACCTATTTGCAGACAATGTAAGAATGAAAGAGGTGCCCATTGTTTTTGTCGATATAATAACATGGATCCTCATGATAAACTTCATATTTTAAGAGTTCTTACTCAAGTTGAAGAAGTTATAATAGCACGTGTGAATCCTATTTTGAAAGTGAAACATGCTTGAGGTGGGAAATATAAGTATAGCGGCCACACAATTAGTTTTCCTCAACATATTTTTATAATTGCACAAAGTCTTCCCTGTCATGTTAAATATCTTGTCTTCCTAATTGTGAGGAGACATGCTACTTAGTCTAAATATTATAAATTGTATGTCAAAACATCTCGAGTGATGGCTACATTTATTTTCAGAATCCAACATGGTCAATATTATCGAGATGTTGTAATTGACTATGATTCAGTGAATACTGTGCCTCAAAGATTAACATTTTCTCCTCCAGGCTTAAATCTGTTTATTGTGATATTGAATACTTTGAGATTAATACAACTAATAATGAAGGCTTACCTGCTGAGAGATTTCCCTTTCATCCTTCTTCTTTTGTTTCTCACCTACCAAATGAATGAAGAGAAGTGGAAGAAATTAGAGAATTTCTTGGTAATGTTCATTCTTCACATCTTCAAGAAATGGATTGGCCCAATATTGGAATCTCTCTAGGCAATGAATATAATACAGATGGGTTATTAGATATGGAATTACCCACATTGTTCCCCACTCGTGATGCAGATTGGTTGTAAACATGTATTTGTATAGGTGAACTTCATGAGTATGCATCGCATCTTCTTAAATACTATGATCAAATTTTTGGAAGCCATCCTTGCTTTCAGTATTAACTATTGAACATGACAATGTGGCATCTGAGCCAGGAAACTGCTAGAGATTTTGTAAACAAATAATTACATGATAACTCACCTACAACAATTCAAGAGTTGCATCACCAACTTTCTGATTTACTATAGAATAAGTTGGTTGAGCATTTTATGTGGTTTGGCTGTTCTCTCATTGGTACAAGGGAATAATGGACTGTGTCGGGATGAATTTCCTCAAATGATTACTCAATTAGGATGTCCATCTTTCTCTCTTACTTTGACTGTAGCTGAGATAAAGTGGCCAAAGTAGCATAACCTCATGCCCATACATTTACATTCTTTTTCTTTAAATGAGTGTCATGTGAAAATTGAGAATGCTATCGAGTACCCTCATATTATTTCCACATTTATGCACCATAGATTCAATATATTTAGAGAGGAAGTTATCCAAAAATATCTTAAATATAAAGTCTTCTCGTACAAGTTTGTGTTGTTGAATTTATTTTATATACTTTGACAAATTTCTTATTGTGATTCTATTTATATTGTTTGTAGTAACCATATCTTCATTTTCTTTAGATATGAATGGAATCTTATAGGTTCAACACATATCCTTGATTTCCTATGGTTGCAAGGCACTCCTCACATGGAAAGACTTGATTCGTCAAATACTCTGATGTACATCTTGCAAAGAGATTCTTTGACAATTATGTAACTTCATGGAATCCACATGACATACATCGTCATAAAATAATGGTTCCATGAATCCTCAAGGATGACCCTTTCCTATTGAATACCGAGCATATTTTCTCTTGCAATTGTCATGATGATTATGAAGAATTATTATACCTTGTGCAAAGGTACACAAAGTGAAGTGTTGATTCTTGTTTTCACAAAAGTCACATTATTCTCACATTTTTTTACAATGCTCCATGGGATCTTTGTGATGAATCAAGATTATTCATATATGAACAAGGACCTTCTGACAATATGGCTTGCAAATATTGATTTTCAACTAGTGCTTTCTCAGTAAGTTGTCTTGAAATATATTACTAAGTATGCATCAAAAGAAGGAAAAAAGTCTGAAATTTATCATCATATGTTAACTAGAATTTCAAATTCTATTGGCTATGAGGATCATGCTTTACGTGGATACAGAAGCTTCCTTGCTGAAACGATAGTTGATCGTGATATTGGAGCACAAGAAATGTGCCATATGTTGCTTAAGCTATCTCTTGTTGTTTGTAGTCATAAATTTGTTTCTTTAAATGTTGGAAGTAAGGTTTTCAAGAAAATCTCAAGGGATGGTCTGCAATGTTCATATGAGAATACTTTCATTCAACATTATCAAAAGAGACATTTTCTCCTTGAACATTTATCTTTTATAGAAACAACATGATATTGGACATTTTATTGGAAGGTAAATAAGATACTTGGAATCCTAGAGATGTTCATGCCATTGTTTGAGTTTGGCCACGATTTTCTTCTATTCTTAGTGAGGCTTTAGATGAACTTGAAACCTTTTTTTGGACAAAATTTCTCTTGTACAAGCCATTTCATAACATTCATGTAGAAATTAGCCTTTCAACTAAGATTATTATTGAAAAATTAGAGGAATTTATGATATTTAGCATGGCATGTTGATCGAAATCCATGAGTTGTCGAAAATATTGAACATGATGAAGATGGTGATTTCGCTAATTAGGAAATGAATCTTGAAGATGATTTTCAAGAATTGCAGCTTTTCTCTCGCTTGGTTCCGCCAAATGATGTGAATTTTTCTAATCCTCACACCCTTGGCCGAAGGGACTTTGATATCTCCTTTGACTAGAAAAGTACAACTATTTTTTATGATGTTGCAAAAGAAGTTATTAATATTATAAGGAATGGGAAATAAAGGGGTGATATTGTTGACCTTTCTAATAAAAAATTTGCATCTCCATATTCATTGGCAGAAAAGAAATGACTTTATTTTGAAATCATTTTCAGCCACTTTGTTGAATATCAGAGTCATGAATATCTTCTTATGATTGTTCAGGGAATTGTAGGAACTAGGAAGTCTTTCCTTATCCATTGTATTTTTGAATCTCTTTCTAATTTTCCAAGTAATGGAAGAAGTCATTTTCTTCTTCTTTTCCCAACAAAAATAGCTGCTTTTAGCTCTAAAATTTCCAATTAAAGATATCAAACTAGTACAGGGGAAATCACTAGAGGTATTCCAAGAATAAATTACGCGTATTTGATATATAATAATTGATTATATGAGCTTTCTAGGATCAAGGTTATTCATGGAAATAGATGCTCAATTACGAGAAGCATTTCAGAGAAAGATAATTTTCCTTTTGGTGGTAGATCCATCATTCTTGTGGGTGACCTTGGCCAACTACCTCCTGTGAGAGATAAGCCTTTGTATATAGGAAATACAACTAGAAAAGTCTTGTCAAAAAAATTCAACACTGTTGTCACTCTTGACGCTGTCTTTCACCAACAAGGGAATAATAACAAACAATCTTGTTTTGATAGAGTTCACAATAACATAAGAAATGTATAACTAGTTCTTCAAGATTAGGAGTTTCTTATGTCATGGGTTGATATGAGGTTACATCCTAGAGAAAGAGATTTATTTAATTCAACAGTTCACATGTTTCCAACAAATAATTTGTTCTCCTTCCATAACAGACATATGTTAAACTGATTAAATTCTATAATTCCATGATGTATTGTTGAGCATTCAAGGCATACAAAAATCATTGGTGTTGATGACGATCAATTGCATTGTGAAGTTTTGTTGTGCCATGGTCAGTGTGTTATGTTGACATGTAATTTTTGTGTTGAATCTCGCTTCGTGAATGGGGAACTTGTTTATGTGAAGGATATATTCTTTATGACTAATTCTAAGCCACCTCAGCTTCCAATGTTCACAATTGTTCTTTTTTATAAGTATGTTTGTTTTCTTTTTGATGAATTCAATCCAAACATTGTACCTATCACACTAGTGATAAGAGGAAATCGAAAAAAAATTAATATGAAGATGGCATGGGCTCTTACAATCCATAAGTCACAGGGGTTTAATTTAGAATGGGCATCAATTGATATTGGGAATAAAGAGCAGCAAGGCCCAACCTTCACAGCTATATTAAGAGTGAAATCAATAAATGGTTTACGCATTTTACCGCCTTTCTCTTTTCAATGTTATGCCAAGATGAAGGATAGTGCATATGTTATAATTAGGAAGAAATAAGAGGAGTGATTGAAGTCCATATCACTATGACATGCAACTAATAATATTGTGACCTATTTATAGAATGCTTTTTGAATTGATTTTATTGTCCTCTTTATTTACTTTTAATAAAATAATTTCATATACTAATGAGATGACTACATTCATCATATTCATAGTAATATTTGAGAAATTTGTTTTCATAATTTTTCATGTTGTTCAATTTAATTCTTTTTTTAAGTGACTATTATTTTTTCCTACAATGAACCATTAAGACATAAACAATCAGTTATATGAACTAGTCATTAAAAATAAATTCAATGATTGGTTCATCTTGATATTAATATTTCTAATTGAATTCTAGTAATATTAATATTACCAATGATATCTAATATATATGAAAAATGTGGTCACCATACCAAAAATTACAAATTAATTTACCAATATTAATATTGGTAGTTACTATGTCTATTAATATGTATATTAATTAATATTGATATTAATATTAATGATGTTTAATATTAATATTAAACAAATATTGTGTCTATACATTAATATGAACATTAGTGTTAAACATTGATATAAATAATTCAATTGAACATGAACATTAGGTATAATAAATTTAGGTTTATTTGGGTTCAATGACATGAGGTTTATATTTCTAGAGTTTTTTATATCAATTGGTTCACATAGAATTAGGTTATTTTGTAGCATGAATTTTATAAGATTAATTTTTTTAATAATAATAAATGAGTCTAATGTTCATATCTGTATCGAACAAAAACATTGATATTAATATTAAACAAAAATATTAATATAGAGATTAGCATTAATTTCAATACAAATATAAGTTTGCTAACATTAATAATATTTGATTTTAAACATTAGGCTTACAAAATTGTCAATTTTTGTTGACTATTATAATAAGGGTCTTAACACTCATTTAATTTTATCACTCATTTCATGGATACCAAATGTATTGCTAATGAGGTTTATATTTGTAGAAATATTTATATCATTTGGTTCATGTAACATTATATTATTTTATAGCATGAGGTTTATAAGATTAAGTTCTTTAACATTAATAAAAATGGTGCGCACGGAAAATTTTGAGGATGGAAATTTATCATAAATTTTAGAAACCTTGGCAAATCTTACTAGTCCCCAATATGCAAATTGTAAAATGTTTAGTGATATTTTTGTAAAAATGTTCAAATTTCCAGTGATTTTTTACAAAGTCTCGATAAAAAAATTGCGATTTATAACGTAAAAAAATTTTATACTAAAAAAATTCAATGAATCATTTTTAAGAAAAATGTAAATTGGAGAATCTTTATTTTTCAAAAACATGGAAAATTAGTCCACCTGCGAATATGAGCCCCTAAAACTTTCCATGATGAAGTGTTATGTTTTATGTGTTTGCTTGGGTGTTTGTGCATGTGTGTATTAATTTTGATTTTGTCATTTTTCTTTCAAATGAAGATATGGAGAATAGTGATGTGATGGAGCGATAAGTTTTCTTTCGTATATTCAGAACAAGATTGATAGAAACAATGGCTTCCATCCTTATTTTCCTAAAGAACATCTTTGTGTGCTAGATGAAATGAAAACGGATGTAAAATACTTTATGCATGTGCACGAGAGGGAGTGTGGTGGGGGGGGGGGGGGACAAGAAGAGATTGGTCGGAGAGCATGAAGTATCATGATCATTATCTTGATGATTTGAATTGGTGCTTGTTTTTTCATTGGTCTCCTTCTGTTTTCGAAGAGGCTATTCGATAAATGAATTTTGACGGAGTGTTTCAAGTTCAGTTTCGTAGTGGAATTATTTGATGTAAAGAAAACAAAAAATATATGTTAATTTTAATGTTGCTTCTTTGGTTGCAATGTTGGTTAAAAAAAAAAATTTCCTCATTCTTGCTGTTATTAAGAAAATTGTATATATTTGGTCTTAAAATTCCCTATTGTGTTGTTCTTCTTCAAATCCAATGTGTTCAATTTAGATCTTTTTTTTCCTTTTCTATTCTGACTTTGTGTTCTCTCAAAACACATATTTTTCAATTTTTTGCATTTATGTTCCTTTGCTCTAATGGTGGTGTTACTGTTTTTTTTCTCTTGGATTTGTAATTGTTTGTGTTTTTTGGTATGGGTCCCTTTGTTGTGTTGATGGCTTTCATAAATGAAAATATTATTTACATTTATAATATTAATGTTGGGCCTTCATGTTCTTGTTGTCTATATCAATATTCTTCATATTTATACTATTAATATATTTATGTATTGATATTTGTATTTATTCTTTAAAATTTATTAATTTTTTTATAATGTATTGATATAGATATGTTATTATTAAAGTGTTGTTGGTTTATCATGTTTTAATGGTTTATAGTGTTTTTGGTATTCATGCTTCTGTGATCCATAATGTATTTTATCTCTATATCGCTCTCTATTTCACCATTTGTCATGGTCTTCCTCTTCATCTGGTCCTAATGATGAACCACACTTGTTGGTTTGAAACGCATCACCCAAAAATTTCTCTTATGTGATTTCTACTGAAAGACTTTTCTTAATGGTTTATAGTGTATTATTATTAATGTATTCATATTAATGTTTTGTATTGATGTCTTAATGGTATGAAATGTGGTTCTTATATTGATTGTGGTTTACGTTTATTATTATTTTTTTTGTATTATTGCATTATTTACATTTATACTATTGATGATAGGGCTTTAGGGCTTAAGTGGTTTAAAATATTTAATATGACATATATTCTCTCATTTTGAAAACAAAACATTGTGAGCCCTTGTGAAACTCTGCATTATAGCAAATATTGTCTTGATGTGAAAACCATAATCCATGGTGAATCATGGTTAACCATGGTCCAACGTTGCATTGTAACAAAGATTGTCTCAATATGAAAATCAATGACATTTAAGCATTGGTGATGATGTTTAATTTTTGGTTTACAATATTTATATTGGGGTTTAACAACTTGGGTTTATAATATTAATCCATTGGGGTTAATATTATTCCCTTAAGTTGATAATCTCTTGGGTTTTTTAGTATTTATCTGTTGGGTTTATAATATGAATCCATTGTGCTTATTGATCCAAGGGTTCATATTCCTTGGGTTTATAATATTAATCCTTCGATGGAATATAAATCACTTGGGTTTATAATGACAGTCAACCATTAGGTTTATAAATCACTTGGGTTTAAAATGATGGGTGCAATATCAATTTCTTGTGTTTATTTATCTACAGGTTCATATTCCTAGGGTATAATATTATTTATAGGGTTTATAATATTAATCCTATGATTTAATACAAATCTCATGTGTTTATAGTCTTGTTCAACCATGGTCCAATCTCACATTATGACAAATATTTTCTCAATATGAAAATCAACCATGGTCCAATGTCGCATTGTGACAAATATTGTCTCAATATAAATATTAGCCATGGTCCAATGTCACATTATGACAAAGATTATCTCAATATGAAAATCGACCATGGTCAACGATTGTGAACCATCATCAACCATGGTTGAATGTCACATTGTGAAAAAGATTATCTCAATATGAAAATAAACCATGGTGAACCATGGTCATCCTTGGTCCAATGTCACATTATGACAAAGGTTGTCTCAACGTTTAAATCAACCATGCTTAACCACAGTCAACCATATTTATTTCATGATTTATAGTATCTATCTAAGGGTTTATATACGTAGGGTTTATAATAGTAATTGGATGGGTTTAATGTTATTCCCTTGGCTTTGTAATATCGATTCATTGGGTTTATTGATATAAGGGTTCATATTACAATGGTATAAAATTATTCATAGGGTTTATAATATCAACCCTTGGATTTAATATAAATCCCTTGTGTTTATAATCATGGTCAACCATGGTCCAACATCACATTGTGGAAAAGATTTTGTCAATATGAAAATCAACGATGGTGGAACGTCGCATTACAACAAAGGTTATCTCAATATGAAAATGGGTCATGGTCAACTATGTTTATTTTAGTGTTTATTAGTTCTTAGGGTTTATTACTTCCTTGGGTTTATAATATTAATAATCCCTTGGTTTTGTTAATCCCTTGAGTTTAAAATATTAATTCTTAGGGTTTATTAATCGCTTTTGTTTCTAATATTAGTTTGTTGGGTTTATTGATTCCTCGGGCTTATTAATCGCTTGGGTTTATTAATCATTTGTATTTCTAATATTAATCTTTTGGGTTTATAATATTAATAATCCTTTGGGTTTATTGATCGTTTTTTTGTATAATACTAATAATTTTGTGGCTTTGTTGATCCATTCGGTTTATAACATTCATCCCTTGAGTTTTCTAATTTTTTAGGTTGGTAATATTAATTCTTTAGATGTATAATATTGAAAATACCTTGGTTTTATTAAATCCCAATATCAAGGATTAAATATCAGTCCTAGGGTTTAATGTTAATCACTTAGGTTTATAATGTCTATCCATTCAGTTTACTAACTTGTTGGGTTTATAATATTAACAACCCCTAAGGTTTATTGATCCCTTGGGTTTATAATATTAATAATAATGTGGGTTTATCAATATTTTGGGTTTAAAATATCAATTCCTAGGCTTTATTAATCCCTTCTATTTTTAATATTGTTCCCTTAGGTATTTTGATCCCTTAGGTTTATAATATTTTTCCCTTGGGTTTACTAATTCCTTAGGTTTATAATATTAAATGCTTGGGATTATTTGTTCATTAAGTTTATGATATTAATAATTCTTTTGGTTTATCATTTAATCCCTTAAGTTTAAAATATTAGTTCCTAGTGTTTATTAATCGCTTTGGTTTTTAATATTAGTTTTCTCGGTTTGTTGATTCCTTGTGTTTATTAATTTCTTGGGTTTATTAATCATTTGTATTTATGATATGAGTGCCTTGGTTTTATAATATTAATAATCCCTTGGGTTTATAACATTAATAATCCATTAGGTTTGTTAAACACCAATATTAAGGGTTAAATATTAGTCCTAGGGTTTAATATTAATCACTCAAGTTTTCTAATTCTTTGGGTTGGTAATATTAATCACTTGGGTTTCTAATATCCATAATGGATTGGATTTATTAGACCATAATATTAAGGGTTAAATATTATTCATAAGGTTTAATATTATTCCCTTAGGTATAAATGTTTATCCATTCAGTTTATTAATTCGTTGGGTTTATAATATTAAAAAACCCTAAGGTTTATTGATCACTTGGGTTTATAATATTAATAACCATGTGATTTTATGAGTCACTTGGGTTTGAAATATTAATTCCTAGGCTTTATTAATCTCTTATGTTTTTAATATTGATCCCTTGTGCTTGTTGATACCTTAGGTTTTTAATATTTACCCCTTGGGTTCACTAATTCCTTGGGTTTATAATATTAAACCCTTTGGTTTATTAGGTTGTTAGGTTTATAATATTAATAATCCTTCGTGTTTATTAATCCCTTGAGTTTACAATATTAATTCTTAGGGTTTATTAAGTGCTTGGGTTTTTAATATCAGTTTGTTGGATTTATTGATTCTTTGGGTTTATTAATTGCTTGGGTTTATTAATCATTTGTATTTATAATATTAATATGATGGGTTTATAATATTAATAATCCCTTGGGTTTATTCATCCTTTATGTTTATAATATTAATAATTCTCTAGGTTTGTTGATCCATTGGGTTTATAACATTAATCCCTTGAGTTTTCTAGTTTTTTGGGCTGGTAATATTAATCCCTTGGGTTTATAATATTGATAACCCTTTGGGTTTATCAAACCACAATACAAAGGGTTAAATATTAGTCCTATGGTTTAATATTAATCCTTTAGGTTTATAATGTCTTTCCCTTCAGTTTATTAACTTGTTAGGTTTATAATATTAAAATTCCCTAGGTTTTATTGATCCCTTCGGTTTATAATATTAAAAGTCATGTGGGTTTATCAATCCTTTGGGTTTAAAATATTAATTCATGGGAATTATTAATCCCTTTTGTTTTTAATATTGATCCCTTGTGTTTATAATATTTTTCCCTTCGGCTTATTAATTTCTTGGGTTTATAATATTGAATACTTGGGTTTATTTGTTCCTTAAGTTTATAATATTAATAATTCCTTCGGTGTATCATTTAATCCCTTTGGTTTATTAATTCCTTAAGTTTAAAATATTAATTCTTAGAGTTTATTAATTGTTCGAGTTTTTAATATTAGTTTGTTGGGTTTATTGATTCCTTGGATTTATGGATTCCTTGGATTTATTAATCGCTTGGGTTTATTAATCATTTTTATTTATAATATTAATGCCTTGCATTTATAATATTAATAATCCCTTGGGTTTATCAAACCCTAATATTAAGGCTTAGATATTAGTCCTAGGGTTTAATATTAATCCATTAGGTTTATTATGTTTATCCCTTCAGTTTATTAATTCCTTGGGTTTATAGTATTAACAATCCATATGGTGTATTGATACTTTGCCTTTATAATATTAATAGTCATGTGGGTTTATCAAACTTTTGGGTTAAATATATTGATTCCTAGACTTTATTAATCCGTCGGGAATTTTACATTGATCCCTTTGGTTTATTGATCCCTTAGGTTATTATATTTATCCCTTGTGTTTACTAAATCCTTGGGTTTACAATATTAAATGCTTGGGTTTATAATATTAAACCCTTGGGTTTAATAGTTACTTGGGTTTATAATATTAATAATTCCTTAGGTTTATAATTTAATCCCTTGGGCTCATTTATCCCTTGAGTTTAAAATATTAATTCCTAGGGTTTATTAATCCCTTATGTTTTTTATATTGGTCCTTGGGTTTCTTGATTCCTTAAATTTATAATATTTATCCCTTGGGTTTACTAATTTGTTGGGTTTATAATATAAATAATCCCTTGGGTTTAAAATGGTACTTTGTAGGGTTTATTAATGAGAGGTGTTTTTAATTGGATTCCTTAGGGTTGTTGATCCTTTATGTTTATAATATTTATCCTGTGGGTTTACTAATTGATTGCGTTTATAATATTAAACTCATGGGTTTATTAGTTATTTTGATTTATAATATAAATAATCACATGTGTTTATTAATCCCTTGGATTTAGTTGATGCTTTTAATTTACTTTAAGTAAATATATGAAAGATATTAACAATTATATTAATAAATATATAAAAATTGTTCACTATATTGGTAAGAGATATATAGTTATTATAAATAATAATAAAATACTATTATTGTGTGATATTTGAATTATATTATAATTTGAGTTATAACTATTAATATATTAACAAAATTTAATAATATATTATTGTTACATGTTTTATTATTAACTTATATATATATAGATATATATCAAAGTATTAGTATAACATATTTCAGTTTAATATATAATATGCATATAGGTAATTTCTTGGGTTTATAATATTAAACGTTTGGGTTTATTTGTTTCTTAATTTTATAATATTAATAATTTATTTGGTTTATCATTTAATCCCTTGGATTTATTAATCCCTCAAGTTTAAAATATTAATCGTTTGGGTTTTTAATATTAGTTTGTTGGGTTTATTGATTCATTTGGATTATTAATCATTTGTATTTATAATATCAATACCTTGGGTTTATTTTATTTTTTTATTTTTTTAAACAAGATCAGATAGTTGTTATATTATCAAAAAAAGTTTTTGGAACAAGCTCCTCTTACATTCTGTTGTTCTGATATGATAGACTGAGCGGTTAAATAGACATGCAGTCCTTTCTTCTGTGCTTGGTATCAAAACTTCAGAAGTTTTTTTAGCTATTATAGAGTACTATTTAACATATTGACCCACTAAGAAAACAAATTTACAGATCATATTTCACAGAAATTTATGGTTTGTAAACTGGGAGAGTAAATTTTGTGGCCTTTTCCTTATGTTTTGCATTTTGTTGTTCCTTAAGTTTGTTATTCCTTGTGCTGCTATTCGTTTTTCTTGTTGTCCCTTGTTGCTGTACCATTGACCTAGTGTTCCTTTGGTCTGTTTTCCTTTGGTCTGTTATTCCTTATGCTGCTGTTCCATTTTCTGGTTACTGTTCCTTCTTCTGTTTTTCATTCTGCTTGTTGTTCCTTGTTGTTGTTCCTTCGGCCTGTTGTTCCTTCGGTCTGTTGTTACATCGGCCTATTGTTCCTTTGATTGTTGTTCATTCTGTTGTTGTTCCTTTTGGTTGTTGTTCCTTCTGGAGGTGTTCCTTCTACTCTTGTTCCTTCTGGTTGTTGTTCCTTCTACTCTTGTTCCTTCCTCTTCTTGTTGTTCCTTCTATTTTTGTTCCTTTGGCCTGCTATTCCTTCAGCTGTTGTTCCTTTAGTTGTTGTTCCTTTTGGTTTCTATTCCTACTAGCATTGTTCCTTCTAGTTGTTGTTCCTTCTGTTTGTTGTTCCTTCTAGTTGTTGTTCCTTCTGTTTGTTGTTCCTTCTACTATTGTTCCTTCATCTTTTTGTTGTGCCTTATTCTATTGTTCCTTCAGTTTGACTCCATTTTCTCGTGAAATTTGTGATTTGAGCTGCCATCACTAACATCTTTCATGTGTTATTCCTTGCTGTCACGATTTTTCCTTTGACTATCCGAGTTTTTTTGGATTTCCCAATGGCTGTGGATTCCTTGTTGCGTTGTACATTCTCTTCCTTGATGTTTCTCTCTACTCCTTCTGTACTGTCCTTTTGTATACCAAAACTTCATTTTTATCATTTTTCGATGGGAGTTATGGCATGCTGAGATAGTATTCCTCCTGATTCTCTCTGACGATTCCTTCTTCCTTCTCCACAGCCTGATATGCATGATGATCCGCTTGCTTATTATGCATCCTCAAGACATGTTTAAAGGTTGCATTTTTGGATCCTGCTAGATTCCTTCTAGTTCTTTGGATGATTCAACTCATAAACTTGTTGTTGGTCTTCCTATTTTGAGCCATAATCTTGATTATGATGGCTGAGTCTCCTATGATGATAGGATTTTGAATTCCTTTTTTTGAATCAGCATTGTTCCCATCAGTAAATTGTATGCTTCCACCTGATTATTTGACATTTGTCCCAATCCCCACTCGTAGGTGGTTATTTTTCCCCATTTGGATCATAAATTATTCCAGCCACTCCTGCTTTTCTGGGATTATTCTTTGAGGCTCCGTCAAAATATATACAGTGTCGATTCTAAGTTTTCTTCCAGCTTTCCAACTCCTCTTCTCTCATTCTTAATTTCCATTTTTCTTTTGTATTTTCTTTTCTCTAACATTTCTGCCCATTGTTGTCTATTATGGCCTTGCTAAGCCAATCCCTTTCCTCTTGTTGGAGAATGCTATAGTCCGTTGGTGCAGTTCCTTTTACTTTGAGAATTTCAGAAGTCATTCCCGAAGTTTTGGATAGTGTTTTCCCAATTCTTGGGTTTTGATTTTTGAAAATGCTCTTGTTTTGAGCCAACCAAATTTGCCAACATAGCACTGTTGGTATACATTTCCATATTCTTATACTTGTGGCTTTCTTTTTGTTTCATAAGGGTAAGCTTTCTCAAGGTTTTCGAGAAATTTCAGCAATGGTTTTTCAAAGACTAAGTTAATTTCCAATGGTTGTATTAGTTGCTTCCAGCATTCCTTTGAGAATTCACACTCTTGGAATAAATGTTGTATGTTTTGTTCCGCTTGCCAGCATAAAGGGTATCTTGATGGCCCTTGAATGACCCTTTTTTTTTTTTTTATGCAGTTAAAATCTTCCCTTTTAAAAAGGTCCATATGAAAACTTAAATTTTTTGCAGGCTTTCTGACTTCCAAGCTAGTTTCCAAGAGTCCCATTCCTGGTGATCAATATGTTCTTGGAGGATATTATATCCATATTTAACTGTGTACTGCCCATTGTTTAGATCCCATAGGTAGCTATCTTCCTCATCATAGTGGATAGGAGCTGCCCCTTTTAAATGTTGTTTGATTTTTGTCCATTGTCCTTCTAGGTTTACTGGAATGGCTGGAATTTTCCACTCCTACCACTCCTTCTGGTTCCATAGAGAGATTGAATGGAGAGTGTTGTATCCATTTTCTTTTAGCCATTCTTGAATGCATTCAACTTCTGGGAGATTTTGGATTTGATATTTCCCCATGACCCTGTCCTCCCATATTGAAATGGTTTTCCTGTTACCTGGAATGTTTGAGATGTGGCTTCTCATTAATGGAATTACTTTTTTGACTAGCTTCCATAATTGGGAACTTTGTCTGATTCGACTCATTCCTTTCAGTAACTTTTCTTTGGATCCATCCATGTGTTTGTTAATTAGGATTTTTTTCCACAAGCTTTCTTTACCTGTTATGAGTCTCCACACTATTTTCATACCAAGAGCTGCATTCATTAGTCGAGACAGTCAAATAGATAGCCCTCCTTTTTCATATGGTAACACTACGTGATCCCACTTGACCAGGCTAAACTTCTTGTTTTCCTGCTTCCCACCTTGCCATAGAAAGCTTCTTATAATTAACTCCATCTATTTATGGGTGCTTGCTAGTGGCATGATTATAGCATATTGATAAATCGACAATGCTGCAAGAAGATATTTAATTAGGGTCACCCTTCCAACCATATTTAACCACATCATTCCCCAATTCTTTATCTTAGCTTACATTTTTTCGATCTGTTTTGTCCATATTTCGGCTTTCATGCTCACGTTGGAGATTGGGAGTCCCAAGTAGAGGAAATGGCTCCATCTTTCTTGTGCTAGGATTTCCATGATTTGGGATATCCTTTTCATAATTCTAGGTAGAACATTCGAGCCATAAATCCTGCATTTAGTGCTATTTAATAGCCCACCTGACACCTGTAGGAATTTATCCAATGTTTTTTTAAATATTCTCGCTATTATTGTTGATGCTCCTCCCAGTAGTAGAGTATTCTCCGCAAACAAGGAGTGATTTATGGTTTTTATTCCTTTTGCTATTCTCATCCCTGTTATAGCTCTCTCTTTCCTCTAGGCTTCCAAAGCTCTACTTAAAGTCTCTACCATTATTATGTAAAGAGAAGGGGAAAGAAGGCAGCCTTGCCTAAGACCTCTTATGCTTTGGAAGAAATCACTGGGTCTTCTATTTATGAGAGGGGCTATCCATGGAGTGGAAATGCATGCCTGAATCACACTTATTATTTCTTCTGAGAAGCCAAGTTTTTGGAGGACAACCATGAGATAAGGGTGGCTGACCCTATCAAAAGCATTTTCCATGTCTAGTTTAACTATCATGCCTTTCTCTTGCTTCTGGATACTATAATGGATAGCTTCCTAGACAATTATGACATTATCAATGATTTTCCGGTTTGGCACAACTGCTCCTTGGTTTTCAGATATGATTTGAGGAAGCACTTTCTTGATTTGGTTTGCCACTAATTTGGTTATTATCTTATAAGATTAATTACATAGAGAGATGGGCTTGAATCTATTGAAAGTAATGGGATTTTCCTCTTTTGGGACAAGTGCCAGATAGGAAGATTTTGTATTGCCTCCCATCTTTTTTTCTTCGAAGGTGTTTTTCACCATTCTTATGAAGTCCTTTTTTATTGTATCCCAGTGATTTCTAAAGCAAGCTATGATGAAATCATTTGGCCCTGGTGCTTTATCCAGATGCAAACTCCATATGGCCTCCACTATCTCTTCCTCTGTTGGCTCTTTCCACAAATTTGTGTTTTGTTCACTCTTTATTTTCTTTTATGTGTGCTACAAAATTTCTTCATACTCAGTCGTTTCATCTGTGGTTGACATTGGATCTTTGAAATGCTTGTGGGCTTCTTTTTTTATTTCTTCCGTTCCTTTAATTTCTTGATTTTCCACTTGGATCTTTTCTATCTGGTTTCTGGATCTTCTAATCTTCATAGAATTATGGAAAAAGGACGTGTTCCCATTGATGAGCCCTAGAAATGGGTAATTATATGGGCTCATTTTGCCTCTTAATTTGACTTATTCCACCATTCTGATTAGTTTATCGTGTGTTTTTTATTATATTTATGCTAATAGAGTGAATTGGGTTAGTCATTTTGCCATGTAGTCTAATGTGTGCTTTATGCAGATTTTTTTGGTCAATTTTGGACAAAGTCAAAGGATTTATGAGCAAATGGCAGCAAATATTTGAGGAAAAGAGGGAAGAGGATTTTTATGGGGTGTCTCCTTCATTTATGACCCCTTTCCTCAAATTCTCCATTAGCAACTCGGAGCACAAGCAGCCACCTTGATGCATCCAAGGGGCAACCGAGCAAGTAAAGAATGACTGTTGTTTATCTCCAGTTCTGGGAAGCCAAGCTCCTTGATTTTAGGAGGGCTATTGGGGGACTCCATTTATATAAATAAAAGGGCTTAGAGCCTCAGTAGGTTAGCTAGTAATTAGTATAATTTTTGCACTTTTGTGCAGCACTTGTTCAGCTCATTTTCAGGCTTCCTTTTTTAGAACAGTTTATGTAATGTGACTTTTACTTTTGATAATGAAGATGAAACAGTTTTTGAGCTAGCACTAATCTCTTTCAGAGGGCTACAACTCTTGGGTTAGGGCCCAACCAAAGCTGCCTAGCACCTCTTTCTTTGTACTTATATGTTTTTGCTTTAGTTCATGAGTTAATTTCTGTTACACAGATTCATTTTATCTTGTTTAGAATAGGTTGTTTTTTATGGTTTGCATAGCTGCTTTTGTTTTAGCTGCTGAAGTAGGTTCATACAGTGATAGGCTAAGATTCGAAAAGGCAAACAACAGGCCTTGATCTCTTTTCTCCCTTCCTGGGATCATGATTTGAGGTCATGGCACCATTGCTACCACCAAAAACACAGTTTTGCTCTTCCATGCAATCTCTAATGTGATGACTTGATTTGAAAGTTAATGTATTGCTTTAGATTCAGTTTGCCAAGATTATTTCCTATTTTTACAATAGATCTCTTTGCATGCTTTTCTGTTCAAAGTTATTGTTCAACATTTTCTGTTTCTAGGTGAGAAATTAGGTCACTAAGAGATATTTTTGTTTTCATGATATAGTTAGTCCTTTCTTTCCTCAGTTTTGGTAAGTAGATGTGCAGATCTCTTGCAGGACACCTCTGCTCACCATACATCCATGATGCAACCAACATTAGCTCACTTCTCATAGATTTCCCAAGTCATTCACAACATTTCACCAATCTGCCCTAATTTCTGCATTTTTTCATAATCTTCCCTCTTGCCATTTGAACAAATCCAACCATCTTCTTCTTTCTTGATCTTCCTTGACAAGCTCCAGATGCCTTAACACACCCCTCTAGTATTCAACTACCCTTTCCCACCATTTCTCCACCTTCAAAACCTCCAAAAATAACTCTCATCATCCTCCTGTAGATCCTCCTGTATATCCCTTGCAGCCTCCTATAGAATTTCCTGTAAGTGATTTTTCGGAATCTGATTACAAGGGAAGTCTTCAGAAGGGTGCTAGAGGCTTCTTAGGACTCCTCCACACATTCCTACACCCCTGCAAAAACCAAATCCCCCCTCAATGACCACCAAAACTCTGCCACAATCACAAACAGATAAATTACAAGCATAATAATTTCACATAAAAACACTCAAAAACACAAAAATATGTTTTCTTCTCATTTCCTTTCAGAAGTAGCTTGAATAGATGTAATTTACCTTTTTAGTAGTCAATGACACTCATTTAATCAGTTTTCATCACTTTTCCTACAAAAGTAGGGTTAGTTGGAAAAATTAGGGTTTGCTAGGGTTTGTGTTACACTTCAGTCTTCTTTATTTTTCTGCAAGTACAATAGTCTCTGTAGAGTTAGCTCTTTTTCATCACAGTTAGAAGCTTCTTCTGGAAAATCGTAGAAGTTTTCTTGAGCTCCTAGTGATCTTGCTCCAACTGACCAAGTGACAGCCTGCAGTAAGATCTAGTACTTGTGCATACAACACCGTCGCTTCCAAGTTTGTTACGAACTACCAGGTTTATAAAAGTAAAGTAGGAAGCCCCAGGAGTTGTAGAATTATTGCTGAAATACTAGTGCTCACCACTTTTTGGCGCCGTTGTCGAGGAAGCATCAGAGTATTTTGTGATTACTGCTTTCTTCTATTTTCTACTACAACATTCTGCTAAGTAGTTTATTTCAGCAAAAGTAGAGTAGTTGTTTCTTTCAATTTCTGCACTTCCTTGCTTTCATTTCAATTCTATAATTTCCATTTCTGCAAAACTAGATTAGTCATTTCCCTGCTTTCATTTCAATTCCAAAATTTCCATTTCAGAAAAAGTAGATTAGTTATTTCCTTGCTTTCATTTCAATTCTGCAATTTCCATTCCAGCAAAAGTAGATTAGTCATTCCCTTGCTTTCATTTCAATTCTGCAAATTCATTTCAGCAAGTTCATTTCAGTTAGTTGCAATTTATGTGTTCAATCAATTTTAGTTTTGCAGGTACAAGTAGAAAAAAAAAATCACCCAAAAAGAGATTTCCTTTCATGCCTCGTAGGAACAGAGATAATTCAGGGAAATTCCTACCCAACACCCGCACCACATCACAAAGTCACCCTTATTTCTTCTTCGATGGTAGTGATCCAGAAGAACCTATAGGTGAACAATGAGAGATATATGAAGATCCTATAGCAGAAGAAGAGGAAGAAACCATCCCTCCTGAGACCATGGCTGAAAACAGAAATGTTAGAGGGAATGGGGAAAGAGTAGACGGTACCTTTCCCATCTGAGAGACCAATGGGGACACTAAAATCAAGAACATAAGTCCTTCAGCCTTACCTCACTTCCATTTGTTGACTACGGAAGATCCTGATACCTTTTTGTTTGAATTTGTTGTTATCTGTCAAACCTATGACTATGCAGAAGATGAGCAGAAGTTGAAACTGTTTCATTCTACTCTCAAGAATGCAACATTGCACTGGTTCATGGGGTTACCTTGCAACAGCATCACAACTTGGGCTCAGATGCAGAAAACCTTTAATAAAAAATATCGGGACTGCTGTAGGTCAAAGGATACCAAGGAAGAAATCTTCTAAATGACCATGGGAAGCAATGAATCCTTAGAAGATTATGAAGAGAGGTTTCAGCTCAATTATAAAAGGGCCAGGTGCACACTTGACCCTAAATCTCTAAAGTTGGTCCTACTCAGAGGAGTACTGGAAGACCTTCTAGATACCCTCCATTTTTTGGCTTGGAGGGACATCTACCACCTTATGAAGACGTAAAGATTATGTTTAGAAACCATTCTAGGGCAGCCAGAAAGAGAGGTAGGGGAAGTCAACCCCTAGCCAGTACATCCTCATCCAGTTCATCCCTTAGAGGTGAATTTGGAAATCTACTGGAAGATTTCAAGAGCGAGATGATGCAGACTCTTGCCATGCAAATGGATACCTTGCATATCAAAAGGAAACAAGAAGAAGTAGAAAGGGCCTTGGCCATTTCATGTCCTAAGTGCACCAGAAGGCATCCTAGGAACGAATGTCCATTGAACTCTATAGAAGTGTGTTCAGTCTGTGAAGAAGAACATTCTACAAATCAGTGCCCTTCATTGCCCAGACTTAAAGCTGCATACCAGGGGGTCGAAGGAGCCACTGAACCACTCTATTTCATGAACTAAAGGAGGAAACATGGACCCAGACCTTACCAGCAGGGAATGCAAGAGACATCCTAGACATATTACAACCCCAGTCAAGCCACTTCCATGCCTTCCTAGGGTCCCCTCCACATCCTTCCTCGTCCACACCCCCTCCTTGGTCATATCCATCTCAGTACCATGCTCAACCAACTACTCATTCATTTTACTCTTATGCTCAACCACAGCCTCAAAGGAATGCACCTCATCAGGGGTGGAGGCCCCAATACAACTCTCCTCCCACTCTTTTGCCTCCACCACCTACTCAACCACAACCATTGCCTCCTACTCCACCAAGGCAACCCCAAATACCTACTCAACCGAACCTAAACCTGAATAATAGATAGGCCCAACAGGTATATAGTGGGGAACCATCATGCCTGACCTATGCTGTGGAGATTCAGGAGATTAACCTAAGATCTGGGAAGGTTCTCCCAGATAACCAGCCTCCCCGTAAGGAGGATGAGGAAGAAAAAGAGGAAAGTGAACCAAAAGCCATTCCACCCTTTCTTGATAGATTATCTGGAATAACACAACCTACCCTAGAAGAAACTAAACTTCTAGGAGAATTGAAACAATTATCTGTAAAGATACCACTTCTCAAAGCCATAAAGGATGTGCCTATATACAACAAGATGATCAAGGAGAAGTGCTTCAAGCATCAGGCAGGTGCAGGAGAGATGCCCCAACTATCAATGTCATAGGACAACTGTCCAACCTGATGCTGGGGAAGGTAATCTGTCTGAAACATCCAGACCTTGGAAGCCCTGTAGTCGATGTCCACATCATTCGCACCATAATCCCCCATACCCTGATTGATCTAGGGGCTACCATTAATGTGATGACCAAGGACACTATGCCCAAGCTCAACCTTTGGGCTTCCTGAGAAAGACCACAACATTACTACAATTAGTATACCACTCCACTGTGACTCCTTAATGGATTGTGGAAGATGTAATGGTGTCCATCGATTCTTGGGAGTACCTTACTGATTTCTTGGTTCTCCAACCAAAGGCAAAGTTCACTGGGTATCCTCTCATCCTCGAAAGACCCTGGTTGGATACTGCAGATGCCTACATCAGTTGTCGAGCTGGGAACATGACAATCAAGAATGGGCATATGTCCAAGCAGCTAGTCCTATATCCTCCTGCCCAACCTTTGTTAGAACATGATTTACCTCTGGTTGGAGGAGGAAGATGAGGATGAAGTCTATTCCACACCACTGTGTGCAGTGGAAGCTACCATGGGGGGGAACCACAAATCGAGGATGATCTTATTGAAAACTTGATTCAGAATCCACCCCCCAATGTGTTGCCATTAGAAGAGCTACTGGAAGCAATCCAAGCCAATCCTTTAGTTGATCTCTGTGTGGCTGACCGGACCTCTCTCCGAGTTAAGAATATAGAATTCAGCCCAGAAAGAACCTTGAAAATCAACTCATCCCTATCCACCTCTCAGGAGAAAGAACTGTGTAGCTTATTAAGAAACCACTTGGATGCTTTTGCTTGGAGCTATAAGGAGATGAAGGGAGTGCACCCTTCAGTCTGTACTTATCGCATTTACATTAAGGAAGATTTCAAACTAGTCAGGCAGCCTCAAAGGAGGATGAATCCAACCCTTAAGGACATTGTCAAAGAAGAACTGCAAAAGTTATTGGATGCAGGATTCATCTACCCCATCTCTGACAGTGAATGGGTCTCTCCTTTGGTGCTAGTGCCAAAGAAAAATGGGAAGTGGAGAATCTATGTTGATTATCGGGAAATAAACAAGGCCACCAAGAAGGACCATTTTCCTTTGCCTTTCATAGATCAATTGTTCAATGGCTTGGCAGGGAAGAAGTTTTTCTCCTTCCTAGATGGGTTTAGCTAGTACAACCAAATCCAAATCAGCCCCTAAGACCAAGATAAGACCACTTTCACTTGTCCTTGGGGTACCTTCACATATCGGGTCCTTCCTTTTGGATTGTGCAGTGCTCCCGCCACTTTCTAGAGAGCAGTATTGAGTATATTTGTTGAACTGGTTCATGATGCAGTGGAAATGTATATGGATGACTTTACCCCTTATGATTCTAACTTCCAGGAAGCTTTGTCTGACCTGGGAAAGTTTTGGACAAGTGTATTGAAACGAACCTATCCCTCAGTCCTGAAAAATGTGAATTCCTGATGAATGAAGGGACTGTGCTAGGTCATGTAATCTCTCAGCAAGGATTAGAGGTGGACCCTAACAAAATTTCCATCATCCGGAGGGTCCCACCTCCTCAAAAGGTAAGATATTTTCGAAGTTTCCTAGGTTTAGCAGGGTATTATAGAAGATTCATTAAGGATTTCAGTAAGCTAGCCTCTCCATTGTTTGGTCTTTTAGGGAAAGATGCTAAGTTCATATGGATTGACAACTGTCAAGAAGCTCTGGATACCTTGAAAAGTAAACTGGTGACTGCCCCAATTTTCAGAGGTCCAAACTGGGCCCTACCTTTCCACATTCATATAGGTGCCTCGAACAAAGCGATAGGAGTAGCCTTAGGGCAAGTTGATGAGAAGCTGCCTTATGCCATATATTTTGTAAGTATAAACTTGTTGAAGGCATAATTAAACTACACTGTAACCGAAAAGGAACTCCTAATTGTAGTCCATTCCCTAAATAAATTCAAACACTACATCACTGGCTATCAAACATTTGTACACATTGATCGTGCTACAATTAGGTATTTAATGAACAAACCAAATGTAAATGCTCACATTATTAGATGGTTGCTTTTATTGTAGCAATTTGATTTAACCATTGTTGATAAGTCGGGTAAGGAAAATGTTGTTGCTGATTTTTTGTCCAGAATAGATCTACCTGCAGGTGAAGAAGGAATGGTGGATGATCAAATGCCAGATTTACACCAATTTGCTATCTCAGTACTCTCTCCATGGTTTTCTGATATAGAAAATTACTTCGTTTCCACATAGTTCCTGCCACACCTGTCCTCAAAAGAGAAGAGCAAGATTGTGAGGAAAAGTGCCCCTATCACTTGAGTTGGGGGCAATCTCTTCAAACTTGGCCTAGATCAGGTTTTGAGAAGATGTGTCAAGGAGGAGGAAGTTTTTGACATTCTCCTGACCTGTCATGATGGGCCCTGTGGGGGGCCATTTTGCAGCAAAGAGGACTGCCTTCAAAATTCTGCAAGCAAGTTACTATTGGCCCACTCTTCATCAAGATGTAAGGTGATATATCAGCTAATGTGACTAGTGTCAAAGGATGGGGAAACCTACTCCAAGGCATGAGATGCCTCTGCAACCTCAAGTGACTTTTGAGCCATTTGAGAAGTAGGGCATGGAATTTGTGGGTCCTATCACCCCTCCTTTAAAGCAAAAATATTACATCATCCTATGCACTGATTATTTGACAAAATTGGCAGAAAAAAAGGCGATCAAGGTAGCAACAGAAGAAAAAGTAGTTGAGTTTTTAAGAGAGAATATATTCTATAAGTTTGGATATCCAAGAGAATTAGTCACAAATCAAGGGAGTCAGTTTACCTCCAATCTGATTGAAGACCTGCTCACACATCACAAAATTAAGCATAGAACTTCCACCCCTTACCATCCGTAAGCAAATGGACAGGTGAAAGTCACTAACAGAGCTCTAGAGGGATTTTGACCAAGGTAGTGAGCAGCAGCAGAAATGATTGGGTAGATTGATTGGTTGAGGCCACCTGGGCCTATAACACCACCTGGAAAACCACCATAGGGTTCACACCCTATGAGCTGGTCTATGGGAAGAAGGCTTTGCTGTCAATAGAATTTGAATATAACACACTAAGGATGGTAGCTCAGCTGGACCTAGATCTCAGCCATGCACAAAAGGAAAGGTTACTCTAGCTAAATGGATTGGATGAACAAAGATTGCAGGCCCTTCTCCACTCAGAGGTCATCCAACTTCAAGGGAAAATATGGAATGATAGACACCTCAAAGAGAAACAATTCCAGGAAGGAGATTGGGCGCTGCTGTATGATTCAAGGTATAAAGATTTCAATGGCAAACTGAGGACAAGATGGTTGGGACTGTACACAGTAGAAAGGTGCAATGAAAATGGTTTAGTTCTAATCAGGACCATCGATGAAGTTGCCATCTCCATGCTTGTCAATGGGCATAGGTTGAAAATCTACAGGAAACCCCTCTCCAAGCAAGAATTCATTGAAAATCTGAGTAAAACAATGTTGGTAGTGGAGCAAGTCTCTGCCTCCACACCACCCACACCCTAAAAAAAAAATAAAAAAATAAAAATGAGGAGAATAAAAGATCCTTGGGTGAAAACCTCCCCTTGGAGGTGCCTAGGGCAGGCAGTTAGGGTGAAAACCTCCTAGAGGCGCCCTCACTGTCTCTTAAAAAAAAAAGGAATAGAAAAATTAACTTCTTTTGAATGCATTGCAGATTTCAGGAGGGCCACAGAAGAAAAAGGGACATGGCCAAGAGGAATACACCTCTGATAGACCATTTCTCCATCGCTATTGTCTTTTCCCAGTCCCTGGTCTCACTTGTTCTGGAAAACTATGCATCCTACAGGAGGCTCTATGCATTCTACAAGAGGCTCCTATAGAAATCACAGAGAGCTTGAAATCAAGTCAAGAAAAGGATCAAAGGGCTAGAAATTTGTCCAGAAGACTTGTGGACCCCCCCTACCACCATTCATCCTCCTAACTCTTCATTCCATACTTGCACCACTGCATTTCCACTCGCTTCTTTCTTCCCTGCACAGAAAACACAGAAATCCTGTTTCTTTTGTTTTTTTTTAAAGGAAGAATAAACAAGCAACATCCTTAACTTAACTCTTACCTAGTGCATACCAGATGCTTTTCCTTGACTGACGGAACCTTCCTCAACTACCTCTCCAGTGCCTACTCAAGCCTCAGCCAAAATTTTTAGAGGGAGAAGAAACTACAAGAAATCCTGCAGGATTCCTATAGCAGTTGGTTCCAGGATTCCTGTAGCAGCTAGTTCCCTTAAAAATTGAGCTCCAGAGGCAGGGTCAGTGTAGCCACAGATGTATAAAACTCGCAAGGAGCCTGGTCTTAATTTAAGAAAACTAGTACAAGGTAGCCGAGCCACCAATTCAGAAGCCACGGGTGCCAGCAGCAAAAATCCTTAGATAGAACGCCAAAGTCTGAGCATGCAACAGCACGGTAGCACACAATTCTCAACTAACAGGTAAGTGACTAAACTCGTTCCTCTGTTGCATGGGTATAATTTAAAAACTGCATGGACAAGTGAGATGGTTGCGATTAAACAAAATTGGTGGCCAGCTAACTCGCCACCCTCGTCCAGTTCAAACAGCGCTCAGTGGGTGCAATCAACATGTGTGTTTAGTCAACTCGAAAAAATCTCAAAACATGCAGTGGTGGAGTCTAATGGGAATGATTGAAATAATTTGAGAAGGCGGCATAAAAGTTTCATCATGACAGTGAAGTAGGGACCAACGATTATGATGATGATAATGTACCCTTCCTGCCACCTCACCTCGTCACCGCAGAACTCTCCTGTAAGCTTAAGTATGCTGTAGTCGACTGCCTTCACCACATTTGTTCTCATTTGTGTCAACAAGCTCTCAACTGTAGCAACCTACCTACCACCTCCAGAGCCTCGAAACAGTCTCTCTCTGTTAGTTTCAGAACCCTTCCGCTTATCGAACTCTACAGGAGCGAAAACACATTCCTACAGGAGCCTTTCTATAGGAAGGCTAGTGAGCAGCACCGTAGAGGAAAACTCAGGATTTCATGACAAATTCGAGCTAAAAATTGTAGGCTCAGTAAAACCCACTCTACATTTCCATATATATATACAAAAGGTGGTGTGATTCCAAGCGAGGTATTGAGTTGAGAAGGGAAGGAAAGTGAGAATAGAGTCTGCCTATGTTTTTTAAAAATATATATATACAATTTCTCCATTTGCTCTTTGCACTAAAAGACTATCTCCTTCTCCTCCTTGGTACTCTCCTATGTAAAGAAATGATGCAACTCTAGAAAATCAAGCCTGTAAAGAGTGAACTTGCATTGGGTATCTGGTTATTTTGAAAAAGGAAAAAACATAGTTCTATATGTTCTCTATTTTTTAAGATAGTGTTCCCCTCAAACATACAGAGAAGTAATGTGAGTCTAGAGAATGGATTTTGGAAGGAAGGAAAGTTGAAATTTGTTTTTAAAACAACAAAAAAAGAACACAAAAACTCTCTCCCTGTTTCTTGAAAGAAAACCTCAGTTGTTCCTTTGTTTTCGGGATTGAAACTTGATGCCTCCCTCTTCAACTAAGATATTCTAGCAGAATATGAAACATCATGATAGGGGGTTTTATGAGGAAGGAACCTCTAAATTCAACTAAGCTGCATGAACATCCAGAAATGGTAGCCCTCTTCACTAGAGAAAATTGGATGCCTTTCCTTGAAAAGTTGCATGGGTATGATGATGAAGTCACAAAGGAATTTATATTGTCTTTAAAACCTCACTCAAAAACCAAAGCCACTGTCAGTTTCAGGAGTCTAACTATAGAAATCACCCCAGAGTTCATGAGCAAGATTACAAGTCTCCCACTTGGACTACCTTGGAGCAAGGTAGAAAAAACACTGGGTCAAGTTGCCAAGAAGACCTTTTTCCAGCCTAATGAACATCTTGTGGAGGACAAGAATGGCATCAGGAGAACATGTATACCTTACCCATGGGATGAGGTTAGTTATCAGATTATGAAATACATCTCCTATGAAGGAAGATACAACATCATTTATGGGTACCATTTCAAACTGTTACATGAACTCAGATATGGCATGGACCTTCCTCCATCTAGAAAACTCAGTATTCCATATTTTATCCTCCAATCCTTAACAGAATCTAACACCAAATTGAAGGTAGGAGTTCCATACCAATTGGCTCGCCACGGGCTAATTAAATTGCTGGTGGAGGATGCCCTCCACATTTTCACAATCCCCATAGCCTGGGAGATTTTTAGAAACATGAATAAAGAGTATGATATAAAAACTCTCACCTATGACCTTAGTCCGTCTAAAAGTGAAGAGGAAGAACAAAAAGGAGAATCTGAGAAGGGAATCCATGAAGAAGAAAAGAGCACTCAAATGGAAGAAGAGGAACCCCACACATAAAAAGAAGGAAACTAGATAGAAAAAGGGAAACATGACACCACCAAAGATGAGCCTAAAGCAGAGAAGAAGAAAGAATCAAAAGCAGAAAAGGGTAAAACCATAGCAGAGAAAAAGAAGAGGCCAAGAATTGAAAGGAAGAAGCCTAAGATAGTTCAAAAAAAGGATTCCATAGGAAAAGCAGAAGCTAAGCAAGCAAAGGAGCAAACAAAATTAGAAACAGCAGAAGAAAACTAGTAGAAACAGGAAAAATAATAGATGAAGAAGAAGAAGCAAATCAAGAAGAAGTGTCTCCTGAGACACTAGCAAGAGAGGCAGCATTTGTTCTTGCTGCACTTAGTATTCCAGCCAAGCCGAAAGGAAAAAGGAAGAGACAACCATCTATGTACTTCAAGGCTTGAGAGAGCACCAAAATAAATATGGGGAAGCCTCAGCCACCTTGAAAGGAGCCCATCATCATTGAAGATGTCCCTACTGAAAAGAGGAGGAATGTCCATCCAAAACCCCCATTACCTATGAAAGGGGCAGCCTTAGAGCAAGAAAGGATCAAACTTATGGACTCTAAAACAGTCCTACAGGAGGCGCAGACTGCTCTACAGGAGACATTGACAAGGCTTCAAGAGACTAAGAATCTTGAAAAGAAGGCAGAAGAACAGACCCAAGAGAAAGATAAAGCAAAAGAGATACCAGAGCCTGACCCTCATCCTAATTTAGGCTCTTATTACAACCTTCTAGAAGGAGGGAAAATCATCCCACAAAAGTTTGCAGTCCCTCTTTTCTTTGAGCTAGAAAAGGAAAGAGTAAGGACCCATACATGGATGCAAATTGCAAAATCAAAAGGGGTGGAAGACATTGGGCACATGGAAGACAAATTGAGAAAAATGGGCAAAGAATTGAGCATGGTTAGGCATACGGAAAGCATCTGAAGAGCTCAATTGGAGGCAGAAAATGAAATGTTAAAAAAGCATCTGCAAGAAAGGGAACCCCAAGCAGAAAATGAGCTGTTAATCTTAAAAATACATTAGCAAGAAAAGGAACCATAGGCAGAAGGTGAGATATTAATAAAACAACAACAAGAAAAGGAACCCCAGGCAGAAAATGAGGTATTAACCTTAAGAAGGCAGCTACAGGATAGGGAAGCCCAATTAGCCTGCAAGGCCAGCTGGGCTATGGAGGCACTACAGTGTAGGCAGCCAGCTAAATCATATGCAGTGTACCTCAAGGATCAGTGGCTCCAATTTCAAATCAAGACTCTGGCCGAGAGAGGCACCATACCTTTTTAGGATTATGGCCAATCCATGGATCTATGTGATCACAGTTCAGCTAAGGACAAAGCGAAGCTAGCAGAGTTTTACTTACACAACATGGCCCTTACTGATATGAACCTGTGGGATCCCAATGCTGTGTTAGGAGACTTGCAGCTAATGGCCATGGCATCTTGGATGAGCCATGAAGAGAAAAGGGTAGTAGAAATCCAGAAAATTATGGCAAAATGGTTGAATGAACCTCTGATGATTAAAGCAGAGCTAGCAGACCCCATGGCTCTCATCTATGCCCACTAACACCTTGCAGCTAATCCTAAAATTGTCCACAAATATGTTGATGAGCAGGCCCGAACGATTGCACATTTCGAGGATATGTAGAGATTGTTTGAAGATGACTGCATTCATGCCTACAGGAGAAGGTGGAACACATTGCCACACAGCCTACAGATGAGGGAGTATCACTCCCCAAACAGGATGAGGGAAGCCATGAGGAGAGTGCCATTGTATAAGCACTCTATGCAAAGCTTGAAGGCTAATTGGATTGACCTCAAAATCAATCCTCCACTACTGCTAGGATTGCTAGAAGGAGTAAAAGAGGAGGAAGAACAGAAACAGTGGGAAGAGGTGGATAGAAAGGCAGGATTCCATGATAAAGAGGAAGATATCACATCAGAAGCATGAGATGTGAGGGAATCTATTAGAGCCATCAAGGATGAAGAGTTATACTAGTTTCTCAGAGGATGAGCAACCCATTTAGTACGGGGGTGATGATGAGCCCCCGAAATGGGTAATTGTATGGCTCATTTTGCCTCTTAATTTTACTTAATCCACAATTCTCATTAGTTTATTGCATGTTTTTTATTATATTTATGCTAATAGAGTGAATTCGGTTAGTCATTTTTCCATAGTCTAATGTGTGCTTTATGTAGATTTTTTTAGTCAATTTTGGACAAAGTCAAAGGATTTATGAGAAAATGGTAGCAAATATTCGAGGAAAATAGGGAAGAGGATTTGTAGGGGGTGTCTCCTTCATTTATGACCCCTTTCCTCAAATTTTCCATCAGCAACTCGGAGGACAAGCAGCCACCTTAATGCATCCAAGGGGCAGCCGAGCAAGTAAAGAAGGACTACTGTTTATCTCCAATTTTGGGAAGCCGACCTCCTTGATTTTAGGAAGGCTGTTGGGGGACTCCATTTGTATAAATAAGGGGGCTTAGAGCCTCAGTAGGTTAGCCAGTCATTAGTATAATTTTCACACTTTTGTGTAGCACTTGTTCAACTCATTTTCGAACTTCCTTTTTTAGAACAGTTTATGTAATGTGACTTTTACTTTTGATAATGGAGATGAAATAGTTTTTGAGACAGCAATGATCTCTTTCAGAGGGCTAAAGCTCTTAGGTTAGGGCCCAACCCAAGCTTCCCAGCACCTCTTGCTTTGTACTTATATGTTTTTTCATCAGTTCATGAGTTAACTTATGTTACATAGATTGATTTTATCTTGTTTAGAATAGGTTGCTTTTGATGGTTTGCATAGTTGCTTTTGTTTCAGTTGCTGAAGTAGGTTCATATAGTGATAGGCTAAGATTAAAAAAGGTAAACAACAGGCCTTGATCTCTTTTATCCCTTCCTAGGATCATGATTTGAGGTCATGGCACCATTGCTGCCACCAAAAACATAGTTTTTCTCTTCCATGCAATCTCTAGTGTGATGACTTGATTTGAAAGTTAATGTATTGCTTCAGATTCAGTTTTCCAAGATCATTTCCTATTTTTACAATAGATCTCTTTGCATGCTTTTCTGTTCAAAGGTTATTGTTTAGCATTTTTTGTTTCTAGGTCAGAAATTAGGTCACTTAGAGATATTTTTGTTTTCATGATATAGCTAGTCCTTTCTTTGCTCAGTTTCGATAAGTAGATGTGCAGATCTCTTGCAGGACACCTCTACTCACCATGCATCCATGAAGCAGTTAGCATCAGCTCACTTCTCCTAGATTTCCCAAGTCATTCTCAACATTTCACCAATCTGCCCTAATTTCTGCATTTCTTTCATATGCCTCCCTCTTGCCATTTGAACAAATCCAACCATCCTCTTCTTTCTTGATCTTCCTTGACAAGCTCTAGATACCTTAACACACCCCTCTAGTCTTCAGCTACCCTTTCCCACCATTTCTCCACCTTCAAAACCTCCAAAAATAACTCTAGACATCCTCCTGTAGATTCTCCTATAAATCCCCTGCAACCTCTTGTAGAATTTCTTGTAAGTGATTTTTTGAAATCTGATTGCAAAGGAAGTCTTTATAAGGGTGCTAGAGGCTTCTTAGGACTCCTCCACACCTTCCTACACCCTGAAAAAACCAGATCCACCCTCCATCGCCACCAAACCTCTGCCACAATCACAAACAGATAAATTACAAGCATAATAATTTCACATAAAAACACTCGAAAACACAAAAAGATGTTTTCTTCTGATTTCCTTTCAAAAGTAGCTTGAATAGATGCAATTTACCTTTTCATTAGTCAATGGCACTCATTTCATTAGTTTTCATCTATTTTCCTGCAAAAGTAGGGTTAGTTGGAAAAATTAGGGTTTGCGTTACACTTCAGTCTTCTTTCTTTTTCTACAAGTAGAATAGTCTTTGTAGAGTTAGCTCTCTTTCATCACAGTTAAAAGCTTCTTTTGGAAACTCATAGAGGTTGGCTTGAGCTCCTAGTGATCTTGCACCAGTTGACCAAGTGACAGCCTGCACTAAGAGCATGTACTTGTGCATACAGCACCGTCACTTCCAAGTTTGTTATGAACTGCCGGGTTGATAAAAGTAAAGTAGGAAGCCCCAGAAGTTGCAGCATTATTGCTGCAATACTGGTGCTCACCACCTATCACCTACAATGATCCATAAACTCCTGGACTTCAATCTAGCCTCTTCTTTGTCTTTCATGTTTTCCCTATACATTTCCCAAAAGATTTCTCTCTTTTAAATAGTCCTGCCTGCTTTCCTCTTTGCCCTCTTTCTCCATTTGCATGTTGTCCATTTTCTGTTGAAGCTCATTTTTCTTTTCCTTTTTTTCTTTTGTTCCTCTGTTCTTGCCCATTCTTTTAACTTGTCTCTTAAATTTTTAACTTTTGTCTCCCATATGTAATGAGGTGAACCTACTACTCTTGGTTCCCATACTGTTTTAACTAACTTGTTGATTTCTATGTTGTTGTCCCAGGTTGAGTTGTATCTGAAGGGGAGTGATCCCTAGTTCTCCAGCTTACCCAGAGCTATTAAAACTAGTTTATGATCTAAAGCAGTGGTGTGGATGATTTTTTACTTTACAGAGCTGTATTCTACTGCTATACTTTCTTGAATTAATATCCTATCCAGCCTTTCTTTGATATTACTTCTACCTACTCTTTTGTTGTTCTAGGTGTATTTTCCGTTATTTGGGGGAATGTTAAGGAGGCTATGCTACTCCATAATTTCTTCTAGAGAGTTCCTAGAGGGGTGTGTTTGATAATTTCCTCCAAATTTTTCCTCAATACTTCTTACTAGATTTAAATCTCCCCCTAAAATCACCTTCCCTACTTGATTTTCCTATAAGATTTCCTTCAAAGAAGCCCAACACTATTCTTTATCCTTATAGTGATTGGGGGCATAGATGTTTATGGCCCTGTACCTCTCCCTTGTATTGATTTTCTTGAGGTCTGTTATTATCCAATGCTGATCTATTTTCTTTTGGATCAATTCCCATATTCCTTTTTTCCATATTGTGCATATGCCTCCGGATGCTCGTATTGCCTGCATGGCTTCCCCTTCATACTTTCTAAACTTTTTTTTTGAGATTTTCGGTGTCTTGATTGCGTGCCTTTGTCTCCTGGATCATTAGAATATCTGGGTTTTCATTTATTAATATATCTTTTGCTGCATTTTCCTTAATAGTTGACCCCATTCCTCTACAATTCTAGGAGACTATTATCATTATTTACCTTCTTGGTGGTACACGGTGCCCTTCCCCTTAGGTTGACTTCTCTCATTGCTCCCTGTGCTCTTCCCTAGGAAAGTGTCCATAGGTTTTTGCGTTCCTAGAGCCATTTCTTTTCCTGCTGCTTCATCCCTTAGTTCCTTGTTTGTATTCCTTCCCACTTTTTTTTTATTTCAGTATTAGGGAGTGCTTCCTTTGCTTGCTTTTTGGTTAAGATTCTATCTATTGATGGTGGTGGAGAGAGATTGGGGTTTGATATTCTCGGGGAATGGGGAGAATGGTTAGGGGAATGAGGAGTTCTAAATCTAGATCTAGATCTAGATTTGGGACAGGGAGATGGGGGAGCAGAGAAATCTAATGGATCGAATCGGTTTGTAGTTGTAAGGTCTACATTCGGCAAGATAGGTTGAGGCTTCTGTGGAGGTTGAGGGCTGCGAAGGAGATTGGTTTGGTTGCTTGTTTGCAGTTTTTTTCCTCTTAACCTGTTCCCATTTATTTTCCAGATCCTCTGTTTTTTCACTTTCATTTTCTTTTCTTTTTTGTACATCTATTTGTAAAATGATGGTATTCATGACATACCTTACATTTGAAGGGAATCTGGTCGTAGTCTAGCTTTTGTATGTGCGTCCACTGGTCCAATTTGATTTTGATAGCTTCTGGGAGTCCTCTCCCTAGATCCACTTCGACACATATTCGGGCACATGCATGCATATTCTCCTTTGGCTTGTATTGATTGATGTACTTCCCCCTGCATTTCCTATGGCTTTAACTGAGTCATCTCCCCAGCAGTGGAGAGGGAGGTGTAGCAGTCTAACCCAAACAGGTACAGTGCTTGGGACATCCATTTCTAGATCAAAGTCCAGGGTCCATCTATTCAGATACAGCCCCCTCATATCCATGAAATATGGACCATTCCTGAAAATCAAGTCTCGATCCTCCTTGGTCTCGAAGTGAAAGGTATAATATCCTCTGCCACAAAACCTAATCGAGATCTTCCCATTTATTGAATTCGACCAATTTCTTTCTACCCATTTTTTGACAGTCCTTAGTGATGGCCACAGCCCCGTGAACTACCCTACTAATCCTCGTTCTGCCAAGGAAAGAGTTGTTTTCCATGGGAGGGCCGAAGGAAGAGATATCTCTGGTATTTCTTCCATTCTTTTAACAAACTTTGAAACTACTTGTCTATTCTTAGCCGGTCCCATTGCCGAAATGAGGGAGGCAAATTCTTTGGCTGTTTCTTCTAATTCCTGATGGTGGACTAAATGATGATCTTCGTTCTCTAGTGGATCCATTTTCTCAAGCCTCAGCAGCAGGAGGCCACTGAGGGCAGCAACGAATTGCTAGCTGCAGGGTGGTGCGCGATCTCTCTAGTCCAGAAGAAGTCAGTCCTCAGCAGCTGGAGGCCGCTGAGGAGAAGTAATCCTGTGTCTCTGAGAGCTGCAGTGGCAACTAGGGCTGCGCGCGGGCAGCCTCAGGAGCTCTCATCTTTTCTCTACTTTTACTGTATCTTTTTTTATTTGCACTTCACAAAATTCAATAGCTTGGGTTTATAATATTAATAATCCATTTGTTTTATTGATGCTTTGTGTTTATAATAGTAATAATCTCTTGGGTTTATAATATTAATAATCCCTTGGGTTTATTAAACCCCAATATTAAGGGTTAAAGATTAGTCCTAGGGTTTAATATTAACCCCTTAATTTTTCTCATTCTTTTGGTTGGTAATATTAATCCCTTGTATTTTTAATATTAATAATCAGTTGGGTCTCATTAATATTAGACCCTAATATTAATGGTTTAATATTATTCCCTTAGGTTTATAATGTTTATCCCTTGAGTGTATTAATTCGTTAGGCTTATAATATTAACAATCCCTAAGGATTATTTATCACTTTGGTTTATAATATTAATAATCATGTGATTTTATCAATAGTTTGAGTTTAAAATATTAATTCATAAGCTTTATTAATCTCTTATGTTTTCAATATTGATCACTTGAGCTTGTTGATCCCTTAGGATTTTAATATTAATCCCTTGGGTTTACTAATTCCTTGGCTTTATAATATTAAACCCTTAAGTTTATTAGTTACCTCGGTTTATAATATTAATATTGTCTTGTGTCTATTAATCCCTTGAATTCAAAATATTAATTCTTAGGGTTTATTAATTTCTTGGGTTTTTATATGAGTTTATTGGATTTATTGATTCCTTGAGTTTATTAATCGCTTGCACTTATTAATGATTTATATTTATAATATTAATATAATTCCCTAGGTTTGTTTATCAATTGGGTTTTGTAACATTAATCCCTTGGTTTTATAATATTAATAATTCCTTTGGTTTATTAAAACCTAATATTAACCATTAAATATGAATTCTATTGTTTAATATTAATCCCTTAGGTTTATAATGTCTATCCCTTTGGTCTATTAGCTTGTTGGGTTTATAATATTAACAATCCCTAGGGTTTAGTGAGCCGTTGGGTTTTTATAATATTAATAATCATGTGGATTTATCAATCCTTTGTGTTTAAAATTTTAATTCCTAGGCTTTATTAATCCCTTATGTTTTAAATATTGATCCCTTGTGTTTTTTTATCGATTAGGTTTGTAATATTTTTCCCTTGGGTTTATAATATTAAATTGTTGATTTTGTTTGTTCCTTAGTTTATAATATTAATAATTCATTCGATTTATCATTTAGTTCCTTGGCTTTATTAATCCCTTAAGTTTAAAATATTAATTCCTAGGATTTCTTAATCACTTGGGTTTTTTATATTAGTTTGTTGGTTTTATTGATTCATTGGGTTTATTAATCATTTTTATTTACAATATTAATGCCTTGGTTTTATAATATTAATAATCACTTGCATTTATAATATTAGTAATCCCTTTGGTTTGTTGATCAATTGGATTTATAACATTATTCCCTTGAGTCTTCTAATCCTTTGGGTTGGTAATATTAATTTCTTGCGTTTATAATATTAATAATCCCTTGAGTTTATTAAACCCAAATATTAAGGTTTAAATATTAGTCTTAGGGTTTAATATTAATCCCTTAGGTTTAGTATGTTTAGCACTTCAGTTTATTAATTCATTGCATGTTTATAATATTAATAATCCATAGGGTTTATTGACCCCTTAGCTTTATAATATTAATAGTCATCTTGGTTTAACAATTTTTTGGGTTAAAATTATTCATTCCTAGGCTTTATTAATCCATTGTGTTTTTTATATTGATCCCTTTGGTTTGTTGATCCCTTAGGTTTATGATATTTACCCATTGGTTTTACTAATTCCTCGGGTTTGTAATATTAAATGCTTGAGTTTATAATATTAAACCCTTGGGTTTATTAGTCCCTTGGGTTTATCATATTAATAATTCCTTAGGTTTATAATTTAATCCCTTTGGATTATTTATCCCTTGAGTTTAAAATTTTAATCCCTAGGGTTTTTTTCTGTCATTCGAAAAGCTTTTATTATATTTTCACGAAAACATAGGATACAAAATAAGTCTCATCAATCACATTTATCTCATTCTGACCAAACATGTTGAGATTGGTGACTCGAGGATAACATAGATGATGCTTTACATTCTTTATTTCCTAGAGGCATTGAAGCCATAACATACTAGGAAAAAAAAAAAGGAGCCTAGAAATCATAACACCATATCAAGGAGTGGGCTCGGGAGGGAATACAAAGCAAGGTGCAAAGTAGCAAACATGATCATGCATGTGGAAATCAATATGTTCCACCAGCGTTTCGAGAGTGTGAAGGTGGTCATTTGTGCCATTATGGCTTCGACTCATGCTATCCAACTATTTGAGAATTTCATTCTCACTATATTGAATGTCATTTCTATATGCCACAAACTCATTATTTTAAGTAAATATGTGAAAGATGGTAAGAGTTATATTAATAAATATATAAAAATTATTCACAATATTGGTAAGAGATATATACTTATTATAAATAATAATAAAATACTATTATTATGTTATATTTGAATTATATTATAGTTTGAGTTATAACTATTAATATATTCACAAAATTTAATAATATTTTATTGTTATTTTATTATTAAATAATATATTTTAATATACTATGTTGTTGTTGTTGTTGCTATAACATATTTTAGTTTAATATATAGTATGCATATAGTTAATATTATTGATATAATGCAAGTAGGTATAAAAATATATTGGTAATTATATTGAGAAATATATAATAATTATTATCCATAATATAATGGTGAGAATAAATACATATTATTAATAAGAAATAAATGTTATTATTATGTCATATGTGGATTAGATTAAAATTTTAGTTATAATTATTAATATATTAGCAAAATTTTATGTAGCAACTAATATTATATTAATATACAAAATAATGTTAGCATAATAAATACGATAATATAAATATAAAATACTATGGCTATATTATTTATATTGTTATTAATAATAAAAAATAGTTAGGGTATAACAAAATACATCTAATAACTATTAATGTGGTGGGTGGCCCATATAAGCATATCCCTCTTATATTAAAAACATTGGTAAATGTGGTTGTTCTAGTATTCTCTCAATTAAATTGAGCCTTAATGATATTAATAATACTAATATTGTTCCACATTAACTTAATCCCATTTTAAATTAGGTAAAATAAAAATATTACATTCATTTAAATATGGTTGAAATTCTTACATTTATATAAATAACTCAATAACGTAGTAACTCGTATACTTTAATGTTTACTGAGTGTATTTTACTTTCAATTCCATTTGGCTACTCATTAACATCATACATATGGCTAAAAGGATTTGTCCCCTTATATCATTAATTATTTCAATGAATCGTATGCTTGTTTCGTCCTTATTCATAAATGTAATCTCATCCACGGAGATCGGATTGTTATACATTCAGTTGTTGTTCTTGAACAGGGGAAACATAGTAAACTTTCAACCGAATTTGACCTTGAAAATGATAGAGAAAACTTCGTCGTGGAATATAAACAGGAACGTGATAATCTGCAAGGTGTTTGCTGAAGGTTACACTTGCAAAAATTGTCACTACACATAGATGTTGTGTGGTTATTTTTCAGTAGTGATGTTGGCTAAATTGTTGTTGAAGTATTAATGGCACCAACATCCATTCTTTCACTGATCCAACCCACTATTCTTCCAGTTGCAAGAAATTTTTATTCATTTAATGATTGCCAGAAAGCAAAACTACACGATTTCTCAAAATATTTTCTCAAGTCTGCTCCACACAATACAGAATCCAGTAGGGATTCCTATGACCATATGTCCATTAATACCCACATATTCAAGAAACCTTCAATAATTGGGAAATAGAAAATAAATAAGTATATTACTGGATTAAGCATATATTGCAGAAATCAAACAATGGTTACGGGAAACCAGGGATACTGGAACTTCAAGGAGTTACATTATTTTTATATCCATCACAGGAACCCTGACTATAACGTGCAGTGCTGCCATTAATTCTACTATGTTTTTTGGACCTGCATTATCATCTCATCTCATTCTAGCGCAACCCACAATTTATGATTAGTTGGGTCTTCCTCATTCCTCTGTAGCAGTTCTCTCATCACCTCTATTTGTATTCTCATTATAGTTATTTCTCTATTAAGCTCCTCAATGATCATTCTTATGTCATTTGCTTAGTCTCTTGTGGCTTATCTATGAACCCATAAAACGATTATTAGTAATCACCTTCCTTCTTCCTTTGCCAGCTTCCTCTCCCCCAAACCTCTGCAATAACAAGTTTCACCTTCCTATAAGTATCTCACCAAGTTATCTTTGAACCTGGCCCTTTGGTATCCTTGGTTCTCTTCTATAGAACCTTCTGAGCTTCTTTTGCTTCGACAGGATTCTACAGTTTCTCACCTACTCTTTGAGAACATCCACTTATCCTCCTTAATTCCCAACTTTAGTTGAAAAATTGTTTACAGCTTCTTGGTTGTAGGGTTCCTTGCCAAGAGATTTTCTTCATTAAGAGCCTAGCATGCCCTCTTCTTCTGTCACATCTCCTCAACTCCTATGGTTGTAATGGCTACCACCAATTCTTTCCTTGCTACTATCTCCAATCACAAATGCTTCCTAACCAGAGTTAATTCAAATCATGAAATTCATTACCTGTAAGATCTGTTTCACTATCTCATCTTCCCACATTCCTTACAGCTTTTACTCCTTTGGCTAGGATATTCTCAAAGTAGAACCTCTTATAAGCTACTTTGTACATTGTCATTGGTTTTTTTTTTGCACATGATTCCCTGGTTGTGCACTGTAAGTCACCGAATGCATCATCATGCCAGCAAGCTTGTGCACTCTAAGTCACCAAATGCATCATCATGACAGTAAGCTATCAACATCTGGGGTGATTTCCTTGCTCTTTATCCACTGACACTCAGTCCTTCAGTTTTTACCTATTAAAAATATACATATATATTTTACAAATTCAAAATAATAAGATGATATTCCTCTCTTACCAATATTCTAGCAATTCTTTCAGCTTCGTATCTTTCTTTCAGTGCTTCTGGCATTCAGATGATGCCTTTGTCAAACCCTGATTCTGTGTGCTAACCAATGTTCCAGTCTGTCATAGCCTTGACCCACCATTTCTTCGTCTTAAAGAACTTTTTCCAATATCTTTGCTACTTCAATAACAGCGAAACAAATCCCCTTCACAATATCAAAATTTAAATTTAGAAAAAACCGTACCTCAATACCTCTACTAATGTCTCCTATTCTGATCTTCTTTCGGTGTTGTCATTATCATCAAATTTCATTAATCATCCAAATAAGTAGGCTTTAACTTTCTCTAATACCACATAATGATGGCTAAATTGTTGTTTCACTATTAATGCCACCATCATCTGCTCTTTGACTGATCCAACTCACTTTTGGTCGAGTTACAAAAAAAAAATTCCTGTAATGATCAGCAGAAACAAACACTACAAGATTTCTCAAAATCTTTCCTCACCTCTACTCCACTCACTATAGAATCTAGTACAGATTCCTACTACCATATGTCCATTAATATCCACAGATTCAAAAAACCTTCAATAACTAGGAAATAGCAAATAAACAAGTGGATTATTGTATTAAGCAAGTGTTGCAGAAAGCAAACAATGCTTATAGGAAACCAAGGATACGGCAACTTCAAGGAGTTTCCGAATACGTATATCCATCATAGAAACCCACACTGTAATTTGCACTGCTATAGTGCTACCATCAATTCTACTCTGTTCTTTGGATCTGCATTATCATCTCATATCATTCTGGTTACCATAAAATTGACACGGCACAACCCACAATTTATGATTAGCTGGGTGCAATTACACAGTCTGAATACTTCACGAGCTGGAGAAGATTCAAACCTAGTTCCCTTTCAGATGGTACTTATCAAGAACAAAACATAGATACGTACCATTTACCAAATTTCCCAATGGGCAATTCCCTTCATGAATTAAATAGTACATTTCTAGAGTTCATGAATTTGACCGTGTCTTGATCATAGCTCATTGCTGGGTCTACGTTCCATGCCAATCACTCAACCCAAAATCCAATCTCCCATTAAAATTACTATCTTGTTAAATGCATGGTACCACAAAGAATTTATATTACATTAATTGATAAAGTATAAACCCTCACTATTCAACATGACTCTAACGCAATTCGGGAGCTTTATGTCCTCACATCAAATCACCGCTTCAATACATGGTTAATACCTTTCAATGCTTGGCCACACTTTGATGACAATCGATTATCAATACCCAACTCTAAGTTCAAATTCACATTTTATTCATAAGATGGCTTTCACTTAATCCACAAAAGCTTTGACTTATTTGTACCAGGGCAAATAAACTCCACAATGAAAGAACACAATGAAAAAACACAAAGAAAGAGGGTCATATAAATGATAAAATTAATTATTTATACATGTGAAATCTAGTTAGGTACCACTGTACAAGTCCAAATAAACTCCACAATGAAAGAACGCAATGAAAGAATACATGGAAATAGGGTCATATTAATGATAAAATTACTTATTTATACATGTGAAATCTAGGTACTAGACAATGGTGTATCCTTAACTTATTAACTGTAAAAACGGAATATAAAACTAATTACATATTATATAATATACAACAACAATCGTGAAAGATTAGCTAACATTCGCCCCTTAATCCGAAGGGACATCTAACATGCCTAGTAACATTATGAATTTTTCAAACTTTTCACATTCGAGTGGCTTTCTAAATATATCTGTGATATGCTCTAAAGTAGGACAATGTGTAAGATGAATAACTTTGGCCTCTACATAACGTCGAATCAAGTAATATTTGGTGTTAATATGCTTGCTTCGATCATGAAACTTGGGATTTTTGGCCAACTTAATTTCAAAAGAGTTGTCGACAAGTAACGGAGTTGAAGCCTTTTGTTTCTCGTGTAAGTGTTCAAGTATTTTGCGAAGCCAAATGATTTCTTTTATAGCTTAAACTATTGCAACATATTCGGCTTCAGTGGTAGAATCAGTAGGAATAGATTACTTGGGTGATCTCCAACCATGGTAAATTTTATGGGCAAATTTTAGCCCAAGAGCGAAATTTAAGAGGTTTCTCATTTTAGAAGGGTGAAATTTTTATAAAACACATATCTCATATATTTAGCCCAACTTTTATTTAAAAAATATTTCTTTTTTTTATTTTAGCCCAAAACAAAAAAGGCGGATAAATTATGAAAAGACTCATTTGACCGGATTCACCTCGTTTGGGAGGTTATATTCCATCACAATTGCCTCATCTTCTACTTTGAAATGTTAAATTCGTTTGCAATAGCCCATTTTCTTGTTTGGGAGGTGGTTTGGGAGGTTGTATTTGGTCCCAATTGCCCTAATTTCTTGTGTGAAAGGCACTATGTTTTCAAATCCGGTTTTCATCCATGGCAAGGGTGTAAATAAATAAAAATATAAATAAAGTGGAGGTATGGTAAATAAATAAAACCTCTTTTTATACTTAATCCAAAGGTATGGTAAATAAATAAAAATATAAATAAACTAGAGGTATGGTAAATAATTAAAACTTCTTTTTATATCTAGTCCATAACCCTCTTTCTATTTAAGAAAGCTAAATAAAGAGGTTTTATTTAAGTGAATCATATGGGCCTAATACCATATTTATAAAAGAGGTATGGTAAATTAATAAAAATATAAATAAACGAGGAGTATGGTAAATAAATAAAACATTTTTTTATATTTACTCCATAAGTCACCTTATATGTACGAACACTAAAAGAATGTGTTATATTTAGGTGAAGCCTATGGGCCAAATACCATGAACCAAATTATTATTAATACCATGCAAAAAAACATTATTAACCCTAATATTAGTATTAATAAAAATAAATATGACACATGGTATTGACCCATGGTATTCACGTGGAATGTAGCATATTTAAAAGGGGGAATTAAACGAGCATAGATCCATCTTTACTCTAGATCTACTAAGCGCCGAGAGGGATCAAATATCGTGATATGCAAACTAGCATAGAATGAACAAATATTTGATCCCTCTCGGGGCTTGGTAGATCAAGAGTAAAAATAGATCTTGTAATTTGATGTCACTTAAACATTTTAACACAATTAAAAGAAAAAAAAATCAATTATTAATTTTATTAATCTTTATAAATTACTAATAATAGTTTTTAAGCTTGAGGTTTATGATAATCCATGGTATTCATATGAGCATAGACTATTTAAAGGGGAAATTCTATCAGGTTAGATCCATCTTAATTCTGGGTCTACCAAGTGGTCAGAGGGATAAATAGATTTCATCCCTCTAAGAGTGGTAGATGCGGAGTTAAGATGGATATAGGTTGGTTTTTATGATAATGAATATATTAAATAGACTAAGGAAATTATATTGTAAAAAACATCTTAAGGTGAATGGTTAAAGCTACATTTAGTCACTTCACAAAATCTAGTAAAAAAATACCAATATCTCTATTAATAATCGTTTTTCTCATTTAACAAAAAAAAAAATCAAAACAGTGAAATCTTATCACTCTTTCGCAGAAGATAGATAGTCCCTACCGAGATTTCCCACCATTTTTCAAACGTTCTCAATATGATATCTTCATGAAAAATTTAAGTACTCATGTTGGATTAGTTGTTTGAAAAATATGCTAGTTTGTACAACCTTTCATCGTCTCTATTATTCTTAGTTTTGCATAATGATCTATAGGGGTTGGGCCACTGCACCATATTGTCCTAAAAGGCGGAGATTGTGCACCAAAAAGGAAATTAATCCACATGTTACAATGTTGGTAAAAAAATGCAAGATGTATGAAGGTAGTGAATTATGCTAATAAACAATCTAGATTGGGAGAGATGTGATTAAATTTTATTATTTAATTGAAGATTTCCAATCAAAACAATAATAAATCTACATTTATATATTTATATATTGATTGGAAGGCTTCTGATAATGGTCACTTCTTTCCATTAGATCCCCTTCAGGCCTTTGGGATACCTACTACTTTCTTATAGTATATAGTTGGGGCTTACTACTTGTTGGCGTGTTGGGATAAACAAACTTGATTTCTTCTTTTTATCTCGCAGTTGCAGTCTATGGAATAAGAAAGAAATTTGATTTTCATTTTCTCATCCTCATAGGTAAATGTTTGTAGATGAAGATTCCATCTTAGCAACTCTGTCACAAGGAAATTATGTATATTTTGTTGTTGCTCAGTACAAAATCAAGCAACTTCCTTTTTAAAAACTCAACATTGGTTGGATTTAGGAGCAAAGAGTTGTCTCCATGTCTTCTTCACGCAAGAAAGTTGTATGGTCCCACGATCCTACCATATGACTACTGACAGCTAGCTTGCAGTACAAGGCTATCTTTGATGATGAAGCAGTAGTAGTAGCTTGGTGGTGGGGAAGATTTGGAAAGTTAAATCTTCAATGAAATACATGATTTTTATGTGGTTGGCCCTAACGATTAATTTTTTGACATGAGAGGCTCTACAAAATAGGGCAAGGTAGGGTCTTGGAATTTTTACTCATGTAAATCTGAAGGGGAAACAATAGACCACATGCTGGTGTTAATTTGTATTTTTGCTTAGAAGGTATGCGGTGTTATTCTCCCCTTATTTGAGGATGGGGTACTTGGCAGGAGGCTTCCTTGTTGGACTGTTTGATGATAGAGCACTCAAATAACATAGATCATTGCCCTTGATTGCCTCTAGAGCCGTTTGGACAGGAAAGAGAGAATAACAATTTTGTAGACAAGGAGATCCCTACTTTTTAGGTACACCATCAAATAAAATACCTATATGAAGGCATAAAAATGACTCCAAAGGTTAAAGTTCCAAGGTGGGTTGCAATCTCGAGGTTGATAAAATTGATCCATGGCCTTTCTTTTTTGGTTCTTGCCAAGGTGATATTCTTGTTATATATATTATCTGCGAATATGTGTCATATTCTTGTTCTATATATTATCTATGATTCGAACCCAAGTCAACTACTCCTGCATGTGTGATATTCTTGTTTTGTATATTATTTGTGATTTGAACCCAAGTTAGCAACGTGCAGGAGGCAAATTCGAACTGGTGCTGCTTTTTGTGCCTTTCATGTCTACCTCTACGAGAGAATTATCCATAATACATCAAGTTCTTGATTCACATGTGTCCCAATATTTTATTATTTTTCACATTTTGAAGTGGGCACAGAGGATAACTCTTGTTTCTGGTGCAAACATAATCATTGCAGGTCATAATGGGCAATGGAGCAGTAGGTATGGGCTTGTTGGGTCAATATAATTTGAACCCCACTACAAATTTGATGCCCAAAACTTCACAACTAGTTTTGGGGGTTCCCTGGCAACAGCAAAGCAGAAAATTAGGAGGTTTGAAACTTTGAGGCCGTGCCCATCATATAAACTTTTTTGTATCACAACAAGCTTGACAATGGGAAATCCTTTGGCGTTCATGCTTGTGCAACCCTGCAACTTCCCAGGTGTGCATGTTGTTCACAATTCACGCTATGATTTAATTATTTATGTATTTGTTTTTTATTGAAATTGCTACATGTATAGATAGCCTATGTCACATCGTGGATAATCTTTCCATTTGAATACCCGTAACCCTAAAAATGTTCCAAAGTGTTTCCTAACAACAGTGTGGATAACTATATTTTTTTGTGCAATTACAATTGTTTTATCAATGTATAGGCTATATTTGTTTTAGGGAAATAAAAATATGAAGAACCATGTCAAGAATTGTTAGCAAGGAATATCTATGGTTGCACATCCTAATGCATGGATGACTAAATAATTGTTTATGATTTGGCTATACCATTTTGTCACTTTTTACCTTGAGGCATCTATCTTACAAACAAATACTTGTTAATTTTTTATGGCCATCACAACGACATAGTTTTACAAACCACAGAGGCAAACATGATAGGCATACATAGTGTTGGCATGGCTTAGACATTACTCTTAAGTTCCAACCCCTAGAAATGTGTTTGGGACTTTAAAGAATATTTAAGGTTTGAGAGAATAAACTGGATGGCAAAGAACCCATGGAGAGAGGTAAAAAGGTTTGAAGCAATTGAAATTGCTATCATTTCTATTGAAAGGACCTTGACACCCTCTAATATTAATGTGGAATGTAGGTGCAATGGAATTTGGCTAGTCAATTATGATGCTCTTACCAATGATGAGGCATGTAACCGAGTTTTTGAAATACCTAGTGATAAAGATGCAAAAGTTGTTATAAACATGTTGAGTCTATCTCAAGGATGTTGTCATCTATTAGGTGATGATGATGAACTTGACGATGCTACTTAACAATATGATCGAGAAATTCAAGAAAAAATAGTAGTTGTTGATGAAAAAAACCACATACAAATTTTACAAATGCTAATCAAAATGAAATTGTTGAAATGAATATGATTGGCGGTGGTCAAATGATGGGAAGCATTAATGAGCAATTTACATTGCCAAGCCAAGTGACCCTACATGAGTGGTTAGTAGAAGCCATGATGAATATGCATTGAAATGATATTTATGAAGTCTAATGAAGAAATCCTTAACGTGCCTTCATTCATGCTAGGCCATAACTTGTTCAGGTGGTGGGGACCAGAGTTACATAAATCTTTTATTGTTGGTGTATTAAACTCCATAATTCAAGGTAGGAACCATTTGTTGGTTGGGTAATATAGAACTATTAAGGTAAGAGAAAGGAAGTTTGATAAGTAAGGGGGGCCTATTTCATTTTCTTGCATGCATAAAACCTGCTTGAAGAGGAGGGACTTTAAAACAATGACTCAAAACAGAAGATTGCATCGTAAAACCACAGGTAAGGTTCATGAGTATGGGATTCCCTCAATTCAACACTTCATGACAATGGTAGAATGACTTTCATAACTTATATATTTCTTGGAGAACATAGTGTAATGACCAAGTATCATATGGAAGGATGAACTACCTGAAGTTAGATGGCTTAAAAACTACCCAAAGAGTGAATGAAAGTGTTTATAAATTGCCCCTACAAATATAACAACCTCTCCTCACATTGAGGCTACAAATTTGTAGAAGAAAGGAAGTCCTTTGTCACAGCTAGGCTGGCATTTGAGAAATTTGTTTGATTTGGAATAAACAAGGTAGTGATGGAAATACTCAAGGAAACAAAAGTTGGGAGAAAAGTAAAACAAAATTTGTACAAACAATAATCTCTCATAGCTTGACAAAAGTGGTAGAGAAAAAATTAATCTCTCCTACCTTGACAGAACCGATGGTCAAGATTAACACCTACAAGAACTTTGTTGTGGAATATTATCAAAACTAATAGAAGGATATGAAAGAGTGTATAGTAAGAACCTTGACAAACATGGCCACTAAAACTTGCAACATTATTTGTAGGAAGAGAAAATTATGTCTTTTTTTCAAACATGTATGTTAGTATATTACAGTTTAATGAATATGTTTTCCTATTATCACATATGGTTTCATACTTTAACAAAACATTCACCAAGAATTCATAATGTTTTATTAAACAATGAAATATTTGCCAAGATCTTACAAGATTTTATAATTCAGTGAAAGATTCACCATGACTTTATAAGATAATATAATATGGTGAGAGATTTGCCAAAAAATTTATATATACATATTATATTATTGATAAAATTGTCTCCCCTTTTCCAATGTATCATGGGGATTTTCCCATTTATTATACATATAAATTTAGGGTGGTTCTTAAAATTTTCCCAGTCTCCAACTGATGGTTGCTGATCAAAGACTCATCAAATAACCAGAAGTAAAGACTCCATTCTCCTTGTCTCCATCAAAATCAAAATCTGAATAACCGGTGAGATGGAAATTTGCAACTTTGGAGTATTTGATGCCATATGTTTAAGTGCCTTTCAAATACTTGGGCACTCACTTTGATACATTCCAATGACCTTCACATGGATTTTGCATGAACTTGGAAAGTATCCCTACAACAAAAGCTATGTGAGGTCGAGTGGTAGTTAGAAAATTAAGACTTTCAACAAGTTTCTTGTACTTTGTTGGATCTTCAAACATACTTCCTTTAATGGAAGTAAGCTTCAAATTCTGCTCCAAAGGAGTAGCGACAGGATTACAATCCTACATCCCAAATCTATCCAATAGTTGTCCAATATACCTTTTCTCAGAAATGAAAATATATTTGGGTTTCTGATCAACTTCAATCCATAAATAATAATGTAATAAACCCAAATGTGTCATGTCAAAAAATTTCAATAATTCTCTTTTAACAGACACTATATAGTCGTCATTGTTTCCAGTGATCATTAAATCATCTACATACACAACCAAATATACAACTGACTTTCCACTTTTCTTAACAAAAAGAGTTGCATCATCCAGATCAAATAACTTATAATTCAACTTGAGAAGGTGTTCAGTTAACTTTTCATACCATGCACGAGATGCTTGGTTTATTCCATACAATGCCTTAACCAATTTGCATACCTTTTGCTCTTTTCCTTTAACAACAAAACCTTCAAGCTGAAACATATAAACATCCTCCTTCAAATCGCCATTCAAAAAAGTTGTTTTAACATCCATATGGTGTATCTTCCAGCTATTTTGAGCTGCAAGAGAAAACAAAGTTCTAATTGTGCCCCATTTTGCTGTAGGAGCAAATGTCTTTGTGTAGTCAACACCTTCCTTTTGAGTGTAGCCTTTTGCTACAAGTCTTGCCTTGTATTTATCAAGTGAACCATCCTGTTTGTATTTGATCTTATACACCCGTTTGCAACCAATGGGTTTGAAAACTGCAAGAGGATCCACTAACCTCCAAGTTTTATTCTTAATAAGTGCATCATATTCCTTTTTCATTGCATCCTTCCATTCATCACAATTAGTAGCTTCTTCAAAACAATTAGGTTCGCTAATTGTATAATGATTGAATTCACAGTCATGAGAAACATTACCTGAATCACCTTTAGAATACATTCCTATTTCAAAATCTTCATACTTGCTTGGAACTTTTCGAGAATGTGTAGATCTTCATAAAGGTTGTAGAAGTGGTTGTGATGGTTTCTCACCTTGAAAAACAGGCTCAAGAACAGGCTATTCAAGAGAAATTTTTGGTCCTACAGAAACATTATTATCATCCAAATTTTGTTCAACAATAACATTCTCATGAGTCAAAGATGGAAGAACCATAGACTGACCCAGAATGGGAACCCCCCCTTCAGTGTTTGGAACAATATTATCAGATTCAAAATAGAACTTCTTAAATGCAAATTTCTCCAAATGAGCTAGTTTCTTATCAACAGTGGAATTAATTTTATCTGATTCAAGGAAAATAATATCTCTGGAAAGAATGAACTTTTTATTCTCCTCGTCATACAATATGTAAGCTTTAAAAGTAGCACAATATTCTAAGAAAGTACATTTGTGACTCCTAGCACCCATCTTGTTGCGTTGATGTTTAGGAATTAATGCATAGCATAGAGAACCAAAGACTCTAAAATGTTGAATAGCAGGAAGACAATTATACCACATTTCATAAGGATATTTATTGTTGATGACAGAAGAAGGACAGCTATTGCGAATATAGACTACACAAAGCACTGCTTCTCCCCAAAACATCAACTTAACATTCTTAAAGAACATCATAGATCTAACTATATTAAGCAAAGTTCTATTCATATGTTCTGCGACATCATTATGTTGTAGATTATAAGGTATGGTAGTTTGATGTTTGATTCCATTGTCCTTCAAATATTGTTCAGAAGCATGAGAAGTGTACTCGCCACCATTATGAGTTCTCAGAATACCTATACTTTGTTGAGTTTCATTTTTAATCATCAAATGAAAATTTTTAAAAACATCAAACACTTGTGACTTATTCTTCAACAAATACACCCAACACATTCTCAAGTAATCATCAACAAATGTCACCACATATTTATTTCCATTTGCAGTTGCAACAAGCATAGGTCCACATAAATCTGAATGTATGAGACGTAATTTCTGTGAAGATCTGAAAGAAGAACTATGAAAAGGTTGTTTACAATGATTTCCTAGAATACAAGCATCACAACGTATAATATTTCTTGGAACTGTTGGAAGACCTTTAATACCTTGCCTTTTCATAATTTTGATGCTGCCATAATTGATGTGACCAAATCGAGCATGTCACAACAAGCTCGGAGACAGGATATCACTTTACTGCGCCAAAAGAATAGAATTTTCACGACAATTAGTAGATGAAGTACCATTTAATTTTAAAATCATACCTTCTTCTACACCAGTCATAACAACTACATGAACAGATGCTCTTCTTATCTCTATAATGCCATCAAATATTTGAATAGAATGCCCCTGCTGACGAATATGGATAAGAGACATCAAATTTCGCTAAAATAGTGGAATATAAAGTACATCTTATAGAATATAATCTGCAAAATTCAATATCTTCAAACGAATAGACCCAATGCCAAATGGTTTAATTTGAGACTTGTCAGCAAAGTAAATAACACCATCGATATCGTTAGTGAAAGTTTCAGAAAAGCCTCACCTAAATGTCGTGACAAGTGGCTCCTGAATCCAAAATCCAAGTATCTTGCCATGAAGAAAATGTAGTGTTGGAAACATCATTAATATTAAAATTATAGTGAGCAACAACGTAATGTGCTCACTCTCATGATTTTCCCTTATCTGGTGGTGGTTGAGCTCTCTTTTCATTCAATTGTTCTCTCATTTCACTGACTTTCTCCCAAGGGATTTTATAGTTAGTAGCAGTATGACCAATTTTACCACATCTTAAACATTTGATGGTTGGTCTATCATTAAAAGTCCTTTGTTGTCTATCTCCATGAATATTTTTGCTCCCCGTGCCTCTATAATGTCTCCTACCACAACCTCTACTACTTTTATCACCTCTAGAAGTTTCATCATGAGACTTCTAATCCTTTTCTGCAAGGCACAAAGTTTCTACTTAAGAGTTAGGTGGAGTCTCTTTCTTCCCAAAGGTTTTTTCTCTTTCAGCTATTTTGCTTACTAGTTTATCAAACATAATGTCTTTTAGCTTCCCACTAGCTTGGAGAGATTCCAAATAATTTGAATAGACACGGTGAAGGACTTTTATAAAAGTTGTAAGTTGTAAATATACTTTAATTCCAATGGCTTCTATATCATGAAAACTGGCTTTTATTTTAGAGGCACTCTTCAAAGGATCATTATCCTTCATCTCCAAATTAAACAACTTTAATAATAACTGAATAATTTTGAGTTCTGAGTGTGAATCATAAAAGTTTTTCAACTTCTTTAGTGCTTCAAATGGAGTACCACAAGAAATGATATATCTGCTTACCTCTTTTGTCGCCAATGCAGTTATTAATGCATATGCCTTGTTGTCTTTTTTCTCCCAAATTGAATGTTACTTCTCATTAGTGCAATTTCTTTTCCATCACTATCCTTATTTCCTTGACAAAGTTCCCACAAATCATTAAAAACAAGGGCACTTTTAAGCTTTCTAAACAACTCTTTATAATTTTCCTTTCCATTAAGAACAACTCCAACTATGGAAACTATTGAAGTCATAATTGTTATGTAGCTAAATATTCTTGAAATGCTTTCAAATTCAAAATATATGCAATACTTTTGAAAAGATATAAATTTGTTTCTACTCTTGTTTTAACCAAGTTGGCTTTGTGGTTTAGTGGTAAGTTTCAAAAATTGCCTAGCAAAGAGCTAGGTTCAAATCTTTTTAGCCTTCCAAAACCACAAAAAATATACATCCTCACCAAAAAATTGACCACATTTCAACCACCAAAAAATATATATCATCGTGAAAAAATTGTCCACTCTCCAATTAAAAGTATTATTCAAGCCACCAAAATATACATCCTTCCCAAATACTTCAGTAAAAAATTTCAGTAATTTTTTTTTATTATTATTCATAAATCTTTCTTTAAAAAAACTTGTATCATTCAAAATTTGTATCATTTAAAAAAAAATGTATTATTCTAAAAAAAATATATATTCTTCATATATTTTAATGTCATTAAAGTAATTGCATTGCTTCACTAGATTAACCCAAGCCCAAATAAACTCCACAATAAAAAAAATACAATAAAAGAAGACAAAGAAAGAGATTCATATTAATGATAAAATTACTATACCTGTGAAAGGTACAAGAAAGTGGTGTCTCTGTAACTTAGTTAACATTAATTGAATATAAATAATGACTCACTTCAATGCTTTCCCACACTTTGATCACAATCGATTATCAATACCCAACTCTAAGTTCCAATTCACATTCTATTCACAAGATGGCTTCACACAAAGCGATGTGGGTTCATACTATATTACAACCATCTAGAAATCAAGACAATTCGTATTCACTACTTGACTGCCTGCATATAGTCACCATCTCTCTTAGAAACCACAGTTCCTCATAAAACCCATTACAAGAACTACATGCACAAATTCTTGTACTACATTCATACGCTCATCCAATTCATCATCCATGGATCAATTCACACACATGCACAATTGTTTTCAAATTTAAACACATTAGGTTTTCACTAACAATATAATTGTTACATAGATGGCTTTATCATACAGAGATGGTCATATCCTGCCCTGTACCTCTCTATCTATTCATAAACTCAGTCTAAATACAATATAAAGAAACAAATAGAAACTATCCACATTTCCCACTAATTGTTTCAAAAATTACTCCAAGATTTTCCTCTCACAATCTCTCATGCCTAACAAGGTGTTATCACTCAGGTTCTTCCCAAAAGTTGTAAGAAAGGGAATACTGCCGAGGTAACCATAAACCAATCTTTAGATACAGAATCTAGCTAATCTGTATCCAGAGAGGGCTCTCTCTTTATTATTTAGCTTTGTTTTTTTAAGATATTAGGCTAGTTATGAAGTTCAAGGGTTTTGTTTGAGTTTGGGTGGTGAGATTCAATAGAACAGAGAGGTAAAACAGAACAGTTCAGTCCATTGGGCATGATGGAGTCAAAGAAGATGGATTTCTAGATTTGGTTTCTTAATAGAGGATGGTTTCACAGAGCAAGGTAGTCAAACATAAGCAAATAAAGGTTGGAATCAGATGGAATGGGCTAAAAAAGATGAAGGGCAGTTAAGAATCCTTCAACATATTGAAATAGGGAAAATGGATGATTACTGATGAGGAGCAGTTAAGAATTCCTTCGCAAATAATCAACATGAAAGAATTAGGAAACATGAACACTTAAGGTTTCATTGTTTATGCTAATTCTGAAGAAAACACAGAGAAAAATAAAGACTGAAAACAGAGTGCAGTCAAGCAAATTCTGAAATTAACCTTTTTCTTTATCATTCAGATTATGAAACACAGATGATATAATAGACAAGAAAAGTGTAAAACACAAGATATAGGGGACTTATTGATCCGAAGATTGATTCAAGAATTCTGTGACAAGTCTTCTACTTTGATTCGTCAGCCAGTAGGCTAGACAACTGATAATTCCAACAGCCTTTTATTCCAAAAGTTTCAGTATTACAGCGAAGTCTAGAAAATTCACACACCACCAAATCCTCAATGGAGGGGGTATTTATATAACAAAATATGTACAACAAATATCTCATAACAGCTATGAGATAATATCTAAGTTTAACCTAAAATAATTTACAAGTAAGATAGAAACAGCTGACTGATGTTGTGCTGGAGGTAGGCCTTTAGGGTTCGACTTACAGCTGTCCTCTGTAGTAGCACTACACATCTATCTGTCTTAATTGTTGCATTAATTCTGACGTGATACTCTCTAACTCTTATTTGCTTTGCTTTTAAATCTGCTCTGATACTCTTTGACTTACTTTAATGCGGATCTGATACACTTTAATGCTGAATTGATACTCTTTAACACTAAACTGACCCCTGCTCACCACTGTGTGGAAAAATGAAACTGCTAACGTATCTCCTCATCTCATTTCTCTGGCAATTCATGTCTCAGAAGGTCCACTGGTTAGGGTAGCAAATATCCCTGTTCATCCCTTTATTTCTTTTCTGCAAGCCTAGAAGTCCCTCCGTTTGCTTTCAACTGTGTTTAAAAAGGAAGAAAACTGTAAATGGCAGTTTGGCTAAGGCCGCGAGCTCGTTGCTGGAGCTTTTCTGGTCGGGAGGCAGTCAAGAACCTGAAACATTTGATTTTGGTCGCTTTTACACCTGGAGCGTTGTATGCAAAAAACTATAGAAAAAATGGCACTTTTACCCTTTAATTGACAAAATGTAATTCGGGGGGATTTTTTTTGTTTTGAAGGGCGGATGACGTGGCAGTACGGATGGTGACGTCAGTAAAGGATAGCTGGTGTGGTGGGTGATGTGGCACAAGACGGAGGACGTCAGCAGATGATGGGGGGGGTAAGCGGTTTTTCCCACATCACTTTTGGAGCTGGGCAGTTTCGGGCCGGAGAGGAGCAGGCACGGCGGGAGCACAATGTGTGTCCTTGGTATGGTGGCAAAACATACAGACTCCCGTAGGTTAACGTTCAGTGATGGAGGGTATCGCAAAATGGTTATGGACCATTGGATGAACAGATGCAGATCAGATGGCAGATGGTGTATGGAGATGGTGGGAGATTAATTGCCGCCGGCCCAGTATAATTAACGTTAATAAATCATATCGGGCATAGTTTAATTGGTTAGGAGTTTGGTTAATAGTTAGCCCTGATGGCTAATTAATTCTGATAGCACGCAGGGAGGGTTCTTAACAAGTTTATGATAAATCCGTTAATCCCTTTAAAAGGCGATATGGTCATAATCGACCGTGGCAGGGATAAATTAATATCGAGGTTTTTTAATGTAAATCAAATAATACGGGAATAGGTAAGATTTTATCTCGGAGCTAATATAATAAAAGTTAATGGTTAATATGAAAACAATGAATTGAAAATGAGCGCTAAGTTAAAAACAATTGTCTTTTTGTAGTTAAACTTAGGCTTAGGATGATAAAATGGGTTTTGAGGTGACCTTACATATTTTCCCAAGTAAAGTAGGGATTTACTTAAGAAACTGAGTTTATGAAATAAAATGAGTGGATTATGAGTGATATTAAGCAGATCTTAATATCTTTAGGGGGGGAATTAGTAAATGATTAGGGAAAAATAAGAAGGGGAGTTAGTCATGCCTCACTTGAGCCGCTTCAAGTGAAATATCGCCTACACTTGTGATAGAAGTAAAATTTAACACATTGAGAGACTTGATCCATCACGAGTGTCATTCCATAACACCCATCTACCTACCCTGCTTACTTGGCATAGCATTTTTTCCTTATTTCTTTGGGTGCACTTTAGACTGGCAAACCCTCATCAACTTTTCTTTTGTTTTCGTCATAAGCCTACCTAAGTCTGGACTTATTACATCCAAGGGCTCAAATTAAACTGGTGAGCTCCTTTTCTTCTCTACCTGTCTACTTGTCTACCAAGATTAAACAGTTTGGTTAGATTTTATTCTCTATCTCTAAAACATGAACTAGCCAAGATTAAGCTGTTTGGCCGTTCATCAATTATGGCATGAATTTGACAAGTTGCACACAATGCTTTATTTACATAAAATGAAAAAGTAGTGGCATTTTGAACTTGCACACTTTCCTAGTCTTTCTTTGTTTGGAGTTAATTTCTTTCACTTTTTTGACCATTTTATTCTTTTTACCCTTTGATTTTTCTTTTAGGGTATACCCTCTTTACATTTTTTACATTTTTTATTTTTTGATTTTTCATAATATGGAAATCCTTTACAACAAAGGAAAGTGATGAACATATTATAGAGCTCAATCAATCAATCATGAAATATGACACCTATTGGTATAGGAGTATAACAGTGGCTCCACTTGGGGATGACTTTCCCTAGTGGAAAGTCAAGAACAGCACGTCAGAGAGCCTTATGAGTAACTTTTACTGTGTTCTGGACTTCCTTTGCTTGTTTCTTTATTGTATATATGACATCACACTTTTGAAGCTTAGGGCCTTCTCTTCGGGCTTCAACTGCAGCAAGTTACTATCCAATCAACACTTAAACATTTATTCTTCCTCTTTAAGTCCTTCTTGAGCACCTTGTCCCTTGAGTAGGAAATTTCAGCCTTAGTCCTTTTATCAAAATCTTCTTAACCTTCTCCTGCACAACTTGAGATCTAACCCGAAACTAAAAGGTGTTGCAACTTTCAAACCAAATTAGTAAATCATCAAGATCTTGGATTCAAACATTTTAGGATTTATTTTGTAATCTACTGAAAACTGAATTAAATCAAACTGAAAACCTACCTACTTACTCTAATTAGCTTTCTCACTGCTAGTTAGGTAAAATGAAACAACCAATGCAACCACTTAAGCATTATATTCATCAGTGACCTTCGTTGCTTATGCTTGTTGGTGTTTAAAATTGAGATCTTGCAATCAAATATAGCTTTGTTAACCTCTGAGGAGATAAGGCAATTCCTGATCTCCTTTGCTGAATCTAGAAACTGTACAAAAGGATCTCGTAGAATATATACACTATTCTTGAGCTGTTTCAAACAACTGTACAAATGTTCTGGATAACTTTCATGCCATGAAACTGAAATATCATTTTTATCTTTATCACCCTTCATGTTTTCAGTTGCTCTTTTTGATGATATTTCTGCTGACTGTAATGTCTGTCTTGTAACACCATTATCATCTTGATTTTGACCCTCATGGTCTATTAATGGAGAAAAATCATGGTTACTTTCATCATCCAACCTGTCAACTATTGGATCATAAATATCTTGGGAGGATTGCTGCAACTTATTGCATATAGGTTCAAATGGAATTTCGTAGATTTCTATAAGCTGCTCCTCATTTTCTTTAACATTTTTACATGATTCAAAATGAAGAGGTAATGAATCGCCTTGGATCATTTGACCATTCGTTCCAGCTTCCAAGTCTTCTTGTGCAACATGACATTCAATGGCATTTTGGGGCTGCAAATCTAGATATGACCAATCTTGAACAAAGATTTGATGGCCCTCTAGATGGTTAATATCAAGATTTGTTGAAATTTGATTTCTAATTGCATGATAGTTATCTCTGATAAACTGAAATGAATCAAAACAAAATGGTAAATTTCTTTCACTGATTTCAAAATTTTCTGCACTTTCCTCCTCATTCACTTTGTTGAAATGAACAAGCTGATCACTACTTCCAAGATGTTGAACCTGCATTTCCTTATTCCCCAAATTAGCTTCTGATTCCTCCACAAGGTTAATTTGGTTTTGAGAAACACAATCATCATCATATTGATCATATTTGGGTGAATCATTAAAATAAGAAATGTTATCAAGTGCACACATTAGATCAGGAGCTTTCTCCTCCACATATTGCTCTATGAATCGATCTTATGATCTATGGTAGATGGATTTGGTAGGAATTTGTTCATAAACATCAACCTTTTCCTCTTGTGAAACAAATGTGTCATGATTATTTTGAACAAAACATTCAGCTTTCAATGTGATCTTCTGCATCATTTCCTCTGCTTTCTTTATCAAAATGTCGAGTTTTTCCTCTTTCTCTGTTTTCAACTTTTCTCCTCTGATTTTCAGATTAACCTCTACATCCACTGCCATGTTCTGCATCTGTTCCATAGTTGAGGGGTTTCTTTCTCTCAGATGAAATTCTATTTCTGAATCAAATGTTCTTGGGTAATGTAGTAGAGCCGAATCACGGGGAGGTTTTATATTCAATGGTATTGAAGAATAGATTTGATTAAATCTGTCTGAAAATTGTTGTACTGTTTCATCTAGATGTCATTTTAACTGATTATATTCTTCTATGATCATGAGGAGACTAACTTTGATTATCCATCTATCAAGGAAGAGTTTGAGAAACTGCTCGAGATTTGAGATGCTTGCCTCAGGCAAGGTTTTGAACTAACTCTTGACTTTGTCTTGCAAAGAAAGAGCAAAAAGCCTAATACTAACATCCTCTTCATCCACTTCAAACAAGTTAAGATAATCTTCAAAAACTTGGATATGTTTTTGGGCAGTGATACCATTCTCTCCATCAAACCTAGGGAGATACTTGGGATAATCGTTAGGAAAAGCATGGAATGTAGGAGGAAAAATGAGTGGTTTATGCCTATCAAGAACTTTATAAGGTACCAGAATATGTTCAGGGATTGGATGATTAGTCTTAATGTTTGATTTCTCCTTAACTGAAAAATGATCTTCATAAGAATTAGAAGACTGCGGTTCAAATGTGTAAGGAGACTTTGCATCTACATTTTTCAAAGGAAAATAATAAAAATTTAATCTAAAAACATCTCTAAAATACAATATACATTGAAAAATCTTATCAATGAAAAGGAACATAATGTCTTGGATAACAATCCATGTCAAAAGCCTGATCTTTCATATAGTTCTTTCAAGTTCATTTCTCCAGTGGAGCCTTGATTGTGAAATTGAGGTGGAGTCACCAGGTGGATGATTTTAACCTTTGTGTGTCTGATCCCTGTCCACCATGAGAGATCAGATCTAAACCTGTAAAACAATTCTAAAGAAAAGGTTCAATTCTCCAGGAGACCAAATTTTTTTTTAGTATTTTATGATTATTTTGATTTTTTTATGATTTTTTCAGAACAACTTCTTTGATTTCTTTAAGAGACTTTAGATATCAGATTTAAACTTTCTTAAAGAATTATTTGATAAGAGGAACTGATCAAGTATTTGCAACAACTGTCCAATCTATAAGCTAAACCGGAGATAGTCTGAAGTAGCATTCATTTACTTCTGCAATTGCAAAGCAAAAGCATTTCAAAGGCTACCTAGCTAACTTCAGGCTCCATCTGTAGCTTATAAAATAAACAATAGTAATAAACAATTATTCAGGTCCCCAGTGGAGTCGCCAATTATGTTATCACTCAAGTTCTTCCCAAAAGTTGTAAGAAAGGGAATATTGCCGAGGTAACCATAGACCAATCTTTTAGATACAGAATCTAGCCAATCTGTATCTAGAGAGGGCTCTCTCTTTATGATTTAGCTTTGTTTTTTTAAGATATTAGGCTAGTTATGAAGTTCAAGGGTTTTGTTTGAGTTTGGGTGGTGAGATTCAATAGAACAGAGAGGTAAAACAGAACAATTCAGTCCATTGGGAATGATGGAGTCAAAGAAGATGGCTTTCTGGATTTGGTTTCTTAAAAGAGGACGGTTTCATAGATCAAGGTAGTCAAACATGGAACAAATAAAGGTTGGAATCAGATGGAATGGGCTAAAAAAGATGAAGGGCAGTTAAGAATCCTTCAACATATTGAAAGAGGGAAAATAGATGATTACTGATAAGGAGCAGTTAAGAATTCCTTAGCAAATAATCAACATGAAAGAATTAAGAAACAATAGCAATTGAGGTTTCACTATTTATGCTAATTCTAAAGAAAACACAGAGAATAATAAAGACTGAAAACAAAGTGCAGTCAAGCAAATTCTGAAATTAACCTTTTTCTTTATCATTTAGATTATGAAACACAGATGATATAATAGACAAGAAAACTATAAAACACAAGATATAGTGGACTTATTGATCCGGAGGTTGATTCAAAATTTTTTTGACTAGTCTTCTGCTTCGATTCATCAGCTAGTAGGCCAGACAACCGATAATTCCAACAGCTTTTTGTTCCAAAAGTTTCAGTATTACAGCGAAGTCTAGAAAATTCACACACCACCAACTCCTCAATGGATGGGGTATTTATATAACAAAATATGTACAACAAATATCTCATAACAGCTACGAGATAATACCTAAGTTTAACCTAAAATAATTTACAAGTAAGATAGAAACAGTTGACTGATGTTGTGCTGGAGGCAGGCCTTCAGGGTTCGACTTGCAGCTGTCCTCTGTAATAGCTTAGCGCATCTGCTTGTCTTAACTCTTGCATTAATTCTGATGTGATACCCTCTAACTCTTATATGCTTTGCTTTTAAATCTGCTATGATACTCTTTGACTTACTTTAATGTAGATCTGATACACTTTAATGTTGAATTGATACTCTTTAACACTGAACTGACCCCTGCTCACCGATGTGTGGCAAAATAGAACTGCTAACATACCTCCTCATCTCCTTTCTCTGGCAATTCATGTCTTAGAAGGTCCACTGGTTAGGGTAGCAAATATCGTTGTTCATCCCGTTATTTCTTTTTCTGCGAGCCTAGAAGTCCCTCTGTTTGCTTTCAACTGTGTTTAAAAAGGAAGAAAACTGTAAATGGAAGTTTGGTTGAGGTCGCAAGCTCGTTGCTAGAGCTTTTCTGGTCGGGAGGCGGTCGAGAACCTAGAACATTTGATTTTGGTCGCTTTTACGCCTGGAGCGCTGTATGCAAAAAACTATAGAAAAAATGGCGCTTTTACCCTTTAATTGACAAAAGTTAATTCGGTGGGGTTTTTTTTTTGTTTTGAAGGGCGAATGACGTGGAAGTACGGATGGCGACATTACCAAAGGATAGCTGACGTGACGGGTGATGTGGCACAGGACGAAGGACATCGGCAGATGACGTCAGCGGGGGGGTAAGCGATTTCGCCCACACCGCTTTTGGAGCTGGGCAGTTTCGGGCCGGGGAGGAGCGAGCACAGCGGGAGTGTGATGCATGTCCTTGGTATGGTGGCAAAACTGCTGGACTCCTACGGGTTAACGTTCGGCGATGGAGCGTGTCGTGAAATGGTTATGGACCATTGGATGAACAGATGCAGATCGGATGGTGGACCATGTATGGAGATGGTGGGAGATTAACTGCTGCGGGTCCAATATAATTAACGTTAATAAATCATATCGGGCACAGTTTAATTGGTTAGGGGTTTGGTTATTAGTTAACCCTAATGGCTAATTAATTATGATAACACGCGGGGAGGGTTCTTAATAGGTTTATGATAAATCCGTTAATCCCTTTAAACAGTGATATGGTCGTAATTGACGGGGGCGGGGATAAATTAATATCGGGTTTTTTAATGTAAATTAAATAATACGGGAATAGGTAAGATTTTATCCGGGAGCTAATATAATAAAAGTTAATTGTTAATATGAAAACAATGAATTGAAAATGAGCGCTAAGTTAAAAACAATTGGATTTTTGTAGTTAAACTTAGGCTTAGGATGATAAAAGGGGTTTTGATGTGACCTTAGATATTTTCCCAAGTAAAGTAGGGATTTACTTAAGAAAATGAGTTTATGAAATAAAATGAGTGGCTTGTGAGTGATATTAAGCAGATCTTAATATCTTTAGGGGGAAAATAGTAAATGATTAGGGAAAAATTAGAAGGGGAGTTAGTCATGCATCGCTTGAGCCGCTTCAAGTGAAATAATGCCTGCACTTGTGATAGAAGTAAAATTTAACACATTGAGAGACTTGATCCATCACGAGTGTTATTCTACAACACCCATCTACCTACCCTGCTTACTTGGCCTAGAATTGTTTCCTTCTTTCTTTGAGTGCACTTTAGACTCGCAAACCCTCATCAACTTTTCTTTTGTTTTCATGATAATCCTACCTAAGTCTGCACTTATTACATCCAATAGCTTAGATTAAACTGGTGAGCTCCTTTGCTTCTATACCTATCTACTTGTCTGCGAAGATTAAACAGTTTGGTCAGATTTTATTCTCTATCTCTAAAACATGAAATTCAAATATGAACTAGCCAATATTAAGCTCTTTGGCCATTCATCTATTGTGGCATGAATTTGACAAGTTGCAAACAATGCTTTATTTACAGAAAATGAAAAAATAGTGGCATTTTTGAACTTGAACATTTTCTGTGTCTTTCTTTGTTTGTGGTTCATTTCTTTCACTTTTTTGACCATTTTATTCTTTTTACCCTTTGATTTTTCTTTGAGGGTATACCCTCTTTACATTTTTTACATTTTTTTTATTTTTTGATTTTTCATAATATGGAAATCCTTTGCAACAAGGAAAGGGATGAACATATTACAGAGCAAATATGACACCTATTGGTATAGAAGTATGACACAAGGCAGATTCAAATTCAACTAATTTCTCCCATCCTACAATCCCTCAACAAAATTCATATTTGAATTTTCTTTCTCAATGCAGATTCTATAACACCCAAATAAACTAATTCACATCCTAATTAAACATTCTAAACGGTGTCTCACTCCATTTAGAATTCATAAAATATTTCTTTTAGAAAATACAATTTATTTACATTAAAAAATGTGAATTAGTAAAAAATTAGTTGAAAGTTGAGAGAAGATATAAAGAGAACTTAAATAGATAAAAACACTATATTTCAAGTGTTCTTGGTTCTTATTTTAGAGTATATACTATATACATTTGAAATTACTTAAATGTTTTTTAAATTTTCATTTAAATTGATTATACAAAAGATCAATTTTTTATTTGATTTGATTCTCTGTTTTTAATGTTTTGGAGATCATCTGAACGTAAATTTTTCGGGGACTGTATCTGAAACTTGGTCCAAATTTCTGCTTATTTTGTTCACAAGAGAAATGGTGGTTTTTCAAATCCTTATTGTAAACCTTGTATTCTCTTCAGAGATATGAGTGGGACAAAGGCTAAGTATTTAGTCAACCATTTAGTTTTACATTAAAACTTTAAATGCTCCCGAGTCCTATATTGCTAGTTTATAATTTACAGTTTAAACTTTGGAAAGATTTTTGCGAACTTGCCTGGGCATGCATATTCATATTTGTTAGTAGACAGTTATCTAGTTAATTTCTGAATATTCTTCAGCAGCATTAATGTACATACATAATGAACAATGTACTGGATTTTATCGTTATAATTCCAGCCTTTTTTTTTCCTCTGACAAAAATGGATTATTGATTATTAATTAACAAGTGCATTTATAAAAATAAAAAGAACGACAAGAATGATAGCTTTGCAGAAACCAACTAGTGCACAATACTTGATTTGTAGCTTCTTTTGGATGCCAGAGAAACAACTAACAGTGATCCGATTTTTATCAAGTTTAATTGACAGGTAAGTGATATTAACTCTTGAGAATTCTATCGAGGTTCATATTGATTCAAAACTTAACATGAAGATGATGTATATCTGATGCAATATCTCATAGTTGTTTTGTAACTATTATGTTAGACTCTCTGATGGTTCGAGACCATACCTTTTTTGCGGATGGATCATAAATAAGGATCAAGATATTTATAATTTGATTAAGAATGTCACATGTATTATTGATCAAAGTCTATTATCAACCAACTGAATTATATACTAGTTCATGTAATTCCCAGATTCATTGAAATACAAATATTTCAATCCGATTAGGTATGTGGATAAGGTCACTTTTTTTTTAGTGAATAAGATCATGAGTCAGAATATTGAAAATTCTCGCGCACATAATGAATCCACCTGGATATCTTTTTCGTCTAATAAGTACGATGAGAAGTATAATTCTATTCCTGATCTTATAATAGAAGATCATTAGATAATCGAAAATAACAAACTAAATATAACTTTTGTATGTGAGAAGATAAAAGTATAAGGGGTTGATCTATTATGCTCAAGCATACACTTATTTGAGTGAGGTGCTTTCTTCACTATCTATTGGTATTACCAGTGGAAACATGGTTAGAGCACTTATGTGTCGCCAACACTGCATACCGTGATACAAATTCAGTAGCATATTCGGATTATCTTAAAATATAGCCGGACAAGGGGCATCTTATGGACCTTTGTTATAGCTATTGTAGACTTTGAAACAACTATTTTATCAGCTACTGACATAGTATCATATAATCAATTCGTATCGATCAATTTCATTTGTCTAAATGGTGATGAAGTATCGTATATCAGTATATCTATACCTTATCAAAAAATAAGGTATATCTCATAAGATATATCTATTCTATATGACCAGAATCTATCAAAATCTCTATAGTATTTATACTTATAGACCAAAAAAATTATAAACTTTTATACTAAATGATCAAAAATATTAGAATATATTAATGTTAGGAATTTATTACAATTTATTTAACCTATAGCCATGATATGGTTCTTAAACTTGTCCTAACTATGAACTACACTCGTTGGTTGGAAAAGAGTGGACAAAAATACTATAATATGATTTTGAAAAAATCTTCTCATTAAACATATAGATCACAGAAACTTAAATTCAACAAACTATCACAACTAATGAACTACCTGGACCTAAGGTTCATGTGATCAGGACAAATATTATGAGTTACAGCTAACCTATGGAATTATAACATGTGGTTCCATTATAGCATGTGGTTCCCTTGAGCAAACACTCATATAAACCATAACAAGTAGTATGGTGGAATGTGATAATAGAGTCTATTAAGACCTCCACTAATAGATTTCTCTCTTAAGATATATCTCCCTGAGGTAAAATTTCCGAACGATTATAAATTAATAATCAAAAGTCTAATCTAAAATATTTAGTTTTGTGAGAATTGAATAAGCGAAACGTTTCAAATAAAATATGATCATAATACTTTGTATGCTTCCCATAAATTAAGTTGAAGACCCATCAAAAACTAATCTCAAATCTATTCGAACTAACTGCTTCTCCTTAATTAGAACCACCGAGCTAATACCAATAAATTTGAATTTGAAATTATTAGATATAAATTGATTCGAAGATATTTGATATAAATATTTAATCAATTTATTTCAATGATATTATTTTAAAATATATAAAATAATAAAAAAAATGTAAATATTATGATTCTATTGTACATATTAAATGTATTTAACTATTGTTTCTCGTGGCAGCTTAATTGGTGATGTAGATATGTGAAATTGTTGAAATTTGAAAGATTTATTTACAAATCCACTTATTTACTACCATTTCCCTCCAAGAGGACAGGTCTTGGACCACTAGTACTTATCTTTCAAGCTGGTTGCTAAATTCCTCTGGGTCACAAAAAAACCATCATTATTTTACCAACACCAGAAAATTTAAATACATTTAATTCTGGATTTAAGACATCTGTGGTATATATCTTTAGACATAGTTACCCGAACAGTAAAAATTATTTTTCGTCAACTTTTCAAATCCCAACTGGGATCCATCATCAACACTTTTTTGAATGGTGGTAGAAGAAGAATTTTATTGAGGTAAATAAATAGTTGTGAGAACTACTTTATCAATATAGTCTTCTGTTTAATCTTCGGAATTCTGTTAATTATCAACTATCATTCCCACTATGCAGATATCAGTTTAGAATTCTGTTTATCATCAACTATCATTCCCACTATGCAGGATCTGTTTGGGTAACCCCACCTTTCTCTGTAGCGTCTCCGTGTCCATGCAAGTATCTTTAGTCATTTCCTGGGCATAGCTCTCTTTTGTAGAAAGATTATACAAGTATTTGACATTCAGAAAAACTAAAAAGGCTTCCGTCAACGAAAATTTGATATTCATGATATTTGATAATTTATTATTAAATCGATTGAGTGGAAGAGATATGCAATACATTTTAGCTATGTATATATATAATGAATATATGGATATATTGAAGAACTAAAGTAGCTTAAAAAAAGTGTATTGCTTTGTCATCCTTTTTCTGAAAGGATCAAAATAAGAATAACATGTTTGACAAATAATGAATATACTAAATATATGGATATATTGAAGAATCAAAATACGTTTAAAAAGTTTAATTTTATGGCATCCTTTTTTAAATGATTAAAATAAGAATAACATAAAAACATGTTTTAAAAAGTTGAATGAACAAATGACATTGAAAACTATTATAGTGAGGAAGCTAAGACACCGATACATACCCTACCTATATTATAATGATATGTAATATCTATAACGGTTTAGGACATCCATGCATATGCTACTTATATGATAATAAGAAAAAAAAAAAAATTCAAATGTTTATTGTTTCGGGTATATATTAAAATTTTCTATAGCTAATTTTTAATAATTATATTATTCTATTTATAATTAGATAATATTTGTGATAATTAGGACTCACTTTATTGTTAATGATGTTTTAAAAAGTATGATGAAAAAAAAATTGTTATATATATATATGTTTATTTTATTTTATTTTATTCACCAAATTTTGAGTCAATAATTTATATGAACTTATTATTATAACAAAAATCTGGTGAGAAATTATCTTTCTGTAAAAGTGAAAGGATAGTTAATTAGTGATTTTTTATGGAGTAATTGGTATCTCCCAAATCATATACTTTCTAGTGTTTTATAAAATTATATATTTTTCAATTTTTTTTTAAAATCATATACTAATTATCTCATTGAATTAAAACATCAAGGGAAATCATATATTTTCATTTTAGTTTATCTTTGTGTTATTGTTTCATTTGGTGTCAATGGATTGATTATTATTATCATTATAATTCTTATATTGGTCCTTTAATGACAGATTTGAAATTACTTTGCTTTAAGTAATTCAGTGACTAAAGAATGTTAACTCAAATAAAAGCTAACATGAAAAAGAAAAGAAACTCATGTTAATTACAAATAATATTACAATTTACACTTGCAACCATATTCAATATTCACACTTGGAATTCCACTTACAAATTAATTACAAATAATATTGTAATTTACACTCGTAACCATATAAGAAAAAATAGGGTAGAGCCAACTATACAACCTAACAAGAAAAAAATCAAATGATGCTTAATTTTGGGGAAACTCTAGCTTAGCAACTTCTACTTGATGATTTTCAATCACGTAGTGGTTGCTAATATTGGTACTGTGCAAGGGCATCCCCAAGTTGTGTGATAGTGTCTATGTGGAAGTACACTCTATCCTCCATGGCATTTGGGTAAAATAACTTGGAATCAATTTCAAATTCCTTCTAAAGCATAATCAACATTGTCTGCACTTGGATAAGGCCACCACTGTAGTTGTGCATGTTTTGTATATTCACCTCCAAGTCCTCCTTGGTGGAAATTTGTCTTAGCTCCTCCAAGTATTCCTCTATCTCATCTCTAACTTAGTTCCTAGGTTTGGCTTTCATGACTGAACCAATTGATGGGTTCCTGTGGGTCTTCACCATGAAATCCATACTATTATATATCTGTGCGTACGAGGCCTAAATGTTACCAATGAATGAGGTGAGTTTTTTATTGTTCTGGATCAACATCTGCACTCCTTTTTTCTCCAACTCTGCCCATGGCTTCATTTTCTTACCCAATGTCAAGAAATGCCCCTTTGTATCACATTGACCATTCATGCATGACAACGATTACAACTTGCACTTTTCTGAGATTTGTTATAAATTCTTTACACAGTTGTTTCAAGCCATGTAGGTGGACAACTTCCTTATGCACAGTAACAAACTCCTCATAGAGATTTTGCATGGTCTCTCTAAGTGTCAATACTTGACTAAGTATCCTCACTTTCATTTCCTCCAGGTGAACCTGTGCGGAAGGTGCATTGTGAGTTGTTGCATGGAGTTGTTGAACCTCTTTCCTAACACCCTACAAGTTCTTTTCCAATTGCTTATTCTTGACCATCAAATACGGAGTGTTTTCCTTTGCTGCACCTGCAAAGGCCAAGTTGGTTGAGGAAATCGTTGCAAGATCTCTCTTAGTGTTGGCCACAATTACCCTTTCTCTCATAAAATCCAGAGATGTGAGATCATCCAGAAAATGATTCTTATGCACTTGTACAATCTTATTCTGGAGTTCATCGTATGAAAAATTATATGTGTCCATGACTAGATCATCATCAAGAGGAACAACTTCCCCTTCCTCACCTAGAGTTGACTGTGTTGTTAGAGGTGGTGGAGATTGAATAGTGACCTATTGTGTGCTAGGCATTAGGTCAACATTTTAACTTTGTGGTTATGGTTCTACCTCCATGTCATTGATATTTATCAAATTTTCAAAATTTTGAGCAAGCTCCTGATCCTACATTTTTCTGTTCTCCTACTTTGCTAGTTGTCAGTTATGTTTTTTCTCTTCAAATTATTTCTGTGTTGTTTCTTCTCCTATTACGTGTTGCATTCCTTCTTCTTCCTGCTTCTACTTCTATTCTTTTTCTTTCTTCTACTTTTCTTCCTCCAATATCTTCTTCTCTTCCCTATTCTTCAGTTATTCTCTCTACATCCTTTGTTTCCTCTATGCGTCAATTGCTAAAGCCACTTTCATAATAGATGGATCATCTTTCCTCTTGTGGCTTCTCTATCACCCTAGACTATGAGCAACCATTCCCTTTCCTTTATCCTCCACATGTTTTCTCCCTTCTGCTGGCACTACTTCTAGATTTGTTACCTTTTGTGTAGTCACCTTTGACATTCTTACAAAACTGACAAGCTCGCAGGTCTTGGAGGCATTATAGAAATTCTTCCAGGGATCATCCTCTTGCCAATGAAATGTCTCGTTGAGCCACTGAAAGTGAATACTTGCACAGTGGTTCTTGGAAATACCTCAGGGATCATATTAATTATATTCTCAAGTACCGAATGCAAACTTATCTATCCCCTTTCCTTCGGTATCCCCAACTTTCAAGTTCTTTATCTCATACAATACCATATGCATAGGAAGAGTTGGCCAAGGTGCTTTCTTCTTCTTGTGTAAAGCAGTTGACAACCCTGTGGCGAGATGATATTACACTTCTTGCATGACGAGCTTATCGGTGGCATACCTTGGTTAAACATGTGGTGACTTCAGTAAAGTGTATCAACTATTGGCTGTTATGATGAATCATTTGTTCGGAAGGCCTAACATCAACACCTTTCTAGGGAGAAAGGACCCTCTCATGTACATTGTTGCAAATAAAGGCATGATCTTCAACTGAACGAACATCCTAGCTTTTGCATTGAAGACTAACATACATTCAGCGAAGCATCGTGAAGCAGACCAATAATCAGAATTCTACATGGCCTCATACCTATAGGAGTTACAACTCGGCAAGGTGTCAATTTGACAATTAGAGTTATAACTAAACAACAACTATGGTAGAACCAGTGCACCAGCATTATAAGATCTCTTGGGACCCACATTATAAAAGTGTGCATGAGTCTGCCTCTGATAAATTCATCACCCCATTATACCAGTTTCTCTTCTAAGAATATCCACCTTTCATGTCCAAGAGGTCCATGGATACTATCACCAAATTAGTGGATTTGTTTCCCATCGAGGAAGGCATGTTCATCAAGGTCTTTGGCTCATACAAACATCCTCATGCACTTCTCACGTTTTCCACAAAATAATTAATGCTATATGAGGTATGTTATCAAATAACTATAGGGTTTTCAAATACATTGAGTATGGGGAAGAAAAATCCTTGGCCTTCCTTTTTCAAATACATTGAGTATGGGGAAGAAAAATCCTTGGCCTTCCTTCCCTCTCACTATTAGGGAATATACTATTGAAAGCTTCAAGGAAGTTGAGGAAGAAGCTAAGGAGATGAAGGGATTCCATTTTGTGAACTTGAGTCACCATACGTAGCACCCCAAAAGGGTGGTAGAAACTCATTGCAAGAAGGATAATTTTAACTGGTTATACCTGCATACGAGGCAATATCACGAGGATAAAGTCATAAATTGGTACAATACGGCCAGAGAGTTCATCCCAAGAGAACAAAAATAAAAGGAGGACGATCATGCTAAGAATTTTCAAGAGAACATAAGCCTACAAGATAGTTCATCCTCGCTCTAGAGGAAGAAAGAGAAAAAAAAGATAAGATGGAAACTGAAGAAGCACAAAGGTGAAGAAACAGAAGATCCTCAAACCAAACAAGATGAAGGTGAAGATGATAAAGCTTTAGAGGATATAAATGCGACCTTAGCTAGGAAAAATTAGGAGCTAAAGAGAATAACAGAAGAAGAACTAAGACGGTCACATCAAGACACTAGCAACCTGAGGACCATCGAGAGAAGAAATGACAACAAGAGGAAAGGATAAAGAAGCAACAGGAGGAAGAATGGTTGAAAAGGGAAGAAGAGGAATGGAGAGCCTGAGTGGAAGAAGAGAATAAGGAGTGGGAGAAAAAAGAGCTAGAGGAGAAATGAAAATAGGAAGAAGAGCTCAAGAAGTAGGAGTAAGAAGAGTAATAAAAAAGAAGATGGAGGAGGAACAAAGGAAGAAGGCCGAAGAAGAAAATAAAAGGAAGGAAGAGGAAGAACTAAAGAGACAAGAGGAAGAGGTTGATAGGAAAACTCAGCAAGACCTTGAATAGAAACAAAAGCATGAGGAGTTCAATGTGCATGCTGAACTTCCTTTGATAGAAATTCCTCTATCCACCCCCATCACCACAGGGAATTTTCCTCTTAAGGATTCAGGAATTCCTGATGAGGTGGAAGAGGAAGTGTTGGTCTCGAGAGAGGTTCCCCTAGGGTCAATTTTGCAAATTATTTTTTCTAATATTGTAAAGTCTCTGCATGTTGGGGAGTGCAATGCAAAGGTCATTAGGAGTCAAAGGGGATTTAGGAATATCAAAGCCCCTTATTTTGTTACAAGTTAAGTTGTTTTATGACCCACCCATGGCTCGTGGACCATGGTATTGTAAAAGAAGATGATATAAAAAGGAGCCATATAGAGTCATAATAGAAATCAGTCGAATAATGAACCGGTATGAGCAAGTGTTCTAAGTGAGAAAAGTATTTTTTTGTACTTAGGCGAAGGGGAAGGCTCCTACAACTATGTGCGCGGAGACCTTGGTAAGTTTTTAATTTAGTTCGCAGGCCCCTGAAATTGTATGCGCAGGGAAGAAGGAGTCTATAATAGAATACTTGACCATAATAAAGACTATTTATTATCAAAATCTATGCATCTCCGCATTTTTGATTACTCTTGAATTAACTGTGCATTCACTCTGGTTACTACAATTTATGAGACATGCTTAATAGATGCATGAAAGTGGTATATCTAGTCAATTACATAATGTGATGAATGCTTAGAACACTTAGCGAAGAGCTTAGATCTGTTATCTGTATGTTGTTGTAATTTCTGCATTTCAAGGGTTAGGGTTCGTGAAGGTCAGGATAAAGCCCTAGAAGTAACAGAAACACATCACATAGACCTCTCGATGCAAAAACCTAGTTCTTTCATCCCCTGATACTGCCTCAGATGAGACTCTAGCCTACGCTACGTGGGTTTTTTGTGAAAGGGATGATAGTGTACATTTTTGGTGGTTGGAACAATTAACTCTTAACTTGGGTCAAAACCCCCTCAAGCCGACAAATGGTTTCGTTGCAGGGATCAAGACCTATATGAGGATATGTGATGAGAAATAAGTGGATATTGACTAATAAATAGATCATGAAGTGGATAGATCGGAAGTTGCACGAGTTTGTAGCCCAAGAAAATAGGAATTCGCACGTGTCAAAGGAAGAGTGTTTGAACAAATACCTATATACAGAGGTACATGAAATTTTCTTCTACTCTTTTCCATGTGAATTATATGAATGGTTGTCTAAATTGGCGGACAATCAAGGTACGTGGAAGTTGGATAACCCTATTGTGTGGACTCCATAACTAGTGAGATGCGTGGAAGCTTCCGAAAACAAGATCATGAGGGTTGTTGATTATTGGATCGATTGCATTTTGGGTCGATTCATTACAAAGTTCGCGATTGATACATATTTCAATTATAGCGAACCTGAACACTAGTTTTTCAAAGGAGCAAGAGGTAAGTATCTGAAGTCCCTGAAAACTTGGATTAAAATGCTACTGTGAGACAAAAGGGCTATGTCATTGAATTAATGTTTAGAAGAGACTTGATGGGAACTACGTGAAGTTGAAATCCATTCAGAAGAACTATAGATTCAGGTGTTGAATACAGTCCTCTGTTGGGAGCATCTGATAGTGATGAAGAAAGTAGTATTTTGAAATCACCTTAAGGTGCCCCAAAAATGGTAAAATAGGGTATCGCGGGAATACCACATCCATCCACGGCACTTCCAACATCACCTCTCTCTCACACAACTACACCTACACCTCTACCTCCACCTCCACCTCCACTATTAAACATGTCGAATGCTATGAAGATGCCCATATTCAAGGGTATGGGGACAAAAGACCCTGAATAGTTTTGGTTTGTAGCAGATGCTATGTGGAAGTCATAGCAGATAACAAACGATGAATTGAAGAAAGCGTTATTGGTCACAACATTGTAAGATAGAGCGTTGAGCTAGTATATTAAGTATTGTTTGATTCATCCAAATGTGATGCTGAAGGAAACGAAAGAAGTGATAAATAATGAATTCGATAAGCCTATGTCGTAAGCCTATTCAGTAATAGAGGTCAAAGAGATCCAGTAGAAGGTGAATGACTCCACATGGGAATTTGATCATAAGTTGAAATTTTTGTTTTAGTAGGCTAATATGCATATCGTAGATGAAAACCACAAGGATTGGTATATTTCTTGAGATTACCACTATTATAGTAGAATATTGGAACCCAGGCTGAGGCATTAGAAATTTCTATGAAATTAGAAGCCTCACCTATTCAAGATACGAATCTGGGAATGTACCAAATTCATTCACAATTGGCTATCCTGCGTATGGAGTTGCAGAGCCTCAAGAAAGGAAAATAAGTCTAGAATGAGGTCCACGCAGAAGTCTGGTGATTGAAATGGAAGGGCCATGGTCATGACAAGGACCATTTCCCAGTGTATCAAAATTATCTTGTTGGGGGAAGTTCTATTCCCCTGAAGCCATAAAAAATCGTTGGGTCAAGTACATGAGTGGTAACATGGTGCGCTATTTTTTAGATTACTGGAAAACATACGATGAACAATTATCATTTGTTGCAGAAGTTTGTGCAGACTCCCCAACAATTGTTTTGAAATTTTTTTAAGTTTGTAGGTCATGATGAGCGCCACTATCGGAGCTATGAATTATTGATGGGCATAACCCCAACCTATACAATGCACATGGAGGCATGTCCTTAACAAGATCAAGGTGCAACTGCGGTGCACGAAGGGTTGCAAGGGTGAGGAAGAGGACAAGGAGGAGGAGTTGGAAGAGGTCGTGGCTAGATCATTTGTTACAATTGCGAAGAACTAGTTTAATATGTGTGAGATTGTTAGAATCCAACGCACCCCTCATGTCAATATTGTCAATCGTTCGATCATGTCATAGAAGATTGTCCCATGCTCATTGCGAAGATGCAAGAAAAGAAGTCCTAGACCTAGTAGCCTATGCAGAACATCTAGATGATGAGATCAGAATCGTGTGAAGATGGACCCAGTGTTAATATTATTACGAGAAGCATTATAGCTACTAGGGAGGATAAAGGGAAACAACCAGAGGAATATGGGTGGGTACGCAAGGTTGTTGATAAAGAATCTAGATTTGATTTGAATAAGGAAATGATACCTTTATGGAGGTGAATAAGAGCTTCACGGATGTAGGTTATTCCACTTCAAGGGTTTAGAGTACATGCATGAGCAAGCCTGAAGATGTCAGTACTGCGCAGGAGGTAGACCCCTCATTATTAGCATCATTTTTACAAACCTACATGAAGGTCGTAAGGGATAAGAAGGTAGTAGAGGGAATGCAAGAGCTGATAGATACTTGTACTAGAAAGAATAATCCCCTACCCAAGCAGTGTGTAGTACACAAAGTAGGCAAAGGTAAGAAAAAGATTGGCCACGAGATGAGATTGACTACCCAGATCAGAGAATTCGAGATGGACCAGGTGATCCTTGATTTAGGATATGATGCAAATATTTTGCCAAAACAAACCTGAGGGAGAATGGGTAGAATTGTGCTACAATGGTCCTTGATCTAGCTGTGGATGGTGGAAAAGAAAAATATTATTCCTATGGGGCACCTACATGGTGTAATTGTGGATATTGAAGGGGCACACACCATAGCCGACTTTGAAGTAATCAAAATAGTGGATGAAAGTAATCCATACCCGGTGTTACTCAGAATTGATTGGGCATTTGATATGAACACATGCATCAACCTTTAGAATCACAACATGACATTCAAGAAAAATGAACTAAGTGCTATTGTTCGACTGGATCCAGCCAAGCATGTGTGATATACTAAACCAGTCTGAGATTATTATGGGGGGGACAATATTGATCAAATTTATAAACTCACTACGTAGGATGAGGATTGAATTAACCCTACTATGGATGGGTGGATTACTTGGGAAAGGGACAACTCCTGCAATTTAGATTCCGATGAGGAGCTCAAACATTGGCAGAGCTAATTGCATGAGGTATCGATGCTGCAATGCAACATGCTTACCAAGTCACTCCGATGTATATCCACTGAGGTACGAAATTTACCTCATTATGATGGTTTAGATGCTGTCAATTTATTTCTGGATAAATTTGAAAGTGATGTACCAGAGGAACATTGGTTGCAGGCATTATACATTGCGATGCGAGCTACACCTTCCTGATGGTGGGGTGCACATAAGAACAACTTTTCATATTGGAAGGAATACTGACGAATGATGAAGCTGCAATTTGGGTATGCCAACACCTGCATTACAAAGAAATATGAGGGAAAGGATGATCCGCATGAGAATCTAGCTCGATGGACAAAAGCATGGGGTGAAGAACCATAGCCAGGATGGGTGCGCATATTCTGTCATACTTTGGATACTATTCCGATGAACTGGTATCTAGAAATAGAGTTGCAACATGGAACTGTAGAATGGGATGTTCTGAAGGAAAGTTTTTTGGTAACTTTTAGCTTTGAAGATGGATTTGAGTGTATTGATGAATCATTATAAGAGATCAAAGCTTCATTATTCAGGATGTCAGAAGAACCTATCACATGGGTCCAACCATACTAGAGTATGCAGTTGCATCATGCTCTGGAATGCTATGATGTGTCTACAGAGGAAGGAGAAGAAGATCCTAGGAATATCAATATTCCTGAATCAAAAGGACAATGTGAAGTCGCAAGGCCTAAGGAGGAAGCCCCTGATATCTCAAAGCCCTTGAAGACCAAGCAAGTTAATATTGGATTGGATGCACAATCGATGTTCACAAGCATAGGCAACTATTGGGATGAAGACATAGTACACAAAGTCACGGAGTTATTGCAGGAGTATCAAGACTTGTTTCCCACCAAGTTCTCCGATCTAAAGGGGATGGTAGGTTACCTAGGCATTATGAAGATCACTCTAAAGTTGGATGTGAATCCAGTAAAGACGTGCCCTTATTCGAATGAATCCTAAGTACAAGGAAAAAGTTCACGAAGAATTGGATAAGGTGCTTGCAGTTAGGATTATTGAGCCTATCGAGGAATCTGACTGGGTTAGTACTATGGTGGTTTAGGAAAATAAGACGAAGGGTGAGATTCAGATATGCGTAGACATAAGGAATTTGAATGATTCTTGTGTCCATGATCCATCTCCTACACCATTCATAGACGAAGTAATGGAAAATGTTGGAGGTCAGGAAGCCTATTCGTTTATTAATGGGTTTTCAGGGTATCATCAGATCAAGATCGCATCAGGGGATCAGAGTAAGACCACTTTTGTGATTGAATGGGGTTGTTTTCAGTATACAGTTATTCCTTTCATACTTAAAAATTCGCCTGCAATCTTCCCTAGGGTGGTAGTCGTAGCTTTCAAAGAATTTATTCATAAGTTTTTGGAGGTTTACTTCGATGAATTGACTTTGCTTGGGTTAGTAAAGAGACATGTTTCCAGTATTTGCCTCATGTTGTATACTTGTCGAAAGAATTAGATATCCCTTAACCTGAAGAAGTGCATATTCTGCATACCCTATGGGATATTCTTAGGCCATGTTGTCTGTAAGAAAGGGTTGATGGTAGATCATGCCAAAATTATGATAATTATCAATTTGGAGTCTCCAAAGAATGTCAAATAGTTTCACGTGACTTTGGGCCATACAAGATATTATAGTAATTTTATCAAAGCATATGCATAGATCACTGCGCCCATGGAAAAAATGGCGAAAAAGGATGCGACGCTTTGCTGGGATGATGATTTCTAGAAGAGTTTGGATGTATTTAAGAAAAAAATGGTCATCGTATCCACTCTAGTGTTCCTTGACTCGAATAAGGAGTTCCACATACATGTAGATGAATCCTTCATAGCAATAGGAGTTGCGCTAACCCAAACAGGTGAAGGTGATATCGACCATCCAATAGCATTTGCGAGCAGGAAGTTATCGAAGGCAAAAAAGAATTATTCAACCACAAAATGTGAAATATTAGCAATGGTGTAGCCACTCCAAAAGTTCAGGCAATATTTGTTGGGTGCACACTTCACATGCCACTCTACTTTGAAGTACTTGGCCAACAAACCTGTGTTGGGTGAGGGGGGAATTCGTAGATGGTTGCAGCTTTTTCAAGATCAATTTGAAGTTATTATGAAGCCATGGCATTTGAATGTTGGACCGGATCACCTCTCACAGGTTTAGACTAGAAACGAACCTACAAATCTTGAGGAAGGATTGCCTGATGGGAAGCTCTTTGTTTTGTGCATGGTAGATAAAAATTATGTAGACATAATCCAATTCTTGTCTATGGGTACATCTCCTAAAGGGTATATGACACAACAAAAGAAAGAATTGGTGGTCCAAGATGTATATTTCTCCATTATTGCAAGACACTTATATAAAATTGGGCCCGATGAAATATTGCATAGGTATGTCCCAAAATATGAATAAAAAAGTATCCTCATCGAAGCGCATGGAGGAGCTGTAGGAGGACATTATGCGAGAAGAGAAATTGTGCAGAAAATCATACGGGCTGGACTGTGGTGGACAACTATTCATAAGGATTCCAAGGAATATTGCAGGGAATGCGATGTTTTTTAGGGAACAAGGAGACCGTCATGAAGCGATGAATTTCCCTTAAACCTGCAGGTGTCATTACAAGCTTTTGATAAGTGGGAGATAGACTTCGTGTGACTAATTCAGCCACTAGGAAAGAAGACAGGAGCTCAACACATCATTACAACGACTGAATATTTAACCAGGTGGGATGAGGTGTAGCGTGTAAAGGATTCTAGCATAGCTACCACTACAAAGTTCATTTTTGAATACATCTTGTCTCAGTTTGGCTACCCTAAAATCTTGATGAGCAATAGGGGTTCACACTTCTTGAATGAAACAATTGTGGCTTTGCTCGAAGAATTCCAGATGTATCATCCTCAAGTGAATGACACAGTGGAATCCTTTAACAAAATCTTGGAGAATGCCTTAACGAAGCTTTGCAATAAGAAGCAAAATGACTAGGATGTGTGCATACCATCTATTCTATGGGCATATAGAACTACCTACAGGAAGTTGACTGCAAAAACACCGTTCATACTGGTTAATGGACAAGAAGTTGTAATGTCGATGGAATACATCATGCCAAGTTAATGGATTGCTGCAGTTACAAACATGGTTGATTGAGATATCATGGAATAACGCCTCGCGCAACTAGTTGAGCTGGAGGAAGATCACTTCTTGGCGAGTTCTCATCAACAAGTGTAGAAGGACCACGAAAAGGAATGGCATGATCACCATATTAAACAAAACACCTTTAAGAATGAAGATTTGGTATTGTTGTATGAAAGTAAGTCCACAAAGATTCTAGGAAAGTTGCAAATGCACTGGCTGGGGCCATATATTATTAAGGGGATTATGGATGGAGGCACAGTTCATCTCCCGAAGCTAAATGGGGAACTATTTTCAGGAAAGGTCAATGTGAGTCGATTAATGTTCTACAGGGGTGATCCCTCCCTTGCGCAATGACTATATGGAGGTGTGATACTCTTAGTACTTCAGGAAGTTGCAAGGGAGCGCAGGACTATAAGCTACATTGTCGGCAGGATAGTTTGGCACAGTGGATGGACTGCATGACGAATCAAGGAAAGGTGCAGAGGGGATATGTGATGAAGGATCTATGCTAAAATGCTGAGTTCCACACATCCTAACCAAAAAGTGACTGTTGGAAGCACTGTAGTTGATTCGATGGCGATTTTTACGTTAAAAGGAGAGAGAGGGGAGAATTTATGGATCATCTGTTTGGAAATCTGCCACCAAAAGTGCATTAATGACAAGAATTTGGAGGGAACGGATGGATTTGAATTCAAATTGAGCTATAAATATTACATGCAGCTCCACATTCGAACACTTTTCTTCCTGAGAATTTTCCTTGATATTTTTCACTTTAGTTTGCGCCAAGAGAAGTGTTGTATGTCTAAGGAGGCTTGGGAAATACTTAAAGGGAATATTTCATATCTAGGATTCATGAATTTATCTAATTATCAGCGCGAGAGATTCATTGGGAGAATTACCGCAACCTGACCTGTACCTAAACTAGCCCAACTTGTACCTACAAGGTTGCCTATTATGGTGCCTAGGTCACCAAGACCTAAGCCATCTTCTTCCACAGCAAGAGATAAGAACTAGAAGAAGCCCTAGCAGGCACCGATGCGGAAATTGTCGTGTAAAAATCTGACGGATGTCTGACAGAAGGGAAATATGGATAGATCCAAGCAACCGAGAGAGCCCCTAGACCTATATGATGAAGAACTAGCTGGGGGTGTTGAGGAAATCGATGTAGAGGTGGCCTAGCTGATAACTCAGCTACAATAGTATATACCACTAAGAAAATCCATGGCTAAGGTCTCTAAAGACCCAGATTTAGGGAAGTTCATGGTCTCCACACCTTTAATGATAGAGAATATGTCATTTGAGGGCAATTTTCTTGCCCAGATACCATACTTAAAAATGGAGGAATGGGACTTGGGCGATCACGCGAAGTTCCCCCATGCAGAACTGAGAAAGTACCTAAAGAAGGTATATTATAAAGAAGTGGATGTCACACTGCTTGAGCTGATGAAATGGGCAACCGAAGTTAGGGGCGCGGGGTTGTTAAACATGTTGTGGGTGTCACATTTTAGCTGCAACTCTATTAATATAGTTTGCATGCATCAATTGTTGATGCTGGTGCACGATGGCTCCTCTAGTTGGGAGGGCCCGTCCTGATTACTGACATGTTGATTCATATAATCACATTGCTGCCTTACCAAGGAAAGGACCCAGTGGAGACTTTCATGGGAAAGTCACAGGAGAAGATATTTGCAGATTAAATGAAGAGTGACTTCAAGCTAGTGAATAAGTAGTGTGACTATGCGATAAGTTCCATATTATATGGCGCGGTGAATTTTTTTGCACAAATTTTGGTGGGGAAATCATGAGGAAGTACCACACTAATGAAGTACCAGTGCAAGTGGTATCTTTAGCTCCGTAGTTCTCCAAAGGAGTCCAATACAATTGGGCTCAGTACTTATGTCACAAATTTTTGGAGGATTCCCTAGAGACCCAGGATGAGGGCAAGGCATGTGTGGTTTTTGTTGTTGATCATGTTGGTCGCATGGAGGACACTTAAAGAAAGTCAGTTCCCTTAGCATGATCCTAATCTACCTGATGCCATGAAGTTCGCTTCGTTGTGGGCCACCAAAGACCCTGAGTGCATTATGGAAACAAATATCTTTTGGGTCTTGTTTGAATCAGAGCTAAGGATGGTGATTAACGAGCGGCCAAGGTTATCACCAAGTTTGCATGGGCAGTACAACAATGTTGTATATTTCAAGGCATATTTTCATAATCTACACATCTGAGCAAAGAAAGATGCCGAGGGAACAAGGCATAAGTGGTCATACTTAGTTGACGAGGATGATATTATGGGGTCATTAGTAAATGGCCGAGTGATTGGCTTACCCCATCTGATGTCAGCACGGGAAATAGTAAGGTTTTTGAAGGCGTAGCAACATAGACCACAACAACAAAAAAAGAGAAGAAGAAGGAAGCACGGAATGCTTCAGTGAAAGAGAATGTCATAGAAAATGAAAAGGTTGCGCAACAGAATGAAACTGCAACCAAGGAGAAAGAAGAAACAAAAGAAAAGGCCTCTACTACGTAGCAGGCCACTATTGACCTCAGTGAGTCAGACACATAGTGCACCAATGTTGAGGATGAGATAGAGGGTGAAGAAGAAGGGGGGTGTAGGCATGGAATCCCCCTTAATCATCAAAAAGAGGTAGAATAGGAGTTCTACAGGGCCACACAAGAAGCATAAGTAAGACAAATCGACAAGTATGACACCTTTCTTCCTCATAGAGGGGGACTTAGATGAGATTGGAGATGTGCTCTATGATGCTATGGATAATATCTAGAGCCACATCGAAGACCAGTATCATCAAACCCTAGATAGGGTATAGCAGGGCCTAAGGAAATTGTAGGTACAAATAGGAATCATTCAAGCGAGGGTTAGACAGGTGAGCCTGAAGTAGGCGAGCCTAAAACAAGTGATCGGGTCGGCCTTAGCATTAGAGCTCACCATGGACTTTCACAGAGTGCAGTTACTAGAGGTGTCCGTGTATGTTGAGGAATCAGAAGGCAAGATGCACCTCTTACACATGAAGGATTTGAGTCTGAACCTCACGGTGCTTCCCATTCGGACACTGCATGATCTACATCAAGGGGTATGAGATGAGCTCTGAGTTTGGGAAAAGTGTGCACTGATGATCATTAATGAAGACAAAACCAACAACCAGCGGATGTTGGAGGAAAAGGTGGAGGCTCTCAAGGAAAGGGAGGAAGTGATGGCACGAAGTCAGCAGTTAGAAGTAGAAATAGTGCAGGCCTATAATTAGCTTCCCAAGCCCCAGATTACAGTAGAGGTGACCTCCTCAGAGAATATTCAGAAGCTAGTTGCCACATTCAAGGAGTTCAAGGAGAAAATTGGCAAAGTTAGATTTGAGTTGTAGGTGCAGATATCTGAGCTCCAACTTAAGTTGCATCCCACCACTCCTCCAGAAGTCAAAGAGCAGTGTGAGGCTGCTATTAAAAAAGAGATGGCTACCTTGGAAGATGCAGTCAAGGATGAACTTAGTTGTTTGAAAAATCCATGTAACTGTGGACCTCGCTACAGGAGGATCCAACTCTACAGAAGATTTAAGTAAATATTTAAGAAAAGTAGAGCCAGTTCGACAATGCGAACCTTAGCACCAGTGTAAAGGTTCACAAGATACAGGAGGGAAATCTCATCCAGAGTGAGATCATGAGTTGCATCACAAGGAATCCATCATATCTTCATGGAAATATCCATGGGATGATGAAGCAAACCAATCGAAACTGTTAGTAGAGAGAAAGAGGAAGGCAATATAGCAAACACAGAGAACCATGGGCCTTGCACTCGAAGGCCCTACCACAGAAACGTTGGTTGAATAAATTGGTCAGGTGCGCAGAGAACAACAAACTTTTAAATGTTGAAGATAGAGTTTAGTGAGTTGTAGGAAAAGATCGAGGTGCCACCAAGAGAGTGACTTGAGGGCGATTCACTACTTTGTGTTGGGGGCCTATTGGGATAGGGTCCCCTGGGCTCAATTTTGCAAATAGTTTTTATTATTATTGTAAAGTATCTGCATGTTGGGAAGTGAAGTGCGAAGGTCGTTAGTATTCAAAGGGGTTTAGGAAGATCAAATCCCCTTAGTTTGTTATAATTTAAGTTATTTTATGACCCACCCATGGTTCACGGACCATGGTATTGTAAAAGAAGATGACATAAAAATGAGTCATAAAGAGTCATAGGAGACATCAGTCGAAGAACGAATCGGTATGATCAAGTGATATAAGTCAAAAGAGTCTGTTTTTTGTACTTAGGTGAAGGGAGAGGCTCCTGTAGCTGTGTGCATAGAGACCTTGGTAATTTTGTAGCTGAGTGCATGGACCCTTGCATCTGTGTGCGTAGGGAAGAAGGAGTCTGTACTAGAATATATGAACATAATAAAGACTATTTTTTATCAATATTTGTGCATCTTTGTGTTTATGTTTACTCCTGAATTTACTGTAAATTTGCTCTCTTTACTACAATTTATGAGACATGCTTAATAGATGCACCAAATTGGTAGATCTAGTCAATTACATGATGTTATGAATGCTTAGAACACTTAGCAAAGAGTTTAGATTTATTATATGTAAGTTTATGTAATTCTCGCATTTCAAGTGTTAGGATTCGAGAAGGTTGGTATAAAATCTTAGAAGTAACAGAAGCACATCACATAGACCTCTGGATGCAGAAGCCTAGTTATAAAATTCCACAATACTACCTCGGGTGAGACTACATCCTATGCTGTCCATGTTGTTGCCAAACCTAACTCTGAACCTAGGTCCAAACCCCCTCAATCCAAAAATTGGACCTAACAAGACTTACATTTGACAAATAAATTGTAAGATCATTCAAGAAAGAATGAAATATTATGCTAGGAATCTTGTAGAGGCTATATACGTGAGCATAGAGAAGGATACCATCCTAGAAACCACGATAAATCGTGAGATGATTGCCTCAACTGCAACATCCTTTATGACCGCAACTGATTTGAACGTGGGAAGAGTTAGAAACTAGATTTTGAAACTCCAAGGTAAACTATATAGATCAGAACAAATAATTTCCAAAGCAAAAGAAGATAGGAGGAGGCTAGAAGAAGATAATAGAGCACTTCATTTGGCCTAGTCGAACATGAAGAAATTGCAGGCATCAATCAAGGAAGAGGTTGAAACCCTGATAGAATCCATGGAAGTGGTCTATGAGGAGATGTCAAAGCTCCATCGCATAGTGTCTCCTATCCTAGCCATACAAGTCGACACGAAGGAAAAGTTTTCCATGCTACAACAAGTTATCATAGCTCTCAACAACATTCATGAGTGGACAAATAAGTATCCAGAAGCACCAGAAGTTCTCCCAAAGAAGGATTGGAAAACCACCCATAATGACAAAGTCCAGATACACATCAGGATCCTATCACAGGATAAATTGGCTAGGGATGTTGACAGGATTCTTGCCTCTTAAAAACATTTGCTAAGTGGGTTGGAGTCTGTGATTGAAGGTCATGGGATTCCTTCCATTGAAGCAATTGTAGAAGTAAGGAAGGAAAAGGAAATCCTATATGAGATTCAAGCATTTCTCGACTCTTTTAGGAGGGCTTCCAACACAACAGATTTGCAGGTCATGAAGGAAAACATTAAATGATATGCAGGGGAGTCAGTGAGGAATTACAGAAAGTTGGTAACTCTATCCAAACAAATCAAGGTAAAGAGAACCACTCTAATTCCATACGTCCCTGAATGCCTCCATAGACATAATGAAGAGTGACCAAATGTCGCCACAATAGTTGTTGAGTACAAGCTCTAGCGCACCTACCTCATGGAATAGCTGCACATAAATGTCCTATGATTGTTGTTGGACACACCAAAATCTAGGGTATCTCCCTAATGTGAAGTCCCAACTAGACCTCACATCATTTGGTGTAGGAGTCCCAGCAGTGGGTGTTAATGATATGCCTTAGTTGTAAATACACATAAAGTGATGTACAATGAATTTGGATAGAGCAAGTGTGTGACCCTACAAAAAGTCAAGTGTGATGCATGTTCGTTCAACATGAAGGGAGAAAGAAATGAGCCTCTTAGAAGCTTGTAATAGTACGTAGCTTGAAAGAAACACATGAGCATAATGACATCACAAGATAATATGCTGAATAGTCCACAAGTTAACACTAACGAATTAATCCAACAACACGCATTCAACAAGATTCATACAAATGCAAATGAAATAGTTCATAAGAATAAGCATAAGTTAAATAACATACATTTAAAATACAAGAAGAGTAGCCCTACTATATTCACAACATAATCATGAAATTGTGTCAGCAATGAAATTTTATTAAAAGTGAAAGTTCCATTCATACATGCACAATTGATGAATCACTAGCCCCAATAGTGGAACATCAAGTAAACAAAACCTACTCCTCCAAAGAATTATACTCTCTCTATGCTACAGAGAATCCAAGGCTCTCACAAAACTACGAAGCACTTTCTATGCCTAAGCCTAGCCAAATTCTTGGCTGCCAAAATCCCTCTTCATGAGTTATGAGGTTCTATTTATAACAAGAGGGGGTGGTGCTTCAACTCCCCTTTGTGACTTTTGGACTACTCTCATGACTCTTCAACTTATTTACAAAATAACTAATTACATTACATCATGACTCTTCACATTCCAATATTGACACTTGGAATTCCACTAACAAATTAATTACAAACAATATTACAATTTACACTCTTACCCATATAATAAAAAATAGGCTAAACCCAATTATACAACCTAACAAGACAAAATCATATGATGCTTGAGCTTGGGGAAACTGTAGCTCATCAACTTCTACTTGATGTTTGTTAGTCACGTAGTGTTTCCAAGATTGGTATTGTGCAATGACATCCCCAAACTAAGTGATTGTGTCTATCTAGAAGCAGACTCTATCCTCCCTATAATATGGGTACAATGACCTATATTTTGTTTCAAATTCCTTTTGAAGCATGATAAACATTTTTTTCACTTGGACAGGGCCACCACTGTAGTTGTGCATGTTTTATATATTCACCTCCAAGTCCTCCTTGGTGGAAATTTGACTTAGCTGCTCCAAGTATTCCTCGATCTCTTTTCCAACCTAGTTCCTAGGTTAGGCTTCTATGAGTGAGCTAACTAATGGGATCTTGTGGGTCTTCACCATGAAATCCATACTGTTATATATCTTTTCATATGAGGCCTGAATGTTACCAATGAATGAGGTGAGTTTTTTATTGTTGTGGATAAACATTGGCACTCTTTCTTTCTTCAACTCTCCCTATGGCTTTGTTTTCTTATCCATGTCAAGTGATGCCCATCTGTATCACATTGTCCATTCGTGCATGACCACGATTGCAGCTTGCACATTTCTGAGAGTTTTTTACAAAGTCTTTACACTGTTGTTACAAGCCATGTAGGTGGAAAAATTCCTCATGCACAGTAAAAAGCTCCTCATATACATTTTGCATGGTCTCTCCAAGTTTCGATACTTCATTAAGTATCGCTACATTCATTTACTCTAGGTGAACCTGTGCAGAATCTGCTTTGCAAGTTGTTGCGTGGAGTTGTTGAACCTCTTTCCTAGAAGCCTACAAGTTCTTTGCCAATTGCTTATTCCCGGCCATCAAACACTGAGTGCTTGACTTTTCTGCACCTGCAAAGGCAAAGTTAGATGAGGGAATGGCTTCAATATCTCTCATGGTGTCAGCCATAATTACCCTTTCTCTAATAGAAGTAGGAGATTCGAGATCATCCAGAAAATGCTTCTTATGCACTTGTACAATCTCATTTTGGAGTTCATCGTATGACAAAGTCCATGACTAGATCATCGTCAAGTGGAACGAATTCCACTTCCTCACCTGGAGTTTACTCTATTGTTGGAGGTGGTGGAGACTTAATAGTGACATTTTTTGTGCTAGGCATTAGGTCGACATTTTAATTTTTTAGCTCTGGTTCTACCTCCATGTCATCGATCTCTATCAAAGTTTCAATATGTTGAGAAAGCTCCTTGTCCTCCATCTGTCTGTTCTCCTCATCTGTTGGTTGTTGGTTCCGTTGTTGCTCTTCAACTTATTTCCTCATTTTTTCTTCTACTATTACACATTTCCTATCTTCTTCTTCATGCTTCTACTTCTCTTCTTGTTCTCACTTCTTCCTTTCTTCCTCCAATATCCTCTACTCCTCCCTATTCTTTTGTTCTGCTCTTTGCATCCTTTGTTTTCACATTGCCTGAATTATTAGAGATGCTTTCATAATAGATGGATCTGATTCAATATTGTGCCTTCTTTCTCCCCGTGGATTGTGAGCAACCTTTCTTTGTCCTTTATTCTACACAAGGTTTCTCCCTTCTGTTGGCACTACTTCTAGAGTTGTTGCCTTTTTTGGAGTCAAATGTGAAGTTCCTACAAAACTAACCGGCTCGCAAGTCTTGGAGGCATTATAGCAATTCTTCCAAGGATCCTCCTATTTCCAATGAAATGTCTCATTGAGCCACTGAAAGTGAATTCTCACATAGTGGTTCTTGGAAATACTCTAGGGATCATATGAATTAAATTCTCGAGTACTGAATGCAAACTTCTTTGTCCCCTTTCCTTCGGTATCCTCAACTTTTAGGTTCTTTATCTCATACAATACCATATTCATAGGAATAGTTTGCCAAGGTTCTTTCTTATTATTGTTCCAAGTAGATGACGAACCTGTGGCAAGATGATATGACACTTCTTGCATGATGAGCTTGTCATTGGCATACCTTGGTAAAACATGTGGCAACTTCTCTCCATCAAACACTTTATGGAAGGTGCCATATGGTGAGGCAAACTAATCAGCAACCTCTGAGAATGCCTTCATTATCGTAGGCAACATGAAACGTGATTTTTCCTCAAAGATCATCTTGTACAATAGAAAGAGGAAGTGGTCAGTTACCTTCTCCATAACTCCTCAATGGCTGCAATGGATATGCTTGGAAGGATCTCTATGTGACCAAGATGATTTCATACCAAGGAGTGTATTATTTTCACAAATTGCATCAATTAAATATGTAGACATATAGAATCTTGCTTGCCCACCCTTGGGAGGATTCAGGGTGTTAGCTGTAGGTTTTAACCCCATACAGAAATGACCTTCGTACGAATTCTAAAACACAGAAAATAAACAATGTCAGAGCATAACACATAAAACACATATACACAGAGATTCTCCCCTGGATCCCAAAACTGGGACTACCAGCTTGATTTTTCATTATATTCCTTTTAATGTTACAATACATATTTATACATGCTGAAGCATCCAATACCATGGACCGAAAACCATCGTGTCCAAAACCATGTGTGAAAACCATGCACAAAACCGTAGGTAGGTCTGCCCAACCTAATATAGGGTCCAAAAAAAATTTCCTCGGGGCGCTGCCCCCAACCCCCTAGAGGGGGGCTACCCACCCCTCTCAAATCCCTATGACCCCCCCACTACACAATCAGTGCAACGAAGTGGGGGCTTTTCCCCCCCTCTAACCCCCCAGTTAACTAGGGTTGCTAGTCATGGAAAGAATATAACACAACCCAACATTCTCCCACTTGTTGTTTTCTTTCCACAAGAGAGCTTAGTCATTTATCCAGCCCTGCAACACCCATTATTTCTCTACACCAAGAGAACTTCTCAAAGCTCACAAATTTTGTCAATGCATCTGTAGTATTCTTCAAAGTGTCCACCTTTACCAGAAATACATTTTTGTCCTCTATCATATCCCTCACAAAGTGATACTGAACATCAATGTGCTTTGTCTTTGAATGATAAGCAGGGTTCTCTACCAAAAAAATTGCACTTTGGCTGTCACAATATATCCTTATAGCTCCTTATACTAACACCATACTTGAACACAATCTCTGCAACCAGACTACTTCCTTGCTTGCATGAGTGGCTGCCATGTATTTTGCCTCTGTAGTTGATAGTGCCACTATTGATTGTTTCTTACTCATCCAACTAACTGCACCTCCAAATAGGTTAAACACATACCCACTAGCAGATCTTCTCTTATCCAGATCTCTAGCCCAGTTTGGATCAACAAAGCCACATATATCCAAAGCTCTATCCAATCCTGGTCTTCCTTGGTAGCACAAACCATAATCACTAGTGCCACACAAATACTGGAAAACCCGCTTCACTGTTGTCCAATGCTCCATTCCTAGTTTTGACATAAACTTGCTCAATACTCCCACTGCATGTGCAATGTCTGGTCTAGTACAGACCATCACATACATCAGGCTACCGACTGCACTTGCATATGGAACAGGGGACATGTTCTCTTCCTCTTCTTGTGTCTTGGGACACTAGTCAGCAGATAACTTTACACCAACAGGAATAGGAAAATTCACCGGTTTACTATCCTGCATATTAAACCTCTGTAGTATTGTCTCGACATACTTCCTCTGATTTAACAAAAGCTTCCTCTTTTCCCGATCTCTTTTAATTTCCATGCCCAAAATATAGATTACAGCAGCAAGATATTTCATGTCGAATTTGGAGGACAATTGGGTCTTCAAATCCTGGATAATTTCTTTGTCATTTCCAACCAGCAACATATAATCCACATACAATACCAGATAAATAAAACGGTCACCAATTAATCTAAAATACACACAGCGATCTACTTTGTTTCTGTTGAATCCAAGTCCCCCGTATAAATGTATCAAATTTCTGATACCATGTCCTTGGTGACTATTTTAACCCATACAAAGACTTTTTTAACTTACATACCAGTTCTTTCTTACCTTTCACCGCAAAGCCTTCAGGTTGCTTCATGTAGATCTCCTCTTCCAGATCCACATGAATAAATGTTGTCTTCACATCCATATACTCTATCTCAAAATCAAAAGCAACAACACCAGATAAAAGTAATCTAATAGAAGTTACCTTGGAAACAGGAGAAAAAATATCACCAAAATCAATTCGCAGCACCTGGGAATAACCTTTTTCTACCAACTGAGCTTTGTATTTCTCCACCTTTCCTTCTACATTTGTCTTCTTCTTTAACACCCATTTGTTGCCAATGGGTTTCCTTCCAGCTGACAACTCCACCATATCCCAAGCCTCATTTTTGTGCAAATATTTCATTTCATCAGCCATGGCCTCTTTCCAGAGTTTGCCATCCTTTGAATATATCACTTCCTTCACAGTTTTGGGATCATCATTAGTAATAGATAAAGAAAAATTTGAACAGAAAGAAGATGGACTATACCTTTCTGGCCACCTTCTTTCTCGAACTGATCTTCTCACACCTGGATTCTGTGGCTCTTCATCTTCTGATTCCTCTTCTGTTGTAGAGTTTGATTCTTCCTCCTTAAGCTCAAACTCTATCTTCTCAGATTCCTTTGATTGGACTTCATGCTTAATAACATCTTTCACCTCTCTGAACACCACATCTCGGCTGTACACAACCTTCCTTGTTACTAGGTTCCAAAGCTTATAACCCATTAAACCATCCTTATACCCAATAAAGATGCACTTTTCAGATTTACTATCTAACTTGGTTCTTTTCTCCTGTGGAACATGTACATATGCATCACATCCAAATACCCTCAGATGTGAAAGAGAGGGTTTCTTACCAGCCCATACCTCTTGTGGAGTCTTATCCTCCAATGCTGATGAAGGTGATTTGTTGACTGGGTAACATGTTGTCTCCACTGCCTCTGCCCAGAATTCCTATCCTAGCCCGACACCACTGAACATGCTTCTTGCCCTTTCCATCAATGTGTTGTTCATTCTTTCTACAAATCCATTTTTTTTCAGGTGTGTATGGAGTAGTCTTCCATCATGCTATACCACAGTTCTTACAGAATTCTTCAAATTCCTTGTTGCAAAACTCTCCACCGTTATCTGTCCTCAACACTTTTATCTTCTTCTCTGTCTAGTTTTCCACCAGAGCCTTAAATTCTTTAAACTTGTCAAAGAATTTAGATTTCTTCTCGAGGGAATATATCCATGTATTCCTTGAGAAGTCATCTATAAATTATACATGGTACATAGACTTACCCATTGATAGAACCTTCACAGGTCCAAACACATCACTGTGCACAAGCTCTAATATCTGTTTCGCCCTCTTACCATCAGAGGGGAAACTCACCCGATTATGCTTCCCATATACACAATTTTCACAAATATCAAAATCCAGAGAGCTATTATTCATACCTTCTACCATACCTTTACCATGAAGTATTTGGAGGCCTTTCTCTCCAATATGTCCAAGCCTTTAATGCCATAGCACGGTCTTTTCTCCAGAGACAACTAGATTTTCTACTCCACTTTCATGAACCGCATAACTGTTGCACCCATCAATAACAGTGCTACCTTGCAGCTTGTATAGAGTTCCAATTGGAACTCCTCGTATCAATACTAGTGCTTCTCAAACCATCTTGCAGGTATCTTTCTCGAACACTATTTTTACACCTGCATCATCCATCTTACTTATGGAAATCAGATTTCTGGCCAATGTAAGAATATTCAGAACACCTGGAAGTGTTCTAACCCTTCCACCTTGCAACTTCAACTTTACTTTTCTGTGACCAGTGATTCTAGCCTTCCTATAATCCCCTAAGAAGACATCACCACCATCATATTTATCATACTCACAGAACCAATCTCTATGTGGAGTGAAGTGAAAGGATGCACCTGAGTTAATCAACCATGCCTCATGATCTACATGTGTACTTGAAAAAGCCAAGTACACATCCCCACCTTCAACTGAGGTGGTCTTTGCCTCTGCAGAAGAAGCATCATCAGATCCCTTTCCTTTGTCAGGAGCTTTAGATTTACATTCCCTTTTGTAGTGCCCTTCCTTTTCTCATATCCAGCACACCACCTTTACAGGTCTTCCTTGAGATTTAGATCTCTCGCTCGATGACTTATTTTTGTTTCTATTCTGGGACCATCCTCATGCAAGAAAGACATCAGCATTTTGGCTATTCATATGTTTCCGTCTCATCTCCTCCGTTAGCAAAGATGAGACTATTTCATCAAACTGCAAAGCAGTTGCATTGCTACCTATTGCAATAACCAGACTATCCCATGAATCTGGTAGAGAACACAGCAAACTAATGCACTTATCTTCATTTGAAATTTTAATATCAAAAAAAAATAACTGACTTTCCACAGTATTAAATGCATTCATATGCTCTATCACCGAGTCTCCATCTTTCATCCTCAAGTTATACAACTTTTTCCATAGGAACAGTTTATTCACCAGAGACTTAGATTGGTACAAAGTCCCTAACTTGTCCCACAAAGCCTTCACCGTAGCTTCCCCTGATACATTTAACAATACTGAATCTGAGACACACAATTGTATTGTGCTCTTTGCCTTCTGATCCAACTTCTTCCATTCTTCATCAGACACTCTTATTGGTTTAGTACCTGGATCTACCACGATCCACTGATCTTTATCCACCAATAGATCCTCCATCTTGAGTTTCCATAACTCAAAACTCTGACCATTAAATTTTTTGATCTCTAACTTTCCACTACTCTCTATCTTCTTTCACCACTAGAATCGATCCTGTAGATCTACCATAGGCCCGAGCGAAAACCCTCAGCAACAAAGGCATCCCCTTGAAGCCAAAACAACTCAAATACCAAATGTAGGTTTTAACCCCGTACAGAAATTACCTGCATATGAATTCTAAAACACAAAAAATAAACAATGTGAGAGCATAACACATAAAACACCTATGCATAGATATTTTCCCCTAGATCCAAAAACCGGGACTACCAGCTTGATTTTTCATTATATTCCTTTCACTGTTACAATACATATCTATACATGTCAAAGAATCCAATACCATGGACCGAAAACCATCGTGTCCAAAACCATGTGTGAAAACCCTGCACAAAACCATTGGTAGGTACGCCCAACCTAATATAAGGTCCAAAAAAAATTTCCCTAGGGCATTGCCCAAGACCCTATAGAGGAGGGCTACCCGCCCCCCTCAAACCCCCTGTGACCCCTCCACTGCGCAATCGCCGCAACGAAGGGAGGGCTTCGGCCACTCGGTTAACTAGGGTTTCTAGTCATGGAAAGAATATAACACAACCCAACATTACCTACATGGATCCTTAACTATTGAGCCAACAAATCTGACCAGTTGATAGCCTTCCCATTATTCACAACCTGGTTCAAAAATATTTCCCACCCTTATGAAAAGGTCTCTATGCTCTATTGACCATGGATTTTATAAGTTAATATGATTAGGAACTGATAGGCCCTCCTTAGAGACCTTTTCCTATATGTGTTGATGGGTGTCTGTAAAAACTTTAATGACTCTTTCACCGAGCTCTTAAAAACATCTCTTGTTCCCATATATTTTTTGGTGGCATAGAAGAGTGAATCCATGAGTGTTTCTGGCTTAGGAAAATTGTACATACGTCAGTAATATACTTCCAGAAAAGTAGCAAGCCTCCATCCCCTGACACTGCTCAAAGTCACGGTCTTCACATCAATATGTGAGACAATCCAGTTGATGACGTCTACACATGGGAAGGCTGACTTTCTACATGCAACCCCATGTAGCCCTGGTCTCTGGACAATAATGTATACATGTTGGTATTTTATATCTACTATGAATTCCTTTTCTGAAAAACACTTCATTTATTCTTTTCCATGTAAGATCTAAGTCCTTTTCTACATACAGTTGAGTGTCTGAGCATGGCAAGTTTATTGATGTTTTCTCAACTACTTCCCTGGTACCATTGTCCGTGGTATCTTTGGAAGTAGTTCTCTTGCGTGCTCTAGTAACGGTGACTACAGGGAAGAAGTGCTCAACAATTGTGGTACCTGTGGGACAAAAAATACACTCATGGGAAGTAGATATTAGCCTTTTGCAAATCTATCTTCACACTAAAATTAGGCAGAAGACCAATGCACTAGTGAGAAAAATTGCATAATATTTCTCAGCAAGTGAAGTAGAATGGCTATGGAAACTTTGCATTGCGTAGTTGCAACAACCAAGGTGTATGTTGAGGCTTGAGACTGGGCGTTCCAGCCTCAACCATGACTAGGAGAGACTTGTGCATTGTGCAGTCTCAGTGGCCAAGGGGCAGAATGAACCTGGAACTATACAATGCATAGTTGAGCTAGCCTATACTATGCACTACGTAGTATCATAGGCAAAGCCTCAACTTGAGCTTCTTAATTGAGTAATGCACAACTAGGCAATGTGAAAACTAGCTAAGGGAAAGTGCAAATTTTCCCTGTGTTAGTGCAGGAAAGAAGTAGATATAAGTGATGATATGAGTTTGAGTGCACATATGAGAAAGTATACATGAATCAATGTGAATCAAGTATAGAAACACAAAAAACAAAAGTAAAATCAAATATATGAGGAGAGTCGTCGAAACAACGATCGTTGGTGTGCAAAAACAAGAAAATTGGTGAGACACTTATGAAAGGAAAACGAAAAACTGTAGCAAAATCTCTACAAGCTAATACAAGTTAAAATGTTGGCAGCCATGAAGAGAAACAAACAAAAAGACACTCATATAAGCGAAACAATAAAAAGTGATAGAAAAGTGGCAAAAGATGACAAAAGAAAAACTCACCACTCCACCGAAGGTTCCTTGATCTCCTAAGTAATGCTAGAGATCTAAGATCAAATGTAAAAACTATCTCTAGAGGCATATGTTTAAAATATATTTTGGTGTATTGGGGTTTGTAATGCACATGCCTAAAATCAAGGAAAAAATAGTACTTATCAAACATTTCTAAAAATAGGGACTATGCCACCTTCGAGAAACTAATGATGAATCCCTACTTTCTAGGGATTTATTTTTTTCTTTTTATTTTTTGAGGAACTTTCCATGCACATGGCTGGCAAAGTTTGTGTGATTGTGGGTGAACTAGGAAGCTTTCTGGCTTAGTTCATTGCATATTTTTTGAGCTCAAGGGATGGATTGCATAGTTTGTGACCTTAGTGTTGTGTTTCCATCCATGAGTGCGTAGATGTCAAACTCAAGGTTGAACTTCTTGTCAGGATTGTGTAATTTACATCATTAAGGCTTGCTTGCCCTCATGGATTGTGCAGTTTCTAGAGGAAAGTCGAGAATTGTTGCAAGATCAAGTCAGAAGGCTAGCTTGTGACTCAAAAATATGAGTTAAGTATGGAAACAAGAAACCATAAGCATAGGTAAAAAAAAGAATAATTCTTGATCAAATCATGAATACTTGATGACAGTCAAAGGTAACCTCATGTAAATAGAAAGGAAAGCTCCAAAATCAAAGCATAGGAAAAATTTTGGAGGGTTTTTGTAGCCACTACAACACTTGGCGACACACTAGTATAACTCCAACTATTTGTATGGGCATTTTCTCATGAAAAATAGGCCTAACTCTTCAGGAAGTATTGTTTAGTTCATCGATTATCATATCTTCTTTACTTATTGCATCTTAAATATATAGTTCCTATCATTCTCTTCAATGGAAACACACTAAGCCAAGCCAAATGAGACTTAGTTTTTTCAATTGGAGATGAGGAGTATATAGATGCACAAGTGAAAAGAAATGTCAAATTCTTAGTTTTCATCTCTTGTGTTTCTTCGCTACCAGCAATCTTGGATAGTACCCCGATAGAGTCACTCCAAGAACACAAAAATTTCTCCACTACCAGCAAGCTTAGACAATACCCTGGCGAAGTTGCTTGCTTCACCTCTCTGAGCAGGAAGCCATTCTCTTTTTTCTCCTTTATTTTATTTTTTTCATTTTGTTCATAGAATTGTGCATAGGAACTTATTGATTTAACAAGGCAAATGAGGGATCTTGGCCTATTGAGAGCAGAAGAGGTTGTCCCTTCAATGAAGGATATTTATTTATACCTCTAACGCACTTTTTAAGGTTTTCCTCCCCTCCTTACTCTACTCAACTTAACTGACAATGATTAATTGAAAATAAAAGGCCAATTAGAGTAGACGGTACTAGTCATAAGTTCAAGCATCATGATTTTACTTATGATTTTCTCCGGAAGGAATGTACTTTCCATCAAAGTATCAGCGACTAAAAGAATGCAATATTCGTGCAAAGAGAGGGAAAAAACAAATAAGTAAGCATTGACAGTAGAAAAACTTCCTCGCAGACTTCACCATGCTTTCTTCAAAATCCAAACATGATTTTATGCGAAAGATATCCTATGACTGGAAAGAGATGAAAAGACAGAAAAGGAGCAAGACAAAAATTCAATAAAAGAAAAACAAAACTAAGAAAGAAACAAACTACTCCTACTCCTAAACTAATAGAGAATAGGCTAGACCTACTTAAAATGATATTTCCAATGTAACCCCCGTAACATCAATTGATCTATGTAAGTGAGGGAATTCATATCAAGAAATATATTCAACCATAACAACAAACAAAAGAGATAAGGTAATACATACCAAGATGTTTGAAATTTGAAAATGCATGTAGAAAAGTATGAAAGAAACACACATGCGAATTAATATGTGGATGCATTGCAGTGTTTAGACATACTATGGCTTGAAGACACACAACAAAAAAATTTCGAACTGCAGAAATGGGAGAACATAAAGAAAGAAGAAAACTTTTGTTTTGAAACCATGCTCTCCAAGTATGAGTCCTCCAATGACTAAGCGATAGGATCATGTAATGCATATTGAGGATGCGAAAATTGTGAGAGAGATTTATTTTGAGTATGTGCGGCAGAGTGATGAGGAGCCTTGAATGATACACCATTGTTCTTATCAGAATTGGAACTAATCTCAAGACTGCGAGAACTTAACATGACCATCAACTTGGTCTAAAGTGTCTTGATATATTGCAGAAGTGCCAAATCATCAAAAGGTAGATCATCGAAGATAGGTGGCTTAGAAAACTCAACATCAGAAAAATTAAAATTGTGATCAGATGAATGAGTGAAAATAACATGACAACCATGATTAGAAAGATCAAGATAAAAAATAGAGGCATCCTGATGAGCTCATGAATCAGAAAGAGGGAAAGATGGAAAACAAGAAATTTCACCCTATACTTTTTTGAAATGATGAGATAATAGATTGGGGAGATTTAAGAGAGAATATTTTTCCTCTCCACATTTTGATGAAAAATTTCATTGCACGAGTTCTAAAAATGATCAGAAGTAATAATATCATTAGAAACTAATTTTTTTCAATATTCAACAGGAATTAAAGAATTGCATAAAATGTTAGGATAATGGGGGATAGGTGCAGAATGCAAAAAATCATCCTTCATCACATATTCTTAATCAAATGTGGACTCCCACATATATTCATCGTAAATCATATTGCAAGTTTTCTGCAGCACACCAACTCCATCCAAAACTTGATCCTCATGAACATTTAGAGAAATATTCAAAACAAGTTAACACAACAATCAATAATTAGGAGGACCAAAGAAACCAAAGGATGGAGGATGAGGAGATAACACTTCATCATGAACATTAGATTCAAAATCCAAACTTGCACTCGAATTCTAAGTATGTGTGGTGGGAGAATATGGTGGTAAATCAACATATGAATTCTCAAGTTCTCACACCTCAACCTGTAGAACTAGAGTTGTTTTATTGGAAGGAGACTGAGAGTCACTCAAAAAAACAAATTTTTTCCATCACAAATTTTGAAGCTCTAATACCACAGTATGTTGAGAGACTTTCGAAAGGATCATATTCATGTTGATTCATGAAAATGTGAATAATAAATTTGAATTTCTATTTCATTAGAGGCCAGTAAACATCATCTTCAAAAAATTCAAAGAAAAAATTAATGAAATGATCGTGAAAATCATCAAGAGATTCACCAGGTGCTTTTCAAAATTGCGTAATTTTCTTGAACATGAATTTGTAATCATATCTATCAAAGTTACAGTAAAGTTCTATGGCAAGATGTTCAAAAGAGTGTATCGAAGCGACAAGAAATCTGTAACACCATTCCCTTATGTGCCCTTTGAACGTAAGACTAAACAACTAATAAGGAGCTTCCTCACAAAGAATATTATGCTTTGTATAGAATTCAAGAAAATGAGAGTTGTAGTCAAAAATATTTTTTTACCCTCACCATTGAATTTGAGATTTCACAAGTCATTAATGTTCCTATAGGCACTTTTAATTTTGATGTTTTAGAAAAAAAAAATAGGTTTAAGATATGGGAGGAAGCCATCAATGAGTGTGGAACATTTAAATAGACTTCATGGGCTTAGCTTGTCATTTGGCCCTTCTTCTAACACCATCAATGTTGACGATGTTAGACCCGCCAACGTTCAGGCGATCTCCCCGATGTGAAGTCCCAATTAGACCTCACACTATTTGGTGTAGGAGTCCCATCAGTGGGTGTTAATGATATGCCTTGGGTGTGAATATGCATAAAGTGATGTATAGGGACTTTGTTGAGAGCAAGTGTGTGACCCTATGGAAAGTCAAGTGTGATGCATGGAGGTTCTAACACATGAAGGGAAAAAGAGTTGAGCCCTTTACAAGCTTGTAATAGTACACATCTTGAAAGGAACACATGAGCATAATGACATCACAAGATAATATGAAGAATAATCCACAAGTTAACACTAACGAATTAATACAACAACGGGCATTCAACAAGATTCATACAACTGAAAATGAAATAGTTCATAAGCGTAAGTGTAATTTAAATAACATACATTGCAAATACAACAAGAGTAGTCATATTATATTCACAACATATGCATGAAATTGTGTCAGCTTTGAGCTTTCATTAAAATTGAATGTTCCAATCATACATACACCATTGATGAACCACTAGCCCCAATAGTGGAATGTGAAGTCAACAACACCTTATCCTTCAAAGAAGTATACTCCCTCTATTCTATGGAGAAGCCAAGGCTCTCACAAAACTTTGAAGCCCTTTCTAAGCCTAAGCCTAGCCAAAATCTTGGCTCCTAAAATCCCTTTCCATGAGTTATGAGGTTCTATTTATAATGAGAGGGGGTGACTCTTCAAATCCCCTTTGTGACTTTTGGACTATCCTCGTGTCTCTTTTACTTCTTTGAAAGATAACTCATTGCATTACATAATGACTCTTCAGATTCCAATATTGACACTTGGAATTCCACTTACAAAATGATTACAAATAATATTACAATTTACACTCGTACCCATATAAGAAAAAATAGGGTAGAGCCAACTATACAGCCTAAGAAGAAAAAATCTTATGATGCTTTAGTTTGGGTAAACTCTAGCTTAGCAACATCGACTTGATGTTTATTAGTCATTTATTGATCTGATAATCACCCAATGAGTGACCTCAATTAAAAATCATTAAATTAAGGTATTACAAACTCATATGTTGGTGTGTGTGTCTATGTTATTCAAGCAATGGATCGATCATATTGCAATACACAGACACTTGAAATGGAAAACAACAGAGAAATACAGTAAGAAAAGACAAGAACACAAGAAATTAATAAGGAGTTCACCCTATCCTCCAGAGCTACATCTCCGGTCCAGCTCTCAGTGGTGGCCTTCTTTTATTGTGTCTTGAAGCAGAGAATTACAATGAAGGAGCTCAATATGAGTCTTCTAAAATAGATTGGCTCGATAGGGTGGTTCTTGGATTCCCCAAGCCACTAGAGTACACAGACTCTCTTCCTTACCAGCTCTTTAACCTCTTTGGTCTGACAGATCCTCTCAAGGATGGCTTGAATTTCTCAAGCTCTCTGGTGCTCGACGCTTCCTTTGGTCAGCTCAGCCCTCTATCTTCTTTCTGCTTTTTGCTTCACTGATTCTTTCTCTTCTCTTTCTTCTGTCTTCGGTGTTCCTCTCTGGGTTCCCGACTCTTCCGTGTCCTTTCTATTCTCTATTCATGGCTTTAAAGCCATTTGGGCTCATGGTGATTTAGTTTCTATTCCACCTTTGTCGGATCACCTGCTTGCAGATGCGCTTGGAGTTCCCTGTTCTTGGCGTCATCATTAAGCTGACAGGGAGTGGCCACTTGTCCTCCTGTGAACTGCGCCAGCGTACGTCGTCGGTTCATTTCTTTAGTTACGTCATGGAATGAGTCTTTTGCCACCGTGGCAGTCAATCCGGACTTCAAATTCTTTCACATTGCTGCTTAATCCCCCATCAATTCCATCTTCTCCATCGGGCGCAATCTCAGCCGTTAGATCTGGAGCCCCCAGATCTGATGCCATTTTCTCGTCCTGCGTAGTTGACTAGCTCGATCGTTAGCATGTGATGAGTGGCAGTTTTCTCTCTCCTCCGCTTGCCACATGTTGGGTGTTGAGTGGAATCTCTCCTTTTCTGTCAAAAGTGCTTACTGCCCATGGATTCCCCTGATCAATACCACCGATTTTGGAGTGGGTCCTACCTTTAGCGCTTAGCATTTTTTGTCCCACGGTTTTCTGACTCCCACATGATCGAGTGCTTGGGGCTTCCCCATTTTGAGGGTTTTCGTGCATAAAAAACCTCCTCTGTTTCCTTATTTGAGCCTCCCAGGGGCTAAATTTGCCTCCCACGCAGTCTCCATGGGCCTCGGTCAGCACGCTTTGACCGAGGTCCTCGTCATTCCATGCTGGCTGCCATTGCCACTGGTTTAGAGGTGTTTTTGATCGCTATTGTAAATTCTTTGAAGTCTGTCCTGACCTGGTACAACCATGGCTGTGTTAATTATTCTTTATGGATCCAATTTGGATTACAGCCTTCCCACTGAAAAGTTTTTGGACCACCAAAAGTTGGTTTTATTTCAAGCATTGACTAAGTGATGTTACTGTTGCCTCACTTTCCCAATCTCAATCCACTTTGCACTACTCGGCTTCGAACCTTTGAGTCCAATTATGAGGTACTCAAAATATCCTCTGCGCATTGTCCTCACCTTCCTATCCAAGACTGTGTCTTCCTACAATTCATTCAGATATTCAGGTAGCAAGTCATCAATAGAAGGCAATTGACCTTGCTCTTCAGGATCCTCAATCATTGAAGGTTCAAACAATCTCAAGCAGTCAGCATTTACGATTGACTAGATGTGCATGTAAGCTAGTATATCGAGGCAAAAAGCATTTTCACCAATCTTCTCAAGTACCCTAGAAGGTCCATACCTGATAGGTTTTAGCTTTTTACCTTCACCTTGCATCATGTCTTTGCTTATATACAGCTAGACCTGGTCTCCAACTTGAAAACTATGCTCCATCCAATGCTTGTCATGCCTTGCCTTGTATTTGGCTTGGCTCTTTTCTATTTGTTCCTGTACTGCCTAGTGGATCTCCTAGATCTGTTCAACGAACCTAGTTGCCTTGTCCAAATCACTGTGCCCATCAACTGTGGTATCTTTACAAAATACAAAATCCAAGGGAGACCTTGGTATGAAGCCAAAACAGGTCTCAAAAGGAGATCTCTATGTAGAAGATTGTTTTGCTCTGTTGTAAGCATGTTGCACATAACATAAGTGTTCATCCCAAATCTTAGGATGTTTGCTACAATATCCTCTGAGTAACTGGATCAATGTCCTATTAACTACTTCTATTTGGCCATCGGTTTGTGGATGAAAAGTTGTGCTTTTCTTCAGTTGGGTGTCCATCAGCTCCCATAGACTTCACTAAAACTTCCCCACAAATTGGGTGTCTTGATTAGATACAATAGAAGTGGGTAATCCAAAATGAACCCATACATGTTCAAAGAATAGTTTTGCAGTTTGTTCAGCTGTAATCTGTTTATTACAAGGTATCAAAATACACATTTTGCTAAACCTGTCCACAACCACATATAGATAATCATGACCTTTCCTAGATTTAGGCAGTCCTCCAATAAAATCCATGGAAACAATTTCCCAAGGGTGAGAAGGAACTGGTAATGGAGTGTACAAGCCTAGTTTTCTATTGCTAGGCTTGCTTTTAGCACACATAGTACACTCTTTTACATATCTAGAAACTGTCTCATTCATTTTCAGCCAATAACAAAATCTTTGTAGCTATGCAACTGTTTTACTTACCCCAAAGTGACCTGATATCAGAGAAGTGTGTGCCTCTCTAATTATCTTTACTCTCTCTATTTGTGGAATGCAGAGTTTCCCACAATGATACAAGAGTCGGTCCTTCACATGATAATCCAATTCTTCTACCTTTTTGCCTTGACTCAAAGTTGCATATACATATTTAAAGTCTATATCTTGAGCATATTGTTCAAATGTAGCTTTCATGTAGTATAGAATTATGCTTAAGTATAGTAGATGCATTTATAATGGGTCTAGACAACATGTCTGCAACTTTGTTATATATGCCCTTTTTATATCTGATGACCAAATGAAATTGTTGTAGAAAACCCATCCACCTGTAATGTCTTGATTGCTGCAACTTAGTTTGGGAGTGTAGATATTGAAGTGGTTGATGATCAGTATGTATTACTGTCTGCCCATTAAATAATGTTTCCACTTTTTCACAATCTGAAGTAATGCATACAATTCTTTATCATATGTAGGATAGTTAACTACTACAGGATTAAAAGTCTCAAAATGATAACATATGGGTTTACCTTGTTGTTTCAACACTGCTCCCATGGCATAGTCACTAGCATCTGTTTGGATCTCAAATGGTCTTTTTAGATCAGGCAGTGCTAGTACAAGTGCTATACTAATCTTTTCTTTCAAGGTGTCAAAGGCTTTCTGATGTTTGCCTCCCCAATGAAACACCGTGTTCAATCCTGTCAAAGCATGTAAGGGAGCTGCAATTGAGGAAAAGTTAGAGATGAACTTCCTCCAATATTGTGCTTCTCCTAAGAAGCTTCTCACTTCTGTAGCAGACTTGGGTTTAGGCCAGTTTACAATGATTGCCACTTTAGAGGGATCTATTTTCAATTCACCACCCCCTACTATATGACCCAAATAATTTAGAGAGGTTTTGCCAAATTCACATTTGGAGAGTTTAACATAAATTTTTTATATTTTCAAAACATCTAATGTCTACATAGCATGCTTTAAGTGTTCCTCCTACGTTTTACTAAAAATCAGAATGTCATCCAGATATACAATAACGAAATCATCAAGAAAAGGTCTGAGTACATCATTCATTAATCTCATGAAAGTAGCAAGGGCATTGGTCAAGCCAAAAGGCATAACCAGCCACTCATACAATCCCTGCTTTGTTTTGAAAGCAGTCTTCCATGCATCTTGCTCTGCAACTCTGACCTGATGGTATCCGCTATGCAAATCCAGCTTGGTGAAATAAACAGCTTCCTTTAATTGATCTAAAAGATCATCTATGCAAGGAAGGGGATAACAATTTTTTATTGTTATCTTATTCAGTGCTCGTTAGTCAATGCACATTCTCCATGAGCCATCTTTCTTTCTCACCAAAACGATTGGTGACCCACATGGTGATGTGCTAGGCTTGATGAACCCCTTCTCGAGCAACTCTTGCACGTTCTTCTTGATTTCAGCATTCTCTAAAGAAGACAACCTATACATTCCAATGTTAGGCAATGGAACATCTTGCTACAAAATAATATCATGTACTATTTCCTTTTTGCATGGCAGACCTTTAGGTTCTTGAAATAGAACATCATACTCTAAAACAATATTTTCTATATCAGCTTGCTGCTTAGCATTACAACCCTCAAAGGCACTGGTTTTATCAGGTTTCTTTTCCTTTACAACCATTAGTAAGAATTGTTTGCATGAATTTATCATTCTTTTCATCTACCCTGAATTTATGAGAGTATAATTATTCTTGAGCTTATGAGCTCTTACAAAGTATTTGATTCCATCTTTAACAAGTAGATACTTGTTCTCAACTCTATAGAAAATAGCTTTTCTATCATACAAGGACTTCCTAAAACAATTCCACATATATCCAAAGGAATTATGTCTAACTTAGCCTCATCTACAAATGCTGACCCAAAAGAAAACTTCAGCTTGCACTGTCTAGTCACTTGTAGTTGTGCTTTATCATTCAACCATCCTAATGGGTATGATTTCTTGTGAGGTGTAGTTGCTAGTCCCAATTTCTTTACAATTGCTTCAAAAATCAAATTTACTTGTGAGCCACTATCAAACAAAATATCAATCTTTTTATGTTTGGAAATAACTCGAATATGGAAAAAATCATGTCTCTTTCTCTCGTGTTCTTCATCAATAATAGATTGAGCAAAATTACTAGTAGATGCTTCAGAATTCTTACCTTTTATACCTGTGGCTGCAATGATTGTTTCATCTCTCGAGTCTGACCCCAAATCTTTCTGAATGGCTACAACAATGTTCTTCTTCTTGCCCTCGGACTTCTTAGGTCTCATCTCTGGATGCAGAATCCAACAGTGCTCATCATCATGCCCATCCTTTTTACAGTGACTGCATGAAGCTTTGCCTTTTTATGTAGTGATATCATTCCTTGCTTTCCACTTCTGCTTTCTCTTCTCCTTGCTCTTGCTTGCATTAGGTTGGGATGGTCCCCCAACTTTTGGATTTCCATTCTTTCCTCTAGCCTCTAGATGAGTAGCTTGAACAGACACCTCATCTATACTAGTGGGATTAAACATGAGGATGGTATGTGTCATGTAGCTATGTAGACCACCAATGTACTTCAAAAGAGTCTCTGGTGAGTCTAATGAGATTCCTATAATCAATGCTCTCTTTCTAAATTCTTGAGTGTACTCTTGCACACTTTTCCCTTTCAACTACCAAAGGGTTTGCCAACTCATCATGGCTTGTTACATGTAGGCCAATGGATAGAACTGCTTCTTAATTTCAGAAACAAAGTCACTCTAGACAAAGATGGTCTTACTATGTCTTTTCATGTCAGCTTGGGTTCTGCCTTCCCACCAAACCAAGGCAATGCCTCCTAGGCGTAGGTTTGCCAACTGAATTTTGCTCTTGTTTGAGTTGATGTTCTCCACTCTGCAATACACATCATTTTGTCTAATCCAATTGTCCAACATTTCAGCATTTAGCTCTCCATCATATATAGGCAAGTCAAATTTAACATCTAGCTTAATCAAAGATGCTTTCTTATTATGCACAGGCTGTTAGGAGGTGTGAGAAAGTTTTCCTCTTTCCCTTTTCCTTTCGAGTGGTCATGGGAATGAGACTCATCTTCTTCTTTATCTTGTTTAGAACCTGATGAACCTTCATCCTTATGCTTTCTAAAGTCCCTATACATTTCTTCTACCATAGACTTTATAGCTAGGAAACTCTTTATGAATTGAGGGTTTGGCCCCACAAAACCTTCCTCTGACATTGTCTTCCGAGGATAGACTCTCCCAATTTCAGGATTAGTTTCGACCAAAGCTTCTTCTCCTAATTTAAGCTTTGATCTAGTGAGCATTCAATAGCTAAACCAACACAATCTTGTCTAACCTTACAGCCTAAATCTCTAATACCACTTGATCTGATAATCACCCAATGAGTGACCTCAATTAAAAAATATTAAATGAAGGTATTACAGACTAATATATTGGTGTGTGTTTATGTTATTTAAGCAACGGATCGATCAGATTGAAATACACAAACACTTGAAATGGAAAACAGCAGAGAAATACAATAAGCAAAGACAAGAACACAAGAAATTAATAAGGAATTCACCCTATCCTCTAGGGCTACATCTCCAGTCCAGCTCTCAGTGGTGCCCTTCTTTTATTGTGTCTTGAAGTAGAGAATTACAATGAAGGAGCTCAATATGAGTCGTCTGAAACAAATTGGCTCGGCCGGGTGGTTCTTGGATTCCCCAAGCCACTGGAGTACACAGACTCTCTTCCTTACCAGCTCTTTGACTTCTCTGGTCTGACAAATCCTCTCAGGGATGGCTTGAATTTCTCAAGCTCTCTGGTGATCGATGTTGCCTTTGGTCAGCTCGGCCTTCGATCTTCTTTCTGCTTTTTTCTTCATTGATTATTTCTCTTCTCTGTATTCTGTCTTCGGTGTTCCTCTCTGGGTTCTCGACTCTTCCGTATCCTTTCTATTCTCTGTTCATGGCTTTAAATCCATTCAGGCTCATGGCAATTCAGTTCCTCTTCCACCTTCGTCGGATCACCTGCTTGCAGCTGCGCTTGGAGTTCCCTATTCTCGGCATCATCATCAGGCTCACAAGGAGTGGCCACTTATCCTCTTATGAACTGCACCAGCCTACGTTGTCGGTTCATTTCTTCAGTTACATCATGGAATGAGTCTTTTGCCATTGTGGCAGTCAATCCAGACTTCAAATTATTTCACATCATGACTTAATCCCCCATCAATTCCATCTTCTCCATCGGGCGCAATCTCGGCGGCTAGATGTGGAGCCCCCAGATCCAACACTGTTCGCTCGTCCCGTGTGGTTGGCTAGCTCAACTATTAGTGCGCGATGAGTGCTGGTTTTATCTCTCCTCCGCTTGCCATGCATCGAGCGTTGAGTTGAATCGCTCCTTTTCCATAAAAATTGCTTATCCCCCATGGATGTCGCCGATCAATACCGCCGGTTTTGGAGTAGGTCCTGCCTTTAGCGCTTAGCCTTTTTTTCCCACGGTTTTCTGGCTCGCACGCAACTGAGTGTCGGGTTTTCCCCATTTTGAGGGTTTTCGCCTAGCTTTCCGTGCATAAAAAACCTCCTCTGTTTCCCAATCTGGGCCTCCCAGGGGCTGAATTCACCTCCCGCATAGTCTCCATGGGCCTCGGTCAGCACGCTTTGACCGAGGTCCTCGTTGTTCCATGCTAGCTGCCATTTCCACTGGTTTAGAGGTGTTTTTGATCGCTATTGTAAATTCTTTGAAGTCTGTCCTGCCCTAGTACAGCCATGGCTCTGTTAATTATTCTTTATGGATCCGATTCGGATCATGTATCGGTGCCAAGCTTAGTACTATGTGATGACATCCCCAAATTGTGTGATAGTGTCTAGCTGGCAGTGGACTCTAGCCACCATGGCATCCAAGTACAATTACTTTGAACCAATTTCAACTTCCTTCTAAAGCATGATCAACATTATTCACACTTGGACAAGGCCACCAATGTAGTCTATCTATTCACTTCCAAGTCCTCTTTGGTAGAAATATGTCTTAGCTGCTCCAAGTATTCCTTTATTTCCTTCTTGACCTGGTTCCTATGTTTGGCTTTAGTGAGTGAGCCCACTGATGGGATCTTGTGGGTCTTCACCAAGAAATCTAGACTATTCTACATTGATGCATATGAGGCTTGAATGTTACTGATGAATAAGGAGAGTTGTTTGCGATTCTCGATCAACATACACACTCTTTCTTTCTCCACCTCTGGCTATGGCTTCATTGTCTTATCTAAGTCAAGCAATGCCCCTTTGTATCACATTGTCCATTCATATAGGGCAGCGATTGTAGCTTGCACATTTCTGAGAGTTTTGATAAATTCTTTACACTGCTGCTGCAAGAGATGCAGGTGGACAGCTTCCTTATGCACCACAATAATATCCTCATAGATATTTTTCATGGTCTCTCCAAGTGTCAATACTTCCTTAAGTATCACAGCCTTCGTTTCCTCTAGGTGGTCCTGTGCGGAACCTACGTTATGAGTTGTTGTGCGAAGTTGTTCAACATCTTTCTTGCCTGTCTGAAAGTTCTTTTTTCAATTTCTTATTCTTGGCCATTAGTCACTGAGTGTTTTATTGCTTCACCAGTGAACGCCGAGTTGGTTGAGGCCATGACTTCAAGATCTCTCCTGGTGTTGACCACAATTATCCTTTCTCTGATAATAGCAGGATATGTGAGATCATTCAAAATATTCTTCTTACGCGCTTGTACAATATTATTCTCGAGTTCATTGTATGACATATTTTACGTGTTTGTGACCAGATCATCGTCAAGAATAACAACTTCCCCTTCATCTCCTGGAGCTAACTCTTATGTTGGACATGGTGGAGACTATATATTAACCTATTGTGTGCTAGCCATTAGGTCAACATCTTGATTTTGTGGCTCCAGTTCGAGCTCCATTTCATCGATCTCTACCAAATTTTCAATATGTTGAGTAATCTCTTCATCTTGCATATGTCAGCCCTCCTCCTCTACTGGTTCTTGGTTATGTTCTTTCTATTTAACTTGTTTCCACGTTATTTCTTCTACTATTACTTGTTACCTTTCTTCTTCTTCTTCCTGCTTCTGCTTCTCTTCTTATTCTTTCTTATGTTTTTCTTCCTATAATCTTCTCTTCTCTTCCCTCTTCTTCTGTTCTACTCTCTGTGTCCTTTGTTTCCTCATTGCCTCAATTGCTGAAGCCAATTTCATAATAGTGGCATCTTTTTTCATCTTGCGGCTTCTTTCACCTCATGGTTTGTGACCAAACTTTCTCTTTACTTTATCGTGCACGGGGTTTCTCCCTTTTGTTGTCATTGCTTCTAGATTTGCTACCTTTTGTGGAGTCACCTATGAAGTTCCTATAAAACTAACCAGCTCGTAGGTCTTGGAGGAATTATAGAAATTCTTCAATGCATCCTCCTCCTTCCTGTTATCACAAAATCAGTACTAAGGGCTGCAACCAAGCAAGATTTTATGTAACTCTTTCAACCAGACTTTAGACTAAGGATTAGCCTCCTTAGTCAGAGAGGGCTCTCTCACAGACTTTTGATAAGAATCAATCACAACAACAGATGGCTAACTCTTCACACTTTTATGAAAATAAAGCTGGTTGGAAACACAAAACAACACTTCTTCCATTGGGCTCATGGAGTCATTCACTTCTGCAGTAAACTATTGATCACTTAATCATAGAAGCCAAGGCATATAACGTTTAATACTCAAAACATTTCTCCAAAAAACTCAACTCATAAATAAGCACAGGAAGTCTGAGCACTAGGTGAATTCAGAGTGATTGCATATTTAGTGAGCTATAAAATACATAAAAGATAATGACAAAACCACACATGTTCTGAGCCATAAACATATAATGAATCTTGGGAAGAAAAAGTAACTCTTGTATTACTGTCAAAGTCTTCTTACACAAGCTGATAAAAACTCTGTTTTTTATAAAATCTCCAACCCTTTTTACATCAGAGTCATTTCTATATATAGGAAAACAAAAATACAACTACTTGAGACTCCTCCTCCAGCATGAGGGGAGCTCGAAATCCTATCATTAATTGCCTTATTCATATCTAAACAAACTAATTAATTACAAAGGTATTGCGCTGTGAAAACATAGAGTCCCATTCCCATTGAAACTCTAAGTCTATCTCCTCGTGTGCATTGATGCTTTCTTGAACTTTGACACCTGTATCATTTCAGTAATAGCTAATACATGCTGGAGAAACATTCACTGAACGAGCAGCTTCGGATACTTGTTGTGTGGATGACTCATCAGTTGATGAAGATCTGTGCCCTATTTTTACAGTCTCTGCCTCCCATTAGTCTTTATGCACTAAAAGACTATGCTCCAAGCCATTTAATTCCTTTAATAACCACGCATAATCCAATATGTCTTATGATCTAGACACTTTGTGAGTTGAACAGGTGTACCACTCAAAATTTCGGTAACCCTACCAGAACCCTAAAAATTCGGCTATAAAGTAACTTTAGGAAGACCTTAACAAAAATTTCACCTTTTCCTTCAATACTTACACCTGTCACCTTTTGAATATCTGGATAGCTTTGTATAATCTCCATGCTGGCCTCGAGTCATCCTTTTCAAGATTTGCTGACCTCAGCATCAATTTCCTTTTTTCTCATAAAACAGTCATCTACAGCAGTTTCGTAGCGCGCTACGAAACTGCTGTAGGTAATCAAAACAGAACATATGAATCTTAAAGCACTGATGACTTAACTTCGTGATTTCTTCAGCTACTTTGTACAGGTGTAAGGGATCCAAAAAGTTTCAAAATGATGACAACCAAAATTTATCAAAACTTGAAAAGCAAATTTCCTCTTGGATTAATCAGCTAGTTTACCTAGCTTCTTCTTCAAACTGCTGACTTCTTCCTTCAAAGCCTTGTTTTCTGCTCTTAAGCTTGTGTTCATCTGTTTCATGATTTTTTCCTGCTTCAGAGCTGGCACTGTCCACAAATATGCATCAGACACTGAGTCATTTTGGCTCATTAGACTTGTTCTGCCTTTTATTACAGCCTTTTTATAATTTGCATATCTCACTGCCCTTTCCTTAGAAACATTTTTAATCTGAGGCACTTCTTCTTGTGTTGTTCCTGCCTGTTGCTTGATAGCAATGACATTTCCACCTTGGCTGATGATGACTCTATTACCCTTGTTTTTACTTCTGGCTGCATGAACTGTTCTGGTCAAAACCTCAAGTACATCTGTACTAGGCACTTCTAAAGGTGCCTTCTCTTTCTGCGTTTTCTCCACCTCTTTCATTTGTCTTCTTGTGACTGGCCTACGTGGCTTGAAAGCATATTCTTTACTAGGCTCCTCAAATCTCAACCTTTTTGAAGCTCTTGGTTTCTTGGTACTTTCGGGTGAAGATTGAGTGAGGTCAATATGCATTGGCTGCACTGGGTGATTTTGCTCAAACTCTATTGGTTCAATCTGTATTGGCTGATCTTGCTCAAGTTCAATAGCTTCAAGTAAGTCACTTAAACTGCCTTTTGAAATAGAGCTTTCTTCCACAGTAATTGACTTACCTTTCTCCTTGTTTAGTTGACCTCTGGTTTTCACCCTTGAAATCTTTTCAACTTCACTTGGTTTAGGTTCATCCTTCTTTTTCTGGATCTTCTGCTTTGATGACTGAGGTGTCTCCTTAGATGATGACTTAGGTGTCTCCTTAGATGATGACTTAGGTGTCTCCTTTGCTGCCACTGACTTCTCTGATTTCCTTAACTTGGTTTTAGGCTTCTTTTGGTCTGTCACCTCTTTTCTGAGCTCAGCCAGAGTAGGTTCTTCACTCCTTTCTTTCCTTTCTCTCACAGGCAATGGAGTGAGGCCTGTTTTGCTTGGAAAGCCGGCCATAAAAACAAATGAATCCCAATCTCTGCCAATCTTTTGTAAACCATCCAATACCAGCAACTTTACCAAGCCATGATGAAACAAGGATGTTTCACAACCATCTTTCTTTAACTGGATTTTATCACACATTTTACTAATGCTTCTGAACAAATAGAAAGGGATATCTATTGAAGCCTTACCTGTGAAATGCAACAAAAGTTTGAAGTGATAGGAATAAAATTTATTGTACCTTCCCTCGCATGTTAGGTATTTCTGGATGCATGTGAGGAGCATAGCATAATGTTCTTTTATGTAACTCCTTGGCACTGCTTTGGTGAGGTCCTTATTTGCATACGGTTCCTTCAAAAACTCTTTACAAGGACTCATGTCGAATTTAAAGTTTTTGAACCATTCTTGACCTCCCCTCGGAATTTCAGTGACAATGGAAATGGCTTCAGGAGACACAGGAAATTCTAACATTGACACCTTTGAATTCAATCCAGTAAAATTCAATGCGAAAGCCTTCGTTACCTATGCATGTCCTCCCTTCAATTTCTCGCAGAACCTCCAGCAACCAGCATTTCGAAAGGCTCTTGCTACACCTTCATCCCTGAGTGTAACATCAAGCCCTCTGGCTCTGCCCTCAGGCACTTACCGGATCGATGTTCCCTCTTTTCCATCTTGCTTCGAATATCTTCACACAGGAAACTAATGGCAGCTACAGCTCGAAAACAATCTCGACTTTGGAGTGCAGGCTCGCTTGCAATGATCCCTTTAAATGAGAACTCGGGCTTCTCATACAGCAGACATGTTTACACATTATGAAAAACACATTATGACACAACCATACCTCATAAAATCCCTTAAGATGATATTCATATGCGTGATTCTGGACCTTATGGCGGAATGATGATTTATCATGACCTGGAGAGGACATCAACTGACAAACATGAACGGACCTATGACTCACCCCTCCCAGATTTGATATTGCAAGAAAAAGCGCTACAAAAACCCCGAAACCCCGATTTCGTAGCGCGGACAGTTCAAATTTAACAAAACGCGCTACGAAATGGCTGGTAAACAGTACGCTGCGAAAAGACGGAAACATCATTGCGCAGCTAAATTGACCAAACAGATTGCGCTGCGAAACTGCGCAAAGTACTAATGACGCAATCAAGACAAGACATGCCTTAACTGACAATGATAGAGGGTATCTAACGATTTTTTACACGAACTTACATCAATACCTTTTGAAATTCAAATTTCAAAGTGACACACACACATATAAACCTATTCACAAAATTGAAGATTTTTATATGAAACTTGTGGACAACATTACATACATGAACTATGGTTCTAAGTGATAACACTTCCAATGAAATGTCCCACTAAGCCACTACAAGTGAATTCTCACACAGTGGTTCTTACAAATACCACAGGGATCGTATGGATTAAAGTCTCAAGTACTAAATTCCAACTTCTTTATCACCTTTCCTTCAGTATGTGAGACTTTCAGGTTCTTTATCCCATATAATCCAATTTGCATAGGAAGAGTTTGCCAAGGTTCTTTCTTGTTCTTGTGTAAAGCATCTGACAACCCTGTGGTGAGATGATATGACACTTCTTGCATGATGAGCCCTTCAATGGCATACCTTGATCAAACATGTGATGGCTTATCTCCACCAAACACTCTAAGGAAGGTGCCATCCTGTGAGGCAAACTAATCAACAATCTCTGATATGGCCTCCATTTCTACAAGTGACATGGAATGTGGTACTTCCTCAAATATCATCTTGTATAGCGAAATGAGGAGTGATCAGTTAGCTTCTCCATAACCCCTCAATGGATGCAATCCTAGAGAAGATTGCAGTGGATGTGCATGGCAGGACCTTGAGGTGACCAAGCTTAGTTCATACCAGGGAATGCAAGCTAAGATGATTAGTAGCTAATAGGCCCTTTTGAGAGAACTTGTATTATATGTGTTGGTGGGTGTATGCAGAAACTTTAATTTCTCCTTCATCGAGCTCTTAACAACATCATTTGTGCCCATATAGTTTTTGGCGGCATAGAGGATTGAATTCATGAGTGTTTTTGGCTCAGGAAAATGGTACATACATCGATAATATGTTTCCAGAAACATAGCAAGCCTTCATCCATTGGCACTTCTCAAAGTCATGGTCTTCACATCAATATGTGAGACAATCTAGTGGATGACATATTTACATGAGAAGGTTGGATATCTACATGCAACCCTATGTATCCCTAATCTCTGGACATTAATGTATACATGTCGGTCCTCTAGATTTGTTGTGAAGTCCTTTGCCGAAAAAGCTTCATTTACTTTCTACCATGTAAGATTTGAGTCCTTTTCTACATACAATTAAGTGTTTACGTATACAAGAAAGTTTATTGGTGTTTTTACAATTGCTTCCCTAGTACTTCTTTTAGTGGTATCTTTTGAAATAGTTTTCTTAGGTGCCATGGTAATAGTGACTACTGGGGAGAAGTGCTCAACAATTGTGGTACCTGTACGACATAAAAGACACTCAAGGAAAGAAAACATTAGCCTTTTGTAAATATATCTTCATAGGAAGATTAGGAAACAAATTGATGCACTAGTGAAAAAAATTACACAAATATTTCTGGGAAAGTGAGAGGGACTAGTTGTGGGAACTATGCATTGTGTAGTCCAAGTAGCCAAGGTGAATCCTAAGGATTCAGACTGTGCAATGTGCAGTCTAGCCTGGGAAGTGACTCGGAGAGACTTCACATTACGCAGGGTAGGCTGAGCCTTCGAACTTCACAATCTGTAGTTTGGCTAGTATCTACTACAAAATACACAATCTCAGAGTCCAAGCCTCAACTTGAGCTTCTAAATTGTGCAATGCCCTGGTGGGCAATGTGAAAATTGTCTAAGGGAAACTGCAAATTTACCCAGTGAAAGTGTGGGGAATAAGCAGATCTAAGTGATGATATGAGTTTGAGAATAGATATGAGTAAGTGTATATGAATCAATGTAAATAAAGTGCAGAAACACAAAAAATGGAAGGAAAATCAAATACGTGAGGATAGTCGTCGAAACGACGATCGTTGATGTGAAAAAACAAGAAAATTGATGTGACACTTATGAAAGGCAAACAAAAAAATGTAACAGCAATTCTACAAGCTAATACAAGTTAAAACTCCAGCAACCATGAAGAGAAACAAGCAAAACAACACTCATAGAAGTGAAATGACAAAAAACAACAGAAAAAACAGCAAAATACAATAAAAGAAAACTCACCTGGAGAAGCGTCGATAACTCCACCGAAAGTTCCTTGCTATCCTAGGGAATGCTAGAGCTCCAAGATAGAATATAAAAATGATCTCTATTAGAACCTATTAAATATACTTGGGCAAATTGGGCTTTATGACCCACATGCATAAAATAAGGGAAAAAGTGACACTTGGCAAAATTTCTAAAAATAGGGATTGTGCCACCTTCGGGAAAGTAAAGACGAATCCCTACTTTCTATGGATTACTTGTTTTCTTTTTTTCTTCTTTTTCTTTTTAGGAAAACTTTCCATGCACACTATTGGGAAAGATTGTGCAATTCCAGTAGAACTAGGAAACTTTCCGGCTGAGTGCATTGCGCAATGTCTGAGCTCAAGGAGTGGATTTCACATTTTTTTCCCTTAGTGTTGGGATTCCATCCATGACTGTGTAGCTTTTAAACTCAAGGCTAAGCTTCCTATTAGGATTTCCCAATTTCCATCATCAAGGGTAGCTTGCCCTCATGGATGGCATAGTTTATGGAGGAAAGACCAAAATTGTTGCAATATCAATTCAGAAGGCTTGCTTGTGACTTAAAAAGATCAGTTAAGTATGGAGACAAGTAAACACAAGAATAGATAAAAAAAAAAAAAAAAAGTCTTGATCAAATCATGAATACTTGATGACAATTAAAGTTAATATCATGTCAACATAAAGGAAGGCTCCAAAATCAAAGCATAGGAAAAATTTTGTAGGGTAGTTGTAGCCGCTACAACATGTCCCAAAATTGTCTATTACTAAATTGTTAAGGTAGAATCAATTTGTTTTGTTGTGAATAGTAAGGACTTTTAGCATTGAACTTGTTCTGATGCATATTATTTTGAGAAATTATGATATTTTAGTGAATGCATGGACTAACGGTATATTTCCAATGTTGGATTCATTAAATACCTTGTATGTTGGTGCCATGAATATTATTAGCTTAATGAATTGAAAGTTCCTATGAGATTTGGTGTACTGTCTCGTCATGTGTCTTTTGGCATTGTGGGATTTTCTTTACAACACTTGGATGGTATATGATATGTGGACCTTATGCTTTTGTTGATAAATTGTTTTAATGATATTGGCATAGTATGATTGTGGACCATATGCTCATTTGTGGTTTCAATGGTTAACAATCACAAACTTGTTATTGGTTGCTAAACTTATTTCTTATTTATGTGTGGTCTTATTTAAAGTCTTTCTAACAATACTTTGCTTAGGATTCATGCTTTGAAGTTATTTTATTTCGATTTATGGTGCCTATTTTATTGGGTGTTCATCAATTACTTACTTGAATATTTCGAACTTTTAACATTTCGTTTAACTGATACTCCCTTTCCTCTCTAAAGAATACTTCAACCTATGAGATGGATGTCGGGGCTACATATGGGATGGGATCCATGAACCAAATGATGTAGAGTCTGATTGGGATTCTACATCACGAAGATACCCTAGATGTTGGTAGTATATTCCATCACATCAATAGATTTTGGTGCTAGAAGGAGGGTCGATGACCAAGATCGACAGTCGTGTTGTCCCTGAAACTTCCCAACAAGCTAGGAATCAACCTTATCCCTCTTCCCCCAAAACACCTCTTCATCCCACCTTTGGTCTGCATTTTAGGGATCTCAACCTCGACGACTCTCAACCTCCTCCACTCAAGCATGCTCCGGTGGAAGAAGAAACTCCTCTCTATGAAATCACATATGCAAAGTTGAGGGCTTTACTCTCTATCACCTTTCAGTTTGTAGAGGGTCTGAAGTGCATCCCTGCCACAATTTCACTCCCTAATCGACACACTTCCAAATCTCACCAAACCCATCAAGGTGTCTTGGTTAATTCAGTACCACATTTGATTGGGATGAATTTGGATGACTATGCAGATGTCATTGAAAGACTCTCAATTGAGGGATTGGAGAGCCCCTCAACATCTAAGAGAGAAAGCCCTAGGACAAACATTACATGGGGTGATAACCAACTACGCCAAGAGAATATATGGGGAAATAATGAACCACCAGTAGAAAATGTTGGGGTCAATGATCAACTTCCTATGGGAAACCCTTAGGTGGTCTAGAGGATGGGGGATGATGAGGATATTAGGAATCGAGTTAACCTTTACAATGTAGATCCACCACACAATGAGAGACTTCTCAAGTTCTCAATGAACTTAGGAAATTTCAGAAACGTTAGAAGCTTTAGGGATTTACGACATTTTAGGGTCCCTCAAGGTAATTGTAGACAAACCCTCCATTGGGACAGGATCCCTAGGGTCAATTTTGGGTTAGTTTAACCAATTCTTGAGAAGAATTTTGTAAAGAATGTAAAGTGTTATCACAAAAGTAGACCTTGATAGGCTGCTAATTAAGAAGACTTTGAGTAACTATTTCAAACCAAACTTTTGGCTGAGGCTTAGCCTCGTCAACCTGAGAGGGCTCTCTCACTAGGTTAAAGATATCAATTTAAGGATTAGATGGCCAACTCTATGGAAAAACAAATGAAAACATATAAATGGTTGAAATACCAATCAAAAAACATTTATTGGGCTATGGAGTCTGAGCATGTTTCAGTACAACAAAATGATCAGCTTAACATGGAAGTCAGGGCATAAGAAGTCTTAATATATCAGCCAAACAGAGTCATAATGCAAGGAACACAATTCATAAACACGTGAAGGAAGTTAGAGCATTATCAATGAATTCTAAGTAACATGTGTTCATACCACTGCAAGTAGGTAGATAAAGCAAGCCATGAGAAAATCAAACATTAGAACTTGTCACTAGAAAGTCTTAGGCTTCTAGGGAGGTCGGTTGTGTCCGCACTAACGACTCATTCCGTGTGACAAAATGTCACGAAATCCTTTGATCGAAAGTCAATGATGTAAACTGTCGTCAAAGGCGAGAAACCTGCCATTGATGCATGCAGAATTCAAGGTACTGACGATTTCTAAGTCATCTTTCTAGATAATGTGGTGATGTCGATAGAAAGCGACCCGTCGCAGGCAAGCCCACAACACGAAATCATTGTTCAAGTTGAAGAAATGTTGCTGTAAGGACTGACTCAGGGATGGTCAAATGGATGATAAGTATTTTGCATATGAATGGATTATTTGCAGAGACCTCTTGAACACATAACGACACGACAGATGGCTTGGTGACGATTGACCCAAAGTTGATACCCAGAAACGGTTGAAGACTTTCAAAGTGGTTTTATCAGCTTTAAGGCAAAGGATTTCCCAACCCAGGTGAATGAAACGTGTCGTGTTCAAGAGCGGTGATAAGGTTCTTCTGTAACAAAGGATAACAAATAGGTTCATTCTTCTCTCTTTTCCCCCACCATTTCTGGCAAGTACCTCTTTATTTTTTACAAGCTTGAGGAGGATAACATATGCTTGATTATAAGCTCATCCTTCGGACGAGTCCAACTTAGTTTAGATTCGGACCCTAAGAAGGAGTGGTCTGTTCCTGTTTGTAATCGAACAGGTCCTTTACTGTGAAATTTTAACGAGTCCAGTATAGGAGAAACTCGACGTTTTTCAATTTTAGAGAGTCTGAAAAAACTAAAGAAGACTCCAAGGTGAACTTTTTCGTAAATTTGTGTCTCCCAAGCCCGAAAAAGTATAAAATAATATCTGAGAGAACCGCTTAGCCTTGCGACCAAGGAGTACTTTCATGATTAATGCATTTGACCTGAAAAGTAAAAAGCGATCAGAGGCATGTCGTTTTATTTCCAGTATCGAATTTGAATCGACAAAAATCCGGCAATCTTTTCTTGTTTTTTACGGTCAGAAAAGGGTTGTAAGAGGACCGTCTTTTAATTCCATTTTAACGAGTGTAAAAGAAACGCTCGGCAATCTTTTCATATTTTAGGAGTTAGAAAAGGGCTTAAAAGATGACTCTGAGGTTTCACTTTTTCGTAAGTTTTAACGAGTTCGAAAAAATGATAAAAATGTACTCATGGTTTTCACTTTTTCGTAAATTTTAATGAGTTCGAAAAAATGATAAAAATGTACTCATATGGCCAACTTTCAATTTAATTTACGAGCAGGAAAAGACGGAAAGAACTCAACATTTTCATTTGTTTTACGAGAATGAAAGATAGCAAAATAATCTCGGGATTTTCATGAGTTTAACGAGTCTTGAAAATAACCGAAATTGACTCGAGATAGGTTTCATTTTTACAAAAGCTTGAAATAGAGAAAAACTATGCTTCAAAGTACTTTCATTTTTACACAAGCTTGAAATAGAGATAAAACTGTGCTTGATGCCCCCTAAGCATAACTGCTAGAGTGCATACCCCCCTAGCTTCATTTCATTCAACTAAGTACAAGCTGGATGGAATGAAGGTTCATGACGAGATCATTTTAAAGATTCGACCTAAAACTGTAAGACAATTATGCAAAAAACTGAAATAACTAACCTAAATATACAACTTAACATTTATGAGATCTATTCAAACTCTCGACTCAAGTAGAGGAGGATTTGTTTCATTTTTTAACGAGCTTGACACAGGAAAAGAACTATGCTCGGATTCAGTTTCATGTTTATGCAAGCTTGAAACGAAAAACTATGCTTGTTATAAGTTCACATGCCCCCATCATAATGACGCCAATCAAGGTACATGCCCCCCAAGCTTTATTTCATTCAATAAGGTGGATGGAATGAAGCTTTACTTTCAAGATATTGGAAAGATTTGTGGGAGTTGTTTCATTTTTTAGTGAGCTTGACACAAGACAAGGAACTATGCTCATGACTACTCTCTACAATCTACCTAACAAAAACTTTACTCTAAAAACCTTGATTCATTTTTTAACGACCTTGACACAAGACAAGGAACTGTGCTCTAAAATCCTTGATTCATTTTTTAATGAGCTTGACACAAGACAAGGAACTATGCTCATGACTACTCTCTACAATCTACCTACTTAACCTATCCTTGTTTCATTTTTTAACGAGCTTGACACAAGACAAGGAACTATGCTCAAGACTCCTTGTTTCATTTTTTAACGAGCTTGACACAAGACAAGGAACTATGCTCAAAAATCCTTGATTCATTTTTTAACGAGCTTGACACAAGACAAGGAACTATGCTCATAACTACTCTCTACAATCTACCTACTTATCTTAAAATCTACCTGATTCATTTTTTAATGAGGTTGACTCAGTAAAAGAACTATCCTCATAGTAGCCTGTTTCATTTTTTAACGAGGTTGATACAGGAAAAAACTATCCTCGTTTCATCCAGTTTCATTTTTTAACGAGGTTGAGACGGGAACAAACTATCCTCACACACACTGATTCATTTTTTAACGAGGTTGACACAGTAAAAGGAACTTTCCTCACACTCACTGATTCATTTTTTTTAACGAGGTCGACACAGTAAAAGGAACTTTCCTCGTAACACCCTGTTTCATTTTTTAACGAGGTTGACACAGGAACAAAACTATCCTCACAGCATTGATCATGGCTTCCAACTGGAAGAAAGACATGTCAATGGACACACCTTGATCATGGCTTCCAAAAGGTCTTCATCAGAAGGAAGAATACTTCTCTGGAAGGAATGCATGTCAAGGGACTCAAAAGGGATAAGAACATCGTGTTCAAGTAATCCCATAGAGTTTTCCATGTCAATTACCGGATCTAAATCAAAGGAAGATGAGCGAACAGTGAGAGGCTCACTTACATCGGTAACTGAAAACATGGGACCAGTTGCCACATAATTAACCCGTGGCAGGGTAGATACCACTTTAGAATCAGGAACATTTAGGGTTGTCATATTATTGGTAGTTGAAACAAGACTAGGGAATGAAAGCTGGTCTATAGTCACAATACTGCCATTGTGAGGGAAAGACATCACGCGAAAGAGTGTCAATACGACAGCTTTCATTGCATAAACATAGTCTCACCCAAGGAGTAAATTGAAATCCAAGGGACCTCTAACTACCATAAGATCAATACAAATAGTTTTACCTTCCAAGGTAATAGAAAACTTAAGAAGGATCCCTAAAGGTTCGCTAATGGTTCTATTAAAAGCTTTCAGATTCTGCGTAATAGGCGCAAGCTGGGGGGAACCCAAAGCTTTCCAAACAGTTGAGGATAAAATACTAACAGAAGCACCTTCATCTACCTGAGTACGATGTATGTCCCTACCACCAGCCTTGACAATGATTTGGAAAGGGATGGAGGAAGGAAGACGAGGTTCTGTCAGTCTATTCCAATCAAAGGAAAAGACCTCAGTACTTGGAGGGGGTTCTGTAGAAACAGGTGAAATGCCCCCCGGCATAGAAGAATCTGATGTAACAAGAAGAACCTGAGCGGTATGAAGTTCACTTTCTAAAGGGAAAGTGGGATCGATCGAATGTGAAATTGAATCGACCACTTGATCAACTAATTGATCATCAACCTGAGTGACATGAGTTTCACTCTCCAATGGAAGAGTGTGATCGACTATACTTGAATTTAGATCAATCACTCCGTCAGTTGACGGTAGGTTGGGAGAAAGTTTACGGTAACCAGTTGGAAATTCTCGCTGTGGAACAGTAAGTTTTTCCAACAATGTTGAGGCTTCATCCATGTGAGGGCAAATGTGAGTTTGATGACTCCCTTTGCATAACTTACAAGGAAACCTAACTTTACCCTTTTTCCCAGGAACCTGACTATCACTGGTTGATGGATCAATGGAAAGTTGATGAGATTTTTCTGACCATACTTCCAAGACCTTTGGAATACCAGGAAAATTGACAAGGAAGTGGTCACCCTTACAAAGCCTGCAAGGGTATTTGGGTTTACGATGCATGTCGGAGTTTTCCTCAACACAACTAACACTTACAGTCGTGGTTGGTTGGTTGACTTCTTTCTTATCTTGCTTCTTCTTCTTCTTCTTCTTCTTCTTCCCTTTCTTCTTCTTCTTAGCCTCTTGGTTACTAGCATCAAGGCTTTTACCAGGCGAAGAGGAAGAAATGGAGGAAGAAAAATTAGGCGAAGAAGGTAAAGGGTCAACAGAAGGTTGGTGATGTTGAGATGGTGAACTCTGTTGAGGTGAAGCATCCGGTTGAGATGGAACAATTGGAGTATTTTGGGCCAACGAAGTTGAAAATAACCATATCGGTAAACCTATTGTAAATCCAGGTAATGACAAACTAGCCATATAAGGAGGACCAACATTTCCAAAGTAAGGAAAAGTACTAGGATTCTCGTTAGGAGGGGTTCCTAGGTTGGTAAATTCCGGAACATTTGCCATTATATTCAACTTCAGTGAATTTTATTAACAATTTTTTAAAACTAAAATTAACAAGTCACAATTCACACCTAACAATTAAAATTCACAATTCACACCTATGGTCTCTAAAAGTAAAAACAAACAAATTAACACGTGCTATCAAATCTAGGAGTCAAACCACACAAAAACAGTAGCCTTCTGGACCGAAAACACTAGTTGGTGATGAAATCCAACATCGCAGAATTCAGTACAGAAGTGGCGGGTGGAACAGTTACCCCGGCAACCTGCTTAATGAATAGACTGGACCAAGTTCCTTCACTTTAACCGTCTCGAGTGAAGTGAACCCCCCAGAAAATCCAAGTGAGTCTAGCCGACGTCTGCTCCAGGTACAGTGGGATCTTCCCTCCACCGTCACCTTGGGTAGAACCCTAAAGATAATGGTAACTAAGGTAACCAACAGCAACAAATACACCTGGGGGAACAGTCTACGACCCGATAGCACGCAAGGGCAGAGTAACAAGCTCAATCCCCTTGCCGGCTCCTTGACAATAATCCAAGGTTTACCGACAAGTGACCCCAGGCTCCTCGACAATAATACGAGGTTTACCGTTTGTAGTACGTGCGTATCTGGTGTCTTTCCCAATGAAGGAGGATTGATCCCCTCACTGGTTCGGACACGGTCTCGTGCTTCTCCTTTAAGAGGAGCTTTCCCAGAGCATAAATGTAACAGTTGTATTTATCCTACCACAAGATGAGCTACTTGTTTGGTTTTGCTGTCTTGGAGAGTTAATTACTCTCCTACTCCAAGACACTAGCCTAAGCTATGTTGGTGTATCAGAGCCCTAGAAATGTAAAAATTACTAGATGAATTTTAATTAAGCGCTGTGTTATTAAGGTTGTTTTTACTCAAATGGGTAAATGGATACAAAACCAATGGTGTTATGACCCGACTCAACTGAATGCAATCGAATATGATAATGTAATCCTTTCAATTCGATGAATCCCTAACTAAAGTAAGGAGAGAGTTTCCATTCACTTCCAACAATGCAAAAAATTGATCACTTAAGAGAAAATATAACAAATTCTCTAATGCACTAATTTTATCAAGAAAAACTAATGCAAATCAATTCCAAACCATTTTTTTTATTTTTTATTTTTGTGTAAATTCAAATCAAAGAAAACTGATCTAAATCTACGATCAATTTTTCAGAATGTAAACTATGAAATGGTAATCTAAGCACAATTCACTTGAAAAGTATGCAAATGTAATCTATGCACATTTTTCATTCATATTCTGAAAATGAGAATTCTAATTATGCAAATGTGATCTATGCAAGAGAATTCTCAAACACAAGACGATTCTAATGTAATCTAAGAACCAATCAAGTGCAAGTCGAGAAAATTGGGCGAGAGTTCCAAAGATCAAAAAATAAAAACACTCAAAGGCAATTAACACTCAGACACAATTTAGCCCCCCCCCCCCCCCGGCGAATGAGGGGGAAATTTTTTTGCAAAAACAAAAGCAAAAAGATGAAAAATTGTGAAAGGACTAAGACAAACCTCCAAGTAATGACCAAAGGAAATCAAATTAAGAATTTCTCAAAAAAGAGACTCAAAACACCCAATTGATGAAAGCTTAAAGCAGGAATGCCAATGGAATTAACCAAGGAAAGTTTCTGACAGGTAACCAGTGGATCTGGGCAGCAAAAACAAGCTATAAACAAAATCTAAAAGATAAAAAAGAAAAAATTGAAATTTTCTAGGCTTTTGACAGGGGTACGCAGGCAGCCTGTTTGCACAGGGGCCGCCACGCTCTGTGCACAAAGCTGCAGTGCGTACAAGTACGCACTGTGCTTAACGCAGAGGCTACGTACTTCTAGCAAAAACTAAGAAAAGTAAAATCTAACTTAACCCTAAGCTAGCCCACCCAAATACATAGTCAGACAGCCAAAAACCAGAAAACAAACGACTTTTCTCAGATCAAAATTTCATACAAAGGAAAAAACATTCACATCAATGGATCCCTAGTGGAGTCGCCATTTTGTCACATGGAATGAGTCGTTAGTGCAGACACAACCGACCTCCCTAGAAGCCTAAGACTTTCTAGTGACAAACAAGACAAATAAGAGCAATCCTTCTCTAAATATGCTTTTACAATATGAGAAATCAAGTGTTTAGATCCTACCTGTAACCCAACGCTGTTGTAGTAGTCCAACTTCGTTGATCCGGATGAGCTCCTCCTTCCCTTCGAAACCTGCATTCACTAACAATCAAACGATTAAATAGCACCTGAATATCACATAAAATAAAACATATTTAACATATAGACCAAGGATTATATGAAACAACTCATAAATAACAAATTGTTAAGGAGAATGGACTAATTTGTATTAAAAGGTAACAAAAGGAACCATTACAACCTGAGCCTTGGTGTTGTGCAAGTCCCTCCCAGGGTCCAAAAGAGTTCTCCGTTACTCTGATCAGCTCACCCACTTCCAAATAGAACAAGCAAAGATGGTAATCTCTCCTCACAAGCTTCTACAAGGAAGTCCTAATTCCAGCAGCATCTACCCTTAGGAATGTTCAGATTTCAACCTCTCCTCCCTTTGGTCCAATGCCTGTATTTATAGTGCTCTAGAGGAAGTTATTCAGGTCCACCATCAATGGGATAAGCCCCTCTTTGGATGGGATAGCTCCCCTCTTGATGGGATAAGTTCCTCTTTGGTAGGGATACATGAACCATCTGGAGGCGCTTCATACACGTCAAACAAGCTTCTAGAATGCTCTAGAAATGACCACAAGTAACTTTTTTAGAGTGAAACTTGCGCCTTTTGACCTTTACAGGTGTACGCACCGACCCCTTTACATACAGAGCGTACAAGTACGCAGGTATTGTGAACTTGGGTTGCGTACACGCAGGTAAGGCTAAGAGAAACTGCATACCAGAGATAATTGACTTTAAATGACTTTTCTCTCTTTCTTGAAGTTTGACATGAAGAGCAGAGGCATGAGACTTGCCAAGGAGGATAGTATGACAGTGGATGGAGCCATACTAACTGCAAATAGTCATGGTGACATTTTTTAGTGTAACAGAACTCTCTCTGAATCCTGAGTAGTGAAGCCAAAATCTCTATATTAACATAAAAACACACAGTCTCTTACAATAACACAGTATGCTTGTTTCTTTTGAAAATTTCCAACCCTGAGACATTCCACCTCTTGTCCTTTATAGAATTATCATTACAATCTTGGATTCCCTGATCCAACATGAGGTGAATTCGAATTTCCTAGCTTGATACCTATTCAAACCTAAAACATACTATTAATTACAAGTAGCAGTTATCTAATAGTCTTAGAGTCCTAATACAATTAGGAGTACAACTCCTTATTATGATAGTAACAACTTAAACTAGGAATTAAATTCGATATTTGACAACTGCTCCTCCTTAAATTCAACCTTGGTGATGTCCATAACCCTCCTGCTGGCCTTCAATAACTTCTCCTTCATCTGTCCTGAAAACTAGGAAAATGTCCCCTGCAGTGTAGCCTTGGTCTTCAATGGTGTTCCTCGAATCTCCTGTTGATCAAACTAGTCCCTTTAATCATATAACATATGTTGAATTAGCCATAGAGCCCTACTCTTACACTTGTGCAAAAATTTAAACTCCTTGAAGTTGCATGAAGAAAGTCAATCTGGAGGTGCTATGAAATAAACTATTATTTTTGTAGCGCAAAACTTTTTCCTTGCATATATCTTTCATTCCTTGAGTTTTTCCTTTACATGGGCTTTAAACCTTCTCAAATGACCTCCTCACATCCTCCAGTAGCATCCTTCTCCAAAAATAGCCCCTTCTTTCCTTTGGAGATTGACCAAAGAGAATAAAACTGCACCTACAGCAGTTTGGTAGCGCACTATGAAACTGCTATCCATGTCACCTAAAACAGTTTCGTAGCGCGCTACGAAACTACTGTGTGAATCAATTTACACAATTTTTTTTCCAAAAAATTTCCTTCCAAGGGTTCTGCACAGCTGTTTCATTATGTAAATATGCCACATACACTTGAAATCACCCATCCATGAAACATCTTTAAAAAGTAATGTCTTTGTTTCAATCAAAATTGTTATTAGGTTTTCATCACTTACTTTCTTGTTCATTTATGCTGAGGCTGACCTCCAGACTTGCTCAGCTGAATTTCTAGGTCTTCAATTTGTCTTTTCATCACCCTGAAATTAGTTCTTAGTCTGTTATTGATCCATCTAATATGTCTTTCTTCCTTGATTGCAGGGATAGTCCTGGTGAAGTATTGAGCATCTCTGCTAACTACTTCAGGTTTTGAAACTTTTCCATCTTCCCATAGGGCCTTTATTCTTTTGAAATTATCATTTTCAATTGCATGTTTCCTTTACCTTTTCTTAAGTTGGGAAATCTCAAGATTGGCAAGCTTCAATTTCTTCTTGACTTCCTCATAGTTATTTTCTTCTTCTTGAGTATCAACTGCTCTGTTTTTGTCATCTTCGTGCATGAGTAATGGTTGAAATACTGGAACTACGAGCTCCTCACGAAATCCTGATATCTCCCCTGTCCCACTTACCTCCGGCTCTACCTCATGTAACCTTTTGGACTGCCTAGTCACAAGCCTTCTGGGCTTAAAAACAAATTTTGAAACCTGATCATCAAACTGTAGCTTTTTAGAGGATTTCATATTTTTTGACTTGCCCTCACCTAATTCAATGAAGTCTGCTTGGACCAGAGGGGACTCTTCAATGTCAATATCCTGAAGAAGATCATTCAAATTTCCCTTTAAGACTAGGCTTTCATCAGTGACCACTATTTTACCCTTTTCTTTGGCTATTTGACTTCTAGTTACCCTTCTCTGGACTATTTCACCAATGGACTACTCTTGTGCTGCTTCCTTAATTTGAACTTTCTTCTTCTATGAATGTTGAGGAGTATCTTGAACAACCAATGGTGTTCTAGTCACTGGCTCCTTAACTTGCTTTCTGGCCTTCAGTTTAACAAACCTGCTTGACCTTTCTTCTGCATGGTGACTAATCACTGGTGATGATATTTCCTTAGCCTTAGGGCTAAGTCCTGTTTCAGCTCTAAAACCAAACATAAAGAGAAATGAATACCATTCTCTATCTACCTTCTGAAGTTCATACAAGAAAATTAATTTAACTAAGCCATGATGGGAAAATAATGTTTCACATGCCTCTTGATTCAATTGTATTTTATCAAAAATCTTTCCTAAGCTCCGAAATAGAAAGAAAGGTAGATCTAGAGATATTATCCCAGTGAAATGCAATAGGAGTTTTAAATGATAAGAATACACCTTTTGGTATCTTTCCTTCACAGGTGAAGTACCTTTGTATGCATGAGAGTAGGTTGGCATATGAATCTTTGAGATAACCCCTTGGCACTGCTTTAGTTAAATCTGTGTCTACAAAATCTGGCTTCAAGAATATCTTGCATGGTGCCATTTCAAACTTGAAATTATTAAACCACTTTTCCTGACCTCTTGGAATTTCGGTGACTAAAGATATAACTTCAAGAGAAATTGGCAATTCTAACACTCTAATCTTTGTATGTAAACCTGTGAAATTTAGAGCAAATTCCTTAGTCACTTGGTTATGTCCTCCCTGTAGTTTCTCACAGAACCTCCAGCAACCTACTGTTTTGAAGGCTTCTTCAACTGTTTTATCCTTTGAGATAGCATCTAAGCGTTCAGGTTCAGTTCTCAAACATCGGCCTCACCTGTGATTCTTTCTTTCTTCCGACATTTCTCCTTTCAAATCCCTATAGATAGAAAAGTTGGAAGAAACTGCCTTGCTTAATTTTTGAACTGCCTCGCTTGAATTTGATGAAGAGCTGCCTCGCTTGAAGCCTGCGGAAGAATTCTGGTCTCTGCTCACCCTGGGTTTGTTTACTTGAACTTAAGAACAACATCAAGTGTCTCTTGCATGAATATGACCAAGATCAACACGAATATGACCAGGATCAACTAACCCTTTGCTTTTTTTGAAATTTGAAAAGACTACGGACAAATGACCCCTAACGAATCTAATGATGGATATGAATGCATGTGAGAGGTAAGGTTCATGGACTAACACCTAATGATGGAATTTTAATGGATTCTGGTGGATTTGGCAGCTAGACATGATTGTTCACGAATCCCTGATTTCGTAGCGCATCCAGTGTAATTTTAGGAATTTGCGCTACAAAAACACCTAGACAGTTTCGTAGCGCGTTCAGATTTTTGAAATGACCAGACACATGAAACTTTAAACATGATATGGGATCCATGAGGGGCAAAACAAGGTTGCTGAACTTTATTGGATGATGGAAATGAGACTCTAACCCTATGACTTAGACTCTAGAAACATAAAAATAACTTGACCATGTCTAACACAAAAACTTTGTAACCATGCGGTTGTCCAAAATTTTAAAACTTTTATAGTGATAACAGTGGCTCCACTTGGGATAGTGTGCCCTTGTGGTACACTAAGAACCTGCAGTTCCAGTGCTTTATCCATTTATGATAAAAACAGAAATTTTGTTCACAAGAATCCTCTTCAAACTATTTGGGCCTTCACCTAGGGCTTAAGATTTCTGTTTTATCTTGTCATTATTAGCAAAAGCTAAAAAAAATAAAAAAATAAAAAAATAAAAAAATGAATATATACAATGTCATGAGAGATTGGTAATACTTTAGCAACGATAATGCTTTAGGAACCTTCAATTAATAGGTCGTCCAGCATATGATCCTCCATCAATTTCTTGCAGTATATAGGTGTTGTTTCCATGAAAACCAGCAACCTGAAAAGGACCCTTGCATAAATTCTCAAACTTACAGTGTTTGCCCTTTTCTTCAATTCTCGCCTCCCATTTCAGCACTTTGTCTTGAATTTGAAAATTGTCTTCTTTGATATTTTTATCAAATGTACTCTTAATTATGTTCTGAGCATGTTGATGACTTTCATAGACTAATAGATGTTTGTTAATTGGTATTTCAACCATTTATATGTTTTCATTTGTTTTTCCATAGAGTTAGCCATCTAATCCTTAAATTGATATATTTAACTTAGTGAGAGAGCCCTCTCAGGTTGAGGAGGCTAAGCCTCAGCCAAAAGTTTGGTTTCAAATAGTTACTCAAAGTCTTCCTGATTAACAGCCTGTCGGGGTCTGGTTTTGTGATAACATTTTGGTGCGTCTGTCGGGAGTCTGAAGATATACATATCTTTAAAAATCATGAAGCTGAACTCTTGAAGGTAGCAGGAGCTTCAGAATCTGTTCGAGGCTACAAAACTACCTTGGCGACTCCACACATCAAATAACATATTGGAAGGTGACTCCACTGCTAAGAAGATCAGTTGCCTAGATGAAGTAACAGGATGTTATGAGGATCATTAAGCTGATCATGTATTCTGGGATCCTATTGCTAAATACATGGAAGAGTTTTACTCTCCAGTGTTTAAGTTTTTCTATGAAGATCAGAGGCAATTTCAGTGGCAGTGGTCATCACAATATCATAGCTGCTTTGAACTTCGATGTAGTCAAAAAACTCAAATATCAGATAAAACAAATGATTGGATACATTGGAAATTTCACATTGATTGAGCTGAAAGAATTTTACGATTGATAGGGTAGGTAGGTAGGAAAATGCAAATAAGCTGAAGGTTGATTGAGCAAGTTTTACTAGGTATAGTTTAAAGCAGATTGGGTAGAATTTCAGAGTTTTTATTTTTAAAGGAATGGATTGCATCACTGGAGCTACTAGTTCTTAGCACACCACAGGGGGCATACTATCCATAGTGTAGCCACTGTTATCACCCTAATTCTTTTTTTTTAAACTTTGGAAAGTTTGCCTTGTTTCTAGTTATGGTCTTATAATAAGTTTTGAGTCATCGCATGCCTAAAGGGATAAGTGATAGTATTAGAGTCTCAATAGTGTCATTCTCATTTCCAAACCCTTTTTCTAGTCATGGTGTTAAAGGGTCTCTAGGTCATTTCATGCTTAAAGGGTTAGGTCATAGGGTTAGAAGTCTTTAAGGTCATATTTCATCTCCAAAAAAAGTTTCACAACTTTATTCCATGTCTTAGAAGTCTCACCTTGTGTTTATAAGTCATATCTCAAGTCATTTTGAAAAAAAATTGAAATTAGCTACAAATCCATGTTTTCGTAGCACAGACAGTGTAAAAAACCTGTTTTGCGCTACGAAATCACTGAAGCAGCCTTTTTCAGCAGAAAAAACTCTGTTTTTTTGTTTTAAGTAGTCAACTTCCAAGGGGTTTTTGAGTAACTGAAAGCATATTTTGGAAAACTGAAAGAGGTTCTTCTTCCTAAAATACCTATCTACAAAATTGTTTTTTAGTTTCTTCAAATTCATTATGAGCTGGGAGAAGTTGATGACTCAACTTGCACTATAAAATGGCTGAAAGTCATTGAGAGAAACATTCTTCTTTCTGGTTTTAGTATTATTTTTCAAGATCCGTTTCTCGCTACATGAAAAAGTATTTTGGAATTTTGAAGGAGTTTTCTCTTCATAAAATCTCCATCTACAATAACCTATCTCATGTTTTTCATAAGTGTTACCGGTTGGGAGATACAAGGATTTCTTTGAAGCCATATTTTTAGAAATTAGAATTTTCCAGTTTACACCTGATATTCAAAGACAATTTCTGGGCAGTAGGAGAGGTATTGCAAAAAACCAAGAGAGGTTTTTTTTCAGCATAGAGTGATCTCCAAAATCCTCCTTCATTTTTGAAAAATACAATTTTGATGAAGAAACAAAAGAACAGAACAGTAAGTTACAATTTCTTGATGCAATTTTGTTGAGGAGAAGGATTTTATTTCTTGAAAGTATTTCAAAGATGATCTATGTTGATTATTAAAGCCTATAGATATCATGGAAAAAGTGAAAGAAGTTTTGAAGACTGAAATTTTTGAAAAGATCTTTGTAAAATACATACACAGCAGTTTCGTAGCGTGCTACGAAACTACTATAGGTGCAGTTTTTGAGCAGCCATATCAGCTCTCATTATACTCCTTCAAGGGTTTGATTTTCATATAGGTGGAAGATAAAAGTTCTATGGAAGTGATAACACATATAACTTGTCTCAAAAGGTCAATTTAGTCGACAAATGGATTCAAAAAGCATCAATGAAGGTTAAATCTTAAATGTAGGAAACAGGTTCCTGGTTTTTAGGACAGATAAGGGATGAGTCAATGGGAATTTAACAACAAGGTTAAAGGCTTCATCAAATTTGAATTCGTGGAGTTATAGGTGTCAAAGAGAATGTTTAATTCCTAGATAAGGTTGTTTTAGTCATAATAAGGATTTTTTCTCCTAATTGTATTAGGACTCTAAGACAGTCAGTTAATTGTTACTTGTAATTAATAGTCTGTTTTATGGTTAGAATAGGTGTCAAGCTAGGAAATTTGAATTCCCCTCAAGTTGGATAAGGGAATCCAAGATTGTAATGATAACTCTATAAAAGACAAGAGCTAGAATTCCTTAAGGGTTGGAAAATGTTATAGAAAAAGACTACTTTTGTAAATGCAGTGGAGGGACTGATATATACAGAAGCAGTTTAACTTTTCTGAATCTGAGATTCTTAGTGTACTTTAGTGAGCTTTATCTTTTATCTTTGATATGTTTTGCTTCCATAGTCTTAATGCTTATTACTCAGAATTCATGGAGGAACATGCTCTGACTTCCTTTAAGTGTTAAACTATGGTGAACTGAGTTCTTGGGTCCTATCTTTGGATGATTTTCTACAATGTTTTAATACTTATTAGTCATAATTCATTGTTACTCATGCTCTTACTTCCTTTAAGTATTAAACTTTGATGAATCACTTTTAATACTTTCCTTTTGAATACCTTGATGTGTCATTACTCATAATTCATGCCCACATGCTCTAAATTCTATGAACTTCAAGTTATTGATACTTTCCTGAATGTATTACTCTTTCATTGAAGTATATACAAGCCTCAGTTTTATAAGAAGAGCTATTTGTTATCTTTATCTCTATCATTGACTCCATAGCCCAATGGTAGCAAGTCTCCATCTTTCAACCTACAAACACATAAAATAACAAACCATATAGTTAGCCATCTATCTATATCTTTAATCAATATCATTAACCCTTTGAGGGAGCCCTCTCAGGCTGAGGAGGCTAAGCCTTAGCTAAAAAATTGGTTTGAAATAGTTACACTGAGATAGTTTGATCAGCAGCCTATCAGGGTCCTATTTTGGTGATAACATAAAGTATTCGCGAAATGTGGAAGCAAAGTGCACAACTAAGAGTCAAAGGGGCTTTAGCCCCTTGTTTAGGTAATTGATAGGTCAGTTTTGAGACTCACCCATAGGCCGCGGGCCATGGTATTGTAAGAAAAAATGCTATATATATTTGAGTCATAGTGTGTCTAGAGAGGATAACTAAGATAGAAGATTATTGTTTTGGGAAAGTGCTAAGGTAGGAAAGATTTGTTTCATGTACTTAGGCGAAAGGGGAAGGCTTCTATAGCTGAGTGCGCGGAGACCTTGGCAAGCATGTAGCTGAGTGCATGGAGACCTTGGCAAGTGCACCGCTGAGTGCATGGGTCCCTACAGCTGGGTGCGCGGGGTGGAAGAGTCTGTGATTTGAATACTGAATCTAATAAAGACTAATTTTGGAACAAATATTGGGCCTCAGTGTTTTATTCTTATTTCTGTTCAGGATATGCATTATGGCTTAATGATCTGTTTTCTATGGAATGAAGTATAAATTCTACGTGAATCTATTGAATATTTAATATTTATGCATGAACTAAGTAATGATCTGTTTTCATGAAGGTAATGGTTAAATATGTTATGATCTCTGATCGAATCAGTTAGATATGTGCCAAGGCTGATCTAGGGTTAGTATTTACTACGCGAAAGTTGGCAGTCTGCTTCTTTTAGATCTGTAGAGTCTGATCGCAGACCTTCGCGAAGGTCTAAGAGCCGTTTTCTTAGATTTGTAGTAGTGGACCATAAAAATACATAGATCTGTGCGAAAGCAGATCTAAGCTACAAGGGCTTAATATTACTTATCGCACAGTCTCTGGATACAGAAACCTGGTTCTAGCATCCCCTAATACTGCTTTGGGTGAGACTGCAACTTGCACTATGCAGGTTATTTCCGAAAAGGCCAGTAGTTAAGGTTTTGTTGGTTGGCACAAACAAATCCGAACCTAGGTTAGGCCCCCTTAAGCCAACAAGTGGTTCTTTTTCCAGGACCAAGATCTATCTAAGAGATGTGTGATAAATGGTTTCCTGCGAAGAAAGAGATTGAAAAGTGGATTGACTGAAATGTGCATGTGTTCGCGGCTCAAGTGAACTGGAGCTATAAATTATTCAAGGAGCAGTCATTGCAAAGATATTTATACACAGAAAAAATCGACCCGTTCCTCTATTTCTTCCCTGACGAACTATATGAGTGGTTATCTAAATTGGTTGATAGTCAAGGGACATGGAGGCTTGACAACCCTACAGTGTGGACTCCTAAACTGGTGCAACATCTGGAGGCACCAGGAAGCAATATCATGTGGGATATGGATCATTGGATTGATCGCACACTGGGAAATTTTGTGACTTATTTCGCGATCGATAGAAATATCATCTATAGCAAAGCAAAACGAAGTTTCTTTAAGGGATCACGAGGTAAGTACTTGAAATCGTTAAAGACTTGGATTAAAATGTTGTTATGTGAAAAGAGGGTTATGTAGTTACCTTGATGTTTGGGGCTATGTGAAGTGGGAGATTATTTAGTAGAAACAAATGATCAATCTCAGAGTATAGTTCGCTCACTGAACCCCCTTCAAGTGACAATGAAGGGATGGTGCTGACTACACCAAGAACTACAGTTCAGTTAATTACGTAGGGTATCCTGAGGATACCTTATCCATCCACTCCATCTCCACCTCTACCTCCACCTCATACACCTACACCTTCACCTCCTTCACCTCCACTACCACCATTCAACATGGCAAACACGATGAAGATGCCGATTTTTAAAGGATTAGGGAGTGAAGATCCCGAACAGTTTTAGTTTTTTGAAGGAGTTGTATGGACAACATATTAGATTCCGGATGATAGCATCAAGAAAGCGTAGCTAGTCATAGCCTTACAGGATCAAGAATTAACATGGTAGATCAAGTACTGCACTAATAACCCCATCATGATGTTGGAAGAGACCCAGCAAGCTCTAAACAAGGAGTTTATAAATCCTAATTTAGAGTCGCAGTCGGTGACTAAGTTTAAAGAAATTTGACAAAAGGTAGATGAGACACCTTGGGATTTCAATCAAAGGTTGAAATGCCGGATTAGAAAAGCCAATATGGTGATTACATATTCCCAACATCGTGACTAGTATATAGCGTTGCTCTTTCTGCACTTAAGAGTGCCATTGTCACAACAAAAGATAGCAATGTAAGCGGAAGATTTGGAAATTGCGATGAGGTTGGATGCCTCTCCCATATAGGATACAAAGCTTGGAGTGCAACAGATTCACTCACAACTGGAAATCATGCACTTGGAGTTGCAGTGCCTAAATAAAGGAAAGGAAGCCTAGTTGGAGGTGCGCGCTGAGCTCTGGTGTTTTAAATGCAAGAACCATGGACACGATAAGGACCATTGCCCAGTTTATAAGAACTATATTATGGGGGAGGATTTGTTCCCCTGAAACCAGAAAAAAAGGTTGGGTCAAGCACGGGAGATGTGATGTGGTGTGCTATCTATCAGGTTATAGGACAACACGCTACTAATAAGTTCCATTTACTACAGAAGTTTTTACAAACCCCTCAGAAGTTGTTTTGCAATTTTTGTAAATCTCTGGGACATGATGAATGCCATTGTAGGATTTATGAGCTGCTGACAGATAGAACCCCTACCTATCTAATGTAGGAAGAGAACCAGCCTCAAGATTAGGGCACAGGAGCAGCGCATGGAGGATTCCAAGGCTGAGGATGAGGAAGAGGGGGTGGAACTAGTCAAGAGTGTGGGTAGGTAATCTTCTATAACTATGGCGAAGCAGGGCACTTCGCATGAGATTGTACAAACCCCATTCATCCGTCATGTCAGTATTGTCGACAATTTGACCATGTGATAGAAGAGTGTCTGATCCTTATGGTGAATATGCAAGAAAAGAATTCACATCCCTAAAAGCCTACGTAAAACATCTAGATGATGAGAGCATAGCCCCGCGTAGAAGATCAGAGCATAAATATAGTGACAAGAACTGGTATGGTGATTGGTGCAGATAAAGGAAATCAGCTTGAGGATGACAGGAGGGTGTGCAAGGCTGCTAATAAGTAATTAGAATTTGACCTTAATCGAGCTAAAGAGACCTTCATGGAAGCAAAGAAGAACTTCGCAAATGCCTCCACCTTAGGAAGCTAAGAGAAATACTAGAAACTAGTACAATGCAAGAGGTAGATCCTTCGGTACTAGCTACTTTTCTAAAGACCTATATGAAGTTAATGCATGTTAAGAAAGTAGTAGAAGGGTTGCAAGAGTTAATTGAAAAGTGTGCAAATAAAGAAAAGACTCTTGCTGAAAAATGCACTGTGAGGAAAATTGGTAACCATAAGAAGCACATGGAGCATGAGATGAGGCTGACCACACAAATAGGAGAATATGAAATCGACCAGATAATCTTGGATCTAGTCTCCTTGTGGAGCACTTGAAAGGTATGTTTTTGACAAACAATTTAGTGACTTTTCAGTAGCAATTGTAACCTTTTTTGCATCATGAACTCAAAGAAATAAAGAATTCTAATAAAACGTGTGAGAATTAGTATGGAAAGCTTAATCGCTGATAATTTTCATTTTTCTATGCAGGGAAAGGTGGAAACGAAGAGCTGACATTCAAAAGGGAAAGACAAAGGAGGAATAACTGTTGTTCCTCTAGAAGGGAACCAGATGCAAACGAGATCGAAGCAGAACGACCCAGGAAAGGAAGAAGGGATACCAATTCGACGGAAAAGGGAAAGAAAAGTAAATGATTAACAGATTAGCGAATCCCTCAGGATCTTTGATCCTAAGGGATTGTTGTTTTACTTATTTTGTTACCTAGATATCTCCGTCGTTACTTTTATAAAAAGGAACATAATCGTTAAGCAAAGGGACTTTTATGTAACTTTCAGTTTTAGACTAAACTTTGATCATCGAGTCTCACTGAGACCTGGTTTACTGTGCGTTTGTTGATGCGTTAATATAAAAGACTTGGTGTTTATTTCATCTTTGCGTCTGGAGTAATCTAAGGCGGTGTACCATTGGAAGCTAAGGGCCCGGCTCCGAAGGACACTTGCTTTTTTATCATTATAACTTGATTTCTGCGTGGTTTGCTTATCTTTATTGCTCGGTAATCTGATATGCTTTTCATGTGCTATTCCATGCATTGCTATGATTAATTCATTAATGGTTCCTTCAGGAAATTCATGTAGTGACTCTGCATCATATGAGTGAATCTTTTCAGAGTTGATTGCATGTTATTAGTCTAAACCAGCTATTTCAGTTACAGAGCATTTGTACTGAATATTTCTGTTATTGGATTCATTTGAAATCCCAATTATTGGAATCCGAAAGTAATGTTATTCTATTTGGAAACATAGTCGTATTCTCCTTAACCGTCAGATTACTATACTAGCATGTTCTGTGTATATATGATTGATTCCTGTTGTTCTATAATTCATCAATGAGTGTTGTTCCATAAATTACATTCCATCCAATTTGCCTTAAGAGAGAAGATTGTTATTTTATTACAGAATGTGAGTTTGGTTCAATAGAGAAAGTTTGGTTCTAACTCGCGAGACTTAGTTCATTTGATTGCTGTTCCATTTACTGCTGTTCCATTTTTTATTTGCTGTTCCATTTTACTTTCTGCCGTTCCATTTACTTGCATTTGCTGCTTTCGTGTGAGAGAAGGTCTAAGGCTGTAGTGAGCCTCAGCAGTCGCTGCCTAGCTCCCAGACCTATGGTCCATGCTCTAATTTCCTTTCCATCAGTTTCTAGAGGGATGGGTTATCGCTTCCGCACCCTTGACTGATAAGCTGTCTTGTGTGATTTTATCCTTTTGAAGTAATTTAGTCATAGTTCAACATCTGTTTACTCTTATATTTTCTGAACACTATACTACTAAGCATTACTCTGACGAATAGCCTCGGAATGAGATACTCTTTGCAATAACAAAACGTTCCCGGATTGACTTGTTAATGTGGGATAACTAGAGGTGAAAGAGACCCTTGTTACACCTCTACATTTTGGCACTATTGCCGAGGAAAGAGTATAGCCATTTGTCTTTTACAGAGTAGTGTACGAATCTGCTAGGGGAGAGTTGGATTTTAAAAACAAAAGGTAAGAACCTGCGTACGGAGCATGTAAAAGTCCTGCTCCACCGTCCGCTTTCCTAGCAGAATTGTTGGTTGAATAGGATTTAGTAGTTCATCAGAGTGCATGACTAAGCAGAAAAAGCCAGAAAAGAATATCAAACCTCCATTCAAACCTGAAAAAGCCAAACGGCCGGTGACCCTTGGCCGAACAACCTTCATAGATAAAATCTATAAGAAAACTGAATCTCAGCCATCAGTAGACCTCAGGAAAGCCAATTCTAAACAGTCTACTAGCTCCCTTCAGGCCACAGGATCACGATCTGTAGCCTTCGCTGAGGTGCATAGTCAGACTGATGAATAGGACTTTCAAGAAATTGAAAATTCTATTCCAGAACGACTGCAGGAAGGGAATCTAAGCAATCTTTGTGAAGGAGAAGGGGAAACAGGGGAAGTTGGGGAGCCAAGATCTCCTCCTAGGATAATTCAGCCATTAAATAGCCCAGATAAAGGGAGCGCTGCAAAAATCATTATTGGGGGAATTCAATCTCCTCAAACAACAGGGACTTTCATTATTCCAGACAAAGGAAGTGCTATTAAAACAATCCCTGTCAAGGTCGTTCCTTCTCAGCCTAGGAATACCCTCCTAGAAATCCCGGAAGGTTATTGGCATATATTCGATCCCATGGCGCGAAATCAGCCAAATAATCAAACTTCTACATTACAATATCCCATAGTGGATTCCGCAGCAAATGCTCCTATGAAAGCAATCCCCCTTCAACACATTCCTACATTTCACGGACTTACATCAGAGGACCTCGATGCATTTTTATTTGAATTTAATGTGCTATGCAGGGGATATGATTACACCACTGACCCCCAAAAATTGAAATTGTTCCCCTCCACTTTGAAAGGGGCGGCTTTAAGATGGTTTATGGGTTTAGGTGGTGGAGTTCTAAATAACTGGGAACAAATGAAAGAATCTTTCCTAAAGAAATATCAAGATTACTGTAGGTCTAGAGAACTGAAAGATGAAATATTTCAGATGATAGCTAGACCAAATGAAACAGTAGAAGAATACGTAGAATGTTTTCAGTACAATTTACAAAGATCTCCCTATGCATCACTACCTCTGCCTGATAATGTGTTAAAAACTGCATTGGTCAGAGGCATGAAGGAACAGTGTATTGAAACATTAAATATCATGGGAAAAGGGGATATTTATCAAGAGAATTTTGCTAACATCATTGATTTATGTATCAGGAGTTCGAGAGGCAGCACAAGGATAAAACCAGCAGAATATGATCGGTTTGTCAGAGATAACAAAATATCAACAGAAGGAGTAACACGTGTAGAACTTGGAAATTTATTAGAAAATTTTAAAACTGATATTCTGGGGACATTAACTACACAACTTGATATTGTGCAGGCTAAACAGAAACAGATGGAGGCAGAACAGAATTTGGTGATCTTCTGCCCCCGATGTAGAAGAAAACATAGCCACAAGGAATGTCCACTGGATGCAGTTCAAACATGTGCTATCTGTACAAAAGATCACCTTACTGAGAGCTGCCTCTCACTTCCTGGATTGAAGGCAGTATATAAGGAAGCGGAAGAAGAGCCAGAATCAACATACTTCATTAACCAGCATCGCCAATGGCAACCAACGCAATCTGGTATGTTTTCAGACCCAACTTCTTCTTTCCAGCCTCCGCAGTATAATGCTCAGCAATATAGTATGTGGCAAAACCAATCTCAACCCCCATTTTCGAACTGGTCATCACAGCCGTTTCCTTCTCCAAATCCGTGGATGAATCAGACATGCCAATTTGGTTGGCCCAATTTTCCTTACGCCCCACCATATTGGCAGAATAACCCATATCCTCCACAATGGACTCCCCCTACTTCACAAGGTTCACCCTGGCAGACAAACTGGCCAAAATCGACATATCAGCCAGCAGGAACTATTCCTCTCCGTCAACCGACTCTGCCAGCTTTACAACAAAACCTCCAGTCTAATCTGAGACCGCAACTCCCAGCCCAACCCAATCCCAATCCAAATAATAGACCGATCCAATCCCTCCAAATCATGGAATCATCAGAAATCGGACCTGACCTGAGGGAGTGCAATGATCTTCAGTTAAGATCTGGACGTATAATAGAAACGGAGGGAGATAAAACAATTCACATTGAAGATCAGTTACCAACAGAACAACCATTACAACAAGAGGGTGTAAATAAGGAGCAGACTCATCATCAAGCAAGTACATCCTCTCCTCCCTTCCCAGAACAATTAGTCATACCACGACCTATACAATATCCAGACTTTGACATTCTGGGAGAGTTACAAAACCTGTACATAAGAATTCCATTCCTCCAAGCCATTCAAGACATCCCTATATATGCAAAAACTATAAAAGAATTGTGCATAAAGAAATCAAGGAGGAATGCAACCACTAACCCAAGAGTCCTAGTAGTCGGTACTTTATCTAACCTGTTATCAGGAACACCCATTAAATATGAAGATCTGGGAAATCCAACCGTAACTGTTCAAATCTATGGTCAGACCCTGACTAATGCTTTAGTTGATCTAGGAGCTGCAATTAATATTTTGACAACTTCTACTTGCCAAAAGCTCGGCATTACTGTTATAGACATTTTTGTGCCTTACAGTTCTAAGCATGAAATGTCCATAAACCAAGGGATCCTAAGTCCCTAAAAGTGTTGCTCCTACCCCTAGAGGAACAAGGTCAACCAATTACAGCTTCTCCCAGAAATTCTCCACCAGAAACTACTCAGAATCAGTCAAATCAGGATCATTTCAGCTGCTCCACTAGCTAGCTGCGTTGCATAACACCCCAGTACACTAGCTAGGTGCGTTGCAACGCACCTAAATGCACTACCAGGGTGCGCTGAGCGGGAAATGACAAATGGCAGTGTCATTCCGTGAGGTGGACAGACAATGGAAGCTTCCAGAATCTTCCCCAATGACACTTGCCTCACTGAGTTCGACCAAGGATGAGTAAGAGGCTCTCAGTCTCCAAGTGGAAGCAAGAACTGACAGAGAGAGGCCACTAGTCAAATCATAAGCTGACTCATCCTCTTTGCATACATCTATATATGGATCCCTCATCCCAGAGATCCAGAGGCTGGAATTTTGTACATTGCAGAGAATTGTTGTTGGTTTTGAGATAGAGATCAGTGTATTGCGTGATTTATGCTTTGTTGGAGGTGAAGAGGGGATTCCTTTGCTGGGGGGTTGATGCTGGATCAGGAATCATCGATTATAACTCCTCCTGGACCTTCTTGTTATATCAATAAAACTATTTGAGTTTCTCCTACATGCTTGTGTATCAGTGATGTTTTGTTATAATTGCATGTTTAGCTTAAATTTGATCCTAAGCTATTTATGAATATGAATCCATGTCTTTGTATAGTTTTCCTCTTCTGTGATCTTGCAGGAACTTGGTGAAGCTGGGCAAGTAAGGGAGCAGGTAGCTGGAAGCTGTCAAAGAGGAGAGAGATTGGATCAAAGGACTAGCGCAAGACACAGGTTGGTTCATCCTATTCCTCTTCGTTTATAGTTCATAAAGAAGAATACGAAAGTAGTTTTCCTTGTTTGTTTCTAAGGTACTGTCACACCTTAGTGGGATAGGGGCGCTCTGAGTAGACACTTTTCCTGTTAACAAAATGGCGACTCCATTGGGGAGTGTGTCTAGTTAGTTTGTTTGTGTTCCTCTTGTTGTTTGTTTCATAAACACAGAAGTAGCAATCGAACTGCATCTGCCATTATCAAATGCAAAGTAGACACCTGCTACTTCAATCCATTCACTGGATTTGTTTATGATTTGAACAGCTAATTCACAAATGATCTGATTGCCCTTTGTGATAGCTCTTAGACCTCCTTTAAATCCACCCTCTGATTGTGCATTACTGATTGCTTTTACTCGGCCAAAATCCATAGATTAAACTGCAAACCGTGACCCAGAACCCGGATAGAAGTCTCGTTTCTGCCCCAGCGCAGGCTCTGTGAAGAGATTCTGCATTTCAACGCAGTTCCCGAGAGGGCTACCTGCGCTGCAATCCAGTTTCTCTGTGTAACAGGTGCGCTGATCAGCCTAGCCCTGTGCAGCTGAGGTTCTTTGCTTCATTTTTTCAGTTTTGTCTCTGATTTTGCAGCCTGTGATCAGTGTGTGTCTGTTTAAAAACCCCTTTTTCTTTGCCTTAATTCCGCCTCCTTTGTACAAAATGACTGTAGATGTTCTTTGTGTGTTTGTTACATCATTTACAGTTTTCCATTGAAAAAGTAAAATAGTCATACTGTCATCCTTGGATTTAGATCTGTCGTAAGTGTCGATTTCAATCTTAGGAGAAAGTTTATTTGCTGTTGACAGTCAATTATGCTTTTACTTTTGTCTTTGGTTTGAATTTGTCACTTTCTAGTGTCGAAACGAGTGTTTATTTCAAAATCATAAAGTGTCATAATCTTCTCTACCTTTTGATTTCGAAAAGAAGCTTGTTTGTGTTTTTCACTTGAAAGCAAATTCAGATTTGTACATCAACTTTCTTTTTAGGCATCAATATTAAGAAAGTGAAAACAAATACATGCATATGTGCATTTGCATATTGATAGTGGGTTTGGATTGATTTAGGAAAAGTGCATTTACAGTGTGCTCTTTGCTCTTTGAGAAAAGATTGTGTCTTGCTTTTCCCCTTGTAGCTAGGATTTTCATTGCTGAAAAGAGATAAAAGCTTGCTTATCATCTTTAGATTGCATTTTAGGAATTACATTTACATCTCGTGGTGATCCCAAAAGGCAAACTTCTAAGAAAGATCAACTTAAAATAAATTGAATGAATCTAACAACGCTTTGGAACTTAACGCACAACATTTAGAGGTCTAGGCTAGAGACGTATTCCGGCGTCGTAAAGCCTGGTAACTGTTGTCCTCACTGATGGTTGGGTGATTCCTCCACTTTGAGACGATAAGTGCCAATACGGATTTGTACTCCCAAGTACCGTTGAGTATATATTGGGAGACATCTATAGGCTTAAAACCTTTTATCCATAGGAAGCTGTGTCGGCCGCCCTACTGATCGCAATGCACCGAACACAGCATTCTGGAAGATTGACTGCCGTACCGTAAAAAGTATTCTGTAGTTTTGCGATTGGTTTGGTACTCCCTCTACCTAGATCTCCATAGCAGTCCCTTTCGTTCCTTTTCAGACTCCTTAACGGAAAAGGTCCATCTGAGCACTTGTCACTTCAGGCTCATTAAAAATCGAAGGAGACTAGAGTCATCTTTTGTTTTTTCTCGACTCTTTAAAATTGAAAAAACAAGTTGTGTCAAAGCGTCTTAAAATTTATTTTAAACGGAATATTCATACCCTTTTCCTACGTTGATCTTAGGTTGAGGAAATGGAGTCTACCAACCAAGGAATTCCCTTGGTGGAAATCCTAGTCCCTTCTCCTCTTGGGGAGATGTTGGTGCACCCCATATGGCCACATTGTCGCTTCCAGGACTGACAATTGGCTTGCCAGTCTGGCTCTTCTCAACCAATGTCGTTCAGAACACCACTATTCCTGAATAATAGAATTAGCAATTAGACGAGTCCAGAGTTGCCCACCGACCTTCTACTTCCTCTAATTCTTCCTCTCCTCCTTCCTCTTCACTTGATGGGGCTGGTAAAGCCAAAAGTCAAGTTCCTAACGAGAAGAAGGAGAAGAAGAAGAAAGAGAAAAAGAAGAAGGAGCCAAAGGCGAATGGTGGAAAATGAGTGTCATCTAATGAAAATCCACACACTGCACCGACCAGGCCTAAATCGCCATGTGTCATTTGCAAAGGAGACCACTTTCACAGAGATTGTCCTTCCATCCCTCGGATACTAAGGGACTGGACTCTTCATTTGCACAATCCGGTGTCATCAACCTCTGATGATCATGTTGAAAGCACACCGTCAAGTAGCAAAAGTGAAGCCCCAGGACAAAAATGGAAAGCTAGATTTCCCTGTAAACTGTGCGAAGGCAATCATGCCGTCCACCGTTGTCCCTTCTTAGATGAAGCGAAAAGATTTTTGGATGATCGTCCGGTTTCACCGTTACGACTTCCTCCTGGATATAAAAAACTCTTGCCGAGTCCGTCGCTAGTTGAGAATCCAGCTGGCCCACTCAAGTGGTCGGCTGAAGCGCCTATCGTCGAAGATAAACCATCTGAATCTATACCAGACGAAAGTCAAAAGGTCAAGGCGGCAGTTGACCCGGTCTTGCCTTCAGAGGTTTTATCTTCGGATGATACAGTCACTGAAGAGAACAAGGATGACACCATCCAAATTCTCTTCATCAACATAGACTCCGACGAACATGGGGGTAATCTACCCATTCCCTTACCGCAGGAGGGAAGTTCGTCAGAGCCATACCCGGCCGTCTACTCGGTCCCACCTCCAAGCAACCTAGTTGTCTCCTTCGACTGGAATCAACAAGGCAGACCCCGTTTACCAGCAAGCATACCATTCCGAATTATCGTTCAAATATATAGAATGGTCATGGCTGGTACCATCATAGATGAGGGGGCTTCTGTGAGTATGCTTTCCTCTATTGCTTGGAAAGCGCTTGGTTCACCATCGCTGTTGCTTGAGATGAGAAATCTGACAGGCTTTGACAAAGGAACCAGTCGACCTTTAGGGATCCTTCCCAACGTGCCCATAACATTGAGAGGGAAGATAGTTCAAATGAATGTAATGGTAGTTCAAGGACCCTTGGATTATAACCTACTCCTTGGACGAGACTATATTTATTGCATGGGAGCCATCGTCTCCTCACTCTTTAGAGTAATGTGTTTTCCGCACGAAGGAAGAGTGGTCAAGCTCGTGGACCAGCTTTCATTTCCCAGATCACGCATAGCAAATATTCGTATACCATCCCTAAATGGTCTCTTCACGCAAGAAATGTCTTAATCTCCGGTCCGTCCTCCCGATGAGCGCAATTAATTCGGAGGGATATGACTGAAACCCAGGGGGCATGTGTCCTGGTCTGCTTCGGCAGGAAAACTTCGGGTATAGGGTAGATTTCCGCGGGAGAATATGACTAGTCTGTACCCCATCCGTGATTGGAAGAGGGATTATTCTAGAACAAGATTCTCTTGTCAAAGTTATGTGAGTTGACAGAACAGAGTCACTCACCTTTGTTTATCTCGGTAGACATCGCCAAAGAAGTGTTTTGTTTGCACCGCGAATCGAGAAATCTTTGGGTAACCTGTAAGAGGAAGGCCTCTCCCGATAGAACAAATGTTTTGTCTGAAAATTGAGGGGTAACCTTGAAACCATATTTTATACCTGGGGGCATGCAAACCTTTTGGAGTGCAAGCGAGGGGCGACTATTTATTTTTTAAATTTTTAGGACCTCTAACCCTTTAAACTCGTAGGATTAGTCGTCACCTAACTTGCATAAAGGATGTGGGGAAAAAATCTAAAAGCTGTCGTTTTATATGAGACATTCTTATCATATGACTGGATTAATCAAGTAGTTTTAACACATAGTTCAAGCTCGTTAAAAAATAAACATAAGGCATGAACAAGTGTTTCCACCCGCACTTAAGCTCATTAAAAAATGAACTATTCACCGGTAAATAACCACCGTGAATGAAGATTTCAGCCATTAAAGTATTGGTCGTGTTTGCACCGTCACCTCCACTTTTCCATTGGCCGATCATTCACCTCCATTTGATTGTTTACCCATTTTGAGGAACAGCTGCGAAGAGTGATTTCACTAGCCATCCCTGTGACACTGCCGTGATTGGAAAATTCCAACCTTACCTGGAATCAGCTGCTACCCATTTTATCACTCGTTCCTCAAAAGACGAGTCTTCTTTAAGCTCTTTTCAACTGACTCGTAAAATATGAAAAGATTGCCGAGTTTTGGCCTTCCAAAAAGCGACCGGAAGAGCTATCCCTCCTCTAGATTTTAATCTTTTTGGACCTGAGGGATTATTTCACAAAAAGATCGAGCGCTTGTTTTGTTCGGCTCGTTAAAACTATCGAAAATTCATCCCTTCTGTATTGTTTTATACTTTTTCGGACTTAAGGATTAGATGACGAAAAAGGAATTTCGGAGTTACCTTTACGTACCTTTTCAGACTCTCTAAAAATGAAAAGGACCGAGTTATCTTTGTCGTTAAACTCGTTAAAAAGATTAATAGCGACAAACTTGTCTTTAGACGAGAACGAGTTTTACTATCGCTAGGCTCGTTAAAACATAGCGATGGGTTTGCCCGAAGGGCAAATTATAGAACAAGCATATGTTATCCTCCTCAAGCTTGACAAAAATAAAGAGGTACTGGTCAGCAATGACTGGGGAAAAATTGGGAAGAAACTCAAAGAATCTTTATTGGTAGCAAGTCGCTCTTGAACATGACACTTCCACTCCGTGCATGAGTCGGGTTGGGTTGTTTCATTCACTGGTCACATCACCATGGTCACGCCATACCATCCACATTTGGGGTAAATGCTACCAATCCATCACATAAGTGTCGCCGACATGTTCAAGAGAAGTCATCCAGAGAAGTCACCCATGTCCCATCCACTACCATACATTATACTTCATTCCTTCATGACCGCCATCCTGAACCATATATCATCAGATCGTTTTCACCTCCATCAAAATCATTTGCTCCATTCCATGTCATTGATGTGGGATTCATCAAGGCCCTCCTTTGACGGATCGCTTCTTGTCGACATCGGCTCATTATCCAAGAAGTTGATCTAGGAACACCCCATTCAGTACTTTGAAGCTTGCATGCCTCAATGGCAAGTTTCTCACTTCCGGCGACATGTATACATCAATGACCTTCGACCGAAAGATTTTGCGTGGTGTTCGATGCCAAGTCCTTTATTCACACCACGTGAATTGTACTGCAGTACCTTGAGGGTCGTCATCACTATCGGTGATTCCTCTCGCGCTTGTTAACAGTTTACATCATCGACTGGTAATCAAGCGATGTCTTTCCATGTTCGACTTCAAAACGTTTCTCACATGGATCGACTTGTACTTCGAGTGAAGATCAGACGAGATTGAAGACCCTCGATCTAGTTTCATCCATCCGGGCTGCGATATATATTCAGGAAAAATAAAGGCATTGACATGTACAGCATTGCAGCACAAATAATCATCCTACCAAAAGGATGATGACTCCATCAGAATCATCAGTCTACCATCAGACGATTGTCCTACATAAAAATGAATTTATAAAGTTGAGCATGGGGATGCCCGCCTCATCTAGATCATGAAAACAGTATGAAGATAATGTATTGTATTGTATCTTATTACAGGTCTCCTCCCAGCATTGAAAGAACTTTGGATCCTCCTAATAAAGAATTTCACCCGATAAACGGCCTCATACTTTAGGGGGCAACTGTTATAGACATTTTTGTGCCTTACAGCTCTAAGCATGAAATGTCCATAAACCAAGGGATCCTAAGTCCCTAAAAGTGTTGTTCCTACCCCTAGAGGAACAAGGTCAACCAATTACAGCTTCTCCCAGAAGTTCTCCACTAGAAACTGCTCAGAATCAGTCAAATTAGGATCATTTCAGTTGCTCCACTAGCTAGCTACGTTGCATAGCACCCCAGTACACTAGCTAGGTGCGTTGCAACGCACCTAAATGCACTACCAGGGTGCGCTGAGCGGGAAATGACAAATGGCAGTGTCATTCCGCGAGGTGGACAGACAATGGAAGCTTCCAGAATCTTCCCCAATGACGCTTGCCTCACTGAGTTCGACCAAGGATGAGTAAGAGGCTCTCAGTCTCCAAGTGGAAGCAAGAACTGACAGAGAGAGGCCACTAGTCAAATCATAAGCTGACTCATTCTCTATGCATACATCTATATATGGATCCCTCATCCCAGAGATCCAGAGGCTGGAATTTTGTACATTGCAGAGAATTGTTGTTGGTTTTGAGATAGAGATCAGTGTATTGGGTGATTTATGCTTTGTTGGAGGTGAAGAGGGGATTCCTTTGCTGGGGGGTTGATGCTGGATCAGGAATCATCGGTTGTAACTCCTCCTGGACCTTCTTGTTATATCAATAAAACTATTTGAGTTTCTCCTACATGCTTGTGTATCAGTGATGTTTTGTTATATTTGCATGTTTAGCTTAAATATGATCCTAAGCTATTTATGAATATGAATCCATGTCTTTGTATAGTTTTCCTCTTCTGTGATCTTGCAGGAACTTGGTGAAGCTGGGAAAGTAAGGGAGCAGGTAGCTGGAAGCTGTCAAAGAGGAGAGAGATTGGATCAAAGGACTAGCGCAAGACACAGGTTGGTTCATCCTATTCCTCTTCGTTTATAGTTCATAAAGAAGAATACGAAAGTAGTTTTCCTTGTTTGTTTCTAAGGTACTGTCACACCTTAGTGGGATAGGGGCGCTCTGAGTAGACACTTTTCCCGTTAACAATTACATCGGTAGAACCTACTTCTACTTTGTTAGAATTGGCCGACCGATCTGTAGTTCGACCAGAAGGTACTCTATACGAAGTCATGATCTCTGTAGATTCCTGGGAATACCCAACCAATTTCCTGATAATTAATCCAAAAACCTGACTGGATGGACACCCGCTAATTTTAGGTAGACCTTGGCTTGCTACCGCCGATGCTTACATTGGTTGCCGGCAGGGAAATATGACTATAACCAGAGGACCAGATATTAAAAATCTAGTTCTATACCCTCCAACATAGCCAAGTCTTACAATGATAAAAACTAACCAGCACCCTGTGTCATACCTTACTGACAATATCAGATCCCCATTGACTGTACAGAAGGCTCTAGACTTTAAAGACCAAACAGAAGATGATGCCATCAATAATTTCATTAGTCAAACTGAATCTAGATCTCACACACAGTGTTTCATGATAGAAGCTGCATTCGATAGCGAACTAGAAGAAGATCCTTTGAAAGATGCGCATGACCAAACAATACCTGTGACTTCTGTTTCCAATAGCAAAGTAGTGGAAATTGAACCGGGAAAGACTCTAAATATCAATGCCAACCTTACACCGAACCAAGAAATAAAGCTCATCCATCTGTTACGAAAGTATCAAGAAGCATTTGCATGGGATTACCCTGATATGAAAGAGATTGATCCCCAATTGTGCACCCACCATATTTATATAGAAAAAGATGCAAGACCTGTTCGTCAACCGCAAAGAAGACTCAACCCTCATCTAAAAGATGTTGTGAAAGCTGAACTTTAGAAACTTTTAGATGTTAATTTTATCTATCCTATTTCTGATAGTAAATGGGTGTCTCCGCTTGTGGTCGTACCCAAGAAGAATGGGAAATGGAGGATTTGTGTGGATTATAGGGAGCTAAACAAAGCCACACAAAAAGATCACTTCCCTCTCCCATTCATAGACCAAGTATTGGACACTTTAGCAGGAAAGAAATTATTTTCTTTCCTGGATGGCTTCAGTGGATACAATCAGATTCAGATTGCCCCTGAAGACCAGGATAAAACTACTTTTACTTGTCCTTTGGGAACGTTTGCCTATCGAGTTCTACCCTTTGGCCTATGTAATGCTCCTGCTACATTCCAAAGGGTTGTCCTTAGCATCTTTGCAGATTTAATAAATGATGGACTTGAAGTGTACATGGATGACTTTACACCATATGGAGATGATTTTGATCCAGCTTTAGACACTCTAGAAAAAGTCCTACAACGTTTCATTGCTACCAGAATTTGCTTAAGCCACGAAAAATGTTATATGATGATGACTGAAGGGCTCATTCTAGGACACTATGTTTCAGCAGCTGGCATTCAGGTAGACCCGGCCAAAATTCAAATACTTTTGCCTATCCCCACCCCCACTACTCAAACAGAGGTATGAAACTTTCTTGGATTTTCTGGGTATTATAGACGATTTATAGAACATTATTCACACATTGTTGCACCTCTATATGCACTAACTAGTAATGTTGATTTCTTGTGGACAGAAAAATGCGACCGTGCTTTCAAGGAATTAAAGAAGCTTGTATCCACAGCTCCAGTCCTTCGAGGACCAAACTGGAATTTACCATTCCAAATCTCATCTGATGCCTCAGATACAACAATCGGTGCAGTCCTTGGGCAGGAAGAGGATAAAAAACCATATGCTATCTATTATATCAACAAAAATTTATCCCCTGCTGAATTAAATTACACTGTCACTGAAAAAGAATTCCTGGCTGTAATACATGCTGTCAATAAGTTTAGACATTATATCATAGGCTATCCTGTTATTTTATACACAGATCATTCTGCTATCAAATATTTAGCAAATAATCCTGTCACAAATGCTAGAATAACTAGATGGTTGATTTTAATGTAGGAGTTCGATATCACAATCAAGGATCGACCTGGAAAGGAAAACCCTGTAGCTGATTTTCTCTCACGAATACCAAAATCAATTGAAGCAGCAGCAGTGGAAGATCAATTTCCTGATGAGCACCTGTTTGTTGTTGCTATTCAAACACCCTGGTATGCTGATGTTGCTAATTACCTTGCAGTAGGTAAGCTACCAAAACACTTAACCCCTAATGGACGTAAGCAGATTGTTCAAAAGAGTACTCGATTTTCGTGGAATGGGGGCTATTTGTTCCACACAGGGGCAGACATGAAAATTAGGAGATGTATTCGAGAAGATGAAATTTTCGACATCTTAAAAGCCTGTCATGACAGACCATGTGGGGGACACTTTGCTGAAAAAAGAACAGCACATAAAGTATTGCAGACAGGATACTACTGGCCTACAATTTTCAAGGATGCGAAGAAATTTGTCCAAGCCTGTGACAGCTGCCAGCGAGCAGGACGACCTGGTCAAGCCGACGAAATGCCTCTGAGGCCACAATTAGTCATTGAACCATTTGAACGATGGGCTCTTGATTTCGTTGGACCCATCAACCCATCATCAAATCAGAGAACATATATCTTGGTGGCGACAGAATATGTCACCAAATGGGTTGAGGCCGAAGCGTTGCCTAGAGCTACAGAAGATTCTGTAATACAGTTCTTGTTCCATTTGTTTGTATGTTATGGCCTTCCGAGAGAAATAATTACAGATGGAGGACCACAATTTTCCGGAAACAAATTAGCTGCAACACTTAACAATTATCACGTCGATCATAAAATTACTACCCCATATCACCCGCAGGCGAATGGGCAAGTAGAAAGTAGCAATAAGGTAATAGAATCAATTTTAACAAAAACCATTGCTTCACATAGGCGTGATTGGGCCGCCCGATTAACTGAAGCACTGTGGGCTTATAGAACCACATGGAGAAGTACCACCAGTTATTCACCCTATTAATTAGTGTTTGGAAAACAACCTATTTTCCCCATAGAATTCGAAATCCAAACGTTACGAACTGCACAGGAAGTTGGCCTAGATTTAAGTGAGGCACAAATTAATCGATTACAGCAGATTAATGAATTGGACGAAATCAGGCTCTCTGCATTAGAGAATACAACACTTATTCAACAGCAGTGAGCTAAATGGCATGATGCACTTATCAAGAACAAAGTCTTTCACGAAGGAGACTGGGCTCTGTTATATGACTCTCGGTTTCAAGACTTCCCGGGGAAACTGCAGACTCGTTGGTTGGGACCATACGAAATCCAGAAAGTACATGATAATGGGACCCTCACTCTGATCACAATCAACGGTTCTGGATATGCATTCAAGGTAAATGGCCACCGAGTTCGTCTCTATCGCAAGCCACTCACTCGGGAATCCTTCTGTCAGCAGCTACGTCGAGACACTGAAATGGAAATTTTAGGAGAGGAAGCAAAATCTTCCTCACCTATAATTCAGTAAGGAATTCATTTTTTTCTATAACTTGTACATAAGTTTTTTGTATATACGTTTCCTTAACATTTTCATTGATCTTTCTCTTTTTTTCAAAATTTTGATTTTTGCATTCTGCGTGTCTTTGCTGTTCCTTTTTCAAAAGGAACAACATTTGCATGTTTCTATTGTTCCTTTTCAAAAGGAACAGCATTTGTGATTTTCTGCTGTTCCTTTTCAAAAGGAACAACATTTGTGATTTTCTGTTGTTCCTTTTCAAAAGGAACAACATTTGAGAGTTTCTGCTATTCCTTTCCAAAAAGGAACAGCATTTGTGATTTTCCGCTGTTCCTTTTCAAAAGGAACAACATTTGTGATTTTCTGTTGTTCCTTTTCAAAAGGAACAACATTTGTGATTTTCCACTGTTCCTTTTCAAAAGGAATAGCATTTGAGAGTTTCTGTTGTTCCTTTTCAAAAGGAACAACATTTGTGAGTTTCTGCTGTTCCTTTTCAAAAGGAACAGCATTTGTGATTTTCTGCTGTTCCTTTTCAAAAGGAACAGCATTCGTGATTTTCTGCTGTTCCTTTTCAAAAGGGACAACATTCGTGATTTTCTACTATTCCTTTTCCAAAGGAACAACATTCTTTTTGTTGATTATTTTTGCTGTTCCTTTTAAAGAAATGGCATCTCAAGTATTTGTTTGCATGGATTCTTCTCTGTTGTTCCTTTTTCAAAAGGAACACCATCGCCATGTTTTTGCTCTCTGTGATGATTTATATTGAGGATGCTTTTCGCCCATGTTCTCTCCAGTCTTTAAGATACAGCAATGCACTTATGTAATGAACATAAATCACGACATACCGAAGTCAGCAGATCATAGATCGCTATCTTTATAAGGCCTAGTATTGATAAGAGGACAAGAGGAGGGACACACTTACTTCTCATCTTCATTGTCATTGTCTTATTACCGTTGCTCTAGTTGGTTATCTTTATCATGACGATTTCCCTAAAAATTTTCTTTGATTATTACTTAGGGATAAGAGCAGAGGATTTATATCTTCCTGTTGGGATGATAAGACTTCTTCCACCATTCCCACTCTTAAGGAGTGTTGAACCACCCTTATGTGTAAATAAATAAGAAAAAGTGCTTTGCAAAAAGAAAAAAGTAAATATGGATTATCAATTGTCAAATGCAGGATAGGGGGTCTCATCAAGAGCCAGCCTACCATGATCATAAGGATGGAAGTGAAGTGGCATTCCCATTATGGCCACCACACCAGGGATATGGTCCAAAAGGTACACTAAATAAACATACCTTGGAACAGGGGGTCTCACCACGAGCCGGCCTGCCCACGTTTCGCACCTTCCCTGTGAATGGCATTATGGCTACCTGGTTACCAAGCCAGCATAATGGCCTACATTTTGACAAAATACTCTTCAAAATACACACAAAGGATCATGGTTCTGGGGGTGAAATAAACAACTCTGCCAAGGTTATGAACACCTGTCAGTAGTAGAGCTCTGTTAATGGTATCGAAGTCGTAATGGTCACACCAATAGGTATGATATCAATACTTCTTTGTCTCTTATATCCTATGAATAAGTCATATTTTATGTCCTGACGTATACATCGCATGAACACTCATTACCACCAATCATGGCAAAGGAACTGACAATGACCTCTGGAGATTTCGTACGATTGACAGATGTCCCATCCCCCGGCCTCGCATCATATCATGCAGGCTCTTATGTAAAATACGATCCACCTTTTTGCCTCGATTTCGTTATTTCGTTGTCCATCTAAAACATGGCATAATTTCATATGTTGTTCCTTTATGACTTGGTTACAGAATGGCTGCTGCTCCTCTATTTGACGGCTGGGACAGCCTATCATATCGCGGGGGGGAAGGTAACCTCATTACTCCACGAATTACGTGTCAGCACACCATTCGGGGAAGATAGTGTACGAAGGTATGGCATGGTTTAACGGTATGATAATTCTATTTTTATGAAAGTTGCCATCCACAATCCATTTTTGTTGCATACTCTGTTTTTTTCTTGCGATGATCACCCTCTCTGCGTCTCAAACAGCACAGGCAGCTGCTGTTCCATTGGAAATTCTTAGTGGAACCATGGGGGGAAAGGCAATCTGAAGCGAACCTCAGGAGTTGATAGTCTCCGCTGCTGCTCGGGAGATTGTGGAAAAGGTAGGATGGCAGAATTATTTCAGTCGCCTACAAGAATCAAATGAAACAGTGGCGTTGGAGTTTCTGCAAAACCTGCAGGAGAACTACTCCATAGTAAGAGAGAGGCGGATAGCGGTCACTGATGATATAATTGCAAAAGTCTCGGGACTACCAGCTGCCGAACCTGTATGGATGCTGAAGAAAGAAAGATTACAAAAGATTATGGAGATTTTCCAGGATGAAGGCCAAAGCTTGACAGTTAAGGGGAAGGGAGTTCTGCCAGCAACGTTAGGAGAACCCTGGACCGAATTAGCAAAGATAGTGCAGAGCTACATCACTTGTGAAGGAAGGAAAGACGTGGTAAGACCACGTCATCTTAAACTCTTAGCTATTTTGAAAGAAAAATGTTCTGTAAATTTGCCTGCACTTTTAAATTCATTATTGCATGATGCGGCCCGAAGCCTGAAAAAGGCACAGCACGTAGAAACAGTTGTTAGCCACCATGGATTGATTCGATTAATAGTGAGCCATAGTCTCACTCAACAACAGAGTAGCTGGGACGAGCTCATTGCAATGATCGAGGGGGGATTGGCTGCACCATCCCCAAAACCTAAACATTCCTCTAGCACACTAGAACGATAAGAAAAACGCAAAAAATTGGTAGTAGAAAAACCTGTTGCTAGTACACCCGAACAACCTGAGAGACCAAGAAAATCAGCCCGGCTAGCCCGAATATGAGGGAGGCTGGAAAAGATCCAGGAGAGCACTAGCCAGCCAATCGAGATTACAGACGAACCTCCAGAACCAGAAGGAGGACCTTCCAAAGAAAATGCTGAACAATCTGGGGGCAAGGCTGAGCAAGCCGGAGAAGGAGTCGAGGAGGGAGACGAGCACTCCGAAACAGAAAACTCCAAGGCAGTCACTGAGCAGGCCAATCAAGAGGAGGAAGTAGTACAGCCGGAGGGCAGCCCGCCGCGGGACCCTATGGGTGAAGACGAATTGGCCGCAATCCTGGCGAATATGGGGGAGTATGGCCAACCCTACAGCCCAGCAGGCCTCCCTAACGAACCTTCGGAGGAAGACATACCTGAGAAATCACATGCAGAAAAGGCAGAAGAAGAAAACCTGCCCGTTTATGATGAGGAGATAAGAGACACCAATCGGGAACAATCTGTTCCCAAGACACCAGACGAAATTCTAGACAGAGTAGGAGCAAATTTAAGGGCCAGTCATGAACCCTTTGCTGAGGCAATAGAAATCAAGAAATTAAGGAGGAAACAGCAGAGGTTGCTGAACACTATAGCCCAGCTCCGACAGCAAATTAGGATTCTGAAAGCCAACCTGAGGATACGAAGGACCACAAGGAAAAGAAAAAGGGCCACTACAGCAAAATCCTGTAGGACAAGAAGACGAAGGACTTATAGCCGCCCTGTTGGTCAAAACCCCACTGGAAGACCTACTGCCATTCCAAATGACATTGAAGAATAGACTGTTGTTCCAAATGACATTGAAGAATAGATTGTTGTTCCAAATGATGTTGAAGAACAGACTGATGTTCCAATTGATACTGAAGAACGGACTGTCGTTCCAATTGAGGCAGAGGAACAGGATGATGTTCCATTAACAGGGGGACCACAGCAACCTTTCATTCGTGTTAAGAAAGAAAAGGAGAATAAGGAGATCCAAACAGAGGCACCACCCTCAGGGGTAATTCGGGTTCTGAACTCCAAACAGCATAACAAAAAGGTTCAGGTAAAACTCCTAGCCTCTACGGCTCTATGGAAAAAGGATCAGAAAACAAGAGCCTTGCACAAGATGATGAAGTAAGCTCAGCAAGAAGTTGAACAGCTGAGAGAACAAACAGTCGCCCGGGAGAAATATGAAGAGTTACAACAGCAACTTCAGGATATTAGTCAGTCCGAGAGCCAGGCCTTCGAAGGATGGCAAAAGGAGCAAGAAAAGGTTGCCAAGGTAACTCGTCGATTAGATATTGTTGTTAGGCAGATGGACACTGTGTGTTCTTTGTATAATGACGTTCTGACCTGTAGGGCCCTTGCTAAAAACTATTCTTTATTTTTGCTTGAACGATATTTATGATTAAAGATAAAAGCTGTTAGGGCGGGTGCCCCTATACAAATCAATACTGTTAATGATTTCATAGATTGTTGCAAGTATTATTGAATTAAGGTTCAAAGATTATTGTGTGAATTTTACTTGCATAACCTCGTGCTAGACCAGGAAACTGACTTAAATCCTGGCCCTTTTGTTGGGGACATACAATTGCAATCCTTCATTTCATTCGGGGTTAATCAGTTGAAATGGCTTAGAGCTTATAACACTTTTTAGAGACAGGAGAATAGCCTAGACTTGTGGGTGAGAGCCGAGCCTAGAGACCCAGTGCTATTATGGAGAGCACATAGGAACCTTATGAGAACCCCGGTTATTATGGAGACATTAGGACCCATGCACGAGGACCTAATCCGACACAATCTGGAATATTTTCTGACTATTAAAGACCTCGCCATCGATGCTGCAAAATTCCGATACCGGATTTCTAACCCAAACATCCAGCTCAGGGAACCATTCAAATACGAAAATTTTGAGCTGGCTGCAAGCTGATTGAACCTTTATGGCGAGCGTATTTTGCAAGTAGGGCCATCCTGGTTAGGGTATCGATTTCGTAGTCCAATCATTTGGCACCCTGCACCTAGATATCAGGCCTTGTATGAAATGCCTGAAGGTCAAATAAATCAGTTCTTTGATGATCTAGTTGCTCATCACGGCTGTAGGCCTCCACACGAGGTTCCCTCTCCAGCCTATTCTCTTACCGCCTTGCATGTCAACTATAATGTTTTCATGAGGGCATGAAACAGGGTAAGCAGGGGGGTGTGTGGAGCACTTGAAAGGTATGTTTTTGACAAACAATTTAGTGACTTTTCAGTAACAATTGTAACCTTTTCTGCATCATGAACTCAAAGAAATAAAGAATTCTAATAAAACGTGTGAGAATTAGTATGGAAAGCTTAATCGCTGATAATTGTCATTTTTCTATGCAGGGAAAGGTGGAAACGAAGAGCTGTCGTTCAAAAGGGAAAGACAAAGGAGGAATAACTGTTGTCCCTCTAGAAGGGAACCGGATGCAAACGAGATAGAACAGATCGAAGCAGAATGACCCAGGAAAGGAAGAAGGGATACCAATTCGACAGAAAAGGGAAAGAAAAGTAAAGGATTAACAGCTCGGCGAATCCCTCAGGATCTTTGAGCCTGAGGGATCGTTGTTTTACTTATTTTGTTACCTAGATATCTCCGTCGTTACTTTTATAAAAAGGAACAACATCGTTAAGCAAAGGGACTTTTATGTAACTTTCAGTTTTAGACTAAACTTTGATCATCGAGTCTCACTAACACCTGGTTTATTGTACGTTTGTTGATGGGTTAATATAAAAGACTTGGTGTTTATTTCATCTTTGCATCTGGAGTAATCTAAGGCGGTGTACCATTGGAAGCTAAGGGTCCGGCTCCGAAGGACACTTGCTTTTGTATCATTATAACTTGATTTCTGCGTGGTTTGCTTATTTTTATTGCTCGGTAATCTGATATGCTTTTCATGTGCTATTCCATGCTCTGCTACGATTAATTCATTAATGGTTCCTTCAGGAAATTCATGTAGTGACTCTGCATCGTATGAGTGAATCTTTTCAGAGTTGATTGCATGTTATTAGTCTAAACCAGCTATTTCAGTTACAGAGCGTTTGTACTGAATATTAATGTTATTGGATTCATTTGAAATCCCGATTATTGGAATCCAAAAGTAATGTTATTCTATTTGGAAACATAGTCGTATTCTCCTTAACCGTCAGATTACTATACTAGCGTGTTGTGTGTATATATGATTGATTCCTGTTGTTCTATAAGTCATCAATGAGTGCTATTCCATAAAGTACATTACATCCAATTTGCCTTAAGAGAGAAGATTGTTATTTTATTGCAGAATGTGAGTTTGGTTCAATAGAGCAAGTTTGGTTCAGACTCGCGAGACTTAGTTCATTTGATTGCTGTTCCATTTACTGCTGTTCCATTTTAGACTTGCTGTTCCATTTCTTATTTGTTGTTCCATTTTACATTCTGCCATTCCATTTACTTGCATTTGCTGCTTTGGTGTGAGAGAAGGTCTAAGGCTGTAGTGAGCCTCAGCAGTCGCTGCCTAGCTCCCAGACCTATGGTCCATGCTCTAATTTCCTTTCCATCAATTTCTAGAGGGATGGGTTATCGCTTCCGCACCCTTGACTGATAAGCTGTCTTGTGTGATTTTATCCTTTTGAAGTAATTTAGTCATAGTTCAGCATCCGTTTACTCTTGTATTTTCTGAACACTGTACTACTAAGCATTACTCTGACGAATAGCCTCTGAATGAGATACTCTTTGCAATAACAAAATGTTCCCGTATTGACTTGTTCATGTGGGATAACTAGAGGTGAAAGAGACCCTTGTTACAGCTCTACACTCCTATGCAAATTTCCTACCTAAACAGACGTGGGAAAGGATGGGGAGACTTTCACTGCAATGGTCTCCTATTCAACTATGCATGGAAAATCAACAAAATATTATTCCAATGGGGCACTTATATGGTGTAACGGTGGATATTGAGGACGCAAGAGCACTGGTTGACTTTGAGGTCATTGAAATAGTGGATGATAGTAACCCATACCCCGCGCTATTGGGAATTGACTGGGATTTTGATATGGACGTGGTAATCAACTTAAAGAAGAAGGAGATGACATTTGAAAGGAAGTCACTCAGGGTTGTAGTACCACTAGACCCTACTGAAGAAGCGTGTTATACTGAACCTGTTCACGACTTTGTAGAAAGTGATGATGATTTGGATCAGATATACAAGATCACAATGCGAAATGAAGATTGGATCAATCCTACAGCCGATGGCCAAATTGTGTGGGACAGGGATAGCTCTTGCACCTCATATTTGGATGAAGATCTTGAACATTGGCAGAATCGGTTGCATGGAGTATTTACACTCCGTTGCAATATTATGACCAAATCACTGCGGTGTGTCCCGACTAGGGTAAGGAAGCTTTTGCATTATGATGGTTTGACTAATGTGGATCTATTTTTAGATGAATTTGAAAGAGACATACTGAAAGAACATTGCTTCTAGGCACTGGAGTTAGTGCTATGTGCTACGCCTACCCATTGGTGGGGTACGCACAAGGAGAGCTTCGCTGGATCAAAGGAATACACAGGGATGGTCAAATTAAGGTTTAGATATGCTAATACCGCGATGACAAAAAACTACAGTGGGAAGGATGATCCACGTGATCAGTTGACATGATGGAATAAGGCCTCAGGAACAGAACCACAACCAGAATGGGTGCACATTTTTTGTCATACCTTAGATACAATTCCAATGAACTGATATTTGGAGATGGAGCTTCACAATGGGACATCTTAAGGGAGATCTTATCATTAACTTTCAACTTTGAGGATGGGTTCGAGTGCATTGATGAAGTGCTCCAGGAGATAAAAGTAGATATATTTATAGCACCTAACTAACTGGTAGAATGGGCTCAGCCGGATTGCAGTACATAGTTGCACCATGCACTGGAATATTACAATGCGATTGCTGAAGAGGAAGAAGAAGACCCAAGGAATATTAACATTCCAGAGATGGAAGGACATCATGACGTCGAAGGACCAGAAGCCAAGAACCTAGATATATCAAAATCTTTAAAGACTTAAAAATTAAACATTGGATCTGAAGCAGAGTCTAAGTTCGCGAAGATAAGAGACTATTGGGATGAATATACGGTTCATAAGGTGTCTGAACTATTGCATGAATACCAGGATCTATTCCCAATAAATTTTTTAGATTTGAAGGGGATCGTTGTAGATTTAGGTGTTATGAAGATTACGTTGAAACTAAATGTGAAGCCTATTAAGTAGAGACATTATCAGCTCAATCCGAAGTATAAAGAAAAAGTGCACCAAGAAATGGATAAGATGTTCGATGTCGATATTATTGAACCAGTAGAGGAATCTGATTGGGTAAGACTAATGGTGCTCCAAAAGAAGAAACAGAAAGGAAAAATTTGGATATGGGTAGATCTACAAATGTTGAATGATGCATGCGTGCACGATTCATTTCCAACACCATTTATAGATGACGTATTAGAGAATGTTGGCGGACATGAGGCTTATTCATTTATTGATGGATTTTTGGGATATCATAAAATCAAGATCACACCGGAAGATTGAAGAAATAAAACCTTCGCGACGGAGTGGGGTTGCTTTTAATATACAGTAATGCCATTCAGATTGAAGAACGCACCTGCAATTTTCTCCTGAGTAGTAGTCACGGTGTTGAAATAATTTATCCATAAATTTATGGAGGTTTATTTCGATGATTGGACCATGTTTGGGTTGGTGAAGCACCATGTTGCGAGCTTGTGCCTTATGCTAGATACATGTCAAAGGTATTAAATCGTGCTAAATTTGAAGAAGTGCATGTTTTGTGTGCCCTTTGGAATTTTGCTTGGCCACATAGTATGTAAGCAGGGATTGATGGTTTACCCTACAAATATCATTGTGATTATGAATTTGGAAGCTCCTAGGAATGCAAAATAGTTGTGCGCGACATTGGGGCACACTCGGTATTATAGAAAGTTTACCAAGGCTTATGCTCAGATAACCGCATCGATGGAAAAATTATTGAAGAAAGATATGATGTTTTGTTGGGATGAATACTATTAGCAGAGCCTAGTTGTCTTAAAGGAAAAGATAGTAACTGTGTTACACTAAAATTTGTCACCATGACTATTTGCAGTTAGTATGGCTCCATCAACTGTCATACTATCCTCCTTGGCAAGTCTTATACCTCTGCTCTTCATGTCAAACTCCAAGAAAGAGAGAAAGTATTTAAAAATCTATATAACTCTGAGTATGCAGTTTCTCTTAGCCTTACCTGCGTGTATGCACCTCAAGTTCACATTCCATGCGTACTTGTACACTCTGTCTGTAAAGGGGTGGGTGTGTACCCCTGTAAAGGTCAAAAGGCGTGAGTTTTACTTCAAAAAAGTTACTTGTGGTCGATTCTAGAGCATTCTAGAAGTTTGTTTGACGTGTATTGAGCGCCTCCAGATGGTTCATGTATCCCTATGAAAGAGGAACTTATCTCATCAAGAGGGGAGCTATCCCATTCAAAGAGGGGCTTATCCCATTGATGGTGGACCTGATTAACTTCCTCCAAAGCACTATAAATACAGGCATTGGGCCAGAGGGAGGGGAGGTTGAAAGCTGAACATTCCTAAGGGTAGATGTTGCTGGAATTAGGACCTCCTTATAGAGCTTGAGAGGAGAGATTCCCATCCTTTCTTAGCTTCATTTGGAAGTGGGTGAGCTGATCAAAGTAAAGGAGAATTCTTGCTAGACCCTGGGAGGGACCTGCACAACACCAAGGCACAGGTTGTAATGGTTTCTTTTGTTTGCACTTAATACAATTAAACTCATTTTTCTCAACAGGTTGTTATACATGATTTGTTTCATATACTCCTTGGTCTGTATGATGAATATGTTTTATCTTATGAGTTATTCAGGTGCTATGTAATCATTTGTTTGTTAGTGAATGCAGGTTTCGAAGAGAAGGAGGAGCTCATCCGGATCGGCGAGGCTGGACTACTACAAAGCGTTGGACTAAAGGTATGTTATAAACACCTGATTACTTGTATTCTAAATTCATATTTAGGGAAAGGTAGTGTTTAATTGTCTTGTTTGTCACTAGAAAGCCTTAGCTTCTAGTGAGGTCGGTTTTGTCCACAAAATTGACTCTTTCCGCATGACAAAATGGCGACTCCACTGGGGAATCCATGGATTTGATTGATTTCTCTTTTGATGATACTTTGATTTGAGAAAGGTCGTTTTCTTTCTGGTTTTTGACTGATTGACTGTGAGTTTGGGTGGAATAGCTTAGGGTTAAGTTAGATTTTACTTTTCTTGGTTTTTCTAGAAGTACACAGCCTTTGAGTTAAGCACAGTGTGTACTTGTACGCACTGCAGCTTTGTACACAGAGCGTACACGCACTTGTGCAAACAGGATGCCTGCGTACCCTGTCAAAAGTTGAGAAAATTTCAATTTTTCCTTTTTTGCCTCTTAGATTTTGTTTTTAATTTGTTTTTTCCTGCCAAGATCCACTGGTTACCTGTTAGAAGTCTTCACCTAAGCTTGTTTCATTAGTGTCAAGGGTTTTAGTGAAATTCATAGAAGTTCTAGCCTTAGGGTTTGATTTTTGCATTGGTCATGTAGTGACTTTGGCTTTAGACGTTGTAAAACCTTGGATCTCCCTAGTCTTTTCAGTCTTCTTAGAAGTCGGACCTTTCATAAAATCCACCTGTGTGAGAAACCTACCTTTGTGTTGTCTCTTTGCGGAATTTCGAGAAAGCTTGTTGGTTAAAGTTGTGAATTTCATTCTTAAGAAAAAGAACAAAAGATTTTGATTTTTGTTTTTGACTGGTTTATGATTCTGCATGAACGAGTCCTTGGTTGAATTGTAACTGAGTAAAACATCCTGGAATTATACTTAGTAGGCTTTTGCCTCATTAGATTTACTTTTAGGTGAATTTCCTCTTAGATTTGCTTTTGGGTGAAATTGAGTTGATTTGATTGTCATATATTTTTTAACTTTGATTTCTGTTAAAGTAGTTTTACATGCTTTGTTAATATAGGAAAAATACAAAAAATCTCTTTTGAAGAAAAGTTTGTTTTAGTAGCATTTGAAGTCTTTGAAAAGAAAAAGGAATTTTCGTGAAATAATTAGTGGTCATGTGTTGTATGCTTTAGGAAAGATAAAGAGTTTGTTTCTTTGATTTTCGTTGCCAAGAAAGTTGTCTTTATATCAATTTTGCATTCTCCAACTCTCTTCACTAGGGAATTCATTGAAAAAAGAAAAATAGTTTAAATCATCCTAGGTGCATCTTTTTAGTGGATTTGAGTCGAGTCTACACACCAATAGTTTCATCTCCACTACCTTTTGTCCTAAAGAAAAGCCATAAAAAATTAACGCTTAAAGTAAAATTTACTTAGTAACTTTTTATTTACTAGGGCTCTGAAACACCAATATAGATTAGGCTAGTGTCTTGGAGTAGGAGAGTAATTAACTCTCCAAGACAGTAAAACCAAACAAGTAGCTCATCTTGTGGTAGGATAAATCCAGCTGTTACATTTATGCTCTGGGAAAGCTCCTCTTAAAGGAGAAGCACGAGACTGTGTCCGAACCAGTGAGGGGATCAATCCTCCTTCATTGGGAAAGACACCAAATACGCACGTACTATAAACGGTAAACCTCGGATTATTGTCGAGGAGCCTAGGGTCACTTGTCGGTAAACCTTGGATTATTGTCAAGGAGCCGGCAAGGGGATTGAGCTTGTTACTCTGCCCTTGCGTGCTATCGGGTCGTAGACTATTCCCCCAGGTGTATTTGTTGCTGTTGGTGACCTTAGTGACCATTATCTTTAGGGTTCTACCCAAGGTGACGGTGGAGGGAAGATCCCACTGTACCTGGAGCAGACATCGGCTAGACTCACTTGGATTTTCCGCGGGGTTCACTTCACTCGAGACGGTTAAAGTGGAGGAACTTGTGCCGGTCTATTCATTAAGCAGGTTGCCGGGGTAACTGTTCCACCCGCCACTTCTGTACTGAATTCGACGATGTTGGGCTTCATCACCAACTAGTGTTTTCGGTCCAGAAGGCTACTGTTTGTGTATGGTTTGACGCCCTAGATTCTTTAGGCGTGTGATTCGAATTTGTTTGGTTCTTTAGAGACTTTAGGCGGTTTTCTTTGAGATTTTACTTTGTTTGCGTGTGCAGTAGTTAAAAGTTTTTAACTGTGGCTGAATTACCAAGATAGTCCCGTAGACTTTGGGGCCAGTCACCTGAGATTGTAACCGTGGCCGATTTGTTGAGGAAGTCCCGTAGACTTCGGGGCCAACCTCCTGAAGACGTCTCGGGTCATTACGAAGGTTTGAAAGTCCTTGTAACTCCTAGTGGCAGTAAAGTAGGTTCACCTGAAGAAGGAGAGTCTTCGTTGGTAGTCCATCCAGATTACCAAGGTCTAGAAACAGGTTATAATCCCGAAGCTATTGCAGTTTCCAAGCTTGCTGGTAGTTTTTCATCTACTAGTGATATAGGCGAAGAACCTGAAATCTCTGAACCTGTTACTCCAACTTCTAGTGCTCCTGATTCACCAAGGATAGAAAGAGTCATCACCAAAAATCTTCCTTCTGGTTTGATAGCTATTGAAGAACTTGCTCCAGAAGAAGAAATAGGCGTCCCTATCCCTGAATATCAACTTACTATTGATCTAAGGGAGCGTGAATCCATTTTTTACAGTCCTCATAGAAGTACTACTTGGTATCTTTCGTTAACTAATTATTTGGACAACTCAGGGTCAAGTTTTTCTCCACCTCGTACTCCTTATCCGCTTGGAGGTATTTATACTCCTGTAAATATGTCTGGTCACTCGTCTATGTTTACTCAATCTCCTGAATCTTTCTTGTACGGCGGTCCTTCTGTTCCCTCTGGGTATCAGTCACTTTCTGGTACTTTTGCGGGAGCATCTCCTCAACCCATTGAACATGGGTTATTAACTGGAAACAATGGTAATAAACCGTTGGGTGTAGGGGACATTTCCATGATGTCAGGTTCAATTCCCGGTTCTCAACCTCAAGGTGGCCAGTTACCGCCTGGGGGGCAGCCTCAATTAACGCTTGGGGGGCAACCTCAAGGTACACAAATTGCGTCTGGGGGGCAACCTCAAGGACAATATGTACCCATAGTGCAATACATTCCTCAAGGTCAACCCCAGCCTCAATATGTACCCCAAGGTCAACTTCAGTATCAATTTATACCTCAAGGTCAACCCCAGTATCAGTATTTACCTTAAGGGTATCTACCTCAAGGTCAGTACTCGCGTCAAGGTTATCAACCACCCCAAGGTCAATCTTATGTTCAAGGTACGGGAAATGTACCTTTCAATTATCAATCCTACCCTCAATCTGGTTATGGATCTCAATATCCTCAACCTGTCATGGGTCAATACTCCGGAATGAACATAGTGTGGGACCCATCGCAAGTTCAACAGGTATTGCAGCCAAGTGTATAGTTGTCATCTCAAGCTGGACAACCCTTAGTTTCTGGTTCACCCCAGCAACCAGTCCAGTCTAATGTTCAAACTTCTGTACCTTTGGTAGTTTCTCAGTCTGGGTCTATCGCCCCTAGTACTCCATCTCAAACGACTGCTGCGACTACCGCAACATCTGTTCAATCTACCACACTTACTTCTAGAGTATCGACAGCTCTGGTTTCTACTGTCTCTGCAACTACTCCTCAGACATCTTTACCATTGTCTGGATCCACGATTCAAACTACGGTTCAAATGCCTGTAGGACAACCTGGTTTAAGTACGGTTGTCACTAGTCAACCACAATTCACTTATCAACCGTACCAGGGAAAGTACTAATACGGGCCTGCTGTCCAGCAGCTAGTTTACCAGTATCAACCATATCCTGGGTACACTTATCAACAACCTCAACAACCCCAGTACGGTCCGGTTAATACTGGTTTTTCGGGAGGATACAATATCCCGAACGCGATTCCTATTCCAAGTTATCCTGGATATCCTCCTCCTGGGAATGGTCTTGTGACCCAGAGCTTTAGGGATCCTAATCGGTAGTTACCGTTTATCGCAACTTTGGATTTACCAGACTTGTCGCGCCTAACGAACGATCCAATAAATTATCTTCCGTTTTGGCCACCAATGCCAAATAAGTTGCCCAGTGACATACCCAAGTTCGAAGGTAAGTCTGGAGAGGACCCATCGAATCATGTGATGACTTACCACCTCTGGTGTGCCTCTAATTCCATCTCGGATGATTCGATCCGCTTACATCTTTTCCAGCGTACTCTCATTGGTCTCGCAGCCAAGTGGTACATTGAGTTACCACGGGCCTCTTTTTATAATTTTAGCCAGTTAGCTACCTCGTTCTTAACTCATTTTCAGTTGCCGGTCAGATATGATAATGGCACGGAGTTACTAACTTCATTAAAACAATCGACGTCCACTTATATTTCCGATCATATTCACGAATGGAGACGTCGAAGGCGATTAGTGAAAGTTTTTATCCCAGACCAAATCTTAGCTGAATGGTTTGTTAAATCCTTATTACCGAAGATTACTGAAGATGTAGCTAAGGCCGGAGTAGTTACTGAGGAGCAAGTGATTGCTCAAGTGCAGTACCTTGACTTAGTTTATACTCAGTCAGGTACGTTACACGAAAAGATCCCAGATCTTCCTAAGTCAAATGAAATCACTGCTGCTCCTTCGGGGTCTCATGCCGCTGATGGAATGATTGGTATGGTAAATACTAAAAGCAAGAAGAAATCCTCAAAGAATTCTTCTCCTATTATAACCTTACCAGACTCCCCGACAAGAGAATCTTCTACTGAAGTTTCCGCTGATATTCACAATGTTGAGTCATCTACGGCCAAATCAAAATCCGGTGGGAAAAAGAAAGGTAAGAAGAAGAATAAAGTAGACAAAGCTCCAAAGGAGAAAACTGAAAAGTCGGAAACCAATGACGAAAAGCGCAAACCTCGATATCCTTGTCTTATTTGTGAAGAGGATCATTTTACAATAGATTGCCCTCATCGAGCCGAGGTTGTGAAAATCGTCAAGGGTTCCCCAACTCCTGTTGTTTTAAAAGATCCATTTCCAAAGCAGGAGAGTAAGATGATAGGTTCTTCCTCGAGTGCCAGTGAAGAACCCATATTAATGATGTCTCATGTAAGGATTGCGACTCGATCGCAAGATTATGGTAGTAAAAGTCCTGTTGATGGCAAAGAAGCAGAATCTTCTCATTCTAATCCATCAACCTTAGCTCCCGGTTCCGATCCACTACAGATCGAGAAGCCTAACCCAGACTTAGTAATCAAACCGCCCGCCAAGGGTGTACTTCGAAGTTCTGCTTTTAATCCACATGCAAGAGTGGCCCAGAATTACAACATTGTTGAGGATTTAGCTGTTTCACCCTCAGCAATGTCGGCTTTGGAAGTGTTGCAATCATGCCCAGCACAACGCAAATTACTTTTGTCAGCTATAGGAGCTGTTGATGTTCAGGACCCGAACCTAATAATCTTTGATCTAGAAAATATTACACCGTGTTTACCTCATCAAATGGCTTTCCAGATTCCAGTGATAGTCAAAAACAGGCCTATTCATCGGACTGTAATTGATGAGGGAGCTTCCACGTGTATTATGTCGATACAGTGCTGGAGATCGCTTGGTTCTCCTTCACTAAATCAATCCCTGACCATTCTTAAGGCCTTTGATGGATGTGGGTTCCATCCGTTTGGCATTCTACAGGATTTGCCTATAGGGGTTGAAGGAAAAACCGTTAGTCTAGATGTGGAGGTGGTTGATGCCCCTCTAGACTACAACCTTCTCTTGGGTCGAAGTTGGTCTTACGCTATGATAGCGGTCGTTTCATCGGTCTTCAGAGTAATAAAGTTTCCGCATAATGGCAAGATCGTAACCATAGACCAACTGGCTTACTTTTCATCCGACCCAGCCTCTTCAGAGAGTATCCAGCATGTCGGAAAAACGACTATCCCTTATAAGGATGTTGGAGTAGGATTAGTTAAAGATGCCGGTTTACTGGGAACTTTTCCTTTTCCTCCAATCAACGCCGTATCTTCATTTACATCTATTCATATGATTACATCAGACACCATTGTTTATGATGATCCTTGGATCGTTCCTTCTGAATCTGAGATAGACTCATTTGGTGAAGCTATGCCTTTGAGTCCATATGAAATTGCCTATGAAGCCGTGCAGTCTTTTACCGACCCGAGTTCAACCAAAATCAACCAAATGAATGTGGTCCATGAGGAATCACTTTTCGCGTCAACCTCGGAGTTAATAGCGTTTACCGAAGTTGTGTCATCTGACGAACAACTTTGTGAAGTCATGTGTGTAGACGACTTACCATGGGAATATCTCCATCATAGATCTTCGTTTTTACCTGAGGATGATCATTTTGAAAACAATTTCTCATCAATCTTTACAGCTGAATATGTCAAAGAAGCTCAGAGTCCAATGAAACATCCTGATTCAGAGCTGAATTTGGGAAACATTTCTCGCACTATTCCCATTGACATTTCAGTCAAGCCCGGAATTGTTGAGCACATTCATATAGGTGCCTTGTGTTCAGATGACGAAATTCAGACATACAAGGCCCTATTTCAAGAATTCTGCGACGTGTTTGCCTGGTCCTATGAGGAAATGCCAGGAATTGATCCCGCAATTGTTGTCCATGAGATCAAGACTTACCCGAACGCTAAACCCGTCCGGCAACGTTTGCGTTAGATACACCCACGAAAAGTGGCTGCAATTAAAGCAGAAGTTGAGAAGCTATTGAAAGCAGGTTTCATTTATCCGATCCCGTTAACGGATTGGGTATCGAATATTGTTCCGGTTAACAAAAAATAGGGAACAATAAGAATATGTATCGACTATAGGGATATTAATCGTTCTTGTCCCAAGGACAACTACCCAACACCCTATATCGATCAAATAATTGATGATTGTGCCGGCAGTGAAATATTTTCCTTTATGGACGGTTTTTCCGGTTACAACCAAATCAATATTCTACCTGCCGAGCAACCAAAAACGACTTTCATTTGTCCATGGGGGACATTTGCTTATTGCAAATTACCTTTTGGGCTTAAGAATACCGGAGCTACTTTTCAAAGGGCGATGTCTTATGCGTTTCATGACATCAAACACATTGTGCAACCATATCTCGATGATTTGCCTACTCACTCCTTACATTGAGCTGATAACCTTGTCCATTTACGGGCAATCTTCATGAGGTGTAGGCATTATCGGATTCGGTTGAACCCACACAAATGTGTCTTCTGTATAGAAGTGGGACGATTGTTGGGATTTGTAGTTTCAAAAGCCGGCATCCGCGTCAATCCCTCGAAGGTAGAAGCTATCATCAAATTGCCTCCTCCTTCGAGTCTTTGCCAACTCCAAAGTTTGCAGGGGAAAGCAAACCTTTTACGCCGATTCATTCCTAACTACGCCGAGATTACAAAGGGTTTTACCCGGTTGTTGAAACAGAACGCTCAATTCTCTTGGGATGAGATAGCTCAGAAATCTTTTGATGTACTCAAGCACACGTTAACCCATGCACCGTTGCTGCATCCTCCCAACTACAACCAGGATTACTTTTTGTACCTCGCCACCGCTCATTCCACCATTGGGATGGTCTTAGTAGAGGAAGACGAATTCGGAATGGAACATCTGATATATTACCTTAGTCGGACCTTAAATCCAACTGAGCTCAAGTATTCACATGTGGAGAAATTGGCATTGGCAGCCGTTCAAGCTGTCCAACGTTTTCGTCACTACATTCTACTCCGTAAAACTATAGTTATTTCGGATTGCAACCCTATGATCTACATTTTGACTAAACAATTGCTAGGGGGCAAGTACTCTAAATGGATCGTTATCCTGCAAGAGTTTGACTTGGATTTTGAAAAATCTAAGTCTAAGAAATCTTTAGTTTTTGCCGAGTTAATGTGTGACTTCCCGCGTGCTGACACAGAAACTGTGGCCGAGGAACCCATTGCGGACGAATCTTTGTTTCTTATCAGCACTTTAGATCCGTGGTATGGGGATATAATTGTCTATCTCCAGACCCAATCCTTTTGGCCCGAAGTTTCAAAGTTGGAACGTCGGAAAATTCGATTCCAGTCCCAACAGTACAAAATTATTGGAGATACTCTTTATCGCCGTGGGGCGGACTTGGTTTTTCGCCCTTGCTTAACTCACAAGGAAGCTGAAATGGTTTTGAATGACTGTCACTCTGGAGCGTGTGGCGGTCATATGTCTGGGTATGCCACAGCCCAAAAGATATTGCGCGCTGGCTACTTCTGTCCGTCCTTGTTTAAAGACTGTATTATTGCGGTCCGGAAATGCCACAACTGTCAAGTGTTTGATCGCAAGATGCGCGCACCACCTACTCCTCTCCACCCTATAATTGTCGTTGGTCCTTTTGCCAAATGGGGTATCGATTTTATTACATGTAACCCTCACTCGGCTGGGGGGCATGCGTATATCATCCTTGCGGTTGATTATTTTACTAAGTGGGCCGAGGCGATGCCTACATTCGAGGCAGACGGCAAGACAACTGCAATTTTCATATTCAATCACATTATTGCTAGGTTTGGTGTCCCACAAGTGATAATCACTGACCATGGGCGCCATTTTCGAAATGTTATGATGACAGAACTTACATGCCAGCTTGGTTTGCGTCACGATAGCTCAACTCCTTATTATCCACAAGAAAATGCTCTGGTTGAGTCCATCAAAAAAGTTTTAGTTATCATGATCCGACGAATCATTGGTATTCATCGGTCGAATTTGCACAACATTTTATTTTCCGTGCTTTGGGCGTACCGAACCTCAGTGAAAACATCAACAGGGTTCACTCTTTTCCAACTAGTTTATGGTTTAGAAGTTGTGATGCCCATTGAATGCGAAATCCCGTCACTTCAAATGGCTGTCGAATTACTTCCAGCTACTTCCGAAGAGGAGAAGCGTTTATTATACTTAGCTCAATTAGATGAGACTCGACGTGATGCTGCATTAGCGATCGAGACTCATGCAAAACGTATGAAAGCTCAGTATGATCGAAATGTGACCCCTCGAAATTTTTCGGAAGGAGACCTAGTGCTATTATATGATCAAGCTAACGATAAATTAGGTGCTGGAAAATTCGTTCCTATGTGGCATGGGCCCTACATTGTTAAGCGAAAGCTAGCAAAAGGGGCCTATGAGCTGGTAGATTTTGACGGGGACTCTTTGGGTAAACCCACAAATGGACTTTACCTAAAGAGGTATTATGCTTAAATAATGGGTATGGAGATTTTAGGTTAGGTTTTTCTTTCTAGCTGGTGTGTTTGTTAGTTTAGACAGTGTGCTTAGCTTAGAAAGTGTGTTTTTCGTCGTTATTCTGCTTATCTTGGTTTTACGCTTGATGTTTGCATATGTCGATGCCTCTCCAAACATACATTGGATTTGCCGATGGTGCTTGTCGTAGTACACGGAATATCTCTTCCGCAGCTTGGGTTATTTATTCGCCCTCTGACGAGTTAGTTTCTATGCATGAGGTGAGCCTCGGTCAAACAACAAACAACATTGTAGAATACAGTGCAGTGATTGAATTATTGTCTGAATCTATTTCATTTGGGATTCGGAGTTTGATAGTGAGGTTAGATTCTGAACTCGTTGTATTACAGCTTAATAGAGTGTATGCCATTAGAAATCTAGTGTTATTAAGATTATTTTTGGGAGTGCGTCTCTTGGAACATGAATTTGATTACATTGAATATCAGCATATTCCAAGGTCTTTAAATACATTAGCATATGCAATTGCTTCTCGAATGTTAGACAGACATTTGCGATAATCATACATGTAAATTTAAAAACATTTAATCACACATGTTTAACAAGATAAGCCGGTAATAATGATATATATAGATAGGAGTGTGTCAAAAAATACATCGTCTTCGATCATAGGTTGAAAAACACCTTATGATCGGCAAAAATGATAAGTACAAAAAACCAAAATGTCACATGTGTCTACAAAAACGACCATCCAATCACTGGTGATGCTCTCTATATGACACCACTGCACGAGCCACCCTACACAAGAACCTCCTAAAAGGTCCTGGGACTGCAACTACATAGCGCTGAAGCCTGATAGGAATATCGTCTATAGTAGTCTCAGGTATATCTTCCGTAAGATGCTCTAGGTCTTGTTCCAACTCAGCTAAGGTCTCTGCGGCCGCGTCCTGTGGGGCCAGTGCTGGTGCAACTGGTTGTCTCCTCTCGAAAGGCCGAAGATTGGCTAGACGCCGTGGGCCTACATCTGCATTTTGAAAATTATTACTGTCAGTTTTGAGCTGATATAGAAACAAAAAAAAAAGTAGATAATTTAAAACCTTGTGAAAAATGAATTTCTTGTGTCATCCCATTGTTCTCCCGGTGGAAGAACCATGTTTGGATCTCCACGAAAATCAACTCCGGCATAAGGAAAATCCTGTATCGAGAAGATCTGGTCCTCCAACCAGTGAAAATACTCCGGTCTAAATCGGACAACCTCCGTGCCCTTGTCAGGATGACGGGCCATAACCGCAACCCATCGCGTCAACTTAGGCTCTCGGGGAGGCCCAACCTCAACAGTGAGCTGCTGTGGGATCAACATCGGAACCCTCTCTAGGGCAAAACTCACAGCTAAAGGCCCATAACCAAAATTCTTCAGCTGTCCGTTTTTGGTCCTAGTCAGTTGGCCCTTTAAGTTGGCCAACACATCATCGCACCAGTTGAAAATGGTGCCCCGATAGCAATCAATCGCCATCTGCATCTGGGATCCAGTGGAAATGTGCAAAGCGGCAGCCCCGCAAAGTCTGGTAACTGTAAAGGCAATTACCATAAGTTCAGGTCGGGATATCTTTTTAATCTCTATCCCCTTCTCCTGGTTTTGATTATTACACCACTCTAGTCAGAGACTAGCAATGGACTGGCCACCCTGCCTAGTCCCGGACAGAGTCAATTGTTCACCCCTCTTGGGCAAACCGGTGAGGGCCCTCTATCTCGAGCTGGTGCCCTCCAATGTAAAAGCACTGATCCTGAACGTTCCACCTTTCAACCAGCCACTCTAGAAAGCGCACCTGGGCCCTCATGCCAGGTATGGCCCAGTATTTGTAAAGATTGCATGCCTTCAAAGCATCAATGGAAGGTTGGTGATTAATGGCGGCCAAATCAACATCTTCGTGTTCTCTCTCACGCCAATCAAGCATGGTGGGCAATCTACACACCATAAAACATCTATTAGAGTCCATAAAATTAAAATATTTTGGTCCATTTTGGAGAAATGGGGGTTTGAAAATCCTCTCCGCGGTGTACGTAGCCCGCCTTTAGAGACAGAGCGTATGTACACAGGTTCTCTTAAGGCAAGCTGCGAACACCTGACATTTTCCCAACTGAGAAAATGTCGGGGTACGCAGGTCACCAGTGGAGAACCTGCGTACCCCGGAAAGCGGACCTTGAAACCCCAAAACCTCCAAAAAATCAAACTAAGGCCTAAAAGTAAATTCTAAACGGATGGAAATGAAGAGGAGGATGTTGTAGAATACCTGATGAGATGGCGTTCGGTTTCGACGGTCGGATTCTCCGCAATGTCCACAGGAAGTTTCTTGCCAAAAGCCCTTTTTCTCTCCTCAATAGTAAAATGGTAAAAATGAAATGGTAAAAACCCTTTTTATAGGTTTTTGGGTAAATAAATGCTAAATTTGTTTATTTTTCACCATGAAAAGGTATTTTTCAAAGTATTTTTATCTATCTTAAACAGGTATGAGTAATGTGTTGGTTTTTGTGCAGGATAAAAGGATTTTCAGGGAAAATTGTCATTTTTTCACAAACAAAAACATCAGAGTCATCTTTTAAGCCCTTTTCTGACTCCTAAAACATGAAAATATTGCCGAGCGTTTCTTTTACACTCGTTAAAACAGAATTAAAAGACGGTCCCCTTATAGCCCTTTTCTGACCGTAAAAACAGGAAAAGATTGTCGGATTTTTGTCGTTTCAAATTCGATACTGGAAATAAAACGACGTGTCCTTGATCTCTTTTTACTTTTCAGGTCAAAGGCACTAATCATGAAAGTACTCCTTGGTCACAAGATCAAGCGGTTCTCTCAAGTATTATTTTATACTTTTTCGGGCTTGGGAGACACAAATTTACGAAAAAGTTCAACCTTGGAGTCTTCTTAAGTTTTTCAGACTCTCTAAAATTGAAAAACGCTGAGTTTCTCCTAAACTGGACTCGTTAAAATTTCGCAGTAAAGGACCTGTTCGATTACAAACAGGAACGGACCACTCCTTCTTAGGGTTCGAATCTAAAACTAAGTTGGACTCATCCGAAGGATGAGCTTATAATCAAGCATATGTTATCCTCCTCAAGCTTGTAAAAAATAAAGAGGTACTTGCCAGAAATAGTGGGGGAAAAGAGAGAAAAATGAGCCTACTTGTTATCCTTTGTCTCAGAAGAAGCCTTATCACCACTCTTGAACACGACACTTTTCATTCACCTAGGTTGGGAAATCCTTTGCCTAACAGTTGATCAAACCACATTGAAAATCTTCAACCGGTTCCGGATATTAACTTTGGGTCAATTGTCACCAAGCCATCTGTCGTGTCGTTATGTTTTCAAGAGGTCACTGCAAATAAACCATTCATCTGCAAAATACCCGTCATCCATCTCGACCATCCCTGAGTCAGTCCTTACAGCTACATTTCTTCAACTTGATCTATGATTTCGTGTTGTGGGCTTGCCTGCAACGGGTCGCTTTCTATCGACATCAGCACATTATCTAGAGAGATGACCTAGAAATCGTCAGTACCTTGAAATCTGCATGCATCAATGGCAGGTTTCTCACCTTTGACGATGGTTTACATCATTGACTTTCGATCGAAGGATTCCGTGAAATGTTCGACATCAACTCATTCATTCACATCTCATGGATTGTACTGGGTAATTTGAGAACCATTGACATCACTGGTGGTCTCTCTCACACTTGTTAACAGTTTACATCATCGACTGGTAATCAAGTGGTTTCTACCATGTTTGACATCAACTCATTTATTCACATGGATAGAATCGTACCATTTCGGGAAGTAGAAATGAAGACCCTGGATCTAGTTTCCACCATCCAGGCTGCGAGGAGTTTTGTATTCATTATACAGTAGACTAATCATAAACAGATGGCTGCGTCCATACTGTGTCTACAAGAGTCTATGATTATGATGTACTGCGAAATCATGCCTGTATCAGAGCAGTAGTTAGTTTGTTAGTTAAAGTTTTCAATCTGAGTATGGGAATGCCTACCTCAGTGATGATATGATCTTATATATGTATTTTGTGTTGAATATTTGCAGGTTCCAACCGGGCTCTCCACAAGATAATCCTTGAAATGATAAAGTACTTCACCCTTCCTAGATGATATGAAACCCTAATCTACTACAGGCTTCGCACTTTAGGGGGCAATCTTTTACACTAAAATTTGTCACCATGACTATTTACAGTTAGTATGGCTCCATCAACTGTCATACTATCCTCCTTGGCAAGTCTTATACCTCTGCTCTTCATGTCAAACTCCAAGAAAGAGAGAAAGTCTTTAAAAATCTATATAACTCTGGGTACGCAGTTTCTCTTAGCCTTACCTGCGTGTACGTACCTCAAGTTCACATTCCATGCATACTTGTACGCTCTGTCTGTAAAGGGGTGGGTGCATACCCCTGTAAAGGTCAAAACGCGCGAGTTTTACTTCAAAAAAGTTACTTGTGGTCGATTCTAGAGCATTCTAGAAGTTTGTTTGACGTGTATTGAGCGCCTCCAGATGGTTCATGTATCCCTATGAAAGAGGAACTTATCCCATCAAGAGGGGAGCTATCCCATTCAAAGAGGGGCTTATCCCATTGATGGTGGACCTGATTAACTTCCTCCAAAGCACTATAAATACAGGCATTGGGCCAGAGGGAGGGGAGGTTGAAAGCTAAACATTCCTAAGGGTAGATGCTACTGGAATTAGGACTCCCTTATAGAGCTTGAGAGGAGAGATTCCCATCTTTTCTTAGCTTCATTTGGAAGTGGGTGAGCTGATCAAAGTAAAGGAGAACTCTTGCTGGACCCTGGGAGGGACCTGGACAACATCAAGGCACAGGTTGTAATGGTTTCTTTTGTTTCCACTTAATACAATTAAACTCATTTTTCTCAACAGGTTGTTATACATGATTTGTTTCATATACTCCTTGGTCTGTATGATGAATATGTTTTATCTTATGAGTTATTCAGGTGCTATGTAATCTTTTGTTTGTTAGTGAATGCAGGTTTCGAAGAGAAGGAGGAGCTCACCCGGATCGGCGAGGTTGGCTACTACAAAGCGTTGGACTAAAGGTATGTATAAACACCTGATTACTTGTATTCTAAATGCATATTTAGGGAAAGGTAGTGTTTAATTGTCTTGTTTGTCACTAGAAAGCCTTAGCTTCTAGGGAGGTCGGTTTTGTCCGCAAAATTGACTCTTTCCGCATGACAAACTGCACCTATTTTGGTGTTTCCATATTGGAAGAAATAATTCCATCTGCATGTAGATTCCTCTTGCATTGTGCTAGGTGAGGTGTTTACACAAGCAATTGAAGGAGAAATTGATCATCCTATAGCCTTCACAACCATAAAGTTATCAAAGGCTGAGAAGAATTACGCCACTACAGAGCGCAAAGGGCTGGAGATGGTCTACGCGCTGCAAACATTTAGGAATTATTTGTTGGGTGGACACTTTAAAATGTATACAGATCACTTCGCGCTGAATTACTTGGTCAATAAGATTGTGTTTGGGAGGGATATCTGCCGATGGTTACTATTGTTTCAAGGATATGACTTTGAAGTGATTATGAAGCTTGTAAGACTGAATGCAAGACCAGATCATTTGTCTAGGATTGAAACAGGTGAAGAACCAAATAGTTTGGAGGAAGGACTTCTGAATGCGCATCTCTTTCCAGTGGGCATTGCGAACGACCATTTTGTGGCTATTATTCATTTTTTAACCATGGGTATAGCTCCGAAAGGATATTCTACTCAGAAGAAGAAGGAATTAGTAGTCCGCTATGTAGATTTTTTAGTGATTGCAAGTCACTTGTATAAGATGGGAACAAATGAAATACTATGAAGGTATGTTCTCGAGCTTGAATGCACTAGTATCCTTGCAGAAGCACATGGAGGAGTGGAAGGAGGACACTATGAAGGAAAAGTGACCGCGAAGAAGATTTTCAAGTTGGTTTATGGTGGCCGACATTACATAACGATTCTAAGGCATACTGCAAGGTGTGCAATGCTTGCCAAAGGATGGGAAAGCCTTCATGAAGAGATGAATTGCCTATAAATCCTCAAGTTTCATTGTACGTATTTGATAAGTGGGCCATTGATTTCATAGGTCTAATACAACCACCAAGAAAGAAGACAGGCACACGATATATCATTATTGCAACAAAATATTTAACTAGATGGGCAGAAGCGTAGCTACTGAAGGATTGTACAACTACCATCACTGTGAAGTTTTTGTTTGAATATGTCTTAACACGGTTTGGATTCCCTAAGATGTTGATAGTTTATGGGGGTACACATTTCTTGAATGAAACAATTAGCGCAATGCTTGAGGAATTCCAGGTGTATCATCAAAAGAGCACACCCTATCACCCATAGGCAAATGGAACGGTGGAAGCATTTAATAAAATCTTGGACAATGTGTTGATGAAGGTATGCAATGCATAGAGAAATGAATGGTATATACATGTGCCAGTAGTGTTATGGGCATATAGGATGACCTGCAAGAAGTTGACAGACCAAACACCATTTAGGTTGGACTATGGGATTGAAGCAGTGATGCTTATGGAGTATATTGTGCTAATTTTATTTAGTTCAGCTTTGATAGAGATGGTGGATCATGAAACCTTGGAGGAATAGTGCACATAACTAATGGAGTTAGAAAAGGACTGCTTTATTGTAGGCTTTCACCAGCAAGTGAAAAAGGAACGCAAAAAAGCATGGCACGATAGGCATATCAAGATGTGCACTTTTAAGATAGATGATTTAGTGTTTCTAAATGACAACAAGTTCACAAAATTTCTAGGGAAATTTCAAATGAACTGGCTGGGGCCATATGTTGTTAAGGAGATCACGAATGGTGGTGTAGTTCAGCTCGCAAAGCTGAATGGGGAACCATTCCTAGGAAAGTGAATGGAAGTAGGTTGAAGTTGTATAAAGTGGATCCTGCCCCTGCACAATAACTACATAGTAGCAGGACATTCTTAATAATCTAGGAAGCTACAAGGGATTCCGGGACTATAAACTATGCCACCCAAGAGAGAGAAAAACATAGTAGGGAGGTTGCACATCGGAAGAAAGGATTACAACATGTGAAACTACACTATGGAGGATGGTACCATGTAGACGGGCGCAAAATTAGTTGTTGGAGTTACTATTCATGATTTGATGGAAAAAATCTCGTTAAGAGGAGCAGGTAGGTGCCATTTATGTTGGAAATAATACTGAGAGGGGGGGGTGAATCAGTATTATCACATTAATAAAACTTTTTCATTTCCATAATCAGATTCATATATGCTACTTCTACAACTTCTTATGATAAAGTTAATTGATCTTCAATGAGTGCATTAGAACATTATCAACCATATTATCAGTTAACAGATGCAATAACATAGAGTAGATCATCACACATAAGGCACACACATGAACACCATGATATAAGGTGGAAACCCAATGCGGGAGAAAACCACCTGCTGCAAGTCATCTCAATCTTCTTCTTAATAAGAAAATCCTTTTACAATATTTTGTACTGGTGTAGTCTTATACCAGTATGGGAGCTACAACCCCCTTTGCTCTTGTACTAGCCGATCCATTTACTAGTACGCAGGCTACTACCTGCTACAATGCTCCAAATATTTCCTTTAGCTCTTGTACTAGCTTAGATACTAGTACGTAGGTGCTGACCTACAATCTTCTCTCCTCTAGGTGCCACGTTTCATCAATTTTCAGACTGGATACACTGAAGCACAACACATAATCTGAAAGGCCACATTTCATCCAATTTTCATACTGGGCCCAACAACATTGAAGCTCATAATCAAACAACCTTCTGAATTACCCAAGCACTAGATCAATACATATACAAGTGAGTCATCAATCAGATCTAGTCCATCAGATCACATAAAATGAGTCAATAAGAACCTGATCCATTCATCCATCAATGTATAAACATTTAATCAATCACTGCTGTTGTCAGAACTTAATACCAGAAACCAGACATCACTTCAAAACCCAGAACACAACAATAAGCAGGGGTAGCTAAGTAGATTTCATGAGAAGTACGCAGCTTCACCCATATAACACCTGCGTAGAAGTACGCACTGTTTCCAACTGCGTTCCTGCTTACCCACCCACTGTGCCTCACTCACTTCCTGCGTACCTGCACTCTGTGTCCAATGAACTGCCTGCACACCTACACATCTGCAGCGCTTCTGGGCCTGCGTTTCTACGCACCTGCAGCACTTCTGTGCCTGCGTATCTCTGCACTTTTCTTTCACTGTACTTGCGTACCTGCGGGTATATATAATTTCAAGACTTCAAGATTAACCCAGACTGTCAGATCTACAGATCTAAACATGCGCCGAGGAGATATCAACCCATTAGTAGATCCGACTTGTAATTCTCATGTTTCTCCTTGATATTGATTCAACTCTCTCTCACAAACCGATTACAAGAATTTCAGATCTAGCTTCTCTTAAGATCTTCTTATTTCACAAGTGACTAGCCAAATGATCTCCTTTACTTTATATAGGCGAGCTCTCCCTAAAATCATGGATCAATAACATAGATAACCAAAACATGGGGCTCAATAATAATAATAATATAAAACAATACCACGGGCCAAAAGCATAGAATCAAGAACGACGGGCTAAATACCACGGGCAAAACATAAGAAACCCCACGTGAGCGCGCTTCTCTGCCTTGAAGTGAGTGAACTGGGGTCCGCACCTTTTACATGGTGTACCTGCGGGTATGTACGCACTTTATGTATGACATGCCTGTGGGTCCGCGCCTTCTGTACTGTGTACCTGCGTACCCCTTATTTTCTTCAATATTTGAGAGTTGATCATCAATCTCTGCTATTGTCCTGAAGTACTGTGATCTATCACCTGTATGGGTTTCCATCAAGGACAACACTTTAGCCATAATGCCAACAATCTTCCCCTTTGGACTTGATGGCAAAGCTTACTTGTGAACTGTCATCTGATCCCTTTGAACTGTCCTACATCCATCTCTTCTGTGGATTCATCTGAATGTATATAAGTGAGATGATCTTCTATGAGAGGGTTGCCATCAAGTACAACACATGCATCATAATGCCAACAATCTCCCCCTTTGGACTTGATGGCAACAACACCAAATCACTCTCTCCCTTTGACATCAAGGGCAAAGGGTTATGCTCCCCCTAAGAATATGCTCCCCTTGACTATAAACCAGATCTGCTGAAGTCTCTGAATGAGCTCCCCCTTTGTATATGCCATGGTGCACCAATCTGATAATGCTATCTCTGAGAACAAGCTGAAATATCTGCTCTGCTATATAGAGTTGTTCATGCTCAGGCTTCCCCTGACTGTAAGCAAGGTCTGCAAAAAGATGTTTTATAGGAAGAACATGACTCTATATATCATAAATGACCTTCCTATCACCAAAAGACTCAATACATACATCCATCACCCAACCAAGTGGGGATACATCAGGAACTAAATACATTACGTCTTCATCCCAAGCATAGTGGGGAAACCAACATAGGTCGTTACATGACCTGAAGAGATGACTACAATAGATAGAGACATACTATTACATCATGAGTCGTGATATGAAATTTATAACAGAGACCAATCACCTAAGATAAACATCAGCAACAACACTGTATGATCTGCTCCATAGTATCTGTATCCAGCCAACAATCCTCATCCAATTGTGCCAAGAATGAAAGGGATCATGCATCATAACTGTAATATATGATCTTTATGCATATGTCAACAGCAGCATATGAGTGACTCATCATCAAGAAGATGTGAATTCAAGCTAAGTGCTTCTCCTTATCCTCATGAAAGTTACCATATAAGCACCATTAGTGAATCAACCACAAATCTGATCCAAGAACCATGTGAACAACTCATAGCAAGATGAATAAGCATCATCACCAAGGACTATTACCCATAATGCCAACAATGCATTAAAAACATATGCTCCCCCTAAACTGCTGCCATCTGTCAGATCTTATCAACAAGAAAAGTCAGCCAATAAATGCCTTAAGACAGATAGGCAGTTTCGCATTATATGACCTGCGTGGCTCCGCACTTCATCTTTCGCTCCTCTGCGTATCCCCGCACCTGACTTTCTGTGTTTCTGCGTATTCACGCAGACAACCTTCTACTACAGTACGTACCCATGCACCTGTGCCATCAATTGTGCCGCGTCCGTCCGCACGTGCCCTTTTGTTACGCCGTGTACTTATACTGTACCTCCGCAGCTCGACCTCCTATGTCGCCGCGTACCTACGCAACAGGACCATTGTTGCGCTACATACCCTCACACTTTCACTGTGTATCACCTGCGTACCTCTGATTAGAACCCAATTAAAAGTCCTTCTCTGTGCCACTGACAGTCAGATTCTCAGATCTGATCTTGTGCTCGAGAGATCATACTTCATAGATTCACTTCCAACTTCACTTTCCCTACTGCCTTTCTTCAAACAATCATATACGCGATTGTGCAGTATCCAACTCGCGTATATACATGACTTTCCTTTATGGATTTTGCATATGAGATTCAGGACACTGAAGTTTTATACTTTCAGCTCCCTCTGATTCTGTGCATTGTGCTATGCCGCCTTTTTCTGACTGTACTTCCTTTTTCCTCCATATCTTCAAGCGTGATGATGACATTTTCTCCTTTTGATATGGTGCCCACACTTTGTTCCTGCATTCCTTAGCTATATGTCCAAGCTTTTTACATGCATAACATCTTACATGTTTCATATTCCTCCTGTAACTGTCAGTAGCTTTGTGACCATACATATTAGAAGCAAAGCAATATCCATTAAAGTACCTTGAATGTGATGATCTTTCTGCATAATGGTCTTGAACCCTCCTTCTTCTACATCTAGCTGCAACATGTCCAAGATTATGACATACATAACATTCAAAATTATTCATAGGAGGAGTAAAGGATTTTCTTTGAGGAATCTCTTTCCTTGGTTGATGATGAGATTGACCTTTCATTTCTTCTTTGATCACTTTAGATTTCTCTTTAGAGTTCCTTGCCTCACCTTGTGAACTCGATTCACCTTCAACATTTTCATGGAATCCAAGACCTGTTTTGATAGCAGGAGACCTTTGACTATTAAGAATATCATCCAAGACTTTAGTACTATCTTGAAATCGTAAGAGCTTATCCTTTTCTTCTAATTTACCTTTCAAGATATTTACCTCAACTTGAAGTTGTTCTTCCTTTTCCAGACATTGCTTCTTCATGTCTTCTTCAGCTTTTCTTCATTCTTCCATTTGTTGCTTTAGTTTGAGTATCTCCTTTTCTTGTTCTTCATTCAGATCCTGCTGCATTTGACGAACTCTGAAGGCACATTCCACCTGGGATTTTAAGCTGATGACTTCGTTGTCTTGTTTTTCAATTGCTTGGTGTAGATCTTCATTCTGCTTCTTTGATTCTTCAAGATCTCCTTTCAGTGAGAGGATTGTAGCTTCAAGATTTTCATAGTAGTTGGATCTATCTTTGAGTTTCTTGATGGTTGTGCTTCTTTCGTTGACTTCTTTTCTTAATGATGTCACTTCATGCTGCAATTTTTGACATTGGTCTTCCTTGTCCTTGAGTAGTTTTCTTACCTTGTTTCCTTCTTCTAGTTGGGCCTTTAGTTTGGTAGCTTCTTCTTTGAAGTCACATTCCCTTTTGTTCAATAGATCTTGTTGATCTCTAATTTTGTCTGTCAGCCTTTTAAATTCTGCCTCTATTTGATATCTTTCTTGTTCACCCATAAGAGAAAATTCAGTAGTTTCGCTATCACTTTCATCTCTTCCAAAAGGAAAGATAGCTGGAACATCAGAGGATAATATATTCATACCTGATAATGATTCTGAATCTGATTCTGAATCTGAAGAGCTTCTTATACCTAATCCCCAATCGATTCTCCCACTATCATAGTTCTTCTGAGATGTCTTCTTCTTCTTAGTTGCTTTCTTCTTAAGCTTCTTTCCCATTGTTCCATGGAACTCCTTCAAGCGATCAAGCTTCTATTAAAGGACCTACTCTGATACCAATTGTTGGAAATAATACTGAGAGGGGGGGGTGAATCAGTATTATCACATTAATAAAACTTTTTCATTTCCATAATCAGATTCATATATGCTACTTCCACAACTTCTTATGATTAAGTTAATTGATCGTCAATGAGTGCATTAGAACATTATCAACCATATTATCAGTTAACAGATGCAATAACATAGAGTAGATCATCACACATAAGGCACACACATGAACACCATGATATAAGGTGGAAACCCAATGCGGGAGAAAACCACCTGCTGCAAGTCATCTCAATCTTCTTCTTAATAAGAAAATCCTTTTACAATATTTTGTACTGGTGCAGTCTTATACCAGTACGGGAGCTACAACCCCCTTTGCTCTTGTACTAGCTGATCCATTTACTAGTACGCAGGCTACTACATGCTACAATGCTCCAAAGATTTCATTTAGCTCTTGTACTAGCTTAGATACTAGTACGTAGGTGCTGACCTACAATCTTCTCTCCTCGAGGTACCACGTTTCATCAATTTTCAGACTGGATACACTGAAGCACAACACATAATATGAAAGGCCACATTTCAACCAATTTTCATACTGGGCCCAACAACATTGAAGCTCATAATCAAACAACCTTCTGAATTACCCAAGCACTAGATCAATACATATACAAGTGAGTCATCAATCAGATCTAGTCCATCAGATCACATAAAATGAGTCAATAAGAACCTGATCCATTCATCCATCAATGTATAAACATTTAATCAATCACTGCTGTTGTCAGAACTTAATACCAGAAACCAGACATCACTTCAAAACCCAGAACACAACAATAAACAGGGGCAGCTAAATAGATTTCATGAGAAGTACGCAGCTTCACCCATATAACACCTACGTAGAAGTACGCACTGTTTCCAACTGCGTTCCTGCATACCCATGCACTGTGCCTCACTGACTTCCTGTGTACCTGTGCTCTTTGTCCAATGAACTGCCTGCGCACCTACGCATCTGCAGCGCTTCTGGGACTGCGTATCTGCGCACCTGCAGCACTTCTGCGCCTGCGTATCTCCGCACTTTTCTTTCACTGTACTTGTGTACCTGCGGGAATAGATAATTTCAAGACTTCAAGAATAACCCAGACTGTCAGATCTACAGATCTAAACATGCGCCGAGGAGATATCAACCCATTAGTAGATCCGACTTGTAATTCTCATGTTTCTCCTTGATATTGATTCAACTCTCTCTCACAAACCGATTACAAGAATTTCAGATCTAGCTTCTCTTAAGATCTTCTTATTTCACAAGTGACTAGCCAAATGATCTCCTTTGCTTTATATAGGCAAGCTCTCCCTAAAATCATGGATCAATACCATAGATAACCAAAACATGGGGCTCAATAATAATAATAATATAAAACAATACCACGGGCCAAAACCATAGAATCAAGAACGGCGGGCTTGTTATAGACATTTTTGTGCCTTACAGCTATAAGCATGAAATGTCCATAAACCAAGGGATCCTAAGTCCCTAAAGATGTAATTCCAGCTCCTAAAGAAACAAGGTCAACCAATGACAGCTTCTCCCAAAAGTTCTCCACCAGAAACTGCTCAAAACTAGTCAAATCAGGATCAATTCAGATGCTCCACTAGCTGGCTGCGTTGCAAAGCACCCAAATACACTGGCTAGGTGCGTTGCAACACACTTGAATGCACTACCCAGGTGCATTGAGCAGGAAATGACAAGTGGCAGAGTCATTCAATGAGGTGGAGAGACAATGGAAGCTTCCAGAATCTTCTCCAATGACACTTGCCTCACTGAATTCGACCAGTGATGAGTAAGAGGCTCTCAGTCTCCAAGTGGAAGCAAGAACTAGCAGAGAGAAGCCACAAGTCAAAACATAAGCTGACTCATCCTCTCTGCTTACATCTATATATGGATCCCTCATCCCAGAGATCCGGAGGCTGGAATTTTGTACTTTGCAGAGAATTGCTGTTGGTTTTGAGATTGAGATTAGTGCATTGGGTGATTTATGCTCTGTTGGAGGTGAGGAATGGATTCCTTTGCTGGGAGGTAGATGCTGGATCGGGACTCACTTGGTTGTATCTCCTCCTAGATCTTTTATCATATCAATAAAACTATTTGAGTTTCTCCTACATGCTTGTGTATCAGTGATGTTTGGTTATATTTGCATGTTTAGCTTAATCTGATCCTAAGCTTTTTATGAATGTAAATCTATATCTTTGTGTAGTTTCTCTCTTCTGTGATCTTGCAGGAACTTGGTGAAGCTGGGCCGGTAAGGGAGCAGGTAGCTGGAAGCTGTCAAAGAGGGGAGTGATTGGATCAACAAACTAGCGCAAGACACAGGTTAGTTTATCCTTCCTCTTCGTTTACATTTCATAAAGAAGAATACGCAAGTAGTTTTCCTTGTTTGTTGCTAAGGCACTGTTACACCTTAGAGTGGGATAGGGGCATTCTGAATAGATACTTTTCCCAACAACAAAATGGTGACTCCACTGGGGATCGTGTCTAGTTAGTTTGTTTGTGTTTCTCTTGTTGTTTGCTTCATAAACACAGAAGTAGCAATCGAACTGCATTTGCCATTATCAAATGCAAAGTAGCTGCTACTTCAATCCACCCTTTGGATTTGTTTATGATTTGAACAGCTGATCCACAAATGCTCTAATTGCTCTTTGTGATAGCTCTTAGTCCTCCTTTAAATCATCCCTCTAATTGTACCTTACTGATAGCTTTTATTCGGCCAAAATCCATAGATTAAACTGCAAACCGTGACCCAGAACCTGGATAGAAGTCTCGTTTCTGCCCCAGCGCAAGCTCTGTGAAGAGGTTCTGAATTTCAACGCAGGTCCCGAGAGGGCTACCTATGCTGCAATTCAGTTTCTCTGTGCAACAGGTGCGCTGATCAGCCCTTGCCCTGTGCAGCTGAGGTTCTTTGCTTCATTTTGTTCAGTTTTATCTCTGATTTTGCAGCTTGTTATCAGTGTGGGTACCTGTCTGAAAACCCCTTTTCTCTGCCTTAATTCCGCCTCCTTTGTACAAAAAGACTGTAGGTTTTCTTTGTGTATTTGTTACATCATTTACAGTTTTCCATTGAAAAGTAAAATAGTCATACTATCGTCCTTAGATTTAGATCTGTCGTAAGTGTCGATTTTGATCTTAGGAGAAAGTTCCTTTGCTGTTGACAGTTGATTATACTGTTTACTTTTGCTTTGGTTTGAATTTGTCTCTTTCTAGTGTCAAAACGAGTGTTTATTTCAAAATCATAAAGTGTCGTAATCTTCTCTACCCTTTTGATTTCGAAAAAGAAGCTTGTTTGTGTTTTTCACTTGAAAGCAAATTCAGATTTGTACATCAACTTTCTTTTTAGGCATCAATATTAAGAAAGTGAAAACAAATACATGCATTTGTGCATTTGCATATTGATAGTTTGTATGGTTTGATTTAGGAAAAAGTGCATTTACAGTGTGCTCTTTGCTCTTTGAGAAAAGATTGTGTCTTTCTTTTCCCCTTGTAGCTAGGATTTTCATTGTTGAAAAGAGATAAATGCTTGCTTATCATCTTTAGATTGCATTTAGGAATTACATCTACATCTCGTGGTGATCCAAAAAGGCAAACTTATAAGAAATATCAACCTAAAATAAATTGAATGAATCTAACAACGCATTGGAACTTAACGCACAACATAGAGGTCTAGGCTAGAGACGTGTTCCGGCGTCGTAAAGCCTGGTAACTATTGTCCTCACTGATGGTTGGGTGATTCCTCCACTGTGAGACGATAAGTGCCAGTACAGATTGTGCTCCCATGTACCATCGAGTATATATTTGGAGACCCCTATAGGCTTAAAACCTTTTATCCATAGGAAGCCGTGTCGGCCGCCCTACTGATCGCAATGCACCGAACACAGCATTCGGGAAGATTGACTGTCGTACCGTAAAATGTATTCTGCATTTTTGTGATTGGTTTGGCACACCCTCTACCTAGATCTCCAGAGCAGTCCCTTTCGTTCCTTTTCAGACTCCTTAACGGAAAAGGTCCATCTGAGCACTTGTCACTTCAGGCTCATTAAAAATCGAAGGAGACTAGAGTCATCTTTTTTTTTTTCTCGACTCTTTAAAATTGAAAAAACAAGTTGTGTCCAAGCGTCGTAAAATTTATTTTAAACGGAATATTCATACCCTTTTCCTACGTTGATCTTAGGTTGAGAAAATGGTGTCTACCAACCAAGGAATTCCCCTTGGTGGAAATCCTAGTCCCTTCTCCTCTTGGGGAGATGTTGGTGCGCCCCATATGGCCACATTGTCGCTTCCAGGACTGACAATTGGCTTGCCAGTCTCGCTCTTCTCAACCAATGTCGTTCAGAACACCACTATTCCTGAACAATCGAATCAGCAGTTAGACGAGTCCAGAGTTACCCACCAACCTTCTACTTCCTCTAATTCTTCCTCTCCTCCTTCCTCTTCGCTTGATGGGGCTGGCAAAGCCAAAAGTCAAGTTCCTAAGGAGAAGAAAGAAAAGAAGAAGAAAGAGAAGAAGAAGAAGGAGCCAAAGGCGAATGGGGGCAAATGAGTGTCGTCTAACGAAAATCCACACACTGCACTGACCAGGCCTAAATCGCCATGTGTCATTTGCAAGGGAGACCACTTTCATAGAGATTGTCCCTGCATCCCTCGGATACTAAGGGACTGGTCTCCCCATTTACACAATCCGGTGGCATCAACCTCTGATAGCCATGTTGAAAGCACACCGTCAACTAGCGAAAGTGAAGTCCCAGGACAAAAAGGGAGAGCTAGATCTCCCTGTAAACTGTGCGAAGGCGATCACGCCATCCACCGTTGTCCCTTCTTAGACGAAGCTAAAAGAGTTTTGGATGGTCATCCAGTTTCACCGTTACGACTTCCTCCTGGATATAAAAAACTCTTGCCGAGTCCTTCATTAATTGAGAATCCAGCTGGCCCGCTCAAGTGGTCAGCTGAAGCGCCGGTCATTGAAGATGAACCAGCTGAATCCATACCCGGCGAAAGTCAAAAGGTTGAGGCGGCAGTTGACCCGGTCTTGCCTTCAGAGGTTTTATCTTCGAATGACACAGTCACTGAAGAGAACAAGGATGACACCATCCAAATTCTCTTCATAAACACAGACTCCGACGAACACGGGGGCAACCTACCCATTCCTTTATCGCAGGAAGGAAGTTCGTCAGAGCCGTACCCAGCCGTCTACTCGGTCCCACCACCAAGCAACCTAGTTGTCTCCTTCGACTGGAATCAACTAGGCAGACCCCGTTTACCAGCAAGCATACCATTCAAAATTATCGTCCAAATATATAGAATTGTCATGGCTGGTACCATCATATATGAGGGGGCTTCTATGAGTATCCTTTCCTCTATTACTTGGAAAGCGCTTGGTTCGCCATCGCTTTTGCCTGAGATGAGAAATCTGACAGGCTTTGATAAAGGAACCAGTCGACCTTTAGGGATCCTCCCCAATGTGCCCATAACATTGAAAGGGAAGACCGTTCAAATGAACGTAATGGTCGTTCAAGGACCCTTGGATTATAACCTACTCCTTGGACGAGACTATATTTATTGCATGGGAGCCATTGTCTCCTCACTCTTTAGAGTAATGTGTTTTTCCGCACGAAGGAAGAGTGGTCAAGCTCGTGGACCAGCTTTCATTTCCCGGATCACGCATCGCAAATAGTCATATACCATCCCTAAATGGTCTCTTCACGCAAGAAATGTCTCAACCTACGGTCCGTCCTCCCGATGAGCGCGAGTAATTTGGAGGAATATGACTGGAACCCAGGGGGCATGCATCCTGGTCTGCTTCGGCAGGAAAACTTCGGGTATAGGGTAGGTTTCCGCGGGAGAATATGACTAGTCTGTACCCCGTCTGTGATTGGAAGAGGGGTTATTCTAGAATAAGATTCTCTTGTCAAAGTTATGTGTGTGGCGCTCGTTGTCACTCACTTTTGTTTATCTCGGTAGACATCGCCGAAGAAGTGTTTTGTTTGAAAGATTAATAGAACAATCTTTGGTAACCTGAAAGAGGTAGGCCTTTCCTGATAGAACAAATGTTTTGTCTGCAAATTGAGGGGTAGCCTTGAAATCGTACTTTATACCTGGGGGAATGCAAACCTTTTGGAGTGCAAGGAAAGAGCAGTTATTTATCTGTTTTTTGGATTAGTCGTTTCCTAACTTGCATAAAGAAAGGATGTGGGGCAAAGCTTTGTAAGGCGCAAGCTCCATAAAAAATAGCATCTTATATGAGACATTCTTATCATATGACTGGATTATCGAGCAGTTTTAGCACATAGTTCATGCTCGTTAAAAAATAAACATAAGACCGAGCAAGTGTTTCAATCTGCGTTTAAGCTCGTTAAAAAATGAACTATCCTCCGGTAAATAACCACTGTGAATGTAACATTATCAGCCATTAAAGCCTTGGTCGTGTTTGCACCGTCACCTCCACTTTTCCATTGGCCGATCATTCACCTCCATATGATTGTTTACCCATTTTGAGGAACATCTGCGAAGAGTGATTTCACTAGCCATCCTTGTGACACTGCCGTGCTTGGAAAATTCCAACCCTTACCTGGAATTAGCTGCTACCCATTTTATCACTCGTTCCTCAAAAGACGAGTCTTCTTTAAGCTCTTTTCATCTGACTCGTAAAATATGAAAAGATTGCCGAGTTTTGGCCTTCCAGCTCGTTAAAGCGACCGGAAGAGCTATCCCTCCTCTAGATTTTAATCTTTTTGGACCTGAGGGATTATTGCACAAAAAGATCGAGCGCTTGTTTTGTTCGGCTCGTTAAAACTATCGAAAATTCATCCCTTCTGTATTGTTTTATACTTTTCCAGACTTAAGGGATTAGATGACGAAAAAGGAATTCCGGAGTTAACTTTACGTACCTTTTCAGACTCTCTAAAAATGAAAAGGACCGATTGATCCTTGTCGTTAAACTCGTTAAAAACATTAATAGCGACAAACTTGTCTTTAGACGAGAACGAGTTTCACTATCGCTAGGCTCGTTAAAACATAGCGATGGGTTTGCCCAAAGGGAAAATTATAGAACAAGCATATGTTATCCTCCTCAAGCTTGACAAAAATAAAGAGGTACTGGTCAGCAATGACTAGGGAAAAATTTGGAAGAAACTCGAAGAATCTTTATTAGTAGCAAGTCGCTCTTGAACATGACACTTCCACTCCGTGCCTGAGTCGGGTTGGGTTGTTTCATTCACCGGTCACATCACCATGGTCTCGCCATACCATCCACATTTGGGGTAAATGCTACCGATCCATCACATAAGTGTCGCTGACATGTTCAAGAGAAGTCATCCAGAGAAGTCACCCGTGTCCCATCCACTACCATACATTATACTTCATTCTTTCATGACCGCCATCCTGAACCATGTATCATCAGATTGTTTTCACCTCCATCAAAAAATCATTTGCTCCGTTCCGTGTCACTGATGTGGGATACATCAAGGCCCTCCTTTGACGGATCACTTCTTGTCGACATCAGCTCATTATCCAAGAACTTGATCTAGGAACACCCCATTCAGTACTTTGAAGCTCGCATGCCTCAATGGCAAGTTTCTCACTTCCGGCGACAGGTATACATCAATGACCTTCGACTAAAAGATTTTGCGTGGTGTTCGACGCCAAGTCCTTTATTCACACCACGTGAATTGTACTGCAGTACCTTTAGGGTCATCATCCTTATCGGTGATTCCTCTCGCGCTTGTTAACAGTTTACATCATTGACTGGTAATCAAGCGATGTCTTTCCATGTTCGACTTCAAAACATTTCTCACATGATCAACTTGTACTTCGAGTGAAGATCGGACGAGATTGAAGACCCCAGATCTAGTTTCATCCATCCGGGCTGCGATATATATTCAGGAAAAATAAAGACATTGACATGTACAACATTACAGCACAGATAATCATCCTACCAAAAGGATGATGACTTCATCAAAATCATCATTCTACCATCAGACGATTGTCTGTCCTGTGTACATAAAAATGAATTTATAAAGCTGAGCATGGGAATGCCCGCCTCAGCTAGATCATGAAAACAGCATGAAAATAATGTATTGTATTGTATCTTATTATAGGTCTCCTCCCAGCATTGAAAGAACTTCGGATCCTCCTAATAAAGCATTTCACCCAATAAACGGCCTCATACTTTAGGGGGCAACTGTTATAGACATTTTTGTGCCTTACAACTATAAGCATGAAATGTCCATAAACCAAGGGATCCTAAATCCCTAAAGATGTTGTTCCAGCTCCTAAAGAAACAAGGTCAACCAATGACAGCTTCTCCCAGAAGTTCTCCACCAGAAACTGCTCAAAATTAGTCAAATCAGGATCAATTCAGATGCTCCACTAGCTGGCTGCGTTGCAAAGCACCCAAATACACTGGCTACGTGCATTCCAACGCACTTGAATGCACTACCCAGGTGCGTTGAGCGGGAAATGACAAGTGGCAGAGTCATTCAACGAGGTGGAGAGACAATGGAAGCTTCCAGAATCTTCTCCAATGACACTTGCCTCACTAAATTTGACCAGTGATGAGTAAGAGGCTCTCAGTCTCCAAGTGGATGCAAGAACTGACAGAGAGAAGCCACAAGTCAAAACATAAGCTGACTCATCCTCTCTGCTTACATCTATATATGGATCCCTCATCCCAGAGATCCGGAGGCTGGAATTTTGTACTTTGCAGAGAATTGCTATTGGTTTTGAGATTGAGATTAGTGCATTGGGTGATTTATGCTTTGTTGGAGGTGAGGAAGGGATTCCTTTGCTGGGAGGTAGATGTTGGATCGAGACTCACTTGGTTGTATCTCCTCCTGGATCTTTTATCATATCAATAAAACTATTTGAGTTTCTCCTACATGCTTGTGTATCAGTGATGTTTTGTTATTTGCATGTTTAGCTTAATCTGATCCTAAGCTTTTTATGAATGTAAATCTATATCTTTGTGTAGTTTCTCTCTTCTGTGATCTTGCAGGAACTTGATGAAGCTGGGCCGGTAAGGGAACAGGTAGCTAGAAGCTGTCAAAGAGGGGAGCGATTGGATCAACAAACTAGCGCAAGACACAGGTTAGTTTATCCTTCCTCTTCGTTTACATTTCATAAAGAAGAATACGCAAGTAGTTTTCCTTGTTTGTTGATAAGGCACTGTCACACCTTAGAGTGGGATAGGGGTGTTCTGAATAGATACTTTTCTCAACAACAGGGCTAAATACCACGGGCCAAACATAAGAAACCCCACGTGAGCGCGCTTCTCTGCCTTGAAGTGAGTGAACTGGGGTCCGCACCTTTTACATGGTGTACCTGCGGGTATGTACGCACTTTATGTATGACATGCCTGCGGGTCCGTGCCTTTTGTACTGTGTACATGCGTACCCCTTATTTTCTTCAATATTTGAGAGCTGATCATCAATCTCTGCTACTGTCCTGAAGTACTGTGATCTATCACTTGTATGGGTTGCCATCAAGGACAACACTTTAGCCATAATGCCAACAATTTATGGAAAATCTTTGGAGATTTCCCACCAAAGATGCATTTATGATCATAAAATGGAGGAAGCAGTCGGATTTGAATTGAAAACCTCCTGTAAATTGGGCATGTTGGTCCACCGAAGAACACTTTCATTCTGAGAATTGTTTGTGAGCCTCACTATTTTAAGTTTGTGAAGCATGAAGACTGGGAAGAAGTATTGTCACGACCATCATTAACAAACCTATCTGCAGAAGCCTATGAACTTTTCTTTGAACAAATGTCTACTCCAGTCATTTCTAAAGCCAATGTTTCTCAAGCGGAAGGCCCTGAAGTTGTATCTATGGAAGTTGTGCTTGTTGTGTCTACATCGCTGAGGTTGCATAGGCTAAAGAAATTGGCTTCTAGGGAGAAGCAAAAGGGACCTGTACCAATGAGGCATTCACCGCAGAAGAACCCAAAGGTTTGATAGAAGGAGAAGAAGGATAAGCAGCCGAAGAAAATCGTACACCTGGAAGAAGAAGAATTTCATAATGGGGTAAAATAATTATATGTTGAGGAGTGTGAGCCTATCACATAGCTCCCAGAGTACATCCCTCTATGAAAAGGGAAGACAAAAGTAACCAAAGATCCTGATTCTAGAAAACTTATGGTCTCGACACCCCTGTTACTAGAACAGTTCAAATTTGAAGGCACAGTCTTAGCGTGCATTCCAGTGTTGTAGGTGGAGGATTTGGATCTCGCAAACCACGATAGATTCCCTCATTTGGCTACTCACAAATACGTGATGAAGATAGATTACGAAGAAACTGGAGTTACATGACTGGAATCCATGAAATGGTTCAGAGACGTTAAGCAAGTCGGGTTGATGCACATGCTTTGCATACTACATTTTCACAGGTCAATTATCAACACTATGTGTGTGCGGCAACTCACGTTGGTGCACGATGGGTTCTTATGGCTTGGTGAACACATCACTATCATAGCTATGCTCATCCATAGGATTACGATGCTACCCTATAAAGGGGTGGACCCTACCAAGGAGTTTGGAGGGAAAAGTGGAGCAAAGGAGCTGGCAGATAAGATGAAGGCTTAATTTAGTTTAATAAAGAAGTCGCGCGGATATTCTATCTGCTCCATTCAAGACTAGGTGATGCAGTTTTCCACCCAAATCTTAGCAGGGAAAATTATGATTAAATGCCACGCGGACGAATTTCCAATGCCAGTAGTGTCATTAGCTTCCTAGTGCACAAAGGGAGTACAATATAGCTAGGAATAATATTTATGTAATGAAATCCTTGTGAACTGCCACAAAGCACAGGAGGACAGTAAATCCTTTCATTATTCCTAGCTCCTATTACTAAGTGTACTAGTAGAATGGCGCCTACCGGAGGATAGTCAGTTTCCTCCATAGGAAGAATACTTACTAGAGGCATCAAAGTTTTCTTTGTTGTGGTCGACAAAGGATCTGGAGAGGATCAAGGAGTCGAATATTTTCTAGATATTAGTTGAAATGGACCTTCGTAGCATCATCAGTCAGCGTCCAAGCTTGTATCCAACCTTGTTCGAGAAGTTGAGGGCCTTCGCAGAGTTCAAGGCCAATTTCCATAATGTATCAATGAGGGCACGAAAGGACCCTAAGCATTTCTAGCACAAACTTCCATACTTAGTCTCAAAGATAGATGTGCAAGAGATTGTGGGCAGTTGGACAGCAAAGTGGCACCAACCAACGGACATTGGTTCAGGTACTAGTAAGGGTGGAGAAAGTTCTATTGCGCAGAAGCAAAAAGAAGCATCACATAAAGAAGCGCGAGCATTTGATAAGCAGAAAAAGAGAGAAGTTGCTGCTAAGGTAGCTACTCAAAAAGAGTGTGTCAAGACTGAGCACACTGAAATAGAGGAAGTCGAAGCTTCATCTTCCCAGCATACCAAAGAGCAGGAACTATCGAAGCAGGGAGAAGATGGTGGAGAGGAGCAAAGAACTCCCTTCACATTGAAGAAATGCAGTAAGGAGACAATTGTCAAGCTAAAGAAGAATCACAAATCAGATAAACAAGCATGCATTAACCCGATGATCCTCACAGAAGGGGATCTAGATGAGATTGGGGACAAAGTTTGAGACACCACAACAGAGTTGTGGCAGAAATTTGAACAACAATACATGTAGACATTAGGGAGCATCTGGAAGGATCTTAGCGAGATGCAAATCCAAATAGGTTGAATTCAATTAACCATTGGATAAGCCAGCGGGGTTCAAGCGAGCCTGGTTCTAGGAAGCGAGAAATGTTTGGTGCTGGAATGGACTCTGGACCTCAAAGTCATAACCTTACCAGAAGGATGTTTTCACACGGAATTATAGGAAGACCATGTTTTGTTGAGCACAATTAAGGAGATTGGAGTGAGCATAGCCTCATTGCCACTTCAGACTCTCCATGCGCTCCATTAGGGGGTCTCGGATGAGGTTAGGATCAGAGAGAAGCGTGCCCTTGCAATCATCAAGAAATCCAAGGTAAACAACAAACAAATGTTCATGGAGAAGGCTCAGGCTCTAAAAGTAGAGGAAGAACTAGAAGCATGTAGTTAGAGACTAGAGACCGCAATAACATAGGTGTGCAACTCAGTTCTAGAGTTAAACATTCTGGAGGATGTTGTAGCTACAACAAAAATTAGGAAATTTGTTGTTGTGGTCCGCACATCCAAGGATGAGATAGGTAAAGTCACGTTTGACTTCCAGATGAAGATCTTAGAGCTACAACTGAAATTATAGCCAACCACTCCGCCAAAGGTCCAAGAGCAACTCGTAGCAGCTATCAGAGAAAGCATGGGCACTTTGGATACAATAGTCATAGACTGCATGATGATATTTGATCAAGCCATGGAGTTGAGGCAGGCACTATTGAAACTGTGGAAGAATCTGATTGGGTAAGCCTGATGGTGGTTCAAGAAAAGAAATAGAAGGAAGAAATAAGGATTTGCATAGATCTCAGGAAACTTAATGATGCGTGCGTCCATGATCCTTTTCCGACACCATTTACTGATGAGGTATTTGATAACGTTGGAGGGAAAGAGGCCTACACATTCACTGATGGACTTTTGGGGTACCATCAAATCAAAATCACGCCCGATGATAGGAGGAAAAACAACCTTGTTACACAAAAATATCGTCACCATGATTATTTGCAGTCAGTATGGGTCTATCATCACTTGTACTGTCCTCCTAAGCAAGTCTCAGACCTCAGCTCTTCAAATCAAGCTTTGGAAATGAGAGAAAGACATTAAAAATCAATGTAACTCTAGTTCCGCACTTTCTCTCATGTTCACCTGCGGTCCCACACCTTCTGTGTACAAAATCTGCGGACCTCCCTGCTTTGTCCCTAACGATGTAGGTGCGGACCCCTGTGAAAGTCAAAAGGCACAAGTTTTATCTTAAAAAACTCACTTTGGGTTAATTCTAGAGGTTTCTAGAAGGAATTTTGACGTGGATTGTTTGCTCTGAGGTGGTTCATGCATCCCAAAAGAGAAGGAGCTAATCCCTTGATGAGAGGAGCTATCCCTTTGAAGGATGGCTTTATCCCTTTGAAGGAGGACCTAGTAACCTCCCTCCATTGCACTATAAATATAGGCATTGGACTGGTTGCTGGAGAGGTTAGAAGCTGAACATTTTTTAGGGTAAATGCTGGTGAAATCAAGACTTCCTAGTTGAGCTCAAGAGGAGAGATCACACATCTTTTTGGCTTCAGTGGGGAGTGAGTGAAACTTGTCAAAGTAGAGGAGACTTCTTGCTGGACCCTAGGAGGAGCTTGTACAACGTCAAGGAAAAGGTTGTAAAGTTCTTCTTCTTTTGAATTAATACAATCAAACTTCTTTTTCTCAACAAGTATCTTATGTTATTTGTTTCATGGACTCCTTGACTTTCATGTTAAATATGTTTTATGCAATTGGCTTTTCAGGTGCTATTTAATTTGTTTGCCTTGTTTGTGTTTGCAGGTTCGCGAAAAGGAGCTCATTTGGATCGAAGGAGCGAGGGCATCCACAAGCTAGCGTTGGACCTAAGGTAGGCCCTAAAAACACTTGTTTGCCATTGTTTATAAAAGCATATTTAGAGAAAGATAGTGTCTAGCTGGTTTTCTTGTCATTAGGTCTTCTTTAGATTCTAGGAAGGTCTATCTTGTCCACAAGATCGACTTATTCCGTGTGACAAAATGGCAAATCCACTGGGGACTTGATTGCTTTCCTTATTTTTACTTTGACCTGAGAAACTCTATTTTTGTTTCTATTTTTGGCTTGTTGTGTGTAAAACTGGGTAGAGTTTGTAGATCCAGGGTTATTTTTCGTTTTTCATAGCTTTGGGAGAGGACCGCACCCTAGCCGTTTGACATAGTGCGTACTTACCCGCAGCTTGGCTTTTAGCACAGAGCAGGACCGCACCTGTGCCAACTGTGGGCCTGCGGACCCTGTCAAAATTTTGAAAACCCTAAATTTTCCTCTGTTAGTCAGCTTAGTTTGTGTTTAGAAATTGTTATCCACTGCCCAGACCTGCATATAACTTGTCAGAAGCTTTCCTTCGATTGATTTCGTTAGTGTTAGGGTTTTAGGTGAAATTCCTAGGAGTTTTGCTTGTTGGGTTTGTTTTTCATTTTGGTTGTGTAGTGGCTCTGAGCTTAGAAGCTGTAGGGACTTCAGATCACCTTAGTGTCTACCAGCCTTCTTATGAGTCTGACCATTGATGAAATCTCCCCTTGTTTGAGGAATCCGCTTTGAGTTTTCTCTTTACAAAACTTCGAAAAGCTTGTATTTGAAAGTTTGGATTTTAATTTTCAAAAAGAAAACGAAATTGGTTGTTCTTGACTTATTTGTGATTCTGCATAAATTGGTCCTTAGCTTACATCTAGCTAAGTAAAACATCCTTAAAAAAGACTTTTAGTAGGCTTTGACTTCAAATAGGTTTTTTTATAGTTTGTAGCTCTCAAAGTTAGTCATTTTCATTAGTTTTGAGTGTTTTATTAAAAAATATAAAAAATCTCTTTTGGGAAAAAGTTTGTTTTTTGTAGTGATTGAGTGCTTTGAAACGAAAGGGGAAATTTTTGTGAAATAACTAGTTGTCTCGTTTTGAGTGCTTTGGAAAGGAAAAAGCTCTTCTTTTAATTTGTTTAATTGAGAAAGATTTGTGTTTACAAAGTATTTGCATTCTCAAACTCTTTCTTAGTTTAGAAGTTCATCGAAGAGAAAAATATTGTTTAGATCATCTTAGGTGCATTTTTAGTGACTTTGAGTCGAGTCTTCATACCACGAGTTTCATCTCCGCACCTTTGGACTTAAACAAAAACCACTAAAATTAACGCTTAAAGTAAAATTCACCTAGTAACATTTTTATTTCTAGGGCTCTGATACACCAACTTAGCTTAGGCTAGTGTCTTGGAGTAGGAGAGTAATTAACTCTCCAAGACAGTAAAAACAAACAAGTAGTTGTATCTTGTGGTAGGGAAGAAATCCAATTGTTTCATTTATGCTCTGGGAAAGCTCCTCTTAAAGGAGAAGCATGAGATCGTGTTCGAACCAGTGTGGGAATCAATCCTTCCTCATTAGGAACGACGCCAGATATTCATGTATTAAAAACGGTAAACCTCGTATTAACCATTGTCGAGGAGCCTGGGGTCACTTGTTGATAAACCTTGGATTATGTCAAGGAGCCTTCAAAGGGGATTGAGCTTGCTACTCTGCCCTTGCATGCGTATCGGATCATAGACTGTTCCCCCAGGTGTATTTGTCTCAGTTGGTAACCTTAGTGGCCATATTCTTTAGGACTCTTCCTAAGGTGACAGTGGTGGGAAGATCCCACTGTACCTGGAGCAGATGTCGGATAGACTCACTTGGATTTTCGGAGGGGTTCTCTTCACTCGAGACGGTTAAGTGGAGAAACTTGTGCCAGTCTATTCATTAAGCAGGTTGTTGGGGTAACTGTTCCAACCGCCATTTCTGTATTGAACTCTGCGACGTTGGATTTCATCACCAACTAGTGTTTTCAATCCAGAAAGTTACTGTTTGTGTGTGTTTGATCTCCTAGATTCTTTAGGCGTTTGATTCAAATTTGTTTGGTTCTTTAGAGACTTTAGGTTCTTTTCATTGAGATTTTACTTTGTTTGCATGTGAAGTAGTTAAAAGTCTTTAACTGTGGCTGAATTACCAAGACAGTCCTGTAGACTTCGGGGCCAGTCTCCTGAGATTATAAACGTGGCTGAGTTACTGAGGAAGTCCTGTAGACTTCAGGGCCAACCTCCTGAGGAAGTACCAAGACAACTTGAAGGCTTAAAAGTCCTCGTAACTCCTAGAGATAGTAGAGTTGGGTCACCTGAGGAAGGAGAATCTTCTTTGATAGTACATCCTGATTTTCAACCGTTAGTAGCAGATTATAATCCACAGTCAGTGTCTGTCTTCGAAATTGCTGGTAGCTTTTCATCTACTAGTGATATAGGTGAAGAACCCGAAATATCCGAGCCTAAAGTGAATTTGCTGCTACTCCAACATCGGGGTTTGTTTCTCCAACTTTTAGTGGTCCTGGTTCACCTAGGTTAGAAAGAGTAATCACTCAAGATCTTCCTTCTGGACTTATTTATATTGAAGAACTTGCTCCGGAAGAAGAAGAAGTAGGTATCCCTATCCCTGAAAATCAACCTATTATTGAACTAAGGGAGCGTGAATCAATTTTTTACAGTCCACCTAGGAGCAGTTCTTGGTATCTTTCTTTGACTAATTATTTAGAAAACTCAGGGTTAATTTTTTCACCACCTCGTGCTCCTTATCACTTAACACCTAGAGGTTTTTATACTCCCGTAAATATGTCAGGATAGTCATCCATGTTTACTCAATCGCCCGAATCTTTTTGGTACGGCGGTCCTTCTGTTCCCTCTGGGTATCAGTCTCTTTCTGGTACTTTTTTGGGAGCATCTCCTCAACCCATTGAGCAAGGGTTATTAACTGGAAGCAATGGTACACAGCCGTTGAGCGTAGAAGACATTCTTATGATGTCAGGTTCTATTCCCAATCCTCAACCTCAAGGTGGCCAGTTACCGCCTGGGGGGCAGCCTCAATTAACGCCTGGGGGGCAACCTCAAGGTACACAATTTGTATCTTGGGGGCAACCTCAAGGACATTACATACCTATGGGACAGTACGTTCCTCAAGGTCAACCCCAGACTCAATATGTACCCCAAGGTCAACCCCAGTATCAATTTATACCTCAAGGTCAACCCCAGTATCAGTATGTGCCTCAAGGATATCAACCCCAAGGTCAATACTCGAACCAAGGTTCCAACCACCCCAGGGTCAAATGTTTGTTCAAGGAACGGGAAATGTACCTTTCAATTATCAATCCTACCCTCAACCCAGTTATGGTCCTCAGTATTCTCAACCAGTTATGGGTCAGTACCCTGGAATGAATATAGTGTGGGATCCATCGCAAACCCAACAGGTGTTGCAACCAAATGTACAGTTTTCATCTCAAACTGGACAACCCCTAGTTTCTGGTTCACCCCAGCAGCCAGTCCAGTCTAACATTCAAACTTTTGTACCTTCGGTAGTTTCTCAGCCTGGGCCTAGTACACCTCGTACTCTGCCTCAAACGACTGCTACAACCGCCGCAACATCTGTTCAATCTACCCCACCTACTTCTGGAGTATCGACAGCTCTGGTTTCTACTATTCCTATATCTACTCCTCAGACTTCTTTACCACCATCTGGATCTACGATTCAAACTTCGGTTTAGATGCCTGTAGGACAACCTGGTTTAAGTACGGTTGTCACGAGTCAACCACAATTCACCTATCAACCATACCAGGGACAGTACCAATTCGGTCCTGCTGTCCAGCAGCCAGTTTATCATTATCAACCGTATCCTGGGTACACTTATCAACAACCTCAACAACCCCAGTACGGTCTGGTTAATCTTGGTTTTCCGAGAGGATACAATATCCCGAACGCGATTCCTGTTCCTAGTTATCTCGGATATCCTCCTCCTGGGGCTGGTCTCATGACCCAGAGTTTTAGGGATCCTAATCGGCAGTTACCATTTATTGCAACTTTGGACTTGTCTAACTTGTCGCGCCTAACGAACGATCCCATTAATTATCTTCCGTTTTGGCCGCCAATGCCGAATAAGTTGCCCAGTGACATTCCCAAGTTCGAAGGTAAATCAGGAGAGGACCCATCGAATCATGTGATGACTTACCACCTCTGGTGTGTGTCTAACTCCATTACAGATGATTCAATCCGTCTTAGACTTTTCCAGCGCACTCTAATTGCTCTCGCGGCAAAGTGGTACATTGAGTTACCGCGAGGCACTTTTTATAATTTTAGTCAGTTAGCTACCTCGTTTTTAACTCATTTTCAGTTGCCAGTCCGATATGACAATGGCAGGGAATTGTTAACTTCGCTAAAACAATCGACATCCACTTACATTTCAGATCATATTCATGAGTGGAGACGTCGACGTCGTTTAGTGAAGGTATTTATTCTGAATCAGATCTTGGCTGAGTGGTTTGTAAAATCTTTGTTGCCAAAGATCACTGAAGATGTTGCTAAAGCCGGAGTTGTTACTGAGGAGCAAGTCATTGCTCAAGCAAAGTACCTTGACTTGGTCTATACTCAGTCGGGTACGTTACACGAAAAAATCCCCGATCTTCCCAAGCAAATTCAAATAGCTGCAGCTCCTTCGGGATCTCATGCCACTGATGGTATGATTGGCACGGTTAACACTAAAAGTAAGAAGAAGTCTTCCAAGAATTCTTCCCCTATCATAACCTTGCTTGATTCCCCAACAGGAGATTATTCTGTAGAGATTTCCGTCAATATTCACGTTGTAGAGTCATCTACAGCCAAATCAAAATCTAGTGGGAAGAAGAAAGGAAAGAGGAAGAATAAAACGGGAAAAAGTTCAAAGGAGAAACCTGAAAAGGTGGAATCCAATGATGAAAAGCGGAAACCTCGTTATCCTTGTCTCATTTGTGATGACGAACATTTTGCAAGAGACTGCCCTCATCGTGCAGAGGTTGTGAAGATTGTCAAGGGTTCCCAAACTCCTTCTGTTTTGAAGGATCCTTTTCCGGCTCAAGACAGTAAGATGATAGGTTCATCCTCGAGTACCAATGAAGAACCCATACTGATGATGTCCCATGTTAGGATTGCGACTCGATCACAAGATTATGGTAGTAAGAGTCCTGTTGATGGTAAAGAAGCAGAATCTTCTCATTTTAATCCATCAACTTCAACTCCCGGTTCCGATCCACTACAGATCGAGAAACCTAATCCAGACTTGGTAATCAAACCGCCCGCCAAGGGTATACTCGAAAGTCAGCTTTCAATCCACATGCGAGAGCGGCTCAGAATTATAACATTGTTGAGGATTTAGCTGTTTCACCCTCAGCAATGTCGGCTTTGGAAGTGCTGCAATCATGCCCAGCACAACGTAAATTACTTTTGTCGGCTATAGGAACTATTGATGTTCAGGACCCGAACCTAATAATCTTCGATCTAGAAAATAGTACACCGTGTTTGCCTCATCAAATGGCTTTCCAGATTCTATTGATAGTAAAAAACAGGCCTATTCATCGGATTGTAATTGATGAGGGAGCCTCAACGTGTATTATGTCGATACAGTGTTGGAGATCGCTTGGTTCTCCTTCGCTAAATCAATCCCCGACAATTCTAAAGGCCTTTGATGGTCGTAGGTTTCATCCTTTTGGAATTCTACAGGATTTGCCTATAGGGGTTGAAGGAAAAACCGTTAGTCTAGATGTGGAAGTGGTTGATGCCCCTCTAGATTACAACCTTCTCTTGGGTCGAAGTTAGTCTTATGCTATGACAGCGATCGTTTCATCGGTCTTTCGAGTAATAAAGTTTCCACACAATGGAAAGATCATAACAATAGACCAGCTGGCTTACTTTTCATCCGACCCAGCCTCTTCGGAGAGTATTCATCATGTCGGTAAAACGACTATCCCATATAAGGATGTTGGAGTAGGACCAGTTAAAGATGTTGGTTTACTGGGAACTTTTCCTTTTCCTCCAATCAACGCATCATCTTCATTTGCAACCATTCATATGATTACATCAGACACCATTATTTATGATGATCCTTGGATCGTCCCTTCTGAATCTGAGATAGACTCATTTGGTAATTCCATGCCTTTGAGTCCATATGAAATTGCCTATGAAGCCGTGCAGTCTTTTGCCGACCCGTGTTCAACCAAAAATGACTTAATGAATGTGGTCCGTGAGGAATCACTTTTCACATCAACCTCAGATTTAACTACATTTTCTAAACTTGTTCACTCTGATGAGCAAATTCGTGAAATCCTATGTGTAGATGATTTACCATGGGAAGATCTCCATCACAGATCTTCATTTTTACCTAAGGATGATCGTTTTGAAAATGATTTCTCATCAATTTTTACAACTGAATATGTCAAGGAACCTTAGAATCCAATGAAACATCCCGATTCAGAGTTAAATTTGGGAAACATCTCTCGAACTATTCCTATTGACATTTCGGTTAAGCCTGGAATTGTTGAGAACATTCATATAGGTGCCTCATGTACAGATGACGAAATTCAATTATATAAGGCCCTATTTCAAGAATTTCGTGACGTGTTTGCCTGGTCCTATGAGGAAATGCCAAGAATTGATCCCGTGATTATTGTTCATGAGATCAAGACTTACCCGGACGCTAAACCCATCCGGCAACGTTTGCGTCAGATTCACCCACGAAAAGCTGCTGCAATTAAAGCAGAAGTTGAAAAGTTATTGAAAGCAGGTTTCATTTATCCGATCCCGTTAACGGATTGGGTATCAAATATTGTTCCTATTAACAAAAAGCAGGGAACAATAAGAATATGCATCGACTATAGGGACATTAATCGAGCCTATCCAAAGGAAAATTACCCAACTCCCTATATCGATCAAATCATTGATGATTGTGCCGGCAGCAAAATATTTTCCTTTATGGACGGTTTTTCCGGATACAATCAAATCAATATTCTACCTGCCGATCAACCAAAAACGGTTTTCATTTGTCCATGGGGTACATTTTCTTATTACAAATTACCTTTTGGGCTTAAGAATGCCAGAGAAACTTTTCAAAGGGCGATGTCTTATGCGTTTCATGACATCAAGCACATTGTGCAACCCTATATCGATGATTTTCCTGCTCATTCATTACATCGAGCTGATCACCTCGTCCATTTATGAGCAATCTTTATGAGGTGCAGGCATTATCAGATTCGATTGAACCCACACAAATGTGTTTTCTATATAGAAATGGGTCGATTGCTGGGGTTTGTAGTTTCGAAAGCCGGCATTCGCATTGATCCCTCGAAGGTCAAAGCTATCATCAAATTGCCTCCTCCTTCGAGTCTTCACCAACTCCAAAGTTTGCAGGGGAAAGCAAACTTTTTACGATGATTCATTCCTAACTACGCCGAGGTTACAAAGGATTTTACCCGGTTGTTGAAACAGAACACTCCATTCTATTGGGATGAGATAGCTCAGAAATCTTTTGATGCACTCAAACATGCGTTGACCCATGCACCGTTGTTGCATCCTCCCAACTACAACCAAGATTACTTCTTGTATCTCGTCGCCTCTCATTCCACCATTGGAATGGTCTTAGTTCAGGAAGATGAATTCAGAATGGAACATGTGATATATTACCTCAGTCGAACATTAAATCCAACTTAGCTAAAATACTCACATGTGGAGAAATTGGCATTGGCAGCTGTTCAAGCTATCCAACATTTTCATCACTACATTCTACTATGTAAAACTACGGTAATTTCGGATTGCAACCCTATGATCTACATTTTTACCAAGAAATTGCTAGGGGGAAAGTACTCTAAATGGATCGTTATCCTGCAGGAGTTCAACTTGGAATTTGAGAAATCTAAGTCTAAGAAATCTTTAGTTTTTGCAGAGTTAATGTGTGACTTCCCGCGTGCTGACACGGAAACTGTGGAGGAGGAGCCCATTGCAGATGAATCCTTATTTCTAATCAACACTTTAGATCTGTCGTATGGGGATATCATCATTTATCTCCAAACCCAATCCTTTCAGCCAGAAATTTTAAGGTCAGAACGTCGAAAAATTCGTTTCCAGTCCTAACAATTCAGGATTATTGGAGATACTCTTTATCGCCGTGGGGCGGATTCTGTTTTTCGACGTTGCTTAACTCACGAGGAAGCTGAAAGGGTTCTAAATGACTGTCACTCTGGAGCGTGTGGCGGTCATATGTCTGGGTTTGCCACAGCCCAAAAGATATTGCGCGTTGGCTACGTCTGGCCGTCTTTATTTAAAGATTGTATTACGGCGGTCCGAAAATGCCACAACTGCCAGATTTTTGATCGTAAGATGTGCGCTCCACCTGCTCCTCTCCACCCTATAATTGCCGTTGGTCCTTTTGCCAAATGGGGTATTGATTTTATTACATGTAACCCTCACTCGGCCAGGGGATATGCATATATCATCCTTGCGGTAGATTATTTTACTAAGTGGGCCGAGGCGATGCCTACATTCGAGGCAGAAGGCAAGACAGCTGTAATTTTCATGTTCAATCATATAATGGCTAGGTTTGGTGTCCCACAAGCGATAATCACTGATCATGGGCGTCATTTTCGAAACATTATGATGACCGAACTTACAGGCCAGCTTGGTTTACGTCACGATAGTTCAACCCCTTATTATCCACAAGCGAATGGTCTGGTTGAGTCCATCAACAAAGTTTTAGTTATCATGATCCGACGAATCATTGGGATTCATCGGTCGAATTGGCACAACATGCTATTTTCAGCGCTTTGGGCATACCGAACTTCAGTAAAAACGTCAACAGGGTTCACTCCTTTCCAACTAGTCTATGGTTTGGAAGTTGTGTTACCCATTGAATGCGAAATCCCGTCACTGCAAATGGTCATTGAGTTACTTCCAGCCACTTCCGAAGAGGAAAAGCGTTTGCTATACTTGGCTCAATTAGATGAGAATCAACGTGATGCTGCATTGGCGATCGAGACTCACGCAAAATGCATGAAAGCTCAGTATGATTGAAATGTGACCCCTCAAAATTTTTCAGAAGGAGATCTAGTCTTAGTTTATGATCAAGCTAATGATAAATTAGGTGCTGGAAAATTCGTTCCTATGTGGCATGGTCCCTATGTTGTCAAGCAAAAGCTAGCCAAAGGGGCTTATGAATTGGTAGACTTTGACGGGGACTCTTTGGGTAAACCCAGAAATGGCCTTTACTTGAAGAGGTTTTATGCTTAAAAGAATGGGTATGGAGATTTTTAGTTAGGATATTTTTTTCTTTCTAGCTGGTGTGTTTTAGTTTAAATAGTGTGCTTAGCTTAGAGAGTGCTTTTTTTTCGTCATTATTCCTGCTTATCTTGGTTTTACTCTTGATATTGCATATGTCGATGCCTCTCCAAACATACATTGGTTTTGGTGATGGTGCTTGTCATAATACACGGAACATCTCTTCCGCATCTTGGGTTATCTATTCGCCCTCTGACGAGTTAGTATCTATGCATGGGGTAAGCCTCGGTCAAACAACGAACAACATTGCCGAGTATAGTGCAGTGATTGAGTTATTATCTGAATCTATTTCATTTGGGATTCGGAGTTTGATAGTGAGGTTAGATTCTGAACTCGTTGTATTACAGCTTAATAGAGTGTATGCCATTAGAAATCCAGTGTTATTAAGATTATTTTTGAGAGTGCGTCTCTTGGAACGTGAATTTGATTAAATTGAATATCAACATATTCCAAGGTCTTTAAATACATTAGCAGATGCAATTGCTTCTCGAATGTTAAATAGACATTTGCAATAATCATACATGTAAATTTAAAACCATTCCATAACATGATTTACAAGATAAGCCGGTAATAGTGATATATATATAGGAGTGTGTCAAAAAAATACATCGTCCTCGATCATAAGTTGAAAAACACCTTATGATCGGCAAAAATGATAAGTACAAAAAACAAAAATGTCACATGTGCCCACAATAGGCGATCATCCTATCACTGGTGATGATCTCTATAAGAAACCACTGCACGGGCCACCTTGCAAAGGAAGCTTCTAAAAGGTCCCGGGACCCCAATCACATAGCGCTGAAGTCGACGAGGAATGTCGTCTATAGTGGTCTCAGGAATATCTCCTGTCAAGCGCTCGAGATGACCCTCCAACTCGGCCAAAACCTCTGTTGATTCGTCCTGTGGGGCTGCCGGGGTGCAACTAGTTGCCTCCTCTCGAAAGGCCAGAGAGCTGCTGGTCGCTGTGGACCCACATCTGCATTTTAAAATTTTTACTATCAGTTTTGAGACGATGGAAAAATAAAAAAAATAAAAATAGGAAAAATGTTGAAAAGGATTTTACCTGACTCATCCCACTGCTCTCCTGGTGGAAGAGCCATGTCTGGGTCACCACAAAAATCTATCTCAGCGTAAGGGAAGTCCTGAATGGAAAAGACCTGGTTTTCCAACCATTGGAACTACTCAGGTTTGAATCGAGCAACCTCTGTCCTCTCGTCCGAGAGACGGGCCATGACTGCGACCCATCGCATCAGTTTGGGCTCTCGAGGAAGCCCAGCCCCAAGAGTAAGATGCTGCGGGATCAGCATAGGAACCCTCTCCAGGCCAAAACTCAAGACCAAATCCCCATAACCAAAGGTCTTTAGTCGTCCGTTCTTGGCCTTGGTCAGTTGGCCTTTAACATTGGCCAATACAGCATCGCACCAGTTGAAGATGGTGCTTAGAAAGCAGTCAACTGCCATACGCATATGGGATCCGGTGGCAATATGTGATGCGGCAGCTCTGCAAATTCTGGTGATAATGAATGCAATCACCATGAGCTCAGGACGGGATATTGTCTTTATGTCTATCCCTTTGTCTCTAGCCTAGCTATTGCAGTACTCTAGCCGGAGGCTATCGACAGACTGGCCACCTGGCCTAGTCTCGTGCAGAGTCAAGTCTTCGCCTCTCTTAGGAAAACCAGTCAAGAAATATATGTCTGCCGGCTCGATTTCGAGCTGGTGGCCGCCAATGAAGAAGCACTGGTCCTGTATGCTCCACCTGTCAACCAGCCACTATAAGAAATCCACCTGAGCCCTCATGCCAGGAATGACCCAGAATTTGTACAAGCTGCACGCCCTCAAAGCATCAAGTGAAGGCTGATGATTCCATGCGGCAGCATCCACGTCCTCATGCTCTCGTTCACGCCAATCTAGCATGATGTACTCTCTGCATCAAGTATAAAGACAAATTAAAATGCTAGAAAATATTTTGTGTGGTCCATTTTTGAGAATTTTTGGGTTCAAAACCCTTGCGGCGGGGACCGCACCCTCCAGGTTATACACAGTGCGTGGGACCACACTTTGTCTACACGGAAGGTGCAGACCCCGAGCTTTTTCCCAATGGAGAAAAACTCGGGGTCCGCAGGCCCGCAATGGTAAACCTGCGGGCCCCCGCGCGCGGGTTTTGCACCTAAAAACCCTCCCAAAAATGAAATAAAGGACTAAAACAAAAAATTAAATGGTTAAAAATGAAGAGTGGGATGATGTGGATTACCTGGAGAAGACGGTGTTCAATTCCGACGATTGGATTTTCCGCAATCTTCACGGGAAGTTTTCTGAGCAAAAGCACTATTTTCTCACCCAAACTAAAACGGTAAAAATGAATTGACGAAGGCCCTTTTTATAAGTTTTTTGAGTAAATAAATTGCAAATTTGTTTATGTTTCACTTTGAAAAGGTATTTTGCGACATTTTTATCCATTACAAATAGGTATGAGTAATGTTTGTGTTTTTGTGCAGAATAACGGATTATTCAGGTGAAATCTATCATTTTCAACGAAAAAACTAGAGTCATCTTTAAGCTCTTTTCTGACTCCTGAAACATGAAAAGATTGTCGAGTGTTTCTTTTAAACTCGTTAAAATGGAATTAAAAGACAGTCCACTTACAGCTCTTTTCTGACCGTAAAAACATGAAAATATTGCCGGATTTTTGTCGTTTCAAATTCGATATTGGTTATAAAATGACGTGTCATTGATCGTTTTTTTACTTTTTCGGGTCAAAGGCACTAATGACGAAAAGTAATCCTTGGTCGTAAAAGATCAAGCGGTTCTCTCAAGTATTATTTTATACTTTTTCGAGCTTGGGAGACACAAATTTACGAAAACGGTCAACGCTGGAGTCTTCTTAAGTTTTTCAGACTCTCTAAAATTGAAAGACGCCGAGATTCTCCTATACTGGACTCATTAAAATTTCACAGTAAAGGACCTGTTCAATTACAAATGGGAACGAACCACTCCTTCTTAGGGTTCGAATTTAAACTAAGTTGGACTCATCCAAAGGATGAGCTTATAATCAAGCAAATGTTATCCTCCTCAAGCTTGTTAAAAATAAAGAGGTACTTGCCAGCAATGGTGGGGGAAAAGAGAGAAAAATGAGCCTGTTTTTTATACTTTGTAACCACTCTTGAACACGACACTTTCATTCACCTGGGTTGGGAAATCCTTTGCCTAACAGTTGAGCAAACCACATTGAAAGTCTTCAGCCGGTTTCTGGGTATTAACTTTGAGTCAATTGTCACCAAGCCATTTGTCGTGTCGTTATGTGTTCAAGAGGTCACTGCCAATAAGCCATTCATCTGCAAAATATCTGTCATCCATCTTGACCATCCCTGAGTCAGTCCTTGCAACTAAATTTCTTCAACTTGATCTATGATTTCGTGTTGTGGGCTTGCCTATGACGGATCGCTTTCTATCGACATCAGCTCATTATCTAGAAAGATGATCTAGGAACCGTCAGTACCTTGAGATCTGCATGCCTCAATGGCAGGTTTTTCGCCTTTGACAATAGTTTACATCATTGACTTCTGATCAAAGGATTCCGTGACATGTTCGACATCAACACATTTATTGGCATCTCATGGATTGTACTGGGTACTTTGAGAGCCATTGACATCACTTGTGGTTTCTCTCACACTTGTTAACAGTTTACATCATTGACTGGTAATCAAGTGGTTTCTACCATGTTTGACATCAACACATTCATTCGCATGGATAGAATCGTACTATTTCGGGAAGTAGAAATGAAGACCCTGGATCTAGTTTCCACAATCCAGGCTGCGAGGAATTTTGTATTCATTATATAATGGACTATTCATAAAAAGATGGCTGCGTCCATACTGTGTCCACATGAGTCTTTACTTGTGATGTTTTACAAGATCATTCCTGTATCAGAGCAGTAGTTAGTTTTTCTAGTCAGTTTTAATCTGAGTATGGGAATGCCTACCTCATCAATGATATGATCTCATATATATATCTTGCATTGAATGTTTTTACAGGTTACAACCAGGTTCTCCACAAGATGATCCTCGAAATGATAAATTACTTCACTCTTCCTAAATGATAAGAAATCCTCATCTACTACAGACTTCGCACTTTAGGGGGAAATCTGTTACACAAAAATATCGTCACCATGATTATTTGCAGTCAGTATGGGTCTATCATCACTTGTACTATCCTCCTAAGCAAGTCTCAGACCTCAGCTCTTCAAATCAAGCTTTGGAAATGAGAGAAAGACATTAAAAATCAATGTAACTCTAGTTCCGCACTTTCTCTCATGGTCACCTACGGTCCCACACCTTCTGTGTACAGAATCTGCGGACTTGCCCGCTCTGTCCCTAACGGTGTAGGTGCGGACCCCTGTGAAAGTCAAAAGGTGTAAGTTTTATCTTAAAAAACTCACTTTGGGTTAATTCTAGAGGTTTCTAGAAGGAATTTTGATGTGGATTGTTTGCTCTGAGGTGGTTCATGCATCCCAAAAGAGAAGGAGCTAATCCCTTGATGAGAGGAGCTATCCCTTTGAAGGAGGGCTTTATCCCTTTGAAGGAGGACCTAGTAACCTCCCTCCATTGCACTATAAATACAGGCATTGGGCTGGTTGCTGGAGAGGTTAGAAGCTGAATATTTTTGAGGGTAAATGTTGGTGAAATCAAGACTTCCTAGTTGAGCTCAAGAGGAGAGATCACACATCTTTTTGGCTTCATTGGGGAGTGAGTGAAACTTGTCAAAGTAGAGGAGACTTCTTGTTGGACCCTGGGAGGAGCTTGTACAGCGTCAAGGCAAAGGTTGTAAAGTTCTTCTTCTTTTGAATTAATACAATCAAACTCATTTTTCTCAACAAGTATCTTATGTTATTTGTTTCATGGACTCCTTGACTTTCATGTTAAATATGTTTTATGCAATTGGCTTTTCAGGTGCTATTTAATTTGTTTGCCTTGTTTGTGTTTGCAGGTTCGCGAAAAGGAGATCATTTGGATCGAAGGAGCGAGGGCATCCACAAGCTAGCGTTGGACCTAAGGTAGGCCCTAAAAACACTTGTTTTCCATTGTTTATAAAAGCATATTTAGAGAAAGATAGTGTCTAGTTGGTTTGCTTGTCATTAGGTCTTCTTTAGATTCTAGGAAGGTCTATCTTGTCCGCAAGATCGACTTATTCCGTGTGACAAACCTTCACAACTAAATGGGGTTCTTTTCATTATATTGTCATGTCATTTGGACTCAAGAATGTGCCTGTAATATTCTCTCATGTAGTTATAGCAATGTTTAAAGAGTTCATCCATAATTTATTGGAAGTGTATTTTGATGACTGGACAGTGTTTGTCTTGATGAAGCGCCATGTAGAAAGTCTGTGACTAATGTTGGATATGTGCCGCATATACCAGATCCCGTTGAACCGGAAGAAGTGTCTGTTATGTGTCCCCTTTGGGATATTGCTAGGTCATATGGTGTGCAAGCAAGGATTGATGGTGGACCCTGCCAAGAACGAGGTGATAGTCAATTTGGAGGCCCCAAGAAGTGTCAAGAAGCTACGCGGAACGCTTGGGCATACAGGATATTACAGAAAGTTCATCAAGGCTTATGCTTAGATTACTGCGCCCATGGAGAAATCTCTGAAGAAGGACACTACATTCTATTGGGATGAAGAATGTCAGCACAGTTTGGAGGTATTGAAGGAGAACATGGTCACTGCGCTGATTTTGGTCTTCCTGGATTGGAAAAAGGAATTCCATGTACATGTCGATTCCTCATGCATTGCATTGGGAGTAGTACTAACACAGACTGGTAAATGAGATATGGACCACCCTATAGCATTTGCGAGTAGGAAATTATCAAAGTCCATGAAGAACTACTCAATGACTGAGCGTGAAGGATTTGATATGGTGTATGTGCTTCAAAAGTTTAGGCACTACCTGTTGGGTAGACATTTCAAAATGAACATAGATCATTCTGCATTGAAATACCTGGTCAATAAGCCTATGTTGGGGGGGAAGATCTCCCGATGGGTACTGCTATTCTAGGAGTATGACTTCGAGGTGATTGTGAAGCTAGGTAGGTTGAATGCAGGACCTGACCATCTGTCGTGGACTAAGATAGGAGAAGAGCCCACTAATCTAGAGGAAGAATTGCTTGATGAGTAGCTCTTTGCAGTGCGCATAGCAAATAACCACTTTGCAAATATTATCCACTTTTTGACTACGGGAACGGCACCAAAAGGATACACCAGTCAACAAAAAAAGGAGTTAGTAGTGCACGTGGTGGATTTCTCAGTGATTGCAGCAAAATTTATATAAGATGGGTGCAGAGGAGATATTGCGATGATATGTGCCAGATTTTGAAAGGAATAGCATCCTCGGTGAAGCTCATGGGGGTGCTGCGGGAGGTCATTATGCAGGAAAAGCGATAGCGCGTAATATTTTGCATGCAGGACTGTGGTGACCTACGCTGTATAAATATTCGAAAGAATATTGTAGGGCATGCAATGCATGTCAACAAACGAGTAGACCATCATAGAGGGACGAGTTACCACTGAACCCTCAATTATTGTTGCAGCCATTTGAAAAATGGGCAATTGATTTCATTGGACCAATTCAGACCCTAGGAAAGAAGACAAGTGTGCGCTATACCATCATCGCAATGGAGGATCTAACCTGATGGACAAAGATGTAGCCGATGAAGGATTTTACAGGGGCTATAGCAGTGAAGTTCCTATTCAAGTATGTGTTGGCCAGATTTGGCTACCCAAAAGTATTGATGAGTGACTGTGGTACACACTTCCTCAATGAAATGATCAGTGCGAGGACCGAAGAGTTCTAGGTTTATCAACAGAAGAGCACACCATATCATCCTTAGGCGAATGGAAAGATTGAAGCATTTAATAAGATATTGGAGAACACATTGATGAATATTTCTAATGTGCATCATAATGATTGGGATGTGCACGTACCTGTAGTGTTATGGGCATATAGGGCTACTTGCAAAAAGCTGACAGGTCAAACACCTTTTAGATTGGTCTATGGTGTAGAAGCTATTGTGCCTTGAAATATATCATGCCTAGTCTATGCATATCATCTTTCACAAGTATGGAAGATCGTGAAGCCTTAGAAGGACGGCTCGCACAGCTACTGGAGCTTGAAGAAGATAAGTTCTTAGTTGGATTCCCTCAGCAAGTACATAAGGACCGTTAAAAAGCATGGCACGATAGACATATCAAGTTGCACACGTTTAAGGTAAATGACTTAGTATTGTTGTGTAATAGCAAGTTCACCAAGTTTCTGGGAAAATTTTAGATGCACTGACTTCTGAAAAGCATAGTTCAGCTCACAAAGCTGAAAGGAGAACCCTTTCCAGGAAGGGTGAATGGCAGCTGATTGAAGCCATATATAGGGGATCCGGCTCAATGACTATATGATGGCAAGATAGTCTTAGTGCTCCAAGCAGTTGTAAGGGAGCGCGGGACTATAAACTACATTTCCTGGGTTGGAGGACTATGTGGAAGGTGGGTTGCGTGGAATATGATGAAGTTACAGAAGCTGCGCACAGGGAGCTCTACTACGAAGGGTGGTGTCGCGTAGCACAACAAGAAAGTGACCGTTGGATTCATTGTTCATGATTTGACTTCTAGGAGGTGATTAATAGGAGAGGGTTAGCAGCATTTAAGGCTAAAATATTTGAATATCTACCACCAAAACATCCTTAATGGTTGATTTTGCGGGAAATGGTCAGATTTGAATTAAAAGACCCCTATAAATTACGTGTGTCAGTCCAACAGAGAACACTTTGAACACTTAGAATTTTTTAGCTAAGTTGTTTATTGCGTATGAGCACTCCTTCTTTAAGGATTTGGCCATGAGCCCTGCATTTTCCAAAATACCAAAGTTTAACTAGAAGTTTATCCTTGAAACCATGTTAGGACCAAGCCCTACTGAGACTATGAACACTAGGGGAGAGGTTGCGTCGGAAGGAGCTGCTCTAGAGGTTGTGAGTATGGAAGCTCCGACACCTATTCCTATGGCACCGAGGTTGCTGAGGCCGAAGCCTACACTTTTTAGGGAAACCCATAAGCCTAAGAAGGATAAGCAGAAGCAGTCAGTGCTAGTGCCTGAGTTACCCAGAAAACATTTTGCCACTCAAAAGCAAAAGAAGGACAAGCAGCCTAAGAGGGTTGTTGATTTGGAGGCTGAGGAGGGACAGGGCACCAAAGACATAGATGTCAAGGGAGTAGAGCCCATTACCAAGTTACCCGAGTACATCCCTCCATGAAAAGGGAAAGGTCACCAAGGACCTGGATTCTGACAAGTTCATCATCTCTATGCCCCTACTGTTGGAGCAGGTTCCCTTTGAAGGTTAGTGCCTCATGTGGATCCCCTGATGAAGATGGAGGATTGGGACCTGGTGAACCATGAGAGGTTCCCACATCTAGCAACTGCAAATTACATGAAGCATGTTTACTACCGAGATTCAGGGGTCACTGATTTGGAGACGGTGGAATGGATCTACAGAGTGGAAAATTCTGGGTTGTTAAACCTATTGTGGGTGCCCTACTATCACCACACTACTATTAATACCACTTGTGTGTGGAATTTAGTGACTCTCGTACATGATGGGTGCTTATGGCTAGGGGAAACTATACCCATCATGGACATGCTCATCCACATGATCATGCACCTACCGCATGAGGGCTTGAATCTGGCCAAGGAGTTTGGTGGAAAGGTAGGAAAAAAAGACTTGGTGGATAAAATGAAAGACGCGTTTGAGCTTGTGAAAAACCTGCGCGAATATTCCATCACGTCTATCAATGATCCCATGGTGAATATTGCCACACAAATACTAGTCATAAAGGTTATGAGGAAGTGTCACACGGATGAGGTTCTAGAGCCTGTGGTATCATTAGTTGCACAATGCACAAAGGGCGTGCAGTTTAATTGGTTGTGGTACTTATGCAGTGAATTCCTTGCAAATTTTCGTGAGGTCCAGGATGAGAGCAAGCCCTTCCACTATGTGTTGTTGCTTCTCTCCATCATGCTAGTCGCATGGGAGGTACTGGAGGACAACCAGTTTCATCCGATGAAGGAAGCATTGTCGGAAGCATCCCAGCTCACCTCCCTCTAGGTCACAAAGGACCCCGCACGAGTCATAGAAATAAAGATCTTTTGGGTCTTGATGGAAATGATTTTCCACATGGCCATCAATCAGTGGCCAAGGTTGTCCCAACCTTGAATGAGAAATTGACAGCATATGTCGTGTTTAAATTTGATTTCCATGATGTTGACATTTAGGCAGGCAAAGACACGCACCAAAAATGGTATGATTTACCATACCTGGTTATAGATCATGACATACAAAAGGTGATCAAGCATTGGCCAATAGATTGGTGTGCCCCATCAAATTTGGATGCAAGAACTAGCAAGGGCATGGGCAACTTGATTGAGCAGAAGAGGAAGGATGCAACAAAACAAGATGCGCAAAATTGGCCGCAGAGAGGAAAAAGGAAGCCATAGAAAATTCTCAAATGGAAGAGGATCACACTACAAAGGAGCAGGTCGAGCAAGAGCAGTGCGAATCATAGAGAAGTGGTAAGTCCCCTTCGCCTGTGACAAAGGAGGAAGAACAATCTGAACAGGGAGGCAGAGGAGATGATAGGCTATTGGCTTTGTGGGGCCTGACCCAGGTTCAGCATTAGTTAGCGAAACCAATCCCTACACTACTGGCCCTTTCGGCATTAACCCATGGAGTGTGGATCAAAGTCTCACCCAAAGTAGTATGGGGGGATGCTGGAACCAAGTTTCCGCACCCTGAGATAGTCGTGATGTCGGTTTATACCCTCTGTTCCTACTTTCACATAGGTCACTAAGATTTAGGGCTCTATTAATCTACCCTTTATTCCACCCTTCAGTACCTTCGCGAAGGTGTATGATTGACCTTCGCACAGCCTAAACCTGCAATCCAGGTACTTCTGTGCTACTATGACAGCGTATTGTATAGGTTCCCAAGTTATATTAAGTGTTTTACTTATCTTACTAATCAACCACAGTTAGCACCACATAATCTAATATCCTTACTTGCATTCAATTAACCAATTCAATCACATATATTCGTGCATCACATAAACATTATAAATTAAACCCAAAATGCAATATAACCAGATGCATTAACATGAACCAAATACATAGTAATTGCATAATACTTCTCTTTATTGCTATCTTTAAGTTAATATAGACTCTATCCATCCTACGCACATAGCTGCAGGGGTTCGTGCACTCAGCTATAGACTTCCACCCTACGCCTCTGCACACTCAACTGTAGAGCCTCTACCTATGCTAAGACCCGAGAACACTTAGGCTCCAATGCTTAACTCCTTACTTCATTCTTCACTACTTTCTTCTTGGAGCTTACTTACTTAGCTCCTTTTTATACAATCCCATGGTCTGCGAACCATGGGTGAATCTTTACAGCTGAATTTACACTTTATAAAATAAGGATAGACAACCCTTTATGACTCTTGACACCTTCGTGCTCTGTGACCACAAAATGTAGATTCTTTACAACTTAATTACAAAATTGTCCCAAAACATGGGCTTTTAGCCCCAAAACTATCCTTGGGGGAACCCGTTCCCAACAGGCCCCCAACACAAACATAGTGACTCGCCCTCGAGTCACTCTATGGGAGCAGAGATCTTGGTGTGAAGACCTCCCAACTCGACTTGTATGACGGCAACCTCGGCGATGAACTATGTGATTGCCTGCTTTGCTTCTTCAACCAACTACTCTATCACTGGTCCTAAATTATCACCCTGAAGCTTCTCCTGAGTCGCTTACAGATTAGCAAGCTTACCTTCAATAGAGGTCGTGATCGAGTAAGTCTCTTCGCCAATCTCTGCGTGAGATTGACAATGTGCGCTGTACCTTTTACTTCGTCATAGCACTACTATAGTTCTTGCACCACTCTCTCCAGATGTTGTACATTAGGGTCCTCTTGTAGGCTCATTGGGACCTCGAATCACTATTCAAGAAGTTGTGTACAGTCTGCTACTGCACTGTCTACAACCACTATCACCTCTATGATAGCGGTTGCACACTGCTCCTTTACTTCTGGCAGAGTTGAAGGTTGGGCCGCCAAATGTAAATCTGTAATATGTAGGTTCAGCTCTAGCTGAACCTTATCCAACTCTATGTGAGCTTCGCGCACCATGATAGCAAGATTACAAACATGCACCTTGACCGATTCTCACTCAGGAATGGCCAACTTTGGGACTATTCGACATGCCTCCTCCACGACCTGAACTATGCACTTATTTATGTTAGTAAGTTCCACCATGAAAGTGAGGGCGGTATCTCACTACAGCGCCATCTATTCATTTCCATCTAGTGGCAAAGATGTGTGCAAGGTGACCTTACTTTCGTCAATGTCCTTTGGTATCTTGGCCTTGCCCTTGCGTGGAGGGACGTATTCAGACAACTTAGTGATAGGGTCAAAACCCTCGACTTCAACTTCCTCCACTTCTATGCCCAACTCCTCATCATCCCTCGAGATGTTCTCAATTTCTTCCTCCTCCAGCTCCAAGTTAATGGCTTTGCCCTTTTCCTATGTGGTGGGCTTGGCCTTCATTGGGTTTCTTTTAAGCAACGTGCGCAGCAATATCACAGCCTGCTTACCCTTATTATCCTTCGCACTCTCCTTGGTTTGGGTTGGCTTCATTCTAGGCGTTCGTGGTGATTTGGGGACTTTAGCTAATACCTTTGCAACCTTTCGAGTAGCTCCCTCTACTTCCCTAACAACTTCTAGCATAGCCCCCTCGGTTGTCATTACTTCGGTGTCCATAGCTTCAAATCCTAGGATGAAATCACAGATGAATTTGCAGTTGGATTCTAGGAATTGATCAAACACTGGGTAGTTGAGCAATACTTCGAGGAATGCATGGATCATGCACGTCTGAGAGCTTACCAACACAGTGTTCAAAATGCCAAGAGTTTTTTGTTGGGCCTCCACCTGTAATTTATAGGCCATTTTGAATTCAAATATGACTGTTTCCTGCCAAATTCAATTCATTAATGCCAAATTGGTAGCAGATTTCGAAGGATCTTACCACCAAAGTTTGTCTTAAATGGCAGTCGCCTATCCCATTTGGCAGCATTCTTACCATCAAATCATGAATAGTGGCTTTAACAGTCACTTTCTGCTTGACCTGCGCAATTTCTCCCTAGGTAGCGCAGCTCTCCTCATGCTGTCGCGAACCCTGTGACATTTCCTCGTTCCCTACAATCCTCCAATCATGTAGTTCCCCAACCCAGGGAGTGTAGTTTATAGTCTGGTGCCTCCTTTCAACTGCTTGGAGTGCTAAGACTATGCTACCTTCATATAGTCACATGGCTGGATCATCGATGTATGGCTTCAATCGGCTTCCATTCACCTTTCCTGGGAAGGGATCTCCATTCAATTTAACGAAGCGAACTTCTCCACCGTCGATGATCTCCTTAATCACATAGGGCCCTAGCCAATGCATTCTGAACTTCCCTGGAAATTTATCAAACTTACTGTCATATAATAAAACCATATCATTTACCTTAAAGGTGCGCAACTTAATGTGTTTATCATGCCATTCTTTCTCACGCTACTTTTGGACCCGTTGGTGAAATCCAGCTAGAAATCTATCTTCCTCAAGCACAGCAAGTTGTGTGAGCCTCTCTTCCAGGGCTCTGCGATCCATCATACCCGTGAGTGCTGCTATGTGTATACTAGGCACAATGTATTCCATGGGCATCACTGCTTCAACACCATATACAAGCCTAAAGGGTGTCTGTCCAGTCAACTTTTTGCATGTCGTCTGATAGGCCCATAGTTCTACGGGTATGCGTAGGTCCCAATCACTTCATTGAGCATTGCAAACCTTTGTCAGTGTGTTTTCCAACACCTTATTGAATGCTTCCACCGTCCCATTAGCCTGTGCGTGATAAGGCATAATTTTCTGGTGATATACTTGAAATTCCTCCGTCAGCGCACTGATCGTTTCGTTTAGAAAGTGCATACCATGATCACTCATCAAAATATTTGGACACCCAAATCACGTTAGTGCATACTCAAAGAGGAACTTCACAACAGTAACATGTGTACAATCCTTCACAGGTTGTGCCTTCGCCCATTGAGTCAAATACTCAGTCCTAATGATAATGTACCGCTCTCCCATCTTCTTTCCTTGGGGCTGAATGGGTCCCACAAAATCTATCGCCCATTTCTCAAAAGGTTGTAATGTCATCTATGGTTTCAGAGGCAACTCATCCCTCTGTGATGGCCTGCTAGTCCTTTGAAACACATCACACACCTTGCAATAAGCTTTTAAATCTTGATGGAGGGTTGGCCACCACAACCCTGCACGTAGAATCTTCTGCGTGGTCGCCCTTTCTACATAATTTCATCCTGTGGCACCCCCATGAGCATCCATGAGGATACTACTCCTTTCAAACTCTAGTACATATCATTGTAATGCTTCATCAGACCCCATTTTGTATAGATGTTTGGAAATGACAGCACAGTCTGATGCGTGCACCACTAACTCCTTCTTCTGCTGGATGGTGTAGCCTTCTGGGGTGGTTCTTGTCATTATGAAATGTATGTTGTCTTCAAAGTGACCATCCACGATGCACATTGCAAATAGTTGTGGGTAAGGCAATCTCTCCTCTAGATTAGTGGGCTCTTCCCCTGTTTTGATGCGTGACAGATGGTCTGGTCCCACGTTCAGTGGTCCAAGCTTCACAATAACTTCAAAATCATATTCCTAAAATAATAACAACCACCTACAAATTCTCCCCCCCAACACAGGCTTATTGACCAAGTATTTCAATGCAGAATGATCTGTATACATCATAAAATGTCCACCTAGAAAATAGTGTCTAAACATCTGGAGTGTGTATACAATGGCTAACCCTTCACGCTCGGTGGTGAAATAGTTCTTCTCAGCCTTGGATAACCTCCTGCTTGCGAATGCTATAGGATGGTCCAATTCTCCTCCGCCAGCTTGTCTCAGTACTGCTCCAAGTGCTATACATGATGCATTTACATGTATGTGAAACTCCTTCTTCCAATCCGAGAAGACTAAAATTAGCCCGGTGACTATTTTTCCTTTCAATAAATCCAAACTCTTTTGACAGTCCTCGTTACAACAGAACGTGACATTCTTTTTCAACAATTTCTCCATAGGCGCAGTGATCTACGCATAGCCCTTGATAAACTTCCTGTAGTACCTAGTATGTCCTAAGGTTGTGTGTAGCTATTTTACACTCCTCAATGCCTCCAAGTTAAGTATCATTGCGATCTTCATGGGATCTACCATAAATCCCTGTTTACAAACTACATGACCCAACAGAGTCCCAAAAGGAACAAAAAATAGGCACTTCTTCAAATTGAGCACAATATGGTACCTTCGACAGGTATCTAACATTAAGAGCAACCTTGCCACATGGCATTTTACCAACCCAAACACAGTCCAGTCATCAAAGTACACCTCCAGAAACTTATGAATAAATTCCTTGAATGCAGCAATGACTACACGCAAAAAAATCACAAGCACATTCCTCAATCTAAAAGTCATTACAGTGTACTGAAAACATCCCCATTTAGTCGTGAAGGTCGTCTTACTTCTACCTTCAGGTGCTATTTTGATCTAATGGTACCCAGAGAACCCATCAGTGAAGAAGTACACTTCTTGGCCACCTACATTATCCAATACTTCATTAGTGAACGAAGTCCGAAAGGGATCATGTACGCAAGTGTCATTGAACTTCCTAAGATCTATGCATATCCTTATTTCATCCTTTTGCTTCTTTTCCTGTACCACCATTAGGCTTACCCAATCAGATTCTTCTACGGGCTCAATGATGCTTGCCACGAGTATCTTGTCTAGCTCTAAGCAGACCTTCTCCTTATACTTCGGATTCAGATGGTAAGGTCTTTGCTTAACCAGATTTGTGTCAGTTTTTAATGTGATCTTCATAACGCCCAGGTCTTGTATTATCCCCTTTAACTCCATGAACTTGGTAGGGAACAAATCCTGGTATTCACAGAGAAATTCGGCGACCTTATCTACACTTGCGTCATCCCAATAATCTCCAATCTTCGTGAATTTGGTCTCCGTCTCCATACCAATATTTACCTATTTCGTTTTCAATGGCACAGTTATATGAGGATTCTCAATCTGAGGTCCCTTGACCTTGCGGTGACCCTTGGTTTTAGGTATATTAATATTTTGTGGATCCTCGTCTTCCTCTTCAGCAATCACGTTATAGCGTTCCAGCACATGGCTCAGCTAAGTAGTCGAATTGGGTTGAATTAGATCCGAAGAATCCTACGGTATCCTAAAGGTTGCTACTTTAACTTCTTGTAGCACTTCGCCAATACAGTCAAACCTGTCTTTGAAGTTGAACGTCATTCCTTCACACAGAATATCCCATTCACCTTTTCCATGGCAGAGCTCTGTTTCCAAGTACCAGTTCATCAGGATGACATCCAAGGTGTGACAGAACAAGTGCACCCATTTAGGTTGGGGCTTATCTCCATAAGCCTTAGCCCATTTAGCCAAGTGTGCGTGCGAATCATCCTTCCCATCATATTGGTCTGGCATTCGTACCTTCGGCTTCCCAAAGCATGTTCTGATCATCCTCCTACACTCATGCCAATCATCAAAACTATCCTTGTGCATACCCCACCATCTTGCAGGTGTAGCATAGAGTGCCCAGTCCAAAGCCTGGAAGCACTGCTTCTCTGGTACTTCCTTCTCAAATGCATCCAACAATACATCTACATCATTCAAGCCATCGTAAGTGGGCAGATTTCTTACCTCTGATGACACACAGTGCAGTGACCAGGTCATCATGTTATAGCTCAACGTGGTTACTTCATGTTGCCGATTTTTCCAGCGCTCTAATTCTTCATCCAAGTCTGAGTTGCAGGAACTTTGGCGATCCCATGTAATTCATCTATCCACTGTCAGATTCACCCAATCTTGGTCTCGTGCTATTATCTTATATATGTAGTCCAAATCTTCATCGCTTTCATAATTGTGGACTGGTTCAGTATAGCGCAATCCTTCAACAGGATCCAGGGGTACTATTACGCAAAGTGATTTCTTTTCAAATATCATATTTTTATTATTTAGGTTGATTACCCCATTCATGTTAGTAGCCCAATCAATGCCAAGGAGTGCAAGGTAGGGGTTGTTGTCATCCACAATCCCTATCAATTCAAAGTCAACCAATGTGCTTGTGCCTTCCATGTCTACAATTACTCCTTGTAGCCATCCCATGGGGATGATCTTCTATTGATTCGCCATCCTTAACTGAATCGGAGACCATTGCAGCACGGGTCTCCCCATATGTTCTCAAGTCTGCTTTGATAAAATGTTCGCGTCTGACCCCATATCAAAAATAACCTGATTCATTTCATATTCTCCTATCTATGTGGTTAGTCTCATCTCATGCCATATCCTTGCTTTATGTTTACCATTATTTCGTACCAAGTGCGGTTCACCCGAAGTGTTCCCGGTGCATCTATTTATAAGTTCCTTTAACCCCTTCACAGCCTTCTTATCATGCAGCAGCTTCATGCAGGTCTCTAGATAGGTCATAAGCATAGAAGGGTCCATTTCTTGAATAGGATTATCACAGCTCCCTGAGGTAGAGGCCTTAGCGAAGCTCTTTTTTCTTCCATGAACATTTTTCATGTGCACTCCAAATCAAATTCAACCTCCTTTGCTAGAGCTTTGTGAACCTAGGCGCTATCTTCGGGCCATTTCCCCTTATTGTTTCCCATTGCAATACCACTTCAGAGCACTATATTCACACTCGAATCCTCCTCACAAGGCTCAGACCTCATCATTTGCAGGTTTTGAGTCAGTTGTGGTGGTAGCACCCCTTTGTTGCGTATCCTCGCTATCAGTGTAGGACAGTGTTCCATCTCATGATCAAACTAAGTACAATATTAGCATGATGGACACGTTGGGTTAGTGCGTTCATGGGCATAGTGTCCTGGTCCTCCACAATTGTAATAGATCAGCTGTCCCTAACCTCTGCTAGGTCCTCCTCTGCCTTGGCCTCATCCGCGCCCCTGAAAGCCTATTTGCACCATTCCAGCACTTTAGTCAGGAGGCTGTGTTTTTGCGTGAAATCTCTAGGTAGGTGTTCTATCCATCATCAATTCATAACTCTGGTAGTTGCACTCATCATGCCCTACCGACGTACAGAAGTTGCAGAACAGTTGTTTTGGTGTTTATACAAACTTCTGCAACAAATGGAAATTATTAGTTGTATGTTTCCCTGCTACCTAACATATAGCACACCACAATGCAGGCCCTGTGCTCAGTCCTGCTTGGGCTTCCAACCTCAAAGGAATTGGTCCTCCTCTAGCAATATAGTTCGCAAAGACTGGGCAGTGGTCTTTTTCATGCCCCTCACCTTTACATTTCAGGCACCATATCTCTTCTCGCACCTCTGGTCGAACTATTCTATCTTGCTTCAAACTTTTCATTTCGAGGAAAATATTTTGCAACTGCACATGGATCTATTGAACCTCCATATTCATATCTTGCATCGGTGTTTCATGCAATCTTATTGCAATCTCCAAGGCCTCCACCTGAGTTGTAATATTCTGTTGTGACAATGCAACCCTGAGGTGAGGCAGGAATGAAGCCACGAACCACTCACGATGTTGTCCATCTATTAAGTTCATATTAGCTTCGTGGATTTTATAGTTCAATCTCTGATCCAATTCCCAAGGTGTCTCACCTGGTCTCATCATGATTTCCTTGAACCCTACAATCAACTGTGCCTCAGATTTAGGCCCACTGAACTCTTTATTCAACATGGTCTCGATCTCTGCCAACCTAATGTTTGGGTTACATTAGAGTACTTTATGTACTAAGTTAGTGCACAATCCTGCAAAGCATTAACCAATCTTTCCTTCTTCATGTGATCATTTGTGATGCCTTGATCTTCCCATACAGCTTTTACGATGAACCAAAACTGGTATGGGTCCTCATTTCCCAAGCCCTTAAACAAAGGAAGCTTCATTGAATTCGCCATGTTGAACTGTGGTGGAGGTGGAAGTGGTGTGGGCGAAGTCGCAGGTGATGGTGGTGAAGTTGGAGGTGGTGTAGATGGTGGTGGCAGTCACAGGAATCCCTATTTCATTAGCTGAACTACACTTCATGAAGAAGCTTGCGCTACTCCCTCTTTGTCACCCAACGAAGGTGAAATCAATGGGCTATATTCAAGACCCTTTCTTCCTTCGTTCCTGTAAGTCTTTCCACTTCGCGTAGCTCCAAACATCAAGGTAGATGCATAACCCATTTTTCGCACAATAACATCTTAATCCAGGTATTTAAAGACTTCAAGTACTTACCTCGCAGACCTTTGAAAAAGCACCACTCTGCCTCACTGTAACTAACTGAGATATCGACCATGAATTCAGTCATGAATCCTCCTATGATGAGATCGAGCCAATGATTGACAGCATGGGAGATCTTATCCTTAGAGGCTTCTAAACTCTGTACTAACTCTGGAGTCTAGATAATAGGACCATCAAGCCTCCACCTTCGTTGGCTATCCACTAGCTTCACGATCCACTCGTATAACTCAACTGGAAAGGAACAGAAAAGGATCTCATGGATTTCTATATATAAGTACCTGTCTAGCCACTGTTCCTTTATGAGTCGCCGATTTATGTTCTCCTTTTCCGTGAATTCATGGATCTTCCTATCCAACCAGTCTTCGACCTATTTCTTAGTTGGCTTATAGTGATATGACATCACATATCTCTCATGCAGATTCTGGTCCCGGCAACGGAACCATTTGTTGGTTTGGTGGGGCCTGACCCAAGTTCAACATTAGTTAGCCAAAAAAATCCCTACACAACTGGCCCTTTTGCCACAGCCCACAGAGCGCAGACCGAAGTCTCACCTGAAGCAATATGGGGGGATGCTGGAACCAAGTTTCCGCACCCTGAGATGGTCGTGATGTTAGTTTTATACTCTTAGCTCCTACTTTCGCATAGGTTGTTAAGCTTTAGGGTTCTGTCAATCTACCCTTTATTCCGCCTTTTAATACCTCTGCAAAGGTGTACGATTGACCTTTGCGTAGCCTTAACCCGCGATCCAGGTACTTCTGCACAACTATGACAACATACTGTATAGGTTCCCAAGTTATCTTAAGTCTTCTACTTATCTTACTAATCAAGCACAATTAGTGTCACATAAACTAATATCCTTACTTGCGTTGAATTAACCAATGCAATCACATAAACATTATAAATTAAACCCAAAACGCAATATAACCAGATGCATTAACATGAACCAAATACACAATAATTGTAGAATAATTCTCTTTATTGATATCTTTAAGTTAATACAGACTTTATCCGCCCTGCACACATAGTTGCAAGGGGTCCACACACTCAGCTATAGACTTCCACCCTAGGCCTCTGCATAGTCAGCTGCAGAGCCTCTACCTACGCTATGACCCGAAACACTTAGACTCCAATGCTTAACTCCTTACTTCATTCTTCGCTACTTTCTTCTTAGAGCTTACTTACTTAGCTCCTTTTTATACAATCCCATGGTCCATGGACCATGGGTTGATCTTTACAGCTAACTTTACACTTTACAGAATAAGGGAAGACAATCCTTTATGACTCTTGACACCTTCACACTGCACAACCACAAAATGCAGAGACTTTACAAGTTTATTACAAAATTATCCAAAAACATGGGCTTTTAGCCCCAAACGTTTCCTTGGGGGAACCCATTCCCAACAGGGGTAGAGCACCCCATTTTGGCTAAGGAAGTGCAGAGAGCAGAAGTAGGAGGGGTCCCACAAGAAGCAAAATTCGGATAAAACGCAAGTGGATCCCATGACCTTGATGGAGGGTGATATCGATGAGATCTGTGACAAAGTATGGGATACCACAACTGAGTTGCTGCAATAGTTCAAGCAAAAATACATGCATACGTCGGGGCGTCCAGAAGGATCTGTGTGAGCTACAGATCCAAACTAGAAAAATACAGGTGGGCGCAGGTCAAGCAAGCACAGCACAAACGAGCCTCGCATCGGGGACAAGTCAGGCTACAGAACTGGTAAGGACAGTGGACCTTCAGTCAATTGCACTACAAAGAGGGTCATTGCAAGCAGCATCCGCTAATTACCGAGTTATTTTGAGTACCCTTAAGGACGTCACGCTGAACATTGCAGTGCTCCCCAATGAATTTCTTCATGCACTATAGACAAGAGTAACCGAGGAATTGAGAGCTCAGGAGCAGCGCACTCTCAGTTTAATTAGTGAGTACCGGGTGAAAAATGAACAAATGTTCACCAAGAAGACATATGACCTGAAGGAGAGAGATATTATCCAGGCACAACATTCCAAGCTGGCAGCTGCAGTATCAGAAGCATGCAGAATAGTGTCAGAGTTGCACATACCAAGGATGCACCACCAGAGGCCAAAATATGAAAATTAACTGCAAGAACCTGCGAGGCAAAGGAGGAGGTTGGGAGAGTTCAATTTGATCTCAATATGAAAATCATGGAGAAGAAGCTAAAATTACAGCCTTCGACTTCGCCTAAGGTTAGGGAGTAGTGTGGAGCTGCTATAAAAGAAGGAGTGACCACTTTGGATGTCATAGTCACTAAATTCTCGTCCTTATTTGAACAAGTGATGGAATTAGTGATGGAAATGCAGGAAGACCTGACCCTGTAGATGCTGAACACAGAATTTCGCGAGCTGCAAAAGCAGTCTAATGAGGTTTGGGCAATGGTGTGATCAATTGCACTAGCACATCACCTCGCCAATTTGCAGGAGGGGAAGCAACTTTGCGCATAGGTAGAAGCAGCCTAGAAGAAGGAAGTCATGCTTAAGGCCAATATGGGACCTTGGTTAGACGAAGTGTACTAAATAACAACCAACATTTATGAGAAGCTAATGGACTTGCAGAAAACATAGAAAAAGATCAAGCTAGTCTTGGAAGGACCAGCTACCGAGCAGCTCGTCGAAGAAGTAAAGCAAGAAACTACACAGAGCGTTGTTGAGGTGGGAGTTGTGCAGGTGGAGTTGGGGGACCTTCGCAGCAAGATCACCATGCCAGCCGAGTGACTTGAGGGCGAGTAGATAGTTAGAAGTCAAAAGGGGTTTAGCCTCTTGTTTATGTAAAGTCAAGTTGGTTTTTATATCTACCCACGGTCCGCTGACCGTGGGATTGTATGAAGAAAAACTATAAATAAGAATGTCCTAGAGAGTCTAAAACAAGAAGGAGAAGATAATAGTCAGTTGATAATGGGTCAATAGAAGATTGCACAGAGAATTAAGTCATAGAGGAAGGAAAGGATCTGTAGTTGAGTGTGCAAAGGCCTAGAGTAGAGTCTGCAGCTGAGTGCATGGACCCCTGTAGCTGAGTGCGCAAGGAAGTTTAAGTTTGTAACCTCATTTTGAATATCAATAAAGAAGATTGTTGGATAATTTCATGTTTTCATTTGTTTACTGTTGTTATTTATGTTTACGATATATGCTGTGATGGAATAAATTTCATTATGAAATATTGATGTATTGATGCGCAATTCTATTGGATAATTCTTGCTATCTATACGCAATGCATGTGAAGTATTTACGCAAAGATTGTAATACTTGTTGTTTTGTTTATTAAATACTTAAGTAGATCTGTGCGAACTTAGATCTAGGGTTGTTTTATGGTGCACGTAAGTGGATGTTGTATCTATTAAGGGTCTGTAAAACCCTATCGTAGACCTTTGCAAAGGTTAGAGGACTATTTAAGAGAACTTGCAGTACCAAGCCTTGGGACTTATAGGTCTACACAAAGGCAAATCTAGGGTGATAAAAGACATCACACTGATCTCTGGATGCGGAATATTGGTTCCAGCACCCCCCCATACTGCTTCGGGTGAGACTTCAACCTAAGCTATGCGGGGTGATGCCGAAAGGGCCAGTAGTGTAGGGTTTTATTTGTCACAATTAACTCTGAACCTAGGTCAGGACCCTCTAACCCAACAATGGCTTAGTGATCTATTTTCTATGGAATAAAGTATAACTTCTACGTGAATATATTAAATCTTTAATATCTATGCATGAACTAAATAATGATATGTTTTTGTGAAGGTAGCAGTTAAAACGGTTATGATCTCTGATCGAATCAGTCAGATCTATGCGAAGGCAGATCTAGGGTTAATATTTACTATGCGAAAGTTGGTATTCTACTTCTTATAGATCTGTAAAGTTTGATCGTAGACCTTCGCGAAGGTCTAAGATCCGTTTTCTTAGAGTTGCAGTAGCGGACAATAAAAAGGCATAGATCTACGTGAAAGCAGATATGAGCTACAAGGGCTTAAGATTACTTATCACACAGTCTCTGGATGGAGAAACCTGGTTCTAACATCCCCCAATACTTCTTCGAGTGAGACTACAACCTGTGCTATACAGATTGTTACCGAAAGGGCCAGTAGTTATGATTTTGTTGGTTGGCATGAACAAATCTAACCTTGGGTCAGGCCCCCTTAAGCCAACACCCTCACACTAGTGAAGGCTCTAGGTCAGGCACTAAAATTTATTCTAAAGGAAACACCAACCATGTTGTATTTTTTCCACCACTAAGAGCTAATCGTCAATAACCTTTAACCTATATGGCCTAGTCTCCTTTAGGCATCCAAGGTCCTCTTCATGACATGCCTCTTCACCATGAGGAATATATCCCGAAGTTTGATTTTGAAAAGGGAACCACGGCTCAAGATCATATCAGTAATTTTTGCTTAGCCTTGAAAATGATGAGGGTGCAGTATGATGATGTTTCTTGCAGGTTGTTTCTGTACACCTTGGAGAATAAAGCTGTGACATGGTATCACTTGTTGTTCGTGCCTTCCATACAAAACTGGGTGAGTTCTGAAACATATTTCTCAAAAATTTCTTCGATGATAAGACACCATCCATATTCCTCACCAAATTAATCTCTTTAAAGTTCCATAATAAGGAGAAGGTAAATGACTTTAATCATTGATTCGCTACCATTTTGAATAAATTCCCAGCGGATGTGGCTCTTGATGATTCTATCACTATTGGTTATTACACCAAATCTCTACCGTGTGATATCACTGTGTTTGTCAAGAGATAAGTTAAAGCTACTTTATTGGAGAACTTCATTGAAGCTCTTGTCATAGAGAAGGATTTGTTGTCCATAGGGGCACTTGAGCATGACACATGAGAAGAATCTAAGTCGACAAGTAAGAAGGCCCAGGCCTTTGCTGGCAAGTTTGGTGATAAGGATAAGGATTCTTTCCATTTTTAGGGATTAGCCAAATCCTTAAAGTAGTTTACCAATGAAGTATCTAAATTGAAGAGGAAGAATAGTGAGAGTTGATCGGGGAGTAAACTGGCTAAACCTTTCTTTAGGAAGAACACTAGTTCCCCCACAAAATTAGCTCATAGCTCCAATGTGAATTTCAATATAGAAGTGCTAGGTATGGTAAATTATTGCACCCTCCACTAAGCTCCCCATTCAGAAAAGATGTTTCCACGATGGATACATAATATGACTGAGGTAGTTTCCAAGATGCTTGATGAGCAGACCATTGGAGCCGACAAGGAAGAGTCCAACAACCTTGGGGAAGAAGCCACCCCCCTGATGAGAATGTCCGTTCCGATGTTCTAGATTTTAAGGTAATCCACAAAGGGGAAGTCCCATCCGTCCAAGAAGTAAACATAGGATACACCCATCCCCCTAAGCTACCAAAGACCTATAACCTAAGGAGTAAGGGGTCGGTACTAGATCCCACATTAGAGGAGAAGAAAAAGGCATTTTTAAGGAGGATTCTTCCATCAAACAACTCAAATCAACCCTTAGCCTCTACCACCAAGAAGTTGTCCAGCCAAACTCCAAAATATACTTCGGTAAGTGGTAAGGGAAACCCCTTGATTCTCAAAACGTCATCCAAGTATGTGTATTCCCCTTCCATTCCTCAAGAATCTATAGAAGGAAATGCTAAGTCAGACCTAGGGTACAACATCATTGAAGATATGAAGAATACGCGGGCCAATAATTCATTGTATGAGCTTGCTAAGATATCCAACCAATGTGAGTTAATTATTAAAAACTTCACTACCTCTTCATCCAGCAACAGGTTTACCTCATCCTCAATATTTAGCTCACTAGGCCAGTCCCAAACCTCGGTTATCCTCCAATCCATTGTTAATGTTGTAAATGAAAATTTGAGAGGCTCAACCCCCCCATTCCTCCTAACGTTTGAGATATTTAACTCAATGTGCACAACTATCTTTTTTATTTTTTTGCATCAACTAATTCCATTCCTTTATCAGCCTGTAAAAAGTTGAATATAGAACCTGAGAAGATGGATTCTGAAATCATTCAGTTGGATAGATCTCAAGTTATTACAATAGAATAATTAGACAATGTGATAGTTAGGTTGTCTTGTATTTCTAGAGTACATCAATGCATTGACATAGTGTTGCTTAACATCACAGAAGTGTATGGGTTGTTTCTTAGTAGAGACTGGTCTAGTAAGCTCCAGGGATATTTTTCAACTAACTCATCCCACTTATCACTACCTTATAAAGGTAACAACAACTAGATCATAGTCAATTGTGATCCCTACATGAAGCATGCAGTCACTGATCTGGAACCCCCAAACAATCCAATTAGTTTCTCTCAGGAAAATTTGGGACTGTGTTTTTTGGAAAACATATTGGATGCTATGAGTCCCTACTGTTGCCTATTCCACCTAAAATGCAACTAGAACTCCTTCCTTATCTTCCAACGAATGCTAATGAACCCTATACTATAGATGTAAATTCTCTTAACATAGATTTAACCAATAATGAAATTTGGACTTTATATTATGACGAGTATAAGACTCATGATGGATTCGGTGCTGGTTGTATCCTTATGGACCCCTAGAAAAATAAATTTTTAATTTATTGTATGTTAGCATTTTAGTGCACTAAAAAAACCACAGAGTATGAGGCATGAATCCTTGGGCTCAAAAATGCTATTGACCTAAAAAATTGAATGCTTAAGGTGATCGTTGATTCTGAGATTATCATGAGGAAGGTACGAAATACTATTCATTGTTTATCACCAATTCCCCTATAAAATCATCCCAGAGATTCAATGTGAATTTCAACGTAGAAGTGCTAGGTATGGTAGATTATTGCACCCATCACCGAGCTACCCATTCTGAAAAAATATGTTAGTAATGGATACACAATATGACTGCAGTATTTTCTAAGATTCTGACAAGGTGGTGTATCTTTGAGATGATAATGGTCAGCTATCATGCTAGGGCATCTAAGATAATTGTTTTGGGGGTTTTGTTTTAATTTGGAAGACCCATGTAGGTAATAGATTTAAAACATTGAGGCCTAACCCTTTGAATAATATTAATATCAAAACAGAGGGTTGCTATTGAAATTCACACAATGATATAGCTTGCATAGTGGTGAGCAGAAATAGAATGATGATATGATTATCACAGTCTTCAAATTGAAGATTAAATAATCATAAGTAAGAAAACCTTTAAACTATGTTCAGAAGGTTTAACAGAATATGCTTAAGCTTACAAAATATGTTGATGATTTATTGATTTAGAGGGAATTAATTAAATAGATAGTTAATATAATTCATTATCTTTATAGATGGTAATTTCATAAGCTTATGGGAATGGATTGAAACTCAATTACTCCTACCTAGTTATCTCTGTAAATCATAAGAATATGAAGAAAAACACTGTGAATATAACTGGAAAAACTTACAGGAAAAAAAAAACTGTATGAATCAGAATTCAGAATCCTTTGCTTTGTATTAATGATTCAGAAAATTCAAGTACATTCAATACTTAGAAATGCTTCTTCAAGGGTGCAACCCTTAATAACTCGTGAAAGAGAGTTATTTATATAATTTGAGAACTGAGAAAATATCTTGAACTATTTTACAAAAATAGATAATTACAAAATCAGGAATATAAATTGCTAGATGATCTAGTACTATTTCGGTGTTGAGCTGTTTGATGACTATTGCTGAAAAAATTGAAAATTGTTGAACTTGTGATGACTGTTCCTATTCACCCTCTAGTCCAGTAAATCAGTTAATACTTCCCAGCACTTCTTATCTAGGATAGATATTTTGGTTACCATTCTATAAATTTCATCCATCTCTGTATACTTCGTGAAAGTGGGTTTTATTAGAAATATATGCCTAATCTCATTTAAAATGAAGAAGGTGTCCCTGAGTGCATTTAGCACCACTCTTGGTGTTGCTGCAGCTCTTATGTTTGACACTGAAGCTGCATTGGTGCCTATCTCTGTAAGCTTTAGAACATAATCCTCAATAAGCATTAATTTGTCATTCATCACAAGCATAGAGGGAAAACCCTTGTCGATCAAGGGTTCAATCCTACTAAGAAAACATTGAACTATTGTGTTCACACTGCTGCACTTTTCTTCTAATTGAAGGATGAGGTTCTTCTTGGTGATGATATTGTTTACTTCTAGAATACTTGTTGTCCTGTCATTTATCCCTAGCTCTTCAAGCTCATAGTTGTCTTTAGAGTTGAGGAACTTGATTATATCAAAATAAATTTTTGGCATATCCTCAAGTTGTTTAGAAATAGTCTCCACAACTTCCTAATCTTTCTCTAAGAGGTCCTTTTGATCAAACATTATCCTGATATAGGGCTAGATATCCTTAATTGCTTCAGTAATTTCTTCCCACATAATTTCTCTTGCAAACCCAATTTCTTTCCAATGTAAGATTCTTTAAGCTCCATATGCAATGTTTCAATCTGAGATTTAGCTCTCTGCAACTCAGTTGCATGTGAAGTGTCTACAACTATTTTCAGATGTTGTAACTCCTTGAGTTCATTCTGCAACTTCTTGATTTCTCCTGTTTGAATAGACTGTTTTTGAACAGCTTCAACAAGCCGTTCAGCTCCTTCTGTTGCACCTGTAGTTGATGTTTTGGCTGAAGTAGAAACCCTGGTTCATGGATTGTTGCAAGGGGTACTATATCCATTGGAGTTTGAGCTCCTTTGACAACTTCCTCTTTCTCCTTGACCAATTTCTCCACCTTCTCTTCCATCTGTTTTATCTGCATATTATGTTCCATGATGAGCTTCATCATGTTAGACTTCTGAGTTTTAGTTTCTTCAATCTCCTTAGCCATTGGGTCCTTAGAAGCTGGAAATTTGAGTTGTTTCCTTAATGTTGCAACTTCATTGTTTTTTATTTTTAATTAGTTCTTCTGTAGCATTTATGTTGGAGGGATCATATCCCATCTTTAGCACTAGATTTTACAAAGATTGGATCTTGGTGTCCTTTGCCAATGAGGAGGCTTTCTCCAACTTAAGCTGTGATTGTGTGTTGGCTAAGGTAACTTGCATTTTTTATGAACTCATGGTAGTGTTAGTCAAGGTGGAAGAAATCATCTTCCCAGTTTGTTTGTGCATCTCAATTTGATCAATTAGATGCACATCCTTCACATTGAACTCAAAAGAAGTCTATTTCTGATAGTGTGTAGCAGTCCTTGGCTGTGGAATTTGGGCTTGTAAGAAAGCCATCTGCATCTTTCCCTTCTCAGAATCAAAGACTGAAATAAGTCTGGCTTGACAGCTGGAAGAATGCTTCCAGAATTGGGTATAGGTGTTCAACTTAAATTCTTCATACCTCCTTTTAATTTCACTGAAGACATGAAAAATGTCTTCCTCCTTATCCTTTTGAATGCTTCCATTGGTCTGAATTACCTATTGTTCCTGAGAATTCATGGAATGAGTTGGTGACTGTGTAAACTGTCCACCAAACTGTGTATAAAGCATAGTCTCTCCAAGTCCACCCAATGATGTCTTCTGAGGTTCATTTGTTGCACCAACAATCACAGAGATGCTAGGTCTTTTTTTCCCATGCACAATCCTAAATCCTTGGCTGGATGCTTTAGTTGTAGGGGATGACTTTTCTTCCCTTCCTCTTTTAGTTGTCTTTTCTTGTGCAAGTCGAGTTTGTACATTTGGTGTAGAAACTGCCTGCTCTTCCACCTCTTGGAGGGTGTTCTCTATCCATTCCAACTAATTTTTATATTTCTCTATTTCATGCCTGGCCATGTGATGATATGCAGTAAACTTGTTCTCCACCCTGAGTTTAGAAATGAGACCAAACTTCATCTCCTTTAATAACTTGTCCACTTCCTCTCCTGCTACCCTGGTGTTACAGATGAATGGACCAACTTGGGCTTTCAGCTTGAATTGTGATTTCTTCTTTGCAGCCACAAAGTGCACTTCATTTGCATTTAACCTCTGCCTAATGTATTCCAGTGCAAATATTCTAATAGGGAGGTACTTGGGAAGTTTGTAGGGTGGAAGCTCACAACCATAAACTCTGATTTATGTATAGTTTCGGTAACAATACCAATCCCCTATTGTAGCTTGATCAACCAACTATAATACTTTGAAAATCTCCTCACTGATTCTTGGTACTGGAGTGCTGCTCATAAGACTGATAGCTAGATGAATAAACAGTTCTATGAACTGTTTATATGTAAACTCTTCCTTCTCCTTCATTCCCATTGAAGTCCAAAATATCATTGGTTGTTGGTTTCCTTCCTCATCTAGCTTTTGTAAAGTAAATGGTAATTTGTCTCCCTAAAAATATATGAAAAGGTATACAAGTACTAAAGAATTCTTGAATACTTATTTAGTATTAAACTTGACATATTCCTCATGTATGGCTTCAACTAGGAAATGGATGAAATCATAAATAACAGTGAGTTTGGAGTCAGTAGAAAAGATGGACAAGAAACCAAGGATGGCTTCATTAACATATTGATTAGAGTTATAACCAAGCAGATAGGACAAAATAATGGTGAATTGCTTGGTTCTATCAGGGAACATGGATGAGTCATAAGGATGGTCTCTTTTAGGCAAAGGACTATCAATAACTAGAAAAAGTTCAAGAGTCTGGATCTTTTAGTGAAGTCTAGTTTTTGATAGGCTTCTATCAGATTTTCATGGGAAAAAGGATGGGCTGGTGTAGTAGCAGGGGCCTGCAACATTTTTTCAATGGAGTTAGAATTGATTAAATAGAGGATTTCTCATGTGGTTGAAATGATTGCTCTTTGTCTAGGATCATAAGATGCATGGCATTTCCTCACAAATTTAGGTGCTCTATGTATCTGAGGGAAAATGTAATGAGGATGTTGGGAGTCCTAGAGTCATATTTCATCTATCTGATCAATTTTTTGATCTTCCATTGAATAGTAAATTTCATATAAATCAAATTGAGAAGAAGTCTCAATGATTTTACAATCTCTCTCGACCAGGGGTGTGATGGAAGTCAACCCATGGATGAATAAGAGGATTTGGGACTTCTACAATTTCTTTTCCCTTAGGAGGCATTTTGTCAAATAAAATGCAGACTGAAAGTGATGGAAATGGGTGAAACAGAGTGAGCATAGTAAAAACAGTATAACTGAAAAAGAGGCTAGTGGACCTGGATGTCGACTTTCTTCTAATCAGCACAAATAACTGCTTAATTTTCAAACCGTGGTCAAGTTGTAAGGAGGAAAATTGTTAGTGATCAATTTGGTTATATAAATGTAATGTGTAAGCGTTTTCATGGATAAATAGGGTTTATAATGGGAAAAACGGAGTGGGGCTATTCAATGAATGGTAAAATTTTCATTAATTATCCAATGGATTAATTAACAGGTGTTTGGGCCATAAATATTGTGGGAGTGAAATTGAATGGATAACGGATAGGCGATAGTTGATTGGATGGTAGAAGTGACATGGAGCAGACGTGGAGAGGGACGTGGAGCAGTAGTAAACAATCACTTATAAACTACATTCGGGAGTAACCTGAGGTGGTAAGTGGTGTCGGGATTTTAAGTCTCGAAACACTAAAAGGAAGGAAAGGTGATTTAGGATGGTTGTTTCTAAAATAGCCCATTTCAGAACCCCCCCTCGCCCCACGGATAAAGTCTGGATGGGATATAAGGGTCGAGAATGGATGTGGGCCATCGGAGGTCGAGAGAGCTTGTGAGATGAAAGATAAGGTGACAGGGATTTAACAAGTAAGGTAGAAGTGATGGTGGGGTCACATCTTTGAGCCGGATGTCACAATTGTGGGTTATGGTGAATGAATGGGTGGATGAATCTGGGATATTTACAAAGTAACATTGGTGTTTTAAAATTCGTGGTTAATTAAAACACATCTTCGAATGCATATCTTATCCAATGTTACAACTTAGGATAAAATTCTTTCATGCTCCAATTATTTCTCATAAGTCTACCTTCCCTTTATATTTCGAATATTTTCTTTTATTCATCTGAGTGCATTTAGGCTAGCAACTCAATATTTCCTTTTAACAACTAATCTACCTCTATCTCTTATTTCCTCCATTAGCTCAGATTAAACTATTGAGCCAATTTTATTTGCTACCTATTGACAAAAATTTAAATCAATTCCAATCATGATTAAATTGTAAAATTGGATAAGATGAACTAGGTGTGGCATTTAAATGATCTGCACACAACCTTTATTTGCCAAAATAAACTTGACTAAGTATAGTGGCATTTGGATTTGCAACACTTCCAGAGTTTTTTTTTTTTTTTTTTAACCTAACATTTTATTTTTGCCTTCATTCTTTAGGGCATCCATTCTAACATTTTGTTTGATATGGACTTATTCATAAAATATCCCTAACATTTTTTATTCAATATTATTTTTGTCCATATCCTAACTTAACATTTTTTTAAATATATTTTCATTTTTTGACTAATTGATACTAACTTACCAAAACCAAAAAATGCTACAACACAAGGAAAAGTCCAATGACCCTGAGGAAGAAGCCACTCCCCCTTATGAGAATATCGGTTTCACTATTCTAGATTTTGAGATGATTTACAGAGGGGAAGTCCAATCCGTCCAAGAATTAAACATAGGAGATGTACCTCCCCCTACCGAAGACCTATAACTTGAGGAGCAAGGGGTCAGTACCAGATCCCACGCTCAAGGAGAAGAAGAAGGCATTGTTGAGGAGGATTCTCACACTGAACAAATCAAATCAAACCTCAACCTCTACCCCCAAGAAGTCATCTAGGAAAACTCCAAAAGATACTTTGGTAAGTGATAAGTTAACCCCTTGATTCGTGAAACCTCATCCAACTCCGTGTAGTCCCCTTCCGTTGTTGAAGCATATACAAAAGCTAATGTTAAGCTAGACCTGGAGTACAACATCATTGAATATATGAAGAAGATGTGGGCCAATATTTCATTTTATGATCTTGGTAAGATAGCCAACTATCATGAGTTAATTATTAAAACCTTTGTGACCTCTTCCTCCACCAAAATTTCTACCTAATCCTCGAGATTTAGCTCACCAGGATGGTCCCAGACCTAGGTTAACCTCCATTCCGTTGTTAATGCTGCAAATGAAAATTTGTGTGGCCCAACCTCCTTGTTCCTCCTAATGTTTGAGATATTTAACTACAATGCACACAACTATCTTGTTGATTCTAGTGCATCAACTAATGTCATTCCTTTATCATTTTATAAAATATTAAACATCCAATCTGAGAAGACTAATACCAAAATCATTCAATATAGATCTCAAGTTCTTGCTGTGGAAGAATTAAACAATGTGATAATTATGTTGTTTTCTGATTCTAGGGTGCATCAATGCATTTACATAGTGGTGTTTGATGTCACAAAAGTGTATGGGTTTTTTCTTAGTAGATACTAGTCTAGTAAGCTCCAGGTATATTTCACGACTGACTTGTCCCACTTATGGTTGCCTTATAAAGGTAATAACAACCAGATTAGAGTCAATAGCAAGCCCTACATGAAGGATACAGTCACTGATATGGAATCCCCAAATGATCCAATTATCTTCTCTCAGGAAGAGTTGGGAATGTGTTTTTTGTAAACAAGTGTTGGGTGTTATGAAGCCCTACCATTGCCTATTCCACCTAACATGCAGTTGAAACTCCTTCCTTTTCTTCCAACTGATGCTAATGAACCATATTATATAGATGTAAATACTTTTAACATAGATGTAACTAATAATTACATTTAAATTTTATATTATGATAGGTCTAAGACTCATGATGGAGCTAATGCTAGTTGTATCCTTATGGACCCCCAGAAAAATAAATTTTTAACTTCTTGTACGTTAGAATTTTAGTGCACTAACAACACCATAGAGTATGAGGCACTAATACTTGGACTCAAAAAGGATATTAACCTAAAATTTGAATGTTTAAAGGTGATCAGTCATTCTGAGATTATCACAAGGCAGGTATGAAATACTATTCATTGTTTATCACCAATTTCCTTGCAAAATCATCTCAGAGCTCCAACGTGAATTTCAATGTAGAAGTGCTAGGTATGATAAATTACTGCACACTTCACCAAGATTCCCATTATGAAAAAATGTGTCTGCAATGGATATAAAATATGGCTATAGTAGTTTCCAAGATGTTGATGAGGAAGAGTCCAATGACCCTAATGAAGAGGCCACTCCCCCTCATGAGAATGTCGGTTCCATTGTTCAGGCTTTTGAGGTCATTCAAGGAGGGGAAATCCAATACATCCAAGAAGTAAACATAAGGGACACCCCTCCCTCTAAGTTACCGAAGGCCTATAACTTAAGAAGTAAGGGATCAGTACCATATCCAACACTGGAGGAGAAGAAGAAGGCACTTTTTAGTAGGATTCTTCCACCGAATAACTCAAATCAACCATCAGCCTCCACCACCAATAATTTGTCTAGACAAACTCCAAAAGATAATTTGGTAAGTGGTCAGGGAAACCCCTCGATTTCGGAAACCTCATCTAAGTCTGTGTAGTACCCTTCCATTCCTTAAGCATCTACCGAAGGCACTACTAAGTTATACCTCGGGTATAACATCATTGAATATATCATGAAGACACGGGCCAATATTTCATTGTATGAGATCGCTAAGATAGCCAGCCAACATGATTTAATTATTAAAACCTTCACTACCTTGTCCTCCACCAATAGGTCTACCTCATCCTTGAGAGTTAGCTTGCGAGGCTAGTTGTAGATCTCGGTTTACCTCCAATCCATTGTTAATGCCACAAATGAAAAATCGAGAGGCTCAACCCCCCCATTCATCCTAATGTTTCAGATATTTAACAACAACATGCACAACTATCTTGTTGATTCTGGTGCATCAACTAATTTCATGCCTTTATCACTCTATATGTTGGACCTAATTTTTTTCTCTGTATTTCACCTCCTTTACTATCTTTTTGCAACATTTTGATCCCTATTTAAGAATCTTTTGTACCCTTTCATCCTCATTATTCTATGGATAGTGACAGATCCAATCCCACAGTAAAAGCATTATAATGGTGTTATTTAACTATTTTATAATTCAAAGATCAGATGTTTCATATTTAGATCCTTGAGGTTAACTAATCATTATAGGTTGAGTGTTGTAATGTATTGCTATAGGTTGCCAAAAGTTTCCACAAGTCAAATTTAACTAGTTGCTGGGTAGTTGAGTATGAAATTGTTGTAGGTGAAAAAATGGATTTTTTGATCAAATGAGACAGACTCTCTAAATTCTGAGACACTGGTTTTGTTCAGAGCACCATGTTTCATATAACCTAGAAACTGTTTGCCAAAATTCATCTTTGTGAAGGCGTTATCACCGATGGAATATTCCAATGAAAACCATTTCTGAACAATAACGTATTAGATCAATTCGAGTCCAGATTTTGCTGAACATTTTTGGTTGAAAACTTCTATATCAGAATACGGTTTTGATAGGAAGTGGATAATTAATAATTAGAGGATTTTTAATGCTAAATAAGAGTAATTCATAGATCTCTATATCATTGGTTTTCCCACACCTTTCTCTGTAATAGATCTGATGATTGCCAATTATGTATCAGGCTCTACTATAAAGCCTGCATTTTGATTCTGACAAGGCAGCATGCTGAGCCTTTGAATTATTTTGCTGTGTAATTGTGAATTAAGTTTTAATAGAAGAATATTATGATTTCGTTGCTCTGAATTCCAGTTGAATGTGTTGAATGGGAAGTTGATGCTCATGTTTTAACCATGATCAGAATCGTTTCGATACTGTAGGTTTAAAAGCCCCCAGGTGTGGTAGGGCCCACCCATCTGGGTTTTCTCTATATTTTCCTTGATAGTGTCACTATGAAAATAGTTACACTTAGTTCCCTTTTCCATTATAAGTCACTTCAATTGCGTTGTTTCATTTGATTGGTTAAGTGCATACAGGTGTGTTGAATGATTTTGAAGTTCTTGTTATTTTCATAATTGCAATTAGATTTTGGTGTGAACTCTGTGAACCTTCCAAACCAGAGCTGTGCCATTACCTTGATTTATTATCATCCTAAATACATTGTATGGTCATTTGATAAGTTGATTGAATCGTTACCTATGGGCGATGCCGGAATAAGTCTTTAAACTCTTTAATAGTCATGTATGAACACGATTTTAATTGATTAAGAACATGCTTGGTTTATTCGCCAAATCGACCTTTGTTTCTATGAAAGAATGGACTCAAATCGATCCCTTAATTAAACCATAGCATTGTGTACGCAACACGAGGTAGGAGAACATTGCATTGACTGTTCAATACTATAACGGATTTGGTTGAAACAAATTGGATTGGTGACCAAGCGTGAAGATGCATTACTTGCACAGATGATTGATTGATTTTTATTTCACCTAATTCATTTAATAGACTATCAGATGAATGTGTTGTGGGTTGGTAACAAAACACTACTGGAACATTTGTGTATGATTAGTTGCCAAAGACCAATTCTTTAGCTTACCTCCCCTGTTTGTGCAATTTCCAATTTCATTAGTTGACTAAGACAAGTACTCTTCTCGGTTTCGGTGAAATAACTAGTCTCATTTGAATGATTGATCTTTCTCTTGACTCATAGGCCCTGGTTATCCACTTTGTAGTTAAATCATTGCTTAGATTTGCAACAGCATATTGGTTTTGAGTAAAGAGATTCATAAGCCAGGATTGGTGTGATTCTACAAAATATTTAAGTACAGTTCCTTCAAATTTTTGTGATTACATAGCCGGGTGTTAAATATGATCAGCGTTAGGGTTGCTTTCATTAATCAAATCCTGTACGTGTTTTCTTTGAAGATAGAAAAACAAGTGAGTGCTAGAGTAAAACATAGTAATTTCTCCAAATTAGTACTTAACTCCTGAGTCTTGATAGGGTAATAAACCATTAGGTACAGAACAATTGTTTGATTGAGTTGCTATTAGGATAGATTACTCATTTGCGTAGAGTTATCATTGATACAAATTGCTTATTTTCTTTAGGAATGAATTGTTATTTATATCGATAGTTTAATGGTCGAATGGTTATTAGTAAAATTTGTTTGATTGCTTCAAGTTAGAACTGCCATCATCATAGGATGCTTGTTGAGTAATGATTAAAAGGTTTTTGCAAATAAAAGGCCTGGTACCAGCATTTGAAGATTTGATTGAGTAAAGTTTTTTGTGAATAGAAGTCTTTTTTCATCACTAGATATACGTAGTTCAGTAGTTGTTGAGTACAGATTTGAATGCTAGAATTTGTGAAGGTTTTGAATCTCTAGATTAAATTTGATTGTTGGGTTTTATCATGACAGTTAGATGTTTGATTTATTTTAAGTTTGAAAGCATTTGTTTGTTTTATTTCCTAGTGATCATTATAAAGGAAACCTTAAAGATCTGACCTATAAACTGAATCAAGAAGTGCAATGCAACTCATGTTTATGAGCCCAGATTGAAAATTAAATATTAAGAGATTTAATTCACCAATTTAATCTCTCAACATTTTGGCGTCATTGTCAGGGGGTTGTAATTTTTTATTCATGAAACCATTATCAGAGCGTCAGGATCCTGCAGGGTTGTCAAAGGGCGGGGAGAGTACAGTAAGACGTAAGTGAAGAGCCACACATCCACTTTTGTTGGGGTTGCTCCAAAGTCTAACCAATCACTTCTTGTTCTTGATTTCTATTTTCCTTTATCTTTATGCGTAGAGGTAAAGGTAGACCTAGGGATAGTAAAGGTAGATTCATTTCCAATGTTAGTTTTCTTGCAATTAGCAGTTTTTAATTCAAGATTTGAATGACAAAACATTTTTGGGGTGCTGTAAGAACCCCTCTCTTTTGTACTAATCCATGTTGCGAGACAGGGATCATCAACCAGCAGGAGAAATTCAAGAATGACCGAGATCTTGAAGAATGTCCCTCGAAGCACTTTCTCAAATCCTAGCAGTAGCTGGGGTATCTTCTTCTCGAGAAGAGTTTATCCTGACTACATTGAGGAAATTATCCACACCTCCACACCTAGAACAAGATTTGGAAAGCTCCCTCGAGTCCTTTTTCTTATCTACCAAGGAGATCGATGATCCATGTACCAAATCTGATGGGGAGCATTCAGCTGAACCTGAGATCAAAGAGATTTCACCATGCCCAGCAACAAGCTTTGTGTGCATTTTAGAGACTGATTATCCAAGCTCTTCTGGCATGACCGAGGAAGACATTCAGAGTGGTCCAAATGAAGAAACGAGCCAATACCACCAAGATTACATCGAGCATTGGTTCGAGGCTACAATTTAGTCAAAGTATCACTCTCATCTTCAAATACTCTTCACATCATCTCTTTCAAAGCTGCTGATTGTTCATGCTCATGTACAATCTAAATTTTATATGTTAAATCTGGGCATGATCATATATTTGTACTTGATCCACACATGGCTTCGTTGGAAGTTATCTTTCACTTGAAGGGGGATGCCTTATCTTCAGTATAGTAGGAAAGTTAGTATTGTAATAAATAAATGAAATAGTAAAGAGAAAAATAAGTCCTTTTGTGAAAACCAGTGTGTCTGGCACAACTGGACAGGGCAAGGTTCCCAATAAAGTTTGTAAATTTGTATGATTTCTTCAAATCATGTGGGATTCTGTTATCTCAAAATCAGATCCTGATAGGCTGCTGGTCAGGTTGACTCTAAGTAACTATTTCAAACCGACTTTAGGCTGAGGCTTAGCCTCCTCAACCTGAGAGGGCTCTCTCTTGATGGATTAATGATTTTGATTAAAGATAAGATGGCTAACTCTTATAGAACAACTGTGAAAAATATGAATGGTGTAAACACATTAAACAACTATCCATTGGGCTTATGGAGTCAACAACACCTCAATATAACAATAAACTCAACCTTACATGGAAGTCAGGGCATTCAACATTTAAACATTCAGAACATAAACTCATATGGGACCACACAGTTTATAAATGTATACAGGAAGTCAGAGCACATTCAGTGAATTCTGAGTGATTATACATCCATACCACTGTAAGAATTAAGAAAAGGACAACATCACATATTTTGAACATAAAAAATCCTTCATGAATCCTGAGAAGTAAAGTCAAGCATGTATTACTGAAAATAAGTCTTACATAGGCTAAATACAAGCTTTTCCATAAATTTTCCAACCTTGATTACATTGTTGTTTCAGCTATATATAGAGCTCTTATTCTAACTGATCGAGATTCCTCCTCCAGCATGAGGGGAATTCGAAAACTACTTCTATTACTGACAACTCTTAAACTCTAACTACTTAATAAATACAACAAAGTGTTAACTGGAGTTTTTAGAGATCTAAATCAACTATGACTCTAACTCCATATTACATGCATGATGGCTATAATTAAGATGATTCCTTTCTATGACATCTGGTTCTCTTACAGTTTGGCTGAGATGGGTGTTTAATGCTCCATGTTGACCTTGGATGATGTATCTTCTTTACTGTCCAGAAAAATTAGGAGACTATCCTTGCTTCTCGGCTTTATGATCTTCAAATCTTCATAAGTCGGTTTTTTAATTGTTGTCCCTCAAAATATGATGGTGGCCACGTTTTGATGTGCTGTACGCTGTTATGAAACCTGATTTGATGATGTGTCATCCACTGTTTCGAAAACAAAAAGGAAAACGTATTCAAGCTGTCTGATACATGCTTCAATTTCCTCATGATATGACAAAATGCCACTTTTTTGATTCAAACTATTTATTTACACTTGTGCTAGTCTGATTGGCTGTTGTAACTTCAGGTGTTCTCATTGTACACAACTGTCCTTCAAAATTTTCCCGCTTCAACTTCAAAACTGCTTGATTTATGTTGAAATCATCACTTTCTGCAGTTTCGTAGCGCGCTACGAAACTGCTGAGTTAATTAAAACAACTTGTTTTTAACCTGAGACCTTTATTAACTGAGTGCTTGATTGCCAAAAACTTCTTTAGATTTTCCAAAGGTCGAATAGGGATTTAGATTTCTTCAGAAAATTAAGATCAAGCAAACTTATCAAAATTTTGAAACAAAATCTTACTTGAAATGAAAACTCATTTAGCAAGTCCTTTAAGCTGGCTTAGTTGTGCCTTCAGATCTTCAATTTGTTTCTTCATAACCTTATTCCCAGCTCTCAGTTGCATATTGATCATTCTGATGTACTTGGCTTCTTTGATTGCTGGTACTGTCCAGGTGTGAGATTGTGTATTGCAATCAACCACTTCTACTCTTGCATTCTCTTCCCATAGAGTTTTAATTCTATAATAGTTTGCTTGTATGACTGCATGTCTTCTAGCAGCTTTCTTCAATTTGGCAATCTCATGCTTAGCTGATTCTAATTGGCTCTTTAGGTCTGCTATATTATCTTCTTTAGATGTAATGATTGTTTTGCTTGTGTCTCTCTTTTGCCAACGTGGTGTCCCTTCCCTTGTTTCCACTGTTCTTGGCAGTGCTTCCTGTACTTGCTGGAATCTCCTTGTCATAGGTCTTCTAGGTTTAAAAACAAACTCTTCATCTGGCTCATCAAATTTAAGCCTTTTTGAGGCCTTGGCTTTCTTGGTGCTTTCTTGTTCTGACTGTATCAACTCAATTTGAACTGGTAGTGACTGCTCAAAGTCAATAGCCTGTGATAAGTCATTTAAACTTCCCTTGGACACTGGACTTTCTTCGACTGCTATAGCTTTACCTTTTTCCTTATTCATCTGGATTCTTGTTCTTATCCTTGAGACTACTTCAGATGTGCTTGTTTCAGGTACAGTCTTTTTACCATGAGCTTTTTCCTTAGTTGATTGCTGAGGTTGATCTTGGATGATGAGTGGCTTCACTTGTTTTCTTACTTGTGAATTTGGAACTCTTTTAGCTCTTACATCTGTTTGGAGCTCAGCTATTGTAAAATCTCTAGCATGTAGAGGAGTGAGTCCAGTCTGGCTTTTGAAGCCAGCCATAAAAATGAATGAATTCCAATCTCTGTCTACCTTTTGGAGCCCATCTAAAACCAGTAGTTTGATCAAACCATGATGAAACAAAGAGGTTTCACAATCCTCTTTCCTCAGTTGTACCTTATCACACATCTTACTCAAACTACGGAAAAGATAAAAAGGTAAGTCTATGGAGACCTTCCCGGTGAAATGCAAAAGGAGTTTAAAATGGTAAGAGTAAACCTTGTTATACCTTCCTTCACAAGTCAGATATTTCTGTATGCAGGTGAGTAAATGAGCATAATATTCTTTGACATAACTCCTGGGCACTGCCTTACTTAAATCTTCATTTAAAAATTCATCCTTCAAAAACTCCTTGCAAGGATTCATGTCAAACTTGAAGTTTTTAAACCATTGCTCTTGTCCTCGTGGGATCTCTGTCACAGTAGATATCACTTCTGGCGAAACCCGCAATTCTATCATGGCTACTTTTGAATTCAAGCCTATGAAGTTAAGTGCAAATTCTTTAGTTACCTGTGCGTGTCCTCCTTGTAACTTTTTACAAAAATTCCAGCACCCGGCCTTTTTAAATGCTTTCTCCACCTCTTTATTTCTTAGCGTTATATCTAAGCCTTCAGGCTCAGTCCTTAGACATTTGCCAGATCTGTGCTCCTTTTTCTCCATTGATTCTTCCAAGTCTTCGCAAACAATGGCTACCAGCTCCGGTTGGAATTGTGATTCAGCTTCTATTTGAATTCAGCCTCGCTTGATTATCGGCTTCGCTTGATTATCAGCCTCGCTTGATTATCTTTGTAGTTGAATTTTAAATTTTGCCGCTTAAAATCTTTCAAGTTGTAATCTTGCAGATTTGTCATTCATGCAAGACTTACGACCATCATTAAGATTTATGCACGGTGGTCTTTCTTAGAAATGATGATTCGTGCGTATCAACAGATCTAGTGGTGGTGATAGTGGCAATGAGTGGTGAAATGTGATAAGAGGGGTACATGAGCTGACATGAGAAGACATGGCCTATGAATCACCTAACGGACTTGACATTTCGGGAAAGATTCGCTGCGAAATGTACGAATCCATGATTTCGCAGCGCTGTCAGTTTTAAATTTGAATGATGCGCTGTGAAACTGCCTAATCAGGATTGCGCTGCGAAACTGCCTAATTGGGATTGCGCTGCGAAATTACAAAAAGGCACAGTGACTGACATAAGATAACAGGTGGCTATAAAACAATGGTAGATGGAGGGGAACCAATGGGAGCTGAGAATAACTTGACTCAAAAACTCTTCAAAACTTCAAATTCTAATGGAAGAAAATTAAAACAAAAATAGACTAGCACTGACCTTTGTCATCGAGTTAGGATGAAAAGTTACATATATCAATTTTAGTTCTAAGTGATAACAGTGGCTCCACTTGGGATAGTGTGCTCCTGTAGTACACTAAGAACTCGTATGTCCAGTGCTTTGTCCAATTTATGAAAACATAGATGGAGTTGACAAGCATCCTTTTCTAGCTTTGTGAGCCTTCACCTCGGGCTTGAGCTTCCTGTTCAGCTTGTCATTTATTTGCAACAAAGAAAGACTAATAAAACGGTTATATACAATGTTGTGAGAAACTTGGCAGAGATTTAATCAATTGTAATGCTTTAGGAACCTGCCATTAATAGGTCCTCCAGCATATGGTGTTCCATCAATCTCTTGTAGAATGTAGGTGTTATTCCCATGGAAAGCAGAAATTTGATATGGCCCTTTCCACAAATTTTCAAATTTACCATGTTTACCTTTCTCTTCAATTCTAGCTTCCCATTTCAAGACTTTATCATGGATCTGGAATGTAACTTCTTTGATCTTTTTGTCAAATGCTCTCTTGATTCTGTTCTGGTTTTGTTGATGACTGTCAAACACCTCATTTTTTTTCTCTTGCAAAGCTATTAGCTGATTGATCCTTCGTTGTATAGCATTTGGTTTCTCTTCTAGTCCTTGAATCAACTTCATTACTGGTACTCCAAGGGATGTTGGAAATATAGCCTCTGCCCCATATACTAGCTCATATGGTGATGTTCCAATGGACCTCTTTGTGCAAATCCGGTCAGCCCACAAAGCATATCTCAGTTTCAAATGCCAAGCTTTTTTATTTTCTTGCAGCAGCTTCTTAATGATTCTCACAAGTCTCTTGTTTGATGACTCAGCCAAACCATTTCCCTGTGGATAATAAGCAGTGGAATGTCCAAGGGAGATGTGATACTGATGACAAAAATTAATCATCCTTTTGGACTTGAAAGCTTGAGCATTGTCTGTAATGATCTTAATTGGGCAACCAAATCTTGATAATATATTATTTTCTAAGAAAGAAATAATCACTGAATCATTTGCTTGCCTTGTGGGTATTGCTTCTATCCATTTTGTAAAGTAATCGGTGGCTGTGAGAATCCAGCGATGCTGTCCTGATGAAGGAGGATGGATTTCCCCTATAAAGTCTAATCCCCACTGTTGGAAAGGTGCTTCAATATAAATAGGAACCAAAGGTAGTGGCATAAGCTTTCTCTTTCCTTCAAACACTTGACATTCATGACATGTGGCTATCTTTTTATAGATATCTCTAAACATAGTTGGCCAAAAATAGCCAGCTCTCAAGACCTTGTTTGCAGTGGCTTTCCAATAGTGATGTCCTCCACAATCCCCTTTATGAAACTCATCAATTACTTTATCAGCTTCTTCTTCAATGAGGCAGTTTAATAATATTCCTCCTGCATCTTTCCAAAACAAATTTTGATCATACACAAAATATCTGAGAGATTTCGATTTGGTAAACCGAGCTTTGGATTTTGAAAGAATATCAGGAGCTCTATTATGCTGCAAAACAAATGCTATATCCTTGTACCATTCTGAGATCAAGAATTTCTCATTTATTTGGACCAATTCCTCTTCATTTTCAAAAATTTCTGAGATTTCTGTGCTTAAATTAATATCAATACAGTCCAAATTTGACTGAGTCAACAATTTGGCTAGGCCTTGACCCTTTACCAACTTTGTGGGTTTGATCTCAATGTCATACTCCAACAGTTTTGCTATCCACTTTCCCCTTTTTCCATCTAGATCAGCTTGTGTAAGAATATCTTTTATAACAGCATTTGGGACGTAGGCAACAATGTGAGAGTGCAAAACATAGATTCTGAAATCCTTAATTGCTTTCACCAATGCATAGGCTTGTTTCTCTAAGATATTATATTTCAATTCAACATTGGCTAATGTCTTGCTAAAGAAAGAAATGGGTTGTTCAGTACCTTGACTTCCTTTTTGCAGTAAAACTCCAGCAATTGTGTCTTCAGAAGCGAATGTGAAGATAAGGAACTCCTTGGTAAAATCTGGGCTGATAAGTACTGGTGCTTGGGTAAGTGCCTTCTTGATCTCTTCAAATGATTTCTTTGCTTCAACTGTCCATTTAAAATCTGCTCCTTTCTTTAACATCTTTGTTATGTTTTTGACAACTTCAGCAAAATTAGGAATGAATCTTCTAACAAAGTTAACTTTACCAAGAAAGGATTGAATCTCCTTCTTACTCCTTGGTAGATCTAATTTTTGAATTGCACTAACTCTATTAGGATCAATCTTAATTCCTTCTTTGGAAATAATATGACCAAGTAGTTTGCCAGAAGTTAAAGCGAAAATACTTTTGGTTGGGTTTAGAGAAATACCAAACCTCCTACACTTCAGTAGGATCCTTTCAAGGTGCTTTAAGTGGTCTTCTTCCCTTTTTGAAAAAACTGTGATGTCATCAAGATAAACCACCACTGATTTGTCCTTTTCTTCAGCAAAAGAAATATCCATTGCTCTCTGGAAAGTGGCTCCCGCGTTCATGAGGCCAAATGGCATTTTTGCATACATGAATGTTCCCCATGGTGTAGTGAAGGCCGTTTTCTCCTAATCATCTGGGTGAACAAGAATCTGATTGTACCCTGAGAAACCATCAAGCATAGACATCCTTTGTGAACCAACAATGTTTTGCAAAATGAAATCCATTTTGGGGAGGGGGTAATTATCTTTCAATGAAGCTTTGTTTAAATTTCTGAAGTCTATACAAATTCTGATCTCGCCATTCTTTTTTCTGACTGGTACCAAATTAGCAAGCCAATTTGAGAATCTGATTGGAACAATAATTTTAGCATCAAAGAGCTTTTTCACTTCTTTTTCAATCAGTGGCATTAGAAGAGGATTAATTCCTCTTAATTTCTGCTTAAAAGGCTTTTCATTCTGCTTAATAGGAATGATATGTTGTATGATTGAAGAGTCATATTGTTTCAAGTCAGCATAACTCCATGCAAAAACATCAATGAATCTTTTCATCATCTCAACATATTTAGTCTTCATATCAGCTGAAAGGAATTTTGAAATCTTGACTATCTTAGGCACAACCGAGTCTCCTAAATTGCAGCTTTCTACTTCTTCTTCATTAGCTTGTAGTCTTGGTGCTTTGAACACATCATTTTGATCAAATAATTTCTCAAGAGGAATGAGGCCTTTAGGAATTAAGCTGTTTTGTAATTGTAAGACTTCAGAACTTTCCTTTGACTCTATTAACATATTCTGCTGATCTATCTGATTGTGTTCAAACTCTTCTTTTAATTCAATGAAGTTCCTTACATGCTGATCATCCTCAAAAACTTGCCAATTTGTGATATTATCTGGTATGACTGGTCTATGGCGAACCTCTACTTCATAATTTTCAGAAGAGTGCTTAGGAATGATAAAGATACTGGCAGAAACAGCAAGAGAATCTGCAATAGAGTTTTGATCTCTAGTTTTGATGCTAAAAGAATAGGATTGAAATTTTTCCAACATCTCCAACACTAAGTTTCTGTATGCTCTCATCCTTGTATCCTTATTTTGATATGCACCTTCTACTTGTTTAATTACCAATTCAGAATCTCCACAAACAACAATGTTTTTAGCTTTCAATTTTATCAAGGCTTCCAAACCTAAAATCAGAGATTCGTACTCAGCCATATTGTTGGTACAATCAAAGTTTAATTTGTATGAGAGAAACTTACTTTCTTCAGTTGGACTAGTGATCCAAATCCCAGCTCCTGCCCCTTCTTTTCCTGCTGATCCATCAAAGTATAACGACCAGCAGCCCATGATGTCTCTTTCATCTCCTTGTTGCCCTTCTTGACACTGATTTTCCACAGGTTCATCTTGTGATTCTCTTCCAACTGATTCATTGAAAAGGATAGCTGATCCAAGACCAGTATCACATGAATAAATAGGAAAATTTTGAGGCTTGTCTTTGCTGCTTACCATGTAGGCCATCCTTGTCTCGCGATACAACCTCCTTTGTTCACCAAACACTGGGATGGTAGCATATGTAAGATCCATCTGCATTGTGCCCTTGATTTTTGCTGCCCATGACCTTGAAAGAAGCATCCCAAACTTTGGTGGAATGTCTGCAACAACAATGTCCATAACAATTGTTTTTGCTGGAATTTGTGTGAGCCCCACAATAGCATCTTTTATCAAACCAATGCATTGGACTCTTTTTGAATCAAAGGAAAACAAATCCTTATATGGCCTAGTTACCTCTAACCCCAGTCTTTCCATGATTACCTTAGGCATGAGATTATGTGATGCCCCCGAGTCTAACATAGCATTATGTAGAGTCATATCATGAATGCTAATGCTTATGTAGAAAGGGGGAAACTCTTCATTTTGTTCACCCTCAAGTCTTGGACCCAAACAGATAACGGGATTATCTTCTTGTACATTTAGGATATCAGCCACTCCTGGTTGTGAATTAAGCATTTCAACAATTTTGCTTCTGTATTTGTCTACCTTGAGAATTTCATTAAAAGGGACTGATATCTTAATTTTTGCAATCTCGTTCTCAAGATTAAAAACAGAAGTAGTCTTGTCAATTTCTTTAGGAGGAGAAAGAATTTGAATATCCTTTTTGACAAGAGGAGAATCATCCTTACCTTCAACCACCTTTGAGTTTTCCTTTCTCTCTTCAACTGTCCTTGAGGTATTCTTCTTGGGCTGTGCTTTGTTTGTTGTAATAGGAACATCTCTATTCCTAAGATTGTACTACTTTTGCATCTCAAAGATAGCGTGCTGATAGCCCTTTAAAAAATCTGAAGGCTCTTCTCTTGATTTTATCATACTGGACTCATCATGTTCCTCCTTAGTCAAGAAAATCGCTGACACTTCTTCATCAAAACAATGGATTGATTCCTCAGGGACTTCAGGCTCATCTTCTTCATCTACCAAATTTTGTTGGAAGGGAGGTCTCATTGGAGGATCTGACTGCTGATTTTTGTTGTCTCTTGGCCTTTGCTGATTCTGAGGTCTTCTGAACTGAGGGTTCCTGAACTGAGGTTCCTTCTGTGCTGGAGGAGCAGAAACATTCCCAAGAGCTAGTCGGTCCATCAATTTTTCCATGGTTTTCATCATTGTTTCAAACTTGTCTACTGGAGCAGAGGTAGAAGGTTTCTCTTCTTCCTTCAGCTTAGTCTTTGCCATCTTTGATTTCTTAGCAGCAATCATATTCACCTCCACCTTAATTGCATCATTTTGCATGTTAGCAAGAGAGGCAGACTCCCTTTCTCTAAGTAAAAGAGAGAAATCTGAATCAAATGATTCAGCATATCTCAACTGTGCCAAAGCTTCAGGAGGTTTCAAATGAGCTGGAATAGAATTGTATATTTTATTAAACCTCTTAGAGAAGTTTTGGACAGTTTCCTCTGGAGCTCTTCTAAGATTGTTGTATTCAGTAAGGGCTTGGAGAGGGTTGGTTCTGTTTCCCCATTTCCTTAGAAAGCTATCTTCAAATTCTACCCAACTATGAATGCTTCCAGCTCTAAGGGCTTTAAACCATTTTCTGACTTCCCCAATGAAAGTTTGAGCAAACAATCTTAGTTTTGCATCTTCATCATCCACTTCTTCCCTGTCAACAAAATCATTGAACCTATCCACATGTTCCTCTGCTGTAATATCTTCATCTCCTCCCCATGTTGGAATTCTGGCAGCATATTTGCTAGGAAGATCATGTAAAACAGCAGGGAGAGCTAGTGGAGCATACCTAGCAGGTATAGCCATAATGAATGGAGGAGTAGTGATAACGGGTATTGTATGACCGGTGGGACCAGAACTAGTGTGAGATAGTGTATGAGACTATTTGGACTAGCAGAGGCAGAAGATAAAGTATTAGTACGAAAAGGACTATTTGGACTTTGCAAACCACTGACAAAGGAACTCCAATTTGGGAAGGGTAAACCAGTTTTCGATTTGAGCAAAACTTCAAAAGGATCAAGCTCTTTGAGTTGATTCAAATCTTCTTCTTCTAACAGTAATTCTGAAGTAACAACCTCCCAAAACTCTTCCTTATCTTTTTGTGACACTAAGGATGAAGTATCAATGCCTCTTTTTTGTAAATCTAAAATAATTCCAATAAGTTCTTCTTCGTTCTCAGACCTCAACAATACCTCATGAATTTTATCATCTACAATTTTATCTTCAGGACTTCTAGAAAATTCAGGGAACAAAGATTTCGAAAAAGATGAAGTACCTGGTATATCAGGAAATCTTTGCCTGCTCCTTGAGATGGTGTTTGGATTATCCACAGGAGTAGGTGGATCTGGGTCAGGATTACTCCTTGTATATCTTCTTCTCGAAGCCACCTTTTTAACTTTAAGATTGTATGGAGTCACCAAGGTAGAATGCAGCCTCGAAAACCTTCTGAGCTCCTGCTACCTTCAGAAGTTCAGCTTCATGATTTCGGGAATGAATAATCTTCAGGCTCCCGGCAGACGCACCAAAATGTTATCTCAAAATCAGATCCTGATAGGCTGCTGGTCAGGTTGACTCTAAGTAACTATTTCAAATTGACTTTAGGCTGAGGCTTAGCCTCCTCAACCTGAGAGGGCTCTCTCTTGATGGATTAATGATTTTGATTAAAGATAAGATGGCTAACTCTTATAGAACAACTGTGAAAAATATGAATGGTGTAAACACAGTAAACAACTATCCATTGGGCTTATGGAGTCAACAACACCTCAATATAACAATAAACTCAACCTTACATGGAAGTCAGGGCATTCAGCATTTAAACATTTAGAACATAAACTCATATGGGACCACACAGTTTATAAATGTATACAGGAAGTCAGAGCACATTCAGTGAATTCTGAGTGATTATACATCCATACCACTGTAAGAATTAAGAAAAGGACAACATCACATATTCTGAACATAAAAAATCCTTCATGAATCCTGAGAAGTAAAGTCAAGCATGTATTACTGAAAATAAGTCTTACATAGGCTAAATACAAGCTTTTCCATAAATTTTCCAACCTTGATTACATTGCTGCTTCAGCTATATATAGAGCTCTTATTCTAACTGATCGAGATTCCTCCTCCAGCATGAGGGGAATTCGAAAACTACTTCTATTACTGACAACTCTTAAACTCTAACTACTTAATAAATACAACAAAGTGTTAACTGGAGTTTTTAGAGATCTAAATCAACTATGACTCTAACTCCATATTACATGCATGATGGCTATAATTAAGATGATTCCTTTCTATGACATCTGGTTCTCTTTCAGTTTGGCTGAGATGGGTGTTTAATGCTCCATGTTGACCTTGGATGTTGTATCTTCTTTACTGTCCAGAAAAATTAGGAGACTATCCTTGCTTCTTGGCTTTATGATCTTCAAATCTTCATAAGTCGGTTTTTTAATTGTTGTCCCTCAAAATATGATGGTGGCCACGTTTTGATGTGTTGTACGCTGTTATGAAACCTGATTTGATGATGTGTCATCCACTGTTTCGAAAACAAAAAGGAAAACGTATTCAAGCTGTCTGATACATGCTTCAATTTCCTCATGATATGACAAAATGCCACTTTTTGTATTCAAACTATTTATTTACACTTGTGCTAGTCTGATTGGCTGTTGTAACTTCAGGTGTTCTCGTTGTACACAACTGTCCTTCAAAATTTTCCCGCTTCAACTTCAAAACTGCTTGATTTATGTTGAAATCATCACTTTCAGTAGTTTCGTAGCGCGCTACGAAACTGCTGAGTTATTTAAAACAACTTGTTTTTAACCTGAGACCTTTATTAATTGAGTGCTTGATTGCCAAAAACTTCTTTAGATTTTCCAAAGGCCGAATAGGGATTTAGATTTCTTCATAAAATTAAGATCAAGCAAACTTATCAAAATTTTGAAACAAAATCTTACTTGAAATGAAAACTCATTTAGCAAGTCCTTTAAGCTGGCTTAGCTGTGCCTTCAGATCTTCAATTTGTTTCTTCATAACCTTATTCCCAGCTCTCAGTTGCATATTGATCATTCTGATGTACTTGGCTTCTTTGATTGCTGGTACTGTCCAGGTGTGAGATTGTGTATTGCAATCAACCACTTCTACTGTTGCATTCTCTTCCCATAGAGTTTTAATTCTATAATAGTTTGCTTGTATGACTGCATGTCTTCTAGCAGCTTTCTTCAATTTGGCAATCTCATGCTTAGCTGATTCTAATTGGCTATTCAGGTCTGCTATATTATCTTCTTTAGATGTAATGACTGTTTTTCCTGTGTCTCTCTTTTGCCAAAGTGGTGTCCCTTCCCCTGTTTCCTCTGTTCTTGGCAGTGCTTCCTGTACTTGCTGGAATCTCCTTGTCATAGGTCTTCTAGGTTTAAAAACAAACTCTTCATCTGGCTCATCAAATTTAAGCCTTTTTGAGGCCTTGGCTTTCTTGGTGCTTTCTTGTTCTGACTGTATCAACTCAATTTGAACTGGTAGTGACTGCTCAAAGTCAATAGCCTGTGATAAGTCATTTAAACTTCCCTTGGACACTGGACTTTCTTCGACTGCTATAGCTTTACCTTTTTCCTTATTCATCTGGCTTCTTGTTCTTATCCTTGAGACTACTTCAGATGTGCTTGTTTTAGGTGCAGTCTTTTTACCATGAGCTTTTTCCTTAGTTGATTGCTGAGGTTGATCTTGGATGATGAGTGGCTTCACTTGTTTTCTTACTTGTGAATTTGGAACTCTTTTAGCTCTTACATCTGTTTGGAGCTCAGCTATTGTAAAATCTCTAGCAGCTAGAGGAGTGAGGCCAGTCCGGCTTTTGAAGCCAGCCATAAAAATGAATGAATTCCAATCTCTGTCTACCTTTTGGAGCCCATCTAAAACCAGTAGTTTGATCAAACCATGATGAAACAAAGAGGTTTCACAATCCTCTTTCCTCAGTTGTACCTTATCACACATCTTACTCAAACTACGGAAAAGATAAAAAGGTAAGTCTATGGAGACCTTCCCGGTGAAATGCAAAAGGAGTTTAAAATGGTAAGAGTAAACCTTGTTATACCTTCCTTCACAAGTCAGATATTTCTGTATGTAGGTGAGTAAATGAGCATAATATTCTTTGACATAACTCCTGGGCACTGCCTTACTTAAATCTTCATTTACAAATTCATCCTTCAAAAACTCCTTGCAAGGATTCATGTCAAACTTGAAGTTTTTAAACCATCGCTCTTGTCCTCGTGGGATCTTTGTCACAGTAGATATCACTTCTGGCGAAACCTGCAATTCTATCATGGCTACTTTTGAATTCAAGCCTGTGAAGTTAAGTGCAAATTCTTTAGTTACCTGTGTGTGTCCTCCTTGTAACTTTTTACAAAAATTCCAGCACCCGGCCTTTTTAAATGCTTTCTCCACCTCTTTATTTCTCAGCGTTATATCTAAGCCTTCAGGCTCAGTCCTTAGACATTTGCCGGATCTGTGCTCCTTTTTCTCCATTGATTCTTCCAAATCTTCGCAAACAATGGCTACCAGCTCCGGTTGGAATTGTGATTCAGCTTCTATTTGAATTCAGCCTCGCTTGATTATCGGCCTCACTTGATTATCAGCCTCGCTTGATTATCTTTGTAGTTGAATTTTAAATTTTGCCGCTTAAAATCTTTCAAGTTGTAATCTTGCAGATTTGTCATTCATGCAAGACTTACGACCATCATTAAGATTTATGCACGGTGGTCTTTCTTAGAAATGATGATTCGTGCGTATCAACAGATCTAGTGGTGGTGATAGTGGCAGTGAGTGGTGAAATGTGATAAGAGGGGTACATGAGCTGACATGAGAAGACACGGCCTATGAATCACCTAACGGACTTGACATTTCGGGAAAGATTCGCTGCGAAATGTACGAATCCATGATTTCGCAGCGCTGTCAGTTTTAAATTTGAATGATGCGCTGCGAAACTGCCTAATCAGGATTGCGCTGCGAAACTGCCTAATTGGGATTGCGCTGCGAAATTACAAAAAGGCACGGTGACTGACATAAGATAACAGGTGGCTATAAAACAATGGTAGATGGAGGGGAACCAATGGGAGCTGCGAGTAACTTGACTCAAAAACTCTTCAAAACTTCAGATTCTAAGGGAAGAAAATTAAAACAAAAATAGACTAGCACTGACCTTTGTCATCGAGTTAGGATGAAAAGTTACATATATCAATTTTAGTTCTAAGTGATAACAGATTCCTTAAGGCCCACGTGCCAACAAGCCTTGTCCCATGGACATCAGCACATCATCTACGACCAAGGTTAGGGCTAGACATGGTACCTAGGAACCTGCATGCCTTAATGGTAGGTATCCATGTCATCTACTAAGGAAATACATCAATGTTTCTTGGTGGATGAATTCTGCAGTCCATTTGACTTTGACAAATCCATTCATGGCTAGTAGAATGTACCTAGTGCCTTGATTCCCATTGACATCAAAGGTGGGATATCTCGCATTGGTTAACAATCTCCTCAATAGTCAGTAATCCAATGATTGTTGCTTATGTTGGACATTGACACCATAATTTATTCACATATGCAGGATTGCACATGGATGTGTAGCGATTGAGGACTATATGGTTTTGTAATCTCAGCGTGGATTTGTAGCAGTGAGGACATTTGTAGCAGCATTTCCTTTTCTTTTAGCAATCATCTTGTTTCAATAAAGGTTGCCATGCAATAGCTTGATCATCATTTGTAGTAGTCATATTCCTTATTTGTTTGGGGACATACAACTCCTCAAGCGTGGGGGAGAAGGGGACTTTCATTTCCCAGTCTCCTTTACTATCTCCAGTTCAGCGTTATTCAACAAATCCAGCACCATCTTCAGTTCAGCTTTCAAGAAATATTTTCTTAGTTTTGTAGCATGAGAACAATGTTGTCAGTCAGGTGCAATTCAAACTGCTACAAACTCATCCTTCTTCTATGGAGATCATGCTTGAACAATGGACCTGATTTCTATGCATTCACATTATCTTTGCTTAAAATATTTTAAGTGACCCTGGTATCATCCTGACTCATTTGGCTTGATTATAGATACTTGATAATTACTAATTATAATTGTAGGTTTACCTTAAGTCCTTGGTCACTACTCTTGTTATCCCCAAATCCTTGACTGGAAACCACCCATGCCTCCCTTGTAACCATCATCCTTCCTAATTCTGAACTATATCCTAATTTCTAATTCCTAATTCTGAACTATATCCTCCTTTACCACTATTGTTACTAAACTATCCCAAAACCTTGATCAAAATCTTACCCCTCGCTCCCTCATCATCATTATCTAGTTAGCTAGAGCTTATTATCATCATTCAGATATATACCTTCTTGATGATATTTTCAGTGTTTTAGATGCCACACAATAAGTTATCTCTTTAAGGAGTTCATTAGAAGTGTTTTAAAGAATAAAAATGTTGTTCTAGTGACACATCAAGTGGAGTTCTTGCGTGAGGCAGATATGATAATTGTTATGAGAGCAGGACAGGTTATGAGCTCGGTACATATGATGAACTTTCCCAATAAGGCACTGGATTTGGGGCATTTGTTGATGAACACAAAAAGGGATTAGATGATATAACAATACAAAGTGATATGGACTATGACACTATCAGAGATGATTGGATAGTTTCTCCAGCGATTTTGAGGACCAGGAGCTTGTGGTATTTTACAACTTGCTGAACCTATTGATGCCTATACTCCACTCACTAACAAAGCAATCACACATAAAGATGTATATGCTCCATTTTCTCTAATAATCCGGGGTACATGCACCTTTGAGAAGAAAGTTAGAAATACACAAGCTGCAGGATTTAGTGTAGCCATTATTTACAACAATGAAGATAGTATCGATCTTGTTTCAATGGCTGGAAATTCAGATGGTGTCACAATTCATGAAATGTTTGCTTCTAAAGTAGTAGGAGAAATGTTTTTGAAACATGTTGGAGATCCAAATATGGAATTTTGGTTCATACCTTCATATGAGAACATGTCATGGTCAGTAATGGAAATTGCTTTCATCTCCCTTCTTGCTATTTATGCTGTGCTTTCAACTTGTTTCTTTGTATGAGAGCATCAATTAAGACATGTTGGACATCGTTCACATATTCGTGAGTTCCATGGTATGATATTAATACTATGATGGTTAATCTGGCAATGTAGCTAGGCAAATGTCCATGAACTTCAACAGCAGGGACCAGATCATCCTCTTTATCAAATGCAGCAACAACAACAACAATACCAAGCCCAATACAGTCAACAACCTCCAGGGAAGCAAACTAATCGAAATAAAGTTCTCCAAACCTCATACACTTCTCTGCTAGGTCCCGTTGGGTCTTCAAGCAAGCCAAATAATTCAAATATGAGTGCTAGCCAAGGGAGTGATTTCTCTTTCTGAACAAGTTATGCTATTTTGTTACTGGTTATCTTCTTCACCTTCTTTTTCTCATCGAAGGGATGAGGACTATGAGTGAAAGGATTATGTATATTTTATTATTCAGCTTTCAACAAAGCTAAAGATGGTAGATTTCTAGGGAAAGTAATTTCCTTCAAGATCTGTTTTGACAATATCATATTTTTTCTAGGCCATATGTTACTCTACTTATTGACTCTAGGAGCCGATGGTGAATACTACATGGAATACATAGGTCTTCTCTTAACAATAGAAATCAGAAAGGGAGGCCTGGAATTTTCCTATTTATTCTTATTATAAATGAGACCTGTTGACCAGAGATGTTTGGCACTTTTCAAAGGAGATATAGAATACAAGCTGAAAGACTTTGTTACACTTATCAATTGGAAATTATTGACTTGCCAAGAATGGGTTTCACAACAATCAATGAGTTTCCCTATGAGTTGCAACTCCAAGGTACAATGTTGTTTCTGAGGTGAAAACTTTAGTTGAATAAGGAAATGGTGTAATTTGAAAGCCTATCTGGTCCACATAGCAGACATAATAGATAAGACGAGGTAGATAGAGTCATAGCTAAATATGGGAGGTTGTTGGAGGACTCTCATGAGTTCTTTAATGGGTATTTGGAATGATAGAAAATTGACTGCCTTGGATAACCCATTGATTTGTTCGAACCTATTATTTATGTCTATGCTTTTTGAAAGCCAAAATATTGAAGAGCATTTAGCCTTTGTATCATACCTGAAAGACATAAGAGGGTGAGTGCACGGAGGGTGGTAGGATAGTTTTCAAGGTGTTCGATTCTAGTACAAGGAGATTTGAAAGTTTTGATTAAGGCTGCTGGGCTTTGAAAGATTTTGGTTCCATCTCTTTTTTACTAGGATGCATGAGGGCATGCATCAACTTAAGCGTGGGGGAGATGTTGGACCCACTTTCTCTCTCTGTATTTCACCTCTTTTACTATCTTTTTGCCACATTTTGATCCCTATTTAAGACTCTTATGTACCCTTTCATCCTCATTATTCTATGGATAGTGACAGATCCAATCCCATGGTAAAAGAATTATAATGGTTTTATTTAACTATTTTATAATTCAAAGATTAGATGTTTCATGTTTAGATCCTTGAGGTTAACTAATCATTACAGGTTTAGTGTTCTTATGTATTTCTACAGGTTGCTAGAAGTCTCCACAACTCAAATTTAACTAGTTGCTGGGTAGTTGAGTATGAAATTGTTGTAGGTGAAAAAATGGATTTTCTAATCAAATGGGGCAGAATATGGAAATTCCAAGACACGTGTTTTGTTTAGAGCACCATGTTTCAGATAACCTAGAAACTATTTACTAAAAATCGTCTTTGTGAAGGCATTATCACTGGGGGAATATTCCAATGAAAACCATCTCCGGACATGAACGTATTGGATCAGTTAAGGTCCAGATTTTGCTGAACGGTTTTTGTTGAAAACTTCTATATCAGAATACAGTTTTGATAGGAAGTTGACAGTTAATAATTAGAGGATTTTTAGTGCTAAATAGGAGTAATTCACGGATCTCTATATCGTTGGTTTTCCCATGCCTTTCTCTACAATAGATCTAGTGCTTGCCAATTATGTATCAGGATCTATTATAAAGCCTACCTTTTGATTCTGACAATGGAGCATGCTGAACGTTTGAAGTATTTTTCTGTGTAATTGTGACTTAAGTTTTAATAGAAGACTGTTATGACGCTCTTTCTCTAAATTCTAGTTGAATGTTTTGAATGGGATGTTGATACTCATGTTTTAACCATGATCACAGCCGTTTCGTTACTGTAAGTTTAAAAGCCCCCGGGTGTGGCCGGGCCCACCCATCTGGGTTTGCTCTATATTTTCCTTGACAGTGTCACCATGAAACTAGTTACAGTTAGCTCCCTTTTACATTATAAGTCAGTTCAATTTCGTTGTTTCGTTTCATTGGTTAAGTGCATACAGGTGTGTTGAATGATTGTGAAGTTCTTGTTATTTTCATAATTGCAATTAGATTTTGGTGTGAACTTTGTAGGCCTTCCAAACTAGAGTTGTGACATTACCTTGATTTATTATCATCTTAAATACATCGTATGGTCGTTTGATAATTTGATTGAATCGTTACCTATGGGCGATGACGGAATAAGTCTTTAAACTCTTTAATAGTCATGTATGAACATGACATTAATTGATTAAGAACAAGCTTGGTTTATTCATCAAATTGACCTCTGTTTCTCTAAAAGAATGGACTCGAATCGATCCCTTAATTAAACCATAGCATTGTGTAGGAAACACGAGATAGGTGAACATTGCATTGACTGTTCAATACTATAACGGATTTGGTTGAAACGAATTGGATTGGTGACCAAGCGTCAAGATGCATTACTTGCATAGATGATTGATTGGTTTTTATTTCACCTCATTTCATTTAATAGACTATCAGATTAATGCATTGTGGGTTGATAACAGAACACTGCTAGAATGTTTGTGTATGATTAGTTGCCAAAGACCAATTCTTTAGCTTACCTCCCCTATTTGTGCAATTGCCAATTTCATTAGTTGACTGAGACAAGTACTCTTCCCTATTTCGGTGCAATAACTAGTCTCATTTGAATGATTGATCTTTCTCTTGGTTCATAGGCTCTGGTTATCCACTTTGTAGTTAAATCATTGCTTGGATTTGCAACAACATATTGGTTTTGAGTAAAGATATACATAAGACAGGATTGGTGTGATTTTAGAAAATATTTAAGTACAGTTCCTTGAAATTTGTGTGATTACATAGTCGGGTGTTAAATAGGATCAATGTTAGGGTTGCTTTCATTAATCAAATCCTATAAGTGGTTTATTTGAAGATAGAACAACAAGTAAGTGAGTGATAGAGTTAAACAGAGTAATTTCTCCAGATTAGTACTTAACTCCTAAGTCTTGATAGGGTAATAAACTATTAGGTATAGAATGATTGTTTGACTTAGTTGTTATTAGGATAGATTACTCATTTGCTTAGAGTTGGATTGTTATAGATTTCTTGAGGATTGATTTATCATTGATACAAATTGATTATTTTCTTCAGGAATGAATTGTTATTTGTATTGATAGTTTAATGTTCGAATGGTTATTAGTACAATTTGTTTGATTTCTTCAAGTAAGAACTGCCATCATCATAGGATGCTTGTTGAGTAATGATTAAATTGTTTTTGCAAATAAAAGGTTTGGAACCAACATTTGAAAATTTGATTTAGTAAAGTTTTTTGTGAATAGAAGTCCGTTTTCATCACTATAGATACGTAGTTCAGTAGTTGTTGGGTACAGATTTGAATGCTAGAATTTGTGAAGGTTTTGAATCTCTAGATTAAATTTGATTGCTGGGTTTGCTCATAACAGTTAGATGTTTGATTTCTTTTAAGTTTGAAAGCATTTGTTTGTTTTATTCCCTAGCTGATCATTATAAAGGAAACCTTAAAGCTCTGACCTATAAACTGAATCAAGAAGTACAATGCAACTCATTTTTACGAGCCTGTATTGACAATTAAATATTAAGAGGTTTACTTCACCAATTTAATCTCTCAACATTTTGGCATTGTTGTGTGGGAGTTGTAATTTTTGATCCAGGAAACCATTATCGGAGTTTCAGGATCTTGCAGGGTTGTCAAAGGGCAGAGAGAGTACCATAAGACGTGAGTGAAGAGCCACAGATCCACTTTTGTTGGGGTTGCTCCAAAGTCTAACCGATAGCTGATTTTTCTTGATTTCTAGTTTCCTTTATCTTTATGTGCAGAAGTAAAGGTAAACCTAGGGACAGTAAAGGTAGATTCATTTCCAGTGTTATTTTTCTTGCAATTAGCAGTTTTTAATTCAAGCTTTGAATGACAAAACATTTTTGGGGTGTTCTAAGAACACCTACCTTTTGTACTAATCCATGTTGCGAGATAGGGATCATCAACCAGTAGGAGAAATTCAAGAATGACTAAGATCTTCAAGAATGTCCCTCGAAGAACTTTCTCAAATCCTAGTAGTAGCTGGGGTATCTTCTTCTCAAGAAGACTTTATCCTGACTGAATTCAGGAAATTATCTACCCCTCCACACCCAAAACATGATTTGGAAAGCTCCCTCGAGTCCTCTTGCCTACCTACCAAGGAGATCGATGATCCATGCACCAAATCTGATGGGGAGCATTCAGCTGAACCTGAGATCGCAGAGATTTCACCATGCCCAGTAACAAGCTTTGTGTGCATTCCAGAGACCAATTATCCAAGCTCTTCTGGCATGATCGAGCAAGACATTCAGAGTGGTCCAAATGAAGAAAGGAGCCAATACCACCAAGATTACATCGAGCATTGGTTTGAGGTTACAATTCAGTAAAAGTATCACTCTCATCTTCAAATACTCTTCACATCATCTCTTTCAAAGCTACTGATTGTTCATGCTCATGTACCATCTAAAGTTTATATATTAAATCTGGGCATGATCATATCTTTGTACTTGATATGCACATGGCTTCATTGGAAGTTCTCTTTCACTTGAAGGGGGATGTCTTCTCTTTAGTATAGTAGGAAATTTAGTATTGTAATAAATAAATGAAATAGTAAAGAGAAAAATAAGTCCTTTTGTGAAAACCAGTGTGTCTAGTGCAACTGGACAGTGACTTTGCTTGAAAAATAGGTATCTCGTGAGAAAGGTTCCCAATAAAGTTTGTAAATTTGTATGAGTTCTTCAAATCATGTATTTTTCATGTCATTATGTTTTTACTCGAGTTGGTTGATGTGGGATTCCTTAAGGCCCACCTGCCAACAAGCCTTAACCCATGGACATCAGCACATCATCTGGGACCAAGGTTAGGGCTAGAGAAGGTACCTAGGAGCCTGCATGCCTTAATGGCAGGTATCTGTGTCATCTACGAAGGAAATACATCAATGTTTCTTGGTGGATGAATTCTGCAGTCCATTCAATTTCGACAAATCCATTCATGGCTAGTAGAATGTACCTAGTGCCTTGATTCCCATTGACATCAAAGGTGGGATATCTTGCACTGGTTAACGATCTCCTCCATGGTCAGTAATCCAATTATTCTTGCTTATGTTTGACATTGACACCATTTATTCACATACGCATGATTGCACATGGATGTATAGTGATTGAGGACTATATGGTTTTGTGATCTCAACACATATTTGTAGCAATGAGGACATTTGTAGCAGCATTTCCTTTTCTTTTAGTAGTCATCTTGTTTCAATAAAGGTTTCCATGTAGTAGCTTGATCATCATTTGCAGCAGTCATCTTCCTTATTTGTTTGGGGACATACAACTCCTCAAGCGTGGGAGAGAAGGGGACTTTCATTTTCTAGTCTCCTTTACTATCTCTAGCTCAACGTTCTTCAACAGATCCAGCACCATCTTCAGTTCATCTTTCAAGAAATATTTTCTCAGTTTTTCAACATGAGAATAGTGTCATCAGCCGGGTGCAATTCAAATCTGCTACAAACTCATCCTTCTTCTGTGGAGATCATGCTTGAACAGTGGACTTGAATTCTATGCATTCACATTATCTTTGCTTAAAATATTTTAAGTGACCCAGGTATCATCCTGACTCATTTGGCTTGATTATAGATAGGTGATAATTACTACTTATAATTGCAGGTTTACCTTACATCCTTGGTCACTACTCTTGTTATCCCCAAATCCTTGACCTAAAACCACCCATGCCTCCCTTGTAACCATCATCCTTCCTGATTCTGAACTTTATCGTAACTTCTAATTCCTAATTCTGAACTATATCCTCCTTTACCACTACTGTTACTGAACTATCCCAAAACCTTGATCAAAATCTTACCCCTGGCTCCCTCATCATCATTATCCAGTTAGCTAGAGCTTATTATCATCATTTAGATATATACCTTCTTGATGATATTTTCAGTGTTTTAGATGCCACATAGTAAGTTATCTATTTAAGGAGTGCATTAGAAGTGTTTTAAAGAATAAAAATGTTGTTCTAGTGACACATCAAGTGGAGTTTTTGCATGAGGCAGATATTATAGTTGTTATGAGAGCAGGACAGGTTATGAGCTCGGTACATCTAATGAACTTTCCTAAATAATGCACTGGCTTTCGGGCATTTTTTGATGAACACAAAAATGGATTAGATGATATAACAGTACAAAGTGATATGGACTATGACACTATCAGAGATGATTGGATAATTTCTCTAGCAATTAGAGGACCAGGAGCTTGTGGTGTTTTACAACTTGCTAAACCTATTGATGCCTATACTCCACTCACTAACAAAGCAGTCACACATAAAGATGTATATGCTTCATTTGCTCTAATAATACAGGTACATGCACCTTTGAGAAGAAAGTTAGAAATACACAAGTTGCAGGATTTAGTGTAGCCATTATTTACAACAATGAAGATAGTATCAATCTAGTTTCAATGGCTGGAAATTTAGATGGTGACACAATTCATGCAGTGTTTGTTTCTAAAGCAGCAAGACAAATGTTTTTGAAACATGTTGAAGATCCAAATATGGAATTTTGGCTCGTACCTTCATATGAGAACACGTCATGGTCAGTAATGGAAATTTCTTTCATCTCCCTTCTTGCTATTTGTTTTGTGCTTGCAACTTGTTTCTTTGTATGAAGGCATTGATTAAGACATGTTGGACATCGTTCATGTATTCATGAGTTCCATGGTATGATATTAATACTAGGATGGTCAATCTGGCAGTCTAGCTCGACAAATGTCCATGAATTCACCATTATTTCAACTTTAGCAGCAAGGACCACATCATCCTCTTTATCAAATGCAACAACACCAAGCCCAATACAGTCAACAACCTCCAGGGAAGCAAACTAACTGAAATAAAGTTCTCCAAACCTCATACACTTCTTTGCCAGGTCCCATTGGATCTTCAAGCAAGCCAGATAATTCAAATATGAGTGCTAGCCAAGGGAGTGATCACTCTTTTTGAAAAAGTTATGCTATTTTGTTACTGGTTGTCTTCTTCACCTTCTTTTTCTCATTGAAGGGATGAGAACTATGAGTGAAAGGATTATGTATATTTTATTATTTATCTTTCAACAAAGCTAAAGATAGTAGATTTTTAGGGAAAGTAATTTCCTTCAAGATCTATTTTGACAATATCATATTTTTTCTAGGCCATGTGTTACTCTGCTTATTGACTCTAGGGGTCGATGGTGAATACTGCATGGAATACATAGGTCTTCTCTTAACAATAGAAATCAAAAAGGGAGGCCTTGAATTTGCCATTTTATTCTTATTGTAAATGATTCCTGTTGACCAGAGATGTCTGTCACTTGTCAGAGGAGATATAGAATACAAGCTGAAAGACTTTGTTACAAGTATCAATTGGAAATTATTGACTTGTGGGGAATTTTGAAAGAGCTTGAGGTTTCACAACAATCAATGAGTTGCCCTATGAGTTGCAACTGCAAGGTATAATGTTGTTTCTTAGGTGAAAACTTTAGTTGAATAAGGAAACGGTGTAATTTGAAAGCCCGTCTGGTCCACATAGCAGACATAGTAGATAAGACGAGGTAGATAGAGTCATAGTTGAATATGGGAGGTTGCTGGAGGACTGTCTTGAGTTCTTTAACGGGTATTTGGAATGACTGAAAGTTGTCTGTCTTGGATAACCCATTGATTTGTTCGAACCTATTATTTATGTCTATGCTTTTTGAAAGGAAAAATAATGAAGAGCATTTAGTCTTTTGCCTCATACCTGAAAGACATAAGAGGGTGAGTGCACAGAGGGTGGCAGGATAGTTTTTAAGGTGTTTGATTCCAGTACAGGGAGATTTGGAAGTTTTGATTAAGGCTGCTGGCCTTTCAAAGATTTTGGTTCCATCTCTTTTTTACTAGGATGCATGAGGGTGTGCATCAACTTAAGCATGGGGGAGATGTTGGACCCACTTTTTGTCTCTGTATCTCACCTCCTTTACTATCTTTTGCCACATTTGGATCCCTATTTAAGACTCTTATGTACCCTTTCAACCTCATTATTCTATGGATAGTGACAGATCCAATCCCATAGTAAAAGCATTATAATGGTGTTATTTAACCATTTTATAATTCAAAGATCAAATGTTTCATGTTTAGATCCTTGAGGTTAACTAATCATTACAAGTTTAATGTTGTGATGTATTGCTACAGGTTGCCAGAAATCTCCACAAGTCAAATTTAAGCAGTTGCTGGATAGTTGAGTATGAAATTGTTGTAGGTGAAACAATGGATTTTTTTATCAAATGGGGCAGAATATAGAAATTCTGAGACACGGGTTTTGTTCATAGCACCATGTTTCATATAATTTAGAAATTGTTTGTTAAAATTCGTCTTTGTGAAGGAGTTATCGCCAGGGGAATATTCCAATGAAAACCATTTCTAAACATGAACGTATTGGATCAGTTCAGGTCTGGATTTTGTTGAAAGGTTTTGGTTGAAAACTTCTATATCAGAATACGGTTTTGATAGGAAGTGGACAGTTAATAATTAGAGGATTTTTAGTGCTAAATAAGAGTAATTCACGGATCTCTATATCGTTGGTTTTCCCATGCCCTTTTTTGTAACAGATCTGATTCTTGCCAATTATATATCAGGCTCTATTATAAAGCCTCCCTTTTGATTCTGACAAGGGAGCATGCTGAACCTTTGAAGTATTTTGTTGTGTAATTGTGACTTAAATTTTAATAGAAGACTATTATGAAGCTCTTGCTTTGAATTCCAGTTGAATGTGTTGAATGGGATGTTGATGCTCATGTTTTAACCATGATCGCAATCGTTTCATTATTGTAAGTTTAAAAGATCCCAGGTGTGGTCGGTCCCAGCCATCTGGGTTTTTTCTGAAGAGTCCTTCATAGTGTCATTGTGAAACTAGTTACAATTAGTTCCCTTTTCCATTATAAGTCAGTTTAATTGCGTTGTTTCATTTGATTGGTTAAGTGCATACAGATGTGTTGAATGATTATGAAGTTCTTGTTATTTTCATAATTGCAATTAGATTTTGGTGTGAACTTAGGAAGCCTTCCAAACCAGAGTTGTGACATTACCTTGATTTATTATCATCTTAAATACATTGTATGGTCGTTTGATAAGTTCATTGAATCGTTACCTATGGGCGATGCCAGAATAAGTCTTTAAACTCTTTAATGATCATGTACGAACACGATATTAATTGATTAAGAACAGGCTTGGTTTATTCGCCAAATCAACCTCTGTTTCTCTGAAAGAATGGAATCAAATCGATCCCTTAATTAAACCATAGCATTGTGTAGGCAACACGAGATAGGAGAAAATTGCATTGACTATTCAATACTATAACGGATTTGGTTGAAACAAATTGGATTGGCGACCAAGCATGAAGATGCATTACTTGCATAGATGAATTGATTGGTTTTTATTTCGCCTCGTTTAATTTAATAGACTATCATATGAATGTGTTATGGGTTGGTAATAGAACACCGCTGGAACGTTTGTGTATGATTAGTTGCCAAAGACCAATTCTTTAGCTTACCTCCCCTGTTTGTACATTTTCCAATTTCATTAGTTGATTGAGACAAGTACTCTTCCCTGTTTCGGTGCAATAACTAGCATCATTTGAATTATTGATCTTTCTCTTGGTTCATAGGCTCTATTTATCCACTTTGTAGTTAAATGATTGCTTGGATTTGCAACAGTATATTGATTTTGAGTAAAGATATTCATAAGCCAGGATTGGTGTGATTCTAGAAAATATTTAAGTACAGTTCCTTGAAATTTGTGTGATTAGATAGCCGAGTGTTAAATAGGATCTGTGTTAGGGTTGCTTTCATTAATCAAATCCTGTAAGTGGTTTATTTGTAGATAGAACAACAAGCAAGTGAGTGATAGAGTAAAACAGAGTAATTTCTCCAGATCAGTACTTAACTCCTAAGTCTTGATAGGGTAATAAACCATTAGGTACAGAACGATTGTTTGATTGAGTTTCTATTAGGATAGATTACTCATTTGCTTAGAGTTGTATTGTTATAGATTGATTGAGGATTGAGTTATCATTGATACAAATTGCTTATTTGCTTCAGGAATGAATTTTTATTTGTATCGATAGTTTACTGTTCAAATGGTTATTAGTACAGCTTGTTTGATTGCTTCATGTAAGAACTGCCATCATAGTAGGATGATTGTTGAGTAATGATTAAATGGTTTTTGCAAATAGAAGGTCTGGTACCAGCATTTAAAGATTTGATTGAGTAAATTTTTTTGTGAATAAAAGTCTGTTTTCATCACTAGAGATACGTAGTTCAGTAGTTGTTGAGTACAGATTTGAATGCTATAATTTGTGAAGGTTTTAAATCTCTAGATTAAATTTGATTGTTGGGTTTGCTCATGGCAATTAGATGTTTGATTTATTTTAAGTTTGAAAGCATTTATTTTTTTTATTCCCTAGTTGATCATTATAAAGGAAACCTTAAAGCTCTGACCTATAAATTGAATCAAGAAGTGCAGTGCAACTCGTGTTTACGAGCCCAGATTGACAATTAAATATTAAGAGGTTTAATTCACAAATTTAATCTCTCAACACTGTAAAAGGTTGAATATCTAACCTAAGAACACGGATTCCAAAATCATTTAATTGGATAGATATCAAGTTCATGCGATGGGAGAATTAAATAATGTAATAATTAGGTTGTCTTCCAATTCTAGGGTGCATTAATGCATAGACATATTAGTGCAATGACATCCCATAAATGTATGGATTTTTTCCTAGTAGAGACTGGTCTAGTAAGCTCCAATGATATTTTGCGACTGACTTGTGCCACTTATGGTTTCCTTATAAAGGTAAGAACAACCAGATCATAGTCAATAACGAGCCCTACATGATGCATATGGTCACTGATCTAGAATCCCCAAATAATCCAATTAGTTTAGCTCAGGAAGAGTTGTGAATGTGTTTTTTGGAAACAAGTATTGGGTGCTATGAAGCCCTACCATCATTTGTTCCACCTGACATGAAACTAGAACTCCTTCCTTGTCTTCCAACTGATGCTAATGAACATTGTACTATAGAAGTAATTACTTTTAACATAGATGTAATTAAGAATGAAACTTGGACTTTATATTATGACGAGTCTAAGACTCATGATGGAGCTAGTTATCATTGTATATTTATGGACCCCCAGAGAAATATTTTTTTAATTTCTTGTAGGTTAGAATTTTAGTGTACTAACAACACCACAGAGTATGAGGCACTGATCCTTGGGATCAAAAAGGATATTGACCTAAAATTTGAATATTTAAAGGTGACCGGTGATTCTAAGATTATCACAAGGTAGGTATGAAATACTATTCACTGTTTATCACCACATCTAAAAAATTATAAGCATGGGGAATGACATAATTTAGTTTCTTCTTTTAAGGCTTTCGATATTAATTTTGTTCCTAGGGTCAATAATGTCACCACTGACACTTTAGATAATGTTGCAACTAGGTTTACACCTTTAAGAGACAAATTTTTTATTGAGATTGTTTATAAGTATGTTGTCTCGGATAACATAACTAATCTACATGTTTTCAATGATGATCAATAGATACTCAATTTTGTGGCTAATTTTGATATGTTCAAGGATGTGGTGATAGATGAGGAAGAACATGAAAAACCCTTACAAGGAGAAGCAGATGATCTCAAGGTAAATCCCATGCCGAAAGTTGTTTTTATGCTTGAGAAATTGTTCAAACTACATAACCATTTCTAGGGTCCCCTGAATACCAAGACTCAAATTTACACACTCTCTCATGAAAAAATCAATCTAGGAATTGAAGTTGACCCCAAGTTTATCAATCTGGGTGTCGTCTGTTGGCCTGATTAGAGGCAATCATTTTTCATCTTGTTTAGAAAGTATCAGGATGTGTTTTCCTATACGTATGATGACTTGAAGACATATGACACCCACATCATCCAACATATTATACCTATAAAGGAAAGGGTCAAACCATTCCAGTAGAAACTAAGGAAAGTACACCCCACACTACAAACCCTTATCCAGAAGTAGTTGAAGAAGCTATTGGATGCACACGTCATTTTCAAAGTCAGAATTCCACTTGGGTCTCAAATTTGGTTCCTGTGTGGAAGAAGTCAAGTGAAATATGGTTATGCATCAATTTTCAAAATTTAAACTGGGATTCGTATAAAGATAACTATTTGTTCCCCTCTATGGAACAAATTATTTAGACAATATTTGGTTCTGAAATGTTCTCCTTTATCGATGGTTTCTCTGAATACAACCAGGTTTTGGTCATTGAACCAGATCATTTAAAGACAACTTCCAGGACTAAGTGGCAAACATTTACATTTATGCACATGCTCTTAGGCCTTATCAATTCCAAAGAAACATTCCTGAGGGCGAAGGACATCACCTTCAGAGGACTAATGGACCAAAGCATAGTTGTATATCTAGATGATGTCATGGTGTTTTTGAAGAAGATATCAGATCATCTCCACCATCTGAAGAAAATATTTGAGTGTTTCCAGAAGTATGGGATTTCATTGAACCCAAAGAAAATAATATTCATAGTATCAGAAGGAAACTTCCTTAGGCATATCATAACCAAATTTGGAATTACTATGGATATTGAATGCATAAAAGTTATCACACAAATCCTGCTCCCTAGTACCAAGAAAGGTATGCAATCTTTCCTGGGTAAAATCAACTTCCTCCGCAAATTTATTTCCGATTTTTCCCAAATCATTAAGCCCTTGTAAAATATGATAAAGAAGGATGCAATATTTAAAGGAATCAAGAATAGAAGAATTTCACCATATCAAAAAAGCCATCGCAGAAGCACATTCTCTGCACAACCCAAACCTTGACAAAGATTTCATTTTGTACACTTTCAACTCAGACTCATCGCTAGTTGGTGTGCTTACTCAAAAGGATGGTAACAATGATGAGAGGCCTATATCCTTCATGAACACAGTATTACAAGGTTCAAAGCTCAACTACCCAGACATGGATAAACAAGCATATGCGGTCTATAAAGTGGTTAAACATTTCCGACCCTACATTCTGAAGAACCATGTAACAGTGTTCATCCCTCATCCTACTGTTAGGTCATTGTTCGTTCAACAAGAGTTGCATTAACGAAGAGCTAATTGGGTGACTTGCCTCTAGGAATATGACTTCGAGTTCATGTTGGATCACATGATTAAGGGGTATGGATTATGTAAATTGTCGACTGAAGCTGTAGATCAACAAAATGGAGAATTAGAAGGGTGGGATCATGAGTTCGATATGTACCAAAACTAACTCTCAACGTCTCATGACTCCTCATATTGGTATGTCGATCTGAAAAAATATTTAGGGCAAGGGACCTTGCCTCATACCTTGTCTGCAAACAGAGACGAGTTGTGAGGCATAAAGTTGCATCTTATCAGTTAATACAAGGAAATATGTTTGATAAACACCATAATGGAGTATTGCTCAAGCTCTTCGAATTCGACAAAGCCCAACTTGTGTTAAAGGTGTTGCATGATGAGCTAGCAAGAGACCATTATGTTGGTGATAGCAAAACCCATAAATTCATGAGAGCTAGTTTATAGTAGCCCAACTTATTCAATAATTATCACACATACATTTCTAAATGCTCAATCTGCCAAAAGTGCACTGGAAGAGAATCTTGGTCAGCCGCCCCACTCCAAGCTATAGCAGTCGAAGAACCATTTCAACAAAGGGGGTTGGTTGTCATTGGGTTAATTGTGCCACACTCATCAAAACAAAAAAGGTACATTCTCACAGCTGACGGCTATTTCACAAGGTGGGTGGTAGGCATCCCATTATGGAAAATTAACGATCAAGAGGTAATATATTGTATTAGTCGGTACATCATGAACAGGTTCAACATTCCAACCTCCCTCATTTTTTACAATGCTACTTATTCATCGTCTTTCAGGTTAAATGATTTTTCTTTGGAAAATGGTATTATTTTTAAACATTCAACTAACTATTACCCCCAAGGCAATGGCCTAGTGGAGTCCACCAACAAAAACCTAATCCACATTATCAAGAAAACCTTGTTGTCACACCAAAGGAACTAGCACAGTGCCTTGAAAGTGCCCTATCGGTCGACCATGTCACCTCGAAACCATCCCTTAGAACCTCCCCTTATTTCCTAGTCTATGGGAAAGAAGCCATTTTACCAATGAAATCGCACATACACACTCTCCAGTTGTCACAAGTGTTTCAAGGAATACCTTGCCCTACCATGCAAAGCCAAATCGACACCCTTCTTAAGTTGGAGGAAGTAAGACAAAAGGCTAGGGAGAAGTTTGTCAGGCATCAAAGCCAGATCAAGAGGTGGTTTGACAAAAAATCCACAAGGATTAATGAGTTTAATGTGGGTGAATTAGTCTCAAATGGGATAAATCCATGAGGAAAAAGGTAAACACACCAAATTCTAGGCCTTTTGGATTAGTCCCTTCTAATTTAAGGAGAAGATTGGTGAGCATACCTATAGACTGCAGACCTTAGAAGCGATGGTCGGACCCCTCCTCGTAAATGGAGATGACCTAAAATTTTACTTCACCTAGCAACTCTCGTAGCTGCATTTCCATCCCTGTACTATAGTTTCTTTTTTGTTTTTCTTTCTGCATTTTTATTAGCTCTAGCTCTTCTTTCACCTTTTGCACTTGGTTTCACCTTCTTTCATGCCTTTTGATCAATGTATATTCATTATGTAATAAATTTCCTACCCTAAATAAAATATTTTGGAACATCACTCAAGTCAGACACATTAGGGTCGGGGTAGCCTCTACACCAATGACCGATTTGTACCTTTTTCTATGCCCGCACTTGATCACTTCTAAAGTTGCAACCTAGGCAAGATGTGAAGATCCATCTCAGTTAGAAACTCTAGTTATCCATGGCACCCTATCTTTCAACAGTAAGTCTCACTTTTGACTTATCTATAGATTGAATGAATCAATTAATCCTTCTAACTCAAGAAAGGGAAAGGAAGACCTTAATGAGAAACATATTTCGATAAAACAACAAAGTATATGAAAACCAGAAACAACCTCTCTTGCAAATAAAATAAGACAAGATCCCTCATTCGCCCAGGAAAATGAATGCTCAATGAATAAGTTCCAATGATCACATGAATAAAAGTTAAATAAATGGAAAAGCATTGAGAAAGGTTTCTTGTGCAAGGAAGTTATGAAACAACTCCACTAGGGTACTATCTAGGCTCGTTAGCAGTGGAGCAACATTTGCAATTTCTAGGGAGTGACTCCGTCTAGGTATTGTCCAAGCTCACTAGAATCATAGCAACACAAAAGACCTATAGCCACAATACCAAATATTTTTATGGCTCATATCATTATCCAGAAATCTATTTCAAGTCATCAGAAACATCTTTGGTCTGTATGGTTAACAAGCCAAGTGAAAGTAGTACGGATATTATGATCAATACTAAGGGTAACCTTGAAAAATCAGTGGGACTCATGTTCTTGCAATGATCCACTCACAAAGGTCCAATACATCCTAAATGAAGGGAAATCAGAGATACTAGGGTTCTACCAGTGAATCGCCAATTATTGTAGCCACTTCAACCAGCCCACAAAATTTCTTCCTCTTCAAAATTTTGGGACCCTTGCACCAAGTTTGAATCTTTCACTTACCTCTAAAAAATCACCTCGAAATCTTTGAAGTAAGCCAAGGCTCCTTGGTCCCTTAACAAGTCCAACTACCTGGGACTTAAGGGTCATCTTCTGCCTTAGTTGCAAGTTGCGCAGATTGAGCTCTCTTGTAATGAAAAATTGTGACTTGCGACCTGCCTTTTAAACCAAGTGAAGTTGTAAGGTCGCAGCTTGGAATCTCATGACCTTTCTTCTCCTTGCAACGATGCAACTACACGATCGGTTCGCCGGGTCGAAAAATAATTGCTTGATTAGTCCTATGACCTCGCCAACCATGCGACTATGTGACCTCATCCATGGAGGTCTTTAGATTGCTAGGTAGCTAAGTCACAAAGAAATGAAGACATGTTCTTTGCGACCTTACGACCTATGTGACTCGGCAACCCATGTGACCCCTGTACATGCGAACTTTTCTATATAAACATTTCGGTCCACTGGCTCATTTGTTATTTTCATTGGAGCGCTCAAGGAATGGAAAGTCTTGGCGACTGTGAGAGGTGCATGACTTCCTCCAGATAGGTGACCTTTCCTCTCCCTTGCAATAATTTCTCTTTTCCATTTGTCCCCATCTACCATCCAACTCTATACCTTCCATGATGGGAGGGTTCTATCCTCCCTTGCATGGCCCTTTAGCTCATTTCTACCCTGTAAACCCTCCAAGTGAAGCAATTTTCCATCTAAACACCTCTCTGTTGAGATAGCGGTGTCACATCTCAACCATTCATGTTTTCTCTCTTAGTGATTTAGGTTTTGAACCCAGTGAACCCCTAAAAACACATTCTGAGTTTCGGCTCCTCTGCCAAGCCTCACTAGAGAACAAGTTGCACAAGCAAAAGGCACGATATGCCAAACAATACGACTAGGAAAATATTCTGACCTCATGATTTCCTTTATCACGCAACCCAGTGAAATTGTGACCTCGCGACTCCTATGACTCCTACGACCTACCCACTCCTGCGACTTATGCATGTTGTGACCTCCATGACTTACGACTCCTGTGACTTACCTAAATCTGTGGCTTGACCATTGCAAGTCACCAAGTAACTTGTTCTCTTCTCTCATTTATTTTGACTCGTATACTATGTGACCCAATGACCTCTTCTAGATAGAACTCCTCACTAAGACTTTGCCCAATCCTATGAAGCCTTGATTTGTGTTTTTCTTTTTTTTTTTACGCTATTCATGCCATCTCTCTCATCGTGGGATTAAGTTTTTTACATGCCAGGTGACGTTGACCTTGAGTGTATTTCGATATCTTATTTCTCTAGATAAATGGCACCTCGAGTAGTCAAGCCTTCCCAGAAGATCTCTGTAATAAGAATTCAGGAAATCTATCAAGATCCACTGGCTCCTATTTATAGGGACATAGTAGTAAACATTAACAAGGCTACCAAAATCTCTTGGTTATACATATATTCAAAATTTTCTTAGATGAACATTCCTGAGGACCAAGAAGACTTTAAAGTATACCTCAACATCAAGAGTTCTAGGCTTCACAAGGTGGCCTCATATCCGCTTGTCTTCCTATGTGCATAGACCATTGATTGGATTATTGAAAATACTGACACAGATTGGTGGGTGGTAAGGATTCATACAGGTGAAGCCTTTGCAACCATCTTTTAGTGCACATTATTTCTTATTATAAGTTTCTAGATAAGGAAGAAAGATTTGATACCAAATAGTTGTCATATTTCATAGTTCCAACAAAGGACATTTTAAGGGCTTGTTGGCAAGACCATTCTAATTTTCGGGTTAAAATTGCTAAGGCATACAGGACAGAAGGCCTTAGGAAAGTGTATCAACTTTTGGCTACTATGATGAAATAGTTGTATGGAAGGCCTAACTTCAACACCTTTCTCAAGACATGGGTCCCTCTCATGTACATTGTTGCCATCAAAGGCATGATATTCAACTGGGCAATCATCTTGCCTTCCACATTGAAGACTAACACACATGCAGCAAAGCATTGTAAAGCAGCCCAACCATCATAATTCTACATGGCCTTGTACCTAATAGATGCAGTATGTTCAAGGTGTCAATTCAACGATTGGAGTTACAATTGGACAACAGTTGTGGCAGAACCCATGCACTAAAATTATGATATATTTTGTGACCTAGTTTATAAAAGTGTGCATGACTCTTCCTCTGATACATTCATTGCCCCATTGTACCAGTTTCTCTTCAGAGAAGATCCTCCTTTCATGTCAAAGAGGTCCATAGAGAATATAAATAAAGTAGTAGATTGGTTCCCCATCGAGGGGGGCACATTCATCAAGGTCTTTTGCTCGTACAAAACTCCTCACACACTCCCCAGGTTCACCACAGACAAATTTCTACTACAGGAGGCATGTTATCATATGACTAAAGGTTTTTCAAAGACATTGAGTAAGGGGAAGAAAAATCCTTGGCCTGCCTTCCCTCTCACTATTGGGGCATATAATTTTTCAAGCTTCAAGGAAGTTGAGGTAGAAGTCGAGGAGATGAAGGGATTCTATTTTGTGAGCTCGAGTCATTGTACCTATGACCCCATAATGGTGGTAGAAACTCATTGGAAGAAGGCTAATTTTAATTGGTCATACCCGCATAATAGGAAATATCATGAGGATAAAGTCAAAAATTTGTACAATGTGGCTAGGGATTTCAGCCCAAGTGAACAACAAGAAAAGGAGGACGAGAATTCTGAGCAGTCCCAAGAGAATGTACACCTACAAGATAGGTCAGCCTTGATCAAGAGGAAGAAAGGGAAATAAAAGACTGGAGGGAAACTAAAGAAGCACAAAGGTGAAGAAATAGAAGATCCGCCAAGCGAACAAGATGAAGGTGAAGATGACAAAACTTTATAGGATATAAATGTGACCTTAGCTAGGTAAAAGAAGGTGGCCACAATAACTATCGAATACAAGCTCAAGCGCACCTACCTTATGGAACAGTTGCACATAGATGTCCCAGAATTTTCTATTACTAAATTGTTAAGGTAGAATCAATTTGTTTTGTTATGAATAGCAAGGTAGCATAGAGTAGAACAAAGTAGGAATTCAGAAGGTCATGAAGAAGTCCAAGAGTCATGGGTAGACCAAAATTCACCATCTTTTCTATAAATATACCCTAATGGCACATTGTAAAGGACTTTTAGCTTTGGACTTATTCTAGTGCAAATTGTTTTGCAAACTTATGATATTTTAGTGAATGTAAGGAGTAATGGTATATTTCCACAGTTTGATTCGATGAAGACCTTTTATGTTGGTGCCATGAATATTATCAACTTAATGAATTGAAATTTCCTATGAGCTTTAGTGCACTGTCTCCTCATGTGTCTTCTGGTGCTGTGGGGTTTCCTTTGTAACACTTAGATGCTATATGATATGTTGACCTTATGCTTTTGTTGATAAACTATTTTAGTGATGTTGGCATGGTATCATTGTGGACCGTGCTCTCATTTGTGATTTCAATGGTTAACAATCACGAACTCATTCTTGGTTTCTAAACTTATTTCTTATTTATGCATGGTCTTATTTAAAGTCTTGCTAACAACACTTTTCTTAGGATTCAAGCCTTGAATTTATGTTTTTGTTGTTTATGGTATTTGTTTTATTGGGTGTTCATTAGTTACTTTCATTTTTTGAAGTATATATGTTTCATTTAACCGATACTCCCTTTCGTCTTTAAAGCATACTTCAACCAATGAGATGGCAATCAGGCTCACATACCGAATGTGATCCCTAAACCAAATGGTGTAGAGTCTAATTTGGATTCTACATCAGGGAGATCTCCTAGCTGTTGGCAGTAGATTCCAACCTATCAACATGGTGGTTTTTTCAGATATCGTCATACCAATGATATCTTCACATGGTTGTTTTTTTTTACTTATTGTGATACTTGATATTGGAAATGAAATGCATAACCATAATTTATTTTTCTTTTTTGTGTATGATTTTTTATTTTTTCCATGATTTTTACATTTCTTATTTATTTTCTTTATATCTCATTTTCAGTATATATTTTTCATAAAGTTAATGTGGGAGAGAACATGAAAAAGATGAAAAATAAAAATAACAATAAATGTAACCAAACAAAATTATTCATAAAAGTGACCTAAAAACAAACGCATTATTAAATAAAAATTGAATGTAACCCTAGTTGTACTTGATGCAAAAAAAGAAAATCACTGCTAAGTAAAAAAAATGATAATTTTGTTCTTTATTGTTTCATTTTTCATTATAAAACGCCATAAATTATTGAAACAAACTGGTAAAGATGCAATAAATGATTTTAAAATGTTGTATTGCAGTGATGGATGATGTCTTTGAGTAAATGTTCGTTTTTATTGTATAGAGTTTTCCTTTGTTTTAGCCAATTTGTTGAAACCGTTTCTTTTCTTACACATCATAGCCGGGTTTGAACATTTTATTTGAAATAGTTTAAGGTTGAGATATTTTTCTTAATAGGAGTTAGTGGTTTTGTTTTCTTAACAAATATTTTAAAAACGTTCTTTGTGTTTTGTGAATGGTTCTGGCCAAGTTAATTTATATTGATTACAAAAACTTCAACCACTAAAAAGAACCAACAGAAATAATTGATTAATTAACTAATATCAATACCATTTACATTAATCTAAAAAAGCTCACTTTTCAATCTAATGGACCAAAGTCGCTAAACTAACCACTAAATATAAAAAAATATATTGTTTATATGCGCATAATCATCTCTCACATGATTATTTTTGGATAAGTTGTAATTTTTTTATAGTGATAATCAATTTTGCTATGTAATTTTTTATACTGTAGTTTTTTATTGTTTTATACATTGCTATGGCTAAATAAATTTAGAATATCAATTTGTATGTTTTTTCATCTTATTGAAATGCTTGAAGTGGCTTTTAATCACTTTAATTTTGATGGTAGATTTTTTTAAAGATTTTAAAAATTATTTATTTTTTAACTATATTTAAAGAAGATTTACTAATGATTTAATTATAGAATGGTATTTTGGTTCCGTTGAACTTTGAGTATGTTCACTATGATAATTTTTAAATATATTTGATGATAGTATTTATCCGTCATATTTATATCTATAGAACATATTTTACAAGTTTGAAATGATAATTATCATTTTTAATATGATAAATATTGTTTCAGAATTTTTTCTTGAAACTTTTCATTTCCTCATGGATGAAGCCATGTGTAAGTTTCTACTGTTTGAAATTAGTGTGCTAATATTTTATTGGCTTCCATTATCGGTGCTCACAAGTTTTGAAATAGTTGGTAAACATTGAAATGTTGATTTGTAGAACCTTGTTTTCCTATCTACTTAAGGTCGATGTGACATTCATGAATTTTGATTTATTACTCTGCAAGTTCATACCATCCATAGTTTCCTTATTGGACCCTACCTTAATGATAAATGACATATATCTTCATTGTTTTTTCTTTTATTCATTCAAATATGATTGGTTGTGCTAAGATATGTTTATGAAAACATGCAATCACATTTTCATCGGCACTGATATGGTTTAGAAGAGGACAAACCTTCCTTATGGTGGAATAATGCCCCATAAAGAGGCCATCTTCTATAATGGAAAAGTGTATTCGTTGTATTTAGACCAAGATTATGGTGATTATCCTACATATAGGTATACTATCTATTGGTTGGATATTATAAGAAATATGTGGGGTTATTCATTTGTTCCTATGAGTGACACATGATGTATGTCATTGGCATCATATAAGAACTAGCTAGTTTGTATCATCAATAATGGTTCTACCTCTGTTTGGTCGATTGAGGAAGTTGAAAATTTTCAATTTAATGAGCCTTGCAATGAACAAAGCCTTGAGTGTTTTGAATATGTTTGGTGGTTCAGGTGGAGATTGTTGGATACTATTTCTATGGATATTAATAATAAATTCCGTGGCTACCTTCATCTTCGCACAATTGAAGGAAAACTATTTATGTTCAGTTATATGGAAGTGACATTCAAGTTATAAGATTTGTTAACTAGATTTTATACGTCAACAATAATTGAAAATGTATCCATCTTGGAGAAATATGGGTTTCATGTATCATCACTAAAATATTGAAATTCTCTAATTGAAAGTGGAAATGTTTTCCCACTTATTCCAAATACATATTCTGTTGTTCACATACTGCCACTACCTATGGATATAATACCTTAATAATTAAAGCTTTAAAATATTTGTTGTTATAGTTCCTCAAACATGTTATTTTTGTTTCATCTTTTTTTTTTTTTTTTGGATATATTCATGATGGTAGTAATACCAGTTTGGAAGAGTCATATTAATTTGTTGTATCTTTGTTGGTCATTGCTTGCATTATTTTACTATTTGGTAGATGGAATAAAGCACTTCTTGTTTCATTATCTAATATGATATATTGAAATTGTATTCCATTGTAAACTAGAAAATTTGTTAAATGATATAATGCACTTATAAATATTAAATGGACTAATGAGCTACATTATATATATAAAATAATGAGCTACATTAAGTATTTAATTTATTTAATAAATTAAATTTTTGGTTTGAATACTATTTAAATTGTTTTGTAGATATGTCAAGGGAAGAAACAAACAACTTGTTGATCAGAAAAAAATGTCCTCCGTTAACATTAGGGGAGACCAACTGATCCAGAACTTAAAGAAGCTCTTTTTTGGTTGAAAGATCTAAGATTAACCTAAAACTAATCTAACTTAAACTAATAATTAATCTATTTACACCTATAATACATAATGTTACATTTCCTTTATATGGATCACTAAAGATGTAAATCAAAGAAGTAAATCGACACAAAGGTTTGATCGATTTAAAAGGTTGATCAAACCACAATTAAATGATTTATTTTCCCCTTTAAGAGAGGACTTAAAGTATTACTAATATGGGAATGTAGAATTAATCTAAAACATGAAAAACCTATCTTGAACTATGATTTATTTTCCCCTTTAAGAGAGGACTTAAAGTATAACTAATATGGGAATGTAGAATTAATCTAAAACATGAAAAACCTATCTTGAACTAGAATGGGATACTCTAGAGAGAAAGTTAACTAAAACAGGGGGAAAGACTCATATAATTCATTATATGATTTTGTATTAATTAAAGGAAGTAGTTCACATTAACTAATACAAGTGGAAGCAAAATAAGCCTGTAAATGAATAATAAATTGTTATTAGTCACCACAAGAACACTTCAAAAAATTAAGATTGATTCTGATCTCATTCTACCCTGCAAAGATAACTTCAACAAAGCTTCAATAGAAAAATGTAAATGACACAAAAATATTGCATAAGAACAAAGAAACATAATATTGTTTACAATAAAGATCAGAACCAAAAATTAAAGTTTAATAGTGAGACAATAATCGTGAATTCCATTAATAGTACACAAGAACAAGAATTAATTAAACAATGGCAAAGCTTATCACAAAATATGCAGTCCTCAAGTAGCCCATACCCATAATCACATTGCCCGCAATAGTGCAAAGCAATTATAACAGAGCCAAAAACCCTATGTCTTCTCTATAATCGGCCTTTCTACACATAATAGTAGTGTTATTGAACAATTCCAACAACTACATAGAATCCCCCTTGAGTGGATCACAAACTCACCCAATCTTATTAAAGAGACAAGTATTTACACAAAGTTTCAAATTTAACAGATCCCTTCGATTTCTAAACAAATGAGAATTAAAAAGTAAACTAATCATGAGGTTTTGTATTTTGTTGAATCACAAGATGAACTTAGAAGATCTCGGGAGCTTCGTTTGGATGGGATTCGAACAATATTCAAATGAGCAGAAGGGTTGCTTCCAACAAATTATCTGAATAGCCTTTCTCAACAACCTTTGTCTTTCTTTAGTGCTATAGTGGTTCAACTGTTCAATTAAAATAGGAAGAGAAAGTTCTTTCATAATCGGCCCAGCAATCCAAATACAATAAAGAAATCAACGTTTTACAAATAATTTGAATCTAAACTCATCCCAATGAAAAACCAATGATAAATAGCCTGAGACCATTAACAGTGAATTAGTCAAAACTTAATAATAAAGACCGAATCTAAGTGTGGAAAATGGTGTATGTGGATGAATATAAGAGGTTTTGAGTATCGGAGATTTAACATAACACAGTATGCAAAATTTGTGATATATGTTAATTCCGATGAGGAGCGGATGCAATATTATATTAAATTGTTGTGATAAATCTCGTCGGATCTACAACCAAATCAGTGACCAAAAGATTAATTCATATTAGCGATTTTAGATATATGCGATTTCAACAATTTTGATATGAGAGAGGATTCCATATTTTGATTAGACCAATCTTAATACACATATCGGGTCCACTTATCAGAAGGAATAAAATGTTCGAGGTTGGAGCAAAGGCCTATAGAAGACCAGACCTAAATGATTATCAGAAGTCAGAGATCAGAGGTGAATGATTATCGACATATCAGAGCAGAGTCATTTATGGATATTGGCAATCGGAGGAGTTTTGTATCAGAAATCAGAGATTAGGGAAATATGGTATCAGAACTTTTAAGAAGGTGATACATATCAAAAACTCTGATATGAGGGATTCTTCGATATAAGGGAGTGGAGGAGGGTTACATGGTATGTGGGTCCTCCACAATACTTTAGCCACTTTATAATATACATCACTGAAACCTATATTCATGTGTTTGTATTAAATATATTTGTCATATGGTTCAGAGTTTATATTTTTATGTTTATTAAAAAGGGCTAAGCAATTACCGCATTATTAAATGGTTAATATATGAATCTTGGTCTCAGGGGCTATGTTTTATTAATTAATCTAATTAAAACAAAAGAATAACTAAAAGTTTATTAACTTTAGAAAAATGAATATTTTAATTAACTTAAAATTCTAAATAGTAAAACTAAGGCTAAATTTTCAAACCATAAGGGAAGATGAAACAAGCATTAATGAAAAAGATGGCTAGGTTAAACTGAAACAATAAACACTCAAAGCCTAAATGGATGCAAAAGGATCACCATTGTTATAGACATATTTTGGCACATCAACCCCAAACTTATATGTCGATGTATTAGGGCTCATAAACCCCTAAAAGAGTTCTTTCATACCCTAAAGAAACATAGTCATCTAAATACATCATTCCCCAAAAGTTCCATTTGAGAAACTATCCAAAAAATGTCTAAATTGAACCATACTGACTGCTCCACTGGCAAAGTGTGATGCATACTGAGTGGTACACTGCCAAGGTGTGATGCATACTGTTTAGGCCTTCCATAGGGTGCGATGGGCGAGGATGGACAAATGTCCAAGACAATTTTCTAGGTGGTTGCTCATGGAATCTTCTAGAAACTTCTCCTGTGGCACTTGCCCCTCTGAATTCGCCCAAGGATGAATAAGGGATCTAAGAAATCTCCAATCCCTTCTCTTGTGGAACCAATTGTAACAAGTGGAATGACACTAATCAAACGCCATGGATGACTCACACCCTTTCACACATCTATAAATGGATCCCTCATCCAAGAGATCTAGGGGCTGGAATATTGTGAATTGCAAGGAAGTGCTGATAGTTTGTAGTTGATGAAAGAGAATTGTATTGTTGGAGTGATCTTGCTATTTCATGAGGTGAAGAAGGATTGAACCTGGGAGGACGATGCTGGATCAGACAACTGGGTTGTAATTCTCCTTTCTATTAATAAAGTTCTTCAAGTTTTCTTCCATATGATTGTGCAATTGTGAATGTTATCATTTGTGAATGCTATCATTTGTTCATTATATATCTGATTCTGTAATGTTTATGTTGTCATAGATCATGATGCTTTGACAGTTCTTTGTTGTTGTACTTGTGCAGGTACTCTCCAAGTGTGTTAAATATGAGGAGGAGTTGCAGGATTTGTCAAAGGGGAGAGAGATCAAGCAAGGGATTAAGCGGATGTCCCAAGTTGGTTCCATTATCTTTCTCTTATCTATTACACATAGAAGAAATAATTGAATTACTTTAAATTGTTGTTTCTAGGGTAGCTGCCAAACCTAGAGGGCTAGCATTCTTTAGGAATACTAGTTTTCCTAGAAACAAATTGGCGACAACACTGGGGACTGAACAAATGTTTGTTTGTTGTTATTTTTTGTTTTATAAACTATATATAGAGTCTGAAGTCAGCCAGGTAGCCTTTGAACTGCTCTTGCTCTGCAATTGCATAGTAGATGAATGCTGCTTCAGTCAATCTCTGGTTTAGTTTATGAATTAAACATTTGACTTACAAGCACATCTAGATGCCCTTTTGGTAGCTCAATAACCTTGTTGAGCATTAGAAAAGGTATGTAATTGCCACTTATTTCGTTATCTTTTCCTTTAATTCATAACTTCTTTACATTATGAGATGGGCATATAATGAATGATTATGATGAAGTTAAAGAGATTTGTGACTAACGTGAAATGGCTAATTATTACCTTTTTCTATGTAGAAAATGAAGAAAATGGAAGATCACCATTTCAGAGGAAAAGACAAGGCAAAACCAACTTCTATCCCTTTGACAGGGAACTGCATCCAGACGAGGCAATCCAGATCGGAGTGCATGAGCCAGGAAAAGGAAGAAGAAACGCCATATCAGCACAAGAGGATGAAGAGATAACTAAAGGATAATGATATGGCAAATCCCTCAGGATCCTTTGATCCTGCGGGATCGCTACCTTAAGAATATCTGTATCTTTGGTATTTTTTCTTGGCCACTATAAAAAGGGATAGCGCTACTAGCCCAAGGGGCGGATTATTGTTGTTTTAAAGAATTTGTTATTGCAAGCTGAACTTTGATCATCAACTCTCATTAAAGATCGATTAATGTAACTCTATTTTCATGATTAATACATAAACTTTGTTGTTGTTCCGTCTTTGATTCTGGAGTAACTGCAGCAGTGCATCCCTGGTGGCTAAGGGCTTGACCCTAGCGAATCACTTGCTTTCTGTACCATTATTTTTTATTACAAGTCATTTGTGGTTTGATTTCTTTTACTTGCTTCATTCAGTAATCTGTTGTTTCTTTTCATTTCATTTATTGGCTCTATTATATTTAATTTGTATTTGAATAGTAAGGTTATCTTCTGCAACTGAAATGTTATGATGTTCATTCTGAAATCATATCACATTGATGTTCCTTTACAGATTGACATTACTGTTCGTTTACAGAATAACATTGTTGTTCATTTATAGATTGGTATTGTTGTTTATTTAGCTACGGTTTACCTCTAATTGTGATTGTTGTTCATTCAGATTACCATTCCATTGCAACTGCAATTGCTATTCCTTTATAATCGTAGTTAATATTTATTATGCTAAACTCAAATTACTGATTCCATCATTATAGATTCATTGTGTGTTAACATTTGATTTAGTTCGTTGTGTGTTTACAGTTGATTTAGTTTGCTTTTTGGTATTTCGTAGACTTACTTAAGTTTGTTGTTCCATTCTTGGTTTGCTGTTCAATTCATTTACTAGTTAAAGATTGTTGTTGAATTCCTTTAGATTACGATTGCTACTTAATTCATTCCTGTAAGTTAAAGCTTTGATGTTCGATCTTTTCAATAGATTAGTTGTTGTTCCCCTTTCTGTTAATTGAATTATCATTTCAAGTAATTGCTTTGGTGTGAACAAAAAGATCTGCAACTATAGTGAACATTGACTATTGCTGTCTAGTTCCTAGATTGGAGATATTCTCTTTGATTGCTTTTCATTTGCATCAGTTTACAAAGGAAAGAGTTATGATTATTGTATCCTTTACTGATGAGTGTTGTAGTTTCTTAAATGAATGATTTAGTTACAAAGCATTTCAATTTCTTGCCATTACATTTAGAGTTTGTTTCTAGCATTTATTTACTTTTGCAAAAGCACTATACTACTAGCATTACTCTTGACAAGTGACCGCCTCAGACTGAGTACACTCTTGAGATAACAAATCATACCTAGATTGATAATTAATGTAGGGTAAATAGAGGTTAAAAAGACCCTTTTTACTGCTCAACGTTTTGGTGACGTTTCCGGGGAAGAGTGTAGCCATTTATTTCTTTTGAGAGCAGTGTAAGTACCTGCTAGAAGAGAATTTGGTTTTAAAAACGGAAGGTAAGAGCCTACATACGGAGCATGTAATAGCCCTACTCCCCCGCTCGCTTTCCTGCGGATTTTTTGTTATTTTGGGTAGAAATCAGCATTTGATTTGTGTGCATGACTAAGCAGAAAAAGCCTGATAAAGCTAAAGGGTTGGTGACCCTTGGCCGATCGACCTTTATAGATGAAATCCTTAAAAAAGGAAAAATCTCAGCCTTCAGTAGGACCTAGAAAAGTTGCTTCTAGACAACTTACTAGTTCTCTTCAGGCCACAGGATCACCAACTGTAGCCTTTACCAAAGTGCACAGCCAAACTGAGGAGAAAGATTTTCAAGAAATTGAGAATTCTAGCCCAAAATCATTGCAAGAAGGGAACCTTAGTAATCTCCGCGAAGGGAGAGGAGAAACAGGGGAAACTGAAGAACCAAGATCTCCTCTTGGAATAATTCATCCATTAAGCAGCCCAAATAAGGGAAGTGCTGTAAAAATCATCCAGAACGAAGTTGAAGAACCTCAAGAGCTAAAATACCCCCAAACATTAAGAACTCTCATCATCCTAGACAAAGGAAGTGTTGTTAAGGCCATTCCTGCTCCATCTAACCAGCCTAGGAATACCCTCCTAGAAATCCTAGAAGGTTATTGGCACATATTTGACCAAATGGCCCAAAACTAGCAAACCCCCCAAACCTCCACACTGCAATATCCCATTGTAGATATTGCAGTTAATGCACCTATGAAGGCAATTCCTCTCCAGCATATCCCTACATTCCATGGCCTAACATCGGAAGACCCAGATGCATTTTTGTTTGAATTCGATGTGTTGTGCAAGGGATATGACTATACCACTGATCCCCAAAAGCTGAAACTATTTCCCTCTACATTAAAAGGAGCTGCTTTACAATGGTTTATGGGGTTAGGTGGAGGTGTTATAAATGACTGGGATCAGATGAAAGGTGCCTTCTTGAAGAAATATCAGGATTATTGTAGGTCTAGAGAGTTAAAGGATGAAATATTTCAGATGGTAGCTAGACCTAATGAGACACTAGAAGAATATGTTGAACATTTTCAGTATAATCTTCAAAGATCTCCTTATGCATCATTACCCTTACCTGACAATGTACTAAAAACAACATTAATTAAAGGTATGAAGGAACAATGGATTGAAACACTGAATATTATGGGAAAAGGAGACATCTATCAAGAAGATTTTGCTAACATCATTAATTTATGTATCAGGAGCTCACGAGGCAACACAAGGCTAAAACTAGCGGAACATGACAAGTTTACAAGGGACTACAAGATCTCTGGAGAAGGAGTAACTCCTGCAGAAATCCAAAATTTACTAGAAAATTTCAAAATTGATATATTGGGGACTCTGACAACGCAGCTCAATATTATGCAAGCGAAACAAAAACAAGCAGAAGCAGAGCAAAATCTGGCAATATTCTATCCCAGATGCAGAAAGAAACACAGCCACAAAGAGTGCCCATTAGATGCAGTTCAAGTTTGCGCCATTTGTACAAAAGACCACTCTACGGAGAGCTGCCCCTCACTTCTTGGTTTGAAAGTAGTATACAAAGAAGCGGAAGAAGAACTAGAACTAGTGTACCTACTTAATCAGCGTCATCAATGGCAGCCGCGACAATCAAGTATGTTCCCCGATCCATCTTCTTCTTTCCAGCCTCCACAATATCATGCTCAGCAATATAATACAATGTGGCAAAATCAACCTCCCTTCTCAAAATGGTCACAACAACCATTTCCTTCATCATCACCATGGCCGAATCAGGAATGCTAATCTAATTGGCCAAATTCTCCCTACACTCCACCATATTGGCAAAATAATGCATATCCAACATAATGGTCCCCTCCCACTTCGCAGAGTCAAGCCTGGCGGACAAACTAGCAGAGACCGATGAATCAACCAGTAGGAACCATTCCACTCCCTCAACCTACACTGCGAGCACTACAACAAAACCCCCAGTCCAACTTAAGACTGCAACTCCCAGCGCAACCCAACCTGAACCCAAATAACAGACTGGTTCAATCCGTTCAAATAATTGAAACACCAGAACTAGAAACCGATCTGAGGGAGTGCAACGACCATCAATTAAGGTCTGGGCGCATTATAGAAACTGAGGGAGATAAAAATGTTCAAGTTAAAAATTAGTTACCCGCAGAACAATCATTATAAGAAAAAGATGTGGTCAGACAATAGGCTCATGACCAAGCAACCACATCTTCTCCCCCATTCCCAGAACAATTAATCATACTACACCCTACAAAACATCCTGACTTTGATATTCTGGGAGAACTAAAGAATTTGCACATAAAAATCCGACTCCTCCAAGCTATCCAAGATATCCCAATGTATGAAAAGACCATCAAATAGTTATGTATAAAAAAACCAAGGAGGAGAATAACAAATAACCCAACAGTCCAAGTAGTCGGCACCCTGTCTGATCCGTTATCAGGAAGAGAAGCACCCGTTAAATATGAAGACCCAGGAAATCCAATAGTGACAGTGCAAATCAATGGAAAAACCTTTTCAAACGCCTTAGTTGATTTAGGGGCTGCAATTAATATTTTAACAACCACCACTTGTCAAAAACTAGGCATTACATCAATAGAACCAACCTCCACCTTATTATAACTCATTGACCGATCAATGGTTAGGATAGAAGGTACACTACATGATGTCATGGTATCCATTAATTCCTGGGAATATCCTGCCGACTTTCTGATAATAAACCCCAAAAACCGACTCGATGGACACCCGTTAATTTTAGGCAGACCTTGGCTTGCGACCGCTGATGCCTACATTGGCTACCGACAAGGCAGTATGACCATAACTAGAGGGAGTAACATCAACAATCTAGCCCTATACTCTCCAGCCCAGCCAAGTGTAACAATAATAAAAACTAACAAACATCATGTATCATACCTCACTGAAAACATTAGATCCCCATTAACCATAAAACATGGCCTCGATTTTAAAGATCAAACAGAGGATGATGTTATTAACAACGTCATTAACCAAGCTGAATCTAGATCCCACGTACAATGTCACATGATAGAGGTAGCATTTGACAATGAACTAGAAGAAGATCCTCTCAAAGACACTCATGATCAAACAATACCCACTTCCTCTGTTTCAAATAGAAAAATTATAGAGATTGAGCCAGGAAAAACAATAAACATTAATAATAGCCTGACTCTTGAACAAGAAGAGAAGCTGGTCCAACTACTGAGAAAATACAAGGAAGATTTTGCATGGGATTATCTGGACATCAAGGGAATCGATCCCCAGCTATGTACACACCAAATTTATATAGAAAAGGATGCGAGACCTGTTCACCAACCCCAACGGAGACTTAACCCTCACCTGAAAGACATTGTGAAAGCTGAATTACAAAAACTTTTGGATGTAAACTTTATTTATCCGATCTCCAATAGCAAATGGGTCGCTCCACGAGTAGTGGTGCCAAAGAAGAATGGAAAGTGAAGGATTTGTGTAGATTATAGAGAATTACACAAAGCAACCCAAAAATACCACTTTCCCCTTCCATTCATTGACCAGGTATTAGATACATTAGTAGGAAAGAAATCATTTTCTTTCTTGGATGGCTTCAGTGGGTACAATCAAATTTAGATTTCCCCTAAAGACGAGGACAAAACTACTGTAACCTGTCCTTGGGGAACATTTGCCTACAGAGTCCTACCCTTTGGCCTATGCAATGCCCCTACCACATTTCAAAGGGTCATCCTCAGCACCTTTCAGATTGAATAAATGAAGGGCTCGAAGTATACATGGATGATTTCACACCATACAGAGATGATTTCGACCCAACACTAGACACATTGGAAAAGGTGTTGCAACGATGTATCGTCATCAAGCTCTGCTTGAGCCATGAAAAGTGCCATATGATGATGACTGAAGGACTCATCCTAGGTCATTATATCTCAGCAGTTGGAATACAGGTAGATCCGGCCAAAGTTCAAACAATTTTGTTAATACCTACTCCTACCACACAGATAGAGGTACGCAGTTTTCTTGGATTTTCTGGTTATTATAGGAGATTTATAGAACATTTTTCTCAAACAGCTGCACCTTTATACACACTAACAGGGAATGTTAATTTTGTTTGGACAGATAAATGTGACTGTGCTTTTGAGGATTTGAAAAAGCTTGTGTTAATAGCCCCAGTGCTCAGAGGCCCAAATTGGGACATGCCATTTCAAATTTTAGCAGATGCTTCGGACACAGTTATTGGAGCAGTCATTGGGCAAGAAGAAGACAAAGAACCATATGCAATCTATTATGTTAGCAAGAATTTGTCTCCTGCTGAGCTAAACTATACTGTTACTGAAAATTAATTTTTAGCTGTAATACATGCTGTGAATAAATTTAGGCATTGTATCACTGGATATCATGTTGTTTTATATACAAATCACTCTGCCATAAAATAGTTAACAAATAAACCAATTACAAACGGTAGAGTAACAAGATGGTTGATTTTATCGCAGGAATTCGACATCACAGTAAAAGATTGACCTGGGAAAGAGAACCCTGTAGCTAATTTTCTCTCATGAATGCTGAAGCCAGTGGACGCAGTAGCAGTCGAAGACCAATTTCCAGATGAACATTTATTCACTGTTACTGTCAAGACACCCTGGTATGTTGATGTTGCAAATTATTTAGCAGTAGGAAAATTACCAAAGCATCTGACCCCCAATGAACGAAAACAAATTGTGCATCATAGTACCCGATTTTCTTGGATTGGGGGCTACCTATTTCATACAGGGGTAGATATGCACATTAGAAGATGTGTCCGTGAAGACAAAATATTTGACATCTTGAAAGCCTGTCATGACGGACCATGTGGTGGAAATCTCGCAGATCGAAGAACTGGTCACAAAGTTCTACAAATAGGGTATTAATGGCCCACAATCTTCAAAGACGCGAAGAAATTTGTTCAAGCCTGTGATAGTTGCCAAAGAGAAGGACGCCCTGGACAATCCGATGAAATGCCTTTGAACCCACAGCTAGTAATCGAACCATTTGAGCGTTGGGCACTCAATTTTGTTGGTCTGATCAACCCATCATCAAACTAAAAAACATATATTTTGGTAGCAACAAAGTATGTTACCAAATGGGTTGAAGCAGAGGCACTTCTAAGAGCTACAGAGGACTCTCCCATTCATTTCATGTTCCAGATATTTGTGTGATATGGCCTCCCAAGAGACATAATCACAGGCGAAGGACCACAGTTTGCAGGTAATAAAATTGCTGCAACATTAAAAAACTATCATATTCAGCAAGGATTACCACTCTGTACCACCCACAGGCAAATGGCCAAGTAGAGATCATGAATAAAGTAATAGAAGCAATATTAACAAAAACCATTGCATCACACAGATGTGATTGGGCCACAAGATTGCTAGAAGCCTTGTGGGTATACCGTAAACATGGAGAAACATCATCGGTTATTCACCATATCAGGTAGTATTTGGAAAGGAACCCATATTTCCAATAGAGTTCGAAATACAAACGTTGAGAACAGCACAAGAGATCGGTCTAGATTTAAATGAGGCCCAGATTAATAGACTACAACAAATCAATGAGCTAGATGAAATTGGGCTCTCGGCTCTTCAACATACTGCATTAATCCAACAACAGAGTGCAAAATGGCACGATGCCCTAATCAAAACGAAAATCTTCCACGAAGGAGATTGGGCACTCCTATACAATTCTAGGATTTAGGATTTTCCATGAAAACTTTAGACTCACTGGCTGGGACCGTATGAAATCCAGAAAGTGCATGACAATGGAACTATTACTTTGAATACTATTGATGGATCTGGACATATTTTTAAAGCAAATGGCCACCGAGTTCGACTGTACCACAAACTGCATACTCGGGAATCCTTCTACTAGCAACTCCAGGAAGATTCTGACATGCAGATTCTGGCTGAGGAAGAGAACTCTTCCTCGCCTTTGGTTCACTAAGTAATTTGATTGCTTTTATAGTTTGTACATAGCTTTTTATGTTATGTTTGTGTAAATTACTTTCTATATAGATTTTTGCATTTCTGCAATTTTCCGTACATTTTCTTGTTCCTTTCCAAAGGAATAACACTTTCACCGCTTTGTTGTTCCTTTTCAAAGGAACAACACTTTTTGAATTTTGCGAATCCTTTCCGAAGGAACAACATTTTCGCCATTTTGTTATTCCTTTACAAAGGAACAACAATTTTGCATTTTATTGTTCCTTTCCGAAGAAACAGCATTTTTGTCGTTTTTTTGTTCCTTTCCAAAGGAACAACACTTTCGTATTTTGTTGTTCCTTTCCAAAGGAACAACACTTTCGTATTTTGTTGTTCCTTTCCTAAGGAACAACATTTCCGCCTTTTTGTTTTTCCTTTTGGAAGGGACATAACTTTCACGTTTTTTTGTTCCTTTCATAAGGAATAGCACTTCCACATTTTTGTTGTTCCTTTTTGAAGGAACAACACTTTCGTTTTTTGTTGTTCCTTTCCGAAGGAACAACACATCTGCATTTTTGTTGTTCCTTTCCGAAAGAACAGCACTTTTGTTTTCTTCTATTCCTTTCCAGAGGAACAGCACTTCCATTTTCTGTTGTTCCTTTCCGAAGGAATAGCACTTTCATTTTTTGTTGTTCCTTTCCAAAGGAACAACACTTTTGTTTTCTATTGTTCCTTTCCGAAGGAAAAACACTTTCATTTTTTTTGCTATTCCTTTCCGAAGGAACATCACTTCTGTTTTCTGTTGTTCCTTTCCGAAGGAACAACACTTTAATTTTTCTGATGTTCCTTTCTGAAGGAACAACACTTTTGTTTTTTTTTTTTTTTTTTTTCTGTTCCTTTCTGAAGGAACAACACTTTTGTTTTTTTTGTTGTTCCTTTCTGAAGGAACAAAGTTTCCGCATCTTTAGTTTGCACTTGCTTTATTTGTTGTTCCGATTAAGGAACAGTTGTTTTTCGTCTCATGGAACAACAGTTTCAAGTATGTTTTTTTCCTTTTGCTTGCAATTTTTGTGTGCAAATATTCTTTTGTTGTCCCTCTAAAGAAACAACAGTTGTTCCATCTAAAGAACAACACTTTTTGAGTGCATTTTTCTTCTTTTTGTGTGTATGTGTGCTTTACCATTTAAAGGATTTTTGTGAGTGATGGCGATTTAAGGCATAGCTATACATTTATGCAAGAATACAAAAACTAGAGGATACTGAAATCAGCAAATCAAAGAAAAATTGTTACCTTTAAAAGAAATTGCTTTGAATTGATAAGAGAAAAGAGGAAAGGACACAACTATTTATGTCACTTTGCTGTCTTTATTTTCACTAATACCAATATGATTGATTATTTTTATCATGTGGTTCTTTCTAAATCCCCATAATTCTCTTTGATCATTATTATTGGATAAGAAAAAAGGAATATTTTTCTCTATTGAGATGATCAGACTTTTTCCACCATCCCTACTCTTAAGGAGTGTTGAGCCACCCTCTGTATATAAATAGGAAAGTGCTACATAAAAGAAAAAAGAATAAGAAAAAGATACATATCTATATGAGTACTAACATGATTTTTCAGATGAAGGATAGGGGGTCTCATCAAGAGCCAGCCTACCATGATCATAAGGAAGAAAGTGAAGTGGCATTCCCACTATGGCCACCACACCAGGGATATGATCCAAGAGGCACATCAGAAAAGTAAAAGGTCCTTGGAACAGGAGGTCTCATCACGAGCCGACCTGTCCAACTTTCACTCCTTCCTAGTGAATGGCATTATGATTCCTCTAGTTACCAAGCCAACACAATGGCCTCCATTCTGACATCGCACAACACTTTCCTAGGCATACACAAAGGATTATGGTTCCAAGGGTGAAATAAGCAACTCTGTCAAGGTTATGGACACCTGTGGGCAACAGAGCTCTGTTGATGGTATTGAAGTCATATTTCTTATACACCAATAGTCATTATAAACCCTTCTTCTTATATCTTTATAGTGATTTCAAATGAGATTATGTCATATAACCCTTTCGAACCTTTGATACATGAAAATCATTTACAAATCAATCATGATGGTTAAAGTGGATAATGATCGCATAATAACTTTTATTCACGCCAACTATCCTATCCTCCATTTTTCGCATCATATCACGGCATTTCCATATGTATTAGTGATTTCCATCATACGCCTTGATTTCGGTAATCCACTCATTTTTGTAAACATGTCATATATTTATATGTTGTTCCTTTATTCCACTATACGATTGCAGTTCAGCATGCTACTCCTTTATTTGATGGCCAAGGACGGCCTATCACATTATAGGGGGTGTGGGTGATCCCCATAATTCACTGGCATACGTGTCAGCTCATTATTCAGAGGTATTATGACTTCACCAAAACTCGGGAATAGCAAGTCTAACGGTATTTTGTTTCCCAATATGCATGGCTTGTTGTTCGAATGCAAAATTTTGTGTTTTGCTTTGCAAAAATTAGTAGTGAATTAAAGTGTGAACAGCTTGTTGTTTCATCATCTTCTCTATGTTCTTTTAACAGTAAGCTAAAAATTTGAACATCTTGTTGTTCCATCATTGTCTCTATGTTTTTACAGTGTGCTAAGCGTGAACAAGATGGGAGGAAGATCAATTCCCAGTGAGCCACAGGTGTTAATGGTCTCTGACGCTGCATGAGAAATCTTAGCAAGGGAAGGATGGATAGCCTTCCTTAACCATCTACAGAAATCTAACGAGATGGTGGTAATCGAGTTTCTGTAGAATTTGCAAGAAAATCGTTCCATGGTGAGAGGGAGACAAATAACAGTCACAGATGACATAATTGTTGAAGTTTTGGGACTACTAGCCATTGAACCTGTGTGGACTCTGAAAAATGTGAGACTGTGAGATGCCATAACCATCTTATGGGACGACAGGCAGAACCTTACTGTCAAAGGAAAAGGAGTCCTACCGTCAACCCTGGGAGAGCCTTGGGTAGAATTGGTGAGAATTATCCAAAGCTACATCAGTTTCGATGGCAGAAAATACGTGGTGAGACCACGCCATCTCAAACTATTAGCCTTGTTAAAGCAAAAATGTGTTGTGAATTTGGCTGCGTTCTTAAATTTTTTATTACATGATGTTTCCCGAAGCATGAGAAAATCTCGCCATGTAGAGTCAGTAGTAAACCATCATGGTTTAATTCAGTTGATAGTCAGTTACAGTCTTGCCCAATAGCAGAGTAGTTGGGAAGAATTGATTTTCTCGATAGATGGGGGACTGGCCTTGCTAGCACATCGAGTATACCACCGAAACGAAGACAATCTGTCAAATTGGTAAGGAGCAGAGGAACGCTAGGAAATTCCTAGGGAAACATTAGCCAGCCTGTGGAAATACATGATTCAGAAGACGAACAACCCCCACAACTTGAAGGTGGGGAGAATGAAGAAGAATAAGAGGAAAACGATGAAGAAGAACCAGAAGAGGAAACTGAGCAATCCGGTCAAGAAGAATGGGAGGAAACAGAGAAACGCAAAGAAATTCCACTGAAAAACCCTCTACAAGAAGATGAATTGGTCCAAATTTTTGCCAATATGGGCGAGTATGTCCAACCTCATAGCCCACTCAACCCCCATACTGAAGAAGGGCCGCAAGAACACTCTGCTCTGATAAAAGTGCATCTGAGGAAATGTGTGATGAGGAGAAAGAAGAAGAGGATCACTCTGCTCATGATAAGAGTGTATCTGGGGATAAGAGTGACGAGGGGGAGGAAGAAGAACAATCTATTCCTAGTTAGAATATACCCAAAGAATTGCATGATGAAGAAGAGGTAGAAGAAGAAGCTGCCCAGGAGACAGCAAAACAAACCAGGGTTTCTACCCCTAAAAAAATTGATCAACGGAACACTGAAGAGGTGTTCCAAGAAGGAAACATGGAAATTGGCCAAGGCAAAGGTATAATGCATGAAGTACAAAGCCTAGGCCTAAGAAAACAAATGGCTATTCCTTTTAAGGAAACAGATGAAATTCAAAAATTGCAAAAGAAACAACAGAGATTGCTTAATGTAATTAAGCAACTTTGAAAACAAATAAGAGTCTTAAAAATGGGGAAGAACTCAAAAGGAACCTCTGGGGCAAAGCGTGCAACCACCTAGGCAAAACCCCATAAGAAAAATACCAAGAGGACTCAAGTCAAACCTGTTATTCAGAATCGCAAGGAACAACATTTGGCTGTTACAAATGCAGAAGCACAAATGGACAACACACCGACCTGTGATAAGGAAGTCCAGACAGAGGCACTGTCCTCTAGTATTATGCCCAACCGGACAATCCGTGAGAAGGAAACTTAGACCATAAAAACTAGATGTCACAATAAGGAGATCCAAGTAGATCTTCAGCCTAAAATTGTCATGATAGATAATGACCCGAGGATAGTAACTCTGCAAAAATATTTGGCACAAGCCCAAAAAACGATAGAGAAACTCACAGAGGAAACTATTCCTCAAGAAAAATATTAGAAGTTACAATAGCAGCTAAAGAACATCAATGCATCGAAAAGACAGGTCTTCGATGGATGGTGAAGGGCAGAGGAAAAAGTCAAAAGGTAACCCATAGACTAGGCACAATTATAAATCAAATGGATACCTTATGTTCTCTGTATACTGATGTTATAGCGTGTAGGGCACCCGCCAGAAACTATGCTTTATTTTTGATGGAAAGATATTTACAATTGAAAATTAAGGTTGTCAAGGTAGGAGTGCCTATAGAGGTAGAAACCATTGATGATTTCATAAACTATTGTAAGCATTATGGGGTGAGAGTTCAACGATTGTTATGTGAATTTTATTTGCACAATCTTGTGTTAGATGGAGAAGTAGAATAGAACTCTTGCCCTTTTGTGGGTGATGTCCAACTTCTGGCATTTATTTCTTTTGGTGTTAATTAGATAAAGTGGCTTAAAGCCTACAATGTCTTCCAGAGACAGGAGAATGGGTTAGATTTGTGGGTAAGGGGTGAACCTAGAAACCCATTGCAATTATGGAATAAACATAGGAGCTTAATTAGAACTCAGGGTGTGATCCAGACATTGGGACCTATTCACACAACATTCATTCGTCAAGGGGTAGAATACTTCCTAACCATCAAAGACCTTGCCATAGCAGTAGCCAAATTCCGATACCAGACTTCTAATCAGAATATCCAAAACAGAGAGCCATTCAATTATGATAATTTTAAGCTAGTTGCTAACCGATTGGTTATCTATGGTGACCTCATCTTGAAAGAAGGCTTGTCTTGGTTAGGCTATAGATTCTGAATTCCAATCATCTGGTATCCTGCACCAGGGTATAGAGCCTTATATGAATTGCCTGAAGGTCAGACAGGGCATATTTTTGAAATCATAGCTAGGAATCATGGTTGTAGACCACTGACTGAGAATCCTTCTCCAGCCTATTCCCTAACTGCCTTGCATGTCAATTACAATGTTTTCATGAGGGCATGAAAAAGGGTAAGCAGGGGGGTGTGTTGAGCATTAGAAAAGGTATGTAATTGCCACTTATTTCATTATCTTTTCCTTTAATTCATAACTTCTTTACATTATGAGATAGGAATATAATGAAGGATTATGACGAAGTTAAAGAGATTTGTGATTAACGTGAAATGACTAATTATTACCTTTTTCTATGCAGAAAATGAAGAAAATGGAAGATCGCCATTTCAGAGAAAAAGACAAGGCAAAACCAACTATTTTCCCTTTGATAGGGAACTGTATCTAGCCGAGGCAATCCATATCGGAGCGCATGAGCCAAGAAAAGGAAGAAGAAATGCCATATCAGTGCAAGAGGAAAAAGAGATAACTGAAGGGTAACAATATGGTGAATCCCTCAGGATCCTTTGATCTTGAGGGATCGCTACCTTAAGAATATTTGTATCTTTGGTATTTCTACCTGGCCACTATAAAAAGGGATAGTGCTGCTAGCCCAAGGGGTGGATTATTGTTGTTTTATACAATTTTTTGCTGCAAACTAAACTTTGATCATCGACTCTCTTTAAAGAGTGATTACTATAACTCTATTTTCATGATTAATACATAAACTTTGCTGCTGTTCCATCTTTGATTCTATAGTAACTGCAGCAGTGCGTCCCTGGTGGCTAAGGGCCCGACTGATCCGGATTTAAACAGGAACCCAACAAATTACAGAGATAACCATATACACAAAGATGCAGCGGAAATAATACTTCATTTCATTAATGGAAAATACTCAAATATGCTTACAACAGAAATGGAAATAAACTAGCTAGGGCGATGGTAGCTTATCTCTGAGAAGAGATGTGATGGCTACATGCCTCTGAACTGTCTTACAATGAGGCTCAGAGGCCTATTTATTGTTGAGAAACAATAGAAAACCCTTCACATTCCAAAACCTAACCCTAGAAGATGAAACGCCAAATTGTGGGCCCCGTTTTTGGGTAAGTTGGTACATCAACTTCCCGGGGTCGCGAATTGGTCATACTATCTCCGTTTGACGTGCATGATAGCCCGTTGGAAAGATCTCTCCGAGGACTACGACGGAAGAGACGATTTTTATCAAAAAAATCGTTGGCGGTAGATTTCCCAAAAAACGTCGTTTAGGGCCTCAAAACGGCTCCGGAAGTTCAGGACCCGAAAAACTGCTAAAAATAGTAAGTTGTGCTACAATTAAGGAAACTGAAAATGCTGAGAAAGACAATGGTGGGGGTCCAGGTGGACTTGGCAGGTGGCCACCAATATCCACCTGGATCATTCCTCCCCCCTTAGGAAGCAATGGTCCCCATTGCGTTGAGATCCTCCATGAGATGAGGAAACTTCTGCTGAACTTGTTCCCTGGTGAGCCACTTGCCCTGCTGAAGGAGTTGGCCTGCTTTGACAACTCGATACAGTTGGATATTCTATTGGCGAGTGTTCTTGATCTGTGTGTCCATGATCCGATCAGTTGCAGCTCGTTCCATGCAATCTGGATTTAATTCTGTGGGTTTGAGCTGTTCTGCAATGTCGGATGTGTCTAGCAATGGTGGAAAGTATGGCCGAAGGCGGTCCACATTGAACACTGGGTGCAGGCCAAGGAATGGGGGAATGCTGAGCTCAAATGCATTGTCTCCCATAGCCTTAGTAATGGTGTAAGGACCATATCGGAGTGGTCTCAATTTCCGATAGGCTCCAGTAAGGTGTTCCTTTTGCAAATGCAACCAGACTTTGTCGCCCACCTGAAACTTGTGTGGCACCCGATGTTGATCATGTCGCTGCTTGTACTTGGCATTTGATTTCTCAAGAATTTCATGGACCTGCTGGCGAATATGTTGGATGCGCTCAATGAAGCTGGTGGCCTTATCTGTTTCGGACTGGACATGAGCTGAATTCATGTGAGTAGCTGCAAGTGGCATGGCCACATCAATGGGGCATAGTGGCTGGAATCCCAAACCCACCTGAAAAGGGCTATGTCCAGTGGAGCTATGAAGAGCTCGGTTGTAGCTATGCTGAACACAGGGGAGGCTCTCGTCCCATGTGCGTGGATGCTTTGAGTTATACATGCGCAGAATGTGCACAATCATCCTATTGACAACCTCTGTCTGGCCATCAGTTTGAGGATGGAAGGCTGTGGACTTCGTGAGTTTGGTGTCCATCATTGACCAGAGACTGGACCAAAATGTGCTGAGAAACTGACTGTCCCGATCTGAGATGATAGACTGTGGGATCCCAAAGTGCACCCACACTCGTTCAAAGAAGAGTTTAGCAGTGGCTTTTGCTGTGATATTCTTCTTGCAGGCCATCATAATGGCCATCTTTGAGAACCTGTCGACGACCACAAAAACACAGTCATTTCCATGCTTAGTGGAAGGAAGGCCTGACATGTAATCCATGGAGATGGATTCCCAAGGTCGACTAGGGGTAGGCAACGGGGTGTAGAGGCCTTGCTTCTTAATGGTCGGTTTGGCAATGGCACAGGCAGTACATGATCGGATGTACTTCCCAACATCCTGTCGAAGATTCGGCCAATAGAAATAATTTTGTAGTACTGCCACTGTTTTCTCGACCCCAAAATGCCCAGCAGCCCGACTGTAGTGTGCTTCCCAAATCATCTTGGCACGCTCGCTTGAAGGAACACAAAGGTGACCGAGGTGGCATAATAGGGCATCCTGGAGATGAAAATCTGCAACCTGCCGACCCTCCAAGAGTGTCTGGTATGTGTGGCCGAATTCTGGGTCACTTTTGTAGAGAAGTGGCCAATCAGAAGTCTCGTGCCCGCAAGAGTTGAGCACGGTGGTTAGCGCCATGATCGGTGGTCGACTGAGGCAATCTGCAACATTATTGGTGCTGCCCTTTTTGTACTTGATATTCAAGTGAAACTGTTGCAGGTATGTAGACCACTTCTGATGGCGATCATTTTGCAATTTCCCTTGGGTCTGTATGAACTGCAGAGGTCGGTGGTCTGTGTGGATGACCGTTTCCTTCCCCAAAATGTAATGCTTCCATTGTCGGCAGGCCTGTACAATGGAATACATCTCTTTATCATAAGTGGGGTACTTCCGGACTGTGTCTGAAAGTGTTTCACTATGATATGCCACTGGATGTCCATGTTGAGTAAGGACTGCCCCAATAGCATAGTCAGAGGCATCTGTCTCGACCTCAAATGGTTGTTGTAAATCTGGTAACGCGAGCACTGGTGCCATGCAGAGGCGATCCTTCAACTCCCTGAATGCCTTCTGTTGAGATTCAGACCAAAAGAATTTTTCTTTCGCCCCGCCCTTGGTGACTTGACTCAAGGGCCAAGAAATATGAGAAAACCCCAACACAAACCTGCGGTAGAAGTTGGCAAGACCTAGAAAGCTGCGTAGCTCTGTTAGAGTGGTTGGAGAGGGCCAATCCCGAATGACTTGGACCTTGGCTGGATCGACATGCACCCCCTGTTCATCAATGATGTATCCCAGATACTGAACCTCGGTCATGCCAAAAGTGCATTTCTCCAAATTGGCACATAGCTTGTGTTGCCGCAGTGTTTGGAGAACCTGTCGGATGTGGTGGAGGTGCTCTTCCCAACTCTGGCTGAAGATCAGAATGTCATCCAAGTATACTACTACAAAGGAGTTGGTGAATGGCCGCAAGATGTCATCCATTAGCCTCATAAAGTTTGCAGGAGCATTCGTCAATCCGAACGGCATGACCAACCATTCGAAGAGGCCCTCCTTGGATTTGAAGGCAGTCTTCCACACATCTGAGGGTTCGATTGGTACCTGGTGATATCCTGACTTCAGATAGATCTTGCTGAAATATTTCGCCCGCTTTAGTTGGTCTAGGAGGTCATCAATCCGTGGGATCGGGTACCTATTACGGATAGTGATCTTGTTCAGCGCCCGCTAGTCAATACAGAGTCTCCACGTCCCATCCTTCTTCTGTACCAACACGATCGGGCTCCCATAGGGCGATGAACTCGGACGGATGTGACCTTTCTGCAGGAGCTCCTGAATCTGCCTCTTGATTTCATCGTTCTCCAGAACGGAGCGCCGATAAATTGGTCCATTGGGTAGCGGTGCACCTGGGGTCAGATCGATGGAGTGCTTGACTTGACAGTGCAGAGGAACCCCTGCCGGGGAGGTGAAGATGTCCTTGTACTCCTCCACAATCTTGTCCATCTGTAGTTGTCGTGCAGAGGGGCCCCGTTTGGAGGCCGCGGCCACTGTCTTCTTCTTTCCTTGAGGGCGTATCATCAGGAAAACAAATTTCCTGGTTTTGGAAATGATCTTACTGCATTGTTTTGCAGTAATCAAAGAGAAGGCGGCAGGTGGTGCTACCTCTGGTATCCTGAACAACTTATTTCCCAATGTAATAATAACTGCACGGGGCCTCGATTCATACACAGCATGTCGCTTCCACAAGTATGGTTGTCCTAGTAATACATCACAAACTTCAAGGGGAGCAATGTCACACAATACCTCATCCGTGAAGGGCTTGATGTTGTATGGAAGGCGACACTGCTGGCTCACGAGAAGATCTCGTCCTTGGTGAAGCCACCCAATGGTGTATGGTTGTGGATGTGATGTGGTCGGTAAGCCCAACCGCTTCACGACCTCTGCCGAAATGAGGTTCTTTTGACTCCCGCTATCAACAATGAACTGTATCGGGGAGCCCTTTACCCACATCTGGGAGTGGAAGAGACGCTCCTCCTCCTCTGGATCTTCGGGTTCATTTTTCTGGATCTTTGCGGTAGCAACAGTGGCGCTGGGGTCCGCATCAATGATCTGCTTCCCTTTTTCATACCCCTTATCGGGTTCTGACTCTGTGTCGGAACATGCATCTGATTCTGAAACCTTTAGCTCAGCCACCAGTGACTGCTTGGCCCGACACTCACTTGTGTTGTGAGTGGAGCTCTTATGGAACTCGCACCATTTTCCAGTGTCCTTTCTCGGCTTCGCGGCGCCGTTCTTTGCTTGCAGCTTCGGCTGGTTGTCTTGGGCTGTCCCGCCTTGGATTTGTCCTTTGTTCTGTGGTTTAGGGGCACCTTTCCCCTGCTTTGGATTCACAGATCCAAAGTCTCGCTTCTTTTGTTTAAACTTCTGCTCGACCTTGACGGCATACCGGTATGCTGCGCCGAGCGAGGGGATGTTTAGGAATTGTATTTCTTCCTGGATATACTTGTGCAGGCAGCCACGGTATTTGAGTATCAAATGTTGCTCCGAATCCTTGATACCCAACTTTGTGCGAAGGGTATGGAAAAGATTGGTGAACTCCGGCACGTCTTGGTCCCTTCCCTGCCGCAGCGTGGTCCACTTTATGTATTCATCCTCATAGCTCTCGACAGGGTAGTACTGCTCCTTGATAGCATCCCAGAACGAATCCCAGGTGGGTGCGGCTGAAAATAGTGAGCCAGTACTTTCATCCTTCTGCTCGCAGTAGGTTTCCCACCAGTCCTTGACGTGGGGGGCTGCTTTGAGGAGAGCAAAAACAATCTTTTCCCGACTCGAAAATTCATGAACAGAAAAATAACCCTCTAGCAGATTTAACCATTTATCTACGGCATCTGCGTCTATCTGACCTTCGAATATGGGTATTTCAAAATTAACTTGTACCTTAAAGGGTGTGGCGTTTCTAGAGTAGCTGCTAGAAGCCGATGCGTTGCTTCTCGGTAGCCGCTGAAGGATCTGGGCAAAACTGTCCATCATCGCGTTCCATTGTCGCTCGAGGGCTTCTTCGAGCAAGATTTTGATGGGATCTCCTGCCCCCTCGTCTTTCTTCTCGTCCGCCATGGGAGGCCGTCGGGATTTGCGAGGCTGGTCTTGCAAAGGTTCAACCAGTTCAAGCCCTAACTCCTTATATCCCGACCTTGTTGGGGACATGCAAAGAAAAACAGAGAAAAAGCAGAGCGCTCTGATACCACTGATCCGGATTTAAACAGGAACGCAACAAATTATAGAGATAACCATATACACAAAGATGCAGCGGAAATAATACTTCATTTCATTAATGGAAAATACTCAAATATGCTTACAACAGAAATGGAAATAAACTAGCTAGGGCGATGGTAGCTTATCTCTGAGAAGAGATGTGATGGCTACATGCCTCTGAACTGTCTTACAATGAGGCTTGGAGGCCTATTTATTGTTGAGAAACAATAGAAAACCCTTCACATTCCAAAACCTAACCCTAGAAGATGAAACGCCAAATTGTGGGCCCCGTTTTTGGGTAAGTTGGTACATCAACTTCCCGGGATCGCGAATTGGTCATACTATCTCCGTTTGACGTGCATGATAGCCCGTTGGAAAGATCTCTCCGAGGACTACGACGGAAAAGTCGATTTTTATCAAAAAAATTGCTGGCAGTAGATTTCCCAAAAAACGTCATTTAGGGCCTCAAAACGACTCCGGAAGTTCAAGACCCGAAAAACTGCTATAAATAGTAAGTTGTGCTACAATTAAGGAAACTGAAAATGCTGAGAAAGACAATGGTGGGGGTCCAGGTGGACTTGGCAGGTGGCCACCAATATCCACCTGGATCACCGACCCTAGTGGATCACTTTCTTTCTAAACCGTTATTTTCAATTACAAGTCATTTGTGGTTTGATTTCTTTTACTTGCTTCATTGAGTAATCTTTTGTTCCTTGTCATTTCATTTACTTGCTCTATTATATTTAATTTGTATTTTAATAGTAAGGTTATCTTCTGCAACTGAAATGTTATGTTTTTCATTCTAAAATCATATCACATTGTTGTTCCTTTACAGATTGACATTACTGCTCGTTTACATAATAACATTACTGTTGATTTACAGATCGGTATTGTTGTTTATTTAGCTACGGTTTACTTATAATTGTGATTGTTGTTCATTCGGATTACCATTCCATTGCAACTGCAATTGCTATTCCTTTATAACCATAGTTAATATTTATTATGCTAAAATCAGATTACTCATTCCATCATTATAGATTCACTGTGTTAACATTTGATTTAGTACACTGTGCTTTTACATTTTTTTTAGTTCGCTGTTCAATATTTTGTAGACTTACTTAAGTTTGTTGTTCCATTCTTGGTTTTCTATTCAATTCATTTACTAGTTAAAGATTGCTGCTCAATTCCTTTAGATTATGATTGCTGCTTAATTCATTCCTGTAAGTTAAAGCTTTGTTGTTCGATATTTTCAATAGATTAGTTGTTGTTCCCTTTTCTGTTAATTGAATTATCATTTCAAGTAATTTCTTTGGTGTGAACAGAATGATCTGCAACTGTAGAGAACATTGACTATTGTTGTCTGGTTCCTAGATTTGAGATCTTCTCTTTGATTGCTTTTCATTTGCATCAGTTTACAAAGGAAAGAGTTATCATTACTGCATCCTTGACTGATGAGTGTTGTAGTTTCTTAAATGAATGATTTAGTTACAAAGCATTTCAATTTCTTGCCATTACATTTAGAGTTTGTCTCCAACATTTATTTACTTTTGCAAAAGCACTATACTACTAGCATTACTCTTGAGAAGTGACCACCTCAGACTGAGGACACTCTTAAGATAATAAATCGTACCTAGATTGATAATTAATGTAGGGTAAATAGAGGTTAAAAATACCCCTTTTACTGCTCACAAACCTCTCAGGACATTCCTTCATACTTTTCTCTTTTTCCATCTACAAATTGAGGGTTTTTGACCTTGTTTTCAGTTTTGTTTGGTTGTTTTGCTGCATATGAACAGTGCCTCTTTACTAAAACTTACTTGCATCACTTAGATCAGCCTCAATTACATTAGGATTAGTGAATTTGTTTTGTGCATTTGTTCATCATTTACAATCCATTGTCGAAAATTTGTTTTAATCGATTTGTCATTTTGGTACAAAAAGTGTCGTAATTGTCGTTTTTTTCGAAAAGAGAAGTGTCGTAAATTCTTCCTTCCCTTGATAATTGATTAAAATTTTCTTCATGTATTTGATTTGACTTGTTTACATTCTAAGTTTCGAAAGAATTTTTGTTCAAAATTGAAAGTATCGTTTTTGAGTCTTCCTTTCTCTTTTGAAGAAGAAATTGTCGAAAACGTCATTTTGAGTGAAATATTTCAGATCTTTGCTGCATTTAGTTTTCCTTTTGGCATTTTCACATTAAGGAAAGCGAAAAAAAGTACATGCATTTGCATTTGCATTTAGCATTTTTGATTTGTGTGTAAAAATATGATTTAGGGAAATGCACTAGTGTGTGCTCTTTTCTCTTTGCTTAAAAGCACTGTTATTTTCTTTCCCTAGTAGCTAGGATTTTCATTGATCAAGTAAACAAAGATTGTTTATCATTATAGATTGCATCTTAGGAATTTCAAATCATCATCACGCGGTGAACCATTGAAAGGCAAACTCTAAACAAGATCAACTTTAAAATGAAGTTCAATGAACCTAACAATGCTTTGGAACTTAACACAACATATTTAGAAGTCTAGGCTAGTGACGTGTTCCGGCATCGTTAAAACTAGTGGCTATCATTTTCATTGAAGGTTGGGTGATTCCTCCTCCTTGATATGACAAGTGCTAGCACAGACTTGTGCTCCCCCCATACCGTCACCTATATATTGGGAGACCACAATAGACTTAAATCATTTATCCATAGGAAACTGAGTATGTCGCCTTATTGATCGCAATGCACTAAACACAACATTCGGGAAGATTGGTTGTCGTACATAAGTCCTTGGTAATTTCTTTTTAATTTATCACCAAGGTGTATATTGCAGTTTTTCGATTGGTTTGGTAATCCCCCTGTCTATATTTTCCAGAGTAGTCCCTTTCATTCTTTTTCGACTCTTTAAAAGAAAAGGTCCATCTGAGCACTTGTCCTTTCAAGCTCATTAAAAATCGAAGGAGACTAGAGTCATCTTTAGCTTTTTCTCAAATCTTAAAAACTGAAAAAGCAAAGTTGTGTCCAAAGTGTTGTTAAAATTAATTGACTCTGAATAACATCCCTATTCCTTAGTTGATCGGAGGTTGAGACATATGACAACAAGTCCAGAGTCCACTGATCAAAGAATCCCTATTGATGGGAATCCTAGTCCTTTTCCTTCTTTCGGAAATATTGGTGCTCCTTATATGGCTACATTATCCCTTCCTGGACTTACCATTGGCCTGCCAGTATGGCTATTTTCAACCTCCTCGGTTCAAAATGTCGAGACATCTCTGAAATCGAGTACACCTCCAACTGGAAAAAATCAACCTCCAGTTGATCCTAAAGTTGACCCTTTGCCTTCTTCCTCGTTTGTTTCTTCCTCCCATTCTTCCTCTTCACTTGGTGAAAGTATTGGTACTAGAAACCAGGTGCCTAAGAAGAAGAAGAAGAAGCTAATTCAGCAAGGGGGCAACCATGCAACCATTGCTCTGAATGCAACATCTGATGAAAATCCATCCGTTAAGCCTCACAAAGTCAAATATCCATGCATAATTTGTGTGGGAGACCATTTTCATCGAAATTGTCCTTATTTTCTTCAGATCTTCAAAGAATGGTCCTCCTGTTCACACCATCCTATGTCATCAACCTCTGGAGATCATGTTGGTAACACACCATCAACTAGTGATAGTAAATTTCATGGACAGAAGGGAAAGGTCAGGATTCCATGTAGGTTATGTGAAGGTAATCATTCCTTTTACCTTTGTCCCTTTTTGGATGAAGCCAAAAGAGTGTTGGATAATCGTCCTACTTCACCGTAGTGACTTCCATCTGGTTATAGGAAACTCCCCTTAAATACTTCACTAGTTGATAAATCGACTGACCAAAATCAACCATCAGTCAAAACCACTCTCTCTGAAAGTGAATCATATGAGTCTATACCTGATCCAAATCAATAGGTTGAGGTAACGGTTGACCCAATTTCACCTTCAGCTAATTGTACCTTTCCCGAAGAGAGTGAAAATCATACCACTCAAGTTCTTTTTGTTTCCTTAGATTCAAATGACCTTGGGGGTAGTCCACCTGTTCCATCAAGAAAAGAGGAAAATCCTCCAGTTCTTGTAACTCAAGGGGTTAATTCTCCCATTTCTATGGTACCCCCTCTAAGTAGTCTAGTCACTTCCTTTGATTGGAATCAACTGACAGGATCCTGCCTTTCGTCTTATGTGCATTTCCAGATCATAGTACAAGTTTGTAAAATGATTGTATATGGCACTATTATAGATGAAGGTGCATCAGTGAGTATCCTTTCCTCAACTTCTTGGCAAGCACTTGGTTTGCCACCGCTTGTGCCTGTTACACAGAATATTTTGAGCTTTAACAAAGGAACCAGTCGACCATTAGGGATCCTTCCTCAGTTACCTATCACTTTGGGAGGAAAAACTGTTTATCTGAACGTGACGGTATTCCCTTCACCTTTATACTACAATTTACTTCTTGGGCGTGACTATGTTTATAACATGGAAGCTATTGTTTCAACACTCTTATGAGTGATGTGTTTCTCGCATGAAGGAAATACTATCACTATTGACCAGCTTTCATTTCCTGGTCCAAATATAGCTCCAAGTCAATCATCATCCCTAAATGGTCCATTTAGCTGAATGTAATGAAGTTTGAGGGTCATGCACCTAGCAGTAAAGATAAGTTTCCCTGTAGGTTATATGATTTGTCTATCACACCATTCACCTTTGTCTATTTGGACGAAGCCAAAGAGGGGTTAGATAACCATCCTGCTTCACCGTAGTGATTTCCATATGGTTATAGGAGACTCTCCTTTTCATCATGCTAGGGGCATGTAAACCAATTCAAGCATAGTTTCTTCGTTTTGAGCTTGTGTAAAAATGAAACTGAAGCCAAGCATAGTTTGTTCATTTCAAGCTTGTGTAAACATGAAACCAAATCGAAGCATAGTTCCCCATGGTTCAAGCTTGTCTAAAAATGAGCCCATTTTTCAATTTTTAAACCCTTTCGATTGCCATTTTGTCAGCCTTTTGAGCCTTAGTTGTTTTCATCTCTTCACCACCATCTCTTCGGCTAACCATATGCTTTCCCTTGGTTGTTTTACCCTTTTTGAGGAATAGTTGCAATGAATGGTCTTATTAGCCAGCCTCTTCACATAAATCAACATGTTTTGAGAAGTTCCAAAGTCACCGGAACCAGTTGCTACCCTAGACACCACTTGTTCCTCAAAATAGAGTCCTCTTTAAACCCTTTTCAGACTCATTAAATATGAAAATATTGTCGAGTGCTTGTCTTTTCCAGCTTGTTAAAGTATTGGAAACGTCATCCCTCTTGTATTATTTTATCCTTTTTCGGACCAGAGGGATTAATTTAAAAAAAATAACTTATGGAGTTTTCTTTTCATCCCTTTTCAAACTCTCTAAACATGAAAAGGACTGAGTTATCCTTGTCATTAAACTCATTAAAACAATAGCGACAAACTTGTCCATCTAGACGAGACCAAGTTTCACTGTCGCTAGACCCGTTAAAATAAAGAACAAATAGAACAAGCATATGTTATCCTCCTCAAGTTTAACAAAAATAAAGAGGTACTGGTCAGCAATGACTGGGGAAAAAGGGAGAAACTTGAATAATTTATGGTAGCAAGTCACCCTTGAACATGACACTTTAACTTCATCTCTATTATTGAGTTGGGTTGGGTTATTCCGTTCACCGGTCATCTCACCATTGGTCTTTCATACCATCCATCTTTTGGGATTAATGCTACCAATTCATCTCAGTGTCACTGACATGTTCAAGAAAAGTCATTCAGTTGAGAAATCACCATCCAGTTAATGTCACATCCACTGCAATACCTCAAACCTTCATTTTTTCATGACCGCCATTCCTGAACCTTGTGTCGTTAGTTCATTTTTCACCTCCATAAATCATTTGCTTCATTTTGTGTCGTAGATGTGGGATACATCAGGGCCCTCCTACGATGAGTTGCTTCTTGTTGACATCAACTCATTATCCAAGAAGTTGACTTAGAAACACCCCTTTCAGTGCTTTGAAGCTTGCATACATCAATGGCAAGTTTCTCTTCCGGTGACAGGTTGACATCAATGACCTTTGACCGAAATATTTTGCGTGGTGTTCGACATCGGATCATTTATTCACACCACGTGAATTTTACTGTAGTACCTTGAGGGTCATTATCATTATCGGTGATTCCTCTCGCATTTGTTAATAGCTCACATCATTGGCTGGTAATCAGGCGATGTCTTTCCATGTTCGACTTCAAAACATCTCTTCACATGGATTGACTTGTACATCGAGCGAAGATGAACAAGTTTGAAGACCTAGGATATAGTTTCATCCATCTAGGCTATGATATATTTAGGGATATAAAAACATCAAATGTACAAAGGGTTTACACAGATGGTCATCCTAACCATGGATTGCAACTCTATATCTCTAGAATCACAAATCTGTATCTGCAGACGACTACCTGATCTATGTACACGAAATGAAATTTATAAAGCTGAGCATGGGAATGCTTCCCTCAGCTAGATCATGAAAATCATATTATGATGATGTATTGTATTGTAACTTATGTAGGTCACCTTCTAGTTCGAAACTTCAGATCCTCATGATAAAGCATTTCACTCAACATGAATATTTACCACCTCATGCTTTGGGGGCAATTGTTGTAGAAATATTTGGGCACATCAACCCCAAACTTATATGTCAATGTATTAGGGCTCATCAACCTCTAAAATAGTTGTGTCATACCCTAAAGAAACATAACCATCTAAATACATCATTCCCCAAAAGTTCCATCTGAGAAACCATCCAGAAATTGCCTAAATTGAACCATACTGACTACTCCATTGGCAAAGTGTGATGCATAATGAGTGGTACACTGCCAGGGTGTGATGCATATTGTTTAGGCCTTCTATAGGGTGCGATGGGTGAGGATGGACAAATATCCGAGACAATTTACTAGGTGGTTGCTCATGGAATCTTCTAGAAACTTCTCTTGTGCCACTTGCCTCTCTGAATTCGCCCAAGGATGAATAAAGGATCTAAGAAATATCCAATCCCTTCTCTTGTGGAACCAATTGTAACAAGTGGAATGACACTAATCAAACGCTATGGATGACTCACACCCTTACACACATCTATAAATGGATCCCTCATCCAAGAGATCTAGGGGCTGGAATATTGTGAATTGCAAGGAAGTGCTAATAGATTGTAGTTGAGGAAAGAGCATTGTATTGTTGGAGTGATCTTGCTATTTCATGAGGTGAAGAAGGATTAAAGCTAGGAGGATGATGCTGGATCAGACAACTGGGTTGTAATTCTCCTTTCTATTAATAAAGTTCTTCAAGTTTTCTTCCATATGATTTTGCAATTGTGAATGTTATCATTTGTGAATGCTATCATTGGTTCATTATATATCTGATTTTGTAATGTTTATGTTGTAATATATCGCGATGCTTTGACGATTCTTTGTTGCTGTATTTGTGCAGGTACTCTCCAAGCATGTTAAGTACAGGGAGGAGTTGTAGGATCTGTCAAAGGGGAGAGCGATCAAGCAAGGGATTAAGCAGAAGTCCCAGGTTGGTTCCATTATCTTTCTCTTATCTATTACACATTGAAGAAATCATTGAATTTCTTTAAACTGTTGTTTCTAGGGTAGCTGCCAAAGCTAGAGGGCTACCATTCTTTAGGAATACTAGTTTTCCCAAAAACAACCATGTCTATTATGATAGAATAAAATGGAGGTGTTGTGTTTTCACCACAACAATGGAGACACACTAGGGAGAAGAAGTTATCTTTGTCATAAGGATACAAAACTTAGTTTAAAAATGAAGGAATTACAATTAGATAATTTGAAATGCTCAAATTTAGATATCCTAACCATTTTGTCCCTATTATATGTTGTCAAATAAATAGATATGCCATTATCGTTCATGAACTTATAAAAATTTACCCCATGAATTCAATGTTTCAGTAAATTTATATGTACAGCCGTCATCTTAGTTGCGTATCATTTTTCGAGTAAACAAGTTAATCAAGAGAACATATTATTAATTTAACCTCCATACCATAGGCATGGCCACTGCTGCCAGTGGACATCTAAAGCCTCGATAGAGATTCTTTTAACCCTTTTAGGTGTGAGTGTCCAATGTATTAGGAATGAATGCATAGTTGTAAAAGATCATCTTAAACTTATTTGAATGCCATCTGAAGAACATTGTCTTGGCTTCGTAATGAACTAACAACAATGTCATTCACAAGATCTAACATGTTGAATAAGCTGGCTCACGATGAGACCTCTTGTCCGTCAACCTTGTGGTCGAAATTCATTAGGTTGGCTTGGTTACCAATAATGGTAATGCCATAATGTTAGAACTTATGATCATGGTAGTTCAGCTTGTGATGAGACATCCTATCCTTCAATTGACCATTTTATTTTTATGTTTAACTATGGTTAATGTTAATCTCATAGATATTACTTAAAAGATGGGGTGGCAGACTACTCCTTAAGAGCAAGGGATGGTGTTAAAGTCTTTAAGCTTACTACTATTCACTTGATTAAACTTGTTTTCCAAAAGAACTCATGACCTTAAGTAACTATTGTTAAATGTGTTTTACTTTCTTCAAAGATAGGGGTTAAAGATAGTTCATTAACAAGTAACAGAAAGATTTAAACTCAACAAACAAAAAACCAAGGACTCTACTTTGTTAGGAAAGCTGAAAATGAACATAAATGAAGTCATCTTCATTGAAGTCATCCTTAGAGATTAGGTTCCGTTAATAAATTACAACATAAAAATGACTCGCCCAATGATTATTCCAAGCTGAAAGAGAAAACATTACTCCATTTTATTGTGAAGATGTAAAGACAATCCAACTAAGGCTAAAATGCTTATCAAATCAGAGAGAAGAAAATCAAGAGAATGAACCTTGAGATACATCTTAAAAGATAATATAGAGAATTAATATAAAAATGAGATTGTTTTGATTTTATCTTGTATGATGATTTGTTAATAAAGCTCTTTTGTTTCAAAGAATAGTTATTTATTTCAAGTTATTGTTGTATGCTTTGACAGGGGTTTTATTACTTTTGCAAATATTTCTTAAAGATAGTTTGTGAGCCTTTATAGATTCAATTTAAGAATAAGACTCACAATCGATTTCAAAATGTACACAAAATTAGAAAAGAGAAAACTCTCTAATGTCATATGATGATTGTTCTTTTGAAATGTTAGTTGCCAACAAATTTGAATCCACAAATCAAATCCATTGGAACTTGCAAGAAGAACTACAATATAAGAAAGAAATAATGATTAAAAAGAAAAGAAAAACTAAAATAAAGCTCAAACCAAATGAGGATGAAGATATAAATGTGTACGTAGAAGAATTCGATCATAATTTTACCTAATGAATCTTCATTTTCTCCCATGTATTAATCAAAGTTCAAAACCATCTTCTTATTCAATTTAAACTAATTTTTAAACTACACCTAATCCTAATCTAAAATGTAGAGTAATACTAAGTGAAATCGTACTTCCATTGTAGCCATTCAAGCATCTTATTTTTTGCATGAATATATATGTCAAACATCAATAATAAAATCATAAATATAATTAAAACAAAAGAAATAAAACTAAAAATATTTTGTACAACTATTGTTAATGTATGTACAAGAAGTAATTTATTTACATTCACCCTCTCTTGGAGATTTTCTTCCAACCAGATCTCGATGGGATCATAAAAATATGGATGGATATTAGTTAGAGATTGGAAGTGAACTAAAGAAGAGGATAATAGGTCAGAATATGAAAATATTCTTTTTAATGCAATGATTTGCATCAAATTGTTAGTTTTATGTACATATGATAGAAGGTCATTAATTGTGTTAGATGGCTGGTCATGTTGTAAAGGTACACACTTGAGTAAAAAAGAGTGTTCGCAATGCCTTTGAGAAGGAGAAGAAAATTGACAGGAGATGAACATCGGACAAAATTTTTAAGAGTAATGGTTCTTCATGTTTAGAAATAAAGCTCTAAATTTCAACCTTATCCTTTTTTGTTAATGTATCTCGTACAAGTGAAATATCGAGCAGTTTGACATATCATCATAGAATATGTGAGGGTTGGAAAATAAAAGATGAAAATGAATTTAAAGCAAGCCAAAAGGATTGAAACAAAATCAAATCACTATTTCCAGAAATATTAAAATTATTGTTACATCTCAGTTGGGATAAGTTTGAAAAGATTTCTTTCTTACAAGAATTAGCCAAAATAATGCAATTGGAATGGTTATTGGCATCATCTTGTGCATGAGATAATGGATAAAACGTTAATGTGATTATCACCAGAATCATAGATCAAGTTCTTGATTAGTGAAATTATTATAATGATTAAAAGTTTGAAAAAGAGAAATGATTAGAACAATTTTTAAATTAATATTTATTTTTTTTCAAATATAATTTTACTTGGACCATGAGGATTTAATGAAGAATGAGATGAATCAAGATCCTCATTGTTAGTGTATTCATCATAAATGACTTCACAAATTTCCTTAAAAAATTTAGCATTCCCATGAGACACATCAAAACAAGAATAAGAACTGGGCACATTTTTCTGAGATTGAAAGAATGATCATTGATAAATTCGTTATCCTAAAAAAATCAACTGGAAATTCATGTGTAACAAGTGCTTTGGTTTAAAAGATATCCTTAATATGAATAGGAACTGAATTACTAAAAATATTAGGATAAAGATGGAAATGAGAATTTGAGATAATCGGTGTAAAAAGCTCTCTGTGGGAAGATTCCTCTGTGTATTCTCTGTTTTTGATTTCATATTATTTGTTGATCATGCTTTCCTGCTATCTTGAATTTTGTAGGTGATCATTATAACAAAAAAAAAAAATTTCAGATTCAACGATTAGTATTTGAGTTTTCTGTTGATTTTCTGATTTCGGGATCATTGATTCTTCAAATATGTTGATGTGATCTTCTTGCAAACAATTATCAACTTGTTCCAAGTTAGTTGGTTGTAATTCATTAACATGTGAAAGTGAATATGAATTATCATTAACACTATAAGAAGTATGAATTAAATGGAGAAATCTATCATATATAGTTGCAACAGTTTCTTCGTAATTAACATGTTTCTCCATGTCATATTTGTTAGTCATGTTATTGAAAGGCAAATAAGACTCATTTAAACTTGAAATTGTTTCATATCGATTATGAATGGAAGGAAACAAAATAAATCTATCAAACCATCCTATTAATTGAAATTCTAGAGGTAAATGGTCATGTTGAAATTGAGAACAAATTAATTTGAATCTAATATAAAATTTATCTAATGATTCACCTACAAAACGATGAAGATCCTCCAATTGATCACATAATGTTTCAAAGTTGTAATCCTAAAAAGTTTGTAAGAAAAGAATTACAAAAGTGTCCCAAGTGCATATGGAAGCAAATGGTAGGGCTTTGCACCATTCTTTCGCAATTCTTGTCAATGAAAGAGTAAATAACCTAGACATGACACCTTCATCAAGATCATAATGATTGCAATTTAAAATAAATTTATAATCATGTTCATAAGCAAAGGCATTATTCTCACCATTAAGCTTCTTCTTTCACAAGAGTTTGGCTACCTAAATTAGAGTCGAAGTTGGTGGAAGTCCAGTAAAGAAATTCCAAAGTGGTCTCTTAAGAGGAACCATTGAAATCAAATAAAACTTTTAAAATGCAAGATATTTAAAGAAACCAATCAGATGTTGGTCCTCTTTCTAGCACTAGAAATGTTGATCGGAAAAAATGTCCTCCGTTAACATTAGGGGAGACCACCCAGTTGGGAACTTGAAACAACTCCTTTTCCATTGAAGATGGTGGTTCTGACTGGTTATGGGTCTAGTTTCCCTCTCATCTATGACCAACCTAAGACTAATTTAATACTAATATAACCTAAAATAATAATTAATCTATTTACACCTATAATACATCATGTTATAATTCCTTTATATCGATCTTTAAATATGTAAATTAAAGAAGTAAATTGACACAAAGGTTTGATGAATTTAAAAAGGCTGATCAAACTACAATTAAATGATTTATTTTCCCCTTTAAGAGAGGAATTAAAGAAAAACTAAGATGTAAATGCAGAACTAATCTAAGACATGAAAAACCTATCTCGAACTAGAATGGGATATCCCTCTCCCAATCCAAGATAAATTTACCTAAAACATGGGGAAATACTAAGATAATACATTATATGATTTTGTATTAATTAAAGGAAGTAGTTCACGTTAACTAATACAAGTGAAATAAAAACAAGCTTCCGAATGAATAAAAAGAAATTATTAGTCACCACAGGAATAATTCAATGAATTAAGATTGATTCTAATCACATTCTACCCTGCAAATATAGCTTTAACAAAGTTTCAACAGCAAAATGTCAATGGCATAGCAATAGTGCATAATATCAAAGAAACATAATTTTTTTTAGAATAAATATTAGAAACAAAATGAAACTTTAATAGTGAGGCAATAATCCTGAGTTCCGGTAATAGTACACAAGAACAAGAATTAACTAAACAGTGCCAAAGCTTATAATATATGCAATATTGGAGTATCTCAAACCCATAATCACATTGCCTGCAATAGTGCAAATAAAGTATAATATAGCCAGAAACACTCTATTTTATTTATAATCATCTGTTCTGTACATAACAATAGTGGTCTTACACGAATTTAAAAACTATATAGAATCCCCCTTTAGTGGATTGCGAACTCCCCCAATCTTATTAAAGAGATAGGTAATTACACAAAGTTTCAATTAACAGATCCCTTCGATTTCTCAACAAACGAGAAATAAAAATTAAATGAATATGGAGTTTTTGTATTTTGTTACATCACAAGTTGAACTTAGAAGATGTCAGAAGCTTCATTTGGATTGGATTCTAATAGTCTTGAAATGAGCGGCAGGGTAGTTTCCGACAAATTCTCTGAATAACCTTTTTCAACAACCTCTTTCTTTCTTTAGCACTATAGTGGTTCAATGATTCAATTAAAATAGGAAGAGAAATTTCTTTCAAAACTTACCTTGCAATCCAAATACAACAAAGAAATCATAATTTTACAAATAATTTCAATCTAAATTGATCCCAATGAAAAACCAATGATAAATATCCCGAGACCATTAAGAGTGACTTAGTCAAAACTTAATAATAAAGACTTAATCTAAGTGTGGAAAATGGTAGATGTGGATGAATATTAGAGGTTTTGAGTATCATATATTTAACATAATGCACACTGCAAAATTTGCAATATATGTTAAGTTCTGATGAGGAGCGGATGCGATATTCTATTAAATATTGTGATAAATCCCATCAAACCTGCAACAAAATCGACAATTAGAAGACTAACTCATAGCGGTGATTTTAGATGTGTGCAATTTCAAAAGTTTTGATATGAGAGAGGACACGATATTCTGATTAGACCAAAGTTAATACGCATATCGGGTCCACTTATCAGAAGGAATAGTATGTCGTAGGTTAGAGAGAAGGCTTATCAGAGATCATAGGTAAATGATTATGGGAAGTCAGAGTTCAGAGGTGAATGATTATCAACATATCAGAGTGGAGGCCTTTAGGTATATCAGCAATTAGAGGGAGTGTTGTATCGGAAATCGAAGATCGAGGAAATATGATATCATAACTTTTAACAGGTGACACATAACAAAAACTATGATATGAGAGATTCTTCGATATAAGGGAGTGGAGGAGGGTTACATGGTATGTGGGTCCTCCATAATACTTCGACCACTTTATAATATATATCACTGAAACCTATATTCATTTGTTTGTATTAAATCCATTTTTCATATGGTTGAGATTTTATATTTGTATGTTTATTAAAAAGGGCTAAGCCACTTACCACATTGTAATATGGTTAATGTATAAATCTTGGTCTTGGGGGTTATGTTTTATTAATTAATCTAATTAAAGCAAATGAATAATTACAAGTTTATTAACTTTATAAAAATGAATATTTTAATTAACTTAAAAGTCTAAATAGTAAAACTAACGCTAAATTTGCAAACCATAAGGGAAGATGAAACAAGCATTAATGAAAAGGATGGCTAGGCTAAACTAAAGCAATAAAAACTTAAAGCCTAAATGGATGCAAAAGGGTTCCCATGTCTATTATGATATAATAAAATGGGGGTATTTTTTTTTCGCTGCAACACAACCATAGTTCGAAAAGTAATCACTCTCCTGCCTCACTGGAGAGAGTGAATGAATATTGGAGGAAACAATATTATCAAAATAAAGATGCAATAAATGAGCAAAGAAGAGCTACATATCTAAAAAAAAAAAAAGACCTAATAGATCTTGATAATCATGAACTCATTAGTCATAAATATCAAATATTTATTTTTATAATGGGAATAACATTTGGTATGGATGTTCCTTTCCCTAGATGTTGTATATCTACAAATTTTCTTAAGATTCCAAAATCTCCTAACAATAGTCTTCTTTGAAAACATTGTGTTTAAAAGAGAGCCTAAATAGAAGTGAGAACTGTCACTCTTCTATAAATGATGGAAGAGATGCAACTATGGGAGACCTGAACAATCATGGGATTCAATAATTACCAACATCTGATTTTTTTGCTGATAGTAATATTCTTGCCGAAATGGTTGACAATTTACAACATTATGTTGCCAACATGGAATCTACCAGTCCTCAATGTGGATATATAGATAATATCATTGGTGCTATAGAATTTTTTCATACTTTATCTCTTAGAACAACACATGTACTTCAAATATATTTCCTTTTGTATAAACATTTCAATGTATTATATTTATTATTTCATGTATATTTAATTTTCTCATTTTTTGCATAAACATATTCCTATGAATATTGGTCGAGAAATAAATTCACATCCAATACAACCTTTATCCCTTTCTCCAGTTAAACTTGGACCATCTAACTCGCAAGAAAATGTAAATGTTTTGTGTTTTTTTATCTTATTTTTGTTTCAACAATTAAAATTCTCATATTTTGCATTTGTCCTTGTAACACCAACATTTCTATTTTTCTCTAAGCAAAAAATAGTTAGACACAAACGATTTACAATAATGGAATCTCATCATTTTATGCAAACAAATTTTCAAAGAAATGGTCCCATTGGAAAAGGTGCTTCACAACATGTTTAACCTACATTTGCTTTTAATAGAGAGAACATTATTTCTTCTGTTCATTTTAGCAGAGACATGATTGAAGTTAATAAAAAATTATAGTCCATGATTGATAAGTTTTCTATTGTTCAAATGTGCCAAGTATGCAATGAATGTTATCCTGGTATACAAGTTGTTATATGGCATGAAGAAATTATTTGTAAAATATGTAAGAATGAGAAAGGATCCCCTTATTTCTCTTCTTTCAATAGCATGGATCCCAATGAACAACCTAATGTCCTAAGAGTTATTACCCAAGTTGAAGAGATGTTAATAGCATGGGTTAATAAAATATTTCAAGTAACACATGCTAATGATGGATAATATAAATATAGTGGGCACAAAATAAGTTTTCCACAATATATAATTTTTATTGCAAACAAGCTTCTACAACGTGTTGACCAACATGACTTTGTTATTGTGAGGATACCTGGCGCTGAGTCTAAATATTATGAATTTTATGTCAAAATAAAATGGGTGGTGGATGCATTGCTTTAAAAAAATCATATGGATAAATATTATAGCGATGTTAAAATTTCCATGGAATCAATTGTTTCTCTCCTAGAAATGCCAACTAATGTGTCTAGCAAGTTACAATTTGTTTGTTTTGATCTCAATGAAACATAGAGAATTGATGAAGGCATTGAAAGCCTGGGTCTTAATTTTTTTCACTCTCATCCATCATCTTTCATTAGTCACCTACCTAATGAATAGAGGGAGGTGGATCAAATAATAATATTTATTAAAAATACAAATTATATACCTAACAAACCATTGGATTGGCTAGATATTGGTTCCTCTCTGATTAATGAATATAATATAGAAGGGTTATTATACATGGAATTCCCCGCTCTTTTTCTGACTGGTGATGCTAATTGGTACATCTACGTATTTATAATGTTTAAATGCATGAATATGGTTTGCATCTACTCATATATTTTGACGATAGATTTGGAAGCCATCCTCAATTTTGATATTTCTTGTTGAAAAATATTATGTATCATCGTAACCAAGGATAACTTACTTCTTTATAAAAAATAATAGTCATGAAAGTGGACTTACAACTATTGAATACTTGTGTCAACAACTCAACTATTTACCTGACAATAGGTTAGTAGATAAATTAATGCATTTTGGTTCTTCTCTTAGGGGCATAAGGGCCTATTAGACAACATTTCATACTAAACTAACTTACATGATTACTTAATTAGTTTTCCTAACTTCTTTTTTAACTCTAAGTGAAGAAGAAAAAAAGTTTCCTGATTATATAATCTTGTGTCTTCAAACACACCTTCTCATCTAGTAAATCAACATGCAAAAAAAAATTAAAATGCTATTTTATATCTACATACAGTTTCCATGTGTGTTCACCAAAGATTCAATATATTTCATGAATCACTTCTTCAAAAATATCTTGGAGCTAAAGACTTTTGGTACAGGTTTGTCTTCATTCATTATGTCCCATTCTTTATGATTTTGGAACAAGATTTTTTTCTTTTGATTCCTTTGTATATGTTGACTATATCTTCATTTTCTTTAGGTATGAGTGTAGCATAGAGGTTTAACCCACATCTACAATTCATATGGTTTCCAGGTGCTCTAAACATGGAAATATTGGATTGATCTAACCCTTTGAATATGCATGTTGCAAAGAGTTTCTTTCGCAAATATGTAACTACTTGGATCCTTGTGACATCCATTGTTGAAATGTTATGATTATTTAAAGCTTGAATGATGATCCATAGCTTTTGAACACATCACATTTTTTTCTTATAATCCTCATGAAGAATATCAACATTTGTTGAGCTGAGTCTAAAGACACACAAAATGTAGTGTTGATCCTTATTTACTAAAAAGGGGGTCTATCTTTTCATGTTGCTACAATGCTCCATGGAAAGTTTATGATGAGTTTATATTATTCATATATGAAAAATGGAAAATGAAATATTAACCAACACATAATGATGATTGATTGAATTTTCACAACGTTGATCTCCTTACAATGTTGCGAGTAAATGTTGATTATCTACCGATTATTTATCGACACTTAGTTCTAAAATATATTGCAAAATATGCTTCAAAAGTAGAAAAAAGATCTAAAATTTGTCATGACATGTTGACAAGAGTGAAAAATGCGAGTGGATGTGAAGGTCCAGCAATGTCTGCATACATAAGGTTCCTTTCAGAAATGTTAGTTGATTGTGACATTGGAGCACAAGAAACCTGCCATATGTTACTAAAGCTAGCTCTTGTTGTGTGTAGTCAATTTTTTTTCCATTGAATGTTGGGAATAATTTATTCAAAAAACTCTCAGTGAATTGTGATGAAATTTCCCACCATAATAGTTTTGTTCAAATTTAATAAACCTGGCCCCATTTTCGAGAGCATTTATCGTTAATAGAAACAACAATATCTTGGACATTTGATGTCAATCGTAAGCAAGATAAATGGATACCAAGAGATGTGCATGCCATTATTTGAGTGTGGACATGATTTTATGCTATTCCCAATGAGTAATCAGAAGAGTTTGATATGTTTTACTGGATCGAGTTACTTTTGTACAAGCCATTTCGTGGCATTTCTTTGAATATAGGACTTCAAGTAAAATTATCATTGAGAATTGGAGGAATTTAAGATATTTCCCATGGCATGTTGATCGAGCTATTTTTTCATATGAAACTAATGAAGAATATTTTTACTCCCACATACACGTAGATAATATTGAACAATATTTTGAAGAGTTAAAGCATCTATCTCAAATAATTCCTCCAAATAATGTTAAGATTTCTGACCCTAACAATATTGGTTGAAGGGACTTCAATATTCACCATAATTAGCAGCAAAAGCTAATGTAGGATGAAATTGTACAACATGCTATTCATTTTATAAAATATGGCCAGTGTATGGGTATTGTTAATGACAGCTCAGTCACAGAGACAATTGTGTCACCATCTTATTTATTAGAGAAACAATGGCTTGATTTTGATATCATTTTGTGCCACTCTGCTGATAATGGAAACCATGATCCTCTAAAAATGATTATTCAAGGAATGACTAGAATTGGAAAGCCTTTTCTTATTCATTGTATTTCTCATGCTCTTTCTACTTTAGAAACTAATAATATAATTTTGTTGTTATTTCTCGCTCCAACTCATATTGCTTCTTTTAATATACATGAAAAGACAATACCCTTTGCTTCGAAACTTCCTATCAAATATATGAAACCACTCAATGGCCAACCTCTAGTAATGTTTCAAGAAGAAATGAGACACATTTGATATATCTTGATTGATGAAATGAGCTTTATAGGTCCAAGTTTATTCATATAGATAGATTCTAATTTGTAATAAGACTTCCTTGATAATAATTCTTCTCCTTTTGGTGCTAGATCCATGATTCTTGTGAGTAACCTTAGTCAAATGCCTTCTTCCAAGAATAAACCTTTGTATGCAGGTAAAAAAATGGGGAGCGTGTTGTGGAAATTCTTCAACATTATTGTCACTTTGGATAAAAAAATTCAATAAGTAAATGATTTGAAACAATCCTCTTTTCATAATATTTTAACTAGCATTGGAAATGTAGAACCTTTTCTACATGATTGTGATCTTCTCATGTCACATGTTGACGACTACTTGCCTGCAATGGAAAAGAGTTTATTTTATTTTTTTGTTCACTTATTTGCAACAAATAATTTTCCCACTCTAGACAAATAACAAATGCTAAAATAGTTGAATTCTCCAATTGCAAGATGTGTTGCAAAACATACCAGAAGAACAAAAATAGTTGACAATGATGATGATGTGTTGGAATGTGAATTATTATTATGTCAATAGTGTGTCATGATGAAAATATAATTTTTGGGTTGAAGCTAGGTTATTTAATGCTACACTTCGATATATTGAATATATCTTCTATATAGCTAGTTCAAATTCCTCGTCAACTTCCACTATTCACTACAATTATTTTTTAGAATTACGCAGGAGATCCATTTGATAGACGTTATCCAAACATTGTGCCTATAACCCCTATTATTAGATAAAATCTTAAAAAAATACCTTTGAAAATGGAATGGGCTCTCACTTTACAAAAATCAAATGGGATGAATCTACAACGGGCTACTATTGATATTGGAGAAAACAAGAGCCAGGGTTTGGTATTTACAATTATATCAAGAGTGAAATCCATATGTGGTTTATAGATTTTTCCACCTTTCTCTTTTCAACATTATGCAAAAATGTAAAATGTCACATATGTTACACATAGGAAGAAATATGAGCAATGGTTGAACTCCATATAATTGTAACATATATATGTTCAATAGGTTTTAGTTTTTTATCATAGTTTTCAACTGATATGAATACTTATTAATATTTCTTGTAATAACTTTCAATAATTTCAATAGATTTCAATAAGTTATTCATTGTATTTCTCAATAATTTTAATAGATTTGTCATCAACTTTGATTCATTTTGGAATAATTTGTTTAATGTTTTTCATGTGATTATATATTTCATATTTATTTTGGAAATTAAATTAAATGATGTAAAGACATAAATAATTTTCCAAATAAAGTTCTTATTTTTCTTTTAACCTTTCAAATATAGTTGTAAATACCAACCCTAGGTACTAGTGTAACCACCCTCCTCCCACATCTACCAAAGTACCCAGCTGACCAGGGTAAACATGTGATGAGAGGCTACTATGATAGGATTTCACCTCCTTAGTGGCCTTAGGGATATTGAATCGATGGAAACACATCAAATACCTTCCACATCAACAACAACACTCTCAGGAGGTGGCCTATCCACTCAAGCATCTTGCCCCTGGGTCCCACTAAGTTTTTAGACTTCTTGACCTCTAGACTCTCTCACGCTATGGGCATGCCAGAGTCAAGGGACCTATAAACACTCCCACAAGCCTACATGCCTGCATCTAAGGACTTTCCCCAGTATACATGTGCTAGTGTCCATGAAATTTAAGGCACTTTTCTAGCCCAGAATTTTGGCCACTGCCCAGAACTTGCTGTAACTTCCAAAATTCATTAAACACATGATAGAAAGACTAATAAACCAAAAATCAACTTCAAAACTAGGCCTGACCATCCCTAATCAAGACTAACATTTTGTCAAACACTTGTCATCAATGCAATCTGCAGGTCTAGGATACAAGACATAACATGAATGACTTAAAAAGATTATGAAACATGATAAGAAGGCTCACCACCTTCTCCCTTGAACTTTTATGACATCAATTAGGTCTTACATCAGTCATTTTAACCATTACAAGTAAATAGATGAAGTAACCATGACATGAACTAGTCAATTAACCATGGTTATAACTAGCATAAAACCCTGGAAATAAAAATGAGATAACAACCTTAAATCCACATATAAACACGTAAAAAAGTAAGAGAACATAGCTTTTATTAACCATAGGAAAATACGACCAGGTTCGAGACTTCCACATACCACCCGACCGTAGACATGGCTAAACCAAATCTTTCTTTCGGCGTGTCACCCCCGTGCCATATTCCAAGCATGAATGCGGGATCTCATGGATACAAAAATCCAAAAAAAACCAAAGGAATCCATAGGTTAAACCACCTCCACCCTCACCAAACTATGATCACACCAAAACTAGTGTGCTTATTACAAAACCAAACTGAACTTGGAATGCCATCACTATCCTTGAGGGCTTTTTTGTCTCCTTGTCTCTCAAGCTTTACTACAATTCAATCCAAGATCAATACGCCCTAAACCAATGCACCAACCTCTCAATCTTTACCACAATCCACACTAGGATCACTAGGCTTGACTGCAATACAATATTTTACCTACAAGTATTCTTGTTGAAGTTGCTTGATCCTTCTCTTCCTTCCTTGATCCTTGCTTTCCTTCCTTCCCCTTATCTTGCTTTTCCTTCCTTGCTCCAAAGCTAGAGTTCTCCAAGAAAACTCTAAGTGTCCAAGATTGAGAGAGAAAGAGCATAATGAGAGAGATCCAAAATTGAACCCACTAAGCTTACACTAACCAAAATCTTTCAAATTGATCCTCAAAATCGTTTTTATCAATTAGGCCTCCATTTTCTTCATTTTCCATTATTTCCTTCAATTTCCTCCTCACATGCAACCTATGACATTTCACCTTACTTTTCTCCTATTTTCCTTTATTTTCATAAATAAATTTTCCAAAAATGCCCTTTTGTCTTTTTATCCCTTTGTTGTTGCAAATTTCCTTTAGCCATAAACACATCCATTAACACCCACTAGGATATATTTTCCCAATATTCAACTTGGAATAAGTGTCCCTTATTCGTGGTCTTAGTTTTCCTTTATTAACTTATATTACATGGAATTTTCACCAAGGTTGTTACAAAACCCTCCCCCTTGGGGAACACCATCCTCAATGTTAAACGACACCAAAAACTCAGTAAAACAACTGAAAATAAAACATACTTCCCATGGGGCTTTATAACTTAGCTATATAATGAAAGACATGCTCAAAAGAAAAACATCATGACAATATAACCGTTTACTAGATATTTATAACATAGCTCATTACCGTATATACAATAACCACATAAACATATTTTCACATTTTCTAGACCAAAAAATAAAAGGATACAATGCCTGAATCCTCAACAAGTGAATCTAGAAGCTCACATCTCCACCATCAATGTAATACTGGAATTCACCTCCTTCCCAAGAAGTCTAGCATCCACTTCCATAATCGAACTGCACCCAATGTCCAGTGCTATAATCCTGCACCACTTTTCCTCTGAGCAAATAGTTACCATCTCATTGTTCCAAGGTGCACTCCCAATGTGCATTTTATTCCATCTAGGAATGCTACTGACCAAAGAAAATATATTCTCAACCTTCCCTTCTTTCCTACACAGTCCCTCAGGGAATCCGGTTACCCCTTCCGTGCAGTCACTCACCATCCAAGTTCTATGACATTCCCTATCTTAGGTGATCAATCCCTTGGCAAGGCTTCCTCGCATCAAAAAGTCAAAAAACCAAGGCATATACCTGCCTCAAACCATCATACCGGTCATAGAATGATCATGGAAATCAATGGACACTATTGGGTATGAATTTCCCATAATGGCCTTGCTCCTGAAGTGTTTTACCAACATACTACTGCATGTTCCAATTCCTTTCGTCGTTGCTACTAATCCTTGCAGTCGATTTCAACCAACCAATCAAGAATTTATGTGTTTCCTATACCAAGCACATAACTTCCATTAGATTAAAATAAATTGAATAACTTCAAATCATACATAATTAGTAGCTCATCCATGAGGTACACTTACAATCCTATTTACTTCCTGTCACAACAAGTCAAACTAGCATCTTTGACCAAATCATCATGTATAAATACATCACATTAGGTTAGCTCAAAACAAAACCATAATAGATAAAAATCATAAATCAGATGTGACCATCATTACCCTGAACCATAATTCACAGGCATAATAAAACAGAAATAAATACTAATGCTTATTCTTTAATGAATCTTTAGCTTCTACCTTTGTCTTTATTTCATACGCACTTTGGATCAGTTTCCACACCCAACAAACACCCAGTTCCTTCTCCTCAACCATGTGCACATACACATAGTGTGCATCACAGATATACAACTTCATGACATACAAAGCCATGCAATACATGCACCTATACCTAACATACAATGCATACACATGTACCCAATATACAACACAACACAATACATACACCTATATCTGGTTTACACCACAACACAATACATACACCTACACTTGATGTACAACAAAATGCATATACGTAGACAAAGTAAAACACAATGAATACATGATAAGCCCCAGAAATGGATAACTATATGGGCTCATTCTACCTAATATTTTATTTTAATCCACCATTCTCAATAGTTTTGTGCATGTTTTTGAATATATTTATGTCAAAAGAGTGAATGGGGATAGTCACTTTGCTACATGGTCTAATGAGTGTTTATTGCAGATTTTTGGACATTTTTGGACAAGGATCGAGCATTTATGAGCAGATTGACAACCAAAACCAAGGAAACATGTCTAAGGACTTCTAGGAGGGGTGTCTCCTACATTAATGACCCCTTCCTCGAGTTCTCCACTAGCAGCTCGGAGTACAAAGTCCCAGAATGATGATCCAAAGGGGCAGCCGAGCAAGTCTAGTAGAGTTGTTGTTATCTTCAGTTTTGGCAGCCGAGTTTCTTAAGTTTAGGAGGACTGTTGGGAGTCCCCACTTGTATAAATAAGAAGGCTTCAAGCCGCAGTAGCTTAGCCATTTGATAGTCTATTTTCGCACTTTGGTGTAGCATTGTACTCAACTCATTTTCGAGCTCTTTTTGAGACAGTTTTATGTGATGTAACTGCTATTTTTGATCAATGAAGATGAATCCATCATTGAACCAGCACTGATCTTTTCTAGAGGGCTGCAGCTCTTGGTTTAGGGCCCAACCCAAGTGCCCAGCACCTCCTTTGTGTATTTATATTTTTTTTCTTGCATTCATAAGCTGATTTCTGGGTTGCTTTTGATGGTTAAATTAGTTGTTCTTGCTTCAAGTTTCTTAAGTAGTTTGTTGTAGTAATAGAGAAAGATCCAAAAAGGCTACCAGCAGGTCTTGATCTCCTTTCTCCCTCCTTGGGACCATGATTTGAGGTCAAGGCACTACTGCTACCACCAAAAACACAGTCTTTTCCTTTCATGCAATTGCTAGTGTGATGTTTTGAGTTGGAGAAGTTGATATTTGCTTGGATTCACATGCTTAGACTATTTCATGTTCATTTACCATGGATTTCTTGCATAAATTTCTGTTCATAAAGTTCTGTTCAGCAGTACCCTATTTTTAGGTAAGATTTTAGGTCAAAATAGACAAACTTTGTTTTTCGGTTCTTGCTTAAGTCAGTTTGAGAAGTAAGTGTGCAGCTCACTTGTAGGACATTCCAACTCATCATTCCTCCATAGCACAGCCTGTAGCAGTACATATTTCAAAGATTTCCCCAGTCTTTCGCCATGTTTCGCAAATCTGCCCTAATTGCTGCATATTTCTATAAAGCTGCTTTTGTGACCTTTGAACAAATCCCACCATCTCCTTCATTCTTGATCTTCATTGACAAATTCCTAGACCCCTCAACACCTTCATCCAGCCTTCATTTCCCTTCTCCCATCAATTTTCCACCTCCAAACCTCCAAAAAAACCACTTTCGGCCTCCTCCTATAGATCCTCCTGTAGAAACTCCTGTAGATCCCTTGCAGCCTCCTATAGAACTTCTTCTGAGGGATTTTTCAAAGTCTGGTCACACTGGAAGTCTCGAGAAGGGTACTAGGGACTTCTTAGGACCTCTCCACACCTTCCTCACCATCTGCAAAAGCCATCTCCATCTTCCTTTGCCATGAAACCTCTGCACAGTCACAATTAGTCAAACCATAAGCATAACAATTCCACATAAAAATACCCAAAAGTACAAAAAGATTATTTCTTCTCATTTCTCTTCAGAAGTAGCTTGAATAAATGCAATTTACCTTTTCAGAAGTTAATGGCACCCATTTCAGTAGTTTCCATCTCTTTTCTTACACAACTAGGGTTTGCTAGGGTTTGTGTTTCATTTCAGTTTTCCTTCTCTTTCTGCAAGTAGAATAACCTCTATAGAGTTAGCTTTCTTCAATCACAGTAAAAGCTTCTTCTGAGAACTCATAGAAGTTTGCTTAAGCTCCTAGCAAACTTGCGCCAGCTGATCAAGTGACAACCTGCAGTAAGAGCTAGTACTTGTGCATACAACATCATTGCTTCCAAGTTTGTTACGAACTATCGGGTTGATAAAAGTAAAGAAGGGATCCCTAGGAGTTTCAGCATTATTGTTGCAATATTGGAGCTCACCACTCTTTTTGGCACCATTGCCGAGGAAGTGTCAGAGTATTTTGTGATTACTGCTTTTCTTTTATTTTCTACTACAACATTCTGCTAAGTGGTTTATTTCAGCAAAAGTAGAGTAGTTGTTTCATTTCCATCCTACAATTTCAATTCCGCAAGCGTAGATTAGACATTTCCTGCTTTCATTTCAATTCTACAATTTCATTTAAGCAAAAGTAGATTATTCATTTCCTGCTTTCATTTCAATTCTGCAATTTCACTTCAGTAAGCGTAGATTAGGCATTTCTTGCTTTCATTTCAATTCTGCAATTTCATTTCAACAAAGCAGATTAGTCATTTCTTACTTTCATTTCAATTCTGCAATTTCATTTCAGCAAAGCAGATTAGTCATCTCTTACTTTCATTTCAATTCTGCAATTTTCATTTTAGCAAGATTTATTTTAGTTAGTTACAATTTTCTGTTCAATCCATTTTAGTTTTTTCAAGTACAAGCAGAAAAAGAAACACAAAAAATCACCCAAAAAAAGAGATTTCCTTTCATGCCTCGTAGGAACAGAGGCAATTCAGGAAAATTCCTACCCAACACCCCCAACACATCACTAAGTCACCCTTCTCTCTTCTTTGGTGGTGGTGATCCAAAAGATCCTTGGGTGAAAACCTCTTGGAGACACCCAGGGCAGGCAATGAGGGTGAAAACCTCCTGGAGGCACCCCAGCTATCTCGAAAAAAAAAAAAAAAAGCCTAACTTCTTTTGAATAAATTGCAGGTTGTAGGAGGTTCACACAAGAGAAAAAAGACATGGCCAGGCTGCATACACCCTTCATAGTCCATCCCTCCATCATCGTTATCCTTTTCCAGGCCTCAATCTCATTTGTTTTGAAAATTTCGCGTCCTACAGGAAACTCTGTGTATTCTACAAGAGAATCCTGTAGAAACCACAGAAAGGCCAAAATCAAGTTTAGAAAAGAACCCGAGGGTTGGAAGTTTTTCTAGAAGGCCTGTGGACCTCCCTGCCACCATCCATCTACCTAACTCTCCATTCCACCCCTATGCACTCACACTTCCACTTGCATTTCTTTCCCTGCAGAGAAAAAATATAGAAATTCAGCTTCTTTCACTCTGTAAACACAAAAAAATGATGACAAATAAAGTAGCAGTGTTCTTCTTGATTATTCTTACCTAATACCTCTCAGCTACTATTTCTTTCATTCAGAACCTTTGTCAGCTGTTTTTTTAAGTCTACTCAAGCATCAACTTAAATTTCAGAAGGAGAAGCAGCTACAAAAAATCCTGTAGGATTCCTATAGTAGTTGATCCCTTTAAAAAACAAACTCCAGAGACAGGGTTAGCGCAGCAGGATGTATGAAGCATGTAAAGAGCAGATCTTAATTGAGAAATCATCAACATAAGCTGATGGCTAAGCATGCAGAGCACCAACTACAACAACAACGAGGAAACGAAGTGCCAAAGTCTAAAGCATGCATAGCACAGCAGCAACTAAGCAGGTAAGTGGCTAAACCTATTCCTCGATTGCATGAATATTATTTCAAATCTGCATGAACTATGGGAATGGTCATGATTAAGTAGAATCGGTGGCCAGCTAACTCGCCACCCTCGTTTAGTTTACACACCCTTGTGGAATTCAATTGAGCCATGTCTAATTCAAACTACCAATCAGATATGTAGTCAGCACGTGTGGCATGTCAACTCGAGAGGGTAACATTTGAAACCAGTAGTGGTGACGACCTATAACGAGAGTAAGGGAGGTGATAGCGGTCAAGTGACATGAAGAACCATAATTACATTGGCATAGGACCAACGGTTTGGATGGGGATAACGTACCCATCCGGCCACCTCACCTCCTCACTGTGGATTACGCCATCAATTAAGTACAGTGCAGTCTAAGCCTCAACCACCCTTTGTTTCATTTTCATTTATGAAGTTCTCGATTGCAGTACTCATCTACCACCTTGAAAATAGTGAACCAATCATTTTTTGCTAGTTTTTTAAAACCCTCCCGCCTATCGGGTTCTACAAGAGAACTACTGCATTCTACAGGAGCAGGAACACCTTCTATAGGAAGGATAGAGAGCGGCTCTGCAGCAGAAAAATTCAGAATTTTTGTCAAATTCGAGCCAGGAATGAGGTAGGCTTGGAAACCTACTCTGCATACGATATGTCTAGATAAGGTGGTGGATTAAAAATAGAGTGTTGGTTGAGGAAAAACAAGGAAAGAGAAATTCAAAAGTCTATTGTGTCTTTTCTGAGTTCTACACAGTCTCTCTGTTTGCTTCTCTGCATTCAAAATCTGCCTTTTTCTTCCTCACATTCTGCTGTAAAAAAATTTGGGATGCGATCATAGAAATCAAACCTGGGAAGGAAACGAAATTGCAAGTCTATTTAATTTGTGAAAAACCATTGTTTTATATAGTTCTTGTTCTATCAAAGTATTAATTTTTTTCCAAAAACCAAGAAGCAAACTCAGATTGAAAATAGTTTGAAGAAAGGGAAAATTGCAAATTGGTGTTGTGAAGAAGAAGCGCACGGGAAATTCCTCCTACAGTTTCAAAAAAAAGAAAAAAAAAGAAACAGAACAAAACAAAACAAAAAACAAAAAAAAAAATAAAACTCAACTGTCCCTCTATTTCTGATTTTGGAAACTGTTGTTTTTTTCCTCACTTGAGCACTTTCAGAAACCACTAAACACCATGCCAGGAGGTTTTATGAGGAATGAGCCTTTGAACTCCAAAAAATTGCATGAGCACGTTGAGGTGGTGGCCCTCTTCACCAGGGGAAACTAGATGTCTTTCTTTGAAAGAATTCATGGATATGATGATGAGGTGACTGAAGAATTTTTGATGTCCTTAAGACCCCATTCAAAAACACATGCTACAGTCAGTCTCAGGGGTTTGACCCTAGAGCTTACACTTGATTTTATCAGCAAAATCACAGGTCTTCCACTTGGGCTCCCTTGGAGCAAGGAGGAAAAAACATTGGGATAGGTTGCTAAGAAGACACTCTTTCAGCCTGACAAGCATCTTGTAGATGATAAAAATGGGGTTAGAAGGACAAGCTTACCTCCTCCATGGAGTGAAGTCAGCTACCAGATAATGAAATACATCACTTGTGAAGGAAGGTCAGTATAATTTATGGCTATCACTTCAAGTTACTGCATGAATTGGGATATGGGATGGACCTACCTGCAGTTAGGAAACTCAGTCTCCCATATTTCCTCGTCTAGTCCTTGATAGAATGTGGCACCAAGTTGAATTCAGGGGTCCCAGACCAGCTGGCCCACCATGGCCTCATTAAATTATCGATGGAAGATGCCCTACACACATACACCATCCCCATAGCTTGGGAAATGTTCAGGAATATGTCTAGAGGAGATGACATCAAAACTTTGACTGAGGACATTAGCCCATCTGGCATTGAGGAGGAGGAAGAGAAAGAGGAAATTGAGAAGGAAATTCAGGAGGAGACACAAAATATTCAAATAGAGGAGGAACAAGAAACATAGGAGAAGCAGAAAGAAGAGGAGAAACTTGAAAAATCCACTGTTGTACCTAAGGCAGAAAAGAAAACAGCCTCAAAGACAAAGAAGAGGAAAAGAACAGAAGTTGAGAAGAAAAATCCCAAGAAAGCCCAAAAAAGACTGCCACAGGAGAGGCAGGGACCCATCAAGAAAAGGAGAAGACATCACCAGAGATAGCAGAGACACAAGCAAAAATAGCAGACACAGGAAAGACTACAGAAGATGAATGAAAAGAACAACAGAAAGAAACATCCCCTGAAACATTGGCAATGGAAGGAGCAGTTGTGCTTGCTACATTGAGAACTCCAGCAAAACAAAAGGGAAAAATAAAAATACAAACATCCATGTATTTCAAGGCCAAGAGGAGCACCAAGATTAAGGTGGGCCAGCCCCAGCCACCATCCAAAGAACCCATTATCATTGAGGATGCACCTGCTGAGAAGAAGGAGGAATCCCCCTCCAAGATCTCTATCACCTATGAGAGAGGGAGTCCCAAAACTTCCACCTGGAAGGAAAGAATCAAATTGGTGGACTCTAAAGCAGTCCTACGGGAAGCTCAAACCTCTCTACAGGAGACATTGACCAAGCTGAAAGAAACTAAAAAGTTAGAAGAGAAGGAAGCAAAACAGTCACAAGAGGAAGGCAAGGCCAAAGAGATACCTGAACCAAGCCCTCAGCCTAATTTAGGCTCCTATTACAATTTCCTAGAAGGTGGGAAGATCATTCCACAAAAATTCGTTTACCTCTTTTCTTTGAATTAGAACACGAAAGGGTCAGAACCCACACCTGGATGCAGATTGCTAAATCTAAAGGAGTTGAAGATATAGGGCACATGGAAGACTAGTTGAGAGATTTGAGAAGGGAGTTGGGCATGGTAAGACACACAAAGAGCATTAGAAGAGCCCAACTACAAGAAGAAAATGAATTGCTGAAAAAGTAGCTACGGGAATGGGAATCTAAAGGGGAAGACAAGTTGTCGATCTTGGAAGGGCAGAAATAACAAGAAGGACCCCTAGCAGACAATGAAGCAGCACAGAAACAGTAGCAAGAGGAAGAGCCATAGATCGATGTTGAAATGTTGATGAAACAGCAGGAAGAAAAAGAATCTCAGACAACAGCTGAAGTGCTGATTTTAAAACAGCAGTTGTAGAAGAAGGAAGCCCAGATGGATTGCATGGCCAGCTGGGAAATGGAAGCCTTGCAGTGCAGACAACCAGCTAGATCCTATGCACTATATTTCAAAGACCAATGGCTCCAATTCCATATCAAAACATTCGCCTAGAAGGGCACCATCCCATTTCAGGATTATAGTTAGTTTATGCATTTATGTGATAATAGTTCAATCGAGGATAAAGCCAAATTATCTGAATTTTACCTCCATAATATGGCACTACTAGACATGAACTTATGGGATCCAAATTCTGCACTGGGAGACCTACAGCTCATGGCTATGGCTTCCTAGATGAGCCACGAGGAAAAGAGAGCAGGGGAAATTCAAAAGATAATGGCAAAATAACTAAGTGAGCCCCTGATGATAAGAGCAGAACCAGCATAAACATTAGCTCTTATTTATGCCCATGAACACCTTGCAGCCAATCCCCAAGTTCTGCCTGATTATGTTGAGAAGCAAGCACAAGTGATCGCTCATTTGGAAGATATGGAGAGATTATTTGGCAATGACTGCCTTCATGCTTGCATGAGAATATGGAATACATTGTCATATAGCCTAAAGATCAGGGAATATCACTCCCCAACCAGAATGAGGGAAGCTATGATGAGAGTGCCTCTATATAAACAATCAATGCAAAACTTGAAAGCCAACTAGATTGGCCTTATGTTCAATCCTACACTACTCTTAGGACTATTGGAAAGGGTTAAGGAAGAAGAAGAACAGAAGCAATGGGAGGAAGTGGAAAGAAAAGTCATGATAGAGAAGAGGACCTCACCTCAAAGGCTTGGGATGTCAAGGAAGCTATTAAAGATATTAAATATGAAGAACTGGATTAGTTGCTCAGAGGATGAGCAACCCATTCAGCAGGGGGGTGATGATGAGCCCTAGAAATGGGTAACTATATGGGCTCATTCTACCTATTATTTTCATTTAATCGACCATTCTCAATAGTTTTGTGCATGTTTTTGAATATAATTATGTTAAAAGAGTGAATGGGGATAGTCACTTTGCCACATGGTCTAATGAGTGTTTATTGCATATTTTTGGACATTTTTGGACAAGGACTGGGCATTTACGAGCATATTGACAGCCAAACTCGAGGAAAGAGGGCTGAGGACTTCTAGGAGGGGTGTCTCCTGCATTAATGACCCCTTCCTCAAGTTCTCCACCTGCAGCTCAGAGTATAAAGGCCCACAATGATGATCCAAAGGGGTAGCCGAGCAAGTCTATTAGAGTTGTTGTTATCCTCAATTTAGGCAGCCGAGTTCCTTAAGTTTAGGAGGACCGTTGGGAGTCCCCACTTATATAAATAAGAAGATTTGAAGCCTCAGTAAGTTAGCCATTTCATAGTCTATTTTCAGACTTTGGTGCAGCATTTACTCAGCTCATTTTCGAGCTCTTTTTGAGACAGTTTTATGTGATGTAACTACTATTTTTTATCAATGAGGATGAATCCAGCATTGAACCAACACTGATCTTTTCTAGAGGGTTGTAGCTCTTGGGTTATGACCCAACCAAAATTCCCAAAACCTCCTTTGTGTATTTATATGTTTTTTTCTTGCATTCATAAACTGATTTCTATTGTTTAGGTTAAATCTTCCTTTGGTAAAATAGGTTGCCTTTGATGGTTAAATTAGTTGTTCTTGCTTCAAGTTGCTTAAGTATTTTGTTGCAGTAACAAAGAAGGATTCAAAAAGGCTACTAGCAGGTCTTGATCTCCTTTCTCCCTCCTTGGGACCATGATTTGAGGTCAAGGCACTACTATTGCCACCAAAAACATAGTCTTTGCCTTTCATGCAATTGCTAGTGTGATGTTTTGAGTTGGAGAAGTTGGTATTTTCTTGCATTCACATGCTTAAACCATTTAATGTCATTTGCCATGGTTTTCTTGCATAACTTTCTATTCATAAAGTTCTATTCAGCAGTACTCTATTTTTAGGTCAGATTTTAGGTCAAAATACACAAACTCCATTTTTTGGTTCTGGATTAGGTCAGTTTGAGAAGTAAGTGTGCAGCTCACTTATAGGACATTCCAGCTCATCATTCCTCCATAGCATAGCATGTACTAGTTCATATTTCAAATATTTCCCCACTCTTTCGCCATATTTTGCCAATCTTCCCTAATTCCTGCATATTTCTATAAAGTTGCTTTCTTGACCTTTGAACAAATCCCACCATCTCCTTCGTTCTTGACCTTCATTGACAAAGTCCTAAACCCCTCAACACCTTCATCCAACCTTAATATCCCTTCTCCCATCAATTTTCCACCTCCAAAAAAACCACTTTTGACCTCCTCCTGTAGATCCCCTACAGCCTTCTGTAGAACTTCCTGTGAGGGATTTTTCAAAGTCTGATCGCACTGGAAGTCTCAAGAAGGGCACTAGGGACTTCTTAGGACCTCTCCACACCTTCCTCACCATCTGAAAAAGCCATATCCATCTTCCTTTGCCACCAAACCTTTGCACAGTCACACAGTGAAACCATAAGCATAATAATTCCACATAAAAATACCCAAAAGTACAAAAAGATTATTTATTCTCATTTCTCTTCAGAAGTAGCTTGAATAAATGAAATTTAACTTTTTAGAAGTTAATGGCACCCATTTCAGTAGTTTCCATCTCTTTTCTTGCACAACTAGGGTTTGCTAAGGTTTGTGTTTCATTTTAGTTTTCCTTCTCTTTCTGCAAGTAGAATAGCCTCTATAGAGTTAGCTTTCTTCCATCACAATAAAAGTTTCTTCTAAGAACTCATAGAAGTTGGCTTCAGCTCCTAGTGAACTTGCGCCATCTGATCAAGTGACAGCCTGCAGTAAGAGCTAGTACTTGTGCATACAACACCGTCGCTTCCAAGTTTGTTATGAACTACCAGGTTGATAAAAGTAAAGATGGGAGCCCTAGGAGTTGCAGCGTTATTGCTGCAATACTGCATCTCACCAATACACATGTCATGATACCATGACTACACCATGCACATACATAATATCACATGTACACAACACAACATGTACGACATGCACATAATACGGCATGTACACCAGTACCACATGTAAAACATGTACACAGTACCACTTATATAGAGAACCACCTGCATAACATGTACACAACATCACATGTACACGACACCACTTATATAATGTGCACAAAATGCCACATTTGCATTATACCACCTATACAATGTGTACACAACACTAGATGTACGCAACACCACATGCATAACATGTACATGACACTACATATACACCATACCATATGCACGACATGTACACAACACCACCTACACACAACACCATATTACAACATGTACACAACACCACATGCTCACAACACCACTTGTACAATCATGCACACAACACCATATGTACATAGCACCACACGTACAACATGTACGCAACACCACATGTACATAGCATTGCATATCCGACATGTATATACCATCATTTGTACACAACATTACATATCCAACATGTACATAGCATCATCTGTACACAACATTGGATATCTAACATGCACACAACACCATATGCACACAACACTGCATATCCAACATGTACATAGCACCATCTATGCCCAACACTACATATGCAATAGTCACACAACACTATATATACCACCTTTTACATAACATTACATAACAACATGTGCACACACCATATATACACCACATCGCATGCGCCCAACATCACAAATGCAACATGTACAACATATCGAACATATGCACAACATTAGTACAACACATCCAAAACCACATTGTCTGTCGCAAGCAACCTTACTTCCAGTGCTTTTGTGCCATCCATGTTTATCCTAACATGTCGTGCATCATGTTGTTTTGATTTCACTGATGTATCTCTTAGAATTAGCTTGTCCATAACATAAACATAGACATAGTATAACCACATAATATCAATTCATATCCACATGATACTAACCTCAGAGATCTATGAAGCTACTTTTCCCACTTGATTCCTCGTGAACCCAAAATCTCTTCATGCCATTCACCTGCATAAGCAATCATTCCTCCACAGGAATAATTCCCGATGACCCTATCAAACACTAACATAGATACACACATACATACATATACATAAAATTAGCACAAAAAAATCATGATCTCATCATAAAATGGCATACCTACATACATACATGTATACATATATATACATCGACACAATCATGATCACAACATAATTACCAGATATCATAAGGTCAAGGTTAAGAGAACTTCCTGTATCCATGCAATGCATGTACAACATCGAGAACAACAATTCCTAGAATAGCTAAGGCATATGACTCCTCAAATATATTTACTTTACCTTTCTTGATTACTTTTCTCATGATTGTCCCGCCATCGCCCATTTACACCAATGGACCCAACCAATCCAACTAGATGTTATATGCTTTCCTTCAGGTGCCCTCATACATGCACTAAGCTTCATCGAAGCCTTACATCACCTGTCGAGTTTCATTCATATCTCTCTAAGCTCCATTAACATTACTCTTTCCAAACCAATTCCCAAGAATCAAAACATAAAAGGAAAGACAAGAAACAAACAAGAAGAAAACCATGTAAAACCAGCAACAATATGACACCATAAAAAAACGTGGCATAACTATGCACAAGACACAAGTAAAACTGCAATCAAGCACAAAAAATCACCAAAATTCCAAAAGAGAAAGGCTAACAACAAACACCATGACTCAATCCCCATGGTTCCTAGTGCCTCCAAGGGAAACGTAAACCTGAGCCTTCTTCAATATTCCATGGAAATTTACTTTCCATGCAATCCCTTGCATCATACCACCATCAACACATAACTGTTAATGCTTAAATAAACATAACAATACATTGGTTACCTTACCTTGTTGTGCCAATCACATTGCTTGCAAATAAACACATCCACACCATCTCTCAAAGGACTCCAATTCTCGTGACATATCTACTTATAACTAGAGACTAGGCATTATACCTGTCAAATACAAGTTCATGAATCATGAAATAATTCTTTCCTAATTCCTTTCTTTGACCTTTTCCTTACTACAATTGAGCGTTACTATGCACTGTCACATCACCCAACTGTTAGTTATATAAACACATCAATTATTATCTTGTCATGTTAATACCAACCATGTTTCTTTCATTGTTTACACATGTCAAACACATGTTCCAAATATCAAGACAATCACATCTATCAATTTGAAATAAACCTTTACCAAGGCTAGAAATCATGCAATAATTCATAATCAAATCATAGTCATTAGACATAATACTACAACTGTCACCTGTTACACTAAAGTACATGTGAGTTATCTCAACACATATGTGTTAGTACAATCATCTTAAAACAAGATTGTTCATTTAAGAAATCTTACAAACACATACTCATATCATGCAATTAATCAAGCCCCAAGGGTTAGCTCAGTTGGTCAAAATCAGTTCCTCATCGTTCGGGAGGTCATAGGGTCCATTTTGCCTAGAGCCCTTGGGTTTAGGCCTTGCTAGTGGGTCGCGGGGCTAGATTCCCTTCGGGGTCGATCAGCCTAGACTTTTCCATGGACGTAACGACCATTTGTTGACCAAGGTGTTCGTGAACCACAACTAAAAGTAAATAAATTATGCAATTAATCAAACATTCAGACAATAGATAGGCGGCATAATAGACACCAACACTCAAACACCAATTAAATGACATAATAAAAAATTCAAGCACAAAGTAGATGAGATAAGAAAGCTCATACCTTAATGTATCTCAGGGGAGGCTATCTTGTCTACACAATCAATCCAAATTAGCATGATATAACATCACGACATATCAACTCAAAAATAAATAAGGTCATGACATCCATAATAGTCACTATCTATCATGTTCACATCATAAACTCATAAACATTTGTCATTTATGCATACCAATCACATATGTATGATCAGTCTAGATTAGTACAACATAGTGTCACAAACAAGTTGACTCATGCCTAAATGTCATAACCCTAACCATATTCATAGGCAGATACAATTTCATATGATACATATAACATCAAGAGCTTAATGTAATAACCCTAATCATCAATTCAACTAACATATAACAATAATAAGTTAACATATAACATGCACATCAACAACATATAACCTAATATTCGATATAACTATCATTAACAACAAAAAGTTAACCTATAACATACTCATCAACAACATATAACATAATCATCAAGTTATTTAACATAAAACAATAATAGAAATGCATACAACCACATGTTACTATCATTCATGACTATTCGACACATGTGCATGTGACTACACTAATCAACTAACATCTATCATGTATGTAACCATAACATCAATAGATTGAAAGGGATACACATAACCACAATGCATATCACAGTCCTTAACCTACATACCTACATGTCCAACATACAAACTTGTATGATGACATGCTCTTGCATCGAGGTCTAATGTGGAAACTTCACTTTGATGATCTACATCTCCTGCTCTATCTCAACCAACAGATTAGCCTCATAACACACCAATATCATCATGATGACCTAAAATGCACACAATGACCTCACAATGTCAATTTGACCTACTATAAATGTATAACTATAACCATGACAATGCATGCATAAAAACATATAGACACTGACATGCATAACAAATTGACAAACACATCTCAGCAACAACATCATCAACATTCACATGGTGACATCACTACAACCCTGATCAACACCATGCAAACAAAAAAATCACATGGACTACAAACATAAATTTCACATATCTGACTGACATGAATGCATGACCAACGCACACCCATCTATATCGAGGGGTGAGCCATTATCTGATACCACTCTATAACCACCCTCCTCCCATATATACCCAAGTAACCGTCCAACCGGGGTAAACATGTGACGAGAGGCTACTATGATAGTATTCAACCTCCTTGGTGACCTTAAGGAAATGGAATCGATAGAAACACATCAACCATACCTTCCACATCAGCAACAACACTCCCAAGAGGAAACCCAGCCACTGAGGCATCCCACCCCTAGGTCCCACTGAGTTTTTATACCTCTTGACCTCTCAACACTCTCATGTTATGGGCATGCCACTATACAGGGACCTATGTGTTGTAGTGTTTTCTTCTCAAAGATGTACAAAAATAACCCACTTAATATTGTGGATGACAAACAATATCAACAATATAAATGGTTGCTAAACATTGTATATCTGTAGCAACCGACAGAAACAAAACCTTCCAAAGTTTGGATCTATGCCACAATCATAGTTAAACAACAAAAAGAAAGAGTAATAAGTCCAATCATCCAATGGAAACCATATATACAAAGAATAGTTTTATTATAACACATGTGAAGGGAACAAATAGATGTTACCAGTCCCCCTTTATGGGATGGGTTCTTGGCTATCCTCAAACGTCTTTCGCTTGTGTAGAGTCTCTCTCCTCTATAATGTGTACATCTAGAAAAATTATGGTATGCGAGAATGAAAAGATCAAAGTTACAACAGTGAGTGGAACAATGAAAATAATAAAAAGTGAATAATGAATGGAAAACCCTTCTATTTATAACAAAATATTGAGTTATCCTTGAATAATGAGCAATAATAAAATATTACTGATCTCATTCTTGGAACAACCACCTCGAATATTTTATTATATTTGTTTAGGAGGGAAAAAGTATTTAAACTTTTATTTAGAAATAATAAATAAATAAATGATTTATTTATCATCTCAAGGAATTAGTTAAGGAATAATAAAAAAATAATGATTTATTTAATTATTCCTAAGGGATTTAGTCAAATTTGACAAAGAATAATAATTAATTAGTGATTAATTAATTATTCTTAGAGAAAAATAAGATAATTAATGATTTATCTGTTTATTTTTCATGATTGGGTCAAATATGACAAGGAATAATAATTGAACAATGGTTTAATTAATTATTCCTAGAAGAAAATCAAATAAATAGTGATTTATTTAATTATTATTCATGGGTTTAAGTATAAATTACTTAACAAATGTGGTTTATTAAGTAATTTATCACAGTGAAAGCAATTTTACTATGGTAAAATTGGCTTTACATGGTGTACTTCAATCCATCTAGTAAATTGGGCTAGATGATCAATTTTTTGGTGATAACAGATTTCCCCCCAACATGCGAGTTTTAGGAGAAAAATGTATGACTAAAGTACGTTGTAAAGACATAATCACTAGAGAACATAGGGTAGTCGGAGAGAGAGAGAGAGAGAGAGAGAGAGAGAGAGAGAGAGAGAGACCAATAAAGTTGAAGTGAAAGAGGATAGGGATAGAGGGGGCGAGACTAATGCAAGTCTCATTTTATTTTGTAGTACTGGACCTCAATGAGGCGGGGAAGGCATACCCATACCCACTGAGATAACTTAGTACAAAAATAATGGTTCACCCAGAAATAGAAAACTGAGCAATGAAGTACATCCTGAATGGTACATGACATTTTGGCATAACAGAACCATAAAATAATACAAAGTGTCCCATATACATAATGCCCCTGGAAAAACATGATCTGGGACTGAATACAATAATATCTGAGTACATGAGATACAAAGGACATTCCCTCAAAAAATGGGTGGGAAGGAGGGTAGAACAACCGGAGAAGCCTTACTGAATAGGGAATGGCTCTACAAAACTAAATGGATCATCTGAAGGAGACATGCATGCTATGAACACTATGATCAGTAGGAACCAAACCCATCAACTTTGTGGAATTGCATCTGAGGTTGTAGCATCGTAGGAATGCATCCAAGCATGTGGGAGGCTACCTGAAGGGCCACCCCCTCATTCGGACTGAAACATCTCACACATACCCAGGAATCACTGGTATAATCTGCTTCATCACTAGACCATCAAGTGTATGAATCACGAGTATGAAACAACCAATTCAAAGGGAAATAATGAGTCCCTCTTCTCAATCCAAGGTGTTTAACAAGAATGGGAGATGGAACCAAGATACACCACCCTCTAGGTTGTTCTTCTCAAAAAAATCAGCTGATGTCGATAGAATAGGGCTCGTGATAGGTGAGGCAATGAGGATCCTCAACTAAAGCGTGAGGGAAAATAGTAAAGTGGCTGATGGAATGACACCAGAGATAATGGGGAAAAATGGGACTGAGGGACAAACAGATGACTTCCCTTGGCAGAGCATAAAGTGCATGGTTGACCTGACAGAAACTGACTCAACTCCGAAGGGGATGGGGACTGTTATCACCCAGTAATTTCCCAAGGTTAAGGAAAGAGATCACCAGGGTAACCACAAACCAACTTTTAGGCTTAGGATCTAGCCAACCTAACTCTAGAGAGGGCTCTCTCTATATGATTTAGCTTTTTTCGATGGGATATTAGGCTAGTTATGAAAGTACAAGGGGGGTTTTGATTTGTGTTGAAGATTGGGTGGTGGAATTCTTGGAGCAGATGGATAGAGCTAGGTCTTTAAGCCATTGGGCTATGGAGTCAACAAATGGATAGCATAACTGGACCAAATCATTAAAGGGAATGTTCACAGCGCAGGCTAGCAAAGAAAAATGCAAATCTTTAGGCCTAATGGGTGAAGTGATTCTAACCAAGGTGAAGGGGCACTTAAGAATCCTTGGACCGGGATCAGAATGAAGAATAGAGAGTGTTCATGAACAAAGGGTAATTAAGAATCCTTTGCTATAGATGAGAGGAGAAACTACGGAAGCTAAGGAGCAACTAAGAATTCCATAACTAAGATAGTTTAGGAGAAAAAATTCAGAATGTAAAGCAGTCAAGACAAAGTGCAGTTAAGCAATTTCTGAAATATCATTCCTTGTTATACATTTAGATTTTAGAAATTTACACAAAATATTATGGAAAAAACATAAGGAAAATAACATTTAACGTAGGAGAATACTTATTCGTATTTCACTTTACACGAGAACCGTGCAAAATATCTGATCTTTATTCCTTGACCTAGCAAGCCAATCCAGTCATTGGTACAATAGGACTATGATTTGAGAGAAAAAGTCTATAGAATTGTCTTGGAATCCACCCTACATACTTCGAAATGTGAAGTATCTATACAAAAAATAATTAAAAACTATCTCATATCAGTTTGATATTTAGTCTAGGGAATAAAATATCTTCATGCATGAAGATAGAGATAGATGTGAAACTGCTTCTTGTTGTCCCTTTTATTATGGTGTTGCTGGCTGTTTCTATTGAGTTTTGAGCCCTTTTAAGCTGGCTAATAGTTGTGATATTTCCATGCTGGAATCTTCTTTACTTTGATCTTTCACTGATACTCTTTGACTCTGTTACTCTTTGACCCTGCTTATCTATCTTTCACCTGTTTCACCTAGCTGCCTTCAGATTTATTGTGGTAACTTTCTAATGTAAAACTTTTTCATAGTAAATATGTCATTTTTTCCCACCATTCTAACTCAAGCAATCTCACCTTCAACATTCTCCTGTAAATTTTGTCTACCTCTGTCTATTTTGCAAAATTAGGTCTGGTGAGAAACAAATGATTCACCTCATGTTCTAGGAAAAATAAGTTTTCCAATGTATCATATAATACTTTACCATTGGGCAAAGCTTTAATGCCTGAAGAGTTGGCTTGTTCCTTGGCCAACCTCCTAAGTCTATCACTATAGTCCAATTGGGTCATGAGTTCATCATTGATGACCATAGAACTGGGAAGGCCTTTGTCCCTCAAAATTTGAAATTTGGCCATAAACATGTCAATGGCCACCTGCATGTTATGGCACTTTTATTCTAAGTTGAGCAGGAGGTTTCTTTTGGAAAGAACCTTTTTAATATTTATGATGGCTTCAGTCCTATCCTCTACACCAAGCTCATGGAGCTCATATCTATTCTTACTATTTAGGAGGTGGATGAGTCGATCTACATCCTCAAGTTGGTCTCCCAATTCTTCCCTCACTTTCTGGATAGCCTCAGTGGCTACCTTCACCAATTCAGTTTGCTCAAATATAACTTGAATTGATGGCCAAATATCATTAACAGAGTCAATGATATTGGCCCAGAGCATCTCTTTAGTCTATCCTAGTGGCTTCTTCAGTGTAAACTCTTTCTCTAGGACTTTGATTTTCTCACCCATCCTTAGGGCCTTCTATGTCTCTTCTCTTTACTGAATTTGGGTAAGTTTACAATTATTTTCTAAACTTGCCACTTTATCCTATAATATTTTTAGCTTTGTAGCTTGGATGGACATCTCCTCCATAGCTATTACCAGTTCTGTTTTTTTTTAGTTGAAGTACCTGTTGTTGTAGTGGACTCAGTTGTAATTGGTAGTGTTGCGGCAGTTGGAGCTATAGGTGCCAATGATGTTGCCATTGTGGAAGGAACTCTTGTTGTCACTGTGGGGATGGCAGTTGTGGAATTTGCGGCCAGGTTACTTTACTTGGACTAAATCAAAGTTTCCAACTCCTTCTCTATTTATTTAAGCTGATCATTTAGCTTTAGGACTAGGTCCATAAGCTCTTCATGACCCTTTTGTGCTTCTAGAACATCCATTGTTTAAGGGTGATGTAGCTGGGGAATTTTGAGTTGCTTCTTCAGTGCAACAATGTCATCATTCTTATTTTTAATGAGCTGCTATGTTGCTTTCACATCCTTGGGATCATGTCCCAATCCTATCACTAAGTCCTCTAAGGACTTGATTCTTTTTCTTTGGCCTATGAAGAGGCCTTGTCCCACTGAAATTGAGCTGACATATTGTTTAAAGAGTTCTGCAATTGGTGGGATGCTATGGCTTTCCCTGTCAATGTAGAATAAATCATCTCGCCTGTCTGCTTATGCAGCTCAATCTAGTGAATGGGATGAATATCCCTTGCCAGTACTTCAAAATCCACTCTTTTAAAAAAAATTCCTGTCCTTGGCTGTTGAGTGGTCAGTTTGATGAAGGTCACTTTCATCTTCCCCTCTTTGACATCATAGGCTGACATGAGCCTTGTTTGATTGGTAGGGGTCATTTTCAGGTATTGTTCATAGGTTTAGGCTTTCAGCCTCTCATTTCTAGCCTTTATCTCTTTGTATCTCTCTTTGATGTCTTGGTCTTTATCTGCTGGCATTCTGAAAGAGGATACCTCAACACTTTGATGTCTTTCCAACATCTGAGTGTGTGGTGTGGAAGGTTCTAAGATGCCTCCAAATGGAGTGGCATTCCTGATCCAATCTCTTTCTATGCTAGTAACCTCAGTTGTCTCCTCTGTATATTCCTGTTCAGAGACAGGATTCACTCTTTGCCTCCTTGTCTCGCTTGTTTCTGCATAGGCTTGAGATATTGTTCTTTGTGAAGGAGTAGCCCCTTCCCTATTTATCTTGAGTATTTTCTCCTCATTTAGAGGATTCTGTAAGACTAGGGGGTACTCATGGTAGCCTCTAGTCTATTTTTTTTCTCTGATTGCTCTGGTATGTCTGATTTTTCTGGTACCTCTGATAGGGCTGGTGCTTCTGATTCTTCTAGTGCCTATGATTCTTATTGCACTTGTGATTCTCCTTGCACCTGTGATTCTCCTGGAACCTGCAGGAAAGAACCCTCATCAAGTTGTTTCTCTAGATCAATTAATGTGTTTTCCACAGCAACTTCAGTACTATCCCTATCCTCTAAAGTGTTTTCCACCCATTCCAACTGGTTGGCATACTTTTCTATTTCAGGGATGTGGTGATGAATGTAGGGAGCCATATTGTTTTTCTACCTTTTGTTGCAGATGAAATCCAAGGGATCATATCTCCATATGAAGCTCTGTTTTATATTTAATCTTTGAAGGATTTGATCTTTCTCCTTTCTAGCTTCTCGGCTATTACAAATAAAGGGACCTAATTGGTCTTTGATCTTGAGTTGGGCCTTCTTTTTAGCTTTGACAAAGTGTACCTCATATGAGTTGATTATCTACCTGGAGTACTCCAGAGCAAATAACCTCATTGGGAGGTATTTAGGTAGTTTGTATGGGCCTAGCTCACAGCCATAAATCCTGATCTCAGTGTGACTTTGGTATAAGTACCAATCCCCCACATTGGATTGTTTTGAGAGTTGAAGGATCCTGTTTATATCTGAATTGATTCTTGGAGGAGGGTTTCCTATCAGCATTGTCACAATGGGATGTACAAATAGGTCTATGAAGTCTGTATATGAATATGGGGAGTCATATTTGTGGATCAATGGAGTCTAGAAAATTACTAACCTAGGGTGACTTTTTGTGTCAAGCTTCTGGAGAGTAAAGGGGAACTTATCTGCTTGGTAGTATAGGAAAAGTTGATAGAAAACAAAGGAATACTTGCAGACTCGCTCAATACTCATCCTAAGGAACTGGTCATGCATCCTATCAGCTATAAACTTGGCATAATCATAAATAACAGCAGGAGGCTATCCTGGATTGTATATGGACATGAAAGCTAGGATGATTTCATCTATATACTCACTACTGGTATAACCTAGGACACTAGATATCATTGCTACAATGTCTTGGCCAAATGGGGAAAATATGGTATACACATATGGAGGAGGATCTTTGGGGGTATATTTCTCTTCTACAATGAAGGTTTGGATAATTTGGGCCAATCTTGCAAGGCTGAGCTTGGGAAATGAGTCCAACAGGTCTCCAATGGAGAGAGAAGTCAAGTTTTGCCCTGGTTGAAGTTGCAGCATCTCATTTATTGATTCAGCAGTGATGGTGAAAAGTATAGTCTGGTTAGGGGACATCATCGCTCTTTGATTGGGGATATAGTTTGCATGGAAGGAATGGACAATTTCGTGGAAAATGTGAACTTCAGCGAATTGGTACTTGGGCAAATTGGACTCCCAAAAACCAATTTTATTAGCATGGTTTAGGTATTGGTCTCTGTATTGACAGTAGAGTTTGAGAGGGGTGAACGGTAAACTTTTTGGTGCCACTATGTTATCACTCAGAAGTTTTCCCTAGAAGTTATCAAAAGAAGGAATCATCCAAGGTAACCACAAACCAATCTCTTAGGCTTCAGCTCTAGCCAACCTAAGTCCAGAGAGGGCTCTCTCTTTATGATTTAACTTTGTTTTTATTAGATTTTAGGCTAGTTCTTAGTGTTCATGGGGTTTTGATTTTAGATTGAAGGTTGGGTGGTGGAATTCTTGGAGCAAGAGGATAGATCTAGGTCTTCAAGCCATTGGGTTGTGGAGTCAATCAATGGATAGCATAACTGGACCAGATCATTAAAGGGAATGTTCACAAGGCAGGCTAGCAAAGTAAAAGGCAAATCTTCAAGTCTAATGGATGAAATTATTCTAACCAGGGTGAAAGGGCACTTAAGAATCCTTGGACTCGGATCATAATGAAGAACAGAGGGTGATCATGAACAAAGGGAAATTAAGAACCCTTTTCTATAAACCAATGGAGAAACTATTGAAGCTTAAGGAGCAGTTAAGAATTTCGTAGCTAAGATAGTTTAGTAGAAAACATTTAGAATGTAAAATAGTCAAGAGAGAGTGCATTCAAGCAATTTTTGAAATATCATTCCTTCTTATACATTTAGATTTTAGAGAAAGAAACAAGATTATGAAGAAACATAAGAGAAACAACAGTAAACATGATATAATACTTATTTGTATTTTGCTTCACACAAGAATCCTATAAAATATCTAATCTTTATTCCTTGATCCAACAAGCCAATCCAGTCATTGATACAATAGAATTTTGATTTTAGAGAAAAAGTCTATAGAAATGTCTTGGAATCCACCCTACATTCTTTGAAATGTGAAGTATTTATACAAAAAATAATTACAAAATATCTCATAACAGTTTGAGATTTAATCTAGGGAATAAAATATCTTCATGCATGAAGATAGAGATAGATGTGAAACTACTTCTTGTTGTCCCTTTTATTGTGGTGTTGCTAGCTGTTTCTGTTGAGTTTTGAGCCCTTTAAACTGGCTGATAGTTGTGGTATTTCCACTCTGGAATCTTATTTACTTTGACCTTTCACTAATACTCTTTGACTCTATTACTCTTTGACGTTGTTTAACTATCTTTCACCTGTTTCACCTGGCTGCCTTTAGATTTACTGTGGTAACTTTCTGATGTAAAACATTTTCATAGTAAATCTATCATTTTTTTCCACCATTCTACTCAGGAAATCTCAACTTTAACATTCTTTTGTAAATTTCGTCTGCCTCTGTGTATTCTTCAAAATTAGGCTTGGTGAGAAACAAATGCTTCACCTCATGTTCTAGGAAAAATAGGGTTTCAGTGTATCATATAATACTTTACTAGTGGGCAAAGCTTTAATGCTTGAAGAGCTGGCTTGTTCCTTGGCCAACCTCCTGATTCTATCACTATAGTCCAATTGGTTCATGTGTCTAGGAAGTCCCTTGTCTCTCAAAATTTGAAATTTACCCATAAACCTGTCAATGGCTACCTGCATATTATGGCATTTTTCTTCTAAGTTGAGCATGAGGTTTCTTTTAGAAAGAACCTTTTTAATCACTAGGATGGCTTCAGTCCTATCCTCTACACCAAGCTCATGGAGCTCATATCTGTTCTTACTGTTTAGGAGGTAGATGAGTTGATTTGCATCCTCAAGTTGGTCTCCTAATTCTTCCCTTACTTTCTGGATAGCCTCAATGGCTACCTTCACCAATTTAGTTTGCTCAAATATAACTTGGATTGATGGCCAAATATCATTGAAAAAGTCAATGATATTGGCCCAGAGCATCTCTTTAGTATGTCCTAGTGGCTTCTGCAATGTCAAATATTTCTCTAGGACTTTGATTTTCTCACCCATCCTTAGGGCTTTTTGTATTTCTTCTCTTTGCTAAATTTGGGCAAGGTTACAATCAATTTCTAAACTTGCCACTTTCTCCTTTAATCTTTTGAGCTCTGTAGCTTGGATGGACATATCCTCCATAGCTTTTACCAGTTCTGTTGTTTTTTATATGAAGTACCTGCTGTTGTAGTGGACTCAGTTATAATTGGCAATTTTGTGGTAGGTGGAGCTATTGGTTCCAATGATGTTACCATTGTGGAAGGCACTATTTTTGTCACCGTGGGGATGGCAGTTGTGGAAGTTATGGCCAAGTTATTTTTCTTGGACTGAATCAAAATGTCCAACTCCTTCTCTATTTCTTTAAACTGATCATTTAGCTTTAGGACTAGGTCCATAAGATTTTCATGTCCCTTTTGGGCTTCTAGGACTTCCATTGTTTGAGGGTGATACAGTTGGGGAATTTTGAGCTGCTTCTTCAGGGCACCAATGTCATCATTCTTATTTTTAATTAGTTGCTCTATTGCTTTCACATCCTTGGGATCATTCCCCAATCCTATTACTAAGTCCTCTAAGGACTTGATTCTTGTATCTTTGGCCTGTGAGGAGGCCTTCTCCAACTGAAACTGAGCTGACATATTGTTTAAAGAGTTCTACAATTGGTGGGCTGCTATGGCTTTCCCTGTTAATGTAGAATAAATCATTTCACCTGTTTTCTTATGCAGCTCAATCTGGTCAATGGGATGAATATCCCTTGCCAGTACTTCAAAATCTACTCTTTTAAAATATGTTGTTGTCCTTGGCTGCTGAGTGGTCAGCTTGATGAAGATCATTTGCATCTTCCTCTCTTTGACATCATAGGCTGATATAAGCCTTGTTTGATTGGTAGGGGTCATTTTTAGATACTTTGCATAGGTTTGGGCTTTCAAACCTCTCATTTCTAACCTTTATTTCTTTGTATCTCTCCTTAATGTATTGGTCTTTATCTGCTGGCATTCTGAAAGAGGATACCTCAACACTTTGTTGCCTTTCCAACATCTGAGTGTGTGACGTGGAAGGTTCTAGGATGCCTCCAGATGGAGTGGCATGCCTACTCCCATCTCTTTCTGTGCCGGTAACCTCAGCTGTCTTCTCATTATATTCTTGTTCATAGACAGGATTCACTGTTTGTCTCTTTGCCAGGCTTGTCTTTGTATAGGCCTGAGATGTTTTTCTTTCTGAAGGAGTGACACCTTCCCTATTTCTCTTTAGGATTTTCTCCTCATTTAATGGACTCTTTAAGACTGAGGGGGTACTCATGGTGGCCTCTGGTCTATCAGTTTTCTCTTATTACTTTGGTATGTTTGATTTCTTTGGTACCTCTGATAGTTATGGTGCTTTGGATTCTTCTTGTACCTGTGATTCTTCTTGCACCTGTGATTCTCCTGGCACCTGCAGTAAAGAACCCTCATCAAGTTGTTTCTCTAGATCAATTAGTGTGTTTTCCACAGCAATTTTAGTACTATCCCTGTCCTCTAAAGTGTTTTCCACCCACTCTAATTGGTTGGCATACTTTTCTATTTCAGGGATACGGTGATGAATGTAGGGAGCCATCTTGTTTTTTTGTCTTCTATTGCAGATGAAATCCAAGGGATCATATCTCCATATGAAGCCCTGTTTTATATTTTATCTTTGAAGGATTAGGTCTGCCTCCTTTCCAGCTTCTCGGCTATTGCAAATAAAGGGACTTAATTGGTCTTTGATCCTGAGCTGGGCCTTCTTTTTGGCTTTAACAAAGTGTACCACATCTGAATTAATTATCTGCATGTAGTACTCCAGAGCAAATAACCTCATTGGGAGGTATTTAGGTAGTTTTTATGGGGCCAGCTCACAGCCATAAATTCTAATGTTAGTGTGGTTTTGGTACAAGTACCAATCCCCCACTTTGGATTGTTTTGAGAGTTGCATGATCCTCCTTATATCTAAACTGATTCTTGGAGGAGGGCTTCCTATCAGCATTGTCACAATGGGATGTAAAAATAGGTCTATGAAGTCTGTATATGAATATGGGGAGTCATATTTATGGATCAATGGAGTCCAAAAAATTACTGACCTAGGGTGACCTTTTGTGTCAAGCTTTTGGAGAGTAAAGGGGAACTTATCTGCATGGTAGTATAGGAAAAGGTGATGCAAAACAGAGGAATACTTGAAGACTCCCTCATTACTCATCCTAAGGAACTAGTCATGCATCCTATCAGCTATAAACTTGGCATAATCATAAATAACAGCAGGAGGCTATCTTGGAGTGTATATGGACATGAAAGCCAAGATTATCTCATCTATATACTCACTGGTAGTTTAACCTAGGACACTGGATATCATTGCTACAATGTCTTCGCCAAATGGGGAAAATATGGTATACACATATGGAGGAGGATCTTTGGGGGTATATTTCTCTTCTACAATGAAGGTTTGGATAATTTGGGCCAATCTTGCAGGGCTGAGCTTGGGAAATGAGTCCAACAAGTCTCCAATGGAGAGAGGAGTCAAGTTTTGCCCTAACTAAAGTTGCAGCATCTCATTTATTGATTCATCAGTGATGGTGAAAAGTATAGTATGGTTAGGGGACATCACTGCTCTTTGACTGGGGATATAGTTTGCATGGCAGTAATGGACAATTTTGAGGAAACATGAAATTCAAGGAATTGGTGCTTGGGAAAATTGGACTCCCAAAAACCAATTTTATCAGCATGGTTCAGGTATTGGTCTCTATACCGGCAGTAGAGTTTGATAGGAGATTCATGGACAGAGGTGTCCTTTATCTAGAAATCCTTTTCTGCCAAGGGGAGATGGTCTAGGTCTAGATGAGGAGTGGAAATAGTTCTCACATCCATGGCAATTGGGGCAGCCATTCTTAGTTCTTGTGGATTTGAGAATGGGGGAGGTGATTTTCAATTTTTTAGGGCAATGGTGTTTCATTACAGAGTAGGTTTGAGCTACTAGATTTTCTTTAATTAATTTTTTACCTTATCTAAGAAAACTCAGTGACTGGTTCTAAAATTGACAGGGTGTTCCAGTGAATTATGGTTTAAATACTTGGAATTAAGGAGAACTTGCTCTGAACATGGAAATTGGCAACTGTGAACAGTTGAAAAGGTTCTAAGTAGGCTGGAAAGCAAACTGGGTGCTCTATGGCATCTTTAGGGTGCAATTATATGTAAGTTGATAGCTTCAACATTTGCGGGTGCATGCATGAAGCTTTTCAGTTGAAAAAAAGATAAAACAAATGACTTGGGGCTTTTTGGCTTTATGCACGAAAGTCAATTTTGGCGGTTACGAGTGAACAGTAGTCATTTTGTCATCTAGAGGAGTGAAAAGTAGCTATTTTGGCATGTAGCAGGCGAGCGGTAAGTGGCTTCCATCACACCACTTTTGGGTGCTCAGTGGTATTGGTGGGAGGCCGCCCGATTCCACATGTTGTACGACACGTAGCATTAGCGGCTCGGTGGAAAACAACTCCTTTCAGGTGGGTATTGTTCGGACGTCGGGACCATCTGAAATGGATAAGGGTCATCAGATGTGAAGGGAAGTGATCGTGCGGTGATCGGGCGGGGGAGTTGCACGGAGGGTAGTGGGGGGGGACAGCAGGTGATTAAGTGCGGCAGTTTTTAGTTAGTGAGGGATTAAGGTGGGGCTAAGGCGTCGGGGTCATTAGCAAAGGGTTTAATTGGGTTTTCTTACTAACTTAATCACAGATCGATTAGTTACTAGGTTTGTCGGGGTTTTCGTAGAAAATCATAGTTTGTATAATTAAACTAGGGTGGGGTTAATTAATATTGCGGGAGTTAAATATATATGGGAAAAGGGTTTTTGTTTGGAATTTAATAAATAAATTAGTAATTAGTAAAATGAGCGGAAAGGGGCACAATACCTTAAGTATATGATATTTCATGTTTTAATGCTTTTTCGATAATAACATAAAAACTTAGGATATAGTGTTTTCGTGGGTTTTTAATATGAAAATGGTTTATGTGGGGAAATAAATACTTTTCCTAGGTAAAAGTAATTTAACCTTAGGAAAAGAGTATTATTAGGGAAAATGAATGAACTGAAGGGGGGATGAATTTTTATAAGGAGATTTTAGTACTTATTGTTGTATAAGTCATTTAGCCAAGTGTCTGGTCCCTCCAAAAGTAAAAGAAATGCTCCGAGCCTCTTTGGCTTAGGGATTTTAAGTAGTTTGAACTTTATTGTGGGAAATTAGTTAAGTAAAAGGTGAAATGAATGAGGGAAGTTAATTAATTGACTTTGATATCCATCTACATGCTTGATTTCCCATTCACATTTGAAATACATGTTGAAAGATGATAAATGTGCTTTTGTCTAATCAATCATCATACTTCTACAGCCTTTCTTCTACTTACCCATATACTCATCCTACCATTTTTAATTCTCTTTATTATGGTGCATTTGAGCTAGCAAACCCTTATCAAACATTTTTCTTTCTCTTTACAATAGTAAACTAGCTAAATCTAACATTATTACATCCAAGGGCTTAGATTAAATAGTTGAGCTCCTTTTATTTACTCTACCTATCTAATTATCTGACAAGGTTAAACTATTTGGCCAGATTTTTATTCTCTATCTATAGACATGAAATTTAAAACATGAAATAGCCAAGTTTGAACATTTTGACTATCATGGATTGTGGCAAATATTACAAACTTCACACAATCATTATTATACACAAAAGTTAAATAGTAGTGGAATTTTCGCTTGCTCACTTTCATGGTATTTTTTCTTTTCTTGGGGTTCATATTTTTCATCTTTTTTTACCTTTTTGTTCTTTTTGTCCTTTGATTATTCTTTTAGGACATACTCTCTTTACATTTTTTAATTTTTTGAATATGGAAAACATTTTGTAGAAAGTAAAGGTATGTACATATTACAGGTTTAATCTCAGACATTCAAAATTATGGCTCCTATTGGTATAGGAACCTAACAGTGGCTCCATTTGGGGATGGCATTTCCTAGTGAAATGTCAAGAACTTTGTAGACCAATAGCCTTCAGAATTGTTGTGATCTTACCCTGTAACTTTTCCTTTTCATGTTTTTGCATTATTTCTATTTATGACAGTAAACCTTTTTGAAGCTTACAACCTTCTCTTTGGGCTTCAACTTTAAAAATCACCATCCTCTCAACTCTAGACTTTTGGAAAATAAAGTATGTACAGATGATCAATGAAATCAGTAACTAGGTTCAATATAGCGTTTGAGTGTTTGACCATTCACTGGTCCTCCTTCTGCTTCTGTGCCATCCATTTCTCTAAGGAAGAAAGCATTATTACCTCTGAAAACATAAATGATATATGGGCCTTTCCATAGGAAATAAAATTTCCCATGTTTACCTTTATCTTCTCTCCTTGAATCCCATTTTAGAACTTTCTCCCCTGGGTAAAAATCTTTCTCCGTAGTCCTTTTATCAAAAGTCTTCTTGATCCTTTCCTAAACAACTTGAGATCTGACGTACACTTCTTCCCTGGTTTGTTGTAAGTGAATTGTTTGGTCGATTCTTCTTTGGATGTCATTTGGTTCAACCTGCAACTCTTGGAGTAGCTTCATCGCTGGTGTTCCCAAGGAATATGGGAAAAAAACTTCCATTCTATAAAATAATTGATAAGGACTAGTACCAATGGATTTCTTTGTGGTTAGCCTATCTACCCATAAGGCATTTACTAGCTTTTTATTCCATGTTTTCTTGTTATCCTCTAACAATTTTTTGATGATATTACCAGACTTTTGTTTGAGGACTCCGCTAGTCCATTTCCTGGAGAGTAATAAGCTATAGAGTGGCCCAGGGTTATAAGATACTTATTATAGAAATCAATCATTCTTTTGGATATGAAAGCTACTACATTATCAATGACGATCTTGGTTGGGTGCCCAAATCTAGATAGGATGTTGGACACGAGGAAGGTTATTGTAATAGTGTAAGTGGCTTGTCTTGATGGTATGGCTTCTATCCATTAGGTAAAATATTTTGTAACAGTGAGGATCCATTTGTGTTGGGCAGAGGAAGGTGGGTGAATTTCAGTAATGAAGTCAAGACCCCATTGTTGAAAAGGTGCTTCAGCAGAGATTGGTTTCAGGGACAGGGGTAAAAACTTTTTATTTCCTTCAAAATTTTGACATTTATGACATGAGGTTACAAACTTTTTTACATCAGAAGAAAAAGTATTCCAATAGAAACTGGCTCTAATAATCTTGCCAACAGTGGTTTTCTAGTAAAGATGTCCTCCACAGTCACCTGCATGAAACTCTTGTAACAATTTGACAGATTCTTATTTCAATAAACATTTAAGAAGGATACCTTCATGATTCCTCCAAAACAAAGCATTGCCGATTATGCAAAATTTTAAAGATTTCATTTCCAAAAATTTTCTTTTGGTCTTGGGTAATTCAAGAGGAGCTTGTAGATTTTGTAAAACATATATGATTTCAGAATACCATGGTGATACAATAAAGGCCTGGTTGATTGGTGGAGTCGACATCCCCTCTCCATTATCCATTTCTGCAATAAAATTTATATCTAAGGCCTGATAGTTCGATTCGGCCATGAGCTTGGTTAAACCTTGGCCTTTGATTAACTTTGTTGGTTTGATTTCTAGGTCATATTCTAATATAGTAGCAATCCATTTCCCTCTCTTTCCATCTGGACCATCCTGAGTTAGGATATCCTTGACTACTGAATTGGGGACATAGGCTATTACATGAGAATATAAAATGTAAACTCTAAAATCTTTGATAGCTTTGACCAAAGCAAAGGCTTTCTTTTCCATTATATTATATTTTAAGGGGGCATCTCTCAGGGCTTTGCTAAAAAAGGCAATAGGTTGTTCATAACCCTCATTATTCTTTTGCAGTAGAACTGCAGCAATTGTGTGTTCTGTAGAAAAGGAAAATATAATGAAATCTCTATCAATCTTTGGACTGATCAAAATTGGTGTTTTTGTTAAGGCTAGCTTAATATCTTCAAAGTATTTATTAGCCTCAATAGTCCATTTTATGGTCGAATCTTTTTTCAGCATATTGTTTCATGACCTAATTAACTCTGCTAAGTTAGAAATAAATATCCTAAGAAAGTTAATTTTCCCTAAAAAGGCTTGTAATTCCTTAATGCTCCTAGGATGTTGTATCTATAAAATGGCTTCAATTCTTGCGGGATCTATTCGGATACCATCGTTAGAGATTATATGGCCTAATAAATTTCCATATTCTAACCCAAATAAAGATTTTTTGGGATTCAGAGAAATTCCATACTTCCTACATTTGATGAAGACCTGCCTTAGATGATCTAAGTGTTGTTTATCAGATTTTGAGAATACAGTGATGTCATCTAAGTATATTACTAGGAAGTCATGAATTTCCTTAGAAAAATCTATGTCCATGGCTCTTTGGAAAGTGGCCCCTACATTATTTAACTCAAAAGGAATCTTCACATACACGAATGTGCCCTAAGGAGTAGTAAATGCAGTTTTAGCCTAGTCATCTCGGTGAACTAAAATCTGATTATAACCAGAAAACCCATCCAATAATGAGATTCTGGTTGACCCTACTACCCTCTGTAATATATGATCCATATTAAGGAGAGGGTAATTGTCTTTGAGTGAAACTTTATTAAGGTTCCTAAGATCAACACAAAGTCTAATCTCACTATTTTTCTTCCTTGTTGGCACCAAATTTGAAACCCAATCAGAGAATCTAATTGGTGCTATTATCTTCACCTCATACATCCTTCAGATTTCCTTTTCAATAGAAGGCAATAAGATGGGATTGATCCTCCTAAGATTCTTCCTGAAAGGTTTTCGATTTTCTTTTATGGGGATAGTGTGTTATATGATGTTGGTGTCATAGGACTTGAGGTCCTCATAACTCCAAGCAAAGACATCTTGGAATTCCTTTAATAGTCCAAGGAATTTCACTTTTTTCGATGGGGGCTAAGGACTTTGAAAGTTTGATCAATTTTGGATTTTCCTTAGTGCCTATATTACACCCATCTATATCATATTTTTAGGGTTCCATCTTTGGTTTTCTAGGGACATCATTTTGAATCAAACAAGTCTTCCAAAGGGGTTAATCCTTTGGGCAAAAAGTTGTCTTTGAGATTAATGATTTCAAAGTCATCGTTAATTATCTCATCAATTTCAATTTGCTTTAGTTTTTCTACATCTAATTTTGTAAATTTAGTGGGATGAAATCTATCTATATTTTCATCTTCTATTTCATTAATGTCTATTTTATCTTTAAAATCAGGATCTAATGTTATGTCAGTGTCTATATTACTATTTACAAATTCTTCCTCTAAGGTTAAAAAATTGTTTATCTGTTTGTCATTAGCAAATAAATGCCAGTTTTTCAAGTTTTCTAGGATGGAATCTCTCTGCCTGACCTCAGCAGTGTACTGATGGTTAGGTTGAAATGGTAACTTACACGTGTTGGCAAGCATTGCTAAACTATGAGCCTGCATATTATGCTTCCTAGGAATTACAGCAACTTTGGTTTCTAGGAAAGTGTTTAGTATTTCTATAATAGTTCCTCTGTAACAACTTAATCTAGGGTCTTTGGTCATATATTATGCTTTAATATATTTTATCACTAATTCAGAGTCTCCCATTACAGAAACTCTTATAGCTCCTAACTTTCTAACTAATTTAAGACCTAAAAGAAGTCCTTCATACTCAGCCATGTTGTTAGTGCATTTGAAATTCAGTCTATAAGCATGGCCCTCTGAGTGATCATTCTCCAGATTATATATCCACACTCCTACTCCTGCTCCTAACTTATTCACTGATCCATCAAATTCAAGGTGCCATAATATCTCATGTTCATAATTTTCACTGTCAAGGGGGAGAAAATTTTCCTTGTTTGCTACATTTTGATTATCTTGTTTATTGGAAATCTCTTGAGTTTGGACAGTTTCATTTTTAGCTGTAGCTACAATTTCTTTTGGTTCTGAAATAATATTGTTGAAGTGGTTTGTTGTGTTTTCTCAGCATTATACAAAATAAAAGAATCAATATCTAAATGCATGGAGTAGATAGCAAATTTTTGAGGTCTATCCCGACTACTCACCACATATTTCATTAGGGTTTCTCTGTACAACTTTTTAGGTTGTCCAAAGACTGAGATTGTAGCATATGACATGTCAAGTTGCAAATATCCTTGGAGTTTAGCTCCCCATGATCTAGATAATAGCATGCCATATTTAGGTAGGATGTCAGCAACTACTATATCCATGAGAATGATCTTAGCATGATATTGTACTAAGGAAACACACAGGTCTTTGATTAAGCCTAGACACTTGACTTGAGTCAAATGATAATAAGTCCTTGTAAGGTCTAGTAATGTCCAAGTTTAACTTTTCCATAACCAATTTAGGCATTAAGTTGTGTGAAGCCCCTAAATCTAACATTGCATTGTGTAATATTTTATCATGAATGCTAAGGCCAATATAAAAGGGTGGTATCCCTCCTTCTAATGGTTTTCCATTAACATCAGGACCGAGTATAAGCTCGGGATGATCATCAAACAAGTTGACAGATTCTTCATTCTCAACAAAGTTTAAGGTTTTTCTTATTTGAGACTTACAGGTTTCATTTTTAATCAGCTTTGTTAAGGGAACTGTAATTTTTAGTTTAGCTACCTGTGCTCCCAAATTGAAAGGCAAAGGGCCTTTTTCTATTTGAGTGCTTGGAATTTTCATAGCAGGAATTGGAATAGGTTGCTCTTCTTCTTCTGCATTTGAAGTCTTTTTCTATGGATTTTCTAATATGGTGTTTGGAGATTTCTCCACTGTCTCCTTGGAGGGGATTGAAGTGGATGGTTGATCATTAGGGGCTTGGTCATGTGTTATATCTACAATGGTGGGACCAGAAGGGTTCTGATTTGGTCTAGGGAGGATATGGAGAGTCTTAGAAACTGGAGCTATTTTGATTTTCTTAGGTTGATTTGGCACTATTTTCTTTGTTTGGTTAGGAGTATCAGTATTCTTTTTACTCCTCAAGTTGTATTGTTTGTGTACTTCAAAAATGGCAGAATCATACCCTTGTTTATAATCAAATGATTCTCCGAATTGGATCTACAATTGCTACAGCATATGCAGTTCCTGCTCATCTTGGGTCAAGAAGACAATTTCCTCATCCTCTAATCCCATCAAGTTAATTTGTGTGTCTTGTTCAGGGTCATATGAATGGGACGTTTTAGCATAGTTTTCTTGAAAGGGGGGCCTAATGTTCTGGACAGGTCCATTCTTTCCAGTATTTTTATTCTGATCCTTTCTAAAGTTTGGATTTCTCACTGGAGGTGCCTGTCGATTATCCCATTGAGGCTTTCTCTCAATGATCTATATCCTATCCATCAATTTTTCCATACCCTTGGTTAGAACATCTATTTTAAGGTTAGAGGGTGAGACTTCATCTTTGGCAAATCCTCTCCTCTCATTCCTAACCCTAGCTCTTTTTGCTAGCAAGTTGGCTTCTACACTAATTGCTACACTTTGCATGTCTTCTAAAGTTGGAGGATTTCTCTCTCTGAATTGGAATGCCATATCAGTATCAAACCCATCAGGAAAATTTATCAGAGCTAAGCCAGGTGGGGGTCTAAGATTGACTAGTATTGCATTGTATATATTGTTAAATCTGGTATAGTAATCCTGGACTGTTTCATTTGGTCCTCTTCTGATGTTTTCGTATTCTGAAAGGATCTGCAGAGGGTTCTTTTTCTTGTCCCATCTATTTAAAAATTGTTGATAAAATATATCTAAACTATCTATGCTATTACCATGTAATGATCTAAAGCATTTCCTAACATCACTAGCTAGACTCTGAGCAAAAAGTCTCATTTGAACATCTCCAATATCAATTTCATGTAATTCAAAGTAGCCTGTCATTTTGTTTACATGATGTTGTGTTGTATAAGGTCCTATGCCATCAAATTGGACAATTTTGTGTTGGTAATCTTGTGGCATGGCACCAAGTGGAACAGGTAACACAAGAGGAGCATATCTATTTTCTATGGCTCTAAGTTGGGTGGGGCTAAGAAGTGGGGTTGGGGTACCAGGAGATGATACAGTAGTAGATGGATAACTAGGAGTAATAGGTGATTGATGGGTAATGATAGGTTCGTAGGGAAGTGAAGGTATAAATGGAGGTGAGGAATGAACTTCAGAGGTGGAAAGTAATAATGGTGAACTAAGGGTAGTTGAGACTGGTTCAAAAAGCTGAGGGATCTTAGCAGTAGTAAGGGATGACTGAGGGGAATTTAGAATATACTCATCAATTGACTAGTTTTCCTTTTGGACTTCGAGTTCCGCAATAATCTCTCGATCTAGAACTATGTCATCAAGTGCACTTTTAGACTTGGTTCTAAATAGGGAAAGGTCAAATGACTCATCAAATGCGAGGTATTCTAAAAAAAACCACTCCTTAGGGCATGAATCTGCTTTGATTGAAGGTGTTGGACTTACTGAACTTTCTGGTCTTTTGAATCTTCTCGAAATTAGGTTGGGATTATCCACTACTGAGGCAGGGTTTAGATCTGGATTATCCCTAGTATAGTGAGTTCTCTTTGAAGCCAAAATTTCGAGCTTTCTAATTACTTTCTTTTTTAGAAAGTTTGTAAATAACTTCTAATAACCTTCAAGAGGCTCGAAATAAAGATTTGAAATTTTCTCAAAGGTTTATTAAGACTGAGGGTTTGAATCCCCAGTGGAGTCGCCACTATGTATCACTCAGAAGTTTTCCCTAGAAGTTATCAAAAGAAGGAATCATCCGAGATAACCACAAAACAATCTTTTAGGATTAGGCTCTAGCCAACCTAAGTCCAAAGAGGGCTCTCTATTTATGATTTAACTTTGTTTTTATTAGATTTTAGGCTAGTTCCTAGCATTCATGGGGTTTTGATTTTGGATTGAAGGTTGGGTGGTGGAATTCTTAGAGCTTGTGATTAGAGCTAGGTCTTCAAGCCATTGGGATATGGAGTCAATCAATGGATAGCATAACTGGACCAGATCATTAAACAGAATGTTAACAGGGTAGGCTAGAAAAGCAAAAGGAAAATCTTTAGGTCTAATGGATGAAATGATTCTAACTAGGGTGAAAGGGCACTTAAGAATCCTTGGACTAGGATCAGAATGAAGAACAGAGGGTGGTCATGAACAAAGGGCAATTAAGAATCCTTTGCTATAGACCAGTGGATAAACTACGGAACCTTAAGGAGAATTTAAGAATTCCCTAGCTAAGATAGTTTAGTAGAAAACATTTAGAATGTAAAACAGTCAAGACAGAGTGCATTCAAGCAATTTCTGAAATATCATTCCTTGTTATACATTTAGATTTTAGAGAAACAAACAAGATTATGAAGAAACATAAGAGGAACAATAGTAAACATGATATAATACTTATTTGTATTTCGCTTTACACAAGAATCCTGTAAATATCTGATCTTTATTCCTTGATCCAGCAAGCCAATCCAATCATTGATACAATAGAATTTTGATTTGAGAGAAAAGTCTATAAAAATGTCTTGGAATCCACTCTACATACTTCGAAATGTGAAGTATTTATACAAAAAATAATTAAAAAATATCTCATAACAGTTTGAGATTTAATCTAGGGAATCAAATATCTTCATGCATGAAGATAGAGACAGATGTGAAACCGCTTCTTGTTGTCCATTTTATTGTGGTGTTGCTGGCTATTTCTATTGAGTTTTGAGCCCTTTAAGTTGGTTGATAGTTGTGGTATTTCCATGTTGGAATCTTCTTTACTTTGATATTTCACTCATACTCTTTGACTCTATTACTCTTTGACCTTGTTTAACTGTCTTTCACCTGTTTCACCTGGCTGCCTTCAGATTTACTGTGGTAACTTTCTGATGTAAAACTTTTTCATAGTAAATCTGTCATTTTTTCCCACAATTCTACCTCAGGTAAACTCACCTTTAACATTCTTCTATAAATTTCATCTACCTTTGTGTATTTTAAAAAATTAGGCTTGGTTAGAAACAAATGCTTCACCTCATGTTCTAGGAAAAATAGGTTTTCCAATGTATCATATAATACTTTTCCAGTGGGAAAAGCTTTAATGCCTTAAGAGCTAGCTTGTTCCTTGGCCAACCTCTTGAGTCTATCACTATAGTCCAATTGGGTCATGAGTTTATCATTGATGACCATAGGATTGGGAAATCTCTTGTCTCTCAAAATTTGAAACTTAGCCATAAACCTATCAAGGGCTACCTGCATATTATGTCATTTTTCTTCTAAGTCGAGAATAAGGTTTCTTTTGGAAATAACCTTTTTAATCTCTAGGATGGCTTCAGTCCTATCCTCTACACCAAGCTCATGGAGCTCATATCTGTTCTTATTGTTTAGGAGGTGGATGAGTCGATTTGCATCCTGAGGTTGGTCTCCTAATTCTTCCCTTACTTTCTGGATAGCCTCAGTGGCTACCTTCACCAATTTAGTTTGCTCAAATATAACTTGGATTGATGGCCAAATATCATTGACATAGTCAATTATATTGGCCCAAAGCATCTCTTTAGTCTACCTTAGTGGCTTCTGCAATGCCAAATCTTTCTCTAGGACTTTGATTTTCTCACCCATCCTTACGGCTTTTTGTGTTTCTTCTCTTTGTTGAATTTGGGCAAGTTTACAGTCAGATTCTAAACTTGCCACTTTCTCCTTTAATATTTTGAGCTTTGTAGCTTGGATGGACATCCCCTCCATAGCTTTTACAAGTTCTGTTGTTTTTTCAGTTGAAGTACCTATTGTTGTAGTGGACTCAGTTGTAATTGGTAATGTTGTGGCAAGTGGAGTTGTTGGTGCCAATGACGCTACCATTGTGGAAGGAACTATTATTGTCACCGTGGGGATGGAAGTTGTGGAAGTTTTGGCCAGGCCACTTTGCTTGGACTAAATCAAAGTGTCCAACTCTTTCTCTATTTCTTTAAGTTGATCATTTAGCTTTAGGACTAGGTCCATAAGCTCTTCATGTCCCTTTTGGGCTTCTAGGACTTCCATTCTTTGAGGGTGATGCGGCTGGGGAATTTTGAGTTGCTTCTTTAGGGCAGCAATGTCATCATTCTTATTTTTAACTAGATACTCTATTGCTTTCACATCCTTGGGATCATGTCCCAATCCTATCACTAAGTCCTCTAAGGACTTGATTCTTGTATCTTTGGCCTGTGAGGAGGCCTTCTCCAACTGACACTGAGCTGACATATTGTTTAAAGAGTTCTGTAATTGATGGGATGCTATGGATTTCCCTATCAATGTAGAATAAATTATTTCACCTATTTGCTTATGCAGCTCAATTTGGTCAATGGGATGAATATCCCTTGCCAATACTTCAAAATCTACTCTTTTAAAATCTGTTGCTGTCCTTGCTTGTTGAGTGGTTGACTTGATGAAGGTCATTTGCATCTTCCCCTCTTTCACATCATAAGCTGACATAAACACTGTTTGATTGGTAGGGGTCATTTTTAGATATTGTGCATAGGTTTGGGCTTTCAGCCTCTCATTTCTAGCCTTTATTTCTTTCTATCTCTCCTTAATGTCTTGATCTTTACCTGCTCGCATTCTAAAAGAGGATACCTCAAAACTTTGTTGTCTTTCCAAAATCTAAGCGTGTGATGTGGAAGTTTCTAGGATGCCTCCAGATGGAGTGGCATGCCTGCTCCTATCTCTTTCTATTCTGGTAACCTCAGTTGTCAACTCTCTATATTCATGTTCAGAGACAAGATTCACTCTTTGTCTCTTTGCCTGGCTTGTCTTTGCATAGGCTTGAGATGTTTTTCTTTCTGAAGGAGTGACCCCTTCCCTAGTTCTCTTGAGGCTTTTCTCCTCATTTAGTGGAGTCTGTAAGACTGGGGGGGTACTCATGGTGGCCTCTGGTCTATTTTCTTTCTTTGATTGCTCTAGCATGTCTAATTTCTCTAGTACCTCTAATAGGTCTAGTGCTTCTGATTCTTCTTGTACCTGTGATTCTTCTTGCATATGTGATTATCCTGGCACCTGCAGGAAAGAACCCTCATCAAGTTGTTTCTCTAGATCAATTAATGTGTTTTCCACAACAACTTTAGTACTATCCCTATCCTCTAAATTGTTTTCCACCCAATCCAATTGGTTGGCATACTTTCCTATTTCAGGGATACGGTGATGAATGTAGGGAGCCATCTTGTCTTTCTGTCTTCTGTTGCAGATGAAATCCAAAGGATCATATCTCCATATAAAGCTCTATTTTAGATTTAACCTTTGAAGGATTAAGTCTACCTCTTTTCCAACTTCTCAGCTATTGCAAATAAAGGGACCTAATTGGTCTTTGATCTTGAGCTAGGCCTTGTTTTTGGCTTTGACAAAGTGTACCTCATCTGAATTGATTATCTACCTGTAGTACTCCAGCGAAAATAACCTCATTGGGAGGTATTTAGGTATTTTGTATGGGGCCAACTCACAACCATAAATTCTAATCTCAATGTGGTTTTGTTACAAGTACCAATCCCCCACTCTGGATTGTTTTGAGAGTTGTACGATCCTCCTTATATTTGAACTAATTGTGTCAAGCTTCTAGAGAGTAAAGGGGAATTTATCAGCTTGGTAGTATAGGAAAAGGTGATACAAAACAGAGGAATACTTGAAGACTCACTCATTACTCATCCTAAGGAACTAGTCATGCATCCTATCAGCTATAAACTTGGCATAATCATAAATAACAGTAGGAGGGTGTCCTAGAGTGTATATGGACATGAAATCCAAGATGATCTCATCTATATACTCACCGGTGGTATAACCTAGGACAATGGATATCATTGCTACAATGTCTTAGCTAAATGGGGAAAATATGGTATGCACATATGGAGGAGGATCTTTGTGGGTATATTTCTCTTCTACAATGAAGGTTTGGATAATTTGGGCCAATCTTGTAGGGTTGAGCTTGGGAAATGAGTCCAACAGGTCTCCAATAGAAAGAGGAGTCAAGTTTTGCCCTGATTGAAGTTGCAGCATCTCATTTATTGATTTAGCAATGATGGTGAAAAGTATAGTCTGGTTAGGGGACATCACTGCTCTTTGACTGGGGATATAGTTTGCATGGTAGTAATGGAAAATTTCGGGGAAAATGTGAACTTCAAGGAATTGGTACTTGGGCAAATTGTACTCTCAAAAACCAATTTTATCAGCATGGTTCAAGTATTGGTCTTTGTATCGACAGTAGAGTTTGAGAGGGGATTCATGGAAAGAGGTGTCCTTCACCTGGAAATCCTTGACTGCCAAGGGGAGATCGTCTAGGTCTAGATGAGGAGTGGAAATAGGTCTCACATCCATGGCAATTGGGGATGCCATTCTCAGTTCTTGTGGATTTGAGAATGGGGGAGGTGATTTTCAATGTTTTAGGGCAATGGTGTTTCAGTGCAGAGTAGGTTTGAGCTACTAGAATTTCTTTAATTAATTTTTTGCCTTAGCTAAGAAAAGTCATTGACTGGTTCTAAAATTGACAGGGTTCTCCAGTGAATTATGGCTTAAATTCCTGGAATTGAGGAGAAATTGCTCTGAACAGGGAAATTGGCAACTGCGAATGGTTGAAAAGGTTCTAAGTAGACTGGAAAGCAAAATGAGTGCTCAGTGGCATCTTGATCTAGGTGGATATTGGTGGCCACCTGCCAAGTCCACCTGGACCCCCACCATTGTTTCTCTCAGCATTTTCAGTTTCCTTAATTGTAGCACAACTTACTATTTTTAGCAGTTTTTCGGGTCCTGAACTTCTGGAGCCGTTTTGAGGCCCTTAACGACGTTTTTTGGGAAATCTGGGGGCAACATGGGTCCATGGACCGATGTTTCCCTTTCCAAAGTGGTAGTTCTCAGATAGATCTTTCTAACAAGCTATTGTACGCGTCAAATGGAGATCGTATGCCAAAGTTACGACCCGAGGAAGTTGATGTACCAATTTACCCAAACGGGGCCCACAGTTTGGTGTTTCATCTCCTAGGGTTAGGTTTTGGAATGTTAAGGGTTTTCCATTGTTTCTCAACAATAAATAGGCCTTCGAGCCTCATTGTAACACAGTTCAGAGGCATGTAGCCACCACATCTCTTCTCAGAGATAAGCTACCATCACCCTAGCTGGTTTATTTCCATTTCTGGTTGTAAGCATATTTCCGTATTTTCCACTAATGAAATGAAGCATTATTTCCACTGCATCTTTGTGTATATGGTTATCTCTGTAATTTTTTGCATTCCTATTTAAATCCGGATCAGTGGTATCAGAGCGGTCTGCTTTTTCTCTGTTTTTCTTTGCATGTCCCCAACAAGGTCGGGATATAAGGAGTTAGGGCTTGAACTAGTCGAACCTTTGCAAGACCAGCCTCGCAAATCTCGACGGCCTCCCATGGTGGATGAGAAGAAAGACGAGGGGGAAGGAGATCCCATCAAAATCTTGCTCGAAGAAGCCCTCAAGCGACAACGGAACGCGATGATGGACAGCTTTGCCCAGATCCTTCAGCGGCTACCCAGAAGCGACACATCGGCTTCCAGCAGCTACTCTGGAAAGGCCACGCCATTTAAGGTACAAGTTAATTTTGAAATCCCCATATTCGAGGGTCAGATAGATGTAGATGCCATAGATAAATGGTTAAATCTGCTAGAGGGTTATTTTTCTGTACATGAATTTTCGAGTCGGGAAAAGATTATTTTCGCTCTTCTCAAAGCAGCCCCCCACGTCAAGGACTGGTGGGAAACCTACTAAGAGCAGAAGGATGAAAGTACTGGCTCACTATTTTCAGCCGCACCCACCTGGAATTCATTCCGGGATGCCATCAAGGAGCAGTACTACCCTGTCGGAAGCTATGAGGATGAATACATAAAGTGGACCACGCTGCGGCAGGGAAGGGACCAAGATGTGCCGGAGTTCACCAATCTTTTCCATACCCTTCGCACAAAGTTGGGTATCAAGGATTCGGAGCAACATTTGATACTCAAATACCGTGGCTGCCTGCATAAGTACATCTAGGAAGAAATACAATTCCTGAACATCTCCACGCTCGGCGCAGCATATCAATATGTCATCAAGGTCGAGTAGAAGTTTAAACAAAAGAAGCGAGACTTTGGATCTGCGAATCCAAAGCAGGGGAAAGGTGCCCCTAAACCACGGAACAAAGGAAAAAGCCAAGGCGTGACAGCCCAAGAAAACCCACCGAAGCTGTAAGCAAAGAACAGCGCCGCGAAGCCTAAAAAGGACACTCGAAAATGGTGTGAGTTCCATAAGAGCTCCACTCACAACACAAGTGAATGTCGGGCCAAGTAGTCACTGGTGGCTGAGCTAAAGGTTTCAGAATCAAATGCATGTTTCGACTCTGAGTCAGAACCCGATAAGGGGAATGACAAAGGGAAGCAGATCATTGATGTGGATCCCAACGCCACTGTTGCTACCGCCAAGATCCAGAAAAATGAACCCGAAGATCCAGAGGAGGAGGAGCGTCTCTTCCACTCCCAGATGTGGGTAAAGGGCTCCCCGATACAATTCATTGTTGATAGTGGGAGTCAAAAGAACCTCATTTCGGCAGAGGTCGTGAAGCGGTTGGGCTTACCAACCACATCACATCCACAACCATACACCATTGGGTGGCTTCACCAAGGACGAGATCTTCACGTGAGCCAACAGTGTCGACTTCCATACAACATCAAGCCCTTCATGAATGAGGTATTGTGTGACATTGCTCCCCTTGAAGTTTGTGATGTATTATTAGGACAGCCATACTTGTGGAAGCGACATGCTATGTATGAATCAAGGCCCCGTGTTGTTATTATTACATTGGGAAATAAGTTGTGCAGGATACCAGAGGTAGCACCACCTATCGCCATCTCTTTGATTACTGCAAAACAATGCAGTAAGATCATTTCCAAAACCAGGAAATTTGTTTTCTTGATGATACGCCCTCAAGGAAAGAAGAAGACGGTGGCCGCGGCCTCCAGACGGGGTCCCTCTGCACGACAACTACAAATGGACAAGGTTGTGGAGGAGTACGAGGACATCTTCACCTCCCCTGCAGGGGTTCCTCTGCACTGTCAGGTCAAGCACTCCAACGATCTGACCCCAGGTGTGCCGCTACCCAATGGACCAATTTATCGGCGCTCCGTTCTAGAGAACAATGAAATCAAGAGGCAGATTCAGGAGCTCCTGCAGAAAGGTCACATCCGTCTGAGTTCATCGCCTTGTGGAAGCCTAATCGTGTTGGTATAGAAGAAGGATGGGATGTGGAGACTCTGTATTGACTATCGGGCACTGAACAAGATCACTGTCCGTAATAGGTACCCGATCCCGCGGATTGATGACCTCCTGGACCAGATAAAGGGGGCGAAATATTTCAGCAAGATCGATCTGAAGTCAGGATATCACCAGGTACCAATCGAACCCTCTGATGTGTGGAAGACTACCTTCAAATCCAAGGAGGGCCTTTTCGAATGGTTGGTTATGCCTTTCGGATTGACGAATGCTCCTGCAACCTTCATGAGGCTAATGGATGACATCTTCCGACCATTCACCAACTCCTTTGTAGTAGTATACTTGGATGACATTCTGATCTTCAGCCAGAGTTGGGAAGAGCACCTCCACCACATCCGACAGGTTCTCCAAACACTGCGACAACACAAGCTATGTGCCAATTTGGAGAAATGCACTTTTGGCATGACCCAGGTTTAGTATCTAGGATACATCATTGATGAACAAGGGGTGCATGTCGATCCAGCCAAGATCCAAGTCATTCGGGATTGGCCATCTCCAACCACTCTAACAGAGCTCCGCAGCTTTCTAGGTCTTGCGAACTTCTACCGCAAGTTCGTGTTGGGGTTTTCTCATATTACTTGGCCCTTGAGTCAAGTCACCAAGGGAGGGGCGAAAGCAAAATTCTTTTGGTCTGAATCTCAACAGAAGGCATTCAGGGAGTTGAAGGATCGCCTCTGCATGGCACCAGTGCTCGCGTTACCAGATTTACAACAACCATTTGAGGTCGAGACAGATGCCTCTGACTATGTTATTGGGGCAGCCCTTACTCAACATGGACATCCAGTGGCATATCACAGTGAAACACTTTCAGACACAGTCCGGAAGTACCCCACTTATGATAAAGAGATGTATTCCATTGTACAGGCCTGCTGACAATGGAAGCATTACATTTTGGAGAAGGAAACGGTCATCCAGACCACCGACCCCTGCAGTTCATACAGACCCAAGGGAAATTGCAGAATGATCGCCATCAGAAGTGGTCTACATACCTGCAACAGTTCCACTTGAATATCAAGTATAAGAAGGGCAGAACCAATAATGTTGCAGATTGCCTCAGTCGACCACCGATCATGGCGTTAACCACCGTGCTCAACTCTTGTGGGCACGAGACTTCTGATTGGCCACTTCTCTACAAAAGCAAACCAGAATTCGGCCACATATACCAGACACTCTTGGAGGGTCGGCATGTTCCAGATTTTCACCTCCAGGATGCCCTGTTATGCCACCTGGGTCACCTTTGCGTTCCTTCAAGCGAGTGTGCCAAGATGATTTGGGAAGCACGCTATAGTCAGGCTGCTGGGCATTTTGAGGTCGAGAAAACAGTGGCAGTACTGCAAAATTATTTCTATTGGCCGAATCTTCGACAGGATGTTGGGAAGTACATCAGATCATGTACTGCCTGTGCCATTGCCAAACCGACCATTAAGAAGCACCGCCTCTATACCTCGTTGCCTACCCCTAGTCGACCTTGGGAATCCATCTCCATGGATTACATGTCAGGCCTTCCTTCCACTAAGCACAGAAATGACTGTGTTTTTGTGGTCGTCGATAGGTTCTCGAAGATGGCCATTATGGTGGCCTGCAAGAAGAATATCACAGCAGAAGCCACTGCTAAACTCTTCTTTGAACGAGTGTGGGTGCACTTTGGGATCCCACCATCTATCATCTCAGATCGGGACAGTCGGTTTCTCAGCACATTTTGGTCGAGTCTCTGGTCAATGCTGGACACCAAACTCACGAAGTCCATAGCCTTCCATCCTCAAACTGATGGCCAGACAGAGGTTGTCAATAGGATGATTGTGCACATTCTGTGCATGTATAACTCGAAGCATCCACGCACATGGGACGAGAGCCTCCCCTATGTTCAGCACAGCTACAACCGAGCTCTTCACAGCTCCACTGGCCATAGCCCTTTTCAGGTGGGTTTGGGATTCCAGCCACTATGCCCCATTGATGTGGCCATGCCACTTGCAGCTACTCACATAAATTTATCTCATGTCCAATCCGAAACAGATAAGGCCACTAGCTTCATTGAGCACATCCAACATATTCACCAGCAGGTCCATGACATTCTGTAGAAATCAAATGCCAATTACAAGCAGCGACATGATCAACATCGGGTGCCACACAAGTTTCAGGTGGGCGACAAAGTTTGGTTGCATTTGCAAAAGGATCGCCTTACTGGAGCCTATCGGAAATTGAGACCACTCCAATATGGTCCTTACACCATTACTAAGGCTATGGGAGACAATGCATTTGAGCTCAGCATTCCCCCATTCCTTGGCCTGCACCCAGTGTTCAATGTGGACCGCCTTCGGCCATACTTTCCACCATCGGTAGACACGTCCGACATTGCAAAACAGCTCAAACCCACAGAATTAAATCCAGATTGCATGGAACAAGATGCAATTGATCGGATCATGGACACACAGATCAAGAACACTCGCCAACAGAATATCCAACTGTATCGAGTTGTCAAAGCAGGCCAACTCCTTCAGCAGGGCAAGTGGCTCACCAGGGAACAAGTTCAGCAAAAGTTTCCTCATCTCATGGAGGAACTCAACGCACTGGGGACCATTGCTTCCTAACGGGGGAGGAATGATCCAGGTGGATATTGGTGGCCACCTACCAAGTCCACCTGGACCCCCACCATTGTTTCTCTCATCATTTTCAGTTTCCTTAATTGTAGCACAACTTACTATTTTTAGCAGTTTTTCAGGTCCTGAACTTCTGGAGCCGTTTTGAGGCCCTAAACGATGTTTTTTGGGAAATCTGGGGGCAACATGGGTCCATGGACCGATGTTTCCCTTCCCCAAGTGGTAGTGCTCAGATAGATCTTTCTAACGAGCTATGTACGCGTCAAATGGAGATCGTATGCCAAAGTTACGACCCCGAGAAGTTGATGTACCAATTTACCCAAACGGGGCCCACAGTTTGGTGTTTCATCTCCTAGGGTTAGGTTTTGGAATGTTAAGGGTTTTCCATTGTTTCTCAACAATAAATAGGCCTTCAAGCCTCATTGTAACACAGTTCAGAGGCATGTAGCCACCACATCTCTTCTCAGAGATAAGCTACCATCGCCCTAGCTGGTTTATTTCCATTTCTGGTTGTAAGCATATTTCCGTATTTTCCATTAATGAAATGAAGCATTATTTCCGCTACATCTTTGTGTATATGGTTATCTCTGTAATTTGTTGTGTTCCTGTTTAAATCTAGATCACATCTTTAGGGTGTAATTGGACGTAGGTTGACAGCTTCAAAGTTCGCAGCTGCGTGCATGAAGCTTTTTAGTTGAAAAAACAATAAAACAAATGATTTGGGGCTTTTTGGCTTTATGCATAAAAGTCAATTTTGGAGGGTATGGGTGAACAATATTCATTTTGTCATGTAGCTGGGTGAACAATAGCTATTTTGGTGTGTAGTGGGCGGGTGGTAAGTGGTTTCCATCGCACCACTTTTGGGTGCTCGGTGGTGTTGAGGGGAGTTCGCCTGATTCAACACGTTGAAAGACACATAGCATTGGGGGCCTGGCAGAAAACAACTCTTTTTCAAGCAGGTATTTTTCAGACTTCGAGATTGTCTGAAAGGGATAAGGGCCATCAGATGTGAAGGGGAGTGATCGTGCGGTGATCGGGATGGGGAGTTGCATGGAGGGTAGTGGGGGGGGGGGGGCGCTGACGGGTGATTAAGTGTGGTAGTTTTTAGTTACTGAGGGATTAAGGCGAGGTTAAGGCATCAGGGTCAATAGCGGAGGGTTTAATTGGGTTTTTTACTAACTTAATCGCGGATCAATTAGTTAGTGCGTTTGTTGAGGTTTTCGTAGAAAATCATAGGTTATATAATTAAACTAGGTGGGTTTAATTAATATTGTGGGAGTTAAATATGTACGGGAAAAGGGTTTTTGTTTGGGATTTAATAAATAAATTAGTAATTAGTAAATGAGCGGAAAGGGGCACAATACCCTAAGTATATGATATTTCATGTTTTAATGCTTTTCCAATAATAACATAAAAACTTAGGATATAGTTTTCTCGTGGGTTTTTAATATGAAAATGATTTATGTGGGGAAATAAATATTTTTCCTAGGAAAAAGTAATTTAACCTTAGGAAAAGATTATTATTAGGGAAAATGAATGAACTGAAGGGGGGATGAATTTTTATAAGGGGATTTTAGTACTTATTTCCTATAAGCCATTGAGCCGAGGGTCCAGTCCCTCCAAAAGTCAGAGAAATGCTCTGAGCCTCTTTGGCTTAGGGATTTTAAGTACTTTGAACTTTATTATGGGAAATTAGTTAAGTAAAAGGTTAAATGAATGAGGGAAGTTAATTAATTAACTTTGATATCCATCTGCATGCTTGATTTCCCAATCACATTTGAAATACTTGTTGAAAGATGATAAATGTGCTTTTGTCTAATCAATCATCGTACATCTGCAACCTTTCTTCTACTTACCCATCTACTCATCCTACCATTTTTACTTCTCTTTACTAGGGTGCATTTGATCTAGCAATCCCTTATCAAACATTTTTCTTTCTCTTTACAATAGTAAACTAACTAAATCTAACATTATTACATCCAAGGGCTCAAACTAAACAGTTGAGCTCCTTTTATTTAGTCTACCTATCTAATTATCTGCCAAGGTTAAACTGTTTTGCTAGATTTTTATTCTCTATCTATAGACATGAAATTTAAAATATGAAATAGCCAAGTTTGAACATTTTGACTATCATGGATTGTGGCAAAGATTACAAACTGCACACAATCATTATTATGCACGAAAGGTAAATAGTAGTGCCAATTTGGCTTGCTCACTTTCATGGTCTTTTTTCTCTTCTTGGGGTTCATTTTTTTCATCTTTTTTTACCTTTTTGTTCTTTTTGTCCTTTGATTATTATTTTAGGACATACCCTCTTTAAATTTTTTAATTTATTGAATATGGAAAACATTTTCAGAATGCAAATGTATGTACATATTACAATTTTAATCTCAGACATTCAAAATTATGACTGCTATTGGTATAGGAACCTAACAGTGGCTCCACTTGGGGATGGCATTTCCTGGTGAAATGTCAAGAACCTTGTATACCAATAACCTTCTGAATTGTTGTGATGTTACCCTATAACTTTTCCTTTTCATTTTTCTACATTATTTCTATTGATGACAGGAAAGATTTTTGAAGATTAGGGCCTTCACTTCGGGCTTCAACTTCAAAAATCACCATCCACTCAACTCTAGACTTTTGAAAAATAAAGTATCTATAGATGATCAGTGAAATCAGTAACTAGGTTCAATATAGTGTTTGAGCATTCGACCATTCACTTGTCCTCCTTCTACTTCTGTGCCATCCATTTCTGTGAGGAAGAAAGCACTACTACCTCTGAAAGAATAAATGGTATATGGGCCTTTCCATAGGAAATCAAATTTTCCATGTTTACCTTTATCTTCTCTCCTTGAATCCCATTTTAGAACTTTATCCCCTAGGTAAAAATCTTATGCCTTAGTCCTTTTATCAAAACTCTTCTTGATCCTTTCCTGCACAACTTGAGATCTGACGTACACTTCTTCCCTAGTTTGTTGTAAGTGAATTGTTTAGTTGATTCTTCTTTGGATTTCATTTGGTTCAACTTGCAACTCTTGGAGTAGCTTCATCACTAGTGTTCCCAAGGAAGATGGGAAAACAAATTCCATTCCATAAACTAATTGATAAGCACTAGTACCAATGGATTTCTTTGTGGTTAGCCTATTTGCCCAAAGGCATTTACTAGCTTTTTATTCCATGTTTTCTTGTTATCCTCTAACAATTTTTTGATGATATTTACTAGACTTTGGTTTGAGGGCTCTGCTAATCCATTTCCTGGAGGGTACTAAGTTGTAGAGTGGCCCAGGGTTATATGATACTTATTACAAAAACCAATCATTCTTCTGACTTTGAAAGTTGCTACATTATCAGTGATGATCTTAGTTGGGCACCCAAATCTAGATAGGATGTTGGACACAAGGAAGGTTATTATAACAATGTCAGTTGCTTGTCTTGATGGTATGGCTTCTATCCATTTGGTAAAATAATATGTAACAATGAGGATCCATTTGTGTTGGGAAAAGGAAGGTGGGTGAATTTCACCAATGAAGTCAATACCCAATTGTTTAAAAGGTGCTTCAACAGAGATTGGTTTCAGGCGCAGAGGTAAAAGCTTTTTCTTTCCTTCAAAAATTTGACATTTATGACATGAGGTTACAAACTTCTTTACATTAGAAAATAAAGTAGGCCAATAGAAACTGGCTCTAAGAATCTTGTCAGCAGTGTTTTTCCAGTAAAGATGTCCTCCACAGTCACCTGCATGAAACTCTTCTAACACTTTTTCATATTCTTCTTTCAATAAACAGTTAAGAAGGATACCTTCACGATTCCTCCAAAACAAAGCATTGTCAATTATGCAAAATTTTAAAGATTTCATTTTTAAAAATCTGCTTTTGGTCCTGGATAATTCAAGAGGAGCTTGTAGATTTTGTAAAACATATATGATGTCAACATACCATGGTGATTCAATAAAGGCCTGGTTGATTGGCGGAGTCACCATCTCCTCTCCATTATCCATTTCTGAACTAAAAATTATATCTAAGGCCTGACAGTTCGATTCAGACATGAGCTTGGTTAAACCTTGGCCTTTGATTAACTTTGTTGGTTTGATTTCTAGGTCATATTCTAATATAGTAGTAATCCATTTCCCTCTCTTTCCATCTGGACCATCTTGAGTTAGGATATCCTTGACTACTGAATTGGGGACATAGGCTATTACATGAGAATATAAAATGTAAACTCTAAAATATTTGATAGCTTTGACCAAAGAAAAGGCTTGCTTTTCCATTATATTATATTTTAAGGGGGCATCTCTCAGGGCTTTGCTAAAAAAGGAAATAGGTTGTTCATAACCCTCATCATTCTTTTGTAGTAGAACTGCAACAATTGTGTGTTCTGAAGCAAAGAAAAATATAATGAAATCCCTATCAATCTTTGGACTCATCAAAATTGGTGTTTTTGTTAAGGCTAGCTTAATATATTCAAAGGATTTCTTAGCCTCAATGGTCCATTTTATGGTCGAATCTTTTTTCAACATATTGTTTCATGAGCTAATTAATTCTGCTAAGTTAGAAATAAATCTCCTAAGAAAGTTAATTTTCCCTAAAAAGGCTTGTAATTCCCTAATGCTCCTAGGATGTTGTAACTATAAAATGGCTTCAATTCTTGTAGGATCTATTCAGATACCATCTTTAGAGATTATATGGCCTAATAACTTTCCCTCTTCTAACCCAAATAAAGATTTTTTGGGTTCAAATAAATTCCATACTTCCTACATTTGATGAAGACCTGCCTTAAATGATCTAAGTGTTATTTATCAAATTTTAAGAATACAATGATGTCATCTAAGTATATTACTAGGAAGTCATGAATTTTCTTAGCAAAATGTATGTCCATGGCTCTTTGGAAAGTGGCCCCTGCATTCCTTAATCCAAAAGGGATCTTCACATACATGAATGTGCCCTAAGGAGTAGTAAATGCATTTTTAGCATGGTCATCTAGGTGAACTAAAATATGATTATAACAAAAAACCCATCCAATAATAAGATTCTAGTTTACCCTACTACCCTCTATAATATATGATCCATCTTAGGGAGAGGGTAATTGTCTTTGAGTGAAACTTTATTAAGGTTCCTAAAATCAACACAAAGTCTAATCTCACCAGTTTTCTTCCTTGTTGGCACCAAATTTGAAACTCAATCAGAGAATCTAATTGGTGCTATTATCTTCGCCTCATACATCCTTCAGATTTCCTTTTCAATAGAAGGGAATGCGATGGGATTGATCCTCCTAAGCTTCTGCCTGAAAGGTTTCTAGTTTTCTTTTATGGGGATAGTGTGTTGTATAATGCTGGTGTCATAGGACTTGAGGTCCTCATAACTCCAAGAAAAGACATATTGGAATTCCTTTAATAGTTCAAGGTATTTCACTTTTTTGGTAGGAGGTAAGGACTTTGAAAGTTTGATCAATTTTGGATTTTCCTTACTGCCTATATTACACTCCTCTATATAAGATTTTAAGGGTTCCATCTTTGGTTTTATAGGCACATCATTTGCATCAAACAACCCTTCCAAATGGGTTAATCCTTTGGGTAAAAAGTTATCTTTGAGATTAATTATTTCAGAGTCTTTGTTAATTATCTCATCAATTCCAACTTGCTTTAGGTTTTCTACATCTAATTTTGTAAATTTAGTGGGATGACATCTATCTATATTTTCATCTTCTATTTCATTAATTTCTATTTTATCTTTAAAATCAGGATCTAATGTTATTCCAATGCCTATATTACTATTACAAATTCTTCGTCTAAGGTTAAAAAATTGTTTATCTGTTTGTCGTTAGCAAATACTTGCCATTTTTTCAAGTTATTTGGGATAGCAGGTATGTGCCTGACCTCAGCAATGTACTGATGGTTAGGTTGAAATGGTAACTTACAAGTGTTGGCAAACATTGCTAAACTATGAGTCTGCATATTACGCTTCCTAGGAATTACAACAACTTTGGTTTCTAGGAATGTGTTTTGTATTTCTATAATAGTTCCTCTGTAACAACTTAATCTAGGGTCTTTGGACATATATTCTACTTTAATCTATTTTATCATTAATTCAGAATCTCCCATGACAGAAACTCTTATAGCTCCTAACTTTATAACTAATTTAAGACCTAAAAGAAGTGCTTCATACTCAGCCATGTTGTTAGTGCATTTGAAATTCAGTCTGTAAGCATGGCCCTCTGAGTCATCATTCTACAGATTATATATCCACACTCCTGCTCCTACTCCTAACTTATTCATTGATCCATCAAATTCAAGGTGCCATAATATCTCATGTTCAGAATTTTCACTGTCAGGGAGAAGAAAATTTTCCTTTTTTTGCTGCATTTTGATTATCTTGTTTATTGGAAATCTCTTGAGGTTGGACAGTTTCTTTTTTAGCTGTAACTGAAATTTCTTTTGGTTCTGAAATAATATTTTTTGAAGTGGTTTGTTGTGTTTGCTCAGCATTATACAAAATAAAAGAATCAATATCCGAATGCATGGAGTGGATAGGAAAGTTTTGAGGTCTATCGCGGCTACTCATAACATATTTCATTAGGGTTCCTCTGTACATCTTTTTAGGTTTTCCAAAGACTGAGATTATGGCATATGACATGTCAAGTTGCAAATATCCTTGGAGTTTAGCTCCCCATGATCTAGACAACAACATGCCATATTTAGGTGTGATGTCAGTGACTACTATATCCATGAGAATGGTCTTTGCAGGATATTGTACTAAGGAAACACACAGGTCTTTGATTAACCCTAGACACTTTACTTGACTTGAGTCAAATGAAAATAAGTCCTTGTAAGGTCTAGTAATGTCCAAGTTTAACTTTTCCATAACCGATTTAGGCATTAAGTTGTGCGAAGCCCCTGAATTTGACATTGCATTGTGTAATATTTTATCATGAATGTTAAGGCTAATATAAAAGGGTGGTATCCCTCATTCTAATGGTTTTCAATTAACATCAGGACCAAATATAATCTCAGCCTGATCATCAAAAAAGTTGACAGTGTCTTCATTCTCAATAAAGTTTAAGGTTTTGCTTATTTGAGACTTATAGGTTTCATTTTTAATCAGCTCTATTAAGGGAACTGAAATTTTTAGTTTAGCGGCTGTTGCTCCCAAATTCAAAGGCAAAGGGCCTTTTTCTGTTTGAGTGCTTGGAATTTTCATAGCAGGAATTGGAATAGGTTTCTCTTCTTCTTCTGCATTTGAAGTCTTTTTCTGTCGATTTTCTAATATGGTGTTTGGAGATTTCTCAACTATCTCCTTGGAGGGGATTGAAGTGGATGGTTGATCATTAGGGGGTTGTTCATGGGTTAAATCTACAATGGTGGGACCAGAAGGGTTCTGATTTGGTCTAGGGGGGCTTTGGAGAGTCTTAGAAACTAGAGCTGTTTTGATTTTCTTAGGTTGATTTGGCATTGTTTTCTTTATTTGGTCAAGAGTATCAGTATTCGTTTTACTCCTTAATTTGTATTGTTTGTGTACTTCAAAAATGGCAGAATCATACCCTTGTTTATAATCAAACGATTCTCCGAATTGGGTCTACAATTGCTGTAGCATATGCGGTTCCTGCTCATGTTAGGTCAAGAAGATAATTTCCTCATCATCTAATCCCATCAAGTTAATTTGTGTGTTTTATTCATGGTCATCTGAATGGGATGTTTTAGCATAGTTTTCTTGAAAGGGGGGCATAATGTTCTGGTCAGGTCCATTCTTTCCAGTATTTTGATTTTGATTCTTTCTAAAGTTTGGATTTCTCACTAGAGGTGCATATTTATTATCCCATTTAGGCTTTCTCTCAATGATCTCTATCCTATACATCAAATTTTCCATACCCTTTGTTAGAACATCTATTTTAAGGTCAAAGTGTGAGGCTTCGTCTTTGGCAAATCCTCTCCTTTCATTCCTAACCCTAGCTCTTTTTGCTAGCAAGTTTGCTTCTACACTAACTGCTACACTTTGCATGTCTTCTAAAGTTGGAGGATTTCTCTCTCTGAGTTGGAATGCCATATCAGTATCAAACCCATCAGGAAACTTTATCAGAGCTAAGTTAGGTAGGGGTCTAAGATTGAATGGTATTGCATTGTATATATTGTTAAATCTGGTACAGTAATCCTGGACTGTTTCATTTGGTCCTCTTCTGATGTTTTCGTATTCTGAAAGGATATGCAAAGGGTTCTTTTTCTTTTCCTACCTATTTAGAAATTGTTGATAAAATATATCTAAACTATCTATGATATTAGCAGGTAGTGATTTAAACCATTTCCTAACATCACCAGCTAGAGTCTGAGCAAAAAGTCTCATTTGAACATCTCCAATATCAATTTCATGTAATTCAAAGTAGTCTGTCATTTTGTTTACATGATGTTGTGTTGTATAAGGTCCTATGCCATCAAATTGGACAATTTTGTTTTGGTAATCTTGTGGCATGGCACCAAGTGGGGTAGGTAACACAAGAGGAGCATATCTATTTGCCATGGCTCTAAGTTGGGCAGGGCTAAGAAGTGCAGTTGGGGGACCAAGAGATGATACAGTAGTAGATGGAGAATTGGGAGTAATAGGTGATTGATGGGTAATGATAGGTTCGTAGGGAAGTGAAGGTATAAATGGAGGTGAGGAATGAACTTCAGAGGTGGAAGGGAATAATGGTGAACTAAGGGTAGCTGGAACTAGTTTAGAAAGCTCAGGGATCTTAGCAGTAGTAAGGGATGACAGAGGGGAATTTAGAATATACTCATCAATTGATTGTTTTGCCTTTTGGACTTCGCGCTCCGCAATAAACTCTGGATCTAGAACTATGTCATCAAGTGCACTTTCAGACCTGGTTCTAAATAGGGAAAGGTCAGATGACTCATCAAAGGGGAGGTCTTATAAAAACAACCACTCATCAGGGCATGAATCTTCTTTGATTGAAGGTGTTGGACTTACTGAACTTTCTTGTCATTTGGATCTTCTCGAAATCAGGTTGGGATTATCCACTACTGGGGTAGGGTTTGGGTTTGGATTAGCCCTACTATAGTGAGTTCTCTTTGAAGCCAGAATTTCAAGCTTTCTAATTACTTTCTTTTTGCCAAAATTTGTAAATAACATCTAATAAATTTATTTATAAGAAATTGTTATTATAAATTATTAAAAAATTACTATTATTCTGAGAAAATCATTAATTATGAATAGAAAAAGTATTACTATGAAATCTCAACTTTATTATTTATTATTAGTATTAATTTATCATCAGAAATAAATATTATATGATTAGAATTAAAATAAAATTGAAAATTGAATATTATTTACAGAGAAATCAGAGAAATCAAGACCTCTAGTGCCTCCTAGGTTTGCCCTCTATAAGGTTTTTATGTCCTAAAATGAGTCTCTAGACATTAATAATTAACATATAAATATAATAATTTTTAATCTATGAATTATTAATAATAATGAAGTAGTAAGTAAAAGTTATAATATGTACTATTATTATTAATTATTAAGTATGACTATTAAGTGTCAGTATACATATTAAAATTAACTTTTTATTTAATAACTATTAACAAAATTAGTTTAAAATTATATTATATTACTTATTACTGAGTATTAATTGTTATCATTTTAAAATTATTACTTAGTATTACTGAGTATTAATTGTTATCATTTTAAAATTAATATTGATTATTATGAACTATTAATATTACCATTAATTCATAAAAATTAAGAATAAATCCAATTAACCTCTAAAATAATCCTATTTATATTCAAATTAATAAATAATCTCGTCAATATTAATAAATTATCTCATTAATACCCAAATTAAATAGAAACCAATCTCTATTATAATGATATTAATATTTATTATAACATAACATAACATTTATTAATTATTATTAATATTTATTATTTATAAATAACTTTAAAAAATAATAATTTATAACAATTATAATACTTACAATTTATTACTAGTATTGTTATTACTCCTATAAATTAGCATAAATTACTATTATCAATCATTTTATTTTATTAATAAATTTATTTATAAGAAATTGTTATTATAAATTATTAAAAAATTACTATTATTTTGAGAAAATCATTAACTATGAAGAGAAAAGATATTACTATGAAATCTCAACTTTATTATTTATTATTAGTATTAATTTATCATCAGAAATAAATATTATATGATTAGAATTAAAATAAAATTGAAAATTGAATATTATTTATTACACAGCCGACCTTAAAACAAAGCAGTCGACCTTCTTTTTTTTTCTTTCCCTTAATCAAAATAGCTTACCTCATTACTATTTATATCTTGTAATTGAGCTCTTCTTCTATCAACATTCAATAAGAGTCCTGATGATGGATCCCTGTTGGTGTATGAAACGTTGACAGCAAAATGGTTTTTACTGTGGGTTCTCCGGTCACAAAGTTAGAAGAACTTCTAATAAACCCTTCAAGAGGCTCGAAATAAAGATTTGAAATTTTCTCAAAGGTTTATTAAGGCTGAGGATTTAAATCCCCAGTGGAGTCGCCACTATGTTATCACTCAGAAGTTTTCCCTAGAAGTTATCAAAAGAAGGAATCATCTGAGGTAACCAAAAACCAATGTTTTAGGCTTAGGGTCTAGCCAACCTAAGCTGAGAGAGGGCTCTCTCTTTATGATTTAACTTTGTTTTTATTAGATTTTAGGCTAGTTATTAGTGCTAATGGGATTTTGATTTTGGATTGAAGGTTGGGTGGTGGACTTCTTAGAACAGATGGATAGAGCTAGGTCTTCAAGCCATTAGGCTATGGAGTCAATCAATGGATAGCATAACTGGACCAAATCATTAAAGGGAATGTTCACAGGGTAGGCTAGAAAAGCAAAAGGAAAATCTTCGGGTCTAATGGATAAAATGATTCTAACCAGGGTGAAATGGCACTTAAGAATCCTTGAACCGGGATCAGAATGAAGAACAAAGGGTGATCATGAACAAAGCACAATTAAGAATCCCTTGCTATAGACTAGTGGAGAAACTACAGAAGCTTAAGGAGAATTTAAGAATTCCTTAGCTAAGATAGTTTAGTAGAAAACCTTTAGAATGTAAAACATTCAAGACAGAGTGCATTCAAGCAATTTCTAAAATATCATTCCTTGTTATACTTTTAGATTCTAGAGAAACAAACAAGATTATGAAGAAACATAAGAGAAACAACAATAAACATGAGAGAATACTTACTTGTATTTCACTTTACACAAGAATCCTGTAAAATATCTTATCTTTATTCCTTGATCCAACAAGCCAATCCAGTCATTGATACAATAGAATTTTGATTTGAGAGAAAAAGTATATAGAAATCTCTTGGAATCCACCCTACATACTTCGAAATGTGAAGTATTTATACAAAAATAATTACAAAATATCTCATAACAGTATGAGATTTAATCTAGGGAATAAAATATCTTCATGCATGAAGATAGAGAAAGATGTGAAACTGCTTCTTGTTGTCCATTTTATTGTGGTGTTGCTGGTTGTTTCTGTTGAGTTTTGAGCCCTTTAAGCTGGCTGATAGTTGTGGTATTTCCACACTGGAATCTTATTTACTTTGATCTTTCACTGGTACTCTTTGACCCTGTTACTCTTTGACCGTGTTTAACTGTCTTTCACGTGTTTCACCTGGCTACGTTCAGATTTGCTGTGGTAAATTTCTGATGTAAAACTTTTTCATAGTAAATCTGTCATTTTTTCCCACCATTCTACCTCAGGCAATCTCACCTTTAACATTCTTCTGTAAATTTCTTCTACCTCTGTGTATGAAAAATTAGGCTTGGTGAGAAACAAATGCTTCACCTCATGTTCTAGGAAAAATATGTTTTCCAATGTATCATATAATACTTTGCCAGTGAACAAAGCTTTAATGCCTGAAGAGCTGGCTTGTTCCTTGGCCAACCTCCTGAGTCTATCACTATAGTCCAATTTGGTCATGAGTTTATCATTGATGACCATAGGACTGGGAAGTCCCTTGTCTCTCAAAATTTGAAATTTAGCCATAAACCTATCAATGGCTACCTGCATATTATGGCATTTTTCTTTTAAGTTGAGCATGAGGTTTCTTTTGGAAAAAACCTTTTTAATCTCTAGGATGGCTTCAGTCCTATCCTCTACACCAAGCCCATGGAGATCGTACCTATTCTTACTATTTAGGAGGTGGATGAGTCAATTTGCATCCTAGGGTTGGTCTCCTAATTCTTCACTTACTTTTTGGATAGCCTTAGTGGCTACCTTCACCAATTTATTTTGCTCAAATATAACTTGGATTGATGGTCAAAAATCATCAACATAGTCAATGATATTGGGCCAAAGCATCTCTTTAGTCTGTCCTAGTGGCTTCTGCAGTGTCAAATATTTCTTTAGGACTTTGATTTTCTCACCCATCCTTGGGGATTTCTGTGTTTCTTCTCTTTACTGAATTTGGGCAAGTTTACAGTCAGTTACTAAACTTGCCACTTGCCACTTTCTCCTTTAATCTTTTGAGCTCTATAGCTTGGATGAGCATCTCCTCCATAGCTTTTACCAATGCTGTTGTTTTTTCAGTTGAAGTACCTATTGTTGTAGTGGACTCAGTTGTAATTGGAAATGTTGTGGTAGGTGGAGCTGTTGGTGCCAATGATGCTGCCATTGTGGAAGGAACTGTTGTTCTCACCGTGGGGATGGCAGTTGTGGAAGTTGTGGCTAGGTCACTTTTCTTGGACTGAATCAAAGTGTCCAACTCCTTCTCTGTTTCTTTAAGTTGATCATTTAGCTTTAGGACTAGGTCCATAAGCTCTTCATGTCCCTTTTGTGCTTCTAGGACTTCCATTGTTTGAGGGTGATGCAGCTGGGGAATTTTGTGTTGCTTCTTCAGGGCAGTAATGTGATCATTCTTATTTTTAATTAGTTGCTCTGTTGCTTTCACATCCTTGGGATCATGTCCCAATCCTATCACTAAGTCCTCTAAGGACTTGATTCTTGTATCTTTGGCCTGTGACGAGGCCTTCTCCAACTGAAACTGAGCTGACGTATTGTTTAAATAGTTCTGTAATTGGTGGGCTTCTATGGCTTTCCCTATCAATGTAGAATAAATCATTTCACCTATTTGCTTATGCAACTAAATCTGGTCATTGGGATGAATATCCCTTGCCAGTACTTCAGAATCTACTCTTTTAAAATATGTTGTTGTCCTTGGTTGCTAAGTGGTCGACTGATGAAGGCCATTTGCATCTTCCCCTCTTTGACATCATAGGCTGACATAAGCCTTGTTTGATTGGTAGGGGTCATTTATAGATACTGTGCATAGGTTTGGGCTTTCAGCCTCTCATTTCTAGCCTTTATTTCTTTGTATCTCTCCTTAATGTCTTGGTCTTTATCCACTAGAATTCTGAAACAGGATATCTCAACACTTTCCTATGTTTCCAAAATCTGAGTGTGTGATGTGGAAGGTTCTAGGATGCCTCCAGATGGAGTGGCATGCCTGCTCACATCTATTTCTGTGCTGGCAACCTCAGTTGTCTTCTCTGTATATTCCTATTCAGAGACAAGATTCACTCTATGTCTCTTTGTCTGGCTTGTCTCTGCATAGGCTTGAGATGTTGTTCTTTCTAAAGGAGTGACCCCTTCCCTATTTCTCTTGTGGCTCTTCTTGTCATTTAGTGGAGTCTGTAAGACTGAGGGGGTACTCATGGTGGCCTCTGGTCTATCTGTTTTCTCTGATTTCACTGGTATGTCTGATTTCTCTGGTACCTCTGATAGGTCTGGTGCTTCTGATTCTTCTTGTACCTATGATTCTCTTGCACCTGTGATTCTCCTAGCACCTGCAGGAAAGAACCCTCATCAAGTTGTTTCACTAGACCAATTAATGTGTTTTCCACAACAACTTTAGTACTATCCCTGTCCTCTAAAGCATCTTCCACCCACTCCAATTGGTTGGCATACTTTTCTATTTCATGGATATGGTGATGAATGTAGGGAGCCATCTTGTTTTTCTGTCTTCTGTTGCAGATGAAATCCAAGGGTTCATATCTCCATATGAAGCTATATTTTATATTTAATCTTTTAAGGATTAGGTATGCCTCCATCTAAGCTTCTTGGCTATTGCAAATAAAGGGACCTAATTTGTCTTTGATCCTGAGCTAGGCCTTCTTTTTGGCTTTGAAAAAGTGTACCTCATCTGAATTGATTATCTACCTGTAGTACTCCAGAGAAAATAACCTCATTGGGAGGTATTTAGGTAGTTTGTATGGGGCCAACTCACAGCCATAAATTATAATCTTAGTGTGGTTTTGGTACAAGTACCAATCCCCCACTTTGGATTGTTTTGAGAGTTGAAGGATCCTCCTTATATCTGAACTAATTCTTGGAGGAGGGCTTCCTATTAGAATTGTCACAATGGGATGTACAAATAGGTCTATGAAGTCTGTATATGAATATGGGGAGTCATATTTATGGATCAATGGAGTCCAAAAAATTATTGACCTAGGGTGACCTTTTGTGTCAATCTTCTAGAGAGTAAAGGGGAACTTATCTGCTTGGTAGTATAGGAAAAGGTGATACAAAACAGAGGAATACTTGAAGACTCGCTCATTACTCATCCTAAGGAACTAGTCATGCATCCTATCAACTATAAACTTGGCATAATCATAAATAATAGCAGGAGGCTATCCTAGAGTGTATATGGACATGAAATCCAAGATGATCTCATCTATATACTCATTGGTGGTATAACCTAGGACACTAGATATCATTGCTACAATGTCTTGGCCAAATGAGGAAAATATGGTATACACATATGGAGGAGGATCTTTAGGGGTATATTTCTCTTCTACACTGAAGGTTTGGATAATTTGGGCCAATATTGTAGGGTTGAGCTTGGGAAATGAGTCCAACAGGTCTCTAATGGAGAGAGGAGTCAAGTTTTTCCCTAGTTGAAGTTCCAGCATCTCATTTATTGATTCAGTAGTGATGGTAAAAAGTATAGTCTAGTTAGGGGAAATCACTGCTCTTTTACTGGGGATATAGTTTGCATGGCAATAATTGACAATTTCGGGGAAATGTGAAATTCAAGGAATTGGTACTTGGGCAAATTGGACTCCCAAAAACCAATTTTATCAGCATGGTTCAAGTATTGGTCTCTGTATCAGTAGTAGAGTTTGAGAGGGGATTCATGGACAGAGGTGTCCTTCATCTGGAAATCCTTGTCTTCCAAGGGGAGATGGTCTAGGTCTAGATGAGGAGTGGAAATAGGTCTCACAGCCATTGCAATTAGGGTAGAAATTCTCATTTCTTGTGGATTTGAGAATGGGGGAGGTGATTTTCAATTTTTTAGGGCAATGGTGGTTCAGTATAGAGTAGGTTTGAGCTGTTAGAGTTTCTTTAATTAATTTTTTACCTTAGCTAAGAAAACTCAGTGACTGGTTCTAAAATTGACAGGGTTTTCCAATGAATTATGGCTTAAATACCTAAAATTAAGGAGAACTTGCTCTGAACAAGGAAACTGGCAACTGCGAACGATGGAAAAGGTTCTAAGTAGGCTGGAAAGCAAACTGGGTTCTCTGTGGTGTCTTTAGGGTGAAATTGGACATAGGTTGATAGCTTCGACGTTCACAGGCGTGTGCATGAAGCTTTTCAGTTGAAAACATGATAAAACAAATTATTTGGGGCTTTTTGGCTTTATGCGCGAAAGTCAATTTTGGCATGTACGGGTGAACAATAGTCATTTTGTCGTATAGTGGGGTGAATAGTAGCTATTTTCGTGTGTAAAAATCGAGTGGTAAGTGGTTTCCATCACACCGCTTTTGGGTGCTCAATGGTATTGGGGGGAGTTCGCCCGATTCCACACGTTGAACGACACGTAGCATTGGGGGCCCGGTAGAAAACAGTTCTTCTTAGATGGGTATTGTTTGGATGTCAGGACCATCCAAAATGGATAAGGGTCATCAGATGTGAATGGGAGTTATCGTGCAGTGATCGGGAGGGGGAGTTGCATGGAAGGTAGTGGGGGGGCCCAACGGGTGATTAAGTGCGACAATTTTTAGTTAATGAGGGATTAATGCGGGGTTAAGGCATCAGGGTCATTAGCGGAGGGTTTAATTGGGTGTTTTACTAACTTAATCGCAAATCAATTAGTTAGTGGGTTTGTTGAGGTTTTCATAGAAAATCATAGGTTATAGAATTAAACTAGGGTGGGTTTAATTAATATTGCGGGAGTTAAATATGTACAAGAAAAGGGTTTTTGTTTGGGATTTAATAAATAAATTAGTAATTAGTAAAATGAACGGAAAGGGGCACAATACCCTAAGTATATGATATTTCGTGTTTTAATTCTTTTCCAATAATAACATAAGAACTTAGGATATAGTGTTCTCATGGGTTTTTAATACGAAAATGATTTATGTGGGGAAATAAATACTTTTCCTAGGCAAAAGTAATTTAGCCTTAGGAAAAGAGTATTATTAGGGAAAATGAATGAACTAAAGGGGGGCATGAATTTTTATAAGGGGATTTTAGTACTTATTGCCTATAATCCATTGAGCCGAGAGTCGAGTCCCTCCAAAGGTCAAAGAAATGCTCTGAGCCTCTTTGGCTTAGGGATTTTAAGTAGTTTGAACTTTATTGTGGGAAATTAGTTAAGTAAAAGGTGAAATGAATGAGGGAAGTTAATTAATTGACTTTGATATCCATTTGCATGCTAGATTGCCCATTCACATTTGAAATACATGTTGAAAGATGATAAATGTGCTTTTGTCTAATCAATCATCATACTATGTAGTGTTATTTTCTGGAGTCATCGCATTCATGATTTTTATTGTATCGACATTTCTATCCAACCTCTGTGGTTCATCATTAGGATCAGATGTGTGAAAAAGTCACTAAATAATGGACCAATAAATAGAGGATAGGGTTGGGAAGATAATAGCCTTGGTGAAGATGTGATTGTTTCTGTGGTTTTTGAGGTTGTGCTTGATGCAAGCAAATGGAGGAATAATAGAGGTGTCTCTTCACCATTTGAGAAAGGTAAGGTCTGACTTCTTCATTGGAATTTTCGCCCTATACGGAAGGGAGAAATCACAGGAAATTCATGCATTGGGGCATTGAAAGGTACAAATTGCAATGAAGAAGTCAGACCTTACCTTTCCCAAATGCTGCAGAGACACCTCCATTATTCGTCCATTTTCCTACATCAAGAACAACCTCAAAAACCACAGAAACATTCACATCTTCACCAAGGCTATTATCTTCCCAACCCTATCCTCTATTTATTGGTCCATTATTCACTAAATTTTTCACACATTTGACCCTGATGATGAACAATAGAGGTTGGTTCAAAACATCGATATAATAAAAATCATGAATGAGATGACTCTGGAAAATAACACTACAGAAAATGAAGATCACAGAAGCCTCAAATCTACAATCATCATACTTTTGCAACCTTTCTTCTACTTACCCATCTACTCATCCTACAATTTTTACTTCTGTTTCTTAGGGTGCATTTGAGCTAGCAAACCCTTATCAAACATTTTTCTTTCTCTTTACAATATTAAACTAACTAAATCTAACCTTATTACATCCAAGGGCTCATATTAAATAGTTGAGCTCCTTTTATTTACTCTACCTATCTAATTATATGCCAAGGTTAAATTGTTTGGCCAGATTTTTATTCTCTATTTATAGACGTGAAATTTAAAACATGAAATAGCCAAGTTTGAACATTTTGACTATCATGGATTGTGGCAAAGATTACAAGCTGCAAATAGTCATTATTATTCACAAAAGGTAAATAGTAGTGGCATTTTGGCTTGCTCACTTTCATGGTCTTTTTTCTTTTCTTGGGGTTCATTTTTTTCATTTTTTTTTACCTTTTTTTTTTTCCTTTTTTTCCTTTGATTATTCTTTTAGGACATACCCTCTTTACATTTTTTAATTTTTTGAATATGGAAAACATTTGCAGAAAGCGAAGGTATGTACATATTATAGGTTTAATCTCAAACATTCAAAATTATGACTCCTATTGGTAGAGGAACCTAGCAGGGACAGTATGAATGGAGGCCAAAATGGGAAACAAAGGATGAAAGGTATGAAAATATGGATGGAATACTGTGACATGATATGATGGGACATGAAATAGACTCCAAGAAGGCAAGGGTTAATCGTTGCGCATGCTCTGAACAAGGGTGACTCGATAACGCTGCCACACACACTAGGTCTGGTAGGGACCATGAAAACATGAGAAAATGATGGTTACTCATGAGGAAAGTTGAAATATGGTATGACAAGTGTTAATAGGAGGTGGAACTCAAAGTACAAGTGTCTCTTTATGATGAAATTTTATTTTGAGAGGTGACGAAGTGACCTTTCTTGGAAAAATGGCTTCCTAATGAAGTGTCAAGTCAACAACAACTGAGGAAGACCCATTATAGAGCTAGATGAGAGATTTCCAACAGTTCTGGCAGTTTGTCAAATGGAGCAATAGTTTAATCGTAATGTGCGAGATAAAAAATGGGGGTTTTCCTATAAAAGGGTGATTTCTCTCTAATTTGGATTCATTTGCTAAGTGAGCTATGGTGAATTTGTAGAGGAGGAAAAAGGCCCTAAATCTTGTGCAGATCGTAGTGGAAAAACCAACCGTCGGAATCAGGATCTGCGACTTTCAGGTAAGTAGCCTTACTTGTCTAAAGATGGCCTTAATGCTTCTTGGAATGATGGTTCCTGGTGAAGTATTAAGGGAGGAGGAAAAAAAGAATAAACTACTAGAGGAGGTCTAGAATCATCCTCACCCACCAAGTTAAACATGGCAACTATGTGGACATATAGTATAATATTTGAAGATATGGTATCAAAGGTCTACGATATGCGATGTGCATATGGCTCGCCAGAGAGGTCAGTAGGACAAACTATCCAAGGAATGGGAGGATAATCAACCATACCTAGATCCAGTGGGATCTAGGCCGATACTTATCTTAGTAAATTGAGAAGATGGACACGGGAAAACCATCATGCCCCCAAGCATGGGATGTTGATCTAGTATGCAAAGTTGGGAATGATGCCCCCTAGTAGGAGGAGTTTGTGGAGTGCCATTGTGTTCCAAGTGCTCGAAAAAGGGATTCAAGTATCTCGGCCCAACTTGGCACCAAATCCTCCAAAGGATATGTAGGGGCCTATGTGCCCCCTAGTATGCTATGGGCGTATTGGATGTGTTTAGAGTTATGGGTTCCAAACACTTTTATGATTCATAATGTGATTATGCATTTTGTATGACGATGATGGTTCGCCATTTATTTTGTTTATGGTTATCTTTTGTGGTATACATGTGATAAATGCCAATCTAGAATGTTGTTTGCAATGGAATCTACATAGTTATTTTGGGCTCTAGGAACATGAATGAATGTAATGGTTTCAAATTCACATACCAACAACTTAACTCATAGATATTTTCTAAATAGGACTTGGTTATGCACATGATACACACCATTAAATTGCATGACAAGTAGCAAGGAATCCAAATGAACATGAAGATGAAGGATGTGATGAGCAAGGGCATCGACTAACAAACCTATCAATACATCATATTCAGCCTAGTTATTGGTGGTAGATCCAATGCACACGCCGTTTGAAAGGACTAACGTATGCAAGGGGGTAAAAATGGCCCAGGCTGCCAAGGCTAGATTCTGGGAGAAGCGACTTGCACCATCGGCATGACCGATATACAATGTGGATGATGGATCCATCTGAAAGATGCAAAAGACAACAAATGAGATGATGCAATCTACCCAACTTCATGGAAGAAATAAAGACATGCAAATCAAAGGGATGTGTTATGAGGAAAATTTGTTGAGGTAGAGCACATGGGGAGAATTAGGAAGGGAATGGCCTTCAAAATCCTCCACATAAATGCCCCCTTTCTTAAGTGCAAGGGTAATCAAGGGTAGACATAGATTCCATGGTGTCCTTATCAAGCTGGGAGATGGGTAGATGGGAGGAAGACTGACTACATGATGTGGCAGCGTTACCTAGTGCATCAACCTAAGAAAGGAGGTTCACATACACGTCATCTTTAATGGTATACGATGGGCTAGTAGATGGAGGATCTACGGATGTTGAGACCTGGGATTCTATCAGAAGGTGTTCGATAGAAGCACGTGCAGAAACCTCAGAAAGGTTTGGTTTTGAGGAACTCAAGGATGACGATAGGTAAAGAACATGGCCCGTGGAGTCCATCATCTCGACATTGGGGGGAGGGATCACGATGGTGGGACTGGAGTTCCCTATCCTGTTTTAGTGGTACTAGAATCCATAGGTAGACGAGTAGTTCCACTACGAGTGGTCTCGTATTCGCGAAGTGCCTGAAGGCAATCGCGAAATTCATCGAGATGAGAGAAACAATGGGAATAGTGACCATGATGATCACACAAGAAGCAAGGGTGATTTGTGCACAACATTTTGAGTTTCTAGGATGGTTCCGGTAAGGTAATTTAGACCTCAGGTATATTTGACTCAGGGAATGCTTCATGAACCAAAGGTTTGAGATGAGGAAGCTCAAGACAATTATTGGTGGCATGCCCAACAACCTTATAAAAAGGGCACGAATGTGATGATGTCGAGGTCTTGGGGGTTGGAGGAGCTTAGGGAGCCTTGTCCTTCAATTCTTTGTTCTTCACTTTTCCCCCCTATCTAGATGCTTTTGCAAGAGGAGTGGGTTCCTGTTGAGGTTGGGATGGAACTAGAGTAGCGACAGGGGTCGTAGGGACCAGTTGAACCGAGGTCAAATCATGATAAGGTCTTAGCTAACCAGGCAGAATGCTTGGAGGGGGATCTATGTACCATACTGGGATCCTCAGAGTCATGTTAGGAAGGACCAGCGAAGCCATGACAGGTATAGAAAATACTCTCGGAGGGGGGAATAAGAAAGGTATCTGGCCTGCAGGGTAATGTCCCGACGAAATAGCTACTGGATGGTTGAGACCTGGAGTAACGATTCCTGGTGGAAACATAGGAAAGGCACGCACTAACAGAGGAGGTCCTAGGTGGGTGGATCCAGATGGCTCGACTAAGATGGTAACAATAGGGTGTTGAGGAGCTGGCTATTGATCAGAGGTATTGACCTCGTTATAATCCATCATGAGGATTTGGTAGTCACCAGGACCAGAAGGTTGGGTGGGATGGGATGCTTGACCCAATTGAGGTTGAGCAACAACAAATCCTTACTAAGGAAAAGGATTTTTGAGCATAGACGATTGAGATGGTGTAGGATTCTGAGGTGATTTTTTACCTCTAGAAGTTGCTTGAGCTTCCCACATTTGGTGCATTTAGGGTAAGAGAGGACACTCATGTGTATAATGTCCATGCACACCACAACATACAAAAGGTTTGTTTGTATGAAAGCCTTGTTCTACTTGGGTTGGATGCCTTGTTGCTGGTTGTTGGTGTTATGCTGGTTCCCCTATGGTTCACTAGGTTGGTTACCTTGATTATCGTAGTTACCCTTGTGACATTTCCTCTTATTCTTTTTCTTCAAATTTTGGGAATTTGTTGCACTCTGCTGCACAAACACTTGACCCTGAGGGGGTGGTGGTTTCTAGGGATGGGGATGCATCGGAGGCTACAATGCTAATTCTTGAGGGGATGACTTGCTTGGTTGTGCATAAGGAGGAGCGACATTTTGGTAGATAGGTTAGCATCCTGAAACATGTTATTAGCAGGAGGAGCATGAGTGTTAGAGGAACTGGTGCCCCCTTACAGATAGCCATAACTTTGTTGATTATATGGAAAACGGTGTGAAAGGGTTCTAATGATACCGTCGGCAGCGTGAGATGCCCCCGATGCATTGGCACTTCTAGGACAAGGGAGGTCTGGAATGACAATATAGGCGTAACTTGATTTCACACAAATCATATCATATCTCAGAACGATTTGGAGATCTTCTTCCTCAGTCTGAGAAAAATGGGACACGACATCATTTCCAATGGGTGCTAGAAGGTTCCTATGAAACCAATCTAGATAGACACATCTTCGAAAGGCAGGGCACGACATGTACTCCTCCTCTGACGCCACTCTTGAACATGGTCATAAATGTGAGTCATAGAGGACTAACCAGTGTCATATTGGAGAGGTAACTGGAAATATGAAAATAGCACTTTAGCAAGAGTCACGAAAATGGAATGAGATGCATAGGGCTGGTCTATATACCATTTTGCAGCATCTCTAGTGAGCTTGCATTGGAATAGCCAAAGATGAATGGAGTCATCGGTTATGGAGTTGGATGAGCACCACATGTGGAAGGATCAGACATGGTTGGTAGGATCCTCTCTAGCATTACCCTCAAACTTCGGGATGTCAAAGGGAAGCTTAGTTAGCATAGAAGGCCAATGAACATCATGGTCTATGGGGTCATTTATCAACTGGTTAAAAACTAGTAGACTTAACCCAACCATAAAGGGGAGCATGGGGGCTGCTGCAACGATTCCTGAGACTACTCTGCTTGATGTGACTACCAGCATAGAACTGGAGCTAGCACCAGGTTGGGTTCCTACACTAGTTGTGGGTCCAGACATGGTGACGATATGTGATGGAGGCTCACAACCAGATAAGGAATCAGATGAAACAAGAGAAGATTTGGTGTGGGGACTTGAAGGGCTATGAACTCAAATCAACAGGAGGGGGTGTGGGGGGGGGCGGGGGGTAATATGCCCAAGCAGAAACTGGGGGTGAAGTCCTAATAGTCTCCGTGACAAACGCCTTGGTATCACAATGGTGGTAAGACATGCTTGACATTGAAATGGTGAAGGGAGATCAATAATATGCCTTTGTCTCGATGAGGGGAGATAAATTTATTATGTTAAGTCTTGGCTTAGTGGTGTAAACCAAGCACCCTTTGCTTGAGGTGTGCTTGTGTGTGCAAGTGTATTTATTTATTAAGCCCATATCATGTTTGTAAAAAAGGAAAAAATCCTGCTAAAAATAAACTGAAAATAATAAGAGAAAATGAATAGCAAAACAATTAACTAAACCCCACCCAAACTGGATTTGCAAACATTATGCTGGTTAGTGTTTGAATCGATAGAAAATACACTAAAATGGTCAAGAGATATAAATTTCTGTGTGACTGGGATCAAGTGACACTAAGATGCTAGAAAGTGATGCAGAAAAAACAAAAAACCAGAGGGCAAGATCGCTACAAAAAGATACGGAGATGGGTGAAACACCTAGGGCAACCGATGGGACCCTAAGGCCAATGACCAAATAAGTTTAAATGTGAAACTATGGATGGTGGAAACCTATCTTTACAGATCTGAAACATAAGGGTATAGATCTGGAAAATTTGTTTGAAAGTGCTACAGAAACTCAAAATACTCACTCAGCTAACCTCCTATAAAGGTGGAATCATAATAGAGGCCCTGGGGGGGCTAAATTCGACTTCGATGAGTAAATCGGAGTATATCAAGGCCTAAGTGGGATGAGAGAGAGGTCAAACAACCCAGCAAACAACTCTCTACAAAACCTAAAAATGAATCTAAGAAAAACCCTAAAACCCAGAAATCGCAGGCACTCACCTGTTTTCCAGTTCGGATCACACTTTTTGGGCTGATAAGTGCACTCTCACCTCGAGATCCCACTTTTTTGGCCAAAAAATGTGATTTCTGCTCCATGGATCCCGGTCGGTAAATCTTCAAAAAAATTGTTGCCTTTGTCACAGATGGTTCCTGTGACCTGCAGAAATGACCAAATAGTTGCTAATGTCAGAAATTTAACAGATCTAGGGTTAAAATACTAGGAAACATTAAGAGAATTAAAAGAAAAAAAAAAAACCTAAGCTGAAAACTGAAGGTCACCCAAGTTTTTGGATCTGAAGTATAAACCCAATGGAGTCGCCAATTTTGTTTAGTGTTTTTTTCTCAAAGGTGTAAAAAAAGAAAACACTTAAGGTTGTGGATGACAAACAATCTCAAAAATATAAATGGATGCTAAACATTGTAGATCTGTAGCAACTGATAGAAACAAAACTTGCCAAAGTCTGGATCTATGCCACAATCATAGTTAAACAACAAAAACAAAGAGTAATAACTCCAATCATCCAATGGAAACCAGATATACAAAGAATAGTTTTATTATAACACCTGTGAAGGGAACAAACAGTTGTTACCAATCCCCCTCTATGGGATGGGTTCTTGGCTATCCTCAAATGTCTTCAGCTTGTGTAGAGTTTCTCTCCTCTATAATGTGTAAACTCAGCAAAAATATGGTGTGCGACAATGAAATAATCAGAGTTACAACAGCGAGTGAAACAATGAAAATAATCAAAAGTGAATAATGAATGGAAAGACCTTCTATTTATAACAAAATATTGAGTTATCCTCAAATAATGAGAAATAATAAAATATTATTGATCCCATTCTTGGAATAACCACTTGGAATATTTTATTATATTTTTTTAGGAGGGAAAAAGTATTTAAACTTTTATTTAGAAATAATAAATAAATAAATGATTTATTTGTCATCTCAAGGAACTAGTTAAGGAATAATAAAAAAATGATGATTTATTTAATTATTCCTAAGGGATTTAGTCAAATTTGACAAAGAATAATAATTAATTAGTGATTAATTAGTTATTCTTAGAGAAAAATAAGATAATTAATGATTTATCTGTTTATTTTTCATGATTGGGTCAACTATGACATGGAATAATAATTGAAAATGGTTTAATTAATTACTCCTAGAAGAAAATCAAATAATAGTGATTTATTTAGTTATTCTTCATGTGTTTGACTATAAATTACCTAACAAAGGTGGTTTACTAAGTAATTTCTCGTAGTGAAAGCAATTTTACTATGGTAAAATTGCCTTCACATGGTGTACTTCGATCCATCTAGTAAATTAGGCTAGATGATCAATTTTTTGGTGATAACGCTATGGACGATCTCACAAGCCTGCATTCCTATGTCTAGGGACTTATCCCAGTAGACTTGTGTCAGTGTCCGTGAAATTTAAGGCACTTTTGTAGCCCAAAATTCTGGCCACTGCCCAGAACTTATTGTAACTTCTAGAATGCATTAAACACATGATGACAAAAATAAGAAACCAAAAATAAACTTTAGGATAGCGCTTGACCATCCCTAATTAGGATTGACATTCTATCAAACAATTCGCATCAATGCAATCTACAGGTCTAGGATACAAGACATAACATGAATGACTCAAAACTCTTATGAATCATGACAAGAAGGATCATCACCTTCTCCCTTGAAATTTTATGACATCAATTAGGTCTTGCATCCATAATTTTAACCATTATGAGTAAATACATGAAGTAACCATGACATGAACCAGTCAATTAACCATGCTTATAACCAACATAAAACCATGAGAATAGCAGTGAGATAATAACCATTAAATAAACATATAAACAAGTACAAAAGCAAGAGAACTTAACTTTTATTAACCATAGGCAAATCTGACCAAGTTTAGGACTTCCACATACTACCAAACTATAGACATGGCTGAATCAAAGCGTTCATCCAACCACTCACCCCCATGCCATATTCCAAGCATGAATGTGGGATCTTATGGATAAACCAATCAAAAACAACCAAGGGAATCCATAGGTTAAACTACCTCCACCCTCACCAAATCGTGATCACACCAAAAATAGTGCTCTGATCACAAAATCGAACCGAACTTGGAATGCAATCCAAAATCCATCACTATCCTTGAGGAATTTTTCATCTCCTTGTCTCTCAAGCTTTATCGCAATCCAATCCCAAACCACTAGGCCCTAAACCGAGACACCAACCTCTCATGTTTTACCACAATCCACACCAGATCACTAGGCCCTAAACCAATACCTCTCCCTTAGGCTTTACCGTGTATCCTGCCAAAATCGGTCAAGGGATACCTAGGACTTTGGGAATGAAAGTTGAGACCACCTCTACCCCGGATTCTGAAATCCATCCGGAAATTCCAAAGCTCAAAACCGAGATAAACATCCCAACACAACATGGCATCCAAAAAAATCAAGGCTAAACTAAAATCAATTTTCATAACCCGGCGAAACCATGCCACCAACAACAAGAGAACCATACACCAACATGCAAATACATGCATGTCAAAACCAGCGAGGAAATCACACATGAAATATGTTACTCGCAAGTATTCCTACTGAAGTTTCCTAACCCTACTCTTCCTTCCTTGATCCTTGCTTTCCTTCCTTGCTCCAAAGATAGAGTGCTCCAAGAAAAATCTAAGTGTCCAAGAGTGAGAGAGAGAGAATAATGAGAGATCTCCAAAACTAAAATGACCAATCTTACACTGACCAAAATCTTGCCAACTAATCCTCAAAAGATTTTTTATCAATTAGGCCTCCATTTTCTTCATTTTCCATTATTTCCTTCAATTTCATCCTCACATGCAACCTGTGGACTTTCACCTTACTTTTCTCCTATTTTCCTTTATTTTCATTAACAAATGTGACAAAAATTCCTTTTTTTCTTTTTATACCTTTGCCTTTGCCAATTTCCTTTAGCCATAAACACACCTAGTGATGCCCACTAGGATATATTTTCCCAACATTTAGCTTGGAATAATTGTCCCTTAACTATGGTCTTATTATTGCTTTATTGACTTTTACTACATGTAATTTTCACGAGGGTTGTTACAGGTTTGGTATTTACAGCTATATCAAGAGTGAAATTGATCCGGATAAACAAGAATGCAATAGATTACAGAGATAACCACAAATATAGATATGCAGCGGAAATCATACTTCATTTCATTAATTTAAAATACTGAAATATGCTTACAAACAAAAATGGAAATAAACCAGCTAGGGCGATGGTAGCTTATCTCTGGGAAGAGATGTGGCGGCTACATGCATCTGAACTATGTTACAATGAGGCTGGAAGGCATATTTATTGTTGAGAAACAATGGAAAACCCTTAACATCCCAAAACCTAACCCTAGAAGATGAAATGCCAAATTATGGGCCCTATTTTGGGTAAGTTGATACATCAACTTCCCGGGGTCATAACTTTGGCACCCGATCTTCATTTGACGCGTAAAATAGCTCGTTAGAAATATCTATCCGAGCACTACATATTTGGGAAGAGTAACAATGTTCCATGGCCCCATGTTGCTCCCAAATTTCCCAAAATACGTCTTTTAGGGCCTTAAAATGGCTCTAGAAGTTTAGGACTCGAAAAACTACTAAAAATAGTAAATTGTGCTACAATTACGAAAACTGAAAAACTGAAAGAGATAGTCGTGGGGGTCCAAGTGGGATAGGTGGGTGTCCACCAACATCCACCCGGATCATTCCTGCCCAATTAGGAAGCAATGGTCCCCATTGCGTTGAGTTCCTCCATTTGCTGAACTTGGTCCCTGGTCAGTTGTTCTGCAATCTCGGATGTGTCCAGTAATGGTGGGAAGCATGGTCGAGGGAGGTACACATTGAACACTGAGTGCAATTGAAGGAATGGGGGAATGTCATGCTCCAAAGCATTGTTTCCCATAGCCTTGGTACTAGTGTAAGGACCATGTCGGAGTGGTCTGAGCTTCTAATGGGCTCTTGTAAGGCGTTCTTTCTACAGATGTAACCAAACTCTGTCGCCCATCTAAAACTTGTGTGGTACCCCTATGGGTGAGGAGAAGTTGTTCCTATGTTCTTTCATGACTGTATTCCTCTACTGCTGTTGTTGCGTGGAGGAAACCTTTGTGGGGGTCATGGATGTGGCGATGACCTTCCGCTTACTTGGGGAGCGAACCAGACAGAAAATGAATTTCCTAGTCTAGGAGACGATCTTGCTGCATTTCTTAGCAGAGATCAAAGAGGTGGTGGTAGGTGGGGCTACCTCTGGTATCCTGTATAATGAATTACCCAAAGTAATAATAACAGTGTGAGGCCTTGACTCATACACAGCATGTCGCCTCCACAAGTATGGCTAGCCAAATAGTACATCACAAACATCAAGAGGTGCAACATCACACAATACCTCATCTATGAAGGGCTTGATGCTGTAGGGAAGGTGGCATTGATGGTGGACTCGGAGATCTTGTCCTTAGTGAAGCCACTCGATACTGTACAGCTACGGGTGTGGTGTAGTTGGTAGCCCCAACCACTTCACAACCTCTGCTGAACTGAGGTTCTTTTGGCTGCCACTGTTAACAATGAATTACAACGGCGAACCCTTCACCCACATCTGTGAGTGGAAAAGATGCTCCCTCTCCTCTGGATCTTCGGGCTCATTCTTCTGGATCTTGGCAGTGGCAACAATGGTGTTGGGCTCTGCATCAATGATCTGCCTCCCTTTACCATTCCCCTTGTTGGGTTCTGACTCAAGGTCGGAACATGCATCTGATTATGAAGCCTTCAACTCGGCCACCAGCGACTGCTTGGTCTGACACTCACTTGTGTTGTGAGTGGGGCTCTTATGGAACTCACACCACTTTCCTGTGTCCTTCTTCGACTTCATGGTGTTGTTATTTTCTTGTGGCTTCGATGGGTTGTCTTGGGTAACCCCGCCTTGGCTTTGTCCTTTGGTCTTCAGATTTGTAGATCCAAAGACTCGCTTCTTCTGTTTGAACTTTTGCTCGATTTTAACAGTGTATCAGTACATCGTGCCGAGCAAGGAGATGTTCAAGAACTCCATCTCTTCCTTGATGTACCTATGTAGGCAACTGCAGTATTTGAGTACCAAATGCAGCTCAGAATCCTTGATACCCAACTCTATGTGAAGGGTATGAAAAAATTTTGTGAACTTAGGCACATCTTGGTCCCTTCCCTGTCACAGTGTGGTCCACTTTATGTATTTGTCCTTGTAGCTTTTGACAAGGTAGTACTGCTCCTTGATGGCATCCCGGAATGAATCCCAAGTGGGTGCGGCTGAAAATAGTGAGCACGCACTTTCATCCTTTTGCTCGTAGTAGGTTTCCCACCAGTCCTTAACATGGGGGACTGCTTTGAGAAGAGCGAAAATAATATTTTCCCTACTGGAAAAACCATGAACAGAAAAATACCCTCTAGCAGATTTAACCATTTACCTATGGCATCTACATCCATTTGACCCTCAAAGATGGGGATTTCAAAATTAACTTGTACCTTAAAGGGTGTGGCATTTCCAGAGTAGCTGCTAGAAGCCAATGTGTCGCCTTCAGGTAGCTGCTAAAGAATCTGGGAAAAATTGTCCATCATCGCGTTCCTTTGTCGCTCGAGGGCTTCTTCGAGCAAGATTTTGATAGGATCTCCTACCCCCTCGTCTTTCTTCTCATCTGCCATGGGAGGTCGTTGGGATTTGCGAGGCTGGTCTTGCAAAGGTTCGATCAGTTCAAGCCCTAACTCCTTATATCCCAACCTCATTGGGGACATGCAAATGAAAATAGAGAAAAAGCAGACCACTCTGATACCACTAATCCAGATTTAAACAGGAATGCAATAGATTACAGAGATAACCATAAATACAGATATGCAGTGGAAATAATACTTCATTTCTTTAATGTAAAATACTGAAATATGCTTACAAACAGAAATGGAAATAAACCAGCGAGGGCGATGGTAGCTTATCTCTAAGAAGAGATGTGGCGGATACATGCCTCTGAACTGTGTTACAATGAGGCTTGAAGGCCTATTTATTGTTGAGAAACAATGGAAAGCCCTTAACATCCCAAAACCTAACCCTAGAAGATGAAACGCCAAATTGTGGGCCCCATTTTAGGTAAGTTGATACATCAACTTCCCGGGGTCGTAACTTTGGCACCCGATCTTCGTTTGACACATACAATAGCTCATTAGAAAGATCTATCCAAGAACTACAACTTCGGGAAGAGCAACATCAGTCCATGGAGCCATGTTGCTCCTAGATTTCCCAAAAAACGTCGTTTAGGGCCTCAAAACAACTCCGGAAGTTCAAGACCCGAAAAATTGCTAAAAATAGTAAATTGTGCTACAATTACAGAAACTGAAAAACTGAAAGAGACAGTCATGGGGGTCCAAGTGGGATAGGTGGGTGGCCACCAACATCCACCCGGATCATTCCTCCCCCTTAGGAAGCAATGGTCCCCATTGCGTTGAGTTCCTCCATCTACTGAACTTGGTCCCTGGTGGGTTGTTCTGCAATCTCGGATGTGTCCAGTAGTGGTGGGAAGCATGGTATAGGGCAGTACACATTGAACACTCGGTGTGATCAAAGGAATGGGGGAATGCTATGCTCCAAAGCATTGTTTCTCGTAGCCTTGGTACTGGTGTAAGGAACATGTTGGAGTGGTCTAAGCTTCTAATGGACTCTTGTAAGGCATTCTTTCTATAGATGTAACCAAACTCTATCGCCCATCTGAAACTTGTGTGGTACCCCTATGGGTGAGGAGAAGTTTTTCCTATGTTCTTTCATGATCGTATCCCTCTGCTGTTGTTGTTGCATGGAGGAACTCTTTGTGGGGGTCGTGGATGTGGTGACGATATTCCCCTTACTTGGGGAGTGAACTAGACAGAAAATGTATTTCCTAGTTTGGGAGATGATCTTACTACATTTCTTAGCAGAGATCAAAGAGGTGGCGGTAGGTGGAGCTATCTCCGGTATCCTATATAATGAATTACGTAAAGTAATAATAACAGTGTGAGGCCTTGACTCATACAAAGCATGTCGCCTCCACAAATATGACTAGCCAAATAGTACATCACAAACATCAAGAGGTACAACATCACACAATACCTCATCTATGAAGGGCTTGATGCTGTAGGGAAGGCAACATTGTTGGCAGACTCGAAGGTCTCATCCTTGGTGAAGCCACCTGATACTGTATGGTTATGGGTGTGGTGTAGTAGGTAGGCCCAACCGCTTCACGACCTCTGCTGAAATGAGGTTCTTTTGGCTGCCACTGTCAACAATGAATTGCAGCGGCAAACCATTCACCCACATCTGTGAGAGGAAAAGATGCTCCCCCTCCTCTAGATCTTCGGGCTCATTCTTCTGGCTCTTGGCAGTGGCAACAGTGGTGCTGGGCTCCACATTAATGATTTGCTTCCTTTTTCCATTCCCCTTGTGAGGTTCTAACTTAGGGTCAGAACATGCATCTGATTCTAAACCCTTCAACTCAGCCACCAGCGACTGCTTGGTCTGACACTCACTTGTGTTGTGAGTGGGGCTCTTATGGAACTCACACCACTTTCCTGTGTCCTTCTTCAACTTCGTGGTGTTGTTATTTTCTTGCGGCATCGATGGGTTGTCTTGGGTCACCCCACCTTGGCTTTGTCCTTTGGTCTTCAGATTTGCAGATCCAAAGTCTCGCTTCTTCTGTTTGAACTTCTGCTTGATTTTGACAGTGTATCGATACACCATACTGAGCAAGGAGATGTTCAGGAACTCCATCTCTTCCTAGATGTACCTGTGTAGGTAGCCACGGTATTTGAGTACCAAATGCAGCTCAGAATCCTTGGTACCCAACTGTGTGCGAAGGGTATGAAAAATGTTTGTGAACTCTGGCACATATTGGTCCCTTCCCTATCGCAACGTGGTCCACTTTATGTATTTTTCCTCGTATCTTTTGACAGGGTAGTACTGCTCCTTGATGGCATCTCGGAATGAATCCCATGTGGGTGCAGCTGAAAATAGTGAGCCTGTACTTTCATCCTTCTACTCACAGTAGGTTTCCCACCAGTCCTTAACGTGGGGGACTTCTTTGAGAAGAGAAAAACTAATCTTTTCCCGACTAGAAAAATCATGAACAAAAAAATACCCATCTAGCATATTTAACCATTTATCTACAGCATCTGCATCTATTTGAACCTCGAATATTGGGATTTCAAAATTAACTTGTACCTTAAAGGGTGTGGCATTTCCAGAGTAGCAGTTGGAATCTGATGCATCGCCTCTGGGTAGCCACTGAAGGATCTGGTCAAAACTGTCCATCATCGCATTTCTTTGTCACTCGAGAGATTTTTTGAACAAGATTTTGATAGGATCTCCTGCCCCCTCATCTTTATTCTCATCTGCCATGGGAGGCTTTTGGGGTTTGCGAGGCTGGTCTTGCAAATGTTCGACTAGTTCAAGCCCTAACTCCTTATATCCCGACCTCGTTGGGGACATGCAAAGAAAAACAAAGAAAAAGTAGACTGCTCTGATACCACTGATCTAGATTTAAACAGAAATGCAAAAAATTAAAAAGATAACCATAAATACAAATATGCAGCGGAAATAATACTTCATTTCATTAATGTAAAATACTGAAATATGCTTACAAACAGAAATGGAAATAAACTAGCTAGGGCGATGGTATCTTATCTCTGAGAAGAGATGTGGCGGCTACATGCCTCTAAACTGTGTTACAATGAGGCTCGAAGGCCTATTTATTGTTGAGAAACAATGGAAAACCCTTAACATCCCAAAACCTAACCCTATAAGATGAAACATCGAATTGTGGGCCTCATTTTGGGTAAGTTGATACATCAACTTCCCGTGGTTGTAACTTTGGCATCGGATCTTTGTTTGATGCGTACAATAGCTTTTTAGAAATATCTATCCAAGCACTACAACTTTGGGAAGAGAAACATCGGTCCATGGACCTATGTTGCTCCCAGATTTCCTAAAAAACATCATTTAGGGCCTCAAAATGACTCCAGAAGTTCAGGACCCAAAAAACTGCTAAAAATAGTAAATTGTACTACAATTACAGAAACTAAAAAACTGAAAGAGATAGTCATGGGGGTCCAAGTGGGATAGGTGGGTGGCCACCAACATCCACCTAGATCAAAAATCAATAGATGGTTTAAGGATTTTTCCACCCTTCTCTTTTTAGTGTTATGAAAAAATGAAAAACATCACATATGATACACATAGGAAGAAAGATGAGAAATGATTGAACTCCATATCATTGTAACATCTATATGCTAGATAGGTTTTAGTTTTTTATCATATTTTTCAAATGATATGAATACTTGGTTTCCTTTAGCATATCATGGATTGGAATTTGGTTTCCTTTAGAAGATAATGTGGCTCCAATGCACTCCTTCTCTTCATCAGCTCGACGAAAAGGGCGACTAGTAATAAAATGCCATTTTATTCAATTTATTCATATTGATGTTGTAGACTACCTGTATCTATTTATATATCCTAACCTTTGTCTTTTTGTGCAGATTTTCCTCCTGCGATTCAAAGTCGTAGGAGGTCGTCCCTACCTCGACTTTATTTCCAACTCGTGGCTAATTCTAGGTATTAATCCAAGTTTCAGTGGTTGGAAAGAACAATCTAGTTTTCACTTTATCTAACTCTGAGAGGTCTATCTCGCAGGTTTTTGGTGACAATCTCTCTAGATCAGTGGGGTTCAAATGCTAGTACAAGTGACATGTTTATCTCTTCTACCTTCATTTTCCTTCTTTTGTCCTTTTTGGGGTTTCACCTATATTCAGTCTTATAGTCTATGTGACTGTCTTTATTATCTTATATAATGAAAATTTCCATTCTCATAGTTTTCATTAGAGGGTTTCAGGCACAAGGGTTTATACTTCATTCACTTTGGTTAGGATCTTTAATTTCTATTGTATACCCATGATTTTTCTGTATTACTATGTTTCTCCTTTGCAATCAGGGAGGAGAATGGTGGTGTTGTTTCATTTATAGATATATGTCTTTTGATATTGGTTATCAATTTATCCTAGTGATTCCTTAACTTATTCTCACGATTTTGTTTCTTCATGTTTGTTATAGTTATGGGCACAACTCCTCCAGGTTTCCCTTTCTGGCATGCACCAAAGGGACTTCTCCCACCACTAATTGCTATATTAATTTGCTATATGTTGGTTCTAATTATTTCCTTATGTTTTTGTTGTTCATTCAGAATACCTTGGTAGAAGGGTCCTCCTAGTTGTAATCAGTTTATTGTAGAGACCCTTTCAGCCATGTCCCTCCTACCGGGAAGGAGTTGTTGTTGAAGATAGCTTTAGTATAAGAATTTTAAAATACAGTGGCCTCTAGCCCATTCCTGGCTTGCCATGCCTTGGGTTTATGTTTCATTACCTCATAAGTGACTGTATTATTATTTTTTTTTATTAGTATAATTCCGTATACTAGAAAAAACCATTGAACTCTATTATGGATTCAATTATATTTGTGCACAGATGAGGTTTCTATACTCATTTATGTGTAGCATTACTTCTTTATTATCCAAATTTTTTGTAAAAAAATTCCTTTTTGCAATGTTCTACTTCCTTTTGTGTCGAAGGATTATTTAAATGAGTCATAATGATAATAAATGGATACTTGGAGAATTTTCTTGATGGATATGAAGAGTTTTTCTACTCCTCCTACCTATAATCAGTCTTATCTATTTTTTTTATAGTATTATAACTTTTCAGTAGTTATCACTACCTTTTTGGAGGTAAAGGTAGCTTAACTTAGTGTTGGTTATAATGTATCCCATATTTTGTTTTGTTTATTGCTTCTCCCTTTCCACGGTTATTTATTATGCATGTACCATAATTTATTCAAAATCTTCTTGCTGGCTTGATGGGGGCCTGACCCAAGTTCATCTTTAACTGCACCAACCAACAAAACCCTAAATTATTGGCCCTTTCGGAAAAACCCCACATAGTGCAGGTTGCAATCTCACCCGAAGCAGTATTAGGGGATGCTAGAACTAGGTTTCTACATCCAAAGGCCTATGTGATTGTTTCCTAATGTTATTATGGTTTAGATCTTCCTTCGCCCAAATTTATCCCTTCCAGATGGACAACTACTGCAAACCTATCTAAACGACTTCTAGATCTGTGTGAAGGTAGTTAATTATACTTATCATGCTTAAATATTACATATCTACTAGTTTCATGCAGTAAATAAGCCTTAATTCATATTAAACAGATTACAAAGAGGAGATACATAAACTTTGTAGAAGTAAATAAAAGGACACAGATGCTTCAGTTTCGGCTCAAAACAATCTTTATATGAATGTTTAGATACATAATTTTTTATCCCTGTGCACTCAGCTGTAGGGGCCTATGCACTTAGCTTGCAAACTTACCCAGGTCTTCGCGCACTCAACTATACAAGCCTTCCCCTTTCGCCTAAGTACAAGAAATAGACATTTCCTGCCTTAGCACCTTTCCCTTAAAATGATTCTTTTAATCCTATCATCATCTAAGACTCGTCATGACTCAAATTTATATAGCATTTTCTTTACAAAACCATGGTCCGCAGACCATGGGAAGGTATCAAAACAACTCTATCACCTATCCACCTAAGGGACTAATGTCCCTTTGACTTCTACTAGCTTCACGCTCTGTTTTCCACATGTCGCAGAGACTTTACATTTGCTACAAAAGATAATACAAAATTGACTCAAAACCTAACAAAATTGACCCAGGGACCCCATCCCAATAGGCCCCCAACACAAATTGGGTGACTCACCCTTGAGTCACTCAATTGGCACCTCTATCTTGTTGTGAAGATCATTGAACTCCGTATTCAACATAGCTATGTCAACAAAACCCTGCACCACGACATGTTGTACTTCCTCTACCAACTTTTATGTAGATGAGCCTTCCATTGCGAGGCACATCATCCTTTGAGTCTACTAGAGTGTCTTCAAATTTTCCTAGACTAATAGAGTAAGCTAACTTGCTTCCTCTGTCCATGGCTATATTATGGACTTTAAGATGGCCTATTTTCTTTGTAGCTCTTCAATTTTTTATTGCAGTTTTTTTCCTTCTTGCAATCGAGTGAGGCATTGGACTAGCACCAAAGTGAACTTAGTCGCCCTAAGTTCATCAAAATTTTACTATCTCTCCCAGATATATGTACCAATTTTCTATAGGTTTGGGTCCTCCTGCAAAGTTGTCCATAATTCCATTGTGTTTTCAAAGATCAGTGTGCATCTTGTGACTATGGTGTCCAAAGTGGCCATGCTCTCCTTAATGGTTGTTCTGCACTGCTACCAGACCTCTGGCAGAGTGGTTAGCAGAAATTTCAACTCGAGCTCTAAGATCTTCATTTGGAATTCAAATGTTACCTGGTCAACCTCATCCTTTGATTCTCTGACTCTGGCAACCAACTTCCAAATATTCGTTGCTGCTTTTGCATCTTCTGGAATGTGAAGCTCTAGCAATGTCTGACGAGCCTGTGTAATTCTTGCCTCCAAGCTCTGGCTTCGTGTAGCCAATTCTTCCTTTTTCTTTAGCACCTGAGCCTTTCTGGAAAATATCTGCTCATTGTTCATCTTTACCTCGTTGATAACTGCTAGTGCCCGCTGGTCCCTAATCCACATCTCATCTGAGACCCCCTGATGACGTGCGTGGAGGGTCCGAATAGGTAGAGTGACTAAGTTGATACCCACCTCCTTGATCTGTCCGATCTAGGCATTTTCTTCATCTACTTCTACATGCAATGATCCCTCTAGTAATGTTATGACTTTGAGGTCCAAAGTATTGTCAGTTTCTAGCACAGTCATGCTCATTTTCTACAAGATCACTTGAATCCCACTCGCTTTTCCCATACTCACCTAAAGTCAACCTGTTTGAGTCTGCAACTCGCGCAGATCCTTCTACATGCTCCCCAGCATCAACATGTGTTGTTGCTCTAACTGTGTCCACAACTCCATCATTGTGTTGTGGACCTTGGCTCCAATCCCATCCAAGTCCCCCTCAATGAGGACCATATGATCCGCATGTGCATTCTTATCAGATTTTTCTTTCTTTCTAGGCTTGAAATTGGTCACCCTGTTCCGCTTCTACAATTTAAAGGGGGTGCTCTACTCCTCGCCATTTCCTCCTTCCTCTGACCCTTCTTTATCTGTAGTATGTTAAGAAGTAGACTCCTCAACCTCTAGGGTAGCCTCCTTCGCAGCACACTCCTTGTCAGCAACTGCCTTAGCAACAACTTCCTTCTTTTCTGTGCTTCTTTTTCTTAGGTTGATTCCTGCTCAGTGTCTTTCTTTTTTTGTGCTACTTTTTCTTGGGTTGATTTCTGCTCAACCTCTTTCCTTTTCTGCGCTACCTTCTCTAGAGTGGTAGCCTGATCAACATCCTTTTTCTTCTACCTTGTTGTGGCCTACGCAGAGGAACTCTCCCCAGCCATGCTTGTTCCTGCGTCGAGATCTGATCATTGCTGCCACTCACCTGGCCATTTTCCCATGACTTCTTATACATCTGCATCCATGAATAGGTATGGCAACTTGTACCATTCTTTCTTAGGATCTCTCTTCATGTGTATGGGTACGTTGTGAAAATCATCTTTAAACTCCATGTAGGCCTCCAATTGCCCAAATAGGGTAGGTGACAGCCTCAACCGATGGTTGATCACCATGCAAAGGTCCATCTTGACCAGAGCCCATAATATCTTTGTCTCCATGACCCTCTCTGGGTCCTTCATCACCCATAGCAAAGAAAACTTTGCTGCCTCCTATAACTCTGTGTCCTATGGAGGGAACTAGCTGTCCTCTGGGAGCCTCCACGTGACTAGGGAAATCAATAATAGTAGCCAGGCATATGGAATGCCTTATCATTGTCCTATGCTTCGTGATAATTCAACAGGAACTCTTTGTAGAGGTACTGCACCCAATCATATTACACCCCCTTCACGCACTATGTAGCCAATGAAATAACTAGTGTCGGAACCTCATCTGCGTGAAACTTTCTCATGATATTGCAAACCAAGATCTGAGCAGTGAATTGTATTGCCTGATCTGTGATGGAGCTAATGCAGTATCCATGTGACTTCTTTATCAAGCTAAACTCGTTCTTCATTATATACGTGAGTTGTTTTTCTTTACTCTTACCTCCAAACTCCGTAGCTAGATCCACCCGTTGGTAGGGAAACCTTATGATACGGTGGATCAACATATTTGTGATGGGGATGGTCTCTCCGAGTGGTTCGGCTAAACTGTGGTACCCACAACATATTCAACAACCCGGATTTTTCAACCCCCGCGACCCACTTCATAGTCTCCAGTGAAATGACTCTGGTCTCCTCATAGTATATCTTCATCAAATATTTATTTGTCACTAAATGCAAGAATTTCTCATGATCAGCGAGATACCAATCCTCCATCTTGAGTGCGAGAATTCACCCTAAGAGTGCGCCTTCAAATGTTACTTTCTTTGGAAATAGCAATGTGGACACCATAAACTTGCTAGAATCGGGATCCTTGGGTACCTTTGCTTTTCCCTTTCGCGGAGGGATATACTCCAAGAGCCTAGTCATAGGCTTGCCCTCCTCAGCATGTAACTCTTCAACCCCTTCACGAAGCTTCTCTTCATCAAGATCCAGGGGTTTTTATAGTTGTTTCACCTTGTCCAGCTTCCCTTTCTGCCGAACCTCCATAGGGTCCTTTCTTGGTGACTACCTCCCCAAAACATCATGTGGTTTATTTTGTTTCTCCTTAGCAGCGGATGGTTTATGCCTAGGTGACCTTGGCGTTGTAGGCACAAATGGTGTATCTTCCATTGTCGAAACAATTTCAGGGGTTGCGGCTTCAGAGACAACGACTTCTGCAAGATCAGTCATTTTCTCAAGGATGATCTTACAGCTCCAATCAAGCAAGTTTGTGCACCCAGGTTGTGAAAGAAGTTCCTCCCAATATTCTTGGTTCATAGACTTAAGGCAAGAAAACTCACAAATGATTTTTAGAAGGAAACGTGCTCTACTACAGGCCAATATGCCAGATTTATAGGAAGTTTCAAATTCAAATCTAACTGATCCCTCTAACTCCTGATCATAAATGCATCTTTAGTGGCAGATTGCCAAATATTTGCACCATAAATGCAACCTACCTGGTCCTCCTAATGGGATTTTTGCCATCTAATCAACTACAGTACATCCAACAGCTCTTTTTAGACCCTGCTGCATGGCACCCACCTCCATGGCACAACTCTGTTGGTGCAGCTCCTCCTGGCGCACTTCTGGCTTCCCTCCCGCTGCCCCCTTACTTTGTTTTCCTAACCTTTGGGTAGTGTAGTTTATAGTTCCGTACTCCCTTGCAACTGCTTGGAGTACTAATATTGTCCTACTATCATGTAGTCATTGCTCAAGAGAAAGATCCCCTAGATATAGCTTCAATAAACTTCCATTGACTCTTCCCGGAAATAATTCCACATTCAACGTCGCGAGCTGAACTACACCACCATCTGTAATTTCCTTGACTACATAGGGTCCCAACCAGTGAATTTGAAACTTCGTAGGGAACTTCGTGAACTTGCTATGATAAAGTAAGACCAAATCATTCACCTTGAAGGCGCGCAACTTAATATGTTGATCATGCCATGTCTTTTCATGTTTCTTTTGCACCTGTTGGTGAAATCTTGCTAAATACCTATCTCGTGGTCTGCCATATTATTTAATGTTGCAATGTGCAAGTTGGACACAATATACTCCATAGGCATCACAACCTCTATCCCATATACCAACCTGAACTAGGTTTGTCCTATCAAATTCTTAAACTTCAACCTATAATCCCATACGGCCACTAGTATGCACACATCCCAATCATTCCTCTACACATTGTAGACCTTACTCAATGTTTTTTCTAAAATTTTATTGAATTCTTCAACCATACCATTTTCCTAAGGATGATAGGGCATACTCTTCTGATGATAATCCTAAAACTATTCTCATGACAATAGTTTCATTGAGAAAGTGCATACCACTGTCACTCATCAGTATCTTAGGACACCCAAACCTTGTCAATACATACTCAAGTAGGAACTTCGCGGTTGTAGCAGTGCTACAGTCCTTCACTGGTTTTTCTTCTTCCCACCTTGTCAAATACTTTGTTGCAGTAATAATGTATCGCGCCCCATCTTTTTCCCTGGTGGTTGTATCAGACCCACAAAGTCAATAACCCATTTGTCAAACACCGATAATGAAATTTGAGGATTCAAGGGAAATTCATCCCTTTGCGATGGCTTTTTCATCCTCTGACATGCATCGCATGCCTCGCAATATGCCTTAGAATCCTTATGTACCATTGGCCACCATAACCCTGTGCGTAGAATTTTCTGCGCAGTTGCTCTACCCGAATAGTGTCCTCCCACCACTCCTCCTCGTGCTTCGGCAAGGATGCTATAGCATTCAAAATCTAGAACATATCGGAGCAATATTTCATTAGTACCCATCTTATACAAGTGTCCCACAATCACAGAAAATTCGGCAACGTGAACCACTAATTCCTTCTTTTGTTGAGTAGAATTTTGCTTCGGGGTTGTTCTAGTAGTCAAAAACTAGATTATATTAGCAAAATGATCATTTGTGACACACACAGCAAAGAGAAGTGCATCCAGAAACCCTTCTTCCAAACTAGTAGATTCTTCACCTATCTCAATTCTGGAAAGATGATTTGATCCCACATTCAATCATTTAGGCTCTAAAATCACTTCAAAATCATATTCCTGAAATAAAAATAACCACCTACAAATATTCCCCCCCAACACAGGTTTATTGGCCAAGTACTTGAGAGTGGAGTGATTTGTATACATTTTGAAATGCATGCCTTGCAAGTAATGTCAAAATTTCTGGAGCACGTAGACTATCGTCAATCGTTCACGCTGTCTTGTTGAATAATTTTTCTCAAAATTTAACAGTTTCCTACTCACGAAGGCTATAGGGTGTTCTACCTTGCCTTCACCTGGATGGATCAATGCTACACCCAACACAATACAAGAGGAATCCACATGGACATGAAACTATTTATTCCAATCTAGAAACACCAAAATGGGTGCAGTCACCATCTTTTCTTTTAAAACATCCAAATTGTGCTGACACTCTTCATCCCAGCAGAAAGTCGCATCCTTCTTTAGTAATTTCTCCATCAGCGCAATTATCTGAGCATAAGCTTTGATAAACTTTCTATAATAGCCAGTGTGTCCCAACGTTGCACGCAACTACTTTACATTCTTTGGAGCTTCTAAATTGACAATCACTACTATCTTCGCAGGGTCTACCATTAGTCCCTGCTTGTAGACCACATGGCTGAGAAATATCTCGCGAGGCACATAAAATATACACTTCTTCAAATTTAAAGCAATTTGGTATCTGCGACAAGTATCCAACATAAGGCGTAGACTTGCAACATGGCACTTTACAAATCCAAACACAGTCGAGTCATCAAAATACACTTCTAAGAATTTATGGATGAATTCTTTGAACACTGCAATTAGAACTCTTGAAAAGACCGTGGGCGCATTCTTCAACCCGAATGGCATCACTAGTTATTGGAAGCATCCCCACTCCGTTGCGAAGGTCATCTTGTTGTGATCCTCTGATGCGATCTTAATCTGATGGTACCCTGAAAACCCATGAGTGAATGAATAAGCTTCATGTCCTCCAACATTTTCAAAAACTTCATCCATAAATGTTGTGGGAAATAGGTCATGAACACATGCGTCATTGAGCTTCCTCAGGTCTACACATATTCTGATTTCACCCTACTACTTCTACTCTTGAACTACCATAGGGCTCACCGAATCAGATTCTTCTACTAGCTCAATAATTCCAGCGTCCAGCATCTTGTCTAGCTCTTTGCACACCTTCTCCTTTTACTTTGGATTTAGGCGGTAGGGTATCTATTTCATGGGCTTCACATCGGGCTTTAAAGTGATCTTCATCACTCCTAGATCCCCTACTATTCCTTTTAGGTCCAAGAACTTAGTGGGAAGCAAGTCCTAGCACTCGCATAGTAGCTCCACAACTTTATCAATTGTATCTTCATCCCAATAATCGCCTATCTTTGCAAACTTAAGCTGCGCGTTGGACCCAATATTTACTTGCCTGGTCTTCAAAGGTTATGATATTTTAGGGTTCGTTGCTTTAGGACCTTCAACCACGTGTTGTCCTTCGGTCTCCAGAATGTTGATTTTTCGCAGATCTTTTTCTTCTTCTTCTGCAATCACATTGTAGCATTCGAGTGCATGGCGCAACTGTGTACTCTATGTTGGAAATAATACTGAGAGGGGGGGGGAGAATCAGTATTAACAGATCAATAAAACTTTTCAAATTTCATGCTCAGAAACATATACGCTACTTCAGTTAAGTGAACCAGCGTGTACACGCTACTGTGTCTAAAGCAACTAGCGTATATCCAGAAATCTTATGATTCAGTTAGCTTATCTTCAGTAAATGCATCAGAACATTATTAACCACATTGACAGTAAACAGGTGTAGTATAACAGAATAGATCATCACATAAAAGCCACACACATGAACACCATGATATAAGGTGGAAACCCAATTTGGGTGAAAACCACCTGCTGCAAGTCGTCTCTTTCTTTCTTTAATAAGAAACTTCAGTTTACAATCTTTTGTACTGGTGCAGCCTTATACCAGTACGCAGGCTACAACCTGCAGAGGGCTACAACCCTCTCTCGTTTTCCAACTACTTTTGGAAGGGAGCTACAACCCCCTCAACTCTTGTGCTAGCCGATCCATTTACTAGTACCTAGGTGCTGACCCTACAGAAGGCTACAACCCTCTTTCCTTCAGGGACCATGTTTCATCAATTTTCAGACTGGATCCATGAGTACAAAACAAACATTACTGCAATACAATCATCAACTTATACTTGCATCATAATTCATTAAACAACCCAATACTAAATCACTGAAACCCTGTCACCAAGAACACAGAACCCAAACCAGAGCCCAGAACTCTGCAACAACCACCAGAATCAACAGCAACCTGAAATATCAAATCTTATTATGCATACGCTACTTCACTGTACCAAAACCGCGTGTATACGCACTTTCTCCAAAGGCAACCCGCGTGCAGATCTAGAAATAATTACTTATACCTCCGCTGTCAGATCCGACCCTTGCCAAGCGTCCCGAACAGATAACCAGCAATACCAGATCTTCTCACTTCGTCAGACACCCAATACATACCCTACTTTGCCTAATGATCTTCTCCTTATATAGCCTTAGGCACTTCACAATACCACGGACCAAAACCATAGTAACACAATACCATCAACTTCAAAACTAGGGATCGACACGCCCGTCGAGACACCGTGGTCCAAAACCATAGGCACAACTTCCAAGGACTAACTGCCACGGACCAAAGGTACTTTTCACATGTACGCGCTTTTACTGAAGCCAACCTGCGTGTACACGCTGGTTTTCCTTAATGAACCTGCGTGTATCTCTTTCTTGTCCTGCTGTACGGAGATCTGTCCTCTGATCAAGTTGCCATCACTTGTACCTGTCTCTGAGTGAGTTGCCATCAAGGACAACACTTGTATCATAATGCCAACACTCTAATCTAGTTGAGCCCATTCTACTGGCTCTTAAGACGTTCTAAAGATAGCGACCTTGATTTGTTGGAGCACTTCATCAATGCACTCGAATTCGTCCTCAAAGCTGAAAGTTAATAAGAAACTCTCCCTTAAGATATCCCATTCAGTTGTAACATAGTTACCGATGAAATGGGAAAATGACCTAGTACCCGTTCTTTCGAGGTAGCAAAAATCACTCGATTTTCAAAAATGGTGATTCAGAATACACTTTCTTTTTTTCTTTTTTTTCTTTTCTTTTCTTTTCTTTTTCTGAGCATATTTTTGACACTTTAAATTTTTTATGTATCAAGTATGAACATTTTTGTTAAATGTTAGTGATTTTCATGTTGATTTTGAAAAGTGTTGACACAACATCAACACATTTTTTTAGAAGACTAATTTTTGACACTTTAAATTTTTTTATGTATCAAGTGTGAACATTTTTTTTGTTAGTAATTTTCATCTTGATTTTGAAAAGTGTTCATGAGCATCAACCCTTATCATTTAGAGGGCTTATTTTTTACACTTTAAATTCTTTAATGAATTAAATGTAAATAATTTTTTTTTAAAGTTGGTGATTTTCATGTTGGTAATAAAACATAAAAATAAAAATTAAAGAGCATGACAAAAAAAAATCAAATACAAAAAAATATATTAAAAAAAAAAAACAAAAAAACCTATAAAAATGTAAAAAACAAAAAAAACAAAATTAACCTGTAAAAATAAAAATGTTGAATAAAAAATTAGTGGAAAAAACAAAAAATAAATTAAAAGAAAATAAAAACATTATATAATTTAAAGAAAAACAAATTAAACTCTTAAAAAAAATCTTATTTCTTTTTAAGTTAAAAAAACAAATAAAAAAATTAAAAACCTTATTAAAAAAATTAAAATAATTACCAAAAACAAATTAAAAAAAAAATTAAGAAAAAGAATCAATTAAAGTTATATATATATATATATATATATATATATATATATATATATACACACAAAAAATAAAATATATATATATATATATAAATTTTATTATAAAAATTCAAAAACAAAATTTAAAAGAAAAAGCATTAAAAAAATCAAAACAATTAAAATTAAAATTAAAACACATATATATATATATATACTATAAAATTTAAATTAAAAAAATAAATAAATAAAATATATATATATATATATATATATATATATATATATTAAAACTCGCCCCCCTCACTCACCACTCGACCCTACCTCCCCTCCCCCTACCACTCCCTGCCCAAGTTGAACCCCACTACCATCCCCCTCCTCTCCTCCTCGCCCCACTCGACCTCCCCTCGCCTCTCCTTCCTCTCCTCACCGCCCCATCCAACCTCCTCCACCCACCCACTCCCACACCCCCCCTCCCCTCCCCACCCGACCCTCCCCGCCGACCCGAACCCCTAGCCAGCGGCCAAAGGTGTCACAGCCCGATTCCAGGAATCGGCCAACGGTCCCTTTGGATGCTGACTGGGGACCTAGGCCAGGGGGGGGGGGGGGGGACTGTGCGCAGCCCCTCCCGCCAGCCCGGGCCCCCAGCAAGCAGCCAAAGCAGCGATAGGTTGATTATCGGAATCGGGTTATGCCCCCTTTGGTCGTTGGTTAGGGGACTGGGCCAACAAGCAAGGTCGAGCGGGGTAGGGAGAGGAGATCGGGTGAGGTGGGGAGGGTGAGGTGGGGTGAGGTAGGAGGAGGGGAAGTGGAGGGAAGGTTGTATGGGGCAGTGGGGGAGGACAAGGATTAGGTGGGGCTTTTTAATATATTTTTTTTAATGGTTTTTTTTTATAATTTGAATTTTATAATTTTATTTTTATTTTTAAATCTAAATATTTTTTAAATTGTTTTTCTAATTTTAATTTGAACCTTTTTTTTAATTTAAATTTTATAATATTAGTTTTTTAATTTATATATTTTATTATTTTTTTAATTTTAATTTATTTGGTTTATAATTTATAATATAGATCTTTTTAATTTGAATATTTTAATTTTTTTCATTAATTTTAATTTTATTTTATTTTCAATGGTTTTCAAATTTTATTTTTTTTATTGTTTTCAATTTTGTTTTTCAATTGTTTTCATTTTTTTTTGTAATTTTAATTTTTTTTTTTAATTTTAATGGTTTTCATTTTTTTTAAATGTTTATTTTTTTAAATTAATATATATATATATATATATATATATATATATATATATATATATATATATATATATAATTTTTTATTTTTATAATTTTCATTTTAAAAAAATAACTCTTAAATTTTTATTTTATTTTATTTTTTATTTTTTATTTTTAGTTTTGTTTATTTAAATTATTTATTTTTTATTTTTAATTTTATTTGATTTTTTTCTTAACATTTTTTTGTTATTATTTTTTTCATAATTATTTTTTTTTTTTTTGTCTAATCAGGTTTTTATATATTTTTTTTCTAACTTAAAAAAATGGTTTTAGATTTTTTTTTTTTTGTTTAATTTGTTTTTCGTTAAATATATATATATATATATATATATATATATATATATATATATATATTTTAATTTTGTTATTTAAATTTTCTTTTTCTTTTTTTCGTTAATATTTTATTCAATTTTTTTATTTTTATAAGTTAATTTTGCTTTTTTTTACAAATTTCTAGGTTTTTGTTTTTTCATCTCTTTTTGTTTTTTTTTATATATTTGTTTTGATTTGTAATTTGTTTTTTATATAATTCTAATTTTTTATATTTATTTCTAGACTTAAATTTTTTTTTTTATATAAATCTTAAAAAATTATATATTTTTTATTTTTGTTTTTTTATAATTTAAACTTTATAATATAATTTTTACAATTTAAATATTTATATATTTTTTTTAATTTAATTTTAGTTTTTTTCAACTATTTTGATTTTTTTATCATAATTATTTAAACTTTTTCTAAATGATGTTTTTGTTTTTATTTTTTATTTTTAACTTAATATTTTTTAAATAATTTTTTGTTTGTTTTTTTACTTTTTTGGTTTATTTATTTATTTTTTATTTAAGTTTTTCATTTTTACAAGTCAATTTTTATTTTTTATTTATTTTTATTTTTTGTAGTTTTTTTATTTTTTTAAATTTTTTTTATTTATTTTCTTATATTTGATTTATTTTTTGTCATGAATCGTCCCCTTGCCACCCTTGGCCGGTTGGGTTTCGGGGTGGCCAATGAAATTTTTTTTTTTTTTTTAAGTTTTTAATTTGTTTTTAATGTTGTATTTTATTATTGTAACTTTTTTTATTTTTAATTTTTACTTTTTTTATTTGGTTTTTATTTTATTTTACTCTTTTTTTTTTCTTTCTAATTTTATATATTAATTTTTTTACATTTTATAGTTTTTCTTTTATGTCATTTCTATATATTTTTAATATTTATTTTTTCATGTTTTCTTATGTTTTATTACTTGTTATTATTTTTTATTTTTTATTTTTTTCAATATTTGAATTTTTGTTTTCTTATTTATCTTTCTTATAGACACACACACACACACACACACACACACACAGATATATATATATATATATATATATATATATATATATATATATATATATATATATATATATATAATTCTAGGACCCATGTTGATGCTTGTCTAGAAACCCAATCCCATTATGTTCAATTTGATAGTTGATTTTAAATTTTTCGTTATAATGAATCGAATCTGCCCCTCAATGTATTAATTTCATGGTTTGTCTTTAAGTTTTTATTACAATGGGTTGAGCTCACCTACACTGCATGTCAATTTGATAGTGGATTTTTAATTTCTTTTTGCAATGTATCAAGTTGTCTTAGGCTAAAATTTTAAAACCACTATACATTTAGCATAAAATAGATTACTCTTAGTATAATAACTCGTTCATTCAGGTGTTCATTTTTTAAGTTTTTTTAGTCATAAAATTTTTCCATAATGTCACGCTTGAAATATTTTGAAAACTTCAGATTTTTTTATATTGATAGCCTTTGGTTTTAATTCCATAATTGAAAAATTGTCAAGATCTTAATGTTTTTCTAAGTCGTGATATTTTATCTTTAATGCTATGGTTGAAAATAGTTATAAGTATTTTATCTTAGCACCATGCTTGAAAATTGTTGGAATTTTAAGTTTTTTCAAAGAAGTGATATTTTAAATTTAATGTCATGCTTAAAAATCATTGAAATTTTAAGGCTTTTCAAAGACGTGGTATTTTTATCTTTAATATCATGCTTGAAAATCATTGGAAATTTAAAGTTTTTTAGAGTCATGACATTTTATTTTTAACGTCGTTATTAAAAAATGTTGAAAATGTAACCTGAAAAAAAGACGTTATTTTGGCATCAACACTTTTCGATTTCAAGCTGTTTTTTATCCACTATTTCAATTACCTCAAAGTTAGCCAATGCGCTTGCTCCTTCGATGTCTACTTTTACCCCATACAGGTGCCCCATAGGAATGATTTTCTGTTGATTGGTCATGTGCAACTATATAGGTGACCATTGTAGCATAGGACTCCCCATTCTTTCCCATATTTTCTTAGGCAGTACATTAGCATTAGACCCCAGGTCTAAGATGACTTGATCCATCTCATATTCTCCAATCTGTGTGGTCTGCCTCATCTTGCGCCCTTTCTGCTTCTTCTTTTTACCCAGTTTCCTCATAGTGTGTTATTCTAAAGGAATCTTAATATTTCTCGTACAGTTATCGATCAACTCCTGGAGCCCTTCTACTACCTTCTGATCTTTGAACAGCTTCGTACATGTTTTTAGAAAAGTAGCTAATAGCGAAGGATCCACATTTTGCACTTTACTCTTTCCAGCTGATTTCACTTGACTTTTGGATGTAGAAGCTTCAACAAAATTCTTCTTAGCCTCCATAAAAGTTTCTTTAGCTCAGTTGAGGTCAAACCCAACTTCCTTATCAGTAGCCTTGCGCACCCATCCTTCGGTTTTGGTTACTTTCCATTATCTTCTCCTGTGGCCATACCATTGCGTGTTACAATATTGATGCTATGATACTCATCGTGAGGCTCTGCCCTCATCATATAGATATTTTGTGTAATTTGTTGTGTCGTTTTCTTCTACAACTTGGCAATCAACACTAGGCAGTCTTCTATCACATGATCGAAAAGTCTGCAATATTGACAAGATGTATGTGTTGGGTTCTGACACTGGAGTGCAAAATGTCCAGCTTTGCCACGATTATAACAAATAACATGTCCGCGATCTCTGTGAGTCCCTCCTCCTCTTCCTCTTCCATGACCTTGGAATCATATACGCACTGCACGTACGCCTTGGTCCTGAGGCCGGTTTTCCACATGCATTCGATAGGTAGGGGTCCTTTCGATCATCAATTTGTAACTTCGGTAGTTTCACGCATTGTATCCAAATGATTTACCAAATGTACAAAACAATTTTTGCGGTGTCTGAAGAGACTTTTGTAAGACATGATAATTATCAGTTGCATGCTTCCAGCTATCTGGCAGATAACGCACCATAATGGTACTCTCGTGCTCTGTCCCATGATATTTTCAAGCTTCAAAGGCACGGGACCTCCTCCAATCAGGTAAATCTGATAAACAAGGCAATGATCATTATCAAGTCCCTTGTCCTTGCATTTTATACACCAGACTTTAGCGCACACCTTTGGCTGAGCTTCCTTGCCTGTTTTCAAGCTCTATAACTCCATGTGCAGACTTGCCAACTGCGACTGAATCTGTTGTACTCCAACATTCGTATCTTGTACTGGAAATACTTCCAACCTCATCGCGATCTCCACAGCCTCTTCTTGTGTTCCTATCTTCTGTTGTGATAATGGTAATCTTAGGTGAGGCAACAATGAAGAAATGTACCAATCTCTATGTTGATCATCTGTGATGTTCATATTAGCCTTCCAGATCAAGAATTTTAGCCTCTGATCGAAATCCCACGAGGATTCATTTACCTTTCATTATATCTCCTTAAACTCTGTGACATACTACATTTGAGACTTAGGCTTATTAAACTCAATGTTCAATGCTTGTTGAGTCTCTGCCAATGTTGCACCAGGTCTATATTGACATAATTTAACAGACCAAGTCAGCACCCTATCCTGCAGCATTGTGACCAGTTTCTCTTTTTTAAATTATCATCAATTATCTATTGTGTTATCCATACAACATTTGCAATGAACCAGAATTGTTTGGGGTCTTCGCTTCCTACCCATTTAAAAATCAGCATCTTCATTACGTTCGCCATGTTGAATGGTTGATGTGGAGGCGGAGGTGGAGGTGAGGGTGTAGGTGTATGTGGCAAAGGTGGTGATGGAGGTGGAGTGGATGGAAGAGGTATCTTGATCTAGATTTAAACAAGAATGAAAAAAATTACAGACATAACCACACATACAGAGATGCAGCAGAAATAATACTTCATTTCATTATTGTAAAATACTGAAATATGCTTACAAACATGAATAGAAATAAACTAGCTAAGGCGATGGTAGCTTATCTCTGAGAAGAGATGTGGTGACTACATGCTTCTAAACTACGTTACAATGAGGCTCAAGGGCCTTTTTTATTATTCAACAATAATATCAAACCCTAAACAACCAAAACCCTAACCCGAGGAGATATAACACCAAGAGTTTATGGGCCCCTTTGGGGTGAGTTGGACAACCAACTTCCCGGGGTCGCGACTTGGTCATATTATATCTGTTTGATGCACATGATAGCCCGTTGGAAAAGATATCTCCAAGGACTAATGTTGGCTTGATGGGGCCTAACCCAAGTTCAGCATTAGTTAGCCAAAATAATCCCTACACTACTTTTCCTTTCAGCATCAGCCCACGGAGCGCAGACTAAAGCCTCACCCGCAGCAGTATGGGGAGATGTTGGAACCAATTTTCCACACCCTTGAGATGGTTGTGATGTCGGTTTAGCTCGACTATACCTGCATGCGCATAGGTTTCTTAACTCTCTATTCCACCCTTCAGTACCTTCACAAAAGGGTACAATCAACTTCCATGCAGCCCTAACTAGGGGCTAAAGCCCTTTCGCATTGCTAGGGTAGCCAACTGTGATGTTTCCCAAACTAGGCTAAGTATCTTACTCGTCTTACTAACAAATCTTAGTTAGCTTCACATAAACTAATTTTCTTACTTTCATTCACTTAACCAATACATTTACATATATTCCCGCATCATATAAGCATTATAAGTGAAATTCATACCCAACATAACCAGATGCATAAACAGGAAATAAAGGTGTAGAAATTGTAGAATACTTCTCTTTATTGATACTTTCGAAAAATTACAGACTCGACCTGCCCTGTGCACTCAGCTATAGGGGTCTGCGCACTTAGCTGCATACTTCTAGGTCTCTGTGCACTCAGCTGCAGAGCCTCTACCTACGCTATGACCCAAAACTTAGACTTCTACTTCAGAGCTATCTCTTATACATGTTCAATTTTTTTCGTTGATTCCTTCTTAATTGATTTTTCTAACTACTTAGAGCTTAGCTCTATTTATATAATCCCATGGTCTGTGGACCATGGGCAGATATTATAAAGCCAACATTACATTTCCAAAATAAGGGTGGACAACCCTATGAATCTTTAACATCTACGCGCTCTGTGACCACAAAATGTGAAGTATTTACACTTGGATTCAAAAATTGACCAAAATATGGGTTTTAAGCCCTAAAACGGCCCTTGGGGGATGCCGCACCCAAAAGGCCCCCAACACAAACATCATGACTCGCCCTCGAGACACTCTGCAAGTGTGGAGATCTTAGCGAAAAGACCTCCCAACTCCATTTGGATCACTGCAACATCAGCAGTGCATTGAGCGGCCTCCTGCTGTTCTTCTTCCACTCATTGTTCCATGACTGCCGCTGAACTACTACCTTGAATCTTCTACTAAGTTTCCTGTAGTTCCGCGAACTCCTTCAATGAAGGCGGTGATCACATAAGCCTCGTCTATCCATGGCTGTAAACACGCTTTTAAGACCATTTCTTTGTGCCTAGAAGCATCCACCTGTTCCTTGAGCGCCTTTGCCTCCTACATCTGTGCGAGCCTCTGTGTAAGGGCAACCATTTGCGCAGTCCCTTTGACCTCGTCATATATTTTCTGTAGCTCGTGCACCTTTGTCCCCAAGTGCTCTACATTTAGGTCCTCCTACAAGGTGGTTAGGACCTCTAATGATTGTTCAAAAGCTACATACAATCTACCACTTCACTGTCAATCGCTGCTATTGCATGTTATGACAGTGGTGGTATGTTGTTTCCTAACTTCTGGTGAAGTTGAAGGTTGCACCTTCAACTGCAATTCTATGATCTGTAGGTTCAACTCCAGTTGAACCCTGGCCATCTCTGCTTGAGCATCGCGCACCCTCGTGGCTAACTTGTGGATGCATGCCTCCACTGGTTCTTCTACCTGAATGTCCAACTCCAAGACCATCCAACAAGCTTCCTCTACTACCTGCATAATCTGCTTATTCTACTCCACTACCTCATTGTGCTACAAGCCCAACTACCCAATGTTAATGCACTGCTCGCTCATCACCTATACAGTGTGACTCTCCCAAGCCCCAAGTTCCGCACTGACTCCATCTTGTAAGAGGTAGAGCATCTCCCGAGGGAGAGTGGCCATGTTTAATTTGACCCCTTTCAAACTGCTAACCGTGGGCCTATCAACCTCCTTCTCTATAGTAAGTGCCCCATCTGGTAGCACTATCGTGTTGGTCACCCTTGTGTGCAACATCTCCTTGGCAACTGAAGTGTCGATCGCAAGGTTGGTGGACACTGTGCCAACCTATAGAGTGTGAACCTGCAACTCTTACAACTCTGTCCAAAGAGCCCCCAATGCCAACTACTACTACTCCTCGAACTCTTAGAGGGCATCCATAGTGACATCCCTCACCATTTCTCTAATATCATCCAAATCCCCCTTAGTGAGGGTGATTGGGTCAAAGGATGTCTTTGATGCCTTGGTTTTATTTCGTGGTACTGCTTGCTCTCACGTTCGTGAATGCTTGAGTTAGGTGGACATCGTCTGCGATTCTGCACCACCTTGTTCTATCTTTGTTTCTGCCTCAGTTCCGGGCAAAGGTGACTTCTTTCCTTCGTGCCCTTCTCCTCCTATTTTCTGTTGTTCCACCAATTTTGTGGTGTCACGTACTGCCTAGGCCTTAGCCTCTGCTTCCTATTTTCTGTGCTTCTCCGCCAGCTGTGCCATTCAGAGCTTTGTTTCTTACTTCTTGCATTGTGCGGCAGACTTGTTCGTTTCCACAACGGAGCCTGCTGAAGCACGCCACTCCGACAGCCAAGACTCAATGACTGCGAAAATTACATCATCAGTCGCCATGTACGATAGGTTATGCCATGTCTTTGTAGCATCCTTCCCCACCATGATAAAAACATGGTGGAAATTCGCTTTGAATTCTGCAAACTGGTGTATACTATGGGCGACAACCATGGCTTGCGATTGTTCCCCATCCGGACATTCATCTCCATTAAGACCCAGAAGCTCTTGCTTTCTTTTATTTGTTGTGTGTCCTTGGTCGCCCACAGTGAAGTGTACTTCGCTGCCTCTAGAAGATCCAGCGTGATTGAAGGGAATTGGCTATCTTTGTGCACCTCCCATGCCACCAGTACGATTGACAACAGGAGTCACACATAGTGAAATGTTTTTCCTTGCTCCTCTGCCTCACAAAAGTTCACAAGGAACTTATCGCATAGATAGTTTGTCTAGTTGAACTGGAATCCTTTCTCGCATTGGGCCACTAGTGAAATCACGGGCGCGGGCACCTCATCCGGGTAGCATTTCCCCATCACCTTCCCTGCTAGTATTTGTGTTGCGACATTGACTACTGGGTTGCTAATGCTAGAGATAGCATATTCTCGCTTCTTCTTCTCCAACTTGAACTTCTTATTCATTGCTTCCACGAGGGCCAAATCACTACCTTTTCCTTCTGATATATTGGTTGGATCCTCGCTTGAGTAAGGAAGCGGTGTAATTCAATGAATCAAGTGGTTTGTTATGGGAATGGGCTACTCCAGCCACAAACCCATCATGCACCAAGTAGAGCAGCTGCCTAATGATGAAGAGGGTCACTAGGGCGTGGTGGTAATACAGCACCTAGAGCAAGTTTAGCAAACCAGCGTTTTCTACACCCCTGAGGCATTTGTGTAGCTCCAATTCAACCATTCCAGCCGTCACGTCAATCCGTCAGTGCATTAGTTGCTCAGTCACTAAATTTGGGAATTTCGCATGATCCGTGAGGTCCCAATCCTCGAATTTCAGTACAGGAACTCGTCCTAAGTGCAGCCCCTCACAAACAATGTCATTTGGGAGAAACAGAGTTTGTAGGGAGCTCTTTCTCTCGTCTATGTCCTTCGGCACCTTGTCTTTACCCTTGCATGGAGGAACATATTCTGGTAACCAGGTAATAGGGTCTGCACCCTAGGTTTCTACTTCCATTTCCACGTCCTCCTCATCCACCAGGATTTCTTCATATTCTTCCTCATCGGCCTCCAAATTAATGGCCTTCGCCTTTTCCTGCAAGGTGAGCTTGGTCCTCTGTGGGTTTCCTAGTGAGACGCGCACAGGGATCATAGCCTACTTATCCTTATTAGGTCTCGATGTTCTATGTGATTTAGGGACATCAACTATCACTCTGGAACTCTTTGGGGCTTCTACTACTGCAATTTCCTGCGCGGCTTCCTCGGCTATGACCACTCCTATGTTCATGGCTTCTGCGGGTGCTGACATAGTGCTATTCGACAATTCTAGAAGTGTCTCTGGTAGTTGCTCAAACAATGAATTCTCTTTCAGAGTCTTTAACAGGTCTTGTTTCATGTATCCTTCAGCACGCAACAACTCAGTTCTAAAAATGCCAAGTTTTTTTTACTGGATAGCCACTTGTAATTTATAGCACCTTTTGAATTCAAATCCGACCATTCCCCCCACATACATTCGGCCCATTAATGCTAGATTGGAGGCAAATTTCAAAGAATATAAGCCATAAATTTCACCTTAAATGCCTGTCACCCACTCCATTTGGCCTCAAACCGACTATCAAATCGTGAATAGTGACTTTAATGGTCACTTTCTGATAGACCTAAGCATTAGCGCAGCTATCTTCTTATTGTCGTGAACCCTATGACACTTTGCTGCTTCGCACAATCCTGAACTCGTGCAACTCTCCAACACAGGCAGTGTATTTTATAGTCCCACGCCTCCTTTCATCTACTTGGAGCACTAAGACTATGCTTCTGTCGACTAGTCAGATGGTCAGGCCACCTGTGTATGGATTCAAATCACTACCATTCACCTTTCCTGGGAAGGGATCGCCAATTAACTTAACCAACTAGACCGTGCCATCGTCAGTAATCTCCTTAATAACATATGGCCCCAGCCAATGCATTCTGAGTTTCCTTGGAAATTTATCAAACTTATTGTCCTACAATAAGATGAATTCATTCACCTTAAAGGTGCGCAACCTAATATGGTAGTCATGTTGTTGGGTAGCGGAGGTCCCTCGTAACAGTTTTGGGGCTTAGAGCCTATAAGTTAGGATGAAAATATTGTAAAACTCTGAAATATGTGAAGTGCAAAATGTAGTAGGTCGAGTCAAAGGGTTGTTCGCCCAAGAAATAATATAGAATAATAGGAAGTAAGTCGGCTTGCCCATGGTCTGCGTACCATGGGAATGTATAAATAGAGCAAGGCTCTAAGGGTAGAAGGTAGCTTTTTGGAGGATTGGAATGAAACTTAGTGCTATGGGTCTATGAAGATAGTATATTTTGCATCTGTAAGTTTGAGTCAAGGGTGTTGTTGGGGAGATAGAGGCTCTGCAGCTGCATGCGTAGAGGTCTGGTAGAGTCCGCAACTGTGTGCGCAGACCCCTGCAGCTAAGTGCACAGGGCAGATCTAGATGTATTGGCGAAAGAGTTGAATAAAGATAATTTGGTTCTAAAATACTATGTTAAATCTGAAATATTGTGGATCTAGTTAATTTATGGTTGATATATCTATTTGATATGTGCGCTTATGCTTATATTATGAGTTTATGCAAATCTATAACTTTTCTGGGTGTGCGAACTTGTTATCTCTATTAAATGTTTGTTTAAAGACCGTAAAAAGTAGACCTAATCTATAACAGCTCATTAATATTAAGTATTAAGGAATTTCCTTGGTCCGGATCTACACGGAAGCAGATTAGCGCAAGGACATAGAATGGTGCACGACTCCTCCAGACGACATCACGACATCCCAAGGGTGTGGAAACCTGGTTCCAGCACCCTCCCCTGCTACCTCGGGTGAGACCTCAGTCCGCGCCCCACAGGCTATTGCCGAAAGGGTCGGTAGCTGCGGGATTTGTTTGGCTAAATAACTCTTCCAAACATGGGTCAAGCCCCTATAAGCCAACAAATGGTTCTGTTGCCTGGACCAGGATCTACCTAAGGGATGTCTGATGTCGAAACATTGGAACCCTGCGAAGAAAGAGTTTGAGGATTGATTGGATTAGGAGCAGTACGAGTTCATAGTACACCGACATGCAAACTAAAGGTTAAAAATGATGAGCGCGATCCAATTACTAGTATTCAAAGGAGCAGGAAGCGAAGATCCAGAACAATTTTGGTTCATGGTAACAACAGTATGGGAAGCGCATGGACTTACGGATGATAACATCAAAAAGGCTACCTTAGTTAGCACTCTGCAGGACCGAGCGCTGACATGGTATATAAAATACTCAAGCAATCACCTGAATGTGGGAACAACAGAGATCCAGACCTAATTAAAAAAAGAATTTAGTCGGCTGAAATCAAAAATGCAGCCGATCATAAGGTTCAAGGAGATCACGATGATACCTGGTGAAACTCTGTGGGATATAGAATAGAGATTGAAAAGTACAATCCGTGAGGCGAACATGACGCTGTCAGATGCGCAGCATTGCGTGTGGTTTGTGGTGTCACTAACACCCCACCTGAGGACGGCTCTGTCACAGCAAAAGATCACAACCCAGGCTGAAGCATTAGAGATAGCGATGGGGTTTCATGAAACTCCAATACAGGATCCAAGGTTGGGAGTTTAGCAAATCGACGTGCAAATACAAAACCTGTTTTTAGAAATGCAGAAGTTAAAATAAGAACAGGCACCCCACCCAGGAGCCCGGGAGGAAGTGTGGTGTATAAAGTGTAGAAACCAGGGTCATGATAAAGATCATTGTCTAGTCTTTGTGAACTACGTGGCAACGGGGGGACCAACACTGTTGCGACCAGAGGCACAGGCATGGCCAAGTGTGACACCCTCGCTCTGGTGTGCAATATGCCAACTGGGAGGAAAGAACAACATGGACAACTGTCATCTACTGCCAAAATTTAACCAGACCACCCAGCAGCTATTTTGCAACTTTTGCAGATCGGTGGGCCATGAGGAATGAGACTGCCATAGTTACGAATTATTGATGGACTAGTAACCTGCCTACAGAATGCAGACTGAAGTGCGAGGTCAGGATCCAATTGCGGCGGTAGCGCGCGGTGGGTTCTAGGGACATGGACAAGGACGAGGAGGAATGGGGCCAGGAAGGAGCCGTGGGCAGCTCATCTGTTACAACTGCGGAGGACCAGGACACTACGCGCGGGACTGTACCAACCCAACCAGAATATCGTGCCCTTACTGTGAGCAATTTGATCATGAACTGATAGATTGCCCCACAGTAATAGTGCAGATTTGAGAGAAAAGGGCAGCTCAACCTACGACGACAAGGAACATCCAGATGATGAGGCGTGAACCATGCGAAGAAGATCCCAACGTAAACATGGTGCTTGGAATTAGCATGATCACAAGAGAGGACAAGGGGAAACCAGCCAAGGAAGACGCAGGGGTTCGCAAGGGGACATGTCTGGAAGCTAGGGAGAGCTTCGTGGAGGTCTCTACCCCAGGTAGTAGGGATCAACTCGAGTCAGAAAGGGATCCCTTGATGCTGACTACCTTTTTAGAGACATGCATGAAATTGATTCACGACAATAGGGCGATTAAGGGCTTGCAAGAATTGATAAATAGGTGCGCAAGGTCGAGTGAACCTCACGTGGTCCGAAAATTGGGAAAACATGTGTCACAAACTGGGCGGGATATGTAGTTAACGGCTTAGATTGGTGACTATGAGATGGATCAGATCATTCTGGACTTGGGCTCATATGCAAATGTACTACCTAAATAGACTTGGGAGCGCATGGGCAAGCCCACAATGCAATGGTCTCCTATTCAATTACAGATGGTGAATCAATAGAAGATCCTACCCATGGGAAGACTACAAGGAATTACAGTAGATATAGAAGGCTCGAGCACCTGAATGGACTTTGAGGTAATTGAAATCGTGGATGATAGTAGCCCTTACCTTACATTATTAGGAATAGACTGGGCCACCGATATGAATGGAGTTATTAATTTAAAGAAGCGGAAAATGTTCTTTGAGAAGAAGTCACTCCGCGTAGTCATTCCGCTAGACCCAGCTGAAGGACTGCGTTACACTGAACCCGTGCACAACGAAGGAAGTGATGATGAATTAGATTGTATCTACAAAATTACTGCATGACATCAAGAGTTGGACAATCTGACGGCAGAAGAGAGAATATCGTGGGGGCATGCAGAGTCCTACACCGAAGATTCAGATGAAGAAGATGAGCGGTGGCATAACCGGTTGAATGGAGTAACCACGTTAAACTGCAATATGGTGACTAAATCGTTGTATTGCATTCAAGCTCAGGATCATGAACTACCGATGTATGATGGGCTAACAATAGTAGATGAATTCTTGATCGAGTTTGAGAGCATGGTACCAGAGCACCAATAGTTTGATGTGTTGAAATGGGCATTGCGTGCGACACCTGCGCATTGGTGGGGCACACATGAAGGAACATTCAAAAATTGGTGCGGCTATAGGCGCATGATGCAGATAAGATTTTGGAGGTCGGAACTACACATAATGGAGAAATACGATGGACGTGATGACCCGCGCATGCACCTGACCAGATGGGTCCAAGCCTATGGAGAATAGCCTCAACCGGAGTGGGTACACTTATTTTATCATGCCCTGGACATCATTCCAATGAACTGGTATACTAAAACAGAGATCCGACATGGCACAGGTGAATGGGATATCTTGCGTGAAAGGGTTTCTGTCAACATTTCTCTTTGAAGATCAATGGATGGATACTATGGACAACGCGTTGCAGGTGATGAAGGACGCTATTTTCAAAATACCATTGGAACCAGAAGAAATCGTGCAGCCATACTGGTTGCGATAGCTGAGCCAGGCCCTGGAATGCTACAATGTGCAGGTAGAAGATGATGAGGACGACCCTATAAACTTCAATATTCCAGAAACAGAGGGGAGTCGCAAGGTGTGCAAACTAGCAATCGAGGATCTAAACATCACTATGCTACTAAAAATGAAACAAGTAAACATCGGAACAGAGGAAGAGCCAAAGTATGCAATGCTGGGGGAATATTGGGACGATGCCACAATGGAAAAGGTAGTCGAGTTGCTTCGAGAATATCAAGATTTATTCCCAACAAAAATCATGGAGTTAAAAGGGATCCTCGGTGACCTAGGAATGATGAAGATAACCTCGAAGCTGGATGCAAAGCCAGTTAAGCAGCAGCCTTACCCATTGAATCCAAAATACAAAGTGAAGGCCCATGAAGAGTTGGACAAGATGCTTGCACTAGGAATAATTGAACTAGTAGAGGAGTCTGATTGGGTAAGTCCTATGGTTGTGTAGGAGAAATAGAAGGGTGAAATTCACATCTGCGTGGATCTAAGAAAGCTTAATGATGCATGTGTCAATGATCCATTTCCGACGCCATTTATAGACAAGGTACTAGAAAATGTGGGAGGACAGGAAGCCTACTCCTTCACAGACAATTTCTCGGGGTACCACCATATCAAGATCGCGCTAGAGGACAGGAGTAAAACAACTTTCACCACCGAATGGGGTTGTTTTTAGAATATGGCGATGCCCTTTGGACTAAAGAACGCACCGATGATATTCTCCCACATTGCAGTAGCTGCATTCAAGGAATTTATACACAAGTTCTTAGAGGTATATCTTGATGATTGGACTTATTCGAGCTAGTTAAGAAACATACTGCAAGCTTATGGTTAATATTGGATACTTGCCGAAGGCACCAGATTGCACTAAACCTGAAGAAGTGTACTTTCCTCATCCCCTTCGGGAACCTGCTCGGCCATGTGGTTTGTAAGCAAGGTCTTATGGTGGATCCGTTGAATATCACTGTCATATTCAATTTGCAAGCACCACGAAGTGTCAAATAACTACACGCCACACTAGGACACACTGGTTATTATCGGAAGTTCATAAAAAGCTACACGTAGATCACAACACCAATGGAACAGTTACTGAAGAAGGATGCTACTTATTGCTGGAATGAGGAATGCAACAAAATTCTGGAAATGCTTAAGGAAAAGACGACATTAGCCCCTATATTGGTCTTTTCAAAATGGGACATCGAATTTCATGTGCTCGTTGATGCGTCATGTATCGCGTTGGGCGTGGTACTCACTCAAGAAGGAGCAGAGGAAATTGATCATCCGATCTCATTTGCAAGTTGACGATTGTCAGAAGCTAAGAAGAACTACTCCACTACTTAGTGAGAAGGATTGGCGATGGTATACGTGCTCTAGAAATACCGCCACTATCTGCTTGGAGGACACTTTAAGATGTATACTGACCACTCTAGGCTAAAATACCTAGTGAATAAGCCTGTGTTAGGGGGCGCATTTGTAGATGGCTACTATTGTTTCAAGAATATGACTTTGAAGTCATCGTAAAGCTAGGACGTATAAATGCAGGGCTAGACTACCTATATCGAATTGAGAATGACAAAGAGCCCACAAACTTAGAGGAAGGACTACCAGATGCACAGTTGTATGCAGTGCACATTGTGGATGGCCACTTTGAGGATATAATCCACTTCTTAACCACAGGAACCACGCTGTAGGGATATTCTGTTCAGCAAAAGAAAGAATTGGTGATACGCGCAGCAGACTTTACTGTTATTGCAGGACACCTCTACAAAATGGGCAACGACGAAATATTACAAAGATATGTACCTGAATTTGAGTGAGGACAGATCCTGGTCGAAGTGCATGGGGGGGTTGCTGGAGGACATTATGCGGGTCATGCTATAGCACAGAAGATTCTTCACGCAGGATTATGGTGGCCAACTCTATGTCAAGACTCGAAAGCGTATTGTCAGGCCTGCGACGTATGTCAATGGATAGGGAAACCATCGCAGAGGGATGAAATGTCGCTCAAGCCACAGATGACATTGCAACTGTTCGAGAAGTGGGAAATCGACTTCGTGGGACATATTGCACCTCAAGAGAAGACGAGCGCATGCTATATCATCACCGTGATAGAATATTTGACCCGGTGGGCAGAAGCACAACCAGTTAAGGACTATACGATTGCTACAGCTGCGAAATTTGTGTTCGAAAACGTGCTGACACGGTTTGGATGTCCCAAAATTCTCATGAGTGACTAGGGGACACACTTTTTGAATGAAATGATCAACATGTTCACTGAGGAATTCCAGATCTATCAACAACAGAGCACACCATACCATACGTAAGCAAATGGGATTGTCGAAGTGTTCAACAAAATTTTGGAGACTGCGTTGACTAAGGCCTGTAATGCACAACGAAACGATTGGGACTTATACATCCCTGCTATGCTATGGGCCTACTAAAACACCTGCAAGAAGTTGATAGGCTAGACACCTTTCCGCTTAGTCTATGGCAAGGAAGCCGTTATGCTCATGGAATGCATCGTACCTAGTTTGTGAATCGCAGCAATAACAGGCATGGTAGACTGTGGGGCTTTGGAGGAACGGCTCGCGCAAATGGAGGAACTTGAGGAGGAATGGTTTTTGGCTAGATTCCATTAGTAAGTATAGAAATAGTGGGAGAAAGCATGGCATGATAGCCATATCAAGGTTCACACTTTCAAGGAGAATGATCTAGTATTACTATATGGCAGCAAGTTCGAGAAATTCCTTGGCAAGCTCCGAATGCATTGGTTGGGTCCCTATGTAATCAAAGAAGTTACAGATGGAGGCGCGGTCTAGCTTTCCAAGCTCAATGGAGACCCCTTCCCGGGAAGAGTAAATGTCAGTCGCCTAAATCCCTATACGGGTGGGCCGACCGCCTGACTAACCGAGTGAAGAACAGTATCACCACTCTAGCCAGTTGAAAGAGAGCACAGGATCATAAAGAAATCTGGGGGGAAACTGCGCGACCATTGGGGTGCACGTAGGTGTGGTCGATCACAAGGATCACGGTTGGGCAGAAAGGGATGCACTGCTACATTGACAAGTAGAGAGGTGACCATTGTTGTCACTATTCATGACAAGATGTTTGAGTTATGGCAAAAGGGAGTGGGCGGCGGGAAATTAAGAGATAGGGTACAAGCCAGATCTGGAACAATCTACTGCAGGCTTAACATGAGGGCACCAGAAAAGGCAGGAGCCAACGAATTTGAATTTTGAAACACTTATAAATCACAAGGGGGCCTCCACCGAATGCACTACGCTTATGAGAACCATAAGCTGTTGTGTTTTCCCACTTCTATGGAACTCTTCATTATCTACGCTCAGGAAGTAATGTTGAGGCTTGTGATATGGCCAAAGATGCAGGGCTTTTTGAAGAATACGTTGTGGACAACTGTGGCCACTACGCAGAGTTCAGCATCGATGAGAGGGGATGTGCTAGAAATTTTTAGACACGAAGCAGAACTAGTCCGGATGTTGCGGCTTCACACATGGGCTAGTCGGTGAACCATAAAGGATAAGGGAAAGGCTATAAATAAAGAGACAAATGGTGAAATTGCAGTTAACAAGTCATCTCTGATGTATCTTGAGATTAGGATCTCGCGGACAGTAGCAATGGTCTTTCAAAATTGCAACACAAGCTGCAGCAAACAGTGCGAAGAGAAGATACAAAATTGGAAATTGGCTACATTGGTGCGAGGAGGTCCTGTATGCGGCACCCCAGCTAAAGCTAAAATCCTATGAGGGGGTGTTTTGTGTTAATCGAGTAGAGCAAAAGGAGCATTATCGGTTGCGAGAATTGGTAGACACAACAAAGCAGGAGCTAGAAAAAGCGTTGCAGGAGACTCAGAAGGAGCAGCAGAACGAAGGACGTCACTCACAGGGAGGTGAACCACGGAGCCTAGGAAGTGTGTCTCACCACACCGACGAGTGACTCGGTACGAGCCACGATGATTATGTTGGGGGCCTGTTGGGTAGCGAAGGTCCCACGTAATAGTTTTGGGGCTTAGAGCCTATAAGTTAGGATGAAAATATTGTAAAACTCCGAAATATGCAAAGCGCGAAATGTAGTAGGTCAGGTCAAAGGGTTTTCCACCCAAGAAATAATATAGAATAATAGGAAGTAAGTCGGCTTGCACACGGTCCCCAGACCATGGGAATGTATAAATAGAGCGAGGCTCTAAGTGTAGAAGGTAGCTTTTTGGAGGATTGGAATGAAACTTAGTGCTATGGGTCTATGAAGATAGTATATTTTGCATCTGTAAGTTCGAGTCAAGGGTGTTGTTGGGGAGATAGAGGCTCTGCAGCTGTGTGCATAGAGGCATGGTAGAGTCTGCAGCTATGTGCATGGACCCCTGCAGCTGACTGCGCAGGGCAGATCTGGATGTATTGGTGAAATAGTTGAATAAAGATAAGTTGGTTCTGAAATATTGTGTTAAATCTAAAATATTGTGGATCTAGTTAATTTATGGTTGATATCTGTTTGATCTGTGCATTTATGCTTATGTTATGAGTTTATGCAAATCTATAACTTTTTTGCGTGCATGAACTGGTTATCTCTATTAAATGTTTACTTAAAGACCGTAAAAAGTAGACCTGATCTATAAAATCTCATTAATAATAAGTATTAAGGAATTGCCTTGGTCTGGATCTACGCAAAAGCAGAGTAGTGCGAGGCCATAGAACGACGCGCGAATCCTCCAGACCACATCACGACATCCCAAGGGTGCGGAAACTTGGTTCCAACACCCTCCCCTACTACCTCTGGTGAGACCTCAGTCCGCACCCCGCGGGCTGTTTCCGAAAGGGTCGGTAGCTGCAGGATTTGTTTGGCTAAATAACTCTTCCGAACCTAGATTAGGCCCCTATAAGCCAACACATGCCATGCTTTTTCACGCCATTTTTGGACCTGCTGGTGAAATCCATCGAAAAATCTCTCTTCTTCCAACTCATCCAACTGCGCGAGCCTCTCTTCTAAGGCTTCGCGATCTGTCATACTTGTGAGTACTACTATGCACAGACTGGGCACGATGTATTCCATAGGCATCATCGATTCAACCCCGTATACCAGCCTAAAGGGTGTCTGTCCCATTAACTTTTTGCATGTTTTCCTATAAGCCCACAATACTGCAGGTATGCATAGGTCCCAATCACTTCATTGAGCATTGCATACCTTAGTCAGTGAGGTCTCCAGTACTTTTTTGAACACCTCCATTGTCCCATTAGCCTGTGGGTGATAAGGTGTGCTCTTTTGGTGATACACCTGAAATTCCTCCATTATTGCATTGATCGTCTCATTCAGGAAGTGTGTACCACGATCACTCATCAAGATCTTTGGACATCCAAATTGTGTCAGTACATCCTCAAATAGAACTTCGCTGCCATCACACCCATGCAATCATTCACCAGCTGTGCTTCTGCCCAACGCATCAAATACTTTGTCACAGTGATAATGTACCTTGTGCCTGTCTTTCCTCGAGACTGAATGGGTCCTACAAAATCTATTGCCCACTTCTCAAAAGGTTACAACATCATTTGTGGATTCAAAGGAATTTCATCCCTTCACGATGGCCTATCTATTCTTTGATATACATCACATGCCTTACAATATGATTTTCAATCCGGATGAAGGGTTGGCCACCACAACCCGGTGCGTAGAATCTTCTACGCAGTTACTCTCCCTGCATAATTTCCTCCCGCGGCGCCCCCATGAGCATCCGTGAGGATGCTACTTCGTTCAAACTCAGGTACATACCTTCACAGTATCTCATCATTCCCCATCTTGTATAGATGCCCAACAATGACAGAGAAATTTGTCGCGTGCACCACTAATTCCTTCTTTTGTTGGATAGAGTAGCCTTCTAGCGCAATTCCAGTTGTTAGTAATTGTATTATATCCTCGAAATTTCCATCCGTGATGTGCACACCAAAATGGTTGCACGTTAGGTAATCCTTCCTCCAAATTAGTGGGTTCCTCCCCCGTCTCAATGCGTGACAAGTGGTCAGGTCCTGCATTCAATCATCCAAGCTTTACAACAACTTCAAAATTGTATTCTTAGAACCATAAGATCCATCTGCAGATGCACCCGCCAACACAGGCTTATTGATGAGACACTTTAGCACGGACTGATCTTTATACATCTTAAAGTGGCCTCCTAGCAAGTAGTGTCGATACTTCTGGAGCACATACAACATAGTTAGCCCCTCACGCTCAGTCATGGAATAGTTCTTCTCTTCTTTGGATAATCTGTGGTTTGCGAACGTGATAGGGTGGTCCAAGCCCTCTCCGCCATCTTATGTTAGTACTGCCCCTAGCACTATACATGACGCATCAACATGTACATGAAACTCTTTCTTCTAGTTCGGGAAGACTAGAATCGGTGCCGTAACCATGTTTATCCAAGCTTTTGTTACAGTCATCGTTCCAGCAGAACAAGATATCCTTCTTCAAAAAAATTTCCATTAGCACGATGATCTAGGCATAGCCTTTGATAAACTTCCTATAATATCCCATATGTCCCAGAGTAGTGCGCAACTGTTTCACACTCCTTGGCAGTTCCAAGTTCAGGATCACCACAATATTCGCGAGGTCTACCATCAGCCCTTGTCTGTTGGAAATAATACTGAGAGGGAGGGTGAATCAGTATTATCAGGTCAATTATTTTTCATTTCACAATCAGATTTGTATACGCTACTTCAACTAGTAAAATCCACGTATGTACGCAACTGCAGTTAAGGAAACTAGCGTATAACGAGCAGACTTGTAAATTAAATTATTCTTTAGATATTGATCATTAATCTGTGCATCAAACCATATAGACAATAACCAGGAATAGTAAAACAAAACAAGCAGTCACACATAGGAACACAAGATATAAGGTGGAAACCCAATGTGGGTGAAAGCCACCTGCTGCAATTCGTCTCTATCTTTTTAATTAGAAACTTCTTTTTGCAATGTATCTGTACTGGTGCAGTATTATACCAGTACACAGGCTGCTACCTGCAAAAGGCTACAACCTTCTCTCATTCTCCAGCTTCTCCTTGAAGGGAGCTACAACCCTCTTAGCTCTTGTACTAGCTGAGGTACTAGTACATAGGTGCTGACCTACAGAAGGCTACAACCTTCTTTTTCTTCCAGGGACCACATTTCATAGATTTTCAGACTGGATCCATGAATAATATCAATCAAACATCAAGTATATCTGTATCAACCAATCTCCTTTTTACAAACCATTATTGAATCAACCAATCACTTCTCAGAATGCTATAACCAGAAATCAGTAACAGTAACCAGACACCAATTCTGAACCCAGAACATTGTAGCAATAAAAGGAAGTAGTTAAAACAGATTTCATCAAACATATGCTACTTCAATATGCAGAAACTTGCATATATACGCAGCTGTATTAAGGCCAAATAGCGTATAAACTGTCTTCACTTGCTGAACCCATGTGTATATGTGCTTCTGATGTGCTGAACCTGCGTACAGATCTATAAAATATAATTTACCCTTTTCACTTAATTAGACAACAGTTATACCCAGATTATCATATTTATAGATCTAATCATGAGCCAAATATAACAAATCAAAGATCACACAATGATACTACTATTCAAGCCTTAAGATCTTGACCCATCAATAGAACTTATCCATTTTTTAGCGCTCAGGTTCCTCCTTGGTTCAGACCCAAATCTATGTCTTGCTCTTCATAAGATATTCAATTCTTTTGTCAATGCCTTTGCCTAATGTTCTCCTTCCTCTTTTATATTCTTAGGCCTTACTCAACACCATGGTCCAAAACCATTTAGAACCAATACTAGGGACCCAATACCTGGTTTCAACACTCTGGACACAATACCAAGGTCCAAAACCATAGGTCTAAATACCACAGACCCAAAAATAAGCTTTCTCACGTGTACACGCTTTTCCGTGCATGAAAGTGCGTGCATACGCATACGCGACCTTTTATCAGCAATCCCACGTGTATACGTGCCTTTGTATATAGTGAACCTGCGTGTATAACCTACATGTATACACTACTTGGTATATAGTGAACCTGTATATACGTGACTTGGTATATAGTGAACCTACGTGTGTACACGACTTGGTATATAGTGAACCTGCGTATATACTTTTCTTTCTTCATTCTTTGTAGTTTGATCATCAATTCTTTGCTACTAACCTGCTGCACTATGATCTATCATCTATGTGAGTTTCCATCAAGGACAACACTTGTATCATAATGCCAACAATCTCCCGCTTTGGACTTGATGGCAACAACCATACCAAGTCACTCTCCCCCTTTGACATCAACGGCAAAGGGAAAACCAAGATATTCTCTTCCTTGATATACATTCTACTGTCCATACTCCCTCTGAGTACCTACTGAAGTCTCTAATTGCACTCCCTCTTTGTATATGCCAAGATGTACCAATCCATCCATGCTCCCTCTAAGTATATGCAGAAATCTCTACTCTACTGAAGTGTGCTATTCATGCTCCCCCTGACTGTAAGCAAGGTCTGCAAAAATATGTTCTACAAGAAGAACATGACTCTATACATCACAAAGAATCATACATACATCAATCTCCCAACCAAGTGGGGATATACCAATACTGACTTATCCCCCCAACCAAGTGGGAATACATCAAATGTTTACACATGATAAATAGGAACATTACATCATCCATCCCAGGCATAGTGGGGAAAACAAAATAGGCCGTTACATGACCTTGATAAGAAAAGAAATACATGACATAGAGACAAAATATCTACAACAAGACCATGATAGTTATCAACAACTATCATCAGCAGCATCTGTCAATCATCATTCAGACCAGCAACCATGTTCTCCCTCTGCACTTGTTCCACCTGAAGCCAAAAACAACTGTGAAATTGAACCAAGATCTTCTAAGATAATGCCAACAATGCATTATTAGAAGTATATATGCTCCCCCTAAACCTGTGCCAGATGGTCTCTATCAGACCCATATCAGACTCTTTTCACTTTAGTCTGGCCCCCTGATTTCCTTCAAACTAACATATGCGCGATTGTATCCACAAAAACCGGCATATGTACGCGGATACTCCTCATGAAACTCGCGTACAACACTTTTCTTTGAAACAGACAATTTCAACAGCAAGATGTTGCATCAACTACCCCCATCTTCTATCTGAGGTATTCAAATGTCTCCCTGGGGAGTGGTTTGGTGAGTATATCAACAACTTGTTCTTTGGGGGGGACATAATCCAATTTGACCTTTTGTTCGAGCATGTGTTCCCGGAGAAAATGATATTTGATAGGTATGTGCTTGGTCTTCGAATGCATGACTAGATTCTTTGAAATACTGATTGCACTTGTATTATCACAAAAAATGGAGATAGGTGGAGTACAAGTGATTTGAATTTCTTGCAATGTTTGCATCATCCAAAGGAGTTGTGTGCAACAAGATGCAGCAACTACATATTCTGCTTCAGCTGTAGGTAATTCAATTGAACTTTGTTTCTTGTTGAACCATGATACTAATCTAGAACCCATGAAGAATGCATCACCACTAGTGCTTTTCCTGTCATCCACGCTTCCTGCCCAATCTGCATCATTATATGCATGAAGTGTGAGATCTGTACCTCTAGGATACCATAAGCCATAGTTTTGAGTTCCATGAAGATACTTGAAAATTCTCTTATCTGCTTGAAGATGAGTTTCCTTTGGATTTGCCTGAAACCTTCCAACTATTCCCACTGCATTCATAATGTCTGGTCAACTACCTGTTAGATAGATTAGACTACCAATCATGGATCTATAGGTTGGTTGATGTACTACTATTGATTCATCATTTGCGCTGAGGCTGCATCCTGTTACCATAGGGGTACATACTGGTTTTGAATTCTCCGTCCCATATTTCTTCAAGATTTGTTTGAGATACTTGGTTTGTGATAGAAAAATACCATCTTTGTTTTGTTGGACTTGTAAACCAAGAAAATATGTGAGCTCACCAAGCAGGGACATTTCAAATTCTTTTTACATCACCAAGGCAAAGTTTTGACTCATGTCTTCTTCATTTCTACCAAAGATGATATCGTCAACATACACAACAAGTATTAGCAACTTATCATTGTCAATTTTTATATATAGATTGCTCTATGTTGATCCTTTTGTAAAACCTTGTTGATGGAGATACTTATCCAAACGATAATACCAAGCCCTTGGAGCTTGTTTAAGGCCATAGAGAGCCTTTTTGAGTTTGCATACAAGTTTTGGATCATTTCCAAGGATAAACCCATCTGGTTACTCAATATACACTTCTTCATCCAAGTCTCCATTCAGAAAGGCAGATTTCACGTCCATTTGAAATACTTTGAACTTCTGAAAGCTAGAAAGAGCAAGGAACATTCTTATGACCTCAAGTCTAGCAACTGGTGCAAAAGTTTCTTCGAAGTCTATACCTTCTTGTTGCGCATACTCTTTACAAACAAGTATGGCCTTGTTTCTAATAACTTCTCCATTTTCATTCAACTTGTTTTTGAATATCCATTTTATCCCTATGACATTCTTATCATTTGGTCTAGGGACCAACTCCCAAGTGTTATTCTTTTCAATCTGCTCCAGTTCTTCATTCATGGCCTTGTCGCAGCATTCATCTTTGCATGCCTCACTTACATTTTGTGGTTCAGTGGAGGAGAGCAATGCTAGATAGCTTGAAGCTTCTGAAATGGTTCTTCTTGTTTGTACACCTACCTCTTTCTGCCCCAAAATTTTAGTTTCTAGATGATTCTTCTAAACGTACCTGGATGGAGTCTTTTCTTCTATCCTTATCTGTTCTTCTGGTGCCTCATGAGTTTCTTCTTCATCATAAGTCTGATTTGATGTTGAAGGATAGTCCTCATCATCTTCGAAATCTTCGGATTTTACCTACCTAGGAATGTTTCCTTCTTCATCAACCACTACATCAATACTTTCAACAATTTTTCCAAGTCTTTTATTGTAACACTTATATGATTTTCTGTGGGGAGAGTAACCAAGGAGAATGCCTTCATCTGCTCTAGGTTCAAATTTGCCAAGGTTTTCATCAGTGTTTTTGATGTAGCATTTGCTTCCAAAAATTTTGAAGTATTTTACTATGGTAGTCTTACCATACCAAATTTCATGAGGAGTTTGAGTGCTATTTACCTGGACGTTTGTCTTATTGAGAATAGTAACTGTAGAAAATGCAGCTTCACCCCAGAAGGTTGCGGGAGTTCCAGATTCATCAAGCATAGCACAAGCCATTTGTTGAACTATTCTGTTCATCCTTTCCACTACTCCATTTTTCTGAGGAGTCCTTGCAGTAGAGAATTCCCTTCTTATTCCATGTTCTTCACAAAAATCAAAAAATTCATCCGATGTAAATTCCCCTCCTCGATCAGATCTAAGGCATTTGATTCTGCGATCTGATTCGTTTTCAACCAAGGCTTTGAATGCTTTGAACTTTTCGAAATCTTCATCTTTATGCTTCAGAAGTCCTATCCAACACATCCTGGAAAAGTCATCAATGAACAATATAAAATATTCTTCTCCTCGAGGTGACCTTTTCCTAGATGGACCACATACATCAGTATGGACAAGTTCAAGTGGCATGCTAGTTGATCCTTCCTTCTCAGGGAAATTAGTTCTGGTTTGCTTACCACACTGACATGATTTGCATATTGTATTGTCTGGAATTCTGATGTTAGGGAGATCACGAACTACCTGATATTTGCATGCTTTCCTTATTTGAGAGAATCTTAGATGCCCCAATATTCTGTGCCATAGCCAGTGTTCATCATTCTTGCTTAGATAGCACTGTTGTTGTCCTCCCTTGAGTATGTATAAATTATTGGGAGTTCTTATGCCTTTGATCATTGTTTCTCCTGTATCAAGCTCATGAACAATACATCCATTGGATCAAAATATTACTTCATTTCCTTGATCACACATTTGACTGACACTCAATAGATTATGCTTTAGGCCATCAACATACATAACATTTCTAGCTTTGACCTTTTCTTTCAAAAGAAAAGAACCTTTACCTTTTATAAGTGCAGGGGTGTCATTTCCAAATGAGACCTTCCTTTCCTTTTCTAAGGCACTATATGACTGAATTTTTTCTTTATCACCTGTCATATGTTTCGAGCATCCACTGTCGATGTACCACTGATTTTCCTATCCTTCCGCATATAAGGCTATCCCATATCTTTCTGGTAGTGGTTCTTTCTTTCTCCATGTTTTGGGACTCAATGAAGCTTGCTCCTTCTGAGTTATTTGCCGAAACCTACTCTTGCATTCAGAATCTTCATGATCGAAGTTGTTACAAATATAACATTCTATTTCATTCTCAAGAGCAGAAAAGTTATTGTAGGTCCTTTTCATGATCCCGGTCATACTCCTTTGTTTTTGAGATTCTCTAGTCATTATGGTCTTGTAGGCAACACATTGAGTAGCTTTGTGACCAAATTTATGACAAGAGAAACATTGGCCATTGAAGAAATTCCTGCGATTATCAAACCTACCGACCAAATTATTGTAGTTTCCATTGAAATCCATTCTTGAGGCAAATTGAGGATGATTTACCTATGGTTGGATGTAGCTTCTGTTCATCCTTGAAGAAGATTGCCCCTGATTTACTTGGTAATCTGCAAAATGATTTTGTTGTCGATTGTCAACCTGTTCACTTCTCCTTGCTGCATCAAGATAACTTTTGGAGGTGGATGGCTTCTGTGCTTGCTTTTGTGCCTGAGAGGCTTCTTCAGTATATCCTAGACTTTTCTTGATTAGAGGAGAACGCTGCACTTTGATAATCTCATCTAAAGTTTCAGATCCTTTAGCAAATTTAAGATTAAGAGCTTTTGATTTCTCAATATCTTTTCTAAGTCCCACAATTTCACATTCTAACTTTTCATTGTGTTTTTCGTTTTCAGCAAGTTGGAATGTCAAAGTATCTATAATCATATTCTTTTCCTCTAAACTAATTTTAAGTTTAGAAATTTCTTCATAAAGACCTTCTTCATCTATAGCATCCAAGAAATCATCATCTTCAAAGGCCATGAAAAGTCTATAATCATTACATTGTTCATCTTCATCACTATTTGAAAATCCATCACTGTCTTCATGTGTATAATAGCTCTTCTTACATACATTCTATTTTTTGTTCCATCTAACTGGTTCCTTACCTTTTTCAAGCTTATCTTTATGAGGACACTTGGCAGCATAGTGACCGACTCTTCCACAAGCAAGGCATTTGAAAGGTAGCTTACCTCTGAATCTTCCAGTACCCCGTTGAAGGTTCTTGACAAAGTTTGATTCTTCCTCTCCTTCTGACATATGTCCTGACTCATTGTAATCTCCTTTTCCTGAGGCTTTGAATGCGGCTTCTCTCCTGTCTAATGGTCCCCCTTTTCTCATTTCGTAAGCAGTTAGGATTCTGTGCAACTGTGACATGGTAATGCTCTGTAGATTCTGCTTTTCTTCTATGGCAGAAACTTTTGAATCAAACTTAGAAGACAAAGATCTTAGAACCTTTTCAACCAAAGTAACTTCTTTTATTTCTTCACCCAAGTTTTTCATACAATTAACAATCTCATCTATACGTAAAAAATAGTTAGCCACACTTTCATCATTGTGCATTCTAAGATTTTCATACTGAATTCTGAGAGTTTGTAGTTTTGCCCATTTTACCTGATCATCTCCTTCATAGCTCAGAACGATCTTGTCCCATATTTCTTTTGCAGTTTTGAGCTGCATAACCTTGACGAATTCTGATTGAGATAGACTCCCTAATAGAGTATTGACAGCCTTTTCATTTGTTTCATACTGCTTCTTACCAGCCGTATCTGTAGGAGTTGCTGATGGAAATGAGTATCATGTTTCCACAATATCCCAAACTTCTGTACCAAGAGATTGAAGATAGGCAGTGATTCTTACCTTCCAATAGACGAAGTTGTTCCCATCAAAAATTGGTGGCCTGATCGATGCTTCTTTTTCGTAGTTGCTCATGATGATAGATCTTCCTTCAAGCGATCAAGATTCTTCTGAAGGACCTGCCATGATACCAATTGTTGGAAATAATACTGAGAGGGGGGGTGAATCAATATTATCAGGTCAATTATTTTTCATTTCACAATCAGATTTGTATACGCTACTTCAACTAGTAAACTCTGCGTATGTACGCAACTGCAATTAAGGAAACGAGCATATAACCAGCAGACTTGTAAATTAAATTATTCTTCAGATATTGATCATTAATCTGTGCATAAAACCATATAGACAGTAACCAGGAATAGTAAAACAGAACAAGCAGTCCCACATAGGAACATAAGATATAAGGTGGAAACCCAATGTGGGTGAAAACCACTGCTGCAATTCGTCTCTATATTTTTAATCAGAAACTTCCTTTTACAATGTATCTATATTGGTGTAGTCTTATACCAGTATGCAGGCTGCTACCTGCAGAAGGCTACAACCTTCTCTCATTCTCCAGCTTCTTCTGGAAGGGAGCTACAACCCGCTTAGCTCTTGTACTAGCTGAGGTACTAGTACGTAGGTGCTAACCTACAGAAGGCTACAACCTTCTTTTCTTCCAGGGACCACGTTTCATAAATTTTCAGACTGGATCCATGAACAAAATCAGTCAAACATCAAGTATATATGTATCAACCAATCTCCTTTGTACAAACCACTATTGAATCAACCAATCACTTCTCAGAATGCTATAACTAGAAATCAGTAACAGTAATGAGACACCAATTTTGAACCCAGAACACTGTAGCAATAAATGGAAGTAGTTAAAATAGATGTCATGAAACATACGCTACTTCAATATGCAGAAACCTGCGTATATACGCAGCAGTATTAAGGCCAAACAGCGTATATGTTGTCTTCACTTACTGAACCCGCGTGTATACACACTTCTGATGTGTCGAACCTGTGTACAGATCTATAAAAGATAATTTACCCTGCTCACTTAATCAGACAACAGTTATACCCAGATTATCAAATTTATAGATCTAATCATGTGCCAAATATAACAAATCAAAAATCACACAATGATACTACTATTCAAGCCTTAAGATCTTCACCCATCAATAGAACTTATCCATATTTTAGTGCTCAGGTTGCTCCTTGGTTTAGACCCAAATCTAGATCTTGCTCTTCATAAGATATTCAATTATTTTGTCAATGCCTTTGCCTAATGATCTCCTTCCTCTTTTATAGTCTTAGGCCTTACTCAATATCATGGTCCAAAACCATTTAGAACCAATACTAGGGACCCAATACCTGGGTTGAACACTCCGGACGCAATACCACGGTCCAAAACCATAGGTCTAAATACCACGGACCCAAAAATAAGCTTTCCCACATGTACGCGCTTTTCCGTGCATGAAACTGCATGCATACGCATACGCAACTTTTGATCAGCAATCCTGCGTGTATAACCTGCGTGTATACACTACTTGGTATATAGTGAACTTGTATATACGCAACTTGGTATATAGTGAACCTGCATGTGTACACGACTTGGTATATAGTGAACCTGCATGTGTACTTTTCTTTCTTCATTCTTTGTAGTCTGATCATCAATTCTTTGCTACTGACCTTCTGCACTATGATCTGTCATCTATGTGAGTTGCCATCAAGGACAACACTTGCATCATAATGCCAACATTGTCTGCAAACCACATGCCCAATAGGTTCCCAAAAGGAACGCAAAATAGACACTTCTTGAGGTTGAGAGCGATCTGGTATCTTCGACAGGTGTCCAACATCAAGTGCAAGCTCATTACATGGCTCTTAACTAGTCCAAATACAGTCTAGTCATCAAAATATACCTCCAGGAACTTATGAATGAATTCTTTGAATGTCGCAACAACCACGGACGAAAAGATAGCAAGCGCATTCTTCAACCCAAACGGCATTACAGTATTATGATAGATTTTTCGGCGAAAATCACATGAGAAACCAGTTGTCGACGCGTTTCGAACCAACCAGTGTGGTTCATCGTCAGGACAATGAACCACACTGGTTGGTTCGAAACGCGTCGACAAATGGTTTCTCATGTGATTTTCACCGAAAAATCTATCATAAACTTGTTATGGATCACAGAAGCCTCAACTCGGCATTACAGTATATTGAAAGAAACCCCACTCAGTTGCGAAGGTTGTCTTGCTCCTATCCTCTGGCGTGATTTTGATTTGGTGGTACCCAGAGAACCCATCAGTGAAGGAGTATGCTTCCCAGTCACCTACATTGTCCAACACTTTATCCGTGAACAGAGGTTGGAAAGGATCATGCACACAAGCATCATTCAGCTTTCTAAGATCCACGCATATTCTTATTTCATCCTTCTACTTCTTCTCTTGCAGCACCATAGGGCTTACCCAATCATATTCTTCCATAGGCTCAATGATGCTCGCTGCTAGCATTTTGTCTAGCTCTAAGCAGACCTTCTCCTTGTATTTCGGATTTACGTGGTAAGGCCTCTGCTTAACTGGCTTCGTGTCGGGTTTTAACATGATCTTCATCACATAGATCTCTGATTATTCCTTTCAAATCTGTAAACTTGGTATGGAATAAGTCTTGGTATTCTTGGAGAAATTCAGCGACCTTATCCAACGTCGCATCGTCCCAGTAGTCTCCAATCTTCATGAATTTGGGTTCTATCTCCATACCAATATTCACCCATTTAGTTCTCACTGGCACGGTTATATCAGGGTTCTCAATCTGTGGTCCTTGAACCTCATGGTGGCCTTATATTTCTGGAATGTAAATATTTCATGTATCCTCATCCTCTTCTTCATCATTTACATTATAACATTCCATCGTGTGACTCAACTGAGTAGCCCATTCAGGTTGCATTAGGTCTAAAGGATCCTGCGATATCCTAAAGATGGCTACTTTCACCTCTTGTAGCACTTCATCAATACTGTCAAATCCATCCTCAAAACTGAAGGTCATCATGAATCCTTCGCGCAAGATATCCCATTCACCTATCCCATGGCAGAGCTCTATTTCTATATACTAGTTCATTGGGATAACATCCAGGGTATGATAGAATAGGTGAACCCACTTGGGTTATGGATTTTGTCAAAAGGCCTGTGTCCATTTGGCCAGATGCACACATAGATCATTCTTCCCATCGTACTTGCCTGTCAGTTTCATCTTAGGCTTCCCAAATTGCACTCTCATTATTCTCCTACATTAGCGCCAATCATCAAAACTCCCCTGTGCATACCCCACCATCTTGCAGGCGTAACGTGCAGTGCCCACTCCAAGGCCTGGAAGCATCGCTTTTCTGGAACTTCCCTTTCAAATGAATCCAAAAAGGTGTCTACCTCATTTAAACCATCATAAGTAGGCAGATTTCTTACGCCTGACGACACACAACACAACAACCGGGTCATCATGATGCAATTCAACGTAGTTACTTCGTGTAACAGATTCTGCCAGCGTTTTATTTCTTCGTCAGAGTCTGAAGTGCAGGAAATATTGTGCTCCCATGTAATCCTCCCATCTGTGGTGGGATACACCCAGTCTTGGTCTTGCGCTGTTATCTTATAGATGCAGTCTAGATCATCATCACTCTGACAATCACGGACTGGTTTCGTATAGCACGGTCCTTCAGTAGGATCTGGGGGTATTATTATGCGCAGTGATTTCTTCTCAAAGATCATCTTTCACTTATTCAGATTGATTACCCCATTCATATCAATAGCCCAATCAATTCCCAAGAGAGCAGGGTAGGGATTGTTGTCATCAACAATCTCTATTACTTCAAAATCTGGCAGCGCGCTCACTTCCTCAATATCCATGGTCACTCCCTATAGCCACCCCATGGGTATGATTTTCTATAGATTCGCCATCCTTAGTTGAATCAGAGACCATTGCAGCGCAGGTCTCCCCATTCGCTCCCATGTTTGTTTCAGTAGAACATTCACATCTGATCCCAAATCCAGAATGAATTGATCCATTTCATATTCTCTGATCTGCGCGGTGAGTCTCATTTCACGCCCCGTCCTTGTCTTATGCTTTTTGATCTTGTAGACTACGCATGGTTCATATGGTGTGGTCCCAGCACATCTATTGATAATTTCCTATAAACCTTTCACAGCCTTACTATTGCACAATAACTTCATACAGGTTTCTAGGAAAGTTGTGAGCATAGAGGGGTCCATCTCTAGCTCTAGTTTATCCTTGCTTCCTGAAGCAGAGGCCTCAGTGAAGCTCTTCTTAGCTTCCATGAATGCTTCACGAGCACACTCCAAATCAAACTCAACCTCTTTCACTGGGGCTTTGCAAACCCATGTATTGTCTTCTAGTTGTTTCTCCTTGTCATCTCATGTCGTGATTCCACTTCGAAGCACTATATTTATGTTTAGATCTTTCTCGCGTGGCTCAAACCTCATCATCTGTAGGTTCTGAGTCGCGGGAGGTGGTAGTGCTCCTTTGTCATGTATCCTAGCTATCAGCATAGGACAATATTATGTTTCATGATCAAACAGCATGCAATACTTTCACGACATGCATGTTGGATTAGTGCAATCGCAGACATAGTGTCCTGGCCCTCTGCAATTGTAACAAATCAATTGTCCTCGACCTCTACCAGGTCCTCCTCCACCTCGGCCTCATCCACGCCCCCGAAATCCTGTTTGCACCATCCCTGCATTCTGGTCAAGGGGCTGTATTTTGCCGTGAACCCTATAGGTGGTAGTTCTATCCATCATCAATTCATATCTCCTGCAAGTACGCTCATCATGTCCCACTGATCTAAAAAAGTTGCAGAACAACTGTTGCGGTGTTTGCACATACTTCTGTAACAAGACATAGTTATCTGTGGCATGTTTTTGGGTTGCTTGACAGATAGCGCACCACAAAGTAGGTGTCACGCTAGGTCCTACTTGAGCTTTCAGCCTTAAAGGCATTAGTCCCTCTTGCAAGGTAATTTGTAAAGACCAGGCAATGGTCTTTGTCAAGACCCTGACTCTTGCATTTCAAGCACCATACCTCCTCGCATACCTCTGGTTGAACCATCGTGTTGTGCTTCAGACTTTGCATCTCAAGGCACAGATTCTTCAGCTGTGCGTGGATATACTGAACTCCTAGATTAGGATCTTACATCGGAGTCTCATGTAGTCTCATGGAAATATCCAAGGCTTCTACCTGAGTTGTTATCTTTTGCTAAGATAATGCACTCCTTAAGTGTGGTATTACCGAAGCCACAAACCACTCGCAATGTTATCTATCTGTCAAATTCATGTTGGCCTCACAGATTGTACATTTCAGCCTCTGATCTAGTTCCCAAAGCATCTCGCCTGGTAGCATCATGATATCTTTGAATCCCACAATCGACTATGCTTCAGATTTAGGCCTGCTAAATTGCCTATTCAGTGTTTCTTGGATGTCTGCTACTCTAACATTCAGGTTATCAATGGAGTACTTAATATACCAGGTTAGTGCACGATCTTGCAGAGCACTAACTAGTGTTGTCTTCTTTATGTGATCATCTATAACACCTTGAGCTTCCCATATAGCCCTTACAATGAACCAGAATTGGTCTAGATCCTCATTTCCCAAACCTTTGAACAAAGGCAACTTCACTATGTTTTCCATACTGAATCGTGGTGGTGGTGGAGGTGGTACAGGTGAAGTTGGAGGTGATGGCGGTGAAGATGGAGTTGGTGTCGGTGGAGGTGGTATTCATAGAAATCCTTGTCTTATCAACTAAATAGCACTTCGCGGAGAGACCTTCACTATCTCTTCTTCGTCCCTTCGTGGAGGTGAAATCAAGGGGCTATCCTCTAGAGCCTTATTTCCTTCATTTCTATAACTTCTTCCACTTTATGTAGTCCCAAACGTCAAGGTATCTGCATAACCCATTTTTCACACAATACCATTTTAATCCAAGTATTCAAATATTTTATGTACTTACCTCGCGGTCCTTTGAAAAATCGTCGCTCCGCCTCACTATAGCTGATAGAGGTGTCAACCACAAATTCAGTGACAAATCCTCCTATGATGTGATCGAGCCAATGATCAATAGCTCGCGCGATCTTATCCTCTGATGCTTCCAACCTTCACACTAGCTTTGGGGTCCACACAATAGGACCATCAAGTTTCCACCTTCCTTAGCTATCTGTTAGTTTTGTGATCCACTCGTATAGCTCAGTAGGAAAGGAGGCGAAAAAGATTTCGTGGATCTCCATACACAGGTATCGGCCCAACCACTGTTCTTTTGAAAGTCTGTTCTTTTGACAGTTGCGGGTTTCTGTTTTCTTGTGCCACGAACTCGTGAATCCTTCTGTCTAACCGACCTTCGATTTCTTTCTTAGCTGGATTCCAGTTATACAACATCACACATTTGTTATGCAGATTCTGGTCCCGGAAAAGGAACCATTTTTTGGCTTGATGGGGCCTGACCCAGGTTCAGTGTTAGTTAGCCAAACAAATCCCTACACTACTGGCCCTTTCAGAATCAGCTTGCAAAGCGCGGACTGAAGTCTCACCCAAAGCAGTATGGGGGGATGATGGAACCAAGTTTCTGCACCCTTGATATGGTTGTGATGTTGGTTTATCTCAACTATACCTTCTTGCGTGCAGGTTGCTTAACTCTCCATTCCACCCTTCAACACCTTCGTGAAAGGGTACAATCAGCTTCTGCGTAGCCCTAACCAGGGGCTAAAGTTCTTTTGCACTACTAGGGCAGCGAACTGTGATATTTCCCAAACCAGGCTAAGTATCTTAAGCGTCTTATTAACAGATCTTAGTTAGCTTCACGTAAATAGGTGTTCTTACTTGCATTCACTTAACCAATACATTTACATATATCCGCGCATCATATAGGCATTATAAGTGAAATTCATAGCCAACAGGAAATAAAGATGCAAAAAATGTAGAATACTTCTCTTTATTGATACTTCCGAACAATTACAGACTCGGACCACCCTGCGCACTCAGCTGCAGGGGTCCACGCACTCAACTGCAGACTTCTAGGCCTTTGCACACTTAGCTACAAAGCCTCTATCTATGCTACAACCTAAAACATAGACTTCTAATTCAGAGCTATCTCCCATACATGTTCTATTTTCTTCATTGATTCCTTCTTAATTTATTTTTCTAACTACTTAGAGCTTATCTTTATTTATGCAATCCCATGGTCCATGGACCATGGATAGATCTTCTATAGCTGATATTACATTTCCAAAATAAGGGCGGACAACCCTATGACTCATTAACATCTATGCACTCCACGACCACAAAATGTGGAGTCTTTACACTTGGATTATAAAATTGGACCAAAATATGGGCTTTAAGCCCCAAAACTGCCCTTAGGGGATATCATGCCCAATAATTATGACGAAAAAGATGATTTTAGCCAGAGAATCTCTCACGGTAGATTTCAAAAAAAGGTCGTTTAGGGCCTCAAAATGGCTCTGGAAATTTAGGACCCGAAAAACTACTAGAAATAGTAAATTGTGCTACAATTAAGGAAACTGAAAAATTGAAAGAAACAATTGTGGGGGTCCAAGTGGAATTGGTGGGTGGCCACCAATATCCACCTAGATTATATCCTCAAGAGACCTTGACTTACTATCTATAGTGTGTTTCACAGTGTACCTAGAATAGTCCCTTCGTTGTCACTGGAAGATGATCCTAACAGTGTACTATATTCAGAGGTTGATTCTTTGTTCCTTCTAATGGGTTTTTTGCTTCATGTATTCCCAAACATCAAGGTAATGGCATAAACCGTTTTTAACACAACAACATCTTAATCGAAGTTTTCAGACATTTTAAGTACTTACCTCGAGGTCCCTTGAAGAGTTTGTGCTCTCCTTTGCTATAGTTGATGGTCATATCAATTGCGGGTTCAATGACAAATCCTCTAATTATGAAATCAATCCAGTGATCAACGGCCCACGCAATGTTGTTTTCTAAAGCTTCCAGGTGCCTCACTAGCTCTAGAGTCCACACAATAGGGTCATCAAGTCTCCACGTGCCCAGATTGTTCACTAATCTAGACAACCACTCATGCAGTTCATAGGGAAAGAAACAAAAAAAGGCTTCAGTATCGTCTGTGTATAGGTATCTATTCAACCATTGCTCCTTGGATAACTGTGGGTAACTATTCTCCTGAGCTGCAAGTGCGTGCAACTTCTGATCGAGCCACTTTTCAATTTCCTTGTTTGTAGGGAACCACTTATTCAACATCACACATTTATCAGATAGATCTCAGTCCCGGCAATGGAACCATTTGTTGGCTTGATGGGGGCCTGACCCAGGCTCAACTTTAACTACACTTACCAACAAAACCCTAAACTCTTGGCCCTTTCGATAAAAACCAACATAGTCTCACCTTAAGCAGTATTGGGGGATGCTAGAACCAGGTTTCTGCATCCAGAGGCATGTGTGATGGTTTCCTGAAGTTCTTATGTCTTAGATCTTCCTTCGTGCAACTTTACCCCTTCCAGATGGAAAACTACTACAAACCTATCTAAATGGCTTCCATATCTTCGTGAAGGTGGTTAATTATACTTATAATTCATAAACATTACAAATCTACTAGTTTCACGCAATAAATAAGCCTTAATTTATATTAAACAGATTACAGAGAAAAGATACATAAATTTTGCAGAAGTAAATAAAAGGACACGGATGCTTCAATTTCGGCTCAAAACAGTATTTATTAGATACAAACATTCAAATACATACATTTTATCCCTGAGCACTTAGTTGTAGGGGCTCACGCACTCAGCTGCAAACTTACCAAGGTCTCCGTGCACTCAGCTGCAGGAGCGTTCCCCTTTCGCCTAAGTACATGAAACAAACATTTCCTGCCTTAGCACCTTGCCCTTACAATGATTCTTTTAATTCGTCATCCCCTAAGACTGGCTATGACCCAACATAATATATAGCTTTTTCTTTACAATACAATGGTCTTCGGACCATGGGCGGGTCTCAAAACAAATCTATCACCTACCCACCTAAGGGACGAAAGTCCCTTTGACTTCTACTAGCTTCGCACTCCGCTTTCCACATTTCACAGAGACTTTACATTCACTACAAAATATAATACAAAATTGACTCAAAACTTAACAAAATGGACCCAAGGACCCCATCCCGACACTTCCTATCTTGTCCTAATGATGAACCACACTAGTTGGTTCGAAATGCATCGATTTCCTCATTAATTTTAATTATAACCCTTGTATGTTGTGATGTATGTCTTAATTTCCATTATACAAATTGTATAGCAAAATGTATGATTATGGAAGTTTTTATGTTTTTAGGCCTATATGAAATTTTTGGGCTTATCTTTTCCCAAAATCCTAATAGAGAGCTTCACTCTACTTATATCCAATATCTTTGATTTTCCATCTTTTACATCACAACCTTTAATTCAAGATTTCTATGAAAATATTGTAAATGACCTTATAGCTTTTAATTTAGCTTAACTTACTACCACCTCGTCTCATCAGATCTAGTCATATGTTTCATCTGCATGAGATTGTTGCTTCCTTTACTATTGTAATATTAGGATATGGAAAAGAATCAAATCTCTTATACTCTCTACCTTTCTTATATATCTTCTCTAATAGTGATTGTGCCCATGAATCTGCATTAACCAAATTTTATTGTAATACAAAGTTGAATTGAAATCGGGTTTATAATCCTAAGAGGTATTTTCTAGATGCAAATGTTTTAACTGTGTTATTACCAAAATTAATGTAAAGAGACTTATTCAACAAATTCCCATTCTCATAGCATCCCCTTTATGTGAATTACTTCCATTTATCTACTCATTTATTATTTAGTATATTGTTGTTGTTGCAACAAAAACCCTCCAAAATTTTGCATACACTCAAATTTTGGAGCCTTCTATGGATCTTGCAGTTGATCATTCCATATTCAGTTCTTGATCAACTTATGATTTTGAGATCCCTTCTTAGATTGGAACTGTCAAAGTGACTTGCTCACACATGCTTTGTCCATAACAAGAGCATGAGCGCATTCGTTTACGGAAGCTCAGAGAAGCACAACACATTCCATCAAGACTGTCCTCATGCGATGTTCAATAAATCACGATAGTCAGTGCACACTGACAATGACTGTTTCTCACATTCTAGTTACGTTCGTACTTTCATTTTGGTGAGTTTTTCAAACTATCGCTTTCTTGCACCTTTGTTTTCGCGAGTGTCATATTCATGTTTTCATATGCCACTTTAACTTTCCTTCAGTCTAATTAGTGTCATTTTCATGTTATCTTTTCTTTGGCATGTGTTAATTTCACTGTCATCCACATATCACAAGAGTCATTCGCTCTTTATCAATTGTCGTATTTTCGCATGTTATCTTTTGCACGATATATGTGCTTGTCCTGGTAGTTTCAAGGGGTTATATTTGTGTGAATGAGTTGATATAACCATGTAAATATCATTCACACTCATTCCCAAAGTTTTAATCATTGTCGCACAAGTGTTGTCACGATCGTCACAAAGTGTACCTTTAGTGTCGCACTTGTCGTAATGTCATCGAAAAGTTGTCACATTGAGGGAAATATGGTTTTAACGTGTTTTAGATGATCTATGTTGTTGAGTCATCAAATTGTTTCAAGTGTGTAATCATAGTCAAGTCATATCACTATTTACAAAAGTATCTTCGGTTCCACACTTAGCCAAATTCTAGAAAATGCTAGCAACCTAGCCTCATCCAACCCTCCTGAACTACGCATTGTATAGTCTCAGCCCTTAAGTAGTGACCTTATCTCTTGGCACTGTGTAATGCACAATGTCTACCTCCCAGAACTACGCATTTCGTAACTTCAGTGCTCAAACCCTGACCCTGGCTCCGAGAATTACGCAATTCCTCCTCCTAGCATGGCCTTATCTATGCATTTCATAGTCTCTAGCCTCAAGCTCATCCTTGAGCTCCTAAACCACATAACTTCACAATGTCCTAGCCTCCCCTACCTCCCAGAACAATGCAATTCTCCCAAGCAATGCAAAACCCTACAATTAAGCCCACTGAGTCCAGAAACTGTGAAATTTGTCTCCCAAGTCCTACCTGAACTACACACTGTGTAGTATCAAGGCTCAATCTCACCACTGAATTGTTGAGTTGTGAAATTGTGCAATCACTTGGGCTCATTTGTCCTCGAGAACTGTGCAATAGGATGATCTAGTGCCCATTCCCTCATCTTGTCACCTTGAGCTCCCAGACTATGTAGTTTTCTTCCTCAGCCCAACATGAACTGTGCATTATGAAGTCTAGGTGGTCAAGCTCACCCCTGACTACCTGAGCTATGAAATTGCATAGTTACTGAGCCTCTTTCTCAACCTATGATTTGGTCTGAGCTTAGTTAATGGATCAATATGCACCATCTCATATTAGCAGTTTATTGGATTGATATCATCTTATCATGAGTGGATTGGAGACATAGGTACTCTACCATGCTATGGTAAGATAATGAAGAAAGATATGGAGAAGGATGACATGATAGAATACACATATGGATTTAAAGAGATAATATGATCTTCAGGCAAGAAGATGAAGGAGCACTAGACTATAACAGAACATGAAGATCAAAATCACATGGAAGACCCCTCATCTTCAAGTCATAAGGAGGGGGAAGAAGAAGGACATATACGATATTTTCAAGAAGACACAAAGAAAGAAGTAACAAGAAATACAACTTGGCACTCTAAAATCATCATGCAATCCATGACATCAATGTCATGTCATGTCCTATAACAAGTCATCATATGCCATATAATTATTGTGGATTATATAATTACCTATTTAAAATCTATTGTAAAGTGGAAGTACAAAGGACACATTCAGAATATGAAGATTCATGTAAAGTCAAAAAACCATAGGAATTCAAATATTCATGAGGGTAGTCAAAGAGTCACAATGAAGGTGAAGCATCACCTCTTGGTTATATATACACCCTCATTATATGAGCAAAGGAATTTTCACCTTGGCTCCTCCCGCAAGGCATTAGATAGATAAGCTAGTTCTTTTGAAGAGCAAGGGGTGGCTCCAACGCTCCCCTATTGGAGCTAGTGGTGCTCATTGTATACATTTGTCTTGGAAATTTTACTTAAGATAAGAAGCCCTATGGGCCAGCACGTTCTTCATGCATGGGTTATGGATACTTGTAAGACTATTCTGTTAATGTTTGTAATTCGTGTTTTCTTTCATCTATGATAAAGTGGTTGAACTATTTTTTTTTATTTTGGTACTTATCATATCAGGAATGTGTTGTAATTTCTATGATCATTGTCGCACCGTCGTGTACTCTTCTGTGTGATATTATATAGGTCTTCCTTGTTATATTGTTTGTATTGACCATCGCATCTCTACGAACTATTCTGCTTGATGTTGTACAGATCCTTCTTGTTCATGTGCGTCTCTATTAGGGTGGTGCTACTACCTCTCTCTTAGAGGCTCACTTCCCTTCCCCTCCACAGTGAAAGAAGTTTGACACATATAAGATCAAACACTCACCAGCCACATCCACTTTCTTTTTGAAGGCACATTCACAATCCTCTCTCTTGCTAACATCTAGGGCCAAGGCATATCATTAAGAATACATGGAAACCAAGTCAATATTCTAAATGGGGCTCCTACTCCAAATGGTGTGAGGTCAAATTGGGACTTCAAATCGGGTAGACCACTTGGTTGACGAATTTCTAGCACCTTCAACAAATGGCATAAGAAGGAAGGCCAAGTGACAAGTTGTGCCCGTTGAGTCTGCTTTAAACCTCTTATCTCAAATATCTCATTGTCAAATATTACTTCCGGGGTGCTTCTCAAATTTATCCATTTATCAATTTTCAATCCTTGATGAGCCTCTCTATCACTTGTCTCAGTTAATGTTTTATGGTGAGGATGGAACATCCGTAACCATGCACATTTCTGATTTTCTTAAGTTTTGTGAATTTTACGAAATCGGTGATGAAGAGTTTGATTGTGTTTTTTTCTTCCTCACCCTTGAAAGTCATGTTAATAAATGGTGCCATACCTTACCACTTGCCTCCATCCATTCTCTCCATAATTTGCTCAAGTATATCTATCAATCCTTTGATAGGTATGATTACTGAGATGTTTATAAGAGAATTAATCAGTTAACAATGAAGCATGATGAATCAGTTGAGGATTTATCTAATCGATTCCTTAACCTTTTTTATGAATTTCCTTAAGAAGATGAAGATTGGGATTTATTTAAACAAAAATTTCAGCATTTGGTTCATGTCTCTTTGTACAGTGAACTTGAACTCCCTAATGTTTCTACTTTCCCAACTCTTACGAATCATCAGACACCTCTAATTTTAGAGGAGGAATTTACTTCTCTTTTTATTCATTGGCCTCCTCCTTTTCCAGTTCCAATGAGGGTGTCTCTATGTGGTGATAATAAAGTTGGGAAATATGAAATTCAAATTCCTAATCCATCTTCTCATTTTTGTTCCACTTTTCATGACTCTAATTCAATGGAGGAAATCCCAGAATGGATCATGAAGTCCATGGTGAAAACTAAATCCTTCATTATGTAAGGTAATTTTGTTGTTCAAAACTCTAGTCTTGAATCTAATTCAGATTTTTGCCATCCTTTATCATCTACATGTCATGACTCTTTGTACCTTGATCTTCATGATCAGTCTACTCCATCAACTATTTTTTTGCACTCTCCTAATTTTCAAGTTGTTGGTCCAAATTGTGATCGGGTTCAAGATAGTCACATTACATAGGTAGGGGAGAAGGAAGGTCAAGATTACTTCAATATTTATTCTCTTTTCAAACTCCTCCATGTGAAGGTGGTGTTCCTCATTCTTAGATGATACCGAATCTATGAATCTCGGTAGTGAATCCAATGAAATTAAACTGTTTATATTTATAGCCTTGGGAAAAAATCATTCCAGTGATGATGATTTTGTTGATGTATGTGATGATGAATGCCCAAGTGCAACAGTTGATATTTCATTTTCTCATGAAGAATTTAATTTATATCTAGAATCTAATTTGGTCAAAGAATAATTTCTTATCAAAACTTCCTCTTCATCTCACTATCCCTTGTGCTCTACCATTTTCGATGCATCTACTTGTGATGAAGGTATTCCATTCTCTTCAATTTCTTCATCCAGTGTGTTAATGTCTCAATTGACACAAGGTGGTGAGGTTATTCATGATGAGAATGAAAACAATAAAATCATTGAGTGCTCTTTCCATCCCTCATCATCTTGTCTATTGCATGAACACAACTCTTTTAATCAACTTACTCATGAAATTTCTTCGATTCATACATCTTCATATTTGTGATCATAAGAATATTTTGGTTTGAGTAATTCGGTTTTCAAAATTGTAAAATATGATCAACTCAGTGATAGAGATAATTTCCATCCAGTCAATAGTGATCTCATCAAAATAAGTGAAAGCAACTATCCTCACACCATGAATGATCTGGTTCAATCTTCGGAATGCAATTTTACAATCCTTGAAAGTTTCGGGACTTTCGAGGGAGTCAAGGCACTTCAACTTCTGTTGATGGTTATGTAAGGATCTCACAACTTTGGAAAGGCCCCTTAACTAAGTCAGGTCTGGTGTTATTCACAAAATGCTTCCTTCTACATGGTTTCGCTCGATGTAAATTCTTTTTTGAAATATATTTGGCATAGCAGACATGATATCTCGAACTTTCAAGATTCGATTTATGATTGGATTCAATTTTATATTTCAGATGATTCATCTTCATGAAAAAATCTTGTATCAAACTTGCATTTGGAATGTATATCTCTCATAGAACAATGTAACTATGAAGTTGATTATTCTAAATATTATCTTTGGCCAAAGGATTCATACTTGTCACACTTTTTTGAAAACAACTAGCTCCTGATCCTTCTTGTGAATATTTCGATACTAATATTTGTCTTAATTGCACTTGAAATCCTCTTGAGAGTCACTTTCTTTATATTGAATGGTTTCATTTGTTTGTTATACTAGCATTCCTTTCTACTCCTTTCAACGATTACAATGTTAGTGCAATATGTAACCAGTCACAAGAAAATGGTTTGTTACATTCATCACGCGAGGAAGGTGATTCTATTATTCAGAGCATTTGCGAAATTATTCAAATTTATCTTCATATATTACAAACTGGGAAACTGATTCTTTAATCATCTCATCTAATCATTATTCTATAATTAATTATTATCATGTGTTTTATCATTTTCCAACCAGTATATCCAATAACATTTGTTTTACATCCTTTGATCTTCATCATTCAACATATCACTATTCATACTTTTGTCGAGTGGTTGAGGCACTTCAACCTTCGTTGATGGTTATGTTAGTTCCTCACTATTTCAACATGACTGTTGAATATGATTAGATCTATTTTCCATCACAAGATTCACATCGTAATCTCATGCCTCTAATTGAAAATTCATCTATTCAAAGATTTCGAGGATTTCAGGAAGATTATCATGAATTATACGATCCAACCATTGAATGGTTGGAATAGTATTACCTTGAAAGATCCATCTGAAATAACAAGTTTTGATATTTCCTTAGGCTTCTTAAGGAGTCCGGTGCAGATGAAGACACATTCATGGGAAACTTTAGAGGATTTTTGAATGATGGTTCTCATAAAAATGGTAAGAATATCAACTAGTTAGAAGCGGTGGTTATGGCCTATCTTTTGTGCAAATTATTCAATCTCTTTTCTTTCCTATTGCACATTATTTTATATATTTTTTTAATCGATCGCATATTTGTGATTGCAGGTCAGAAATAGTTACGGTGGATACATTTAAAATTCAAGTTTACGTAACCTCGACCTTCTAGATGGTTAGGTTAGGAGTAGCTCCGGTTGCATTTTAGTTTACCTGCACATCCATTCTACATTTGTTTCCTGTAGTTTGTCTTTTGTTTTCTATTTTTGGTGTCACGTCATGGTTTTTCTATAGCAATTTTTTGTCTTGTCTTCTAGTTTGTTTCCTTGTTGTGTTCTCTTTCCCTTTGTTTTGTGAGACCATGCATGAAGACGCTTTGTTGGCTCAAAGGGAATGTGGAAAAATAGAAAAGGACTTTGTAACATTGCAACATTTGGCTAACTTTCTGTCCTTCTTCCTTGTCTTGGTTACATCTTTTGGTCCATGACGTTCCGACGGAAAATATGATCCTTGTTTTAATAAATCCTTGTGTCAAACAATGACCTCCATGTCTATTATGGAAACCTCATGCCCACACTCAGATCTTTATGTTTCGGTGTTTTTAGGCTGATCCAATCAAGTAGAGAGGGACAAGGGGGAAATCGAAATGAGAAAACCAATATCAGAGGTCTTATATATGCTTCTCTGAAGGGACAACCTCTCCTTCTCTTAATAATTTTGGATCCCTCTTCTGCCCATGAAAGAAATAAGTGTCGATGCACAGTCCTATATAAATAAATAAATAAAGGAGAAAGAAGAGAAAGGCTTCCTGCACACAAAGGTGAATCAAGCAACTCTGTCGAGGTACTATTGAAGCTCCCTGGCAGGGGAGAAATGTTTGTTTCCCTAAAGTGACTACATTGGGGTACTCTCCAGGCCTGCTCGCATTGGAGCAACAACAGATATGGAAAACTATACTCTGAAAATCTAAAGCTTGTGAAACTTATTACCTTGTCTCGATTTGAAATATTGTGTGATCATCGGTCTTATGTTTATGTTTAACTGAGTAAAGGAATGAATGGGGACTATGTTTATGCACGGGGTAAGGGAGAAGTCATGGTTATCTAAGCGATGAGTCAATACTTTCTGAAGAACTGTACCCTTCACGAAAGAAGCTGGAGTTCTACCAGTTTGTCTCCAAGTGTTGTCGTTGCGATAAACACCCTCCAAATTTTTGCATACACTCAAATTTTGGAGCCTACTATGGATCTTCCGGTCGGTCGTTCCATAGTCATTTCTTGGTCAACTGATGCTTTTGAGCTCCTTTCTTGGATTGGAACTTTCAAAGTCATTTTCTCACGAATTCTTAGTCAGTTATAAGTGCATCAGCACATTCTTTTACACAAGCTCAGACAAGCATCAAGACTATGTCGGTGCAATGTTCAATCCATCTCAACAATCAGTGCACATTGACAATGATAATTTTTCACATTCTAGTTGTGTTTGTGCTTCCATTTTGGTGAGTTTTGAGAATTGTTTCTTTCATGCACCTTTTTTTTTGTTAGTGTCATTTTCATGTTTTCAATTTCCACTTTTGTTTTCCTTCACTTTAATCACTTTTATTTTCACCCTATCTTTTCCTTGACATGTGTTACTTTCACTATCATCCACATATCGCAAGAGTCATTCATACTTTACCAATTGTCATATTTTCACATGTTAGCACTCACAACATGTATGTATGCTTGTTCTTTGGGTTTCAAGGTGTAAGCTTTATGTGAATGAGTTGGTCTAACCATATAAACATTAGTCACACTCATTCCTAGAGTTTTAAGAACTATCACATAAGTGTCGTCACGACCGTCGTAGAGTGTACCTTTGGTGTCAGACTTGTCATAAAGTCATTGCAAAGTTGTCACATTGAGGGAAATATGCTTTTAACATGTTCCAGATGATTTTGTTGTTGGTTCGTAAAAGTGTTTCAAGTGCGTGATCACTGTCAAGTCATATCATTGTTCACAACAGTCTCTTCAGTCCCACACTTAGCTGAATTTCAAAAAATCCCAACAACCTAGCCTCATCCATCCCTCTTGAGCTACCCATTGCAAAACCTCAAGCCTCATGCAATGATCTTGTCTCTTGGAACTGTGCAATGCATAGTCTATGCCCTCCAAAACTATGCATTTCACAACTTCAGTGCTCAAACCCCAACCTTGGATCCCATAATTGTGCAATTCCTCCTCCCATCCTAACCTTAACTACGAATTGTGTAGTATCTAGCCTCAAGCTCATCCTTGATCTCTTTAACAACATAAATTCATAATGGCTCAGCCTCCTCTACCTCCGAGAACTACATAGTTCTCACAAGCAGTGGAAAACCTTGCAGCTAAGCTCACTGAGTCCACAAACTGTACAGTTTGTCTCCCGAGTCCTACTTGAACAGCACATTGCATAGTGTCAGGGCTCAATCTCAATATTCACTCCCTGAGATGTGTAACTGTGCAATCACTTGGGCTCATCTGTCCTCCATAACTACGCAATAGGCTGATCTAGTTCTCATTCCCTCATCATGTCACCCTAAGCTCCCAGACTACACAGTTATCTTCCTTAGCCTAGCCTAAACTATGCATTATGTAGACTCAAGGCTCAAGATCACCCTTAACCACCTGAGCTGTGAAATTTCACAGTTACTGAGCCTCATTCCCAACCTATCATTTGATTCTAGCTCAGTTAATGGATCAATATGAACCATATCAGATTAAGGGTTTATCAGACTGATATCATCTTTTCATGATTGGATTGCGGAAATGGGTACTCTACAATGGTGTGGTAAGATGATGAAGAAGGAGATGGAGAAGGAGCACATGCTACAAGACACATGTGGAGCTAAAGAGATAATATGATAATCAGGCGAGAATATGAAGGAACACCAAACTATAACAAAACATCAATATAGAGATCACATGGAAGACTCCTCATCTTCAATTCATAAGGAGGATGAAGAAGAAGAACATATACCATCTTTTCAAGAAGACATAAAGAAAGAAGCAACTAGAGGGATAACATGGCACTGTCACACCATCATGCAATCCATGTCATCATTATCATGTCATGTCCTATCACAAGTCATCATATGCAACATCATTATTATGGATTATGTACTTATTTATTCAAAATATATTGTAAAGAGGATGTCCAAAGGACACATTCATAATATGAAGAGTCATGTAAAGTCAAAAAGCCATACAAAGTCAAACAGCCATGAGGGTAGTCAAAGAGTTGTAAGGAAGGTGAAGCATCACCTCTTGGTTATATATAAACCATCATTGTATGAGCAAAGGAATTTTCATCTTGGCAACTCCCACAAGGCATTAGAGAGATAATCTAGTTATTTTGAGGAGAAAAGAGTGGCTCCAATGCTCCATTATTAGAGCCAGTGGTGCTCATTTAATACATGTGTCTTAGAAATTTTACTTAATATAGGAATCTCTATGGGCCAACACGTTCTTCATGCATGGATTATGGATATTTGCAAGACTATTCTGTGAATATTTGTAATCCATATTTACTTTCATCTATGCTAAATTAGTTGAACTATTTCAGTGATTTTGGTACTTATCATATTGGGAATGTGTTGTAATTGATATGATCGATGCCGCATCCTCGTGGACTATTCCATTGGATATTAGACAAGTCTTCCTTATTACATTAGCTGGAATGACCATGGCATATATGTGGAATATTCCACTTGATACTTTACGAATCCTTCTTGTTCATGTGTGTCTCTACTAGGGTGGTACTACTACCTCTTTCTTAGAGGCTCACTTCCCTTCCCCTCTACAGTGAAATAAATTTGACACATATGATTGATTTCTCATTAGGCACACCGCATTTCTTTTCAAAGGTGCATTCACACTCCTCTCTCTTGTTGAAAGCTAGATGTTAGGAGTGGGATCCCCCAAGGGAAGTTTGGGGCTAAAAGCCCATGTTTGAGTCAAATTTTGTAATAAAATTGTAAATTCCCCGCATTTTGTGGCCACGGAGCGCAAATGTGTCATGTGTCACAAAGGGTAGTATGCCCTTAGTTTTGTAAAGTAAAGTCGGCTATAAGAGATCTACCCATGGTCAGCGGACCATGGGATTGTATAAAAGGAGCTAAGCTCTAAGTAGTTTTAGGAGAGAAACAATGATAGACGATGTAGGAGAGTCATAGATTTGAAGCAAGAAGTCTAAGTCTTGGGTTGTAGCGTAGGTCGAGGCTCTGCGCTGAGTGCGCAGAGGCCTAGGGTAGAAGTCTGCAGCTGAGTGTGCGAACCCCTGTAGTTGTGTGCGTAGGGAAAAAAGAGTTTGTAAACACTTGGAAGATATCAATAAAGAGAAATATTTGGAAATTCTTGTGTCTTTGTTCTATTAATGCATCTAGATATGTTATGTATGAATTCCATTTATTATGCTTATGTGATGTGCAAATGAATGCAATTATGCATCTAGATATGTTATGTATGAATTCCCTTTATTATGCTTATGTGATGCACAAATGAATGCAATTATGTTGAATAATTGAACGTTTCTATGATTATATGTTTATGTGGTGTTAACTATAATTATTTGATAAGATAATCAAGTCACTTAGATTAATTAGGGAATCTGCATGGTACGCTGCCATAGCAGCGCAAAAGTACCTGAGAAGTAAGCTACGGCTGCACAAATTTCGATCATACCCTTTCACAAAGGTATTAAATGACAAAATAGAGGGCTTGTCTAGTAAGCCCTAGAGCGAAGCGACCTACGCGAAGGCAAGGATAGAGGAAATCAATGACATCACAACCATCTCACAGTGCAGAAACTTGGTTCCAGCATCCCCCCATACTGCTTCAGGTGAGACTTCGATCCACGCTTCGCGGGCTGATGTCGAAAGGGCTAGTAGTGTAGGGATTTGTTTTCCTAATTAACGCTAAACCTGGGTCAGGCCCCACGAAGCCAAAAAATGGTTCCGTTGCCGAGACCAGCATCAACATAAGAGATGTATGATGTCATATCACTAGAATCTGACTAAGAAAGAAATTGGAGAGTAGTTGGATAGGAAGATCCACGAATTCGTGGCGTAGGAGAACAGAAACCTATGACTGAGAAAAGAACAGTGGTTGGAGAGGTACCTGTATACAGAGATTCACGAGATCTTTTTCTGCTCCTTTCTGATTGAGCTATATGAGTGGATCGCGAAGCTAGAAGACATCCAAGGAAGGTGGAAACTTGACGGTCCTATTGCTTGGACACCAGAGCTAATACAGAAATTGGGAGAATCTGAGGACAAGATCGCCCACGCTGTTGATCATCGGCTCGATCACATCATAGGAGGATTTGTGACTGAATTCACGATCGACACCTCAATCAACTACAATGAGGTGGAGCGACACTTTTTCAAAGGACCAAGAGGTAATTACGTAAAATCTTTGAATACCTGGATTAAAATGTTATTGTGCGAAAAATGGGTTATGCAGCTACCTTGATGTTTGGGGCTATGCGAAGCGGAAAAACTTATAGAAACGAAGGAAAAAAGGATCCTGAGTATAGTCCGTTAATATCACCTCTGCAAGGTGACGAAGAGGGACTAGTGAAGGCTTCTCCATGAAGTTCTATTCAGTTAATAATACAAGGATTCCCGTGAATACCACCTCCAACTTCACCACCCTCATTGGCGACTTCACCCATACCACCTCTACCGCCACCGCAGTTCAGTATGGCAAACTCAGTGAAGCTACCTTTGTTCCAAAGGATTGGGAAATGAAGACTTGAACCAATTCTGGTTCATTGTGAGGACTATATGGGAAGCTCAAGGGTTTACCGATGATCATATAAATAAGGTGCCATTGGTTAGTGCTCTGCAAGATCGCACGCTAACCTGGTATATTAAGTACTCTAATGATAACCTAAATGTTGGAGTGGCAAACATCCAAACAACACTGAATAGAGAATTTAGTAGGCCTAAATCTGAGGCACAGTCGATTGTGGGATTCAAAGAAATCGCGATGCAACTAGGCAAGATGCCTAGGGAACTAGATTAGAGGTTGAAGTGTACAATCTGTGAGGCCAACATGAATTTGACAGACATACAACATCGCGAGTGGTTTTTTTCTTTGCTCTTACCACACTCAAGGATTGAGTTTTCGCAACAGAATATAACAAGTCAAGAAGAGGCCTTGGAGATCACAATGAGGCTGCATGAAAGTCCGATGCAAGATCCAAACCTAGGGGTTCAGCAGATCCATGCACAACTGAAGAATCTATGCCTTGAGATGCAAAGTCTAAAGTAGGACAAGATGGTTCGACCAGAGTACGTGAAGAGGTATGGTTTCTAAAATGCAAGAGTCAAGGGCATGACAAAGACCATTGTCTAGTCTTTGCAAACTACCTTACAAGAGGATGACTAATGCCTTTGAGGCTAGAAACTCAAGTAGGACCAAGCGCGAGGCCTACATTATGGTGCGCTATATGTCAGGTAGCAGGAAAACATGCCATGGATAACTGTCATTTGCTACAGAAGTTTGTACAGACATTGCAATAACTATTCTGCAACTTTTTTATGTCGATAGGGAATGATGAGTGTACTTGCAGGAGTTATGAATTAATGATGGATAGAATTCCTGCCTATAGGGTTCAAGAAAAAATGCGGCCCCCTGAATAGATCGCAGGGATGGTGTGGAGAGGATTTCAAGGGCATGGACAAGGCCGAGGTAGAGGAGGACCTCATAGAGGTCAGGGACAGTTCATTTGCTACAATTGTGGAGGACCAAGACACTATGCCCACAATTGCACTAACCCAACACATCTTTCATGCAAGTATTGCACATTGTTTTCTCATGAAACAGAAGACTTTCCTACGCTGATAGCTAGGATACATGAAAAAGTGGTGCTACCACCTCTGTTGACTCAAAACCTACAGATGATGAGGTCTGATCCGCGCGAAGAGGATCCAAATGTAAATATAGTGCTTAGAAGTGGAATTGCAACAGGAGATGACAAGGGGAAACACCCAGAAGATATTATATGGGTTCACAAAGCTCCGACAAAGGAGGCTGAATTCGATTTGGAGCATGCACGTGAAACCTTCATGGAAGCTAAGAAGAGCTTCACTGAGACCTCCACCATAGGAAGCAAGGATAAGCCCGAGTAGGAGATGGACCCCTTTATTCTCACAACTTTCTTGGAGACCTGTATGAAGTTACTACACGATAGTAAGGCTGTGAAAGGGTTATAAGACCTCATTAATAGATGTGTTGGAACCGTGTTGGGTGAGTCGCGCATATTACGAAATATTGGCAAGCATAAAACAAGGACAGGATGGGATATGAGACTGACTATGTAGATAGGAGAGTATGAGATGGATCGGGTTATTTTGGACCTAGGGTTAGATGCAAACGTCCTACCAAAGCAGACTTAGGAACGAATGGGGAGACTCGCACTGCAATGGTCTCCAATGCAGCTAAGGATGGCCAATCAGCAGAAGATCATCCCCAGGGGGCGGCTGCAAGGGTGACTGTGGATATTGAGGGAGCGAGCGCACTAGCTAATTTTGAAGTAATAGAGATAGTGGATGACAACAATCCCTATCCAGTGCTCCTAGGAATTGACTAGGCCACTAATATGAATGGCGTAATCAACCTAAAGAAGTGAAAGATGATATTTGAGAAGAAACCACTACGTGTAATAGTACCTCTCGATCTTGTTCAAGGATCACGCTATACAGAACCAGTCCATGATTATGAGAGTGATGACGATATAGACTATATCTATAAGATAATAGTGGGAGATCAAGATTGGGTGAATCCCACTATGGATGGACAGATTACCTGGGATCATGAGATTTATTACACTTCAGATTCCGATGAAGAGTTAGAGCGCTGGTAGAATCAGTTACATGAAGTGACTATGTTGAATTGCAACATGATGACCCGATTACTGAACTGTGTGTCCTCAGAGGTAAGAAATCTTCCTACTTATGATGGTCTGAATGCGGCAGATATCTTTCTAGATGCATTTGAAAGGGAGGTACCAAAAAAGCAGCACTTCCAAGTGTTGGACTAGGCACTGCGCGCTACGCCCACAAGATGGTGGGGTACACACAAGGGAAACTTTGATGATTGGCACGAATGTAGGAGAATGATGAGAACTCGCTTTGGGAAGCCAAATATGTGAATGGAAGACAAGTATGATGGGCAGAATGATCCATGCACACACTTGGCCAAATGGGCCTAGGTTTATGGAGAGAAGCCCCAACCTGAGTGGGTGCACTTGTTCTGTCATACCTTGGATATTGTCCCAATGAACTGGTATGTAGAAACCAAGCTCCACCATGGGACAGGTGAATGGGATATCCTGCACCATGGATTCATGATCACATTCAATTTTGAGGATGGGTTTGATAGTATTGATGAAGCGCTACAAGAGGTGAAAGCAGCAATCTTTAGGATACCACAGGATCCTTTAGACCTGATTCAACCTAAATGGGCTACTCAATTGAGTCACAAGAAAGAATGTTATAATGTAACTGTTGAAGAAGAGGACAAGGATCCACGGAAGATTAACATTCCAGAAATAGAGGGTCACCGCGAGGTTGAAGGACCGCATATCGAGAACCCTGATATAACCGCATCGTTGAAAACAAAACAAGTAACATTGGAATGGAGCCAGAACCCAAATTCGTGAAGAGTGGAGACTACTCGGACGACACGACTGTGGATAAGGTCACTGAATTGCTCCGCGAATACCAGTATTTACTCCCTACCAAATTCATGGATTTGAAGGGGATAATCGGGGACCTAGGTATGATGAATATCACATTAAAACCCGATGCGAAGACAGTTAAACAAATACCTTACTATCTCAATCTGAAATATAAGGAGAAGGTCCACTTAGAGCTATACAAGATGCTTGCAGCAGGCATCATGGAGCCTGTGGAAGAATCTAACTAGGTAAGTCCAATCGTGGTACAGGAAAAGAAGGAGAAGGATGAAATAAGGATATGCATGGATCTCAGAAAGCTGAATGACACTTGTGTACATGATCCTTTCCTGACTCCATTCACTGATGAAGTGTTGGAAAATGTAGGTGGCCAGGAAGAATATTCCTTTACTGATGGGTTATCTAGGTACCACCAAATCAAAATCATGCCGTAGGACAAGAGCAAGACAACCTTCGCGACTGAGTGGGGTTGTTTTTAGTACACTATAATGTCGTTTAGATTGAATAATGCGCCTACGATATTCTCACGTGTAGTTGTTGCTACGTTCAAGGAATTTATTCATATGTTCTTGGAGGTATATTTTGATGACTAGACTATGTTTGGGCTGGTTAAACACCATGTAGCAAGCTTGCCCTGATGCTGGATACCTGTCGAAGATACTAGATTGCCCTCAATCTCAAAAAGTGTTTGTTTTATGTTCCTTTCGGGAACCTACTAGGGCATGTGGTTTGTAGACAAGGATTGATGGTAGACCCCGTGAAGATCACGGTGATACTAAACTTGGAAGTGCCGAGGAGTGTGAAATAGTTGCGTGCTACCTTGGGACAAAGAGGATATTACAAAAACTTTATCAAAGGATATGCCCAGATCACCGCACCTATGGAGAAATTGTTGAAGAAGGATGTCACATTCTGTTGGAATGATGACTGTAAGAAGAGCTTGGATATATTGAAAGACAAGATGGTCACCGCTCTGATTCTAGTCTTGCAGGATTGGAAGAAAGAGTTTCATGTACATGTCAATGCATCATGTATAGCACTGGGAGCAGTACTGACACAGGCTGATGGAGAAGGCTTGGACCATCCTATCGTGTTCACAAGCCAAAGATTATCCAAATTATCCAAAGCAAAGAAGAACTATTCCACCACCAAACGCAAAGTGGCTAGCTATGGTGTATGTGCTCCAGAATTTTAGGCACTACTTGTTGGGAGGCCATTTTAAAATGTATACAGATCACTCTGCGTTGAAGTACCTGGTCAATAAGCTTGTGTTGGGGGGGATAATTTGCATATGGCTCTTATTATTCCAAGAGTGTGATTTTAAAGTTATTGTGAAGCCCAGATGACTGAACGCGGGACTAGACCATCTGTCACGCATCGAAATAGGAGAAGAACCCACTAATTTGGAGGAAGGATTGCCTGACGCACAACTACTTGTAGTGTGCGTCACAGATGGTCACTTTGAGGATATAATACATTTCCTAACGACAGGTACTACATCAAAAGGATACACTATCCAACAAAATAAGGAATTAGTGGTGCGCACGGCAGATTTCTCTATCATTGCTAGGCATTTGTACAAGATGGGGACTGATGAGATATTGCAATGGTATGTACCTGAGTTTGAAAGAAGTAGCATCCTCGTAAACACTCATGGGGCCGCCACAGGAGGACATTATGCAGGGAGAGTGACCACACAAAAGATTCTACGCATAGGTTTGTGGTGGCCAACCCTGCATCAGGACTCAAAAGCGTATTGTAGGGCGTGAAATGTCTGTCAAAGGACTAGCAGGCCATCACGAAGGGATGAGATGCCTTTGATTCCTAAGATGATGTGGCAACCCTTTGAGAAGTGGGTGATAGATTTTGTGGGACCCATTCAGCCCCAAGGAAAGACGGGAGCAAGTTACATTATCACCATGACGGAGTATTTGACTCGTTGGGCAGAGGCATAGCCTGTGAAGGATTACACGGGCACGAATGATACGAAGTTCCTATTTGAGCATGTACTGACGCTATTTCGCTGTCCAAAGATCTTGATGAGTGATCATGGTACACACTTCCTGAATGAGACGATCAGTGCACTAACAGAGGAATTTCAGGTATATCACCAGAAGATCACACCTTATCACCCGCAAGATAATGGGACAGTGGAAGCATTCAACAAAGTGCTTGAGAATGCATTGACCAAGGTTTGTAATGCTCAACGAAGTGATTGGGACCCACGCATACCTGCAATACTATGGGCTTATCGAATGACATGTAAGCTGGACAAACCCCTTTTAGGCTTATATATGGTGTTGAAGCAGTAATGCCTATGGAATATATTATGCCTAGTCTGCGCATAGCAGCGCTTACAAGTATGATGGATCGCAGAGCCCTAGAGGAGAGGCTCACATAGGTGGATGAGCTAGAGGAAGGATTTTTTCTAGCTGGATTTCACCAACAGGTCCAAAAGCAGCGCGAAAAAGCATGGCATGATCGGCACATCAAGCTGCGCACATTTAAGGTAAATGACCTAGTTTTGTTATATGATAGTAAGTTTGATAAATTTCCAGGGAAATTCAGAATGCACTAGTTAGGTCCCTATGTCATTAAGGAAATTACTAATGGAGGAGTGATACAGCTGGTTAACTTGAATGGATAACCCATCCCCAAAAAGGTGGATAGTAGTCGCTTGAAGCCATACACATGTGGTCTGGTCATGTGACTAAATGAAGGTAGTACAGTCTTAGCACTCCAGGCAGCTGAAAAGAGGCACGGGACTATAAACTACACTACCCAAGTTTGGGAGTTATGCTATTGGAGGATGGTGCGAAGTAAGGAAATGTCACAAGGTCCGTGGCAGTGTGGAAGGAGCTACGCTACCCAGGGAGAAATTGCGTAGGTCGACTAGAAAGTGACCGTTACAGTTACTATTCATGAAAAGACGACAAAAGTGAGGCCAAATGGAGCAGGCGGTTGACATTTAAAACGAAATTTATGGCTCAAATCCTTGAAAATATGTTGTGAATCCGACATTAATTAACCAATTTTGGGGGGAACAATTAGATTTGAGTTCAAAATGCCCTATAAATTACAAGTGGTTGTCCAGCAAGAAACACTTGGCATTTTGAGAATTGAGTTGTTGAGTTCTCAGGCACATATGAATTGTGAGTAATACGAGTTTCTGATAGTTACTGAGGTATTTAAGACTTTTCAGATGAGAACATGAGAATTCTTTCATAATATCATGCCCGCACCCCTAGAGATTATAAATATCAAACAAGTAGTAGAGGAGCCAGCACAGGAAATGGAAATAGAGGAAGAAGTTGCTGCTCCGGAAGTGGCCGAAGAATTGGCAGAGGTCCCTAAATCACCAAGAACGTCGAGACCGAAGCCAACCCCAACTAAGGAGACTGTGAATAACAAGAAGGGAAAACATCCTGCCATACCGGTGCACACATCACCAAGAAGAAACCCACAAAAGCGCACTGCACAGGAGATAGGCAAGGTTATAAACCTAGAACCAGAGGAGGAAGATATTGAAGACATCCCGATGGATCATGAGGATGTGGGAGCTGAAGTAGAGGAGGTTGAAACCCAGGGTGCGAACCCTATTACGCAGTTGCTGGAGTATGTCCCTCCGCACAAGCCTAAGTCCAAGGTCCCAAAGGACATTGATGAGAGTAAGACTCCCCTACAAACCCCTCTACTACCCGATGAAATTGCTTTTGATGGTCCATGTTTGGCATGGATGTCGATACTGAAGCTTGAAGACTAGGACTTGGTGGACCACGAGAAGTTCACACACCTAGCGGCCGAGTAGCTAATGCACCACATCATAGACACGAATACGAGAATGGTCGCATTGGAGCCGTGGAGGTGGGTCAAAGGAGTAGAGAAGGTAGGGTTTCTCAACCTTCCCTGGGTGCCACACTATAACCACACCCTCGTGATAGTTTTGGTCATCAAGTAGCTGTTGTTCTTGGTGCATGATGGGTGTGTGTGGTTGGAGGAGCTAATACCCATCATAGATAGGTTGATTCACCGAATAACGCACCTGTCGTATACAGGTTAGAATCCGGCGATGATCTTTGGCAGCAAGGGTGTGTTGTGGTCACCAACAACCCCCCTCTTTATTTGGTATTAGCAATAACATCAAGCAAAGGGGAACCCTTAACAAAAATCCCAAAAATATTTTTATCAAAATTTTTGTGTTTAACTCCCTAAAAGCTATATCGCATCGCAAAGAGAGAGTGAAGTGTTTTCCTATGCGCATAAGTAAGCTGCAATCAAGCGATGTGACATTCATCACATCGCATATTTTTTAAAGCGCCCTTAAAAGAAAACCTAAGGAATCGCCGACGGCCGATATGCGACGTCGCATATCGCAACGTCGCAAAAGATGCACACATTGACCAAATGAAAATTGCGATCTTGCGATTTGCGATCTGCAATCTTTCATATCTGCGATCTTGTGATCTGCGATCTGCAACGAATGAGACTATAAATTATTGCGATGCGAATCGCAGAAACCACTCATCGCGAAGTTTCTTCGGCATGATCTGTAAACCCAAAATCGAGCGCTCACCTTAAGGGAAATTAATTATCGCACGCCTAAGTATCCAAGGATGATCGTGTTGCGTTTTTCGAAGAGTCAAGTCATTATGAGTGTCATGATTATGCATTCATTAGAACTTAAAGCTTTCATGTCAATCTTTTCGTCAATTCTCTTTTCCTTTGCGTGAACTGCAAGGCAGCAACTAATATAAATCTATATGCAGGAAACATCCAAGGAACAGAGAGGAGATGCCTTCGCAAATGAATGCTACATGCAACAGGGCCGCGGATTCCAGAGTATCACTCAACAGGCACTAATGAAAATAGACTATCCAAGACTCAGAGTCAAAGGCGCACAAAAGCAGCATGTTTGCAAAAGATCCTGAAGCTCAAATTGGATAAAGCAAAAAGAAAAACGCTAAAAAGGGATGATGCTTCAGAAAAGCCTGGAACAAAGAACGGAAGCAATTTTCAATACGTAAGATTGTTCAGGAAACGAAGTCCCTAACTCATTGAGTCATTCGCACGGCCGAAAACCGAAATAGCAACAGCACAATCAGTTTGAAAGAAATCTGGGTTATACTAAGTATACACACAGCAAAAACACCCAGCCAGAGGAAGATTTTCAAAAATATCTTCTAGTTTGTCAGAAAGAGGTGCCAGCTTTTGTTATTTCTACTTTTATCGCTCGAGCAAAAGGAAAAGACAACCAGCCGACTCTTTCCAGGCGAACCTTGCATTGCTTACAACACTAAAGAGCAGATACAAAAACGGTTAGAAATTAGATTCAATTTTTAGAAATAAATTTGTTTTAGTAAAAGGGCGGTCATTTGAAGCTGTTTCCTAAATTTGTGTAATTAAGATTAGTTAGTTAGTAGTATTTAACCCTTCTCATGGAATTTGGAGAAGGGTCCGGAAATTTGTCAAAAAACTTGTCCTCAAAACATGCACTTTTGCACCCTCGGAGGGGGTTTTTGATGAATGGATGAATCGAGATTTATTTATGTTTACATTTTAATGTCTGCTACTGATGTTGCACTTCTGTACTCTTAGTAGATGTTAGAAGTAAGTAGAGATAAATCATTATTGCTTGAAGTTTGTGAGTGAAATCAGTCATAAATGGTACTTTTATCTCTTGATTAATTTATGCTCATATTCTTAGAGTGATATACAGCTGAGCTGTTTATATGTTAATGTATGAATGTGTGGGTTACCATTTGGAACTTTTTTACGGTGGAGTCATTTGTTTGTGCTTGACATATGAATAACTAATTATGCGATATGCTGTTCACAACTGTTCTGCCTAACTTCTTATGCAGAATGGTTTATCTTAATTGATTTATATTCTTATGATAGCTGAATGATCTTTATTACCAGTTGTTGTATGAAATCTTTTTAGATCGCATAATGAAAGAATTTTACCCTGGGTTAGTATAGATTAGATGTGCTGTTTTTGTTAGATTACAGTAGCATAGAGTCAGTTTAGAGTCTAGAATTAAATTAGCTTAAGATTACCTTTAGATTAGCATCGTCAAAATCTACACACACACACACACATCTTTTAGATTGGGAAGCTGGTCCCATTATCCCCAGTCGGACCCGCTACACCAAACGGGCAAGGAGCTGCCAACCAGGTTCCCGACCGGGTGGGTATCCCCCTTGTTGTTGACCCGATTTCGGGGCCCTCAACATATTTGGTGCTAGAAGGAGGGCACGAACTATGAATGGCAACTAAGTCAAAATCTAAATGCCATTCTGAGAGTAAATCACCCTCATCAACTCCTCTGACTTCTCCAGTATGGTTAAACCCGGATTTAGAAGTCGCTCGAGTATCCACCTCTACTACCTACTCTAATATATCAGACCAACTCATTATTGAACCCCCTGAAATTCAAACTTTGATTCGTAAACTCCAGGGATTCTCTATTTTTTCTCATAGGTCTGATAAATCTAACAGCAGTGTGACTTCGCAGTACAATCCTGCTCATCCTCTGACCAGATTGAAGAGTGAAAAATTTGGTATTCAACCAAGTGAACTCCCTCTCCCTACTAGGAAAAGAGCAAGGAAAGCACCACCAGAGTCTGACCGAGAGACTCTTTCATCTACTTCGTCCATCTCAACACCCTCACCGCGAAGTCAACCACCCACATCCTCATCCCAAATCACTCATCCATCTTCCACAACACTTCCTCTTCAATCATCAAAGATCATAATACCTTCACCTTCTCAGCATCAGGGACCATCTTCTGCACTCTCATTAACTAGCGGCTCAACGATGGCCCAGTCTCCATGGAACAATCCTGGGGCGGTTTTCATGCCTCCACCCCTAAGCCCAATACCGACCCATCCTGAGAAGTGGCTACCTAAATTCAATCCAGAAACAGGCATGCTAGCTGAAGAGCATATCAATAATTTCATGCTTTCTATTAACCTCAACGAACTTACTAATGAAGATGCTGTCATCCGGCTTTTTCCTTACACAATGCAAGGAACAGCCAGGTCATGGTACTTTTCGTTAACTTCCGAGTCCATCACAAGTTGGGACATTTTTCAAAATCAATTCCTCACCAATTTTGGCGATGACAGATCAACAGCGACATTGATCAATGACCTATCTAATCTTAAAGCTGAGGCTAGAGAACCCATTAAAGATTTCAATTTACGGTTCAATAAGATCCTCAACAAAATTCTCGCTGCTTCTCAACCCAGCGAGGAAGTAAGGTGTGAATGGTACATCACGGCCTTACCATCAAACTTGGCTATCTTCGTAGATAGGGCAAACAAGACGACCTTAGTTGAAAACTTAATTGAGGCATTAGCAGTAGAAAAACACGTAGTTGCCCTAGAAAAGAGATCTGCAATAGAAGAACGCAAATCTAAGAAGATCTCTTTCAAAGAAGACACCAAGAAGAAGCAAACGAAATATCCTTTCGATGTGGAAGGATTACAGAAGGTGTTAAAGGCCATGTCCAACGAGATGATTTATATAAGAAAGCAAGTTGCAGAAACTTCTTCAAAAAAGCCCTACAAGTCTTTTAAAAGAAACCTTCCTATGGAGGTGAAACCACCCAATGCTGTCTCAAACGTCGAATCTGAAGAAGAAGAAGAAGAAGAGAATACCACTGAAGGGCAGACTGATGATGAAGAAGTTGTAGAACTACAAGGAATGTGGGATTTCGTCCTCCCACAAGAAGAGGATCAAGAAGCATTTCCAGTTAGCACACGAAGCAAAAATCAACTTGATCCTCCCCAAACTACCCCTAAACAGAAGGGTGCAACCCCTGCAACAAAAGATAAGGTCGCAACAAAGAAAACAACTGCTAAAGCGACCCAATTTAGCCCAGTCCAATCAGATCAAGCACCTCCATCAAGAACACTGATAGTGTCGGATGAAATGGAGTATAACATTATCGATGACATGAAAAAGACTAGGGCTAATATCACTCTTTACGAATTGAGCAAATTGAAACATCAACAGAAAATAATGATGAAAGAATTACATACCGTGCCTACTACATCTTTACCTACAGCTGTAGCTTCCCACAACATGGGAAGACCTCCAACCAACATGATCAATAAGATTGATCCGAATGACATTGCTTTGATTGGAGGAAGGTCAAGATCCCATACTCCTCCTTTTCTTCTCACTTATGAAATTTTCAATAAAAACGTGCACAATTGCTTGATTGATTCTGGTGCTTCAACGAATATTCTACCCAGATCAATATGTGCCAAATTGAATGTTCAGCCTCAGAAATCTGCAGTGCGCATAGTTCAACTTGATTGATCTCAAGTCGAAGTGATTGGTGAACTTAACCAGGTGACCATAAGATTGTCGTCTAACCCGAAAGTATGTCAGGTTATCGACATTCTAGTAGCTGATATCCCTAAATTCTATGGTTTAATTCTTAGCAGGGATTGGTCCGAGAAACTCCACGGATATTTCTCAACCGACTGGTCGCACATGTGGTTACCCTACAACAGTAAACCCAATCAAATAAAGGTTGAACGAGAATTGCACCAAAAGTACATAGTGACAGAATTGGAAGGAGAGAACGAATCAATAGCATACAACAGCATTATCATAGGCAATTACTCGGTAGATTCTTTCCTCGGCAATTTCAATGCTCACACTTCACCTTACTTAGAAAATTCAGTTGTGTCCCAAGTTGAAAATTTTTCCCAAACTGATGATTTAAAGTGTTTTAATTTTTTAGATAACTCTGTAAATACGTCTTTATTTTGGAAATTATATTTTGATGGCTCTAAATCTAACGAGGGAGCAGGAGCAGGATGCGTTCTGATTAACCCAGATGGGAACAAGATCATGCTTACATGCAGACTTGAGTTCGATTGTACAAACAATACAGCGAAGTACGAAGCCTTGGTGCAAGGCCTATACAAAGCAATCGGGTTGAATGTTAAGTATCTTCAAGTCTTTGGAGATTCTGAAATTGTCGTCAAACAGGTACGTAACACCATACATTGCCTGTCAAGTCATTTAAAGCACTATCAATCTTTAGTACAAGATCTGACTTCACATTTCATAGCATTCAATATTTCATCAATCCCAAGACTCCAAAATGTGAGCGCAGACCTGTTAGCTAATGTAGCCTCTAGACTGATTCCCTCCGAAGATTTTAGTCCCGATAGGTTTTCAATAGAATTAATCTTTAGACCATCCATCCCTGACAACATCACCAACTGGAGAGTATTCAACGACGATCCAGACATTGTAAATTTCCTCACTTCTGAAGGATCCTACTCAAATCAAATAATTGATGAAGACCATCATGATCACCAAATTCAGCAGAATAGCACTAATAATGCTATACCTAAATCGGTGGTTAAGTTAGAAGATTTATATGATTTGAAAAGTCGGTTTAAAAGGTCTACCAATTCCAAACTCTATAGTTCAACTCTGAATTATGAATTAGTAAACCTAGGAACCGATCAGAAGCCGCAAAACGTTAATCTAGGCCACGGCCTAGCCCCTGAAGAAAACTCAGCATATATCCGTCTTCTGAGACAATACAAAAACGTTTTTGCGTGGAATTACGATGAGCTGAAAACATACAACACTTCTATCATTCAACACACTATCCCTATGATTGACAATGAGAAACCTGTCCAGTAGAAGCTCAGAAAAATCCACCCCAACTTAGAAAATCAGATAAAGACTGAGCTAAATAAATTGTTGAGAGCCAGAATAATTTTCCCCGTCAGACACTCAAAATGGGTATCCAATATGGTGCCTATTAGGAAGAAAAACGGAGATATTAGAATCTGTATTGATTTCTGGAATCTCAACAAAGCCTGTCAGAAAGATAATTTTCCCCTCCCACCTATGGAGCAAATACTACAGGCAGTAGCGGGCTCCGAATTAATGTCTTTCCTGGATGGATTTTCAGGATACAATCAAGTGCTGGTACATCGCGATGATCAGTTGAAAACCACATTTCGAACCAAATGGGGCACATACGCATATCGGAAGATGCCATTTGGTCTGATCAATGTCGGCGCTACCTTTCAGAGAGCCATGGAAATCGCGTTTAAAGGTTTAGTCAATAAATCGATAGTGATTTACCTGGATGATATAACAGTGTACTCCAAGAAGCGAAGCGACCATCTCAAAGATTTGAAACAAATCTTTCAAAGATGCTTAAGGTATGGGATTTCACTTAACCCAAAGAAATAGTTTTTCGCATTAAGTGAAGGGAAATTGCTTGGATTCATAGTGTCGAAATCTGGTATTCACATTGAACCTGACAGAATCAAAGAAATTTCCGAAATATCCATACCCCATAACAAAAAGGCCATGCAATCTTTCCTTGGACAGATCAATTTTGTAAAAAGGTTTGTCCCGGATTTTTCACGTATTATTTCTCCCTTACAAAATATGATAAAAAAAAATTCAAATTTTAAATGGGGTCAAGATGAGCACGAAGCATTCAACTTGATCAAACAAGCTATCATCAACGCTCCATCTTTAGCTACCCCAAATTTTTCAGAATCTTTCATCTTATACACTTTTGCCTCAGAGAAATCTTATGCCGCGATTTTGACTCAAGTAAATCAAGAGAAGGCGGAAGCTCCAATCGCATTCTTTAGCTCGAACTTACAAGGTGTTGAACTCAATTATTCAGACGTGGAGAAACAGGCATATGCCGTTTTCAAAGCAATCAAATATTTCAAACCTTTCTTACTTAAAGCCCATACCAAAGTCGTAGTACCGTTTCCAGCGGTAAGAAACCTTTTGGTACAGAAGGATGTGGGCGAAAAGAGAGCAAATTGGATTACCGCTCTACAAGAATACGATCTTGAGATCAAACCAGCAAACATCGTAAGGGGTCAAGGATTCTGCAAGATGTTAGCTGGAGCGTCGCAAATTCCTGAGAACTCATCTGAAGAGGTACACATGTATGAGGTAAGCCTAAACGATGCAGAATGATTATATGCGAACACCATTTATTATCTTAAGAATGGGTATGCTCCATCACACCTGGATCACACCAAGAAAAGAGCTCTGAGGTTGAAAGCTAAACAATACCAGCTCATAAATGATGTTCTATTTAAAAGGAATTATGATTCTGTACTTCTTAGGTGTCTTGAGAAAACTGAAGCTGAAAAGGTTTTGCAGGAACTCCACGATGGACCAGCAGGTGGACACTATGATGGAGAAGCTACTGCGCATAAGATCTTACGTGCAGGATATTATTGGCCCACGCTGTTCAAAGACTCATACAATTACGTAAGGAAATGCCAAATCTGCCAGACTGCTGCGGGGAAGCAAAGGAAATCGTCCATGCCACTGCAGCCGGTTAACATCGAGCAACCATTCAATCAATGGGGCTTGGACATAATAGGTGAGATCGTTCCTCACTCTTCTAAGCAGCATAGGTATATCCTCACAGCAACAGATTATTTTACTAAATGGGTAGAAGCAGGTCCTCTCAAGACAGTTAATTCTGAAAACGTTATTGAATTCATAGATCAATTTATCATCACTAGGTTTGGATTGCCAACAACCTTAATTTTTGATAATGCATCATACTTTTCTGGAAATACAATGACTGAGTTTGCACTAAAAAGAGGGTTCAAACTGAAATATTCTGCCAATTACTATCCGCAAGGTAATGGGTTGGCTGAATCAACAAACAAAAACCTAATCAGGATTATCAAAAGAACAGTCGACCAAAACCAAAAGAATTGGCACAAAGCGTTGGTAAATGCTTTATGGGCAGATAGAATCACGAAGAAAGCTTCAATCGGCACTTCTCCCTTTAATTTAGTTTATGGGAAAGAAGTGGTTCTTCCAACTCACTTAGTCATTCCCTCTTTGTCTTTAGTACAACACATCGATGAAGTATCTACTTCCTCTTTGCAATTGAGACAAATGGAGATAATAAAACTAGAAGAACACCGAGAACAAGCTAAGAAAACCCATGCTCACCACCAAGCGCTAATAAAATCCTCTTTTGACTCAACCATCATAACCAGAAAGAACTTTCAGATGGGAGATTTAGTTTTGAAATGGGATAAGGCTCATGAAGAAAAGGGCAAACATACGAAATTTCAGAAGTTGTGGCTTGGTTCTTTTCAGATTGTAGAAGTCATAGGCCCATCGACGTTTGTGTTGCAGGATTTGGCAGGTAGAAGAGATTCTTTGCCTGTGAATGGACAGATTCTTAAAATGTATTTCCCATAGAAGACCATTCTTCTATTTTTTGTAGGATAGTTTTAGTTTCTTTTATTTTGTTTTTCTCTTTCTTATAAATAAAACTGGTTGTAAATGATCATTGAAAAGGATTCATGAAAGAGCACACCAACTCTCTATCAGATTTTGATTTCACTTGTACAAATAGCAAAACTTTTCGAAAAATCTGACTTTTATTATTGACAAATAGAGTTAACTTTAACCTGGATTTGATATTAGTTTCAACCTCTCAAAAAACTTTGATGAAATCAACCTTTGGTAAAAAATTGTTTTATGCCAGCACAATGAAAGGTATCATCAATAATAAAATAAATATTCTCTGTAAAGCTGTTGTTTTCAAACGCTATTATTGTCGTCCAGAGCTTTCTTAAGGAAAAACAATGACTTCCTCCCTGCTAAAGGAAACCGCAGCATCCAGAGAGACAATCCGAGAAAACACTATATCTCAAAGAATAAGAGGTCTCATCACGAGCCGGCTTATCATGATCACAGATATTATAACTTGCTGACTTTGCCAATACTGTCTATCAAAATAGGGCAACGACTCAAGATTGTTGCAATCAAAAGACAAGGGGTCTCATCACGAGCCAGCTTGTTCAGCAAAAGTGTAAATCAAGTGAATGACTGTGTCATAATTTGGCCACCAAACCAAGACATTGTTCTTTAGAGAGTAAAAAAGGAAAAAGTGTCAAAAAGGATTTTTCTCTGAAATGTTGTAAATAACATCAAGCAGGAAAAAGGATCATTGCTGGATAACAAGGTAACCCTGTCGAGGCTATGGACGTTTGCGGGCAGCAGAGGCTCTACCTACGACAAATGAGCATATTTTAAAGCCAATACGCAGAGAATACCTTATTTTATCTTTAAAAGGGACCGAGTAATGTCTGGTATGAATGCAAGAACTAAGCCTTAAGAAGCAGACAATTGGAATAAAAGAAAGGTTGAGACAGAGTATCATTGACAGGATAAGGGGTAATCTACTCTATCTGTCCATAACAAAATTTAGACATATGAAAATTTTTCTGTTTCGGAAGTGGAAATGTCAATAGAAAAGCAGAGATAACTGGTTCTTCACAGTGAATCGCCATTGTTGTGGTCACCAACAACCCCCCTCTTTGTTTGGTATTAGCAATAACATCAAGCAAAGGGGGACCCTTAACAAAAATCCCAAAAATATTTTTATCAAAATTTTTGTGTTTAACTCCCTAAAAGCTATATCGCATCGCAAAGAGAGAGTGAAGCATTTTCCTATGCGCATAAGTAAGCTACAATGAAGCGATGCGACATTCATCGCATCACATATTTTTTAAAGCGCCCTTAAAAGAAAACCTAAGGAATCACCGACGGCCGATATGCGACGTCGCATATCGCAACGTCGCAAAAGCTGCACACATTGACCAAATGAAAATTGCGATCTTGCGATTTGCGATCTGCGATCTTTCAAATCTACGATCTACGACGAATAAGACTATAAATTACTGCGATGCGAATCACAGAAACCACTCATCGCGAAGTTTCTTCGGCATGATCTGTAAACCCAAAATCGAGCGCTCACCTTAAGGGAAATTAATTATCGCACGCCTGAGTATTCAAAGATGATCGTGTTGCATTTTTTGAAGAGTCAAGTCATTATGAGTGTCATGATTATGCATTCATTATAACTTAAATCTTTCATGTCAATCTTTTCGTCAATTCTCTTTTCCTTTTCATGAACTGCAAGGCAGCAACTAATATAAATCTATATGCAGGAAACATCCAAGGAAAAGGGGAAAGTGCCAATACTAGAAGAACAGAGAGGAGATGCCTTCGCAGATGAATGCCACATGCAGCAGGGCCGCGGATTCCAGAGTATCACTCAACAAGCACTGATGAAAATAGAATATCCAAGACTCAGAGTCAAAGGCGCAAAAAAGCAGCATGTTTGCAAAAGATCCTGAAGCTCAAATTGGATAAAGCAAAAAGAAAAACGCTAAAAAGGGATGATGCTTCAGAAAAGCCTAGAACAAAGAATGGAAGCAATTTTCAATACGTAAGATTGTTTAGGAAATGAAATCCCTAACTCATTGAGTCATTCGCACGGCCGGAAACCGAAATAGCAACAGCACAATCATTTTGAAAGAAATCTGGGTTATACTAAGTATACACACAGCAAAAACACCCAGCCAGAGGAAGATTTTCAAAAATATCTTCTAGTTTGTCAAAAAGAGGTGCCAGCTTTTGTTATTTCTACTTTTATCGCTCGAGCAAAAGGAAAAGACAACCAGCCGACTCTTTCCAGGCGAACCTTGCATTGCTTACAGCACTAAGGAGCAGATACAAAAACGGTTAGAAATTAGATTCAATTTTTAGAAATAAATTTGTTTTAGTAAAAGGGCGGTCATTTGAAGCCTTTTCCTAAATTTTTGTAATTAAGATTAGTTAGTTAGTAGTATTTAACCCTTCTCATGGCATTTGGAGAAGGGTCTGGAAATTTGTCAAAAAACTTGTCCTCAGAACATGCACTTTTGCACCCTCGGAGGGGGTTTTTGATGAATGGATGGATCGAGATTTATTTATGTTTACATTTTAATGTCTGCTACTGATGTTGCACTTCTGTACTCTTAGTAGATGTTAGAAGTAAGTAGAGATAAATCATTATTGCTTGAAGTTTGTGAGTGAAATCAGTCATAAATGGTACTTTTATCTCTTGATTAATTTCTGCTCATATTCTTAGAGTGATATACAGCTGAGTTGTTTATATGTTAATGTATGAATGTGTGGGTTACCATTTGGCACTTTTGTACGGTGGAGTCATTTGTTTGTGCTTGACATATGAATAACTGATTATGCGATATGCTATTCACAACTGTTCTGCCTAACTTCTTATGCAGAGTGGTTTATCTTAATTGATTTATATTCTTATGATAGTTGAATGATATTTATTACCAGTTGTTGTATGAAATCTTTTTAGATCGCATAATGAAAGAATTTTACCCCGGGTTAGTATAGATTAGATGTGCTGTTTTTGTTAGATTACAGTAGCATAGAGTCAGTTTAGAGTCTAGAATTAAATTAGCTTAAAATTACCTTTAGATTAGCATCGTCAAAATCTACACACACACACACATCTTTTAGATTGGGAAGCTGGTCCCATTATCCCCAGTCGGACCCGCTACACCAAACGGGCAAGGAGCCACCAATCAGGTTCCCGACCGGGTGGGTATCCCCCTTGTTGTTGACCCGATTTCGGGGCCCTCAACAAGGTGGTGAGCAGGCTCTCATAGAGTCAATGAAGGAGAAATTCAAACTAGTGAATAAGCTGCACAGGTATGCTATCTCTAGCATCTACGACCCTACTGTGAAGGTAGCAACGCATATCCCTGCAAGGAAGATGATTCATAAGTGTCACACCGATGAGGTGCCTATGCTTGTCGTCGTGCTCACACAGTAGTGCGCAAAAGGATTCCAGTTTAACTGGTTGGACTACCTTCGTGGAGAGTCCCAAGTGAACTGTCGTGCAGCACAAGAGTTCATCAAGACATTGCACTACACGTGGCTTTGGTTGTCGATTCTGCTGGTAGCATGGGAGCTATTAGAGGACAGCCAATTCCCTTCGATCACACCAGACCTCCCTGTAGCAAGGAAGTATGCTTTGTTGTGGGTGACCAAGGACATGCAGCAAGTTCGGGACAACAAGCTCTTCTGGATCTTGATGGAGATGAATATTAGGATGGCCATCAATTACAAGCCGCAATTTTCACCCATGGTGTATGCTAACCTATAGAGCTATGTTGAATTCAAAGTAGACTTCCATGGAGTATCCATCAAGGTGCGAAAGGACCCTGCGAAGATGTGGAATGACTTACTATATCTAGCCACAGATGATGCCATTGATGCAGTGCTCAATCAATGGCTGATGGAGTGGCACACTACCATAGACTTGGTGGTGGGTGGAAGCAAGTTTGTCGCGCAGAAGAAGAAGGAGGAGGCCAAGCTGAAGATGGCGCAGCTGGTCGAAAAGAGGAAAAAGGAGGACACTAAGAAGGCCCAAGTGGAACAGGTAGGAAAGAAAGCAGGAAAACAAACAGGTGGCACAAAGCAGGGCTTTGACAAAGGCACGAGGTCGCCTTCACCTGAGACCGAAGAGGAAGACACAGAACAGCACGGCATGGATCCTCAGGAAACGACCACCCACATTAAGCGCCCAAGAGATTTGGAGAAGGGGGGTCCAGGAAGAAGTCAAACACAACCAAGACCTCACAAGACCCTATCACATTGACAGAGGGTGACTTACATGATATCGGTGACACAGTTAGAGATGTCACCGCAGAGGCCCTGCAACAATTTGAACAACAACAGCAGATCATCCTAGGGGCCATCCAGATTGGGTTGCAGGAGTTGCAGAACCACTTGTCACAGGCTAGTATGGTGTCTACTAGCTTGGCTATTGGCACTTCATAGGTTTCTGATATGCTGCGCAAAAAGGCTTCCAGTGCGATAGTGCTGCCAGATGGAGCACTGACCATGGAAAATGAGGCTGGCAAGCCCACTTTCAGCACCTTAAAGGGCTTCGGGCTAAACTTGGTAGCACTTCCATGTGAAGCACTCCACCTCTTGCAGGATGGAGTAATTGTAGAGTTGAGGGCTCATGAGCACCGTGCCCTCTATATAATCAGCGAATAGTGGATCAACAATGAGCAGATGGCCCTACAGAGAAATGTTTCCATCGCCGCTAAGACCTAGGCAACCACTCAGAGCAAGAAGATTATGCGGGTCATTTAGGAGGCCTACCGAATGGTCCCAGAGTTGGTCATTCTATAGGAGGAGCCAGTCGAGGTACGCATATGTAAATTGGCCACAAGGGTGAGCGACACTCGAACTGAGATGGCGCAGGTTCAGTTGGAGTTGAACTAGAAAATTATGGAGCTACAGTTGAGGGCCCAACTTTCAACACCATCAGAAGTAAAATAACAGTGGGTGACCGCTGTCACAGAGGCGTGACAGTGGAAAGTGCAGTAGCAGACTACATGCAGTTGTTAGAGCAATCATTTGAGGTCCTGACAAGCTTGCAGGAGGACCCAAATATACAGAAGTTGGAGACAGAAGCGTGTGAGCTACAATAGTGCTACGATGAATTTAAGGGCACAATGTGAACCATCGCGCTGACAGAGAGGCTAGCCAAGCTGCAAGAGGCCAAGTAGCTGAAGGAACAAGTGGACACGACGCTGCACAAGGAAGCAGTGCTGAAGGCACGACTAAAGCCCTGGCTAGAGGAAGCTTACGTAGTCACAGGAAATATTGAAGGCAAGCTTGCGAATCGGCAAGCAATGAAACAAAATATTTAGGATGATAACATAGGAGCAGTGACTGAGAAGACAGTGGAAGATGCAAGGTAGGCCGCAGCTCAGTGCACGGCTGACATAGCGGTCATACGGGTTGAGTTGGATGGGCTTCACGAAATATCTCAACACCTACCGAGTGACTCGAGGGCGAGTCATGATGTTTGTGTTGAGGACCTGTTGGGAGCGGGATCACCCAAGGGTAGTTTTGGGGCTAAAATCCCATTTTTGAGTCAAATTTTGTAATAAAATTGTAAAGTCTCCGCATTTTATGGTCATGGAGCGCGAAGGTGTCATGTGTCACAAAGGGTAGTGTGCCCTTAGTTTTGTAAAGTAAAGTTGGTTGTAAGAGATCTACCCATGGTTCGTGGACCATGGGATTGTATAAAAATAGATAAGCTCTAAGTAGTTTTAGGAGATAGACAATGATAGATGATGTAAGAGAGTCATAGCTTTGAAGCAAGAAGTCTAAGTCTTGGGTTATAGCATAGGTAGAGGCTCTACAACTGAGTGCGTAGAGGCCTAGGGTAGAAGTCTACAGCTGAGTACGTAGACCCCTCCAGTTCTGTGCGCAGGGTGGACAGAGTTTGTAAACACTTGGAAGATATCAATCAAGAAAAATATTTGGTAATTCCTGTGTCTTTGTTCTATTAATGCCTCTGGATATGTTATGTATGAATTTCCTTCATTATGCTTCTGTGATGCGGAAATGAATGCAATTACGTTGAATAATTGAATGCTTTTACGATTATATGTTAACGCGGTGTTAACTATAATTATTTGATAACATAAGCAAGTCACTTAGATTAATTGGGGAATCTACATGGCACGCTACCATAGCAGCACGAAAGTACTTGAGCAGCAGTCTATGGTTGCACGAAGGTCGATCGTACCCTTTTGCGGAGGTATTGAAGGACAAAATAGGGGACTCATCTTGTAAGCCCTAGAGCGGAGTGACCTATGCAAAGGCAGGGGTAGAGGAAATCAAACGACATCACAACCATCTCAGGGTGCGGAAACTTGGTTCCAGCATCCCCCCATACTGCTTCAGGTGAGACTTCAGTCCGCACTCCACATGTTGATGCCAAAAGGGCCAATAGTGTAGGGATTTTTTTGGCTAATTAACGTTGAACCTGAGTCAGGCCCCCTCAAGCCAACACTAGAGCCAAGGAATATCTTTAAGAGTACATGGCAGTCAAGGCAATATTGTTGATGGGGCTCCTACTCTAAATGGTGTGAGGTCTAATTGGGACTTCACATTGGGGAGACCCCTTGGTTGACGGATTTCCAGCACCATCAACATATATATACTTTTCCTTCATAATACATCCTAATAATTTAATACATATAATTTAATTCCACTACAATATTATCTCCATCATTGGTTTAGCACACCAAACTATATACGACTTCTCGCGTTGATCTATCCTGCTTGGTCTTCTCACGGCTAATTGTATAGTAATGTTTAAAAATATATATGGATAAAATGTGTAAATTTTGTAAAAGAGTAGTACATAAGTTATATATACATATGCATAAACTTAATAAGCTATTATGCATATATCTACAATGATATGACAAAAAATCAAAGATAAAATAATACCAGCATTAAAGTATCAAGTATATTTTGTTGGAAATTGGATAAACCAACACTTCGTATGTGTTTCATGACATGTACTAACTGCCTCTTATGGATCCTTATCTCTAGCAATGTGATCATTGATTAACACCTGCGATTTTTGGTCTAAAGGCTATCATGATTCTAAACAAGTTGTATCAGAGCGTAGGTCATGAGTTTGATACACACCTGGATTGTGTTGAGGGTAGTTTTTTGGATATTGTATAAACCAACGCTCCCCGTGTGTTTCGCGACATGGATTATCCACCTCTCGTGGATCCTTATCTCTAGCGATGTGATTTTTCACTAACACCAGTGGGTTTGGTCTAACATAAATCATGATTCCCAACATATTCATACATCTCATGATTGTTCTTACCCTACTTAACATAATCACCAGCATGCACATCCCTAAATTCAGTGAAAATTTTAATGATGTAAACTTATTTTAAAGTTTAGAAACCATGGTGAATCTTACTAGTCTCTAATATTAAAACAATAAAAATTTTGGAAATATTATTGTTAAAATTTTCAAATTTATAATTATTTTATAAAGTTTCTACAAAACTTTGGCGATTCTCGAGGTAAAATATTTGTATCCTATAAAATTTGTGTGAATCGTTTTTGAACAAAAGGGTAGTTAGCGAATCTTTTTTTGGAAAAAGCATGGAAAATTAGCCCATCTGCAAATATTACCCCTAAAATTTTCCCTACCTAAATTCTTTATTTAAACCAATAATTAAACAATATATTAAAATTTATATGTACTCAAAACTTCTAATTGTATCACCTGTTGGAACTACACATGAGAAGAAACACTATCCTCTCGACCATGAACTGAATCCCCTTGTTTCTCCAAGCTGACATAATTGTTCCAATGGAATCAACAATCTCATTGATTCCATCATGATATATTTTATAATATTTTTTCCCAAAATATTTCCTTAGTAGTGTCCTGCCTTTTTGGGTCTACCAAACCACTTCCAAGGCTTCCTTTCTTTTCTTTCTCAAAAAAAGGTATTTTTTCCTCTTTCCTTAAAGCCCGCCTTTTTCTCCTGTGGTGCTTTAATCCACCCAAACTTAGCATCTTTCTCTAGCTATGTGATTTAACAAATATTTCTCTCCCATCTTGTTAAATATTATACATTTCCTCCTAGGGATTTTAGGAGTCCTTTCTAGGGAAGATCCATCATGATAGTTTTTCTAAGTTTCAGAAAAAAATATGTTTACTCTAGTGTATCCTTCCCAGGTAGCTTCCAAAAATTTTATTTATTAAAATAATATATTTATTACATCATAATAGCTTATAGTTCACATTCATTTCAACCAAACATGGCTTTCTAGCCCTCAAGTCTAAAAATAATTCAGTCTAAATATATCAATACATTACTAAATAAAAACAGAGAGGTATTACATCTTCCCCCTCTTTTTTATTCAACATTGTCCTCGTTGTTTGTTTCCAAATCACTTCCCTTCTGAAACAGTGTTGGATATCCCTCTCACATTTTTTCCTCCAACTCCCAAGTCACCTCCTCATGTGTAAAGTGTTTCCATTGCACTTTAACCCAAGTGACAACTCGATTCAAGAGAAATATCTCTTTCTGGTCTAAAATGTGAAGTGGTTCTACTAGGAGGTCTCCTTCTAGGTCCACATGTATCAAATACCAATCAATTATATTAGACTTATCATGGAAATGTTTCTTTAACAAAGATACATGAAAAACATTGTGCACCTTAGTATAGTTGGGCAGTGCCAGTTGATATACTACTGGCCCAATCCTACTGTAAATCTCAAAAGGCCCATAGAAACGAGGTGCAAGTTTAGTACATGTTATAGTTCCTAAGGTACTTTTTATTTTTTTCACTCTTAAGTATATTGATCCCCAACCTTAAACTCCCTATGAGTTCTCTTTTTATCAACATATATTTTTGGCCTATCCTATGTAGTTTTTTTTTGTTTTGTGTTATTTTATGCACCACCTATTCCATTTATTTCAATTCATTTGGCCCCAATATTAGTGTGTCCTTGGGATGACTCCAACTGAGAGGTGTGTGGCATTTTCTACCATACAAGGCTTCGAAAAGACTCATTTTTATTGAAGTTTGGTAGTTATTGTTGTAAGAAAATTATGCTAAGTCCGGAAAGTCATCCCGCTTGGTAGGTTTGTCCACAATGTACATCCTTAACATGTCCTCCAAAACGTGATTATATATCTCTACTTTCCCATCAATTTAGGGGTGATATGTAGTGCTAAAGTTTAGTTGTGTTCCCATGCCTCCAACTAAGGATTTCAAAAAATTGGAAGTGAAATTTAGCATCCCTGTCAAACAATATCATCTTTGGTACTCCAAGTAATCAGAAATATTTTTCATGAAAATGTTAGCAATTTGTGATGTTCCATAGGTAGACTATATTTGTATAAAGTTTGTTTATTTACTTAAGGTCTCCACCACCACCATCATGGAAGCATGTTGTTGTTTAGTCCTTGGAAATCCTATAATAAAATCCAATGAAATCACTTCCCATTTCCATTCAAGAATGGGTAGTGGGTTTAACAATCCCATAGGATGTTAGTGTTTCACCTTCCCTTGTTGACATTCCAAGAATTTTGACAAGTATTTTTCCACCTCCTTTTTCATGCCTAGCAAAAAAAAAAATCTTTTCTTAATGCTGTTATCGACTTCTGATGTCTGGGATGTCCCACATATGGTTTCTTGTGGTATTCATTTAGTATCATTTATTTTAGAGCACTCACATTAGGGATATACAATCTATTTACGTATATTAACAATTATTTATAGCTTTCAGCATAGCCTGGAATTTCGGTTTGTTGTATTTTTTGTTGAATTTCCAAATATTTATAATCTTCTTGTATTTCATTTTTAATTTGTTCTACAAAATCAATGCTAATATCGCTAATACATACCCCCATTAGAGCATGTTCATGTTTTCTTAAAGAATCTTCTATTTTATTTTCCCATCCTTTGATGTGTTTAACATCAAAATCGAATTCACTAAGAAATGCCATCCACCTAGCTTGCTTGGCATTAAGATCTGGTTGGCCGGAAAAATATTTCACGCTGATGTGGTCTGTTAGCAAGATGAATTTCTTATGTAATAGGTAGTGTATCCACGTCTTTAGAGCATGTATTAAAACAACCAACTCTAAATCATCTACTGCATAATCATTTTCATGATTTTTCAACTTCCTAGATCCATAAGCTATTTCCTACATCAAAACTCCTCCTAAAACTTCTAAACAAGCATCTATGCAAAGAAAAAATTCTTTACTCGGGTCTACAATTTTTAAAATAGGGGATATTGTAAGCAAGTGTTTCAAATTGTCAAAGCTTTCCTAACATTTCATTGTTCACTAAAACTTTTCTCATTTCTTCTGGAAGGATGTAATAGGAAAGGGAAATTTATAAAAACATTTATGAACATTCGGTAATATCCTGTAATTCTCATAAATGAATGGATAGTTGACACATTCTTAGGTATGGGCCAATTTAAAATATGCCTAACCTTTTATGGATCAAGAGACAGTCCTTCCTTCGAAATAACGTGCCCCAAATATTGTATTTAGTCCATGTAAAACTTGCACTTTCTGAATTTATCATACAATGGATGCTCTCTTAAGGTTTGAAACACTAATTTTAGATGTTCCTTATGCTCTTATTCACTTTTGGAATACATGAAAATATCATCTATAAATACCAATACAAACTTATCAAGGTATTTACTAAGAACGTTGTTCATTAAGCACATAACATTGTTGGTGCATTAGTAAGACCAAATGGAAATACTACAAATTCATAGTGACCATATCTGCTTTGAAGAGTTGTCTTATGAATATCTTCATATTTTGTTCTCAGTTGGTGATACCTGATTCTTAAGTCAATTCTTTAGAATATATTCCCCCCCCCCCCACACACACTTGATCGAACAAATCGTCAATATGGGTCGATGTGTATTTGCTTTTAATGGCTTACTTGTCTAATTTTCAATAATCGATGTAGATTCTTAATGTGCCATCCTTATTTTTTACAAGAAACACAGGAGCCCCCCATGGTGAGACACTAGGCCTAATATAGCCTTTGTTCAATAATTCTTGTAATTTCATCTTCAACACTAATAATTCAGGTATACTCATTCTATAAGTGGCTCTAAATACTGGAGTTGCACCCAATACTAGATCAATGGAAAAATTTGTATCTCTATGGGGACGTAAACCCAAAATTTCCTGTGGAAACACATCCCAAAATTATTTAATGACTAGAAATGTCTATAATTCTTACTTCTCTATTAATTTTTCATTTATTTCCACTTATACTATGAATAAATGACATCCTTTCATTGCGCTCTTTTTCATTTGGAGAGTTGAAATCTATCTAACTAATATGGGTTTCAGTAAGCCTTTGATTATTTGGGTTTGTCCATATTCACTCACACAACTTATTATTTTCTCTAAACAATTTATAACAAATGCATGTTTTTCCAACCATTCTATGCCTATTAACACATCATAAGATGCTGAGGGAAGTATGTTTAAATTTAATTATGTGGAACATCTATTTAAATTAATATGAAATTAGTTCAATTCGATAGTTATATCTCATGTTTGTACCTGTTTCTAACTGTACCAACCATGTAGTCTTCAATTTTTCAGTTTTCAATTTACATTTTTGCACAAGTTGGGGGCTAATGTAACTTAAACTATCATCTGGGTCAATTAAGACAGAAGTATATTGGTTTAAAATGTTACCTTAAATCTCGATCATCGTAGATTGTTTCTTTGCTTGTCTATCCTCCAACGCCATGCTTATGCTTGGGATGTTTTGGTCAATATCGTTCACGGTTACTTCCTTGTGGATAACTTGAACATTTTAAATAGATTTTGGATTATGTGGGTAGTAACTTAATAGATGGGGTTCACAACAACCCCAACACGTAGTTGTTGGTATTTTGTTGTTTAGATCTATGGGTTTGGACCCAGATTGAGATTGTGTCGATTGATTTACATTTCCCTAACTGAATTTCTTCCGTTGATGGCCCTTTCCAAATTTATTTAGATACGCAGGGTTTTTTCATTTTGACCCCATTGCAAATTTTTTTCTCCATGCCTTGTCAAGTATTTGAGCCTTCACCCCTATTCTTAAAATGTTGGTAGCACAACCTTACTTTCCTAACTATTTCATCCATTCTTTTAATATTGCCAAACTCAATCCTTTCCTTGTAAGGGGCTGGTAGATAGTTCAAAAAACATTGTACTTTGGCTTTGTCTTTTTTAATATAGGGAACAAACTATAGAAAATTTGTGAATTTAGCCACAAATCTATCCATAGTAAATTTCCCCAATCTCAATTCATGGAAGTATTTTGTGTGATCATCATAATATCATTCATTTAAATATCGAGACTTAAATTACTTCTAGAACTCCTCACAAAACATTTTCTTTTCTTCCAACGTATCTACCGTTTTGTCCTCTTCCCAACAGAGAGTAACCTTTCACTGTAGCTGATAAATGACCAATCTAGCCTTTATATTTCTCTCATATTTATAAACTTGGAAATACTTTGTTATGTTAAGGAGGCATGCGTCTTCATCCTCCTCCTTTTCACCATCAAAGATGGGCGGTTTTATTTTTTAGAACTTCCCTTGTAGCTCCATCTTCTTCTTTTTCCATGTTTTTGTATAGGTTTTATCTGAATCATCTCCACTTCCATACTTTTCAAATTCTGTCTCCCCATTCTTCTTTTTCAATGCTTTTGTCTCTAGGGTTTAAGGACTAGACTTTTTAGTTAACTCTCTTATCATCCTTTCCTTTTCTTCACTTGCTTTTAGCAGATGTTCATTCTTGGTTTTGAGGTGGGCTAACTCTTCTATAAACCTCTAATAATATCCATAAACTCTGATGCTGGTGGGGAATTTCCTTCCCCTAATTCTACATATATTCCATCTCCTTCTATTATAGGTGGAGTGGGTCCATGAGCCATTCTGCAAGTTGGTTCACTTTAGTACCTTATGATCATCGTAACTAGTATTAGTATTTCAGTATTAAAATTAACTTTTGATTTCTACACAAATTTTACATATTTTTATGATGGTTCCCTTTCAACCAGACTGTTTTTGAAACTTGGCTCTGATACCATATGTCAAAAACATCAATGATGTAGAATTATTTATTTATTCATTTATTATAAATAAGCTTTAATAATCACCTTTTAAAAACTCTCATGGTCGAACCAACTTCCTATGTGTATAAAACATTTATATTTGTTTTACTTTATAATATTTTCCCCCTTGATATTTCTAGTCCTTAGGCTATCAGACCTACCAACAAAGAATTGCTAAGTCATAAACCTTATACTACTTACCCTCCCATTTTGTAATAATTAAATGATGGAGTTCCTAACATGGGTAGAGCTAGACTTACATGTTAATTTGGACAATAATCCTCCTTCATGTGATTGTCTTACTCCCTTCCCTAACTCTGAAAAATTTAATGATATATGAGGGATTTTATTTCTGGGAATTCTTCACCAAAAAGGCTAAGAATCATGATGATCTAAAGATTACCACATTTAAGGATTTAGATCGAACTCATAACCAAAAGGAATAACTGGCATGGAATGATAGTAATGAGAACAGTAATTATTCATGGTGACGGATCAGCAATTGTTCTTCTCGTCAAAGGGAACATCAAATGTTTCATTCGGAGAGGGAACAGCAGCTACTCTTTGGAAAAGGGAACAACAAATATTTCTTTGAGAAGGGAACAACAATTGTTTCTTCCAGAAGGGAATGAAAATTGTTTCTTTGAGAAGGGAACAACAATTGTTTCTTCAAGAAGGGAACAAAAACTGTATATTCGAAAAGGGAATAGAAATTTTTTCTTTGAGAAGGGAACAAAAACTATTTATTTAGGAAGGAAAAAACATCTGTATATTCGAAAAGGGAACAACAACTATTTCTTTGAGAATGGAACAACAATTGTTTCTTTGAGAAGGGAACAATAACTATTTATTTGAGAAGGGAACAACAATTGTTTCTTTGAGAAGGAAACAACAACTGTTTCTTTTAGAAGGGAACATAAATTTTATCTTTGAAAAGGAAACAACAGTTGTTTCTCTGCAAAGGGAACAACATTTGTGACGAAGGAACATCAACTGTGTTTTAAGGGGAAAAACGATTGATTATAAACAATGTTTGTATCAAAATTCCAACGTACCAGATAAAAAAAAAGAGCAATAAAATTTCTCAACCATTTTCAAAGAAAATATGTACATTCTTTACAATATCAAAAGAAAACAATTTTTTCATGGAAATGAAGTTGTCGGGTTACCATCCCCTGCAGCTATGATTTGGAGAGTAGGATCATTACTTACCTGTTGATAGAAAGATTCCTTTATGAGTGGCTAGTGATAAAGTCGCAACTGATGTCCATTCACTAGAAAGGGAGCACTAGACCCATCAATGGTGATTAAAGTTATGGTTCCATTATTATGCACTTCTTGAATCTCATAAGGGTCGAGCTACCTTGTCTGTAGTTTCCCTGGGAATTCATGAAATATGGATTCATAGAGGAGCGCCCAATCACCTTTCTAAAATTATTTTTTTCATAAGCCTATCATCCCACTTGGCCCTCTGTTGTTGACTAATTGTTGTATGTTGCAAGGAAAGTAAGTGTGCTTCATCTAGCTCATTTAATTGCTAAATTCGTTGTGTTTGGGCTTATGTAAGATCCAGTCCAAACTCCTAGGTTGTCCTAAGAGTATTTATCTCAAACACTATTGGGAAGATTGGTTCTTCGCCAAAAACAAGTTGGTAAGGGGAGTATCCAGTAGTATTGTGTCATGTTGTGTGATAGGCCCACAAGGCTTCAGGAATTTTAGCGGCCCAGTTCCATAGATTTATCGAGACTGTCTCAGTCAATATTTCTTCTAGGACTTTGTTGGTGCTCTCGACCTATCCATTTTCTTATGGGTGATACGGAGAGGTAACTCGATGTTTAACATGATGATTTCATAGGGTGGCCAAAATTGTATGTCCTATAAACTGCGATCCTCCATCGGTTATTACCTCCCTTAGTAATCCATATTGTACGAACGGTTCAAAAAGGAAATTAATCATTGTTTCTTCTGTGGCCCGTGGTAAGGCTACTGTTTCTACCCATTTAGTCACATACTCCATGGCAACCAGTATATAGACCTTTTGATTTGATGGCAGATTAAATGGCCCAACAAAGTCAAGCGCCCATCTTTCAAAGGGTTCCACCACCAACTATGGTTGCAATGGCATTTCATCAGCCTAACCAAGAAATACCATCCTGTAGCAGTTGTCACAAGCTTGAACATATTTATTGGCATCTTTGAATATGGTGGGCCAGTAATAGCCCATCCGAAGGATTTTATTCCTAGTTCTGCAGTCTATGAAATGTCCGCCACATGGCTCGTCGTGACAGGCTTTCACGATGTCATAGACCTCATCTTCTGAAATACACCTTCAAATTTGTAATTCGGATCCAGTGTGGAAATGATACCCACCAATCCATGAAAATTGGGCACTACATTTGACAATCAACTTCCTTTCCTTGGGCAATAGATGTGCTAGTAACTTTTCGACTACTAGATAATTCACTACATCCGCATACCAAGGTGCTTTAATTATTACAATGAACGGGTGCTCTTGTGGTAACTGATCATATACTGATAATATATCATTCGTCATCGGTACCTGAGATAGGAAGTTTGCAACAATATTTATTTTCTTGTCCGATCCTTTATGGTAATATCAAACTCCTGCAGTAACAACATCCATCGAGTTACTCACCCATTAGTGATTGGTTTGTTGGCCAAGTACCTGATAACAGAGTGGTCAGTATACAGGAAGACTAGATAGCCTGTTATATAATGTCTAAACTTATTGATAGCATGTATAATAGCTAAAAATTCTTTTTCTGTTACTATGTAATTTAACTCAGCAGGGGTAAGATTTTTGCTAATATAATAGATAGCATAGGGATTCATGTCCTCTTCTTGTCCAAGTACAGTGCCTATAGTTGTGTCTGATGCATCTGTAGAGATATGGAAAGGTAACTCCCAGTTCAGTCCTCATAATACTGGTGCGGTTGAAATCAACTTCTTCAGATTTGCAAAGGCAACGTCACATTTGTCAGACCAATTAAATTCAACATTACTAGTTAAGACATATAAAGGTGCAGCAATTTTTGAAAAGTTCTCAATAAATTTGCAGTATTACCCTACATATCCAATGAAACTATGTACCTCGGTCTATGTGCAGGGTGTGGGTAGTGCAAGAATTACATCTATTTTCTATGGATTTACCTGTATCCCAGCCGCAAAGATGTAGTGTCCCAAAACCATGCCTGCAGTCATCATCATGTGACACTTTACGTTGCTTAAGCATAACCTAGTAGCAATGCATTGTTCAAGTACCTTTTCTAGATTTTGTAAACCCTGCTCAAAGTCACTTCCATAGAGGGTAAAGTCATTCATATAAATTTCAAGTCCTTCGTTAATCAGATCAGAAAAATGCTCAATATTTTCTCTCTAAAATGTGGCTGGGGCATTTCATAAACCAAAGGGTAAATCTTGATATGCAAACGTACCCAAAGGGCAGGTAAACGTGGTTTTATCCTGGTATTTAGAGGCAATCTGGATCTGATTATAGCCGTTGAAGCCATCGAGGAAGGAAAAAAATTGTTTCCCTCCTAAGGTGTCAAGAACTTGACCGATAAAAGGAAGAGGGGAATATTCCTTCTAGGTGGCTTTGTTTAGTTTTCTGTAGTCCATGCAGATTTTCCATTTCCCATTTTTTGTGGGAATGACTACCAATGGGGAGACCCACTGACTATATGAGATAGGATAAATAAAATTTACATCCAGCAACTTTTGCAGTTCCTCTTTCAAAATTTCTCTGAGGTGAGAATTCAACCTCCTCTGGGGTTGCCGAATGGTGTGAGCATCCTTCTCAATGTAGATATGATGTGTACACAACTAGGGATCTATACCTATCATGTCTGAGTATTCCCAGACAAAAAAAAAATATATTTCTGAAGAACCTGAGTAAGCCTTTGTTGTTGATGATTTTCCAAGTTACCATTAATGTTAAGAATTTTACCTGGTTCAATCTCAACTGGTCTGTTGTTATAAACAGCGGTTGTGGGTATATGTTGATCATCTTCGTCCCTCGAGGGATATCCTTGTGATTCATTATCGAGGATGGCCTTTAACACTTGGCATGTCGGATTATTCATGAAAATTGGTCTATTAATGAAGTTGTTAATCACATCACCTTTCGTCTGATTCTTAAATTCAAGAGCTTCTTCCAGTGTGAGAGGAGAGCATATGTTTTCTTCCAGGTATCTAGGTGGGTGTAACTAAGTATTTACAACAAGTAGACTTGACTTAGATGGGGGATACAAAACTAGATTCTTCATAGACTTTCCTTGAGTAATAGCCATGCGCGTGCACAACATCCTATATAGGCATTTGTTATTGCTAACCAAGGTCAACCTGGTAGGATGTCCATCTAGCCTACTTCTTGGGATGATGACTAGAAATTCCACAAGATATTCCCAGGAATCGATAGAAACAGTCACATCCTGTAAGGTTCCTTCAGTTCTAACTACTAATCTATCGGCAAGCTCTAATAAGGTTGAGGTAGGTTTCAAAGCTGTAATGCCCAAAACCCTACAAGTTTCAGTAGTAAGAATATTAATGGCTACTCCAAGATCTACTAGTGTGTTTGGAAAGGTGCATCCTTGTATCTAAACTGTTACTATAGGATTTCTTGGGTCTTCATATTTAATCAGTGCTTGTTTACCCAGAAGCATATCAGATAAAGTTCCTACCACATGTACTGTCAGTGGATTTTTCAATTTCCTCCCACGCTTCTTCCCACATAATTCCTTAATTGTTTTTTCATAAATCAGGATGTCTTGTACGGCCTTGATTAGCGGGTTCTTTAAACAAAAAAAATTCAATTCCCCTAAGATATCAAAATCAGGATAAACAATGGGTCTAGCCATTGCTAGTCTCTCAAGGAATGGGGGAGAAGAAATTGTAATTTTATCAGAATTATTTTGCTCGACTATGTCTTCTCCCTATTTTATTTCCATGGCAATCATAGTTAAAGAATTTATTGTCGGTTGTTGTTCGTTATTAGTTTCTTTCTTTTCTTCTATGGAAATAATGTGCTCTGACCTTCGCCGAAGTTCATTGAATTCTACCAGTTCCGTGTCATTATCTAAATTCTCAAGGATCTGTACATATTGAATTGGTCTATTATTAGGATTTAATTTGGTTGAGCTAATAGTTGGGGGTGTACTAAAGGCTAAGGGCTCTAAAATGGACCTGGAAATGTGGGTTTAGGTTGAAAACCTGTTCCCATGGGTAGATTGTCCATCCCCATAGGGCACTGCCATTTTTTAGGCAAATTCGGGTTCTGTAAGGTGGAAGCAACCCACTGTGAAGGGTAAGGATTACTAGCTAACTTTTACCAAAAGGGAGTAGAGCATTATGAATTTGGCCAACCAACTCCTAGGAAGGGTTGGTTTGGCCAGGGTGACATGGAACTGTTGGGATTGCTAGGCACAGAAGGGTGGTTGACCTTGCCATTTTGTTCTGGGATTTTTTTTTATTGATTATATTGCATAGGAAAGAACAAAGAAGGGTCTTGTGGCATACCTGAGGGTCGTGCTTGCCATTGTCAATGTTGAGCCATTAAGTATGTCGGCTATGTTCCTTCTTCAGCTTCTTTGAACACTACTTTTAATCCAAGAAGTGATGGACATTGATTCGTTGCATGGTCCTTGGTGCATATAGAGCACATCTGAATCATGTCCAAAGGACATTCTCTTTGATTGTGCTTCTTTCGGCAGCGTGGACAGAATATGGCTAGCGTTTGTTCTGCCTCAACTTGTCTTTGTCTAGCATGTAAGACATCTAACTGTGTAGTCAGTGTGCCCAAGATATATGTCTTGAAATCTTCCAAGAGGTTGTCAATCTCTGTTCTCGTCACGCCTTCATTGGGACGTCTGCTTTCTCTATTCATGGAGTCTCGGCCTCCTAGCCCGATGCATGTACTACCCGGCGAACACCTCATACACAATTGGACAATTTCATCATATTCTTATTGATAAATTTCACCTTTCCCCATTAGATTTAAATTTTCTACCCATTCTTCTCGCATTCCCTTTATTAAAATGTCTTTCAAGACTACTTTTGGTAATGTGGAGTGGGGAGATCTCTGCAAATTATACTGAAACCTTTTGACATGTTCTTCTAAAGTTTCATTATCCTTCACATACATTTTGAATATTTCATCTTTTAGATCCCTAGTCCTATAGTAGTCCTAGTATTTGGTGAGAAAAGTGTTTTCCATGTCATCCCAGGAGTTAATGGTACTTCCACCCAAACTCATAAACCATCGCAAGTCTACTCCCTTTAAGGTGGAGGGGAATGGCTTCACTTTCTGAGGATCGGTGGTGTAATAATATCATCTACACAGGACATCAAACTCAAATATAAAAGCATATGAATCCTCTAAGGTCATCCCGTGAAATGTTGGGATATTTTGTAAAGGAATAGCTTTCATCGGGGCATTGGCTACTGGGTTGACGATAGGGTATTTCAACATTGAGGTCTAACCTTGAGATGGTTGATTCACCATTTGGTAGAAGATATGCCAATAATCTTTAGGGATTTCTTGTTGAGGAGGTGTTATCTGGGCAGATCGGGTATTCAAAATTTGAAGGGATTTTACTGTGCTACTTAGATCTCGGATATTGTGTACTTCTTTTTCATTCGGGATCATAGGAGATCCCAATTCAGATGGTTTTGGATATACTTTAGTAGCTCCACTTATTTCTCCCTCTCCTTCTTTCAAATTGCACGATTTTCCCTCTTGTGAAGGATTAGAGTATATATTATTTGTATTTTGGAAACCTTTCTCAGATCCTTCAATTTTTCTATGGATCTTGGTGTAAGATGCAGTTGGTGATTCTGTTGCTTGAGGGATCTGTTGTAGCAACTACAACCACCCTCAAAAATTTTGCCTTAGCCTATTTTGGAGCCTCCCTACCAACCTTCATAGCAGCTTGCCATGCTTCATCAAGTCCTCAAGCTTCGATGTCTTTCTTTCTCAAAGGTAGCCTGTCGATCACAGTTTGATCTTTTCCTTTCACAAGTTGCTCGCCTGGACTTGGTCCAGCTGTAGGCTGAGCAGCTTCCCCATGAAAATTGCACATTTCTGGAGGGAAAGCAGACTTCCCCCAAGAAATTACGCAATCCTATTTGGCATCCTGCTGGCCTCCAGGATTACGGAGTCCTTCCATCCAACCCTCCCAGTAGGATTTGCACAAATTTTCCCAGCAGCAGGTTGTTCAGACTAGGATTTGCGCAAATCTGGGTAGCAGTCAGCTGCTTTCCCCAGAAATTGCACAAATCTCCTGGGAAACCAGCCCAGCTCCTAGCCAGAAATGCGCATTTTTCTCCAGCAGTCAAGCAGTCTCTTGCATGTGCAGCTGAGTTGATTGGTTCCATCCGGGACTGAACAAAATAGACTTGCATGCATGGGTTGTTTCTCCCAAGGCAACATGCAAAGGCATCCCTTATTTTAGGGATATATGTTTAGCAGTTGGAGGTTACATGCAAGGAGCCATTCCGAAACCTTCCACCAAGTGTCGCTTCCCCTAGATTCGTGGTAAAGCTCATTCCTTACATCAACCTTGTAGCTCTGACATCCCACATTACATATAGGAGTAGTGGGTGCACTGATCTCAGTTGTTTTTGGGTAAGCTCACTTCCTATGCCTTGTGCTACATTTTTGTCAATTTTTTGTGTTTTCTCTTGTGGGAGTACTATTTTCTTGATTTCTTTGAATGCTTCCTAGCATTTACATGTATACTACATTGTCCTATTTTTTTTTTTTTCAGTTTTCGTTGCTATCTCACTGTTGTCGCAAGCATGAAACTGTTTTGCATGGAGGTTCGCCCAACTAGCGAACTGCCTCACCCACGTGCATGTTGAACTGTTTGTTGAATATTTCATTCATGTTTCGCATGCATTGTCGATCACTTCTGCTATCACTTAGTCTCATCATGCATGCACTAACTTACTTGCTTTCAGTTTCCCGTTGGTGAGTCGGGCCAACCTTGGCCCAGGCTCTGCCTTCACCAAGGCTGCATTGTGAAATCTAGGAAAGGAAGGCTCACCGTCCTCTCCAGATTTTCACATTCCGGCCCAGAACTGGCCTCCAGGAGTGTTTTGCGCATTTCTTGAGGACAGTGGCTGCTTGGCCCAAGAAATTGTGCAAATCTTTCCCTGGGCCAACAGTCCTTCCCAGCTGGAATTGTGCATGTGCAATCCTAGCAGTCAGTAGCCAAAATGGACTATGCATTGCATAGTTCCAGCAGTCAGTCAATCTCCCAATAGCCTAGATTGTGCCTCGTGCAGTCTTGGTAGTCAGTGTCCCAACCTCCCAACCGAAATTGCACAGCCTTCATGATCATTCACTTAGGTATGATACAAGTCAATTCTCGTGTTCATTTTGGTTTTCAAATGACAGATTTCTTGCCATGAGTGTTGTCATGTCTCTAGGTATCACAAGTGTTCATCTGCCTCTCAGCAGTATAGGTACAATGGTTTCCAAGAGAGAAAAGATGAAGACACCTTTCAGATCACACTTGGGAATGCAGTTAATAAAGTGTCTATGGACTTGCCTACCCACAAAGACATCAAATTGTTCATAGACAAGGACATCAAGATATCACAGCAGTAGCATCACAGCAAGCAACATCATGAATAGCAACTGAAGATAGCATACCAAATGCAATGAATGCAAGAGGAGGGTTGTTTACAACTCGGAGGCAAAATAAGGTTGCAAGCTCAAGCAGGTCCATTGATGATGAAAGAAACTTTGGAGACTCCAACTATGAAGTGACGACGTGACATGAAGATCGTGCGAACACAGAAAATGGAACAAAGAAGGAGTTTGATGTGTTGAAGCAACAACTTAGGAAGAACATGAAGTTTCACAGACAGGCGAATGAGTTACAATAAGAACAGGAAGAGCAGTGGGTGCAACATGCACTCACAAATGAAACTAAGGTCATACAAGTTAAGGATCCATCACAGCAACTGACACAGAGTAGACATGGTGAGGAGTGTTGTTGATCACATGCAAGGGATTCAGCAACATGCATGTCGTTAAGCGCACACATGCAACCAACCCATTCAACATGCTCACCAAGGCAAAGAGAAGAAGCAAGTCCAACTGGGGCTGAACATGTACTTTGGCAAGTTGATGTGCATGACCACCAGCACATACTTGAAGATCAACACGGACACTATGCATCAGTGTGTTGTCAGTTCAACCATACCCAAGAAGACCATGCACGTGTTAGCAGAAGAGTTGGATGAAGGGGCTGAACCAATGCACCAGTTGCCACGGAGGCAAGAGTTCGCTTTAGCAAGATGTCACCATGAGGTGCATGCACACCATCACGGATGACCAAGCTTAGCATCAACTTACCACCATCACCATCACAAACATGTCAAAGAGTTGGTCTCACAACAATGGACCTAGTTTTAGTGATGTCTTGCTTGGCTTGCTCAAGCCATGTTGTCTGTTGTGAAACTAGCTCACAAAAAGATAGAAAAGAAAGATAAATGCCTTAGAAATAAGCCTCTTCGAGGGGGAAACCTACTTTAAACTACACAAATGAACAATTATTGGATGACACAAATGATAAGACCTTGTTTCTATATATAGGAGTCTAAGGGGTCATAACATAATCAGAGCTGACATAACAATAATAATATAAGGGTACAATAATAACAATAGTGGGCTTCTATGGGGCACAATAATAACAATATGGGGACTACATGGACACAAAAATATAATAATGGTGTTGTACTAATAACAATAAGGGGTTACACTAGTACTATAGGGACCTAACATGCCCCTCTCCTTCAAAAAGTGTTGTCCTCAATGCTTGAGTAGTTCTTAATGCTTCTGTATAAAATTCTTGTCCTCCCATGTGGAATCTCTAGCGGGTAAGTTCTTCCACTTGATGAGATACTCTGAAATTGATCGATTTTGTAGCTATCGGGTTCTTTTTTCTGTGACTTCTCCAGGTTCCAATATGATTTTTCCTTCCTCATCGAGTTCTGGCAATATTGTTTGAACTGGGATCTTCTACAACTTTTGAATGAGTGGCCACTCTTCTTCATCCTTCTTCCATTCATCCCTTGCTTCATTTATCCAAACTGGTTGGATAATAGAAATAGCACAAAATAATGCTTCCATATCCTCATCCTTTCTTGACAGTGCGTCTGCAACAACATTTTGCTTCATTTTTTGTAGATGATTTCAAAGTCATAATTCAACATCTTTGTGACCCATTTTTTCTATTATTCTAAAGATAATCTTTGTTCTTAAATGTATTTAAGACTATCATGATCCATTTTTACCTTGAAGTGTCTTCCCATTAGGTAAGGTCGCCATTTCTTAAGTGCATGTAGTATTTGCCAACATTTCCTTCTCATAAATAGCTTTGTGTAAATACTTTCCTTTGATTGGACGACTTTTGAAAGAAATGGGTCTTTCATCTTGCATTAAAACAACACTAATTCCATTTCCTGAAGCATCAAATTCCACAATAAAGGTTTTTGTGAAGTTCGATGTAGTTAAGACTGGTGCTTGGCACATTGCCTCTTTAATATGTTCGAAGGCCTTTGTTGCTTCTGGAATCCATGAAAATGCATCTTTCTTCAATAATGTTGTTAGAGGTGTTGTTATTCTCCCATAATTCTTAACAAACTTGCGATAATACCCTATCAACCCGAGAAATCCTCGCAAATGCTTTATAGATGTGGGGATTTTCCATTCCTTAATGGCTTTAATTTTTCTAGGGTCTACCTTAACACCTTCATGAGATACAATATGGCCCAGATATTCCACCTCTTGTACTCCAAAGAAACATTTGGAGCTTTTCTCATATAATTGTTTCTCCTCCAATAGTTTGAGCACCCTGTCAACATGTTGAACATGATCTCTCCAAGACTTGTTGTAGATTAGTATATCATCAAAAAATACTAACACAAATTTTCTAAGGGTTTGAAAATGGATTTCATCAAACCTTGAAATGTATAAGGTTCATTAGTAAGGCCAAAAGGCATGACCAAAAATTCATAATGACCCACATGAGTTCTAAATACTATTTTCGAAATGTCTTCAGTCTTCATTCTGATTTAATGATATGCTGAACGAAGATTTACTTGGTGAAGTAAATTGATCCATGCAATTCATCCAATAATTCATCAATGGAAGGAATGGGAAATTTATCTTTAATAGTGAGCTTGTTGATCTCCCTATAATCCAGACACATGTGCCATTTGTTAGCTACCTATATCAATAGGTTTCATATTTCATGATTGGCAAAGAAAGGTCCAAATATGCTCTGCTTTGGTCATGCAAAGATCCCATATTTCCTAGAGAAAACAATGTATGTACATAGTTCTTTGTTGACTCAATTTTGATGGGTGATCCAAAAACCTAATCTGGATCATGCCATGTTTCAATTTTTTGTTGTAGAATAGAGGAAGAAGTCTGTCCAAACTGTTTAATCTGGGCAGACCAGTAGCTTAGGTAGAGAATTAAGGTTCCCAACTGCTTAATCTGGGACCTTGGAAGCAATAAGGGTAGTTCTAGATAGAAAATCAAGAGAAAAGCCAAGAGAAAAGAAAAGGCATATGAGGGTCTGCAAGTCTAAGTGCACCCTCCATGAAGAAATAAAAAATTCTAGGCAAATAGATGGGTAGGCAGATGGGGTTGCAAAAGTGTCATTCCTTACAATTGAATGTGGGCTAACCTATTCACAAAGGAAAATCAATGGTTTGAGAAGGTCCTCTTCTCCATTATGTTGCAGCAAAGCAAAGGAGCATGTCTAACTTCCCAGTTTCCCTTTTCACTCCCATTCCTAACATCCCCTCATCAGTTGAGATTTATGGAAGAATTGGTGGTTTTATGGTGGTTCTTATTCCTTTGAAATCCACATTTCTTGTCTAAAATTATTTTCATTTTGATCTACTCCCTAAACTAAGTGATTTTCAAAATAAACTTAGTGATATCATTCCTCACTTACCCTTTTCATCCATATTAACTCCTAACTCCTATTATCTAAATCCCCTCTGTTACCCTTTCCCTACTATTATAACACTATGGTGTATAAACCCCAATCATTGTATAAATATCCCTCCCCTTGGCATTATAGCCATATGTTCACAGTCAGGGATTAAATTGGCACCAGGCTAGTTTAAGAACCCTAAACCCTACCCCTCTTCCCCCCTTCAAAAAGTCATTTGACCCATTTAACCCCTTTATATGCTAAAACCTTATAAAAACCCCATTACTGTACCCCTAACCCGCTTCGTTTGCGAAATAACCACCAAAAACCCACTTTTTCATTATATCCAAAGTTTTGGCGCTATGCGCATTTTTGCAAAAAACCTTGGAAAAACCATAAAAATCCGCCACATTCCAAAGGTTTCCGTCGAGCGCAAATCCCAAAAGAAATATTATTTTATTCCGCCCTCCGCCCCTATCGTTCGGCCATCTCAGTGTCCCGTCGACCGTCGGATCGGGCCCCTTTGATCCGACGACCCTCGTGCATATCGGACCGGCCCCGACGTCCGAGAGTTACCTTCCGATATCTGTCAGAGGGTGACGTCAGGCCTCTGCCATGCGCCACCCCCACAGCGTATCGGAGGTACATCTGACATTTCTGCCTCCGTATCAAAAGCGGTGCGATATAAAACCGCTAACCACTTCCGGTTACGGTTGATCCGCCCTGCCAGCGTCACCGCCAGCGTCACCGCCGTGTCAGCGCCCCGTCCCCGATTTGACCCACCTGTCTGCCACTTCACCATCCCCGTGGACCCCTTGTATGCCACCACGTCACCCGATGACGTCATGCTGACGTCATCCGACCTTGACCCCACCTGATGACGTCATGCTGACGTCATCCAAAAAAGGCGCCAAAGTCCTAAAAAACTATATTTTGGCCGAAATGTTGCGTTTTTTGCACTTTTTGCAAAAAACGCTGTTGTATCCTCTGCATGAATTTCACGTCCGAGCCTTCGCCAACCTACTGAATTCAACCTCCAGACCGCTGGCGCGCCATTTCACCTGCATCCTTGACCATTGCTGACTATATAACAGGTATTTATCCGTGCAAATCCTTTCTGCGCCCGGTTTTGTCTGTAAATTGCCAAATTAACTTAAAGCAGTGAAAAAACAGATAATTCACCAGCAAAATCCCCTCTGCCTAGTTCCCAGTTGCACCTAGAACGTCAAAACTCACCAGCTAAGCCTCGTTCACCTGAAATTTTATTACAACTGCATTCTGTTCGCGCATTCACGAACTGGTAACCCACACTGTACCAATTTGTTGTAAAAGTGAGAGTAAGGCCAGACATTTGCCTTATTCGTGTTCTAAGCAGTATTTCAATTGCTGCAACTCACCTTTTGTCCTCTGTTCCTGAGTAATTCACCTTCCTGTTCATAGAAAACCCTTTGGTGTTGTTCTACACAGTAACACTAGTCCATAAACAACAGAATCCTAAAGGAAATCATGGATACACCAGTAGCCCCGGTGGCATTAAACGTTGCTCCATTGAATGCCCCTCAGAGAGAATTGGAGTGGCAGCCTCTAGCAGACCTGGACTATCAAATTTCAGAGGAAATGCTGATGAGGACCAAGTTCCACATCCACCTGCTAAATGAATTGAAGGCTAAACATGAGAATGGGACAGATGTGCTTGGCATATGGGACTCTTTTTTCCCTATATTCAAGCTCCCTCAGGTCAATCAGTTCCCTGATTTGATCCACCTATGTGCCGAAAACTATGACCCTACTCAGAGGGCAGTGCTTGACCCTTCAGGCTCAGTTGTGTTCTACATCACCCCTGAAGCTATCAAAGAGATGCTCTGCTTCAAGACTGAGAAGAAATTGGTCCCTCTATCACTCATAGACTTGATAAATCAAGGAGCCAGATTGACAGATGCTCAGGTCACCAAATTAAATCAGTTGTACATTGACTCTGACTCTGTGAAGTATCCTCCTGTCAACCAAGTATACCTCAATCAATTGGGCAAAGATCTTGCAGACATGATTAGTCCCATTTTGGGCTATAATTCAATTGAATTTGTTGATCAAACTGTGCTGGTAATGATGCTCATGTTCTCTCCTGGCAAGTCTCCAATCTGCTATGACTATGCCACCTACATCTCTGATAAAATACATGAGCAGTTGATGAACTTGGCCAGAGAAAAGGTGTTCAGATACACCTCCTACATTTATCATTTGATCTTATATTTTCAACATGAGAAGTTTTGTTTTGCTATCAAAAGGGTGGATGCCCAAGGCAATCCAAGGTCAGTGGTCTACTGGTCCTCTGCCTTCCACTACAGATCTCATTCTCCATACACTTACTGTGAGTTCATAGATCTCTTCATCCACCTAGCCATGTCTATGCTGATGAGTTCACCTCCTCCAAGGCTCACTGATGAAATGCAAAGGATCCTTCAGTTATCCAAATCATACAGCATTGGGGACTGGTACTTCTACCAGAACCACACAGTCATCAGGATCTATGGGTGTGAACTGCCTCCCTACAGATTACCCAAGTATGTGCCCATGAGATTGTTTGCCCTGGAATACTTCAGGCAATTTTGAAATGCCGATGTGCTGCACTTTTCAGGCAGAGGCAAGAAAGCACAACTGAAGGTCAGGAACCAACTTGGCCACTTTATCTACAACAAAAGGGAAGAAGGTTGGAAAGAGGCGGATAGCATGTTAGAATCCCTGGGCCTGCAAACCAGTTTCCTGTGGAAACCATATGACCCTAATCACTTCATAACTTTAAGAAGGGTCAAGTATAGACTGTCCGGTTATGATCATGTGAGGATTCCTCACATAGAAAAATATGCTAATCAAGTAAAATGGAGGAGGGGAACCCTAGAGGAGCCTGTTACACAAGAAGAGTTGAATCAAAGAGCAGTGAGAAATCTGAAAAAGATGGCTGACCTTGAACTTTGTTCACAGGTACCCACTCTTGCAAGCACACAAGTGGGAGCAGTTGCCTCGTCCTCAACTGCAAATCAGCAAGCAGCCAAGGCTAGTGAGCAAACCTCTAGCAAAGGCAAGGAAAAGGTGATGGAAACAGAACAGCCGCCTCATGAGGAGGTGTAGCAGCAACAGTAGCAGGTAGAGCAGCCACAACAGCAGGAACAATAGCAAGAAGAGGGGCAGCATGACTAAGAGCGGCCATTACAGCAAGAAAGAGCAGCTGAGGCCCCAATTTTCACTGAGCAACAGGCTCAGAATACTGTGCCTCCTAGGCAAGAGACTACTACTGAAGCTTCAGTCCTCCAAACTCCACAAAAGGAGGATATAAGTAGGAAAAGGGACAGAGAGACTCCCCTCACATCATCCATAAATCAGGGAGGAAAAAGGCATAGAATGAATCCCTTCTCTGAGGAGAAAATGCCAATAGGGCAGTCTCTGGGCATGGGCCCACCTAGTAGAGAAGCATCTGCTAGCTCCTTCCAGCAGGGACAAGACAGAACAATGGGAGGAGAAGTCAGTTCCTCAAGCCACCAAAGAGAAGCCGAAGGAGGAATCAAATAGCAGTTTATTGATATTAAAAGGAAAAATGAACCACTTAAAATACAGCTCTATAATCATCTGCTAAAAATGGCTCCTACCAACCAGCAAAGACTGATGTCTGCCTATGATGTTCAGGAGGGCAAAATGATCATGAGTCATTTTATGCCAGTTGTACTACAGCCACAGTCCCCTGCAGATTATATAAGGACCAATCTTGAGGTCCTTGCCAAGGATATCCACCCAATGGACAAAATTGAATTGCACAAACAAACGGGTGAGATGGTGTATGCCTCCTTGGCAGACAAAACACTGGATAACTATAGGCTAGAAAATAGCCTAAATAATACAACTGCCCAGCTTGAGTTGGAAAGGGCATCCTCCCAAGCAAAGGATAACAGGATCAGGGCCTTAGAAGATATAATTATAGAACTTGGGCATGATCCCAAGGATATTAAGGCCGTGCAGGCATTGTTGAAATTGAGGGACGCAGACATGGCAGCCCTTAGAAAGATGGTCAAAGTCCCAGCAACAATTCATCCACAAACTGAAGAGGTTGCTCAGCTGAGACATGATCAAGATGCCACTGCTTTGCTGGTATCCCTATACAAACAGCTAATCCAGACCCAAGAGAAGTTGGGAGAGTCAGAGGCTGCCCAGGCATCATTGCAGCAGAAGGAAGGAGGTCAAACCTCTCAGCCTCCTCCTGAAATAATCAACCTTGAGGAAGCTCCTCAAACCACTGCTCCCCCTACTCAACAAACAGAAAAGGCAGCACCATCCACCTCAGCACCAGTGCCAACAACAGACCAGGCTTCAAGCCTGGACATGCAGAAACTAAGGAATGAAATCCAAGCCCTGAAAGCCCAAATGTCAGAGTTAAAATAGGCCAGGGAAAATTTGGTCAAGTTGAATGAGAGATATGACAAATCCAAGCAGACTGTAGCAGAAAAGGGCAGGGAAATAAAGGCCCTTAAAGACAGGATTAAGGAGCTGGAAAGGAGCTCACGTTGGATAAAGTGACAGCTGAGCTCAAGACAGTGCTATGGGCCAACATTGGCTAATCCATCACTGACCAATGGCAGTATATTGAGACAATCCATGAGTAGATTGAGCTCATAGCAAAAGCACAGAGGGAAATCCAGAGATCAAGGGCATCTCTAGGCAATATGCCTGAGGTTGCCAACAGAATGATCAATGTGCTTAACAACAGAACAAGTGCTCAGTTATCTACTATGGGAATCTCCAACAGAACTGAGACCATCCAACTAATAAAGAGGGTCCTAACACTGAGAGGCCTAGTGCAGACACTAGAGAGAAGGACCCAGGATATGCAGACCGAGGTCAATAGATTCATGGAAAAATTTGTGGCATTGCAAAACAGAGGTCTTCCAAGCTTACTGAATAGCGCAGGAAGACTACTTTCCCACGAAAACTATGCCAAGAGGGTGAACACCTTTGCCACAAATCAGATCACAGAGAAGGCCAGCACCTCAGAGGAAACAAGGCCAGCAACAGGACAAAGTCTCTACAACAGAGTAGAGAATTTATTTTTTATCATGGATGAGATCAAACATCTGTTTGAAGTGCCTCCCAATTTCTATAAATACACAAAGGCAGATGAGACTTTGGATGCAATTCTCAGACATCATTTGCCCACACAGGAATGGTGGACTAAGGCAATACAGATGATATTATAAACCAGAGCCTGTAAATCAAGTTTTGTTATTTATTATTCAAATTTACAAGTGATCATGCACAGGAGAACTTGAAAAGATCAGCATGCATGAAAAGGGAAGGGCTGAGCCAACTCAGCAGAACTATTCGGCCAACAAAGCACAATTGACAGCTAACAGGTAGCAGGGCCAAAAGTTACAGCACGACATGCCATAAAGGCCCATTTTTCAGAGTTAAAGCAGAACGGTTAGACCGACTCAGTGGCCTCTAAAGGCCAAAATATCTTCTGACAGACATAAAGAGCATTTATGTTGTATTAAAAGCAATCATAACTTCTTATCTACTGTTCTGTACAAATTTGGTGAAAACATTCATTTCTCAGATGACTCAACGCCTTAGATATTTTGTATAAACGTTTGTATATATTTCCCCCTCTCATAAGCTTGGAGGGGTTGTTGTTGATTTCTCTTGAAGAGTTCTTTGCTGTAAATTTTCAGAGTTTAATACAAAGGCCGATGGAATTTCCAAAGTCTGTGTTGTCTGAAGGATTGTGATGCGATTGCTGAGTGCTACAGGATTTCTGCATGTTGTCATGGCTCAATAAGTTTTCTTTAAAACTTTCGTTATGTTCTTTCTGTTATTTTCTCATAACTCATCCATGTTCTAGATTTCACAATTAGTGGCAGAGAAAAAGACTAATTCCAGGATTTATTCATAGAATACCCTGAATTCAATCTATGCTATTACAAATGTTTTCTTCAGTTATGGTTATCAAGGTGTGATTCTTAATTGCTGCACCTCTACAATGTATCTTTCACAGGAATTATTGTTTAGGAATTCAAGTCTGCTCCTTTACAATACATCTCTTTCTCACGACCTAGCTTAGTGGAAAATTCTTAACTGCTTTTCACTGGTTACACACATTTCATCATTATAACATCAAGTTTGTTTCATGAGATATTCAAAAGGCCCTGCAGTTTCAGCAATCCTAATCTACCTCTCAAATAACCAGTAACCAAAGACTCCATTGCCCAATGGACTAGAATTATATAAAGGTTTACACCTTAGGTACAGAAGACATCCCTCAACCAAAACATAAAACCAAAACCTGAACATCACAGCTAGCCTAAAATACTATCAAAACAGAGACAAATTATAAAGAGAGAGCCCTCTCTGATTACAGTTTGGCTAGAAACTGTAATCCAAAGATTGGTTAGTGGTTACCCCGGCTGTATTCCCTTGGGAGTCATAGGGAACAACCTGGGTGTTAACATAATTGGCGACTCCACTGGGGAACTCCTTAGGATTTTCTAATTACTATATATCTCCTAAATCTACAGATGAAGTCTGAATACCAGCCAGGAAGCCTTTAGAATTGTTTCTATTTTACATTAACAGGTTCAGATAAATGCTGCTTCAGTCAATCTTCATTTTAGCTTTGAGAAATATACAGCCATTCCAAAAATCTTGCCTAGTCCCTACAGACATAAAAATATTCCAAAAAACATACTCAAAAAGAAGTTCAGAAGCTGGCTCCTAAAAGGGAAACCAGACACACTAGGTCAAACCCTGACCCAAATCCACCAGTAGTTTTTGACAATCCTAATACAATCCCCAAAATAATTAGGAAACAACAAAGGCAGGAAAATACTAGTGATTTGAGTCCTGAGACAGCTCACCTTGAACCAGTTCCAACTCCTATCAAGGTTCTATTTCGGTCTACTCCTGTTTCCCCCAGTTCACCATCTACATCTCAAAGCCCTCCTTTCACATCTTCATCCACTGCACATATCCCCTTGACCAACACTCTAGGTGCTACTGCACTTGTTACCCCTGTGATACACATCGTTCCTTTTATCCCAGCTGCTCCTATAAATCCCCCAAACCTTGTGAATATGGCTAACAGATATGCACCCTTGCAGTTACCTGCTAATGCTGCAGCTCTACCCCAAGACTACCAAACTAAGATCTCATATTTTGACTCTACTGGCCCTTTCACAGCTATTCAGCATGACAAAAGGATGCAAGATCATTTTGAGACCTATGAAATAGATGATGACAATGTGAGAATGAGGATGTTTGTTCAAAGTCTGACTGGGGATGTAAGAACTTGGTTTAGATCCCTGAATGCAAATTCCATAACAACCCCTGATGAGCTTTATCAAGCCTTCACTAACAGATGGGAGAAAAAGAAAGATCCTCTGCACATACTCGGTGAATATGACACTATGAAAAGAGGTCCCCAAGAGACTGTTTTGGAGTATTGTGCAAGATTTAACAATGTATATAACGCAATCCCACAAAATTTAAGACCTCCTCCTGATTTGGCCTTGTACAAATTTCCTGATGGTTTTGACCCTGATATGGCCTATCAGTTGAAGGAGAGAGCTCCTGAAACCCTTGCAGATGCCCAAAAGGTTGCTATCACAGTGGAAGCTAACCTAATTGCCAAAAGAAACAGAGCAAGGTTGGAAAAGAGAACCACCTTCAAAGAAGAACCCTCAGCCTTTGATCAAAAACTGGATGCAATACTCACTGGTATGAAGAGATTGGGAGATAGAGTGGAATCAATTGAGAGAAAGTCATCATGGGAAGCACCACAAAACAACCCTCCTAGGAATCCAAATTTTAGGAGAACTCAAAATCCAAATGTTGGCAAGGCCAGTTCTGACCCAGACATAAGACCCCCTTTCCAAGAGAATTATGCTGAGACCTCCACATCAAGTGAACCCAATGAAGATCCCCACATTAATTTAATGGGTTTGGATGGTGAAAGTCAAGTCTTTTTAACACAAGAAGATCATGAGAATGATGAAATCAAGTTGTTCCAAACCAAATCAGGTGAGTCATTTGACTTTAAGCAAGGCTATGACACAGCTGTTTATGAAGTCCATAAACAATACAAGCTAAGGAGTAGAACTGTAAATGTAACACAGCCTGAAAAGATAAAGGATAGCCAGCAGCCCAAAAGAGCCATAGTCACAGAGCCAAATGACACAACGGGGTCACTTGCAAAGGAAGTAACCATTGAAGAAATCACTGAACCATTTTCTTCAAAATAGCAGCCCATGGCTGCATCATCCTTGCACCCTAACCCAAGTGTCACTCCTCAAGAGATGAGCAAGAAGGGCAAGCCTCAAGATCAAGATAAGAATCAAGAAGAAGAGTTAGTGAACAAGGAAAGAACTGCCATCCACAACCAAAAGACCCAATCTGAAAAACCCTTTGACCTGGAAACTGAAATTGGTAAATTGAAGGTAGCTATTCCTCTGTCAGAACTAGCCAAGCATGACATTTATAAACAACAAATCAAGAAGTCCCTTCAACTTACTGACAACAAGATGATGTCAATGTGCTGGATGATACCCCAGAATTGCTGTTCGGTCCTGAAGTTGATGGAAAAGCAGTAGTCACAGGGATCTTACCTTTTTATGTCAGTTTACATGTTCATGATAAGATATTACACAATGCAATGTTTGACTCAGGTGCCTCTCACAACCTCATGCCAAAAGCAGTCATGGAAAGACTTAATCTAGATATTACAAGACCATATAAGGACCTATTCTCCTTTGACTCCAGCCAAGTCAAGTGCTTAGGTCTAATAAAAGATCTATGTGTGTCCCTTGTTCAATACCCAAATAAGACAATTCTAATGGATGTTGTAGTTGCTGATATCCCACCCAAGTATGGGATGTTGTTATCAAGGTCATGGGGGGCTAAACTTCAAGGTTCCCTACAACTGGACATGTCATATGCCACCATCTCTGTTTTTGGACAACCAAAGAGACTATACAGAGAAACACTAATGAAATACCTGGTCAGCAGTGAAGAAAAGCCCCAAAACTTTCCCATATATGCTGTCCATTCAGACATAGACTCATACATTCTCTTCAATAATACTACAACTCCCTCAAACAATGATGTTGAAACCAATACACTCATACAAGAGGAGGACACTGATGAAAAGATTGCTACCCAAGAAATAATGGTTAAACCATCACTAAGCAAAGCTGTTGTTCTAGAAATCAAGCTAATTCAATCAAGTGATCAGACTGTCATAGAAGACAAACCAGGTGAAAAACCAGAGCTTCAACTTATGATCCCGGATCACAGAGGGGTTATTAAACCTCCCCTAGAAAGAGAGAACCTATGGTTTCTTGAATTTGATGGGTCAGTCAACAAGTTAGGGGCAGGAGCTGGAGTTTGGATACACAATAAACAAAACCGTCATGCAGAAGGCCGAGCCTACAGACTAAATTTCAGATGCACCAATAACATGGCAGAATATGAAGCTCTTTTACTAGGCCTCAAACTAGTAAAGTCCCTACAAGCCATAAAAGTGTCAATTCTAGGAGACTCAGACCTAGTTATTCAACAAGTAAAGGGAAATTTTGTCACCAATGACAAAAGACTGAGATCTTATAGATCTGCTGCTGCTGAACTACTACAGTCCTTCACCGAATTTCAAATTACCAAGATTACCAGAACCCATAACTTGCATGCCCACAGTTTAGCCACATTTGCAAGTACCTGCAAGCTACCTTTTGAGCCCCACCACTGTTTTACAGCTGAGGTAAAACACAGACCGTCTGTCCCAAACAATGTCAAGGACTGGCAAGTATTTGAAGATGATGCACAAATAAACAATTTTTTGACTTTACAGCAAGAATTTGCAGGATTAAATATTGACACTGAAAGAGCAAGTCAATCACAAATACCTGAAAGAGCAAGTCAATCACAAATACAGTTTGAACAGAATAACCACCCAATATCACCCAGAACAGCAAAACAAATGCTACATCCAACCATTTTCAACAAAGAAAACATACAACAAATTCAACAAAACAGTTATGAAGAAGTGCCTGTTACAGAGGCTGAGATCATAGAGCTGAAAGACAATTTTCTCCCAACAGGCCTAACTCCATTAGAGGACATCTTTGACTCAAATGACATCCCTAGAAAACCAAAGATGCAGCCCCTTAATGCTGCCATTGAGGAATGCAACATTGGAACCATTGAGAAACCCAAGATAATCAAATTATCTGCATCCTTACCGCCTGATCAAAAGCCCAAATACATTGACCTTTTCAAAGAGTTTCAGGATGTGTTTGCATGGGGCTATGAGGATCTAAAATCCTATGATACCTTTGTTATCCAGCACACTATCCCTCTCAAGCCTAATCAAAAGCCATTCAAACAGAAATTGAGAAGGATTAATCCAATGCTTCTCCCATCAATTGAAAAGGAGCTACAAAAAATGTTTAAAGCTGGTATCATAGCACCAATCAGGTTTTCTGATTGGATTTCAAATTTGGTGCCCACAAGAAAGAAAACTGGTGAAATAAGGCTTTGTGTTGATCTTAGAAACTTAAATCAAGTGTCCCTCAAGGACAATTATCCCTTACCCAAGATGGATCACATTCTCCAAAGAGTGGTAGGGGCCTCAAGGATTTCATTACTTGATGGATTCTTAGGCTTTAATCAGATCCTAGTTCACCCTGATGATCAAGACAAAACTGCATTCACAACCCCATGGGGAACTTTCAAATATGTAAAAATGCCTTTTGGATTGAAGAATGCAGGGGCAACATTTCAAAGAGCAATGGATATTGCTTTTGCCAAAGAGATTCATGACTTCCTTGTCATTTATTTGGATGATCTCACACCTTTCTCAAAATCAGACCAAGAACATTTGAAACATCTGAGACAGATCTTCCTAACATGTAGGAAATATGGAATCTCCTTGAATCCCAAGAAATCCCTATTTGGTTTGGAAGAAGGTAAGCTATTGGGACATATCATCTCAAAGGATGGCATTAGAATTGACCCAGATAGGATACAAGCTATCTTACAAATGCCCCACCCAAGAAATATCAAAGAATTGCAAGCATTCTTGGGAAAAATCAATTTCTTGAGAAGGTTTATCCCAAACTTAGCAGAACTGATCAGATTACTAAATAACATGCTAAAGAAGGATTCAAAAGTAAAATGGACCGTGGAAGCAAATCAAGCCTTTGAAGGTATAAAATTGGCCCTTACCCAAACTCCAGTCCTAACAAATCCTCAATTTGATAAAGAATTCATCATTTTTTCTTTTGCCTCCCAACATACTATTGTTGTTGTTTTATTACAGAAAGATGACCAGGGAAATGAAAAGCCCATTGCTTTCTTTAGCAGAGCTCTTAGAGATGCACCTCTGAAATACCAAATCATGGAAAAACAAGCCTATGCTTTGGTCAAGGCCATTAAGGACTTTAGGATTTATATCCTTTATTCCCATGTTATAGCTTATGTGCCAAGTCCTATTGTAAAAGACATGCTCACTCAAGAAAACTTAGAGGGTAGAAGAGGAAAATGGATTGCCAACATCTTAGAATTTGACATTGAAATAAAACCTACAAAGCTGATAAAAGGGCAAGGCTTGGCCAAATTAATGACAGAATCAAACTTCCAAGCCTTAGACATAAACCAACTGGACAATGAACCGGAGCTGGCGACTCCAAAGATCAACGTAGCCTTTGAACAATCCCTTTGGTACTCTGATATATGTTATGTGTTACAAAACCTGTGTGCTCCCCCAGGATTGTCCAGAACTAAATGTAGGTTCTTAAAAATGAAAGCCTCAAGATTTTGTGTTATGGATGGTAATTTCCTTTGGAAAAACCATGAAGGGATATTGTTAAACTGCTTAATTGAGAATGAGACTAACAATATCATGAAAGAATTTCATGCAGGTGACTGTGGTGGACACTTGTACTGGAAGTCCACTGTGGACAAAATACTAAGGGCTGGTTACTATTGGCCCACTGTTTTCTCTGATGTTAAAAAGTTTACCACATCATGTCATAAATGTCAAGTGTTTGAGGGAAAGAGAAAGTTACTACCACTTCCCTTGAGGCCTATTGCCACAGAGAGACCTTTTCAACAATGAGGCTTGGATTTCATTGGGGAAATTCATCCCTCATCTTCAGGCCAACATAGATGGATTTTAACAGCTACAGACTACTTCACTAAGTGGATTGAAGCTGTTCCATGCAGACAAGCAAATGATTCAAAAATCATTCAGTTTTTGGAGAATAACATATTGGCTAGATTTGGTTGTCCTGACAAAATAATAACAGACAATGCTGCTGCTTTCAGATCTAAGAAGATGGTGAATTTCTGCCACAAATTTCACATTACCTTGGGCCATTCTACTGCATACTATCCCCAAGGAAATGGCCTTGCTGAGTCATCAAATAAAAGCCTGGTAAACATCATAAAGAAGGTGCTCGAAGAAAATAAAAAGAATTGGCATAAGAAACTTGTGAATGCCTTATGGGCAGATAGACTAACAACCAAGAGATCAATTGGGATCAGCCCATATGAGTTAGTCTATGGATTAGAAGCTAAATTCCCTTCATCACTAGGGATTCCTGTCATGAAACTTCTTCAAGAAAGTCAAGCTGAACCAAATGATATGCAGAGAAGGATAAATCAAATAATATCTCTACAGCAAACTAGAGATCAAGTTTACAGCAGAGTTCAAGTTTTACAAGAAAAATTAAAGAAAGCTTTTGACAGAAGGACAAAGGCAGAAGATTTCAATATTGGAGACAAAGTCCTCAAGTGGGATTCAAGAAGGGAGGATAAAGGAAAACATGGAAAATTTGATTCCCTTTGGACAGGACCATTTGATGTTCAAGCAGTGCAAGGAAACAATACTTATTTCCTCAAAAGTCTTGATGAAGCTGATTTGAATGAAGGTCCTGTGAATGGCAGGATGCTGAAGCACTATTTTGACTACCATCCATGAGTGCAACCATGATTTTCCCTTGTACATATTTAGGTGTATATATTACTTTTGTTGACATGTAACAATGCAGTTTCTCAAAGTTTTACAGATTATCAGCAAAGGGAAAATAAGTTTCAAGTTTTATCAAGATAGGAAGAACACAATTTTGGATTTTCAAAGAGGAATACTCCAACATTTGATACAAGAAGTCAAGGGGCAAGGCATTCTGACCTGTTGTTCTTGGTCTTTCAAATGAAAAACCATCCCCATGTGGAGCCACTGTTAGCTACCTATATCAATAGGTTTCATATTTCATGATTGGCAAAGAAAGGTCCAAATATGCTCTGCTTTGGTGATGCAAAGATCCCATATTTCCTAGAGAAAACAATGTATGTACATAGTTCTTTGTTGACTCAATTTTGATGGGTGATCCAAAAGCCTAATCTGGATCATGCCATGTTTCAATTTTTTGTTGTAGAATAGAGGAAGAAGTCTGTCCAAACTGTTTAATCTTGGCAGACCAGTAGCTTAGGTAGAGAATTAAGGTTCCCAACTGCTTAATCTGGGACCTTGGAAGCAATAAGGGTAGTTCTAGATAGAAAATCAAGAGAAAAGCCAAGAGAAAAGAAAAGGCATATGAGGGTCTGCAAGTCTAAGTGCACCCTCCATGAAGAAATAAAAAATGCTAGGCAAATAGATGGGTAGGCAGATGGGGTTGCAGAAGTGTCATTCCTTACAATTGAATGTGGGCTAACCTATTCACAAAGGAAAATCAATGGTTTGAGAAGGTCCTCTTCTCCATTATGTTGCAGCAAAGTAAAGGAGCATGTCTAACTTCCCAGTTTCCCTTTTCACTCCCATTCCTAACATCCCCTCATCAGTTGAGATTTATGGAAGAATTGGTGGTTTTATGGTGGTTCTTATTCCTTTAAAAGCCACATTTCTTGTCTAAAATTATTTTCATTTTGATCTACTCCCTAAACTAAGTGATTTTCAAAATAAACTTAGTGATATCATTCCTCACTTACCCTTTTCATCCATATTAACTCCTAACTCCTATTATCTAAATCCCCTATGTTACCCTTTCCCTACTATTATAACACTATGGTGTATAAACCCCCAATCATTGTATAAATATCCCTCCCCTTGGCATTATAGCCATATGTTCACAGTCAGGGATTAAATTGGCACCAGGCCAGTTTAAGAACCCTAAACCCTACCCCTCTTCCCCCCTTCAAAAAGTAATTTGACCCATTTAACCCCTTTATATGCTAAAACCTTATAAAAACCCCATTACTGTACCCCTAACCCACTTCGTTTGCGAAATAACCACCAAAAACCCACTTTTTCATTATATCCAAAGTTCTGGCGCTATGCGCATTTTTGCAAAAAACCTTGGAAAAACCATAAAAATCCGCCACATTCCAAAGGTTTCCGCCGAGCGCAAATCCAAAAAGAAATATTGTTTTATTCTACCCTCCGCCCGTATCGTTCGGCCATCTCAGTGTCCCGTCGACCGTCGGATCGGGCCCCTTTGATCCGACGGCCCTCGTGCATATCGGACCGGCCCCGACGTCCGAGAGTTACCTTCCGATATCTGTCAGAGGGTGACGTCAGGCCTCTGCCACGCGCCACCCCCACAGCGTATCGGAGGTACATCTGACATTTCTGCCTCCGTATCAAAAGCGGTGCGATATAAAACTGCTAACCACTTCCGGTTTCGGTTGATCTGCCCTGCCAGCGTCACCGCCGTGTCAGCGCCCCGTCCCCGATTTGACCCACCTGTCTACCACTTCACCATCCCCGTGGACCCCTTTTATGCCGCCACGTCACCCGATGATGTCATGCTGACGTCATCCGACCTTGACCCCACCTGATGACGTCATGCTGACGTCATCCAAAAAAGGCGCAAAAGTCCTAAAAAACTATATTTTGGCCAAAATGTCGCGTTTTTTGCACTTTTTGCAAAAAATGTTGTTGTATCCTCTGCATGAATTTCATGTCCGAGCCTTCGCCAACCTGCTGAATTCAACCTCCAGACCGCTGGCGCGCAATTTCACCTGCATCCTTGACCATTGCTGACTATATAACAGGTATTTATCCGTGCAAATCCTTTCTGCGCCCGGTTTTGTCTGTAAATTGCCAAATTAACTTAAAGCAGTGAAAAAACAGATAATTCACCAGCAAATCCCCTCTGCCTGGTTCCCAGTTGCACCTAGAACGTCGAAATTCACCAGCTAAGCCTCGTTCACCTGAAATTTTATTAAAACTGCATTCTGTTCGCGCATTCGCGAACTGGTAACCCACACTGTACCAATTTGCTGTAAAAGTGAGAGTAAGGCCAGACATTTGCCTTATTCGTGTTCTAAGCAATATTTCAATTGTTGCAACTCACCTTTTGTCCTCTGTTCCTGAGTAATTAACCTTCCTGTTCATAGAAAACCCTTTGGTGTTGTTCTACACAGTAACACTAGTCCATAAACAACAGAATCCTAAAGGAAATCATGGATACACCAGTAGCCCCGGTGGCATTAAACGTTGCTCCATTGAATGCCCCTCAGAGAGAATTGGAGTGGCAGCCTCTAGCAGACCTGGACTATCAAATTTCAGAGGAAATGCTGATGAGGACCAAGTTCCACATCCACCTGCTAAATGAATTGAAGTCTAAACATGAGAATGGGACAGATGTGTTGGGCATATGGGACTCTTTTCTCCCTATATTCAAGCTCCCTCAGGTCAATCAGTTCCCTGATTTGATCCACCTATGTGCCGAAAACTATGACCCTACTCAGAGGGCAGTGCTTGACCCTTCAGGCTCAGTTGTGTTCTACATCACCCCTGAAGCTATCAAAGAGATGCTCTGCTTCAAGACTGAGAAGAAATTGGTCCCTCTATCACTCATAGACTTGATAAATCAAGGAGCCAGATTGACAGATGCTCAGGTCACCAAATTAAATCAGTTGTACATTGACTCTGACTCTGTGAAGTATCCTCCTGTCAACCAAGTATACCTCAATCAATTGGGCAGAGATCTTGCAGACATGATTAGTCCCATTTTGGGCTATAATTCAATTGAATTTGTTGATCAAACTGTGCTGGTAATGATGCTCATGTTCGCTCCTGGCAAGTCTCCAATCTGCTATGACTATGCCACCTACATCTCTGATAAAATACATGAGCAGTTGATGAACTTGGCCAGAGAAAAGGTGTTCAGATACACCTCCTACATTTATCATTTGATCTTATATTTTCAACATGAGAAGTTTTCTTTTGCTATCAAAAGGGTGGATGCCCAAGGCAATCCAAGGTCAGTGGTCTACTGGTCCTCTGCCTTCCACTACAGATCTCATTCTCCATACACTTACTAAGAGTTCATAGATCTCTTCATCCACCCAGCCATGTCTATGCTGATGAGTTCACCTCCTCCAAGGCTCACTGATGAAATGCAAAGGATCCTTCAGTTATCCAAATCATACAGCATTGGGGACTGGTACTTCTACCAGAACCACACAGTCATCAGGATCTATGGGTGTGAACTGCCTCCCTACAGATTGCCCAAGTATGTGCCCATGAGATTGTTTGCCCCGGAATACTTTAGGCAATTTGGAAATGCCGATGTGCTGCACTTTTCAGGCAGAGGCAAGAAAGCACAACTGAAGGTCAGGAACCAACTTGGCCACTTTATCTACAACAAAAGGGAAGAAGGTTGGAAAGAGGCGGATAGCATGTTAGAATCCCTGGGCCTGCAAACCAGTTTCCTGTGGAAACCATATGACCCTAATCACTTCATAACTTTAAGAAGGGTCAAGTATAGACTGTCCGGTTATGATCATGTGAGGATTCCTCACATAGAAAAATATGCTAATCAAGTAAAATGGAGGAGGGGAACCCTAGAGGAGCCTGTTACACAAGAAGAGTTGAATCAAAGAGCAGTGAGAAATCTGAAAAAGATGGCTGACCTTGAACTTTGTTCACAGGTACCCACTCTTCCAAGCACACAAGTGGGAGCAGTTGCCTCGTCCTCAACTGCAAATCAGCAAGCAGCCAAGGCTAGTGAGCAAACCTCTAGCAAAGGCAAGGAAAAGGTGATGGAAACAGAACAACCGCCTCATGAGGAGGTGCAGCAGCAACAGCAGCAGGTAGAGCAGCCACAACAGCAGGAACAACAGCAAGAAGAGGGGTAGCATGACTAAGAGCGGCCATTACAGCAAGAAAGAGCAGCTGAGGCCCCAATTTTCACTGAGCAACAGGCTCAGAATACTGTGCCTCCTAGGCAAGAGACTACTACTGAAGCTTCAGTCCTCCAAACTCCACAAAAGGAGGATATAAGTAGGAAAAGGGACAGAGAGACTCCCCTCACATCATCCATAAATCAGGGAGGAAAAAGGCATAGAATGAATCCCTTCTCTGAGGAGGAAATGCCAATAGGGCAGTCTCTGGGCATGGGCCCACCTAGTAGAGAAGCATCTGCTAGCTCCTTCCAGCAGGGACAAGACAGAACAATGGGAGGAGAAGTCAGTTCCTCAAGCCACCAAAGAGAAGCCGAAGGAGGAATCAAACAGCAGTTTATTGATATTAAAAGGAAAAATGAACCACTTAAAATACAGCTCTATAATCATCTGCTAAAAATGTCTCCTACCAACCAGCAAAGATTGATGTCTGCCTATGATGTTCAGGAGGGAAAAATGAACATGAGTCATTTTATGCCAGCTGTACTACAGCCACAGCCCCCTGTAGATTATATAAGGACCAATCTTGAGGTCCTTGCCAAGGATATCCACCCAATGGACAAAATTGAATTGCACAAACAAACGGGTGAGATGGTGTATGCCTCCTTAGCAGACAAAACACTGGATAACTACAGGCTAGAAAATAGCCTAAATAATACAACTGCCCAGCTTGAGTTGGAAAGGGCATCCTCCCAAGCAAAGGATAACAGGATCAGGGTCTTAGAAGATATAATTATAGAACTTGGGCATGATCCCAAGGATATTAAGGCGGTGCAGGCATTGTTGAAATTGAGGGACGCAGACATGGCAGCCCTTGGAAAGATGGTCAAAGTCCCAGCAAAAATTCACCCACAAACTGAAGAGGTTGCTCAGCTGAGACATGATCAAGATACCACTGCTTTGCTGGTATCCCTATACAAACAGCTAATCCAGACCCAAGAGAAGTTGGGAGAGTCAGAGGCTGCCCAGGCATCATTGCAGCAGAAGGAAGGAGGTCAAACCTCTCAACCTCCTCCTGAAATAATCAACCTTGAGGAAGCTCCTCAAACCACTGCTCCCCCTACTCAACAAACAGAAAAGGCAGCACCATCCACCTCAGGACCAGCGCCAACAACAGACCAGGCTTCAAGCCTGGACATGCAGAAACTAAGGAATGAAATCCAAGCCCTGGAAGCCCAAATGTCAGAGTTAAAAGAGGCCAGGGAAAATTTGGTCAAGTTGAATGAGAGATATGACAAATCCAAGCAGACTGTAGCAGAAAAGGGCAGGGAAATAAAGGCCCTTAAAGACAGGATTAAGGAGCTGGAAAAGGAGCTCACGTTGGATAAAGTGACAGCTGAGCTCAAGACAGTGCTATGGGCCAACATTGGCCAATCCATCACTGACCAATGGCAGTATATTGAGACAATCCATGAGCAGATTGAGCTCATAGCAAAAGCACAGAGGGAAATCCAGAGATCAAGGGCATCTCTAGGCAATATGCCTGAGGTTGCCAATAGAATGATCAATGTGCTTAACAACAGAACAAGTGCTCAGTTATCTACTATGGGAATCTCCAACAGAACTGAGACCATCCAGCTAATAAAGAGGGTCCTAACACTGAGAAGCCTAGTGCAGACACTAGAGAGAAGGACCCAGGATATGCAGACCGAGGTCAATAGATTCATGGAAAAATTTGTGGCATTGCAAAACAGAGGTCTTCCAAGCTTACTGAATAGCGCAGGAAGACTACTTTCCCATGAAAACTATGCCAAGAGGGTGAACACCTTTGCCACAAATCAGATCACAGAGAAGGCCAGCACCTCAGAGGAAACAGGGCCAGCAACAGGACAAAGTCTCTACAACAGAGTAGAGAACTTATTTTTTATCATGGATGAGATCAAACATCTGTTTGAAGTGCCTCCCAATTTCTATAAATACACAGAGGCAGATGAGACTTTGGATGCAATTCTCAGACATCAATTGCCCACACAGGAATGGTGGACTAAGGCAATACAGATGATATTATAAACCAGAGCCTGTAAATCAAGTTTTGTTATTTATTATTCAAATTTACAAGTGATCATGCACAGGAAAACTTGAAAAGATCAGCATGCATGAAAAGGGAAGGGCTGAGCCAACTCAGCAGAACTATTCGGCCAACAAAGCACAATTGACAGCTAACAGGTAGCAGGGCCGAAAGTTACAACACGACATGCCATAAAGGCCCATTTTTCAGAGTTAAAGCAGAACGGTTAGACCGACTCAATGGCCTCTAAAGGCCAAAATATCTTCTGACAGACATAAAGAGCATTTATGTTGTATTAAAAGCAATCATAACTTCTTATCTACTGTTCTGTACAAAGTTGGTGAAAACATTCATTTCTCAGATGACTCAACGCCTTAGATATTTTGTATAAACGTTTGTATATATTTCCCCCTCGCATAAGCTTGGAGGGGTTGTTGTTGATTTCTCTTGAAGAGTTCTTTGCTGTAAATTTTCAGAGTTTAATACAAAGGCTGATGGAATTTCCAAAGTCTGTGTTGTCTGAAGGATTGTGATGCGATTGCTGAGTGCTACAGGATTCCTGCATGTTGTCATGGCTCAATAAGTTTTCTTTAAAACTTTCGTTATGTTCTTTCTGTTATTTTCTCATAACTCATCCATGTTCTAGATTTCACAATTAATGGCAGAGAAAAAGACTAATTCCAGGATTTATTCATAGAATACCCTGAATTCAATCTATGCTATTACAAATGTTTTCTTCAGTTATGGTTATCAAGGTGTGATTCTTAATTGCTGCACCTCTACAATGTATCTTTCACAGGAATTATTGTTTAGGAATTCAAGTCTGCTCCTTTACAATACATCTCTTTCTCACGACCTAGCTTAGTGGAAAATTCTTAACTGCTTTTCACTGGTTACACACATTTCATCATTATAACATCAAGTTTGTTTCATGAGATATTCAAAAGGCCCTGCAGTTTCAGCAATCCTAATCTACCTCTCAAACAACGAGTAACCAAAGACTCCATTGCCCAATGGACTAGAATTATCTAAAGGTTTACACCTTAGGTACAGAAGACATCCCTCAACCAAAACATAAAACCAAAACCTGAACATCACAACTAGCCTAAAATACTATCAAAACAGAGACAAATTATAAAGAGAGAGCCCTCTCTGATTACGGTTTGGCTAGAAACTGTAATCCAAAGATTGGTTAGTGGTTACCCTGGCCGTATTCCCTTGGGAGTCATAGGGAACAACCTGGGTGTTAACACCATTATCCATCCTTCTTGTGCACCAATACTACTGGAGCATAGAAAGAACTTTGACTAGGTTGAGTTATACCAACCTCTAACATTTCTGCAACCATACGTTCAATTTCACTCTTTTGGGCATTGGGATATCTGTACAGCCTGATGTTTGGAGGAACACTTCCTGGAATCAAATGAATAGCATGATCATGATCGCGAATAGGTGAAAGGCCTTTGGGAGTCTCAAATACCTTGGAATGATTGTCCAAGACTTTTTGGAGATCAGGAGAAATAGATGATTTCGATGTAGGAACCTCTAGCGAATATAATTGTACAATTGCGCCTCATTGTTCATTCTTTAGAAGCTTTGTCATACCGTTAGAGTTGATTATCTTTCCTGGTTTCCCTGCAATACCCCTTAATTCAACTTCCTTTCCTTCCACACAAAATTTCATGAAAAGTCCTTGAAAAGTAAAAGCTATTGTACCCAAGGATTGTAGCCATTGGACTCCTAGTACAACATCAACACCACCCATTGGAATGGAAAGATTTGGGCTATTCAATACATATTCTCCCATGGATAGCTTGATATTATGGCCATAGAAAATTTTAGGGGCAAATGTTCGCCCTTTGGCGAAATTAAGGGGTTTTAAATTTTTAGTGGGCGAATATTTTGTATCATAGTACATTTTTACAAATCACCTCAAATAGCCCACCTTATTTTAAGGGAGAGGGTAAAAAAGGTAAATTTAGCCCTTGAAATTAGGAGTTACAACCTTCCATTCGCCCATTTTCAAGAATAGATTTTATTTAAGTGAATCCATTCGCCCATTTTCAAGAATAGGTTTTATTTAAGTGAATCCTATGGGCCAAATACCATATTTATAAAAGAGGTATGGTAAATTAATAAAAATATAAATAAATGAGAGGTATGGTAAATAAATAAAACATTTTTTATATTTACTCCTTAAGTCACCTTATATACATGCAAGGGTGTAAACAAATAAAAATATAAGTAAAGTGGAGGTATGGTAAATAAATAAAACGTCTTTTTATACTTACTCAAAAGGTATGGTAAATAAATAAAAATATGAATAAACTAGACGTATGGTAAATAAATAAAACCTCTTTTTATATTTAGTCCATAACCCTCATTCTATTTATGAAGGCTCAAGAAAGAGGTTTCATTTAAGTGAATCCTATGGGCCAAATACCATATTTGTAAAAGAGGTATGGTAAATTAATAAAAATATAAATAAACGAGAGGTATGGTAAACAAATAAAATATTTTTTATATTTACTCCATAAGTCACCTTATATTTACGAACACTAAAAAAATGCGTTATATTTAGGTGAAACCTATGGGCAAAATACTATGGGACAAATACCATGGACTAGATTGTTATTAATACCATGCAAAAAAACATTATTAACCCTAATATTAGTATTAATAAAAATAAAAATGGCACATGGTATTGACCCATGGTATTCACCAAAATGGCACCTGGTATTGAACCATGGTATTCACCAAAATGGCACATGGTATTGACCCATGGTATTCACCTGGAATGTAGCCTATTTAAATGGGGGAATTAAACCAGCATAGATCCATCCTTACTCTGGATCTACTAACCCCGAGAGGTATCAAATATCGTGATATGCAAACTAGCATAGAGTGAAAAAATATTTGATACCTCTCGGAAGTGGATCAAGAGTAAAAATGGATGTTGTAATTTAATGTATGTTAAACCTTTTAGCTTGGTTAAAATAAAAAATAAAATAAAATTCAACTATTAATTTTATTAATTTTTATAAATTACTAATAGTAACTTTTAAGCTCCAGGTTTATAATAACCCATGGTATTGACCCATGGTAATACCAAGATCTTACAAGATTTTATAATTGAGTAAAATATTTGCCATGCCTGGTGAGAGATTCGCCAAAAAATTATATATACATATTATATTATTGATAAAATCGCCTTCCATTTTTCCTATATACCATGGAGATTCGCCCATTTATTATATATATAAATTTAGGGGGGGTTCTTAAAATTTTCCCTAATTATGGCACTTTCTAGAGCAATTTATGGTTCCTCCACTTGCAACCATCACTTGACACTCTGGTGCTGGAGATAGGAAGAAATTCAATTCCTTGGCTATCTTACAATGAATAAAATTATGGGTACTTCCCGAATCAATCAACACTATTACCTTTTTCTTCTTGATATGTCCTTCTATCTCGATAGTTTGAGGAGTGGTAATTCCAACCAATGCATTACAAGATATGGTCGGATTCATTTCTTCTTTATCTAGGGTTTGTTCCTGGAGTATATCCTCTTCTTTTGACATTTCTTGTTCCTTTTCTTCCTCCTCTTCACAATCTATGTAGAATAATTTATTCTCAGCACACTTATGACCTCTAGTGTATTTGCTATCACAATTGTAACAAAGCCCTTTTGCACTTTTTTCTTCCAATTGTTGTGGTGTCAACCTTGTAGGTTGTGGAAGGCTAGGGGCAACAACACTTCCATCTTTATATTTGTGAGTGGTAGGCTTCTTGGTTGCCATAATTTTGATTTCCATTTTTCTTGCTAACTTGAATGCCTTCTCTAATGAATCAGGTTCCCAAAGGTGAACCTCATGTTGGCGAACCTCATGTTGGATATTATCCTTTAAATTCCCTATGAACACATCAATCCTATGCTCCTCTTGAATATCTTTTACCCTTATGTTGAATTTTTGGAAGTCACCAATGTGCTCCTTCATTGAACCCTTTTGTTTGAGATTTATCAATTGGCTAAAAAAGTGTTTCTTTTTGTATCCTCATAATGTTCTATCATTTCTTCCGTAAAAATTTCCCTAGTGACAATTTGTTTATGAGAGCAAAGCCATCAATACCATACAAATAGATTCGTTCCAAATATAAAGTTGCAATACATACCTTTTGTGCGTTTTGCACATTATGGAGATCGAAAAATTTCTCCATCTGTAGTATCCATTTTCCAGGATGCTTTCCATCAAACATCCTCATATCAATTTTTGGAACATGGTGGGTCTTCAATCCAACATTAGAGTCTATGAAATCATGATTAACATTTATTTTGTTCTCATCATGAGTTTCCTTTACTACCCTTTCACCATTAGTAACTATTTCTTGTAGCAACTTATTCAAATTTATCTACAATTCTTCCATTTTAGCGTCCATGCCATTCATCTTAGTGTCCATGCCATTCATCTTAGCTTCCACGCCATCCATGTCAATAGTTGGACGTAACAATCATAGAGTAGGTGAAGAGTTATGAGGGTAGTTGAACTGTCACAAAGGGGAATGTCAAGGGTCACCCCACCCTTTGCTATAAATAGTCCCTCATAACTCATTGTACAGGAATTTGGTTAGCCAAGCTTCTAATAAGAGTATTTTGAAGAAGGGTTGGACAGTCTTGTAACATGCCTTGGCTTCTCCACTACACAATGCTAGTACAACTCTTTGGAGAAGCAGACGGATGTGGCTGTAACATTCCACTGTTGGGGCTAGCAGGTTTACATGGATGCATTGTATGATTGTGACTTACACTTCTTTATATAATAAGATCCAGCACATTTTCATGCATTTGTTGTTATTGTAGTTGGACTGCTCTGGTTGTTTTAATGATATGTGTTGTTTAGCTTACGTACTTGTGCATGAACTGATTCATATGCAATTATACGAATCTTTTTGTTAATGTATTTCATATGTTGTTAATGTTGTCATTGTCTATGTCGACTGCTCTTATGAACATCAAACAGACCTTTCACTTGAACCTTGCTATAAAAACTGTCGCACTCATCTTGGACTGTGTTAGGTCCCTATAATACTAGTGATTCCCCCATTGCTATTGTCATTGTAGCACCTATTTTTATTATTGTGCCCCTATTGTCCCCATATTGTTATTAGTGTGCCCCATAGAACCCCACTATTGTTATTTTTGTGCCCCATAGAAACGCACTATTGTTATTATTGTTCCCTTATGTTATTACTCTTATGTCGGCTTGATTATATTATGACCCCTTAGACTCCTATATATAGAAGGGAGGTTTAGTCATTTGTATCATCCAAGAATTGTTCCTTTCTGTAATGTAAAGGAGGTTCCCCCTCGAAGAGGCTGAATTCTAAGGCATTGATTTATCTTTTCTATCCTTTTGTGAGCTAGTTTCATAACATTTCGTATCAGAGCTTTGGATTCTAGGGTTTCGCCGCTCCAAATAGGTCATTGTGGCATTTTCACTATAACCTTTTTTCTGTGATGTTTCAGAAGCTAAAAAAAAACCCATTTGATTCGAAATCGTTCTAAACTTTGGATCTAAATGTCAGAGCTTTTCTCACTATATTTTCGGAGATATGATCAGAGGAAGTTAGGGCTTTTGCAGACTCCCTAATTACATTCCAAACAGGTGACCTGGGGAAAATCGTCATAAATTTTGTTCTGAGCATCAGATTGAAATTTCATAAGGATTTTCAGAAAGAGGATGGCATGTTGTTTTCTTTATATCAATTTTAAGTACTAAGGTCAAAACAGTGACACATGGCACTTTGTACAAGTTCGCTCTACTGAACTATTTTATAATCCGGTCACCGTGGAATATTTGGCATAACTCTTCCTTGGATAACCCACTCTTGATCAGACTTGCGAGGTTAGAAAAAGGACTCAAATGGCTACTATAGGACGAAACTTAAGATATTCGAGATTCGCAGTTACAGAGATACAACAGATTCAATATCAACCTCTTACAAAGTGAAAAAAAGGTGTGTAGTTTTTTTTTAAATTTTGCATAAGATTGGTTTGAAAAAATAGTTTGAAGGAATTCAAAGGGAATAGTGAAGAAATATTAGCATTAATTGATTCCCCAAAGAAAGAAAATCGAAACACCTAGTAAGAAACCTGAAATCTCTAGCATGACTTGTGAAGAAGAGGAAGAAATGCAACATGATATATCAAAATTACAAGACCAAGTACAACAAATTTCACTCTCACAAAAGGTAACTAAAGCCAAGATGAATGGTGTAGAAGCTAATACGAATGGCATGCAAGTTAAGATGGCTGGCATGGAAACTAAGATGAATGGCATGGATGCTAAGTTGAATGGCATGGACGCTAAGATGGAAGAATTGAAGATAAATTTGAATAAGTTACTACAAGAAATGGTTACAAATGGTGAAATGGTAGTAAAGGAAACTCATGATGAGAACAAAAGAAATGTTAATCATGATTTCATAGACTCTAATGTTGGATTGAAGACCCACCATGTTCCAAAAATCGATATGAGGAAGTTTTATGGTAAGGATCCCAGAACATGGATACTACAGATGGAGCAATTTTTCGATCTCCATAATGTGAAAAACACACAAAAGATACGTATTGCAAATTTATATTTGGAACCAAATCAGTTTGTATGGTATCGATGGCTTTGCTCTCGTAAACAAATTACCACTTCGCAAATTTTTACGGAAGAAATGATATCACATTATGAGGATACAAAAAGCAACACCTTTTTTAGCCAATTGATAAATCTCAAACAAAAGGGTTCAATGATGGATCACATTGAGGACTTACAAAAATTGAACAGAAGGTTAAAAGATATTCCAAAGGAGCATAGGATTGATGTGTTCATAGGGACTTTAAAGGATAATATCTAACATGAGGTTCACCTTTGGGAACCTGATTCATTGGAGAAAGAATTCAGGTTAGCAAGAAAATTGGAAAGCGGAATTATGGCAACTAAGAAGCCTACCACTCACAACTATAAAGATGGAAGTGTTGTTGCCCCTAGCCTTCCACAACCTACAAGGTTTACACCACAACAATTGGAAGAAAAAAGGGAAAAAGGCCTTTGTTACAGTTGTGATAACAAATATACTAATGGTCATAAGTGTTCTGAGAAGAAATTATTCTACATAGATTGTGAAGAGGAGGAAGAAAAGGAACAAGAAGTGTCAAAAGAAGAGGATATACTCCAGGAAAAAACCATAGATAAATAAGAAATGAATCCGACCATATCTTGTAATGCATTGGATGGAATTACCACTCCTAAAACTATCAAGATAGCAGGACATATCAAGAAGAAAAAGGTAATAGTGTTGATTGATTTGGGAAGTATCCATAATTTTATTCATTGTAAGATAGCCAAGGAATTGAATTGCTTCCTATATGCAGCACTAGAGTGTCAAGTGATGGTTGCAAGTGGATAAACCATAAATTGCTCTCGAAAGTGCCATAATATCAAGCTATCCATGGGAGAATATGTATTGAATATCCCAATGCTTTCCATTCCAATGGATGGTGTTGATGTTATACTAGGAGTCTAATGGCTACAATCCTTGGGTACAATATTTTTTAATTTTCAAGAACGTTTCATGAAATTTTGTAGAGAAGGAAAGGAAGTTGAATTAAGAGGTACTGTAGGGAAACCGAGAGAGATAATTAGCTCTAGTAGTATGAAAAAGCTTCTAAAGAGGGAACAACGAGGCATAATTTCACAATTATGTTCGCTAGAGGTTACCACATTGAAATCATCTATATCTTCAGATCTCCAAAAAGTCTTAGACAATCATTCCAAGGTATTTGAGACTCCCAAAGGCCTCCCACCTATTCATGATCATGATCATGCTATCCATTTGATTCCAGGAAGTGTTCCTCCAAACGTCAGGCAGGACATATATCCCTATGCCAAAAGAGTGAAATTGAATGTATGTTTGCAGAAATGCTAGAGGCTGGCATAATTCAACCTAGTCAAAGTTCTTTCTCTGCTCCATTAGTATTGGTGCACAAGAAGGATGGATCATGGAGCATGCGTCCGGATTATAGGGAGCTCAACAAGCTCATGATTAAAGATAAATTTCACATTCTTGTCATTGATGAATTATTGGATGCATTTCATGGATCGATTTACTTCACCAAGTTGGATCTTCGTTCAAGATATCATCAAAAAAGAATGAAGACTGAAGACATTCCGAAAACAGCATTTACAGCTCATGAGGGTCATTATTAATTTTTGGTCGTGCCTTTTTTCCTTACCAATGCACCTTCTACATTTCAAGGTTTGATGAATTCCATTTTCAAACCCTTCCTTAGAAAATTTATGTTAGTATTTTTTGATGATATACTAATCTATAGCAAGTCTTGGAAGGATCATGTTCAACATGTTGAGAGGGTGCTCAAACTATTGGAGGTGAAACAATTATGTGAAAAAAGCTCCAAATGTTTCTTTGGAGTACAAGAGGTGGAATATTTGGGTCATATTGTATCTCATGAAGATGTTAAGGTAGACCCTAGCAAAATTAAAGCCATTAAGGAATGGAAAATCCCCACATCCATAAAGCATCTGCAAGGATTTCTTGGATTGATAGGGTATTATTGCAAGTTTTTTAAGAATTATGGGAGAATAGCAGCACCTCTAACAACATTATTAAAGAAAGATGCATTTTCATGGACTCCAGAAGAAACAAAGGCCTTCAAACATCTTAAAGAGGAAATGTACCAATCATCGGTCTTAGCTACACCGGACTTCGCAAAAACCTTTATTGTCGAATGTGGTGCTTCAAGAAATGGAATTGGTGTTGTTTTAATGCAAGATGAAAGACCCATTGCTTTCGAAAGTCGTCCAATCAAAGAAATGTATTTGCACAAATCTATTTATGAGGAGGAAATGTTGGAAATACTATATGCACTTAAGAAATGGCGACCCTGCCTAATGGGAAGACAATTCAAGGTAAAAATGGATCATGATAGTCTTAAATACTCTTTAGAACAAAGATTATCCTCTGAAGAGTAACAAAAATGGGTCACAAAGATGTTGGGTTATGACTTTGAAATCATCTACAAAAAAGGGAAGCCAATTGTTGTGGCAGATGCACTCTCAAGAAAGGATGAGGATGTGGAAGCATTGTTGTGCGCCATTTCTATTATCCAACCAAATTGGATAAACAAAGCGAGGGATGAATGGAAGAATGACGAATAAGTGTGGGCACTCATTGAAAAGATACAAAAATTTCCTAGTACATCTGATACATATAGATGGAAAAATGATTCATTATGGTACAAAGATTGCTTATACCTATGTAAGGATTTCCATCTCAAACAAAATATTCTGATGGAATTGCACAATTCTCCCTTAGGAGGGCACTCAAGATTTATAAAAACTTACCACAGGGTTAAGAAGGAATTTTTTTGGGATGGCCTTAAATCGGATATTCAAAAGTTTTGGGCAGAATGTTTGGTTTTCCAACAAAATAAAGTTGAAACAATTAAGACCCCAGGTCTATTACAACCTTTATCCATTCCAAGCCAACGTTGGGAGGAGGTTTCAATGGATTTTAACACAATTTTACCCAAGTCCGAAGGAAAGAGTGTCATCATGGTAGTAGTTGATAGACTTACCAAGTATGCACACTTTTTTTCATTATCACGTCCATTTAAAGCCAGTATAGTTTCTACTGCATTTATGGAAACAATTCAAAAGCTACATGGAAACCTGAAGATTATTGTAAGTGACAGAGATCCCATTTTCACTAGAACTTTTTGGACAAAATTATTTTCTTGTCTTGGTACTCAGTTAGCTCATAGCTCATCTTATCATCCTCAATCTGATGGACAAACTGAGATAGTAAACAAATGTTTGGAAGGATATCTTCGTTGCTTTATATCTGATAAACAGACACAATGGGTCAAATGGTTGCCTCTGGCTGAATGGTGGTATAACACTTCCTTCCATACTATAGCAAAAATGACCCCATTTATGGCACTTTATGGATATCATCCACCATCCATCACATCATATTTAAGAGAAAATTCTAAGGTTCAAGTAGTGGAACATCACATTGAGCATCAACAACAAGTTCTCCAACTCTTAAAGGATAAACTCACGTTGGTGCAGAATAGAATGAAACAATAGGCAGATCAACATCACAGCAAAAGAAGTTTTGATGTAGGTGACTGGGTATTCCTACGGCTACAACCATATGAAAAAATGTCCCTCACGCAAGCTAAGAAGGATAATAAATTATCACCAAAGTATTATGGTCCATACAAGGTGTTGCAAAAGATTGGTACTATGTCATACAAATTGGAGCTTCCTGCAGCTTCCCGAGTGCACCTAGTTTTCCATGTTTCATGTTTAAAGAAGTTTATAGGTGACAAGCTCTCATTTCAAACAATATTGCTAGAACTTAACGAGGAACGAAAAATAATATTGGAACCAAAAGCAGTCACAGAAACAAGAACTTGACAGCTATAAAATCGATTAATTTCAGAGTATCTCATCAAGTGGAAGAACTTATCCGCTAAAGATTCCACATGGGAGGATGAGAATTTTATATAGAAGCATCCAGAACTACTCAAGCATTTAGGACAACACTTTTCGGAAGGAGAGGGGAATGTTAGGTCCCTATAATACTAGTGATTGCCCCATTACTATTGTCATTATAGTGCTTATAGTTATTTTTTTTCCCCTGTTGTCCTCATATTGTTATTGGTGTGCCCCATAGAAACCCGCTATTGTTATTGTTGTGCCCTTATGTTATAACTGTTATGTCGGCTTGATTATATTGTGACCTCTTAGACTCCTATATATAGAAGGGAGGTTTAGTCATTTGTATCGTCTAAGAATTGTTCATTTCTATAATGTAAAGGAGGTTGCCCCTTCGAAGAGGCTGAATTCTAAGGCGTTGATCTATCTTTTCTATCTTTTTGTGAGTTGGTTTCATAACAGACTGATTCGTGAGTGTTGTACATGTTATCTTACCTTGTATGATGTAACTGCCACATCTGAGTGGACTGCTCCACCAAAATCCGTGCATGTCCTTTGTTTTGTGTGTTCCTAGCTGAGTTGGGACTGCTCCCTTTCAACCCGGAACTCACCTTCAACTCCTTCCCCTTTCAAAGTGTTGGAACCTCTCATACACCTTCCTTGACTCACTGCATCAGTCACACCCTTGCTGCTAACAGAGTTATTCTACCTGCCTTTGTGTGACACCGAGGTCAATGCATTACCTTATGACCCACTACTCGGACTCCTACACCAAATGTCTTAGGTCTAAATGGGACTTCTTACCGGGGAGATCCCCTTGACATGTTGGCGGGTCCAGCACTGTCAACATTTATGGCACTAGAAGGAGGCCTGATGACAAGCAGTGCCCTCCCATCCAGTTTTGAACCTTTGCATATCTTTTGTGGAGTCTTACACTCTTCTTCCCCTGAGGTGTTTTTCGAATCGTGAATATTTCTCCATCTCGGGGAAGCTTTTCAATCTCTTGTCCATTCACACGTATGATGTTGAAGGCGAAGTGGCCTAGCCTGAACACTTAGATAACTTTCTTTCCATGATTTATGAGGAAGATGATTTTACTGATGAATAGGCCAGTTTATTGCTTGCATACACACTTTGCAAATCTCCATTTCGTTGGGTGCTCAGCCTACCGGCTAACACCGTGCACTCATGTGAGCACTTTTGTGATCTTATTGAAGACATGTTCTAACATTTTGATCTAGACCATCTTCAACGGAAACTGTTACAGCAATGGAGGGCTCTGCATGAATCCATTGTTGATTTTTGGCAGCGCTTCCATGACTTGCAGTTTCAAGCTCCGAGGAGCCAGATGAAATTTTCTTATCTCTGGGAAAGGTTCGAGTACTTCCTTAAGAAATCTACCCGTCCCAAGAGAAAGCTTGATATCAATCCTCTATCAACATTCTTCATTGATAGAATTGTGCAATCTCATGTGGGAGTGGACATTGTCTCAACTTACTGTCTGCCTCCCTCTCATTCAATAGCTCCACCATTGCCCAGTGATGATGAGGATCATGTTTGTACACCTGCTCAACCTTCACACTCTCCCAACACCACTCCACTGAATTTTCGTGTAGATTTGGTTGTGATTCCTTCGAGTTCTCATATGCATTCTTTTTTTCGACCTTCATCTTTGCACCCAGGTGTTCCTCCCGATGATGTTGTCTTGTGTTCGTCCATTCTGAACTCTTCACTTGTTGTGAATGAGGAACAACCCACTGATAGAGTTGGTGTTGCACATCCAACATGCGCTTTCATTCATGAAGAGTGTGAGTGGGAGCTTGAGCATCAACTCTTGGTGAAGGATGATTCACTTCCGTCTGAGCCCCCTACGTTATTTCCTAACATCGTTGGTGAACCTCCCATCCATGATTTTGCATGTGTGTCTTCATCCACAAATGCACCCATTGTTGATCTTTCACAGGACACTCGTATGTTAGCCCATCATCCAACAATGGAGTGGACCAATAATTCATTGAAAATCCACTTGATCTTTCATCTGCTCTTTCCGGAAACATAGAGGGTGCACATCCTCCCTTCTCATCTACCCTTCTATGTGATTCATCAAATCATGAGGATGTCAACCAACATCCTAAATTTTCTGATCTTTGTTGTCGTGATCTCTTCACCTCATCATCCAATCACGATGTTGATTCACTCGTTGTTAATCCATCTAAGCCACTAGTCTATGAATATCCATCTATCAACAAAGTCAAAACCCCACAGGTCGTCGAGGTACTTCAACCCAAGCTAATGGTTATGTCAAGCCCTCGCTTTCCTGAGGTTGGTTTCGCTTCTGATCAGGAAATTGTTCAAACACTTGATGCTCCTCATCGCTCATCTGTACGCACTCAAGATCAATCTAACACTTAGATTTTACTTCCTTTACTCGAACTACACAATCTGATTTCTCATGCATTGGAGGAGTCTTACATTGCAAGCACTCATGCACGATGCAAGTTATCTTTGTTTCTTTCATTTGCTTGCATTTCTCAGTCAAGAGTATGCTTATGCTTCAAAGATGCACATAGTGTCACACAACACCATGATAAGTCCACGGATTTCCCGTCATGCACATGCAATCACTTATGGCCCGTGGGCACTTTGAATCACAAAGTGTGGTTGTCTTAATTGTTATATCTTTCTTGTTTGCTAGTACGCACAATTGGGTTTCTCGCGGACTAAGCCTTCACCAACATGGGTCTACCAATGTGCTGGTGGCTACATTGGAAGTATCATTTCACGTGATCAGGCCCATGCACCATTAGTGTAGTAGTGTTTTCTTTTAGTTGTTTGCTTGCATGTTGGTTTTCTTACATGCTTTGTTTGCTTGTTTGTTTGCTTGCTTGTTTATTTACTTGCTTCGCTTTCATTTTTTCTTCTGCTCTTGCTTTTATTTGTGTATTGTTAGTTCATTCACTTGTTTCGTTCATAGTTTAGTTTTGCATGAAACCATGTATGACTCTTGAAGCAAGCTAGGTAAGGTACAAGAGGGCTTGTACAACTATCACTACTTGGTTATCTGCCATCTTGCCTCTGTATGATGAGCTTGTTACTTTTAGTCCATGATACATCGAGGGAAAATACATATTTTTCGAAGTGAACCTTGGTTAAAACACAACGCTTGCACGCTAACTATTGTCACCTTCTCTAGTCAGTTGTTTTTGGGTTAACCCTTGTCAGCTCAGTCAAGTAGAGTAAGGTGAGGGGAAAGACCTTAACATGCACATCAGAGATACAATAAACTAATTCTCTACTGGATCAACCTCTTCTACTCTCAATAAGTCAGGATCCCTCTTTCACCTCTGAAATGAATAAGTGTTATGCATGGTGAAAATGAAAAAAGGAATAAGGTGAAAGAAGAGAAAGGCTTCCTGTGTAGGGAGGTGATGCAAGTAACTCCGCTAGGGTACTGACCATGCTCGTTGGCAGCAGAGCCATGCTTGTGTTCCTATGTGACTCCATCAGGGTACTATCCAGGCCTGCTGGCAATGGAGCAACACCAGAGATGAAACTAAGAATCTGATGACTATACTACATGTGCACGTATATACCCCTCAAGCCCAATCGAAACAATTGTGTTGCCTTGTCTTGTAATGTGTGCCAATTGACCAAGAGTCTCACAGATGCTACATCTTACAATCAAGCTGGTGTGAAGCCAAGGTGAGCTAAGAGTTGAACAATACTTTTGGATGTTTTAGACTTTCTTTTCATGAACAAGGTCCATTCAGAGAGCTGGAGTTCTACTAGTGTGTCACCAAGTGTTTTAGCGGCTACAACCACCCTCAAAAACTTTTCCTTAGCCTATTTTGGAGCCTCCCTACCAACCTTCATAGCAGATTACCTTGCTTTGTCAAGTCATCAAGCTTTAGTGTCTTTCTTTCTCAAAGGCAGCTTGTCAATCATAGTTTGATCTTTTCCCTTCATAGGATGCTCACCCAGACTTGGTCCAACTGTAGGCTGAGTAGCTTCCCCTTGAAAATTGCGCATTTCTGGAGGGCAACCAGCCTTCCCCCTAGAAATTGTGCAATCCTCTTTAGCATCCTACTGGCCTCCAAGATTGTGCAGACCTTCCAGCCAACCCTCCCAGTAAGATTTGCGCAAATTTTCCCAGAAGCAAGCTATTAAACCCAGAATTTGCGCAAATCTCGGTAGCAATCAGCTGCTCTACATAGAAATTACGCAAATATCTTGGGCAGCCAGCCCAGCTCCCAGCCAGAAGCATTTTTCTCCAGCAGTCAAGCAGTCTCTTGCATGTGCACCTGAGTTGATTGGTTCTCTCCGGGACTGAGAAAAATAGACTTGCATGCATGGGTTGTTTCTCCCAAGGCAGCATGCAAAGGCATCCCTTGTTTCAGGGATAGATGTTTAGCAGTTGGAGGTTACATGCAAGGAGCCATTCTGAAACCTTCCACCAAGTGTGGCTTCCCCTAGATTCATGGCATGCCTGTCACAACCTCGGTGTTATTAAAACTCATCAATCGAACGCTGCAAAACTCATTCCTCACATCAGCCTTGTAACTTTGACATCCCACGTCACATTTAGGAGTAGTTGGCACACTCAGCTCAGCTGTTTTTGGGTAAGCTCGCTTCCCATGCCTTGTGCTGCACTTATGTTGCTTTTTGTTTTGTCGCTTGTGGGAGTACTGTTTGTTTGATTTCTTTTAACGCTTGCTATTGTTTACATGTATACTAGCTTTTCCTAGCTCTATTTTAGCTTTCGTTTCTATCTCACTGTTGTCGCATGCACGAAACTATTTTGCACATACATTTGCCCAACCGACAAACTGCCTCACCCACATGCATGTTAATCTATTTTCTGAATCTTTCATTCATGTTTTGCATGCACCATTGATCACTTCTACTATCACTTAATGTCGCCATGTAGTCACTGACTTACTTGTTTTCAGTTGCCTGTTGACGAGTCAGGCCAACCTTGGCCCTGGATCTGCCTTCACCAAGGCTACATTGTGCAATTTAGGAAAGAAAGGCTCACTTTCCTCTCCAGATTTGTGCATTCCTTCCCAACACTTTCTCTAGGACTGTTTTGCACATTTCTAGAGGATAATGGTTGCTTGGCCCAAGAAATTGCTCAAATTTGTCCCTGGGCCAGCAGTCCTTCCCAACTGGAATTGCACATTGTGCAATCCCAGCAGTCAGCAGCCAGACTAGATTGTGCATTGCGTAGTTCCAGAAATCAGTCAGTATCCCAGCAGCCTAGACTATGCCTCATGTAGTCTTGGTAGTCGGTCTCCCAACCTCCCAGCCAAAATTGCGCAACCTTCATGATCATTCACCAGGTATAATACAAGTCATTTCTCATGTTCATTTTGGTTTTCAATTGACAAATTTCTTTCCATGAGTGTTTCCATGTCTCCATGTATCGCAAGTGTTCATCTGCCTCTTAGCAGTACAGGTACAATGGTTTCCAAGAAAGCAGAGACAAAAACATTGTTAAGAGCACACTTGGGGATGCAGTCGATCAAGTGTTTATGGACTTGCCTACCCACGAAGACATCAATTTGTTTATAGACAAGGATATCAAGATATGATAGCAGCAGCAGCATAGCGAGCAGCATCATGAACAATAGTTGAAGACAACATACCAAATGCAATGAATGCAAGAGGAGGGTTGTTGACAACCCAGAGGTAGAACAAGGTTACAAGCTCAAGCAGGTCCATTAATGATGAAAGAAAATTTGGAGACTCTGGCTATGAAGTGATGGCACAACATGAAGATCGTGTGAAGGCAGAAAATGGAATAAAGAAGGAGTTTCATGTCCTGAAGCAGCAACTCAGGAAGAAGATGAAGTTACACAGACAGAGGAATGACTTACAACAAGAACGGGAACAGCAGTGTGTGTAACATGCACTCAAGGATGAAACTGTGCCCGTACAAGTTAAGGATACATCCCACTAGCTAACATAGAGTAGACATGGTGAGAAGTGTTGTTGGTCACATGCAAGGTTTTCAGCAGCATGCATGTCAGTGAGCACATGCATGCAATCCAACCCATTCAACACACTCACCAAGGCAAAGAGAAGAAGCAAGTCCAACTGGGGCTGAACATGTACTTCGGCAAGTTGATGCACATGACCACCAGCACACACTTGAATATTAGCACAGACACTATGCATCAGTGTGTTTCTGGTTCAATCGTACCCAAGAAGACCATGCACATGTTAGCAGACGAGTTGGATGAAGGGGCCGAACCAATGCACCGGTTGCAACGGAGGCAAGAGTTCACTTCAGCAAGATGTCACCATGAGGTGCATGCACACCATCATGGATGACCAAGATTTGCATCAGCTTACCACCTTCACCATCACAAGCATGGAAAAGAGTTAGTCTCACCATAGTGGACCAAGTGTCAGTGATATCTTGCTTGGCTTGCCCAAGACATGTTGTCTCACATGAGTACATGTGCATTGTAATGTCGAGTCAAGTCAAGTGTAATTCAAGTGTCAATAGTTGGATGTAACAGTGATAGATTAGGTGAAGAATCATGAGGGTAGTTGAACTGTCACAAAGGGGAATGTCAAGGGTCACCCCACCCTTTGCTATAAATAGTCCCTCATAACTCATTATATAGTCTTTTGGTTATCCAAGCTTCTACTAAGACTATTTTGAAGAAGTCTTGGACATTATTATAACACGCCTTGGCTTCTCCACTACACGGAGCTAGTACATCTCTTTGGAGGAGCAGGCGGATGTGGCTGTAACATTCCACTGTTGGGGCTAGCGAGCTTACATGGATGTATTGTATGATTGTGACTTACACTTATTTATATAATAAGAGACAGCACATTTTCATGCATATGTTGTTATTGTAGTTGGACTAGTCCGGTTGCTTTAATGATATGTGTTGTTTAACTTATGTACTTGTGTATGAACTGATTCACATGCAATTATATGAATCTTGTTGTTAATGTGTTTCATATGTTGTTAATGTTGTCGTCATCTGTGTCGACTGCTGTGCTGGACATCAGATAGACCTTTCACTTGAACCTTGCTATAACAATCATCACACTCATCTCAGACTAATCCATGAGTGTTGTACATGTCATCTTACCTTGTATGATGTGACTTCCGCATCCGAGTGGACTGCACCACTGAAAGTTGTGCATGTCCTTTGTGTTGTTTGTTCCTAGCCGAGTTGTGATTGCTCCCTTTCAACTTTGAACTCACCTTCACCTCCTTCTACTTTCGAAGTGTTGGAAACTCTCATACACCTTCCTTGACTCACTGCATCAGTCACACCCTTGCTACTGAAAGAGTTATTCTACTTGCCTCTATGCAACACCACAGTCAAGGCATTACCTTATGACCCACTACTGGGACTCCTACACCAAATGATCTGAGGTCTAATTAGGACTTCTTACCAGGAAGATCCCCTTGACATGTTGGTGGGTCCAGCACTGTCAATGGGATCAAAGTAGATCCATTTCCAAATATTGTTATGGGTCCTACTGACTCTTAAGATTCAACTCTCTGAATGATTTCGTCTATAAAGGTTGGTCTCCCAAGGGTAGTTGATCCCTGAGCTTTGGTGGTTTTTGGTATTAATTTCTGATCTATTGGTGACAGGTGTCTTTCTTCTCCTATTCATTTATACCTATGCAACCTATGTGTATCTACTAAGAGCGGGCACTAGGAACAAGCTTTTTGCTTGATATGTATGCAGGTTCTTACCTCCCATTTTCAATACCCAATTCTCTTCAGAGATACAAATTAATTATTACCCTGAAAACGTCCCCAACAACAACGCCAAAATGTTTGTGTACTAAGATGACTTTAATCCTACATTAATATGTCAACCTGGGATTCGTCTTTTTATTTCAAGGTTGTAATCATTGTCTATGTGATAATAATTAGAGATTGGAATGGAGTTAATTAATCCTAACTAATCGTTGTAGAAATAAAAAAAATTCTTAACAACTCATTAACTCTTAAAAATGCAGAACATGGATTATTCCATGATTTGAAATCTGAAAGATAAATCAATTGCAAACTACTTTCAAGTAAAGATCTTAATCCAATGTCCTAAGGCAAAAAGGAAATAAACCTAAATAATCAACTCCACACATATTAAAGGAAACTATTCAAATCACGTTAATCATGAGGAACATTCAAAGTTATAAGTAATTGCAGAAAGCATATACAAAGAGGAAACATCAATCATATACAAACTCACTTTCTGTAAATTATAAAAATGATATTAACTAAGCTATAAGATTTACTCTAACTCAACCTGTAGAAGGAACAGTAATATGAATCTTGACAGTAATGCATAAAAATCATAATACAAATGAGCAATAAGTCCTCCAGCGACCGGGCCCAAAGCCTCTAGAAGAAACTGCTATAGAAACTCAATACGCATATTTAACGTGAAGCCTCAAGTCTTTCATTAACTGTCAAAAATAAATTACAAAATCACTTCAACTCTTAAGGTTCAATCTGCATTCACAGGCTTGCTAGAATTTTACAATGATTACAAAAGTTACTTTTCTTTTTTATTTACTAGTGTTATATATCTCCTATGAAATGATAGCAAAATTGAAGCTTATCTTGAGGATCAGAAGATCCTCAGGATTGCTCGGTTGAACAATCGGATTTCCACATCAATCTTCCTCCGCCTTTAGCGTGGTCTGCACAACTGTAACAATGGCATCTTCCTTTCTTGGCATTGTTTTCTTATCCAAAAGGAACAACAATTGTCCAATGCAGTCATCCTGCGCATAAACAAGCGAAAACTTATGCTTTTGATACTAAAAGCATGTAATTTTTTCAACACTAATTTTTATTTTCTTTTCACTGTCTTTCTTAGAGAATGTGCTCAAGATGAGAGTAAATTCTTGAAAACCATATGATTAACCAACTAAATGAAGAAGAAAAACATAGCTTTTTCATGACCCAACACCTAGTGAGGGAAAATTGAAGTCACCTCTCCTAAGGCTAAAACCAAGCAACTTGTGCTACCTATGAGAAGGCCCACCACTAGGGCAGTTACCTTTAAGAGGCTCAAGACACAAGCTACCCGATTACAAGAAGAAAAAGAAGAGATATAGGAGGAAACAGAGTAGTTATAGGAGAAATAGGGGTTGCTACAAGAGAAACATAGGCTACTGCAGGAGTGGCAAGAGGTGCTAGAGGAAGGGGAAGCCATCCCAAAAGAAGATGAAAAAGGCCTCCAAGGGCTCTAAGAGCCTGATCTACAACCAAATTTGGAATCCTACTATAAATTTGTTGAAGGGTCTAGGATTATACCTAGAGAATTTTCCATCCCACTCTTCTTTGAGTCAGAAAAGGAATGAGGTGGAACACATAGATGGATTTAAATTCCAAAAGTGTAGAAGATGTGGGCCTCATGGAAGAGAAAGTCAATGATATGAGTCTAAGAGATTCAATCATTAGACAGTAGCTATAGGTAGAAAACACAAGGCTAAGAGAGTAGCTGCAAGAAAAAGAGACACAACTTGCTACTATGGCTAACTTATCTATGGAATCCATCCAATGCAAGCAACCACCCAAATCCTATGTTATTTTACTCGGGGAATAGTGGCTACAGTTCCAAATTAATACATTGGCACAATATGGCTCCCTACCTTTCCAAGAGTACAGTAAATTCATTGAATTTTACAAAGGATCAAGTATTAAGGATAGAGCCAAACTAGCTAAGTTTTACATGCACAATCTGATCCTCAAAGACATGATTTTTTGGGACCCCAACTCAAGATTGGGGGACATGCAATTGATGTAAGTAGAATCCTGGTTGGCCGATGAGGAGGCAAGAGCTGCAGAAGTTTAAAGGGTGATGATAAAAGAAGAGAAGGAGCCCTTATATATTAGAGCAGAACTAGTGAGCCCTAAGGCTATCATTAGCAACCATTGTCTCATCTCCTCCAATCCTGAATTGGCATATACGTGCATAGAAGCCCAAGAGTAATCCATACAACATTTTGAGGACACTTTTAGCATGGTGGGGACATAAATTTTACAGGATTTCTAAAGAAGATGGAAGGCCATACCTCACAATTTACAAATCAGAGAACATCACTCCCCAGAAAGACTAAGGAATGCCTTGGAGAAAACCCCACTATACAAAAGGATCATGCAAAGGCTGAAGAATAGATGGATAGGCCTCAAACTCAATCCTCCCTTACTATTGGGCCTACAAGAAGGAATAAACCAGGCATATGAATAAAAAGAATGGATAGACATAGAGGCAAATGTAGGTTTCTATCCATAGGAGGGCACACCATCTGAGGTGCCTTGGGATGTCAAAGAGGCTACCAAGGCAATGAATGAGCTTCATATTGATCACTGAGTTTATCAAAGGGTGAGAAAAACCTTCAGCATGGGGTTGATGATGGGTCCCATCAATAGGTATATTTTGAAGTTCATTATGCTATCCTCCAACCCTTAAAAATCTCCTTTTCACACATTAATTATCATTTTAGCCATAATATGCTTAGTAGGAAGTCTAAAGGTTTTTTGTCATATTGTATGGCCTAGTGTGATTAATTTGCAAGAAAAGAGGAATTTTTTGGAGGCATTTACTATGCAGGGGCTTGATGAGACAACCAAGAGAGAATATAGGGGGGCTTGTCCACCTCATTAACTCTCTAACTCAACTTGAGATCACAGGATATTCATTCATAGCTTGAATGCACATGAGCTGAGGGACTCCAAGTACATGTGAATATCAAGGAGGACTAGATCCACAAATCTTGGGATCTTGGATAAAATCAATCCTCTTTTCAAGGGAGCTTCCATCAGCTAATATTTTGTATAAATAAACGAGCAAAGAGGCTCATTAAGATTCGAATTTTTGTTGCAACTAGGGGTAGCTACTGAGGGCCTAGTTCTTGACATTGTTACTCTTATTTTTCATATTATGTATGTGACTATCCCTTTCTGTTAATGAGAATTTTACCATTGGTTTGCATCTAAGTTAGTTTTGGAGGGTTGAAACCCTTAGGTTTGGGCCCAACCCATAGGCTTTAGTCTCTCTTTTGTATTTATTTCTTATTCTTCATTCAAAGCATTACAATTTTTTATTTGTTCCAATAGATGTTATCTCATAAAATCTTGTGATTATGGGCTTTCCTGTCACCTCTCTTGTGGGAGGAGTGAATGGAAATATCCACAATAACAACTCAAAAAATTATGTTTATGATTTCTTGGAAAGTGTTAAGTACTAGATTGCAATTATCCTACATGTTTAATATCTACAACTTAGGAGTTAGAAAAATTGGTTTGATAATTGAAGTTGTGTTGTAAGTTAGAGTATACTTCAATAAAATTTAACTCATCTTTTCCATAATTATTTACTTTACTGCAATAATGTTCATTAGATGCATGTAGTTGTCTGTTGTAAGTGTTGTGCTGATCTGGAGGGGAGGGGACACCTTTCCACATCCACCTAGATCTCTCCATATTCACTCTAGACACTTCACCTTGCTTCCAAACTCAGTCTCTGAATTCACTTTGTTCAGTAAATGAAGGACACCATGGGCATCAACTTTGGTGCAAGATAGACCTTCGAGGGGTACTAGGCTTGGCTAAGGGGCCCCCATACCCTTCATTCACCTCCTTTTATATTCATCAACTTTCCTCAACCTTCAATACATAATTTTTGTCCTCAAAAATCTCTCTAACCCTCCTCCTATAGCAAAACATGACCTCATGTAGCAATACAAGACCCCCTGTAGCACCTCATGTACCAGACATATAGCATTGCTTTCTCCAACTATTTTTGCTCCATACTTTGACTCTAGCATAATCAAGTTGAGTAATGGTCCCCACACTGTGATTTGATGATTAGGGGAGGCTCTAGGACCACTCCAACCTCATTCCTTCCTCACTGCAACCATTAGATAGCAAAATAGAATTAGAATTAGTATTTTTCATGAGTATGTTAAAGATTAGCTTTCTCATTTTCAAGCAAGTTTATGTAGACAAATGATTAATATAGGTTATTGATTTTATTAAGTGTGCAAGTAGAGTAGCATGATTTACTTCTGTAGATAGGTTATCCCTTTTCCTTCCATGAAATTTCAAATTCGCATTTACATTTAATGAATGGCATTTTCACCTTTGTAATTAGAATCATGATCATTTATGCTTTCATAAGAAGTTTTCACCATAATTTGTTGGAGGAGTGGTCTCTGAACACCTTAATATGATTTCATGAATAAGGGTGACATGAGTAGAACCTAACCGGATATGCATATAGCACTATCACCTCTAAGTTTGTACTAACCTCAGGTTTATAATTTAAGTTGAGAAGCCCTTAGGAGTTGCAGCATCCTTGGTGCAATACCAAGGCTCGTCACTAGGTGGCATAAAGGTGTTTCCTGGAAGTGAAAGTATGGAACTTTCTTACCTTCCTGGAGTATCTCGTATGTGGTGTTGAATTCTATATCACTCTTGTAAAGATGTGGCCATTTTGAAGTCCCGTGTCCACAAGAGTCGAGTGCAATGGTAAGTGCCATAATCAGCAGTCAATTGAGGTAGCCTGCAAAATTATTGGTGTTTCCCCACAACACCCTCTTGCCACATCTACCCAAGTAACCCGCCAACGGGGGTAAACATGCGACGCAATGCTACTATGGTTGGATTTGACCTCCTATGTGACCTTAAGGAAATGGAATCAATAGAAACACAACAAACAGACCTTCCACATCAGCTACAAGACCCCTAAGAACCATGCCAACACTTCAGGTAGCTTTCCCCTGGCTACTACTGAAACTTCTTATCACTTTCCCTTTGGACTCTCTCATATTATGGGCATGCTAGCATCCAGGAACCAATTTGGCCAATTTTGTGCCAGTGTCCCCGAGATTTGGGCCACTTTTTCTTGCCAAAGCCGAGGTCACTGCCCAGAATGGAATGATATCTTGAGAGTAGTAAAATAATAGGGAAACAATGAAGTAGAAGCAATTAGTTAAAAAAGCCCTTAACCAAACCCCTACTAGCCATGACAATAATTTCATCAAACATATCGCAAAGATGTAGTCTATAGGTGTAAACAACACAATTAAACATAGGGATCTCATACTTATCTAAGAATCACTAAGAACCATTGTTCCCTCATGTCTTTTGTTGCATTATCACCTATTAGGTCATATATACATTGTCTATTAATTTACAAGTAAAAACATACTAAGAGCCATACATAGTTGTTGTCATAACACATACATATAACCATCATAGTAACAACAAAAATACCATAAATATATTAGCCATAAAATCCACATATAAACTAGTACATTTACACATGAAAACCAAGGGAATGAATTTCTCATTAATGAATGCAAAAACCAACTAGATATGGGACTACCACATTCCAACCAACCATAGATTGGTTGAGCCAAGTCTCTCTTCAGCCAATCACCCCCCTACCATATTCCAAGCATGAATGTGGGACTCATAACCAATCGGAAAAAAACTAAAAAAGCACGGATGCTACCGGAGTTCTCCACCAACACTATGATGAATTTGAGTGCCTCCTATTCTCTCAAGCTTTACCATAATCCACAGTCTGATCCAAGGATCACTAGGCCCTACGCTGAGACCCACTCTCCATGCTTTACTATACATCTCATCCTGGGACTACTAGGCCCAATGGAGAGAAATCTACCTTTTGGCTTTACAGTATATCCTACCATTCACTGGCAAGGATTCTTAGCCCCACCAAGGCACATAATCCTGGCTTTACAGCAACCCATAGTCTAGCTCAGGGGTTACTAGGCTAGTGGCTTTACCGTGATCCACAGTCTAGTTCAGGGACCACTAAGCCATGTGTTTTTCATTTCAGATATCCGCCCTAGTCAATTTTGAATCCATCCGGAAATCCATCTCAACCGAAGTATGAGAACACATCTCATCAAGGTATCGGGAAATGGAAAGGCTAGGTTGAAGAACACTGTCACACCTAGAAAAACCCATGCCATGACAAAAAACAACCACATGCAACACCATGCATTCCAAATATAGCAAGTAAAATACACATGCAAATTGATACCTGCAATGAATCTTGTTTTAGTTGCTTGTTCTTGCCTTTCCCTACTTGATCTTTTCTTCCTATTGCCTTCTTTGCCTTTCTTGCTCCAATGCCAAAGTGCTCCAAGAAAACTCTAAGTGTCTAAGAGTGAGAGAGAGAGAGAGAGAGAATTGAGAGAGCTCCAAAACTGAACTGACAAAAGTTTCCTAATTGATCCTCAAAAGCCTTTTTATTAATGAGGCCTCTATGTTCTTCATTTTCCATTATTTTCCTTCAATTTCCTCTTCACATGCAACGTGTGACCTTTCACCTCCTTTTTCTCCTAATTTCCATTATTTTCATAAATAAATGTGCCAAAAATGCCATTTTTCATTTCTAAAGCCTTAGCCATTGCCTTTGCCAATTTCCTTAGCCATAAACAACCAAATGAACACCCCTTAAGATGTCTTACACAACATTTAGCTTGGAATAAATGTCCCATCAAAAGTGGTTATTATTTTTAACTTTTATTACATGGAATTTTCACCAGGGTTGTTACACAACCCTCCCCCTTGGAGGACATCGTCCTCGGTGTTTAATCATACATATAGCTCAGCAAACCACTAGAAATAAAACATAATACTCATGGAGCTTTATAACATAGCTTGATGCAGTATTTACAATTATCACCCTATTGAGTGCCAACCCACATGACAACATAGCAACATGATAACATATCAACATGATAGCATAGCATAATAACATGACAATATAGCAACATGATAATCATAATGACATGAGACCTATACCGCTTATTGGAGCTTTATAACATAACTCATGGAAGTATTTACATCCATGTACATATGTACATATAGCAATATCACCAAAAAATACACTAAAACATATACCAAGACACCATATCAAAACATATACCAAAACACCATATCAAAACATATATCAAAACTACTTTGCCTCAACCTAAAAACAAGGAATGATACATGGCCCACATCTAATCCGCCATCTCCCATGAAGCTTTATCAAGCCCAAAGTGCTTCCACTACACCTTAACTTGCTCAATTCCTTGGTTCCGGAGCATGAGCACCTTTTTCAACAATATACACTGAGGGTTCGGCTGAAATTCTCCATCTAATTCCACTTGCAATACAGACCAGTCAATCACATGATCAGCATCCTTAAAATACTTCTTAAGAAATGATACATAGAAAACATCATGGACTTTCACCATTGGAGGCAGGACAAGTTGATAGGCTAATGGCCCAATCCTCTCAATAAGACAGAAGGGTCCACAAAACTATGGTGCCATCTTGGCATATGATCCAATTTGTAAGGATATCTTCTTTGGTTCGATGTGCAAGTACATGTGCTCCCCAGCTTGGAACTCCTTGAACAACCTGTTCTGATCTGCATAGCTCTTCTGCCTATCTTGTATTGCCTTTACATTCTTCTTGATCACCTTCATTTCTAATTCCATGTCTCCCAACATGTCTGGTCCAATCAAAACATTGTTGACCAGATCACTCCAACTGATAAGAGTATTGCAACTCCACCCATACAATTCCTCAAAAGGACTCATCCTCAATGACTCCTGATAACCATTTTTTGTATGCAAACTCAACCAAGGGAAAATAATCCTCCCACTTCTACTACAGATGCATCATATACATCCTCTACATGTCCTCCAATATCCTATTGACCCTCTTTGTCTGTCCATCTGTCTACGGATGATAAATTTTAATAAAGGACAACTTTGTTTCCAAACCTACAAACAACTCCTTTGAAAACTTGGAAGTGGCCTTTGCATCCCTATATGACACAATCTTCTTTGGACCACCACTCAACCTGACCACATATCTGATGAATGCCTATGCCACATCGCTAGCTGAGAATTTAGAATTCATTGGAATGAAGTGTGCAACATTTGTCAACATGTCCATAACAACCATGATGGAATTATGTTGTCTCACTGTCTTTGACAACCCTGTGAAGAAGTCCATGGAAATGACCTCCCATTTCCACTCTAGAATCGTGATCGGTTGTAGCAATCCACCTGGATGTTTACACTCTACCTTTACTTGTTGAAAACCAAAATACCTAGCCACAAACTCTACTACATCCCTCTTCAGATTCAACCAATAATAAAATTTCTTCAATGTAGTTAATGTCTTTTGATAACCTGGGTGACCTTAATAAGGTTTCACATGGAACTCTCTTAAGATCACCTTCTTGAGCTCACTGTTATCTGGAAAATATATCCAATCTCTAAATCTAACCAATCCATCTACTGTTAGGAAATAGTCCACATCTCGTGCACCTGCACCTATACTTGTACCCATACTACTACATGTACCTTCACATGTACTATCACCTATAATTGTACATGTACTACCAAATATACCTGTTATAGTACTCTATTGCAACCTGTGCACAACCTCCATATACTTGACATCCTCTTGAATTTCCTGCAAGATCCTATCTTGTAAGTCTGTCCCATAGGAGCTATTCGCTGCTAAGTGATTTACCTGTACATGCCCGCTAAGTGCATCTGCCACCCTATTCTCTTTATCTTTGATCTACCTGATCTCAAAATCAAACTCACTAATCGTGGTTGACCATATAGCCTGTCGGGTTGTTATCGGGAAATCTAGTGTCTATGCAGAGCTGCTAGTCCCACTAAGGCTGGTAGCTACCTTAGAAACAAACAAACTAAAACCACTTTCGTTTTCCTTTATGAGAAGTAGATAAGAGGGGAAAGAAGGAGACCAACCTCCGTCTTGTGCTTGGTTCCTTGCTTGATTCCTCTCCCTTCTGATAGATCTTTGCCACTCGCTTCCTCGTTTACCCAACTTCAAAGAGCACCTGTAGAATCAAAGCAGCATAACACTATCCAAGAACAGAGATCTACTATCATAAACAATATAGGACCAGATATATATTGACCACACAAATGCACATATCATCAATCATACAAGAATGTGGAGGAAAACTTGAATAGCTTTATTAATAATGAAGAATAGCAAAGAGGATTACAACCAATTGTTCTGACCCAGCGTCATCCTCTCAGCAAGAAAGCCCTTCTTCACCTCATGAAAAGCTTAGATCACCCAACACTATGATGTTACACCAAGAAACCAGCAGCACTTCCTTACAAGATACAAAATTCTAGCCTCCTGGATCTCTGGGATGAGGGATCATATATAGATGTTTGCAAGGGGGTGAGTCAGCTTTTGAGATTTGATTAGTTTCCTCTCTCTGATAGTTCTTGATTCCACTTGGAGATTGATGATCTCTTACTCATATCTGGGCGAATGCAGAGAGGCAGGTGTCACAGGAGAATTTTCTGGAAGATTCCATGATCCTCCACCTTGCAGATTGACCCTGCCATTTGTCCACTCTCGCCCATCACACCCCATAGAAGGGCTTTTCAATACGCATCGCATCTCTCGTGTGTATTTAGGTGGGATGCAGCACACTTTGACCATGGAGCAAGTGAGATGGTCCAGTTTTGACCAGTTCTGAGTAGTTTTTCATGGAGAACTTCTGGGAGAATATGTAATCAGTTGAACTTGTTCTTTTAGGGGTCAGAACAACACTTTTAGGGACTTAAGAGCCCTTGGTTTATGGAAATTTTATGATTGGGGTTGCAGTGCCCAAAAATGTCTATAACAATTGCCCCCTAAAGCATGAGGTCATTAATCTTTTTTGATGTCGGGTGAAATGCTTTATCATGAGGATCTGAAGTTTTTTCAAGCTAGAAGGCGACCTGTAATAAGATATAATACAACGCATTATCTTCATAATATTTTCATGATCTAGCTGAGGCGGGCATTCCATGCTCAGCTTTATAAATTCATTTTTATGTACATAAGACAGACAATCATCTGTGTGCAGACTGATGATTTTGGTAGAGCCATCATCCCTTGGATTGGATGATTATCTATGCAGCAATGATGTACATTTAATGTCTTTATTTTCCTGAATATATATCGCAGCCCAGATGGATGAAACTAGATCCGGGGTCTTCAATCTCGTTCAATCTTCACTCAAAGTACAATTCGATCCATGTGAGAGATGTTCTGGAGTCAATCATGGAAAGACATCGCCTGATTACCAGCCAATAATGTAAGTTGTTAACAGGCGTGAGAGGAATCACCGATAATGATGATGACCCTCAAGGTATTATAGTACAATTCACGTGGTGTGAATAAGGGACTTGGTGTCGAACACCACGCAAAATCCTTTGGTCGAAGGCCATTGATGTAAACCTGTCGCCGAAAGTGAGAAACTTGCCATTGAGGCATGTAAGCTTCAAAGTACTGAAAGGGTTGTTCCTAGATCGACTTCTTGGATAATGAGCTGATGTCGACAAGAAGTGATCCGGCATAGGAGGGCCTTAGTGAATCCCACATAAATGACACGGAATGGAGCAAATGATTTTAATGGAGGTGAAAATGATCTGACGACATAAGATTCAGGGTGGCGGTCATGAAAGAATGGAGCGTAAATGTATTGTAGTGGATGAGACACAGGTGAATTCTCTGAGCGACTTCTCTTGAACATATTGGTGACACTGACATGATGGATTGGTAGCATTAACCCCAAATATGGATGGTGTGATGGACCAATGGTGATATGACCAGTGAACGGAACAACCCAACCCGACTCGGATGCAGAGTGAAAGTGTCATGTTCAAGAGTGACTTGCTACCAATAAAGTTTCTTCAAGTTTTCTTCCCAATTTTTCCCCAGTCATTACTGACAAGTACCTCTTTATTTTTGTCAAGCTTGAGGAGGATAACATATGCTTGTTCTATAATTTTCCCTTCGGGAAAACCCATCGCTATGTTTTAATGAGCCTAGCGATAATGAAACTCGTTCTTGTCTGTATGGACAAGTTTGTTGCTATTCGGTTTTAACGAGTTTAACGACAAAGATAACTTGGTCCTTTTCAATTTTAGAGAGTCTAAAAAAGGGACGTAAAGAAAACTCCAATAATCCTTTTTCGTCATATAATCCCTTGAGTCCGAAAAAGTATAAAACAATACAAAAGGGATAAATTTTCGGTACTTTTAACTAGCCGAACAAAACGAGCGCTCGATCTTTTTATGTAATAATCCCTTAGGTCCAAAAAGATTAAAATCTAAATGAGGGATAGCACTTCCAGTCACTTTAACGAGCTGGAGAGGCCAATCGTTCGGCAATCTTTCATATTTTACGAGTCAGTTGAAAAGAGCTTAAAGGAGACTTGTTTTTTGAGGAACGAGTGATAATTTTGGGTAGCAGCTAATTCCAGGTAAGGTTTGGAATTTTCCAATCACGGTAGTGTCACAAGGATGGCTAATAGGATCAGTCTTTGTAGCTGTTCCTCAAAAGGGTAAACAATCAAATGGAGGTGAATGATCGGCCAATACAGAGTGGAGGTGATGATGAGAACACGACCAAGGCTTCAAAGGCTGATGATAATACATTCATGATGGTTATTTACCAGAAATTGGCTCATTTTTTAATGAGCTTAAACTCTGGGGGAACATTTGCTCATTGCTTATGTTTATTTTTTAACGAGCTTGAATTCCGCGTTAAAACTACTCGATCCAGCCATATAATAAGGATGTCTCTTTTAAAAACGGCATTTTTTCAAAGCTTTGCCCCACATCCTTTCTTTATGCAAGTTAGGAAATGACCAATCCTATGAGTTTAAAGGGTTAGAGGACCTACAAATTTAAAACATAAATGGTCGCTCTTCACTTGCATGCCAAAAGGTTTGCATGCCCCCAGGTATAGTGAAGTAGAGTTCCCAGGTTACCCCTCAATTTGCAGACAAAAAATTTGTTTTATCGGGAAAAGCCTACCTTATGACAGAGGTATCTTATTCTGGTCTAACCCCATTTTCCTAAATGGACGGGTGTATCAGCCAGTCATATATCCTTCGTGGAAATCTACCCTATACCCAAGGTTTTCCTGTCGAAATAGGCCAGGGTGCATGCCCCCTGGGTTTCAGTCATATCCTCCGAATCACTCACACTCATCAGGAGTACGGACTGGGGATTGATGAGACATTCCTTGCGTGAAAAGACCATTCAGGGTTGGTATATGACTATTTTCTATGTGTGAACTGGGGAATGAAAGCTGGTCTACGAGCTTGACCACTCTTCCTTCATGCAGAAAACACATTACTCTAAAGAGTGAGGAGACAATGGCTCCCATGCAATAAATATAGTCGCGTCCAAGGAGTAGATTATAATCCAAGGGTCCTTGGACTACCATTTGTTACACTAAAAAATGTCACCATGACTACTTACAGTTAGTATGGCTCAAATCAACAGTCATGCTACCCTCTTAGGCAAGTCTTATGCCTCTGCTATCCATCTCAAACTCAAAGAAGAGAGAAAGTCTTGTAAAAAATGTGTTTATCTCTGGGGTCGCAAGTTCTCTCTAGCCTTACCTGCGGGGACGCTCACAATGTTCACAAAAGCTGCGTCCTTGGACGCTCTGTATGTTAAGGGACAGGTGCGTCCTTCTGTAAAAGGCAAAATGCGCGAGTTTCATCTTTAAAAAGTTACTTGTGGTTACTTCTAGAACTTTCTAGAGGTCGGTTTGATGAAATGGATGCGCCTCCAGTTGGTTCATGTATCCCTATTAAGGAGGAACTTATCCCATCAATAAGGGAGCTATCCCACCCAAAGAGGGGGATTATCCCATTGATGGTGGACCTGAATAACCTCTTTACAGCACTATAAATAAAGACTTTGAGCCAGAGGGAGGAGAGGTTGGAGCTATACATTTTCTTTGGGTAAATGCTGCAGGAATTAGGACTCCCATTTAGAACCTTGTGAGGAGAGATTGTCTTTGCTTGATTCTACTTGGAAGTGGGTGAGCTTTGTCAAAGTAGAGGAAAACCCTTGATGGACCCTGGGAGGAACTTGCACAACACCAAGGCCAGGTTGTAAGAGTTTCTTTGTTTCGTTATTAATACAAACTGGTTTATTTTTCTCAATAGCTTGTGTTAATGAGTTATTTCATGTGTTCCTTGGTCTGCATGTTGAATATATGTTTTATTATATGAAATGCAAGTGCTTGGTAATTGTTTGATTGTTTGTGGTTGCAGGAATTGATGTGAAGGAGGAGCTCATCCGGATCGGCAAGGACAGACTACAACAACAGCGTTTTGGAATAAGGTAAGCCTAAACACTTGTAGTTTTCATGTTTTAAAAGGTATATTTAGAGAAAGATCACTCCATTTTGTCTTGTTTGTCGCTAGAGAGTTTAGACTCCTAGGGAGGTCAGTTGTGTCCACACAAACGACTTTTTCCGCCACGACAAATTGGCGACTCCACTGGGGAATCCATTAATGAGAAAGTCTTTTCCTTTGTGTGAACTTTGCTCTGAGAAAATCATTTTTATTTTCTGGTTTTTTACTGTGAGAATTAGTATTTGGGTGGCTTAGCTTTAGATTTAGTTAGATTTGGTTTTTCTTAACTTTTCCAGAAGGACGCACCCTCTGAGTACTGCACAGTGCGTCTTTGGACGCGCTGTTGCCGTTTGCACAGAGCGGGCCCACGCCTGTTATAACGGGTTTCCTGCGTCTTCCTGTAAAATTTAGGAAAATTCCATTTTTTGCTTTAATTGCTTTTAGATTTTGATTTTTCTTAGTGTTTTCTGCCCAGATCCTTTAGTACCCTGTCAAAAATTTTCACCTGAACTTGTTTTGTGAGCTTTGAGTGTTTTAGTGGATTTCAACGAAGTTTAGGCCTAGGGTTTGATTTTTCAATAGGTCTTGTAGTGACTTTGACGGTAGAAAGTTGTCCAGCCTTAGATCTCTCTGGTTTGTCAGCCTTCTTAGAAGTCGGGCCTGTCGTAAAGTCTCCTTGTGTGATCAGCTTACCATTTAAGTTGTTTTGGGTCAAATTTCGAATTACTTGTTTATAAAGTGTTGATTTCCATTTTACAAAAGAACAAAAAGATTAGAGTTTTGTTTTGACTAGTTTTTGGTTCTGCAATAAGCTAGTCCTTGATTTGATTGTGATCAAGTAAAACACCTTAGAATAATCATTGTTGGTTTTAGCCTCGTTAAGATTGCTTAGAGTAAATTTACCTTTTAGTTTGCTTATGAGTGAATTTTCGTAGATTTTAATAGTTGTTAAGATTGATTTTTGGTTATATTAGATTTATTTGCTTTATTAAAAGAAAAATACAAAAACATCTTCTTTAAAAGTCTTGTTTCAAGTAGCTTTTTGTTTTTGAAAGAGAAAAAGAGTTTTTTCGTGCATGTAAAGAGCGGTCATGTTTTTTATGCTTGGAAAAGACAAACGAATTGTTTCTTTGATTGTCTTCAACTAAGAAGTTGCTTTTATAAAGATTGCATTCTCTCAACTTTTTAGTTAAGCAATTCATCAAAAAAGTAAAGTAGTGGGTAAATCATCCTAGGTGCATTTTGTAGTGGTTTCGAGTCGAGTCAACACACCACTGGTTTCACTTCCATCACCTTTTGACTTAAGAAACAACCTTAAAAGTAACGCTTAAATCAAAATCAATCTAGTAATTTTTATTTTTCTAGGGCTCTGAAACACCAACATAGCTTAGGCTAGGGTCTTGGAGTAGGTGAGTACTTAACTCTCCAAGACTACAAAACCAAACAGATAGTTTATCTTGAGTAGATTAAATCCAATTGTTTCAGTTGCACTCTGGGAAAGCTCCTCTTAAAGGAGAAGCACGAGCTCGTGTCCGAACCAGTGAGGGGATCATTCCCCCCTCGTTGGGAACGACGCCAGACAGTACGTATTACAAACGGTAAACCTCGGATTAACCATTGTCGAGGAGCCAGGGGTCACTTATCGGTAAACCTTGGATTATTGTCAAGGAGCCGGTAAGGGGATTGAGCTTGTTACTCTGCCCTTGCGTGCTGTCGGAGTTTAGACTGTTCCCCCAGGTGTAATTGTTGTGATTGGTAACTTTAGTGACCATAATCTTTAGGGTTCTACCGAGGTGACGGTGGAGGGAAGGTCCCACTGTACCTGGAGCAGACGTCGGTTATACTCACTTGGATTTTCCGGGGGGTTCACTTCACTTCGAGACGGTTAAAGTGGAGGAACTTGTGCCGGTCTATTCATTAAGCAGGTTGCCGGGGTAACTGTTCCACCCGCCATTTCTGTACTGAATCCTGCGAGGTTGGGCCTAATCACCAACTAGCGCTTTTGGTCCGGAAGACTACTGTTTGTGTTTGGTTTGACGCTCTAGATTCTTTAGGCGTGTGCTTCAAATTTGTTTGCTTCTTTAGAAGACTTTAGGTGGTTTGATTTGAAATTTTTACTTTGTTTTCGTGTGTTGTAGTTAAAAATCTTTAATTGTGGCGGAATTACCGAGACAGTCCCGTCGACTTCGGGGCAAGTCTCCTGAGATTGTTACCGGAATAGATTTGTTAAGAAAACTCCGTAAATCGCGGGGTGAATCTCCTGAAGACATTCCGGGTCAGTACGAAGGGTTAAAGGTCCTTGTAACTCCTCCTAGTGACAGTAGAGTAGGTTCACCTGAAGAAGGAGAATCTTCCTTGGTAGTCCATCCAGATTACCAAAGTTTAGAAACAGGTTACAATCCCGAAACTGTTACAGTTTCCGAGCTTGCTGGTAGTTTTTCATCTGCCAGTGAAACAGGCGAAGAACCTGAAATTTCCGAACCTGTTACTCCAACTTCTAGTGTCCCTGATTCACCGAGAATAGAAAGAATTATCACCGAAAATCTACCTTCTGGTTTGATTGCTATAGAAGAACTTGCTCCAGAAGAAGATATAGGTGTCTCTCACCTTGAAGGTCAACTTACTATTGATCTAAGGGAGCGTGAATCCATCTTTTACAGTCCTCCTAGAAGTACTTCTTGGTACCTTGCGTTAACCAATTTTTTAGACAACTCAGTAGGTTTTTCTACACCTCGTACTCCTTTTCCACCTGGAGGTATTCATACTCCTGTAAATATGTCTGGTCAGTCATCCGTGTTTACACAAAGTCCTGAATCTTTTTTACACGGCGGTCCTTCTGTTCCCACTGGGTATCAGTCACTTTCTGGTACCTTTGCGGGGGCATCTCCTCAACCCGTTGATCATGGGTTATTTGCTGGAAACAGTGGTAATATACCATTGGGTGTAGGAGACATTTACATGATGTCAGGTTCAATTCCCATTTCCCAACCTCAAGGTGGCCAATTACCGCCTGGGGGGCAACCTCAAGGTACACAAATCGTGTCTGGGGGGCAACCTCAAAGTCAGTATGTACCTATGGTGCAATACTTGCCTCAAGGTCAACCTCAGCCTCAATATGTACCCCAAGGTCAACCTCAGTATCAATATCAACCTCAAGGATGGCAACCCCAAGGATGGCAACCTCAAGGGTATCAACCCCAAGGTTATCAACCTCAAGGGTACCAACCTCAAGGTCAAGGTCAACCCCAGTATCAGTATTTACCTCAAGGTTATCAACCTCAAGGTCAATACTCAAGTCAAGGTTATCAACCGCCTCAAGGTCAGTCATATGTTCCAAGTATGGGAACTGCACCTTACAATTATCAATCCTACCCTCAATCTGGTTATGGATCTCAGTATCCTCAACCTGTTACGGGTCAGTACCCTGGAATGTTAGTGTGGGATCCATCACAGGGTCAACAGGTGTTGCAGCCAAGTGTACAGATGATTCCTCAAGCTGGACAACCCGTAGTTTCTGGTCCAACCCAGCAACCGCAACCTGTCCAGCCAAATGTTCAAACTTCTGTAGCTTCGGTAGTTACTCAGCCGTCAATTGCACCTAGTACTCCATCTCAAACGGCTGCTGCAACTACCGCTACATCTACCATACTTACTTCTGGAGTATCGACGGCTCCAGCTTCTACTGTCCCTGTTACCACACCTCAGACATCTTTACCGTTGTCTGGATCTACGATTCAAACCACGGTCCAGATGCCTGTAGGTCAGCCTGGTATAAGTACGGTTGTCACTACTCAACCTCAATTTGTTCAACCTCCGTACCAGGGACAGTACCAACCTGGGCAAGCTGTCCAACAACCGGTTTACCAGTATCAACCGTATCCTGGGTACACTTATCAACAACCTCAACAACCCCAGTACGGTCCGGTTAATCCTGGTTTTCCAGGAGGATATAATATCCCAAATGCGACTCCTGTTCCTAGTTATCCTGGATATCCTCCTCCTGGGGCTGGTATTGTGACCCAGAGTTTTAGAGATCCTAACCGGCAGTTACCGTTTATTGCAACTTTGGATTTACCCGACTTGACGCGCCTAACGAACGATCCAATTCAATATCTTCAGTTCTGGCCGCCAATGCCAAGTAAGTTGCCCAGCGATATACCCAAGTTCGAAGGTAAGTCTGGAGAGGATCCGTCCAATCATGTGATGACTTACCACCTCTGGTGTGCTTCGAATTCTATCTCAGATGATTCCATCCGCTTACGTCTTTTCCAGCGTACACTCATTGGTCTCGCGGCCAAGTGGTACATTGAGTTGCCACGGGCCTCTTTTTACAACTTTAGCCAGTTAGCTACCTCGTTCTTAACTCACTTTCAGTTGCCGGTCAGATACGATAACGGCACGGAGTTATTAACTTCGCTAAAACAATCGACGTCCACGTACATTTCTGATCACATCCATGAGTGGAGACGTCGTAGGAGATTAGTGAAAGTTTTTATCCCGGACCAAATCTTAGCTGAATGGTTTGTTAAATCATTATTACCGAAGATTACTGAAGATGTAGCTAAGGCCGGAGTAGTTACTGAGGAGCAAGTCATTGCTCAGGCACAATACCTTGACTTAGTTTACACTCAGTCGGGTACGTTACACGAGAAGATTCCGGATCTTCCAAAGTCGAATCAAATCGCTGCTGCTCCTTCGGGATCTCATGCCGCTGATGGTATGATTGGTATCGTGACTACGAAGAGCAAGAAGAAGTCTTCCAAGGCTTCAACTACTCCAATTATCACTTTGCCTGATTCTCCGACAGGAGAGTCTTCTCCTGAACTCACCGCCGACATTCACGCTGTAGAGTCATCTACGGCCAAATCAAAAAACGGTGGAAAGAAGAAAGGAAAGAAGAAGGCTAAAGCAGACAAGGCTCCAAAGGAGAAAACTGAAAAGTCGGAAACCAATGACGAAAAACGCAAACCTCGATATCCTTGTCTTATTTGTGAAGAGGATCATTTTACGAGAGATTGCCCTCATCGGGCCGAGGTTGTGAAAATAGTCAAAGGTTCTCCCACTCCTGCTGTGTTAAAGAATCCATTTCCGGAGCAGGAGAATAAGATGATAGGTTCTTCTTCGAATGCCAGTGAAGAACCCATTTTGATGATGTCTCATGTGAGGATTGCGACTCGATCGCAAGATTATGGTAGTAAGGTTCCTGTTGATGGTAAGGAAGCAGAATCTTCTCACTCTAACCCATCAACCTCAGCTCCTGGTTCCGATCCACTACAGATCGAAAAACCTAACCCAGACTTAGTGATTAAGCCGCCCGCCAAGGGTGTACTTCGAAGGTCTGCTTTCAATCCACATGCGAGAGCAGCCCAGAATTACAACATTGTTGAGGACTTAGCTGTTTCACCTTCAGCAATGTCGGCACTCGAAGTGCTGCAATCATGCCCAGCACAACGGAAATTGCTTTTGTCGGCTATCGGAGCTGTCGATGTTCAGGACCCGAACCTAATGATCTTTGATCTAGAAAATAGTACGCCACGTCTCCCCCATCAAATGGCTTTCCAAATTCCAGTGATAGTCAAAAACAGGCCTATTCATCGGACTGTGATTGATGAGGGAGCTTCTACGTGTATTATGTCGATTCAATGTTGGAGATCGCTTGGTTCTCCTTCGTTGAACCAATCCCCCACCATCCTTAAGGCCTTTGATGGCCGTGGGTTCCGTCCGTTTGGTATTCTACAAGAATTGCCTATAGGGGTTGAAGGTAAAACCGTTAGTCTGGATGTGGAAGTGGTTGATGCCCCTCTAGACTACAACCTTCTTTTGGGTCGAAGTTGGTCATATGCTATGACAGCGGTCGTTTCATCGGTCTTCAGAGTAATTAAGTTTCCACATAATGGTAAGATCGTGACTATTGATCAGCTGACATACTTTTCATCCGACCCAGCCTCTTCAGAGAGTATCCAGCATGTCGGTAAGACGACAATCCCTTATAGGGACGTTGGTGTAGGTTTAGTTAAGGATTCCGGTTTACTGGGAACTTTTCCTCTCCCTCCACTCAGCGCAGATCCTTCGTTTGCAACAATTCATATGATTACATCAGAAAACATTATTTATGATGATCCTTGGTTCGTCCCATCTGACTCTGAGATAGACTCACTCGGTAATGCTATGCCTTTGAGTCCGTATGAAATTGCTTATGAAGCTCTCATGTCTTTTACCGACTTTCATTCAACCGAAATCGACCAAATGAATGTGGTCAGTGAAGAGTCACTTTTCACCTCACCCTTAGAATGGATAACGTTTCCGGAAGTCGTGTCATCTGACAAACAACTTCGCGAAATCCTAAGTGTAGATGATCTACCATGGGAAGATCTCCATCACAGATCTTCGTTTTTACCTAAGGATGATGCATTTGAAAATGATTTTTCATCTATCTTTACCGCTGAATATGTCAAAGACGCTCAGGATCCAACGAAACATTCTGATTCAGAGTTGAATTTAGGGAATATTTCTCGTACTATTCCCATTGATATTTCAGTGAAGCCCGGAATCGAGGAAAACATTCATATAGGTGCCGCATGTACTGAAGAAGAAATCCAAACTTACAAGGCCCTATTCCAAGAATTCCGCGACGTGTTTGCCTGGTCTTACGAGGAAATGCCGGGAATTGATCCTGCCATTGTTGTTCATGAAATAAAGACCTACCCGGATGCTAAACCCGTCCGGCAACGGTTGCGTCAAATTCACCCTCGAAAAGCGGCTGCGATTAAAGCAGAAGTCGAAAAGCTGTTGAAAGCAGGTTTCATTTATCCGATCCCGTTAACGGATTGGGTATCGAATATTGTTCCGGTCAATAAGAAACAAGGAACAATAAGAATCTGTATCGACTATAGGGATATAAATCGAGCTTGTCCAAAAGACAACTATCCTACGCCTTATATCGATCAAATTATTGATGATTGTGCCGGAAGTGAAATGTTTTCCTTCATGGATGGTTTTTTGGGCTATAATCAAATCAATATTCTACCTGCCGACCAACCAAAAACGGCATTCATTTGTCCATGGGGGACATTTGCTTATTGCAAGTTACCTTTTGGGCTTAAGAATGCCGGGGCCACTTTTCAACGGGCGATGTCTTATGCATTTCATGACATCAAGCACATTGTGCAACCCTATCTCGATGATTTGCCTGCTCATTCTTTACATCGAGCTGATCACCTTGTCCACCTACGAGCAATCTTTATGAGGTGTAGGCATTATCGAATTCGGTTGAATCCCCACAAATGTGTTTTCTGTATAGAAACAGGTCGATTGCTGGGATTTGTTGTTTCAAAAGCCGGCATTCGCGTCGATCCCTCGAAAGTCGAGGCTATCATCAAATTGCCTCCTCCTTCGAGTTTGCGCCAACTCCAAAGTTTGCAAGGGAAAGCGAACTTTTTACGCCGATTCATCCCAAACTACGCCGAGGTCACTAAAGGTTTTACACGGTTGTTGAAACAGAACGCACAATTCTTTTGGGACGAGATTGCCCAACAATCTTTTGATGCACTTAAACACGCGTTGACCCATGCACCGTTGTTGCATCCTCCCAACTACAACCAGGACTACTTCTTATACCTCGCAGCTTCGCATTCCACCATTGGAATGGTGTTAGTTCAAGAAGATGAATTCGGAGCGGAGCATGTGATATATTATCTTAGTAGGACCTTGAATCCCACTGAGCTAAAATATTCGCATGTGGAGAAATTGGCCCTGGCAGCCGTTCAAGCTGTCCAGCGTTTTCGTCACTACATTCTTCTCCGCAAAACTACAGTTATTTCGGATTGCAACCCTATGATTTATATTTTGACAAAACAACTGCTAGGGGGCAAGTACTCTAAATGGATTGTCATCCTGCAAGAGTTCGACTTGGAGTTCGAGAAGTCCAAGTCTAAGAAATCCTTAGTTTTTGCGGAATTGATGTGTGATTTCCCGAGTGCTGACACAGAGACTGTGGCAGAGGAGTACATTGTGGAAGAATCTTTGTTTCTTATCAGTACGTTAGATCCGTGGTACGGGGATATAATCATCTATCTCCAAACCCAAACCTTTCGGCCTGAAGCTTCCAAAGCGGAACGTCGAAAAATTCGGTTTCAATCCCAGCCATACAAAATTATTGGAGATACACTTTATCGCCGGGGGGCAAACCTAGTTTTTCGACATTGTTTAACTCACGAAGAGGCTGAGAGGGTTTTGAATGATCGTCACTCTGGAACATGTGGCGGTCATATGTCTGGGTATGCCACAGCTCAGAAGGTGTTGCGCGCTGGCTATTTCTGGCCGTCTATGTTTAAGGATTGTATCATTGCAGTCAGGAAGTGCCACAACTGTCAAGTGTTTGATCGCAAGATGCGCGCTCCACCTGCTCCTCTCCACCCTATAATTGCCGTTGGTCCATTCGCCAAATGGGGTATCGACTTTATTACTTGTAACCCTCACTCGGCCGGGGGGCATGCGTATATCATCCTTGCGGTTGATTATTTTACTAAGTGGGCCGAGGCGATGCCTACATTCGACGCAAGCGCAAAACAGCTGCAGTTTTCGTATTCAATCATATCATAGCTAGGTTTGGTGTCCCACAAGCAATCATTACTGACCATGGGAGCCATTTTCGAAACGTCATGATGACTGAGCTTACAAGCCAGCTTGGTTTGCGCCACGATAGCTCTACTCCTTATTATCCGCAAGCCAACGGTTTGGTTGAGTCTATCAACAAAGTTCTAGTTATCATGATCCGACGAACCATTGGTGTTCATCGGTCGAATTGGCACAACATGTTATTTTCAGCGCTATGGGCATACCGAACCTCAGTGAAAAATTCAACAGGGTTCACTCCTTTCCAGCTAGTTTATGGCTTGGAAGCTGTGTTACCCATTGAATGCAAAATCCCATCACTTCAAATGGCTGTCGAATTACTTCCAACTACTTCCGAAGAGGAGAAACGTTTATTGTACTTGGCTAAATTAGATGAGACTCGACGTGACGCTACATCACGCGAAACGAATGAAAGCTCAGTATGATAGAAATGTAACCCCTCGAAGTTTTTCGGAAGGAGACCTAGTACTATTATATGATCAAGCTAATGATAAGCTAGGTGCTGGAAAATTCGTTCCCATGTGGCATGGGCCCTACATTGTAAAGCGAAAGCTAGCAAAAGGGGCTTATGAGCTAGTTGACTTTGATGGGGACTCTTTGGGTAAACCCAGAAATGGACTTTACCTAAAGAGGTATTATGCTTAAATGATGGGTATGGAGAAATTTTTAGATAGGTTAGATTTTCTTTCTAGCTAGCAAGTGTGTTAGTTTAGTCAGTGTGCTTAGCTTAGAGAGTGTGGTTTTTCGTCGTTATTCTGGCTTATCTTGGTTTTACTCTTGATATTGCAGATGTCGACGCCTCTCCAAACATACATTGGATTTGCTGATGGTGCTTGTCGTAGTACACGGAACATCTCTTCCGCAGCTTGGGTTATCTATTCACCCTCTGACGAGTTAGTTTCTATGCATGGGGTAAGCCTCGGTCAAACAACGAACAACATTGCAGAATACAGTGCAGTGATTGAATTATTATCCGAATCTATTTCATTTGGAATTCGACGTTTGATAGTGAGGTTAGATTCTGAACTTGTTGTATTACAGCTTAATAGAGTTTATGCCATTAGGAATCCTGTGTTATTAAGGTTGTTTTTGAGAGTGCGTCTCTTGGAACGTGAATTTGATTACATTGAATATCAACATATTCCAAGGTCTTTGAATACATTAGCAGATGCAATTGCTTCTCAAATGTTGGACAGACATTTACGATAATCATGCAAGTAAATTTAAAAAACATTTCATCACATATGTTAAACAGGATAAGCCGGTAATAGTGATATATATAGATAGAAGTGTGTCAAAAAATATATACATCGTCTTCGATCATAGGTTGAAAACACCTTATGATCGGCAAAATGATAGTACAAAAAGTCAAAATGTCACATGTGACTACAAAAGTGACTAGTCAATCACTGGTGGTGCTCTCTGTATGACACCACTGCGCGGGCTACCTTACGCAAAAATCTCCTAAACGGTCCAGGGACCGCGACTACGAAGCGCTGAAGCCTGGTAGGAATGTCGTCCATAGTAGTCTCAGGTATATCTGCCGTGAGACGCTCTAGATCATGCTCCAACTCAGCTAGTACTTCTGCAGCCGCGTCCTGTGGGGCCGGTACCGGTGCAGCTGGATGTAGTCTATCAAAAGGCCGGAGGTTGGCTGGACGCTGTGGACCAACATCTGCATTTTGAAAATTTTACTGTTAGTTTTGAGACGATATATATGAAAAATAAAAAAATACATAATTAGAAAACTTGTGAAAATAAAAGTACCTCTGTCATCCCATTGTTCTCCCGGTGGAAGAACCATGTCCGGATCACCTCTAAAATCCACTCCGGCATACGGAAAGTCCTGTATCGAAAAAACCTGGTCCTCTAACCAGTGAAAGTAACTATCTGAGAATCGAACCACTGTCGCACCCTCGTCAGGATGCCGGGCCATCACCGCAACCCATCGTATCAGCTTTGGCTCCCGAGGACCCAAGATATCAACAGTGAGTTGCTGAGGGATCAGCATTGGAACTCTCTCCAAGGCAAAGCTCACGACTAGAGGCCCATATCCAAAAGTCTTTAGTCGTCCGTTCTTTGCCTTGGTCAGTTGGCTCTTCATATGAGCCGACACAGCTTCACACCAGTTGAAAATGGTGCCTTGGTAACAGTCAATTGCCATCCGCATTTGGGATCCGGAAGCAATGTGTAAAGCGGCCGCGCCGCAAATTCTGGTAACCGTGAACGCTATGACTTTGAGTTCAGGCAGAGTGATGTGTTTTATCTCTATTCCTTTCGAATGGCGAGCCCCAGGTGTGCACCACTCGTCGCGGAGACTATCAAGGGATTGGCCACCCGGCCTAGTCCCCGCAAGACTGAGTTGCTCGCCTCTGTTCGGCAAGCCAGTGAGAAAGTATACATCCGAGGGCTCTATCTCGAGCTGGTGCCCTCCTATGTAAAAGCATTGTTCTTGAACGTTCCATCGCTCAACCAGCCATTCCAAGAATCTTACCTGGCCCCTCATGCCCGGTATGGTCCAATATTTGTATAATCCGCATGCTCTTAGGGCATCCAGGGAAGGTTGATGATTTATTGCAGCTTCATCATCCTCTACATGCTCTCTTTCTCTCCAATCTAACATGGTTAATACCCTGCACATCAGAACTAGTCATTAGAAATTGATTTGGGAATTTTTAGATAGTTTTTTGAGGGGGTTGGGGTTTTGAAATGCGCGTTTCACGGAAGACGCACCCCGACTTTACAGCACAGGGCGCCCGGACGCGGATGCCCTGAAGGCGGACTGCGTCTTCCGACCGTTTTCCTGTATAGGAAAAAGTCGGGGGACGCGGGTCACCCGAAAGGCACCCGCGTCCGCCGAGAGGCGCATTCCAAAACCAAAACCCCCCCAAAAAATGAAACTAAGACCTAAAAATTAATTCTAAACGGATAGAAAAGCAGAGTAGGATGTGTAAAATACCTGGATAAGACGGCGTTCGATTCCGACGGTCGGATTTTCCGCAGCGACCACGGGAAGTTTCTTGTCAAAAGCTCCTTTTTCAACCTCAACAGTCAAACGGTAAAAATGACATGGTAAAAGGTCTTTTTATAGGTTTTTTGGGTGAATTAGTTCATTTTTTACCATGAAAAGATATTTTTCGATGTATTTTTGCCTATTTTAAATAGGTATGAGTAATGTGTTGCTTTTCTGCAGGACAAAGGGATTTCGAGAGAAATTGTCATTTTTTCACAAACAAAATATCAGAGTCATCTTTTAAGCCCTTTTCTGACTCCTAAAACATGAAAAGATCGTCGAGCGTTTCTTTTACACTCGTTAAAACGGAATTAAAAGACGGTCCCCTTTTAGCTCTTTTCTGACCGCAAAATCAGGAAAACATTGCCGGGTTTTTGTCGTTTCAAACTCGATAAGGAAATAAAACGACGTGTCCTTGATCGCTTTTTACTTTTCAGGTCAACGACACTATTATGAAAGTACTCCTTGGTCGCAAGATCAAGCGGTTCCCCCAGGTATTATTTTATACTTTTTCGGGCTTGAGGGACACAAATGTACGAAAAAGTTCAACGTGGAGTCTCCTTTTGTTTTTTCAGACTCTCTAAAAATGAAAAACGCCAAGTTTTTCCTATACTGGGCTTGTTAAACTTTTACAGTAAAGGACCTGTTCAATTACAAACAGGAACGAACCACTCCTTCCTAGGGTTCGAATTTAAACTAGGTTGGACTCATCCGAAGGATGAGCTTATAATCAAGCATATGTTATCCTCCTCAAGCTTGTTAAAAATAAAGAGGTACTTGCCAGAAATGGTGGGGGAAAAGAGAGAAGAATGAACCTGTTTGTTACCTTTTGTCTTAAAAGAAACTTTATTACCACTCTTGAACACGACACTTTTTCATTCACCTGGGTTGGGAAATCTTTTACCTCACAGTTGATCAAACCACTTTGAAAGTCTTTAACCGGGTTCCGGGGATTAACTTTGAGTTATTCGTCACCAAGCCATCTGTCGTGTCGTTATGTGTTCAAGAGGTCTGCAAGCAAAACTTTCATCTGCAAAATACTTGTCCATCCCTGAGTCAGTCCTTACAGCAACATTTCTTCAACTTGAACAATGATTTCGTGTTGCGGGCTTGCCTGCAATGGGTCGCTTTCTATCGACATCGACACATTATCTAGAAAGATGACTTAGGAATCGACAGTACCTTGAAGTCTGCATGCATCAATGGCAGGTTTCTCGCCTTTGATGTCAGTTTACATCATTGACTTTAGATCAAAGGATTCCGTGAAGTGTTCGACATCAAAACCTTTATTCACATTTCACGGGTTGTGCTTGGTACTTTGAGAACCATTGACATTACTGGTGGTCTCTCTCACGCTTGTTAACAGTTTACATCATCGACTGGTAATCAAGTGGTTTCTAACATGTTCGACATCAAATCATTTAATCACATGGCTAGAATCGTACCAATTCGGGAAGTAGAAGTGAAGACCCTGGATCTAGTTTCTACCATCCAGGCTGCGAGGAGTTTTGTATTCATTATCTATGTAGACTAATCATAAACAGATGGCTGCGTCCATACTGTGTCTACAAAAGTCTATAAAAATGATGTACTGCAAGATCATTCCTGTATCAGAGTAGTTAGTCCATTAGTTAAAGTTTTGAATCTGAGTATGGGAATGCCTACCTCAGTGATGATATAATCTTATACATGTATTTTGTGTTGAAAATTGCAGGTTCCAACCAGGTCATCCACAAGACAATCCTTGAAATGATAAAGCGCTTCACCCTTCCTAGAATTACAAAACCCTAATCTATTCCAGGCTTCGCACTTTAGGGGGCAATCTGTTACACTAAAAAATGTCACCATGACTACTTACAGTTAGTATGGCTCAAATCAACAGTCATGCTACCCTCTTAGGCAAGTCTTATGCCTCTGTTATCCATCTCAAACTCAAAGAAGAGAGAAAGTCTTGTAAAAAATGTGTTTATCTCTGGGGTCGCAGGTTCTCTCTAGCCTTACCTGCGGGGACGCTCACAATGTTCACAAAAGGTGCGTCCTTGGACGCTCTGTATGTTAAGGGACAGGTGCGTCCTTCTGTAAAAGGCAAAATGCGCGAGTTTCATCTTTAAAAAGTTACTTGTGGTTACTTCTAGAACTTTCTAGAGGTCGGTTTGATGAAATGGATGCGCCTCCAGTTGGTTCATGTATCCCTATTAAGGAGGAACTTATCCCATCAATAAGGGAGCTATCCCACCCAAAGAGGGGGATTATCCCATTGATGGTGGACCTGAATAACCTCTTTACAGCACTATAAATAAAGACTTTGAGCCAGAGGGAGGAGAGGTTGGAGCTATACATTTTCTTTGGGTAAATGCTGCAGGAATTAGGACTCCCATTTAGAACCTTGTGAGGAGAGATTGTCTTTGCTTGATTCTACTTGGAAGTGGGTGAGCTTTGTCAAAGTAGAGGAAAACCCTTGATGGACCCTGGGAGGAACTTGCACAACACCAAGGCCAGGTTGTAAGAGTTTCTTTGTTTCGTTATTAATACAAACTGGTTTATTTTTCTCAATAGCTTGTGTTAATGAGTTATTTCATGTGTTCCTTGGTCTGCATGTTGAATATATGTTTTATTATATGAAATGCAAGTGCTTGGTAATTGTTTGATTGTTTGTGGTTGCAGGAATTGATGTGAAGGAGGAGCTCATTCGGATCGGCAAGGACGGACTACAACAACAGCGTTTTGGAATAAGGTAAGCCTAAACACTTGTAGTTTTCATGTTTTAAAAGGTATATTTAGAGAAAGATCACTCCATTTTGTCTTGTTTGTCGCTAGAGAGTTTAGACTCCTAGGGAGGTCAGTTGTGTCCACACAAACGACTTTTTCTGCCACGACACCATTACGTTCATGTGAACGGTTTTCCTTCTCAATGTTATTGGCACATTGGGAAGGATCCCTAACGGTCGACTAGTTCCTTTGTCAAAGCCTGTTAGATTTCTCATTTCAGGAAAAAGAGATGGCAAACCAAGTGCTTTCCAAGAAGTTGAGGAAAGGATACTCACAGAAGCCCCTTCATCTATGATGGTACCGGCCATGACCATTCTATATATTTGAGCAATGATTCGAAATGGTACACTAGCCGATAAGCGGGTCTGCCTAGTAGATTCCAATCGAAGGAAACAACCAGGTTGCTTAGAGGTGGGACCGAATAGACGGCAAAATATGACTCTGACGAACTTCCTTCCTGCGGTAAAGGAATGGGTAGACTGCCCCCATGTTCATTGGAGTCTGTGCTTACGAAGATAATTTGGATGGTGTCGTTCTTGTTCTCTCCGGTGACTGTATCATTTGAAGATGGATCCTCTGAAGGCAAGACCGGGTCAACTGCCGCCTCGACCTTTTGACTTTCGTCTGGTATGGATTCAAATGGTTTATCTTCAATGATAAACGCTTCAGCTAACCACAACGTCGTGTCGGTCGGATTTTCAAATAGTGACGGACTCGGCAAGAGCTTCTTATATCCAAGAGGAAGTCGTAACAGTGAAATCGGATGATCATCCAAAACTATTTTAGCCTTGTCTAAGAAGGGACAACGGTGGACAGCGTGATCACCTTCACACAGTTTACAAGGAAACTTACATTTTCATTTTTGTCCAGTGGCTTCACTTTCACTAGTTGACGGTGTATCTTCAACATGATCATCAGAGGTTGATGACACCAGATTGTGCAAACAAGGAGACCAGTCCCTTAAGATCTGAGGGATGCACGGACAATCTCGATGAGAGTGGTCTCCTTTGCAAATGACACATGGCGATTTAGGCCTAGACGGTGCAGTGTGTGGATTTTCGCTAGACGATGCTTGGTTGCCCCTTTTCACCTTTGGTTCCTTCTTCTTCTTCTCTTTCTTCTTCTTCTCCTTCTTTTTCTCGGTTACTTGATTTTTGGCTTTACCAGCTTCATCAAGCGAAGAGGAAGGAGGAGAGGGAGAATTAGACGAAGTAGAAGGTTCGGGGGTGACTCTAGTATCGTTTAGTTGCTGATTTGATTGTTCAGGAATCATGGTGTTCTGAACGACAGAGGTCGAGAAGAGCCATACGGGCAAGCCAATTGTCAATCCTGGAAGTGACAATGTGGCCATATGGGGTGCACCAACATCTCCCCAAGAGGAGAAAGGACTAGGATTTCCCCCAAGGGGAACTCCTTGGTTGGTGGACTCCATTTTTCTCAACCTAAGACCAACGTAGGAAAGGTGATATTTTTCCGATTAAAATATATTTTAGACACTTTGACACAACTTGTTTTTTCAACTTTTAAGAGTCGAGAAAAAACAAAAGATGACTCTAGTCGCCTTTGATTTTTAATGAGCCTAAAGTGACAAGTGCTCAGATGGACCTTTTCCTTTAAGGAGTCTAAAAAGGAATGAAAGAGACTACTCTGGAAATCTAGACAGAGGGATTACCAAACCAATCACAAAACTGCAGAATACTTTTTACGGTATGGCAGTCAATCTTCTCGAATGTTGTGTTCAGTGCATTGCGATCGATAGGGCGGCAGATACGGCTTCCTATGGATAAAGGATAAAGCCTATTGTGGTCTCCCAATATATACTCGATGGTACCTGGGAGCACAAGTCCGTACTGGCACTTATCGTTTCAAAGTGGAGGAATCACCCAACCAGCAATGAAAACAACAATTACCAGGTTTTACGACACCGGAATACGTCTCTAGCCTAGACTTCTAAATGTTGCGCGTTAGGTTCCAAAGCGTTTTTAGATTCATTAAATTTTTTTTACAGTTGATCTTGCTTAAGAAATTTTCCTTTCAGGTTCACCGCGTGATGTAGATGTACAATTCCTAAAATGCAATCTAAGATGATAAACAATCGTTTAATCTTCTTTTTGCAATGAAAATCCTAGCTACTAAGGAAAGAGAGATGATATTCTTTCAGCATAGAGCAGAGAGCACACACTATATGCACTGTCCTAAATCAAACCAACAAACAGTTTAAATGCAAATGCACATGCATGTATTTGTTTTCAGCCTTCTTAATGTGTGAATGGTAAAAAGAAAGCTAAGCGCAAATCTGAATTATTTTTCAAAGCGACATTACTAACAAGTTTCTTTTCAAGACAAAATGAAGACAATGATGACACTTCGTTATTTGGAATTGAAAACTTGCTTTAGACACTTGAAAAACTATTAACTCAAATCAAATACAAGAGTAACAGTGTAATCGACTATCAAGAACAATCGGATTCTCTTCTATGAATGAAAACAACACTTGCGACACTTTCAAATCAAGAAACGACAGTTCAATTACGCTACTTCTTTGTAAAAGAGAATTGAAAATGACTCAAAATACATAAAACATTTACAGTTCTTTGCACAATAGAGGCGAAATAATGGAAAGGAAGGGGGTTTCAACAAAGGTATACTGACTACAGATAGCAAAACTCCTGAATAACGCTGAAAAGAGTGAACACAGAAACCAAAATCTAAGAGCAGAAGAGGTCCTATCTGATCAGCGCACCTGTAACACAAGGAAAGTGAGATGCAGCGCACCTACCACACTCAGGAAGTGCGGTGCATCCAGGTTCCAGAGAAGAGAGTGCGATGATCCAGGGACGAGACTTCAACCAGGTTCTGGGTCACAGTTTGCAGCTCAGTTCAGGGATTTAGTCCGAGCAAGTGGTAATCAGTAAATCAATCACAAGGGTAGATCTAAGGAGGTTACTAGAGCCACCACAAGGGCAATTAGAGAGCTTGTAAATCAATTTTTCAGTTCATAAACAAAACCTAGAGATAGACTGAAGCAGCACTTTGCACTTGCAGAGAAAATGCAATTCGAAGGCTAGCTGAATTGACTTCAGGCTCCATCTGTAAGTTTATAAAGCAAACAAATATAGACAAACAAACAATCTATTCGCTCCCCAGTGGAGTCGCCATTTTGTTATCGGGAAATCTAGTGTTTATGCAGAGCTGCTAGTCCCACTAAGACTGGTAGCTACCTTAGAAACAAATAAACTAAAACCACTTTCGTTTTCCTTTATGAGAAGTAGATAAGAGGGGAAAGAAGGAGACAAACCTCTATCTTGTGCTTGGTTCCTTGCTTGATTCCTCTCCCTTCTGATAGATCTTTGCCACTCGGTTCCTCGCTTACCCAGCTTCAAAGAGCACCTGTAGAATCAAAGCAGCATAACACTATCCAAGAACAGAGATCTACTATCATAAACAATATAAGACCAGATATATATTGACCACACAAATGCACATATCATCAATCATACAAGAATGTGGAAGAAAACTTGAATAGCTTTATTAATAATCAAGAATAGCAAAGAGGATTACAACCAATTGTTCTAACCCAGCGTCATCCTCTCAGCAAGAAAGCCCTTCTTCACCTCATGAAAAGCTTAGATCACCCAACACTATGATGTTACACCAAGAAACTAGCAGCACTTCCTTACAAGATACAAAATTCCAGCCTTCTGGATCTCTGGGATGAGGGATCCATATATATATGTTTGCAAGGGGGGTGAGTCAGCTTTTGAGATTTGATTAGTGTCCTCTCTCTGATAGTTCTTGATTCCACTTGGAGATTGATGATATCTTACTCATCCCTGGGTGAATGCAGAGAGGCAGGTGTCACAGGAGAAGTTTATGGAAGATTCCATGATCCTCCACCTTGCAGATTGACCGTGTCATTTGTCCACTCTCGCCCATTGCACCCGATAGAAGGGCTTTTCAAGATGCATCACACCTCCCGTGTGTATTTAGGTGGGATGCAGCGCACTTTGACCATGGAGCAAGTGAGATGGTCCAGTTTTGACCAGTTCTGAGTAGTTTTTCATGGATAACTTCTGCGAGAAGATGTAATCAGTTGACCTTGTTCTTTTAGGGGTCAGAACAACACTTTTAGGGACCTAAGAGCCCTTGGTTTATGGAAATTTTATGATTGGGGTTGCAGTGCCCAAAAATGTCTATAACACGGGTGTTCAGATTCGGTTGTTCAAACAAATACCTCAACCCAATATGATCATGTTGGGCATCGAATCCCCCCCAAAGCAGGTTTTGAGGCTCAAAGCTCAAGTTTTGGTCAAATATGTTGTAAAACTCCGCAAATTGTGGGCGCGCAGCGTGAAGTGTATAATTGAGTCATAGGGTTGTCTGCCCTAAACATTGTATTGTAAATTAGTATAAATTCAGTCTACCCATGGTCCGCGGGCCATGGGATTGTATAAATAGAGCGAGGCTCTAAGTTGTAAAGATAGCAATGAAGAAACAAGAGAAAAAGAATGGTTCAAGCCTAGAGTAGAGTTCTAAGAGTCTTGGGTTGTAGTGGTAGGAAAAGGCTCTGCTACTAAGTGCACAGAGGCCTAGTAGAGTCCCCTACAGCTGAGTGCGCAAGGCGGAGTCGAGTCATGTAATATGAACAGAAGGCTAATAAAGAGAAGTTTATCTTAATTCTGTTTAATTGTTGTGCATTATCCTCTTTATGTTTATATTCGTTTATGTATTGCGCGCACTGAGATATGTTGTAATAACCATAAATCTCACACACAACAGTTAAGTAATCATTTAAATAGCAAGGAACTTGGGTATTATACGGGTCGCGCCCTGAGTAGGGTTGCGCGGAAGCCACATCGCAGGTCGCAAAGGGATCGCAAGTGCGTGCAACGACCAGTCAGACTGCGAACCTCCAGAAGTCCATCAGACATCCCAAGGGTGCAAAAACCTAGTTCTAGCACCCTCCCATACTACTTTAGGTGAGACCTCAGTCCGCGCTCCACAAAATGTTGTCGAAAGGGCCAATAGTACTAAGATTTTCTTGGCTAAATCACCTCTAAACCTAGGTCAGGCCCCACTAAGCCAAAAAATGGTTTCGTTGCTGGGACCAGGATCTGCATAAAGGATGTTCGATGTCATGCCATTAGAACCCTAGAAAGAAAGAAATTGAAGAGTGGTTGGACAAGAAGATTCATGAGTTCGCGGCACAGGAAAATAGAAATCCGTGAGTATCTAAGGAACAATGGTTGGATCGCTACTTGTACATTGAAATCCATGAAATTTTATTTGCATCTTTTCCATCAGAGTTATATCAGTGGATCGCAAAGTTAGCAAACAGCCAAGGAAGGTGTAGGCTTGAGAAACCAATAGTGTGGACTCCAAAACTAGTGCGCAGACTAGAAGCCTCAGAAGATAAGATAGCGTGAGCTGTGGATTACTGGCTCAATCGAATAACAAGAGGATTTATCACTGAGTTCACGGTAGGCACAACCGTCAGCTACAACGAGGCAAAGTGATGTTTTCTCAAGGGATCGTGAGGTATGTACGTTAAATCTTTGAACACTTGGATTAAGATGCTATTGTGTGAAAAGTGGGTTGTACGAATAAATTAATGTTTGGGACTACACGGAGCGGAAAGATCTATAGAAGCAGAAGTAGTGAAGAATTAGAAAACAATCCCTTAATTTCACCCTCATGGGAGAGCAAGGACAAGCTCTCGAAGGTTTCTTCGAGAAGCGTGGTTAGTTTGATAAGGCAACTAATTCTGCATTTACCACCTCCACCCACACTGCCACCCGCTTCACCCCCCTCACCACCATCTCCACCCACTCCACCTCCGCCACCTCCATAGTTCAGTATGGCAAGCGCGATCAAACTACTAGTATTCAGAGGAGTAGAGAATGAAGAATCGAACCAATTCTGGTTTTTAGTAAGAGCAGTATGGGAAGCACAGGGCGTCATGGATGATAATATCAAAAAGATTACGTTGGTGAGCGCGCTGCAGGATCGTGCATTAACGTGGTATATTAAGCATTCTAATGACCACCCAAACGCAAGAATTGCAGAGATCCAGAATGTGTTGAAAGGGAATTTAGCAGACCAAAATCAGAGACACAGTCAATCATTGGTTTAAACAAATCATGATGCTTCCAAGCAAGAACCCCTAGGAGCTGGACCAAAGGCTGAAGAGTACAATCCGTGAAGCCAATATGATGTCAACAGATGCACAGCATCGCACATGGTTTTTGGCCTCGCTTATTCCACACATAAGGACAGCGTTGTCACAGCAAAAGCTTTCCACCCAGGCCGAAGCATTGGAGATGGAAATGAGGTTGCATGAGACCCCTATACAAGACCCTGGATTGGGAGTCCAACAGATCCACATGCAGCTACAGAATCTGTCTGGAAATGTATAGTTTGAAACAGGATAGGGCACCTTGACTAGAGGCGTGCAAAGAAGTATGGTGCATAAAATGCAAAGGCCGAGGCCATGACAAAGATCATTGTCCTGTGTTCACGAACTACTTGGCAGGAGGGGGCCCAATGCCATTAAGACTGGAGGCCCAGGTGGGGTTGAGCACAGCGTCTGCATTATGGTGCGCAATCTTCTAGTTAGGAGGAAAACATACCACGGATAATTGTCATCTGTTGCAGAAGTATACATAGACATCCTAGCAATTGTTTTGTAATTTCTATAGGTTGGTAGGCCATGATGAGCACACCTACCAAAGCTATGAACTAATGATGGATCAGATTCCTACCTACTGGGTGCAAGCCAAAATGTGAGCCCTCGACCCAAATGTAGGGACGGTGCGTGTTGGGTTTCAGGGGCACGATCGGGATCGAGGTGGAATGGGACCAGGGAGGGGTCACGAACAGATAATCTGTTACAATTGCGGAGGGCCAGGGCATTATGCCCGTGATTATACGAATCCGACTAGGATATCATGTTGGTACTACACTCAGTTTGATAATGAGGCAGAATATTTCCCTTCGTTGATAGCGAAGATGTGCGCAAAAGTAGTACTCCAGCCCCCACCAACCCATAATTTACAAATGTTGAGGTTTGAACTCTGCGAAGAAGACCCAAATGTAAACATGATGCTCAGGAGCGATATAACAATGGGAGATGATAAAGGGAAGCAGCCAGAAGAAAGCGCGTGGGTTTGCAAGGCTCCTACAAAGGAACTCGAGTTTGACTTAGAACGTGTGAAGGAGACATTCATGGAAGCTACGAAGAGTTTCACGGAGGCCTCCACTTCAGGTACTGAGGATCAACTAGAACAAGGGATGGATCCTTCCATGCTCACTACCTTTCTGGAGACATGAATGAAACTGTTGCGTGATAACAAGGCAGTCAAAGGGCTTGTTAGAGCCTAGATTGACCTCAGGCTGAAGGGAGGCAATCTTAGGATAACCACAAACCAAGCTTAACCTAGTAGCTAGCCCTACCAGGTTGGGAGAGGGCTCTCTCCTTGCCAACAAAGTTTGGCTGCAATAAATAAAATCTTAGGCTAGCTATGGACTATGGAGTCGATGTCAGTTTCTACCGACAAACTTGGGGCAAATTAAGTACCATGTTCAGCCAGATAAAGATTGTGAATGTGAGTAGCATAAGGTAGAAATCCCATTGCCCTACAGGCATCAAACAAAGGATGGATCTGCAACAACAACTTTAGATGAAAGAGAATAACAAGGTTGCTCAACAGAGCATCTAACAAAGGATGAATTCCGCTAAGACAACCATTACAACTAACAGCAAAATCATCATGAAAGGAGCATCATTATGGATGAATTCCTAACATATCATTTAGATAATGCTGAAGCAAATCAGGAAAAACATAATGTGCAAGTGAATTACATGAAAAACATATTGAACAATAATACCATGATGGATCTCAGGTCCAAAGGGCAAAAAACTGCTTTATTAAAATGATATTCAGGGAAATTTTACATAATGCCAAGTAGTCTCTCTGCTGCTAAAATCCAACCTCTACACTATGAAATTCATAAGATATATACATTTTCTCATCCCTCTACTAAGGGAATTGAGCTCAACCATCTTCTTCAAAATAGAATCAGTTACATTAAACTTGGACCGAATTCCTGAAAATAGGTGTTGAAGATGAAATTGTATCTCCTAAACCATAGCACCTATTACAAAACTGAAAGAGATTTTTGTAGATAAGGTCATGTTGGAGAAAACGTCTCTCAAAATTGGGAAATTCATTTTCAGTTGCTCGCAATATGTGCCACAAAATCATCTCTAAAACAGAAAATCATTAAAAATTTAAATCTGTGAAAATGAGTTGTAAAGATCTAATCACATATCCAAATTCACGACACCTGTGAATAAAATAAAAGAGGTTTTTGTGATATGGCTCGTGGTTAACAAAAAAATCTTTGGGTTTCTCAAAACTACTTTCCATCTGTTGTAAAATGGCACTGTACTAAAATGACTAAAACAGTAAAATAACTGCAAAATTTGTTTTTTTTTAATGTAGGCTTCAAATATCACTTCATATCTCCCACATAGTAATACCTGTGCATAAACTAAAGGAGGTTTCTGTTACTTTGTATGTGATGGAAAAAAGCCTCTTCCACTTTTGCAAAATTCCTGTCCAAATTGATTTTGTTGTAAACTTGTCCCTGTGTGCAGCAACTGACCTCAAAACATGCATAACCAAGAATCAATCATTCATTTTGATCATATCTTCTAATCTGGGAGCCAGTTACAGGAGTGTGATATACCATTTGAAAGCTCTTTCCGAGCTACTCCTAGTGAACACACTTGTGACATGTTTTTTTGGATGAATATCATGTGCAAAAAATTTGACCAAAACCAAAAATAGTAAGAGCTCATATTGATCCCTGGTGACAAGTTGCGAAGACTGGAACTAACATCAGCCTTATTAGGGATGGCAGCTCCTTGGAGGTGTTAAGAACACTGTAGACCAAGTGTCTCATCCATTACGAAATACGGTCAAAAAATTGCAAACCCAAAACAAATCGTACCAATCCAAAAACATATACATACTGCAACCTGTACATAAACAAATACCAAAAACTGAAATGTTGCCTTAGGTAGCTTATTTATGTACAAATCTAACCTACTTTGCTGCAAAATTGATAGATCAAGTAACGCTATAATGCCAAATCAACCACTCAAGTAACTGTGACAAGGATGCTACTTGGAAGTGCTCGAACCAGGACACAATTGGAAATTATGACAGCCATCCATGCATAAACTGAATTTGGCTGTGTGAAAGACAATCTGACTTATCATTCAAATTGAAAAAATACTCCATATATGCGACAATAGGATCAAAGAAACTAGACTCTGTTTGCTGCCCTAACTTCTCAACACAAACCTCCAACTGCAAACTGTCAATGAAAACATCCACGGGCAGCTCTATTGTTTCTTGTTTTAAAGGAGGGAGAGTTTCCAAGAACTTTTTGGGAGCTTGGAATTCATATGATTGGATCTGATCATTTAAATTTTGAATCTCCTTCTCAAATTTTTCAACAACTAACTCAAAGATACCAGTTTTAGCTTTAGGAGGAAACTTCAAAGATCTCAAACATTAAAGCACGGTAATGAAAAATACTTCATCAATTTCAATATCCACTAACTGATCTCTAACTTTTTTTAAAACTTCACAAAACACAGGGTTTGCCACATACCCTACCATTTTATTTTAGTGCATGAACGGATCAGTGAGCGCTAGAATCTCTGGATTGAGTTGGAGTCGCCAGGTGAATATTTTATCCTTCATATGTGTCTGACCGTTGTCCACCATCAGCAATCAGATCTGCAACTTGAATGATCTTTCCCGGAGAAGATCTGTCACCTCTTCCCTAGTGGAGTTGCCACTATGTTAGAGCCTAAATCGACCTCAGGCTGAAGGGAGGCAATCTTAAGATAACTACAAACCAAGCTTAACTAGTAGCTAGCCCTACTAGGTCGGGAGAGGGCTCTCTCCTTGCCAACAAAGTGTGGCTGCAATAAATAAAATCTTATGCTAGCTATGGAGTGCAGGGATTTGTTTGAAAAGTTTTGGGTCGAAACAGCAAGAGAAAGGATGATTTTGGACTATGGAGCCGATGCCAGTTTCTTCCAGAAAAATTGGGGAAAATTAAGTACCATGTTCAGCCAGATAAAGATTGTGAATGTAAGTAGCATAGGGTAGAAATCCCACTACCCTGCAGGCATCAAACAAAGGATGGATCTGTAGCAGCAACTGTAGATGAAAGAGAATAATGAGGTTGCTCAACAGAGCATCTAGCAAAGGATGAATTCTGCTAAGACAGCCATTACAACTAACAGAAAAATCATCATGAAAGGAGCATCATTACGGATGAATTCCTAACATATCATTTAGATAATGCTGAAACAAAGAAGAAAAAACATAATGTGTAAGTGAATTACATGAAAAACATACTGAACAATAATACCGTGATGGATCCCAGGTCCAAAGGGCAGAAAACTGCTTTATTAAAATGATATTCAGGAAAATTTTACATAATGCCAAGCAGCGTCTATGCTGATAAAATCCAACCTCTACACTATGAAATTCATAAAACTCATCCTTATACTAAGGGAATTGAGTTCAACCATCTTCTTCAAAATAGAATCAGTTACATCAAACTTGGACCGAATTTCTGAAAATAGGTGTTGAATATGAACTCGTATCTCCTAAACCATAGCACCTGTTACAAAACTGAAAGAGGTTTTTGTATATAAGGATATGTTGGAGAAAAACCTCTCTCAAATTTGGGAAATTCATTTCCAGTTTCTCGAAATCTGTGCCAAAAAATCATCTCTAAAACAGAAAATCATTAAAAATTTAAATCTGTGAAAATGAGTTGTAAATATCTAATCACATACCCAAATTCACGACACCTGTGAATAAACTAAAAGAGCTTTTTGTGATATGGCTCGTGGTTAACACAAGATTCTTTGCATTTCTAAAAATTACTTTCCATCTGTTGTAAAATGGCACCGCACTAAAATGACTAAAACAGTAAAATAATTGCAAAATTTGTTTTGTTTTAATGTAGGCTTCAAATATCACTTCATATCTCCCACATAGTAATACATGTGCATAAACTGAAGGAGGTTTTTGTTATTTGGTATGTGATGGATAAAAGGCTCTTCCACTTTTGTAAAAAAATTTCCAAACTGATTTTGTTGTAAACTTGTCCCTGTGTGCAGCAACTGACCTCAAAACATGCATAACCAATAATCAATCATTCATTTCGATCATATCCTCTAACCCGGGAGCCAGTTATGGGAGTGTGATATACCGTTGGAAAGCTCTTTTTGAGATGCTCCTAATGAAAACACTTGTGACATGTTTTCTTTTTCTGAATATCATGTGCAAAAAATCTTACCAAAACCAAAAATAGTAAGAGCTCATATTGATCCCTGGTGACAGGCTGCGAAGACTGGAACTAACAGGGCTACAGGAACTTATCACTAGGTACGTGGGGTTAGGAGAGCCGTGTGTGGTTCGAAAAATTGGGAAGCATGCATTGCGCACAGGAAGGGAGATGAAGTTGACTGCGTAAATTGGCGAATATGAAACGGATCAGGTAATCCTGGATCTGGGTTCAGACGCGAATGTACTACCAAAGCAAACATGGGAACGCATGGGCAGACCCGCGTTTCAATGGTCCCCTATTCAGTTACAAATGGAAAACCAACAAAATATTTTTCCCATGGGAAGATTGCAAGGGCTGACAGTTGATATTGAAGCCGCAAGCGTGCAGGTGGATTTTGAAGTGATAGAGATTGTCGATGACAGCAATCCCTATCCCGTGCTACTAAGAATAGACTAAGCTATCGATATGAATAGAGTCATAAATATGAAGAAGAACAAAATGACCTTTGAGAAAAAGTCATTATGCATAGTAGTACCATTGGACCTAGCCGAAGGAGCGCAATACACTGAACCGATGCGCAACGACAATAGTGATGACGATCTCGATTGTATCTATTAGATAACTGCACAAGGAGAGGATTGGGTGAATCTGACTGCAGATGGATGGATTTCGTGGGAGCATGAAAGCTCCTGCACTTTGGATCAAATGAAGAAATAGAGCGATGACATAATCGACTGCACGAAGTAACAACGCTGAACTGCAACACGATGATCAAGGCATTGCGTTGCGTAAAAACAAAGGCAAGGGTGCTGCCAACATATGATGGATTGTCAATGGTGGATGAATTTTTGTGCAAATTTGAAAGTGCAGTATTGGAACAGCAGTGGTTCGATGCACTAAAATGGGCACTACGCGCAACGCCCGCACGATGTGGGGTACGCATTAAGGAAATTTTGAAGACTGACGCGGAAGCAGAAGGATGTTGCACCTGCATTTCAGAAAACCACAATTATGGCTAGTAGACAAATATGACGGACGAGATGATCCATGCACGTACCTCGTGAAATGGACCAAGGTCTACGGGGAAGAGCCACAACCTGAATGGGTGCATTTATTCTACCATACCCCAGACGTCATACCCATGAATTGGTATACTGAGATAGAACTATGCCATGGCACGGGAAAATGAGATGTCTTGCACGAGGGATTTCACATTCGAAGATCGGTGGTAAGATATTGTTGACGATGCACTACAAGTAGTAAAAGCCGCTATCTTCAAAATACCAGAGGAGCCTATGGGAGTACTTCAGCCCTACTAGGCGACACAGTTAAGTAGCGCACTGGAGTGTTATAACGTAAATGTTGAAGAGGATGATGAGGACCCACGAAACATTAAAATTTCAGAAACGGAAGGCTCTCGCGAGGTTCGTGGACCATCACTTGAAGACCCCGACATCACCGCGCCGCTAAAGACAAAACAGGTCAACATTGGAACGGAGGCAGAGCCAAACTATGCAACGCTTGGGGACTATTGGGATTATGCCATGGTCGATAAAGTCATTGAGTTACTCTGCGAATACCAAGACTTGTTCCCAACAAAAATTACAGACTTAAAAGGGATCATGGGTGATTTAGGGGTGATGAAGATCTCCCTGAAACCCAACGCGAAGCTAGTTAAGCAGCAGCCATATCGCTTGAACCCAAAGTACAAAGAAAAGGTCCATGAAAAATTAGAAAAAATGCTCGCAACGAGAATTATTGAACCAGTGGAAGAATCCAACTGGGTGAGTCTTATGATAGTACAGGAGAAAAAACAGAAGGGTGAAATAAGAATATGCGTGGAACTCAGGAAGCTTAACAACGCCTATGTACACAATCCATTCCCGACACCATTCACAGATGAAGTATTGGAGAATTCAGTGGTCATGAAACTTACTCATTCACGGATGGCTTCTCAGGGTACCATCAGATCAAGATCGCATTGGAAGATAGGAGCAAAATGACCTTCGCGATAGAATGGGGTTGCTTTCAGTACACAGTTATGCCCTTTGGACTGAAGAATGCGCCAGCTATATTTTCGCGCATTGTAGTGGCCGCATTCAAGGAATACATCCACAAGTTCTTGGAGGTCTATCTAGATGATTGGACTGTCTTTGGATTAGTTAAATACCATGTAGCGAGCTTACGTTTGATGCTGGATACTTGCCACCGACACCAAATCACGTTGAACCTTAAGAAGTGCACCTTCATCGTTCCCTTTGGGAACCTGCTGGGACATGTGGTCTGCAAATAAGGTCTGATGGTGGACCCTATGAAGATTTTTGTTATTCTGAATTTGGAAGCACTACGAAGTGTTAAACAACTGCGCGCTACTCTAGGGCACACTGGATACTATAGGAATTTCATCAAAAGTTATGCCCAAATAACAACGTCGATGGAATAGATGTTGAAGAAGGATGCTACATATTATTAGAATGATGATTGCATGAAAGGATTGGATGTCCTCAAGGAGAAATTGGCATCAGCTCCCATCCTGGTCTTCCCAAAATGGGACGTGGAATTTCATGTACATGTTGATGCGTCGTGTATTGCGCCGGGATCCATACTCACGCAGGAAGGCACAGAGGGTGTGGATTACCCGATCGCATTGGCAAGTCAGAGACTCTCCAAAGCCAAAAATAACTACTCTACTACTAAGCATAAAGGGCTGGCAATGGTGTACACGCTCCAAAAATACCGACACTATTTACTTGGCAGACACTTCAAGATGTATACCAATCATTCCACGTTAAAATATCTAGTGAACAAGCCTATGTTGGGGAGGCGCATATGCAAATGGTTTTTACTATTTCAAGAGTATGATTTTGAGGTCATAGTCAAGCCAGAATGCTTAAATGCAGGACCAGATCACTTGTCACGAATTGAGACGGGCGAGGAACCAACAAATTTGGTGGAGGGACTGCCTGATGCACATCTATTCGTAGTATGCGTCATGGATGGCCACTTCGAAGATATAATCCATTTTCTAACCACAAGGGCTACGCTAAAGGAGTACTCAATCTAGCAGAAAAAGGAATTGGTACATACCCAAATTTGAACAAGGTCAAATCCTCGCAAAAGCACATGGGGGCGCTACAGGAGGACACTATGCAGGATGTATGACCACACAAAAGATTCTTCGCGTAGGGTTATGGTGGCTGACCCTGCACCATGATTCGAAAGAAAATTGTAAGGCCTGCGATATATGTCAAAGGATGGGGAAACCATCACGAAGGGACAAGATGCCATTAAATCCACAAATGACACTGCAGTCATTCGAAAAATGGGCAATCAACTTTGTGGGACCGATCAAACCTCAGGGAAATATGGGTGCACGCTACATCATCATCGTAACAGAGTAACTGACATGGTGGGTGGAAATGCAGCTGGTCAAGGACTACATGGCCACTATGACTGCGAAGTTTTTGTTCGAAAACGTGTTGACACAATTTGGTTGTCCGAAAATCTTAATGAGTGACCGTGGAACGCATTTCTTGAATGAAACCATCAGCATGCCCATAGAGGAGTTCCAGGTGTATCATCAACAAATTACACCATACCACCCACAAGCTAATAGGATAGTAGAGGCATTTAACAAAATACTGGAGACTGCAATGAACAAAGTATGTAATGCGCAGTGAAACGACTGGGACCTACCCGTACCTCCGGTGTTATGGGCGTAGAAGACAACGTGCAAGAAATTGACAGGACAGACACCCTTCTTGTTGGTCTATGGTACGGAAGCTGTCATGCCAATGGAATACATCGTACCTAGTCTGTGAATAGCAGTGCTCATAGGCATGATGGACCATGAAGCTCTGGAAGAAAGGCTCGCGCAACCAGAAGAACTCGAGGGAGAATGGTTTTTGGCTAGATTTCATCAATAGGTACAAAAGCAGTGTGAAAAGGCCTGGCACGACCGCCATATCAAGTTGCACACCTTCAAGGTAAATGACGTAGTGCTATTGTATGACAGAAAGTTTGAAAAATTCCCAGGAAAATTCAAGATGCATTGGTTGGGACCATATGTAGTAAAAGAGGTCACAGACGGAGGCACAGTCTAGCTAGTCAAACTCAATGGAGAACCCTTCCTAGGAAAATTTAATGGCAGTCGAATGAAGCCCTACATGGGTGGGCTGGCTATCTGACTAACCAGCCAACATACAATGTTTGCAACCCAAGGAGCTGGACAAAGGCGAGGGACTATAAACACACAACCCAAAATCTGGTACCAAAGAAAGGACACCATTCAAACGCAGATGATTCGGAAGCACGAATGCAGTAGGTCCAGCAAACAGCAGAACAGTGTGTTATGGACCTCTGAGAAGTGCAGGATCGGTTGGAAGGGCTCCGTGCCAAGATCGTCGGACCAACACAGTGAATTGGGACGAGTCACGATGACTGTGTTGGGGGCCTGTTGGGCATGGAGTCCCCCCACAGCAAGTTTTGGGGCTCAAAGCCCAAGTTCTGGTCAAATGTGTTGTAAAACTCCACGAATTGCAGGCACGGAGCATGAAGTGTACAATTGAGTCATAGGGTTGTTCGCCCTAAACATTGTATTGTAAATTAGTGTAAATTCGGCCTACCCATGGTCCGCGGCCCATGGGATTATATAAATAGAGCGAGGCTCTAAGTTGTAAAGATAGCGATGAAGAAAGAAGAGAAAAAGAATGGTTCAAGCTTAGAGTAGAGTTCTAAGTGTCTTGGGTTGTAGTGGTAGGAAGAGGCTCTATAGCTGAGTGCGCAATGGCCTAGTAGAGCCCGCAGCTGAGTGCGCAGGGCAGAGTTGAGTCATGTAATTAGGACAGAAAGCTAATAAAGAGTAGTTTATCTTAATTCTGTGTAACTGTTGTGCATTATCTTCTTTATTTTTATATTTGTTTATGTATTGCGTGCACTGAGATATGTTGTAATAACCATAAAGTTCACACACACCAGTTAAGTAATCGTTTAAATAGTAACGAATTTGGTTATTATATGGGTGGCACCCTGAGTAGGGCTACGTAGAAGTCACGTTGCAAGTCGCAAAGGGATCGCAAGTGCACGTAGTGACCGGTCAGACCGCGAACCTCCAAAAGTCCATCAGACATCCCAAGGTTGTGGAAACTTGGTTCTAGCACCCTCCCATACTAGTTCGGGTGAGACCTTAGTCCACACTCCGCGGACTGTTACCAAAAGCGCGAGTAGTACTGGGATTTTCTTAGCTAAATCACCTCTGAACCTGGGTCAAGCCCCACTAAGCCAATAGATCACTCATCAGTACAAACCTCCTGCCAAGAATATAGTGCCTCCACATATTCAATGCATGTATGATCGTTGCTAACTCAATATCATGTGTCGGGTAGTTCTGCTCATGCTCGTTTAGTTTCCGTGACTCATAGAATACCACCTGTCCATCCTGCATAAGGACTCCACCAAGTCCTCTCTTGCAAGAATCTGTGAATACTACAAAATCTTTGTCCAGATCTGCGATCTGTAGCACTAGTGCATGTGTCAAAAACTATTTAAGCTACTCAAAACTAGCCTCACACTCCTTTGTCCATTCGAAATTCTTACCTTTCCTTTGTAATGATGTGATAGGATAAGAAATATGCGAGAAGTTCTTGATGAACCTCCTATAGTATTCTGTCAAACCTATGAAAGATCTCACCTCATCCACACTCTTAGGAGTTACCCACTCCATGATGGCCCTTATCTTCTCTGGATCTACTGCAATTCCCTCATTAGAGACAACATGTCCCAAGTAGTGTACCTCAGTCTTAAATAAACTACACTTGGTGAGCTTACCATACAACTGATGCTCCCTCAACAACCTCAACAATGTTTCTAAATTCTAAGAATGCTCTTCCTCCTTTTTAGAATATACCAATATATTATCAATGAACACAATAACAAACGTATCCAAATATGAACACAACACACTATTCATCATCAAGCACATAAACATAGTTGGAGCATTAGTTAGGCCAAATGGAACTACAATAAACTCATAATGCCCATACCTGGTCTGGAAAGTTGTCTTATAAATGTCCTCCTCTTTGATGTGTACTTGATGGTATTTGTATATCAAATCAATCATTGATAACATTGTTTCTCCCTTCGGCTGATCGAACAAGTCATCAATCCTTGGTAAAGGGTACTTGCTCTTGATGGTCAATTTTTTTAATTGCCTATAGTCAATGCATAATCTGAGAGTTCCATCTTTCTTCTTCACAAACAATATTGGTGTGCCCCAAGGTGATACACTTGGCCTAATCTATCCCATGTCCAACATTTCCTTCAACTGCAACTTTAACTCAACCAACTCTATTGTGCTCATCAATTAAGGATCTTTTGATGCTAGAGATACCCCTGGCACTAACTCAATAGAAAATTATACCTCCCTGCAAGGTGGCAACTCTATAATGTCCTCCGGAAATACATCTCAAAACTACTGCTAAACTAGGTAACTTCTCAACACATTTGCATCCTCAACCTCCTTACCCTTATCACTAGAAATGTGCATTGCAAATAGCATACACCCTTTCCTACGGCTACGCTTTGCCTGCATATTTTTCACCATCCTAATTTATGTGGCTTTCTTCTTACCCTGCAAAACTCTTGGTTCCCCATTCTCATCAACGCACTCAATGGCTTTGTCATAAAAGTCTACCTTGGTTCTATGAAGATGCAACCAATCCATGCCCAACAGCATACTATATGATCCCAATGGTAATACATTCAAATGTTTTGTTGTAGGCATACCATTCAAATCAAATGCACAAGCTCTTACCCAATGATGAACACACTTCTTTGTACCTATAGCCAACTCCACTAACCAATATTCTACATGAAATTCCTTACCCAAACAACACTTATCCACCAAGTTAGGACTAACATAGTTATAATTAGATCCATGGTCAATCATAATAGAAATAACTTGATCACAAATATTACCATCAATCTCAATGATAGATGACTGGTGCTCTGCCTGTCTATTGTCCACGACTGCGTAATTATGAGGAATACTCTTCCCCACATCCCCGACAGTCTGCGCCTCTTATGCATTGTATATCTTATGCCTGCCACCCTAATTCTATGGAAAATATCTCCTAAGGTGTTCCTCACCACATGTCCAACACTCCAACCGATCAGTGCCCTCACCTCTATGTTGTTGTTGTGACCCATGTCCCTGTCTAGGTGCATTAAACTTCTTCTGTGGTGCCATATTTTCTTTCCCATTTGCATTCTGAGGCCTTACTTTCTTAGGCTACCATTTACCTTTACCTTTGTCTTTCCCTTTCCATCCTTTCTAAGATTCATTCTTACGCTGACTGTTCATAGCAATGCTTCAATTTCCCAGTGACTTCCTTAAGTGACCGAGGCTCATCATACTCAATCTTATCTCTAAATGCTACTGACAAATGGTTTAACTTTAGCCTTCTCATATGTAAGATATAGTACATACCTCAATAGCTCCAGAAAATTTTTCATGTACTCTTCATCTATCATTGGCCCCATCTTTAGCTCATATAATTATTTGGCCTTATTGTCGTAGTACCTTTCTAACTAGTACTTCTTCCTAAAAATCCTCTTGAACTCCCACCAACTCAATTCAACTGTCCTGATTTCTCTAACCCGATTCACATCTTCCCACCAAATGTTTTCTTTACTTTTCAAGTTGAAGATGGTTATTCTAGCCTTCATGTTATTTGTGTACTCATGCAACTCAAAGAATTTGTTCATCTGAAGTATCCAAGCCTCTGTAGCTTCCGGCTTCTTCACATCTCCATAAAAATTAGGTGGCTTTGCTTTCTTAAATTCATCTAGCAAGTATCCCCTATGACTCATCCTGTAAGGATGATAACAATGATGATCATGGTATCTTTTAGAACCAGAACTAGAATATTGCCTGTACTCATCACCCCTCCTATCTGAAGTGTCCAAGCACCTGCCATCTCCCACTATGTTAGCTCTATTTGACCTGTGTCTACTAGGAGACCTACTACCATATGATCCACTAGTTTTGTCTTCCTTTCCAAGGTTGACCCAAAGTGTCCCTTGTCACTGCAATTATAACGAACTATGAAGAAGTATTGCATTAACCTCTGCCTGTTTCTCTTGTGCATGTATGATCCTATCATTATTTGCCTTACAACTCCTTATTTATTCCTTGAAGCTTCTCAAGGTATCTTCTAAATCAGAAGAGTTCCCACCACATTGCTCATATGATTCATAGGGAGATTCCTTAGAGTCTACCATCTTTCTATTCATTTTGACCTTCTTTCTTGCAAGGCATAATATGTCAGGTAAACCATTTCATAACAAACCAACGTACCTTAGTATTATTTGGGGAGGTTACCTCATCTACAAGATCACCCAAATCATTGTGATACATGTATAACATAATCATAAGATCATATAGACATATAAAAATAAATGCATCAACACATAAACATCATTCTAGTTAGAGTCCAGTCATCAATGCAAGACCATATCAACAGTGCATGCTATAACCTCATGCATGACAACAACCATTACTCCACTGTAGACATTGCCACATGCAACCATCAACATGCATAATCAACTAGACATACACATGAATGCATATAATCAATCATAAGCAAACAATACTTGTAACCAAACCTACAAGACTGATACATGTAACCAAACATACAAGAATGCAACCTAACATACAAGGATGTAACCAAGTGACATATAGCAACGTGTAACCAGTCATACACTTGTGATGAAGCACTACACAATAACAATACAAGTTCCTCATGAAAACGCTACTACAACCATGATCAAAATTATGCAATGCAACAAGCACATGGAACACAAGTGTAAGAGATGCACATGCAGCTGACATGCATGCATGACCAACACACATCCCATCCGGTTTGAGGGGCGAACCATGCTCTGATACCACTCTGTAACACCCTCCTCCCACATCTATCCAAGTAACCAGACAACTGGGGTAAACATGCGACGAGAGGCTACTATGGTTGGATTTGACCTCCTATGTGACCTTAAGGAAATGGAATCGATAGAAACACAACAAATAGACCTTCCACATCAGCTCCAGGACCCCTAAGAACCATGCCAACACTTTAGGAAGCTTTCCCCTGAGTCCCACTGAAAATTATGATCACTTCTCGTCTGAATTCTCTCATGCTATGGGAATCCCAGCATCCAAGGACTTCTGGACGCTCTCATAGGCCTACATTCCAGCGTCCAAAGACCAATTTGTCCAGTTTTGTGCCATCTCCCCTAGGATTTGAGCTACTTCTTCTGGCCCAGAGCCCAGGTCATTGTCGAGAATGGAATGATATCTTAAGAGAAGTAAACTAATAGGGAAACTATGAATTAGAAGCAATTAGTGAAGCAAGCCCTTAACCAGACCCCTACAAGCCATGGCAGGCATTTCATCAAACATATCACAAACATGTAGTCTACAGGCGTAAACAACATAATTAAACATAGGGATCTCATACTTATCTGAGGATCGCTAATAACCATTGTTCCCTCCTGTCTTTTTTTGAATGATCATCTATTAGTTCATAGATACATTTTCCATTTAGTTACAAGTAAAAACATACTAAGAGCCATACATAGTTGTTGTCATAACACATACATATAACTAGCATAGTAACAACAGAAATACCATAAATATATCAGCCATAATATCCACATATAAAACAACACATCTACACATGAAAACCAAGGGAATGAAATTCTCATTAATGAATGCAAAAACCAATCAGAGATGGGACTACCATGTTCTACCTGACCATAGATTGGTTGAGCCAAGTCTCTCTTCGAACAATCATCCCCGTGCCATATTCCAAGCATGAATGTGAGACTCATAACCAACTGAAAAGAACCAAATAAGCATGGATGCTACCATATTTCTCCACCTACACCATGAGGAATTTGAATTCCTCCTATTCTCTCAGACTTTACCATAATCCACATTTTGATCTAGGGATAACTAGGCCCTACACTGAGACCCACTCTCCAAGCTTTACTGTACATCCTATCCCAGGACTACTAGGCCCAATAAAGAGCAATCCACCTCTTGGTTTTAGCGTATATCCTAGAATTCATGGAAAGGATTCATAGACCCACCAAGGCACACAATATTGGCTTTACCGCAACCCATAGTCTGGCTCAGGGGTTACTAGGCCAGTGGCTTTACTGTGATCTACTGTCTAGTTCAGGGACCACTAGGCCATGTGTTTGTCATTTCGGAGATCCACCCCACTCATCTTTGAATCCATCTGGCAATCCATCTTAACCGAAGTATGAGAACCCATCTCATCAAGGCTATCAGGAAATGGCAAGGCTAGGCTGAAGAACACAGTCACACTTAGTAAAACCCATGCCATGATAGAAAACAACCATATGCAACACCATGCATGCCAAATCTAGCAAGGAAAATACACATGCAAATCGTTACCTACAATGAATCTTGTTGTAGTTGCTTGATATTTCCTTTCCTCGCTTGATCTTTGCTTCCTCTTGCCTTCATTTCCTTTCTTGCTCCAATGGCAAAGTGGTCCAAGAAAAATCGTGTCCAAGAGTGAGAGAGAGAGAGAGAATAATGAGAGAGCTCCAAAACTAAACTGACAAAAGGTTCCTAATTGATCCTCATAAGCCTTTTTATTAATGAGGCCTCTATTTTCTTTATTTTCCATTATTTTCCTTCAATTTCCTCCTCACATGCAACCTATGACCTTTCACCTCCTTTTTCTCCTAATTTCCATTATTTTCATAAATAAATGTGCCAAAAGGCCATTTTTCCTTTCCAAAGCCTTAGCCATTTTCTTTGCCAATTTCCTTAACCATAAACAACTAAATGAACACCCCCTAGGATGTCTTGCCCAACATTCAGCTTAGAATAAGTGTCCCATCAACTTTGGTTACTATTTTTTAAATTTACTACAAGGAATTTTCACCATGGCTATTACATTCCCTTCTTGTACACTATTTTCAAATGGAACTATTGCAGATATGTGGACCATTTCTGATGGCGATCATTCTACAACTTTCTTTTGTTTGTATGAGCTATAGGGGTCAGTGGTCTGTGTGGATGATCATTTCCTTCCCGATAATGTAATGCTTCCATTGTCGAGAGGCCTGCACAATGGAATACATCTCTTTTTCATAAGTATTATACTTCTATGTTGTATCTGAAAGTGCTTTACTATGATATGCCACCGGATGCCCCTGTTGAGTAAGAACCGCACCAATAGTATATTTAGAGAATATGTCTCAATCTCAAATGTTTGTTGTGGGCCTCGTAATGTGAGCATTGGTGCGGAGAAAAGGCGATGCTTCAACTCAGGAAAAACCTTTTATTGGGATTCGAAACAAAATAAATTTTCTTTCACTTTTCCCTTAGTGACTTGAATCAAAGTCCAAGTAATATGAGAGAATCTCAAAATGAACCTGTGATAGAAATTGGCAAGACCCAGAAAACTACAGAGCTCTGTTAGAGTGGTTGGAGCTAGCCAATCCCGAATAACTTGTTTCTTGGTTGGGTCCACATGCACACCCTACTAATCAATGATGTAACTTAGATATTAAACATGGGTCATACCTAATTTAGGTGGATATTGGTGACCACCCACCTATTCCACTTGGACCCTCACAATTGTTCTTTCAGTTTTTTTCAATTTCCTTAATTATAGCACAGTTTACTATTTTTGGCAGTTTTTCGGGTCCTGAACTTCTGGAGCCTTTTTTCGAATCTAACAAGGTATCATACGTTTCAAACAAAGATAATATGACCAAGTTACAACCACGATAAGTTGGTTGTCGAACTTGTTATCACCCCAAGAAACTCTCCTAGGTTGTAGCTCGGAGATGCTCGGGAACATTACAAACTCAACTTAATGTTGGAAATGGGTGAATGGAAGGAATGATGCATATTCAAGCCAGATAACCACTTCTACTTTGCTTTACTCCAGACATGCATGAACACCCCTAGACTACAAGGCTTTAGACCAACAATTACTCACAGTTTAAGGATTTGGTGAACTTGGAGAATACTGACCACACCAGCAAATGCACAGGACCCTGTGATGGCCGGCTACAACCAGTAAAAAGGTCTGCAAATATAATCCCCTAGTGCACAGACAGGATGACAGCTCTCTGTCACTAAGTGAAAAGAAACCTGATCAATACATTCACTAATGCATACAAGATTATAACACATAGGTAGGATGATAGCTCCTCTAATGCTACACATCAAGAATTCGGTAAAAATGCATATCAAGCACAGCCTAGAAAATAAAAGAGATGGAAAGTGAGCAATTGACAGCAAAAGAAGCTTGTATTAGCTGAAAATGAAGATCAGACGCTACAAGTATCAAAGCAATTACAGTCTCCAGAAGTTGAACCTTACATCAAAACGACAACCATCAACCCTGATTACATCTGTTTTCTGGGTATATATAGAGTTTGATTACAAAAATGTTCTGCTATTCTAGGCATGGAGGGGCCATAATGGACCACCAGCCGCTTTAACTGTCTGACAGAACTTTTGAGTGCAATTTCTTGATGTAGTGAACAAAATTGTTCTTCTTGGATGCTCTGTTGTCCTTCTCGGGCATGTGGAGTGTTATATGGGTTGAAGTCCCATAGCCATTAAATGTGTTTACCTGCTCGGCTCTGTACCTTTCTTTCTCAGCCATGCTGTTTTTTGAAGATGGTGGTTGAGGAGTAACTGCGCAGAGTACTGGATGCTAGCCACCTTCATCCTTTTGGGAGTCTGGAATGGCTATGGATGTGGACAGTATAGAAGAACAGAGGGGGGAAGATCGGACGTCGTCGGATCAAATGAATGGATGGCGAAGATCTCTTGGCGGGAGGCATCTGGTGGAAGCGGGAACAGACAATCGTGAGCTGTCGGATCTCAGGCGGACAGATCCAACAGCGATCGGGCGGAGGAGATACGCGGGGGTTAACCGGCAAGGACGGGCGGTTTCGGCGGTGGGTGGTATTGTTCGCACCTTCCATGGAGGCTAGATGGTAATCGTACAACGGGGTGCAATCCCTATCATTGGGCGATGTGTGGCGGACGGGACGTGACGAAAACTTCTTTTGATTGTGGGTTATCATGCAGTCAGTTTACAGGCGTGGGAAGAGCGGACGCCATCCGATCACGGCAGAGATGATCGGACAGCGGAGGGTTAATCGCATAGGATTTGTTTGATGTGACAGGGCAACGACGGGTTATGGGTTTTGTGAAAGTGCGCGGTTATATGAGTTTCGGGGTTTTTAATGCCCGGGGCTTAAAAGGGTTTTTAATATGGTTTTTAATGAAGGACACAAGAAATAAAAACCAAAGGAGGGTGAGAGGTAGAGGAGAGTACGAGGGAAACCACCACAGCCTTTCTTTTGAACGTGGCCCCGGAAAAAATGTGCTTCCGATTCCATAAAATCACTGTTATATGCTAGAGCTAACATTGGCTCCTTCTGGAGATGAGATCCTCCCTGTGAGGTCTCAAGAACTTGCAGACCAATGCCTTTCCTGTGAAAATAAAATAGCAAAATTTCCTAGTGTTCCATTGGGCATGGAGTCTAACTAAAATTGATAAAACAACATATTTACAACTTTAAGTCCAAAATACCATAAATCACATAAATTTTTAGAAAACACCCATTGACTGAGCCATCAAAAACTGTTTCTCCTCTCATACTTTTCAGCGTGAAGGTATTGTTCCCTTGAATCTGAGAAATAATAAAAGGCCCTGTCCAGAAAGCATCAAACTTCCCATGGTTGCCTTTCTTTTCTTTCAATGCATCCCACTTCAAAACCAGATCTTCAACTTGAAAATTATCTGATTTTGTCCTTCTATCAAAGACTTCCTTGATCTTCTTATGATGTTTTGTAGACCTTTTGACCAGCAGTTCTCTGATTTGATGTACCTCTGCTAAGTCAATGATTCTTTTTGCCATATCTTTTTCCTCATTCTGCGCTTCTTGTAGGAACTTTTCCACAGGGAGAGTTAACTGAATTGGGAATACAGCTTCAGTGCCATATACCAGCCTAAATGGAGAATTCCCTGTGGATTTTTTGATGGTCACTCTGTTAGCCCACAGTGCATAGTTGAGCTTAGAATCCCAATTCCTTTTGTTGTCTTCCAACAACTTTTTAATTATCCTTATCAGGCTTTTGTTGGAAGATTCTGCTAGACCATTGCCTTGAGGGTAGTATGAGGTGGAATGAACTACCTTAATGCCCATTGAGTCACACATATCCATCAACTCTGTTGCCCTGAAGGTTGCTGCATTGTCTGTGACTAATTTATGTGGACATCCAAATCTGGTGAAGATATTCTCTGTCAAAAACTTCACAACCACATTATGATCAGCCTTTCTGGTAGGGATTGCTTCAATCCATTTAGTGAAATAATTTGTGGCTACTAATATCCACCTGTGCTAGCCACTGGAATGTGGATTGATCTCTCCAATGAATTCTAAGCCCCACTGCTGAAAAGGGCCATTTGCATGTATTGGTTTTAGGGGCAGGGACTTCAATTGTTGTTTTCCTTCAAATCGTTGGCACTTGTCACAAGATTTAACAAATGAGAATATATTAGGAAACAAGGTGGGCCAATAGTACCCAACTCTGAGAATCTTGTGGGCTGTATTTTTCCAATAATGATGCCCTCCACATATGCTGGAATGAAATTGCTGCATGACTTCAATGGATTTTTCTTTGTCCAAACACCTTAGCAGAATTCCTGAGGGATCCCTCCAATAAAGCAGGTTTTCATGAATGTTGTATTTTGCTGCCCTGAGTTTAACAATTCTGGTTTGACTATGAGAAAGGCCTGGAGGGATTTCTAACTTCAGCAAAAATTTAGCTATTGCAGAGTACCAATCACAAGAAGCTAGATTTTGTGCCAATGACTATTCTTTTCTTGGTTCAATTGCTTCATCTTCTTTTGTTTGACCATTTTCTACAACTGTGCTTATGAAATTTATGTCCAATGTTCTGCAATTTTCTTCAACCAATAGCCTGGAAAGGCCCTGACCTCCGACCAGCTTGGTGGGCTTCAATTCTATATTAAATTCAATTAACTTTGCAATCCATTTACCCTTCTTCCATCAACATCAAGCTGCGTCAAGACATCTTTTACTGAAGCAGAGGGTACATATGCAATATTCTTGGAATGCAGGATATAAAATCTGAAAGCTTTCAAAGACTTTATAAGAGCATATGCTTGTTTCTCCATAATATCATACCTCAGCTCAGCATCTCTTAATGTTTTGCTAAAAAATGCCACTAGATGCTCTGAGCCTTCTTCATCTTCTTGCAATAAAACTGTTGCAAGGGTCTCTTCAGAGGCAAATGAAAATATGTGGAACCCCTTGCTGTAATTTGGACTTGTTAAAGTGGGAGCTTCCATGATAGCCTTCTTAATGGACTCAAAGGATTTTCCTGCTGAATCAATCCACTTAACCTCTGACCCCTTTTTCAACATGGAGGTAATATGCTTTACAAGTTCTGCAAAATTCGGTATAAACCCCCTCACAAAATTTATTTTGCCCAGAAAAGACTGGATGTCTTTCTTTGATCTCAGGACAGACAAGGTCTGTATCGCTTTTACTCTTTCTAGGTCAATTTTGACACCTGCAGCAGAAACAACATATCCTAACAGCTTGCCCTCCTCTAAAGCAAACTGTGACTTTTTAGGATTGACTGAAATCCCAAACCTTCTGCACTTCAGGAACACTTTCTTCAAATGATATAAATGATCTTGATGACTGCTGGAGTATACTATTATATCATCAAGGTAAATAAGGACAAACTTGTCCTTCTCTCCCGCAAATGCTATATCCATAGCTCTCTGAAAGGTGGCTCCAACATTCATCAGCCCAAAAGGCATCTTGGAATACATAAAAGTGCCCCAAGGAGTGGTGAATGCAGTCTTCTCTTGGTCATCTGGATGTACAGCAACCTGGTTATAGCCTGAAAACCCATCCAGGAAAGACATTACTTTGGCCCCCGAGACCTTTTGCAGCAAATGCTCCATCTTGGGCAGAGGATAGTTGTCTTTTTTAGAGCATTTTTTCAAGTTTCTGAAATCAACACAGAGTCTGATTTCTCCACTTTTCCTCCTCACTACCACTAAGTTGGCTACCCATTTTGAATACCTAAGAGGAACTATGATTTTGGCAGCTAGTAACTTCTTTATTTCTTTTTCAATCAAAGGAAGGAGCAAAGGATTTATTGGTCTCAGCTTCTGCTTGAAAGGGATGGTGTCTTTCTCTAAAGGGATTTTATGTTGTATAATCTTTTTGTCATATGTTTTCAGGTCACTATATTCCCAGGCAAAGACGTCAGAAAATTGCTTCATTAAATTGCAATATTCAGCACTTTGGGCAGTAGACAGGCGAGTAGATAGATTTATGTATATTGGCTAATCTGGACTCCCCATATCGTGCTTACAAACTACAGATTGGTGTTTTTTTTGGGCAGCCTTATAAGGCACATCATTCTAGTCAAATAGCTTTTCTAATGGAACTAGACCCTTAGGTATATGATTGTTGGGAAGTTGGACAATGCTATCTTTACCAATTCTGTTTCTAAGCTAGGATTGGGGACTTTCTTCCAAGGCTTCATTCTCTTGGTCAATTTGCATTTCAGAAAATTCATCAATGACTTGTAGAAACCGATTTACTTCATCATCATCTTCAAAGACTTTCCAATGTTGGACATTATCAGGCAAGGATGGTCTATATTTCATTTGGACTTCATAAACTAGTCTGGGAGGCATGGGAGGGATGAACATGCTAGTAGACACAGCAAGGGAATCGGCAAGCTGATTTTTGGCTCTATGGATGTATGAGATACAGAAATTATCAAAAGAATCTTTGAGTCTCCATACCTCATCTTTGTATGCTTTCAGCCTTGGATTCTTTGCTTGAAATGTTTTATTCACTTGCTGAATGATAAGATCAGCATCTCCAAACACCTTTATATTCCTGATTCCTCTGTCTTTAGCTGCATTGAGACCCAATATCAAAGCCTCATACTCTGCTATATTGTTTGTGACTTAAAAAGCCAGCTTAAAAGACAGATGTGTGGTTTCTTGTTCTGGAGATATCAGCACCACCCCTGCTCCTGCAATCTCCTTGGAACATGCTCCATCAAAGAACATCTCCCAAACCAAACTTCCTTTCTCAACCTCGGCCTGATTTACTGGTTTCTTGATCTGCATTGCGGCCTTCTGGGATTCTTCTATTTGGAGGATACATGCTCCAAAATCAGTGCCCACCTCATAAATAGGATGATTAGAAGGGTTCTTCTCATCACTAATGATGTAGGCCAGCTGTGCTTCTTTGTACAACCTCCTGCTTTCTCCTCCAAAAAATGGGACAGTGGCGTAAGATAGGTCATTCTATAGTGTCCCACCTATTCTCTTAATCCACCCTCTGGACAGCAGCATGCCAACTTGGGAGGGACATCTGCCACCACAATATCCATCATCATACTCTTCATGAGCAGCTGAGTTAGGGTAATGGCTAGGTCTTTGATCAATTCTAGACATTTCACCTTTCTTGAATCAAATGAGAATAAATCATGATATGGTCTGGTGATGTCAAGGCCTAACTCTTCCATGACAGCTTTAGGCATCAAATTGTGGCTGGCCCCTGTGTCTAGCAGGCAATTGTGGAGGATTTTGTCATGAATGGTCAATGAGACATAAAATGATGGAGAATTATTATCAGTAGGTTCAATCATAGGGCTAAGCACAATTGCAGGCTTGTCATCTTGCAAATTGACATAGTTAGTGGAGGTTTGTGTGGTTGTCAGCTCAAGAGCATCAAGGATAAGCTTTCTAAAAACTTCACTCTTTACCATTTCTATCATAGTCACAGATATTTTTAACTTCTGGACTTCTGACTCAAAACTGAAAGGGGAAGGGGACTTATCAGGACCTCTTACCTCTTGAGTTGGTGCTTTGAGGATGACTAGATCAACTGCTGGTCTTTTCTGTCTGATATTTTGTTGCTCTGTTTGGAAAGCGGCTTTTTGGGCAGGAATCTCCTTGACATTGTTTTCTTTGACCTCAGATTATATCTTTGTTGTTAACCAGTCTTCAAAATAGCCTCTCTGTCCCACTCTTGACTGTTTTGGTCCTACAGTAATGACTCTTCATATGTAGCCAATGTCAAAAAGGTAGCACTACCCTTATCTTCCATGCAACAGATTTCATCCTCCTCTTCAAACTGCTCCTCCTCCATGACTACATTCTGGAAAGGAGCCTTAACTTTCTGTTCTTCATTTGCTTCCTTACCCCTTTGAATGATTTGCAACTGCTCATTTTCTCTTCTGAATGGATTTGGATTTTTTGGAGCAAATGTGTTTTGAAGCCTTGTTTTCCCAGAACTCTGCTAAACCTTTAGCTTATATATCTCAGCAGCTAATGACTCTATCATCTTATTCATTTTATCTAATTTGGGTTTTGAAGATGAAGTAGAGGAAGAAGAAGCCTCACCTCTCTGCCTTCTTCTATCAGCATGACTTTTAAGCTTTTTTGTAGCCATGATATTTGATTCCACCTCTAGTGTTGCATCCTGCATATTGGCTAGAGTGGCACATCTTCTTTCTCTCAAAAGCAGGCAGGAATCATAGTCAAAAGCATTGGCATAAGTGAGTTTGGCAGAGGTGGGGATAGGCTTTACTTCTGCTGGTATCTTGCTATACATACGGTTAAATATTTTATTAAAATCAGGCAATGATTCCCCATTTTCCCTCTTCAGGTTTCCAAACTCTGTATGGTAGTAGAGCAGGTCTTTTCTATCTCCCCATTGTTTCAAGAATGCATCATCCAACGCCTCAATGTCTATTATGGACCTATGGGGCAATTCTCTAAACCACTTTCTGGCCTCTCCATCAAGGCTCTAGACAAACACTCTCATCCACACATCATCCTCACTGATATCTAAGTTATCAGCAGAGCCATAAAAAGACTCAAGGTGTTCTTCAGTTGGTATTCCCTCTGTACCAGTGAATTTTGGCATATATTTCTGATATTCTCCTGTAGGCATGGCATTCAAAGGAACGGGTAAGACCAGGGGTACATACCTAACAGCTATGATTCTTTCCATCTTCGTGGGAGCTTGCTAGCTTGCCATGACTAGGATAGGTGAAAGGATACTGGTATATTGGATGGTAGGAAGTAATGAAATAGATGACAAAAATGAAGGAAAAGGATGGACTGTATGGGATGCTTTCTTTGGACTGAGATCCAAAGGGGAACTAACTAAACAAGGAGCTATATTAATCTCTGAAGGAATTTCTTGACTAACAATGCTAGGCTCTAATCTTCAAATTGTATATCCCCAACTATAACCTTCTCCTTCAAAGATACATAAGATTTCTTAGGCTTACCTGATCCTAATGCTCCTTTCTGTGATGTTTTCTTCAACTTGACAATCTTCTTAGGGTTAGGCACTGGGCCAGCTAGTGATTTCTGAGGATTTCTTCGGGTATGCCTCACAAACTGAGCCAGAACTGAAACGTGGAGACGCCACCAGGTAGGTTCTCCAGTAGAGTCGCCAGATAGATGATTACAACCAGAAATGTGTCTAGACTTTGTCTATCATCAAAGGATGGAACTGTGTCATTCTCCCAAGGAAGCTGAGCTTCAACCTCCTCTCCTCGGCAACGGTGCCAATCGATGTTATCACCCCAAGAAACTCTCCTAGGTTGTAGCTCAAGGATGCTCGGGAACATTACAAACTCAATTTAATGTTGGAAATGGGTGAATGGAAGGAATGATGCATATTCAAGCCAGATAATCACTCCTTTGCTTGACTCCAGACATGCATGAACACCCCCAGACTACAAGGCTTTAGACCACCAATTACTCAAAGTTTAAGGATTGGTTGAACCTGGAGAATACTGACCACACCAGCAGATGCACAGGACCCTGTGATGGCCGGCTGCAACCAGTAAAAAGGTTTGCAAATCTAATCCCCTAGTGCATAGACAGGATGACAGCTCTCTACCACTAACTGAAAATAAACCTGATCAATACATTCACTAATACATACAAGATTATAACACAGAGGTAGGATGACAGCTCCTCTAATGCTACACATCAAGAAGTCAGGAAAAATGCATATCAAGCACAGCCTAGAAAAGAAAAGAGATGGAAAGTGAGCAATTGACAGCAAAAGAAGCTTGTATTAGCTGAAAATGAAGATGAGACGCTGCAAGTATCAAAGCAATTACAGTCTCCAGAAGTTGAACCTTACATCAAAACAACAACCATCAACCCTGATTAAATCTGTTTTCTGGGTATATATAGAGTTTGATTACAAAAATGTTCTGCTATTCTCGGCGTGGAGGGGTCATAATGGACCACCAGCCGCTTTAACTGTCTGACAGAACTTCTGAGTGCAATTACTTGCTGTAGTGAACAAAATTGCCCTTCTTGGATGCTCTATTATCCTTCTCAAGCATGTGGAGTGTTATATGGGATGAAGTCCCATAACCATTAAATGTGTTTACCTGCTCGGCTCTGTACCTTTCTTTCTCGGCAATGCTGTTTGTTGAAGACGGTGGTTGAGGAGTAACTGCGCAGAGTACTGGATGCTGGCCATCTTCATCCTTTCGGGAGTCTAGAATGGCTATGGATGTGGATAGTATGGATGAATGGAGGGGGGAAGATCGGACGTCGTCGGATCAAATGAATGGACAGCAAAGATCTCTCGACGGGAGGCATCGGGCGGAAGCGGGAACAGACAATCGTGAGCCGTCGGATCTCAGGCGGACAGATTCGATGGCCATCGGGCAGAGGAGATATGCAAGGGTTAACCGATGGGGATGGGTGGTTTTGGCGGTGGTTGGTATTGCTCGCACTGCCGATGGACGCTAGGCGGTAATCGTACAATGGGGTGCGATCCCTATCATCGGGCGATGCGTGGTGAACAGGACATGAAGAAAACCGCTTTTAATCGAGGGTTATCGTGTGGTCAGTTTGCAGGCACGGGAAGAGTGGACATCGTCCGATCATGGCCAAGATGATCAGACGGTGGAGGTTTGATCGCATAGGTTTTGTTTGATGTGACAAGGCGACGACGGGTTATGGGTTTTACGAAAGTGCACGGTTATATGAGTTTCAGGGTTTTTAATGCCTGGGGCTTAAAAAGGATTTTAATATGGTTTTTAACGAAAGACACGGGAAATAAAAACCAAAGGAGGGTGAGAGGTAGAGGAGAGTGCGAGGGCAACCACCACAGCCTTTCTTTTGAACGTGGCCCTGGAAAAAACGTGCTTCCGATTCTAGAAAACCATTGTTATATGGCAGAGCTAACAGAACTAACCCCAACAGGGTCCATAAACTCTTGGTCTTACATCTCCTTGGGTTAGGGTTTTAGTTGTTTAGGGTTTTCTCTCATTGTTCAATAGTAAAAAGGCCCTTGAGCCTCATTGTAACTTAGTTCAGAGGAATGTAGCCACCACATCTCTTCTCAAATATAAGCTACCATCGCCTGAGCTAGTGTTATTTCCATTATGTTTGTAATCATATTTCAGCCATTGATACTAATGAAATGAAGTGTTATTCCTGCTGCATCTATGTATTTATGGTTGCATTTGTAATTTGTTATGTTCATGTTTAAAACTAGATCAGTGGTTTCAGAGCGGTTTGCTCTTTCTCTGTTTTTCTTTGCATGTCCCCAATGAGGTCTAGATATAAGTAGTTAGGGCTCAATCTGGTTGAACCTTTGCAATATCAACCTCATAAACCCCGATGGACGCCCATGGGGGAAGAAAAGAAAGACGAGGGAGTTGGAGATCCTATTAAAATATTTCTCGAGGAGACCCTCAAGAAATGAAGGAACACGATGATGGATAACTTTTCCTAGATCCTTCAACGGTTTCGCATCGGCGGTACATCCACATCTAGCAGTCACTCTGGAGGCTCCACACCTTTTAAGGTACAAGTAAACTTTGAAATTCCCATATTTGAGGGCCAAATAGATGCAAATGTCGTATATAAATGGTTAAATCTGCAAGAAGGATATTTTTCTATTCATGATTTTTCTAGTCTCGAAAAGATTACTTTTTCTCTTCTCAAAGTCACCCCCCACGTCAAGGACTGGTGGGAAACCTACTGTGAGTAGAAGGATGAAAGTACAACCTCACTGTTTTCAGCCGCTCACACCTGGCATTTGTTCTGATACCCCATCAAGGAGAAGTACCACCCTGTCGGGAGATATGAGAACAAATACATAAAGTGGATCACGTTGTGGCAGGGAAGGGATCAAGATGTGCCAGAGTTTACGAATTTTTTTCATACCCTTCGCACGAAGTTGGTATCAAGGATTATAAGAAACATTTGGTTCTCAACTATTGCAGCTACCTACATAGATACATCCAAGATGAGATGGAGTTCCTAGACATCTCCTTTCTCGGCACATCAATACACCGTCAAGATCGAGTAGAATTTTAAATAGAAGAAGTGAGACTTTGGATCTGTGAATCTGAAGCAAGGGAAAGGTGCCCCAAAAACACATAAAAAAGGAAAAAGCCAAGGCGAGATGGCCCATGAAAACCTGCTAAAGCCACAAGCAAGGGACAACACTGTGAATCCAAATAAGAACATGAGAAAGTGGTGAGAGTTCCACAAGAGCTCCACTCACAACGCAACTGAGCATCGGGCCAAGCCGTCACTCATGGCTGAGTTGAAGGATTTGAAATCAGATGTATGTTCCAACTCTGCGTCAGAACCCAACAAGGGGAGTGACAAAGGGAAGTATATTATCGATGCAGAGCCCAACATTGATGTTTCCACTACGAAGTTTCAGAGGGAGGAACCTAAAGATCCATAGGATGAGGAGTGTCACTTCCACTCCCAGATATGGGTAAAGGGTTCCTCGCTACAGTTCATTGTCAACAAAGGGAGCCAAAAAGACATCATTGCAGTAGAGTTTGTGAAGCATCTGGGCTTACCGACCACATCACACCCACAACCATACACCATCAGGTGGCTTAACCAAGGATGAGATCTTCACGTGAGCCAACAGTGTCGCCTTCCATACAGCATCAAGCCCTTCATGGATGAGGTATTATGTGACGTTTCTCCACTTGATGTTTGTGATGTATTATTAGGCCAACCATACTTATGGAAGTGACATGTTGTGTATGAGTCAAGTCCTCGCACTGTTATTGTTACCTTGGGAAATAAGTTTTATAGGATACCGGAGGTAGCACGGCCTACCACCACCTCTCTAATTACTATAAAACAATGCAGTAAGCTCATTTCCAAAATGGGAAATTTGTTTTCCTGACGATACACCCTCAAGGAAAGAAGAAGATGGTGGCCATGACCTCCATAGAGGGCCCCTATGCATGACAACAGTAGATGGACAAGGTCATGGAAGAGTACGAGGACATCTTCACCTACCTCGTAGGGGTGCCTCTGCACTTTCAGGTCAAGCACTCCACCAACCTGACCACATGTGTGTCATTGCCCAATGGACCAATCTATCGACACTTTGTTTTGGAGAATGATGAAATCAAGAGGAAGATTTAGGAGGTGTTGCAGAAAGGTCACATCCGGCGGAGTTCATTGCCCTGTGGGATCCCGATCGTGTTGGTACAGAAGAAGGATGGGGCTTGGAGACTCTGTATTGACTATTGGGAATTGAACAAGATCATTGTCTGGAATAGGTACTCGATCCCACGGATTGATGACCTTCTAGACCAACTCAAGGGGGGGGAATATTTCAGCAAGATCGACTTGAAGTCCAGATATCACCAGGTACCAATCAAACCCTCTGATGTATGGAATACTTCCTTCAAATCTAAGGAGGGCCCTTTCAAATGGTTTGTTATGCCTTTCGAGTTGATGAATGATATTGCAACCTTCATGACGCTGACGGATGACATCTTGCAGGCATTCACCAACTCATTTTTAGTGGTATACTTGGATGACATCCTGATCTTCAGCTAGAGTTGGGAAGAGAACCTCCACCACATCCAACAGGTTCTCCAAACATTGCGGCAACACAATTTGTGTGCCAATTTGGATAAATGCACTTTTGGCATGACCCAGGTTTAGTATCTGGGATACATTATTGATGAACGGGGGGTGCATATGAATCCAGCGAAGATCCAAGTCATTCTGGATTGGTCAGCCCCAACCACTCTAACAGAGCTCCACAGCTTTTTGGGTCTTGCCAATTTCCACTATAGGTTCATGTTGGGGTTCTCTCATATCACTTGGCCCTTGAGTCAAGTCACCAAGGGAGGAGCAAAAGAAAAACTATTTTGGTCTGAATCTCAACAGAAGGCATTCACAGAGTTGAAACATTTCCTTTTCTCTCCACCAGTGCTCACATTACCATACTTGCAACAACCATTTGAGATCGAGATAGATCCCTATGACTATGCTACTGGGGCAATCCTTACTCAATAGGGGCATCCAGTAGCATATCACAGTGATACACTTTCAGACACAGTTCAGAAGTATCCTGATTATGACAAAGAGATGTATTATGTTGTGCAGGCTTGCCGAAAATGGAAGCATTACATTTTGGGGAAGTAAATGGTCATCCACACAGACCACTGACCCATGCAGTTCATACATACACAAGGGAAGTTGAAAAATGATCGTCACTAGAAGTGGTCCACATACCTACAACAGTTCCTTTGAATATCAAGTACAAGAAGGCCAACACCAATAATTTTGTATACTTCCTCATCTGACCACCAATCATAGCATTAACCACCAGGTTCAACTCTTGTGAGCATGAGACTTCTGATTGGTCACTTCTCTACAAAAGTGACCCAGAATTCAGCCACACGTGCCATACTCTCTTGGAGGGTCATCAAGTTCCATATTTTCACCTCCAGGATGCTTTGTTATGCTACCTAAGACACCTTTGTGTTCCTTCAAGCAAGTATGCCAAGATTGTTTGGGAAGCGCACTATAGTTGGGCCACTAGGCATTTCGACGTCGAGAAAATGGTGGTAGTACTACAAAAGTATTTCTATTGGCCAAATCTTCGATAGGATGTCGGGAAGTACATCAGATCCTGCACTTCCTGCGCCATTCCCAAACTGACCATCAAGAAGCAAGGCCTCTATACTCCATTACCTACCCCTAGTCTACCTTGGGAATCCATCTCCATGGATTACATATTGGTCCTTCCTTCTACTAAGCATGGCAACGACCGCGTTTTTGTGGTCTGTTATCACAAAATCAGTACTAAGGGCTGCAACCAAGCAAGATTTTATGTAACTCTTTCAACCAGACTTTAGACTAAGGATTAGCCTCCTTAGTCAGAGAGGGCTCTCTCACAGACTTTTGATAAGAATCAATCACAACAACAGATGGCTAACTCTTCACACTTTTATGAAAATAAAGCTGGTTGGAAACACAAAACAACACTTCTTCCATTGGGCTCATGGAGTCATTCACTTCTGCAGTAAACTATTGATCACTTAATCATAGAAGCCAAGGCATATAACGTTTAATACTCAAAACATTTCTCCAAAAAACTCAACTCATAAATAAGCACAGGAAGTCTGAGCACTAGGTGAATTCAGAGTGATTGCATATTTAGTGAGCTGTAAAATACATAAAAGATAATGACAAAACCACACATGTTCTGAGCCATAAACATATAATGAATCTTGGGAAGAAAAAGTAACTCTTGTATTACTGTCAAAGTCTTCTTACACAAGCTGATAAAAACTCTGTTTTTTATAAAATCTCCAACCTTTTTTACATCAGAGTCATTTCTATATATAGGAAAACAAAAATACAACTACTTGAGACTCCTCCTCCAGCATGAGGGGAGCTCGAAATCCTATCATTAATTGCCTTATTCATATCTAAACAAACTAATTAATTACAAAGGTATTGCGCTGTGAAAACATAGAGTCCCATTCCCATTGAAACTCTAAGTCTATCTCCTCGTGTGCATTGATGCTTTCTTGAACTTTGACACCTGTATCATTTCAGTAATAGCCAATACATGCTGGAGAAACATTCACTGAACGAGCAGCTTCGGATACTTGTTGTGTGGATGACTCATCAGTTGATGAAGATCTGTGCCCTATTTTTACGGTCTCTGCCTCCCATTAGTCTTTATGCACTAAAAGACTATGCTCCAAGCCATTTAATTCCTTTAATAACCACGCATAATCCAATATGTCTTATGATCTGGACACTTTGTGAGCTGAACAGGTGTACCACTCAAAATTTCGGTAACCCTACCAGAACCCTAAAAATTCGGCTATAAAGTAATTTTAGGAAGACCTTAACAAAAATTTCACCTTTTCCTTCAATACTTACACCTGTCACCTTTTGAATATCTGGATAGCTTTGTATAATATCCATGCTGGCCTCGAGTCATCCTTTTCAAGATTTGCTGACCTCAGCATCAATTTCATTTTTTCTCATAAAACAGTCATCTACAGCAGTTTCGTAGCGCGCTACGAAACTGCTGTAGGTAATCAAAACAGAACATATGAATCTTAAAGCACTGATGACTTAACTTCGTGATTTCTTCAGCTACTTTGTACAGGTGTAAGGGATCCAAAAAGTTTCAAAATCATGACAACCAAAATTTATCAAAACTTGAAAAGCAAATTTCCTCTTGGATTAATCAGCTAGTTTACCTAGCTTCTTCTTCAAACTGCTGACTTCTTCCTTCAAAGCCTTGTTTTCTGCTCTTAAGCTTGTGTTCATCTGTTTCATGATTTTTGCCTGCTTCAGAGCTGGCACTGTCCACAAATATGCATCAGACACTGAGTCATTTTGGCTCATTAGACTTGTTCTGACTTTTATTACAGCCTTTTTATAATTTGCATATCTCACTGCCCTTTCCTTAGAAACATTTTTAATCTGAGGCACTTCTTCTTGTGTTGTTCCTGCCTGTTGCTTGATAGCAATGACATTTCCACCTTGGCTGATGATGACTCTATTACCCTTGTTTTTACTTCTGGCTGCATGAACTATTCTGGTCAAAACCTCAAGTACATCTGTACTAGGCACTTCTAAAGGTGCCTTCTCTTTCTGCGCTTTCTCCACCTCTTTCATTTGTCTTCTTGTGAATGGCCTACGTGGCTTGAAAGCATATTCTTTACTAGGCTCCTCAAATCTCAACCGTTTTGAAGCTCTTGGTTTCTTGGTACTTTCGGGTGAAGATTGAGTGAGGTCAATATGCATTGGCTGCACTGGGTGATTTTGCTCAAACTCTATTGGTTCAATCTGTATTGGCTGATCTTGCTCAAGTTCAATAGCTTCAAGTAAGTCACTTAAACTGCCTTTTGAAATAGAGCTTTCTTCCACAGTAATTGACTTACCTTTCTCCTTGTTTAGTTGACCTCTGGTTTTCACCCTTGAAATCTTTTCAACTTCACTTGGTTTAGCTTCATCCTTCTTTTTCTGGATCTTCTGCTTTGATGACTGAGGTGTCTCCTTAGATGATGACTTAGGTGTCTCCTTAGATGATGACTTAGGTGTCTCCTTTGCTGCCACTGACTTCTCTGATTTCCTTAACTTGGTTTTAGGCTTCTTTTGGTCTGTCACCTCTTTTCTGAGCTCAGCCAGAGTAGGTTCTTCACTCCTTTCTTTCCTTTCTCTCACAGGCAATGGAGTGAGGCCTGTTTTGCTTGGAAAGCCGGCCATAAAAACAAATGAATCCCAATCTCTGCCAATCTTTTGTAAACCATCCAATACCAGCAACTTTACCAAGCCATGATGAAACAAGGATGTTTCACAACCATCTTTCTTTAACTAGATTTTATCACACATTTTACTAATGCTTCTGAACAAATAGAAAGGGATATCTATTGAAGCCTTACCTGTGAAATGCAACAAAAGTTTGAAGTGATAGGAATAAACTTTATTGTACCTTCCCTCGCATGTTAGGTATTTCTGGATGCATGTGAGGAGCATAGCATAATGTTCTTTTATGTAACTCCTTGGCACCGCTTTGGTGAGGTCCTTATTTGCATACGGTTCCTTCAAAAACTCTTTACAGGGACTCATGTCGAATTTAAAGTTTTTGAACCATTCTTGACCTCCCCTCGGAATTTCAGTGACAATGGAAATGGCTTCAGGAGACAAAGGAAATTCTAACATTGACACCTTTGAATTCAATCCAGTAAAATTCAATGCGAAAGCCTTCGTTACCTCTGCATGTCCTCCCTTCAATTTCTCGCAGAACCTCCAGCAACCAGCATTTCGAAAGGCTCTTGCTACACCTTCATCCCTGAGTGTAACATCAAGCCCCTCTGGCTCTGCCCTCAGGCACTTACCGGATCGATGTTCCCTCTTTTCCATCTTGCTTCGAATATCTTCACACAGGAAACTAATGGCAGCTACAGCTCGAAAACAATCTCGACTTTGGAGTGCAGGCTCGCTTGCAATGATCCCTTTAAATGAGAACTCGGGCTTCTCATACAGCAGACATGTTTACACATTATGAAAAACACATTATGACACAACCATACCTCATAAAATCCCTTAAGATGATATTCATATGCGTGATTCTGGACCTTATGGCGGAATGATGATTTATCATGACCTGGAGAGGACATCAACTGACAAACATGAACGGACCTATGACTCACCCCTCCCAGATTTGATATTGCAAGAAAAAGCGCTACAAAAACCCCGAAACCCCGATTTCGTAGCGCGGACAGTTCAAATTTAACAAAACGCGCTACGAAATGGCTGGTAAACAGTACGCTGCGAAAAGACGGAAACATCATTGCGCAGCTAAATTGACCAAACAGATTGCGCTGCGAAACTGCGCAAAGTACTAATGACGCAATCAAGACAAGACATGCCTTAACTGACAATGATAGAGGGTATCTAACGATTTTTTACATGAACTTACATCAATACCTTTTGAAATTCAAATTTCAAAGTGACACACACACATATAAACCTATTCACAAAACTGAAGATTTTTATATGAAACTTGTGGACAACATTACATACATGAACTATGGTTCTAAGTGATAACATGGTCATCGACAAATTCTCAAAGATGGCCATTATGGCGGCCTGCAAGAAAAATATCGCAGTAGAAGCCACTGCTAAACTCTTCTTTGAACGAGTGTGGGTACACTTTGGGATCCCAGAGTCTATCATCTCAAATCAGGATAACAGGTTCCTCAATACATTTTGGTCCAGTATTTGGTCGATGCTGGACACCAAGCTCACTAAGAAAACAACTTTCCATCCCCAAATTGATGGCCAGACAGAGGTCTTCAACAGGATGATCATACACATTCTACACATGTACAACTCAAAGAATCCATGCACATGGGATAAGAGCCTCCCCTATGTCTAGCACAGCTATAAATGGCCTTTCTACAGCTCAATTGGCCATATCCCTTTTCAGGTGGGCTTGGGATTCTAGCCACTATGTCCCATTGATGTGGTCATACCATTTGCAGCGAATCAGGTAGATTCATCTCATGTCTAGTCTGAAGTCGACAAGGAAAATAGATTCATTGAGCACATTCAATACATCTGCCAATAGGTCCATGGCATATTGGACAACGCCAATTCTAAGTACAAGCAGCAACATGATCAGCATTGGGTGCCAAACAAGTTCCAGGTGGGCGACAAAGTCTAGCTACATTTGCGAAAGGAGCGCCTCGCTGGGCCCCACCACAAGATTCGCCCGCTTTGATATGGGCCACAAACCATCACCAAGGTTGTGGGAGATATTTCTTTTGAGCTCAACATTCCCCCATTCCTTGGCCTAAACCCAGTGTTCAATGTGGATCGCCTTCAGCCATACTTTCCACCATTACTAGACACATCTGACATTGTAGAACAGCTCACACCAATAGAGTTAAATCCGAATTGCATGGAACAAGCTGCAACTGATCGGATCATGGACACGCAGATCAAGAACACTTTCCACTAGAAGATCCAACTATATTGAGTTGTTAAAGCCGACCAACTCTTGAGCCAAGGCAAATGGCTCACCAGGGACCAAGTTTAGCAAAAGTTTCCTCATCTCAAGGAGGAACTCAACGTAATGGAGAGAATTTCTTACTAAGAGGGGAGGACTAATCCAGGTGGATGTTGGTGGCCACCTTCCTATTCCACTTGGACCCTCACCATTATTCTTTCAGTTTTGTTCCGTTTCCTTAATTTTAACACAATTTACTATTTTTGGTAGTTTTTTCTGGTCCTGAACTTCTGGAGCCGTTTTGAGGCCCTATACGATGTTTTTCTAGAAAATGTGTCTCAATTTTGGTTGTATTCCTCGGTGAGATATTTCCAATGAGGTATCATATGCATCAAACGGAGATAATATCACCACATTATGACCTTCAAAAGTTGGCTTCCCAACTAACCCCAACGGGGCCCATAAACTCTTGCTGTTACATATCCTCGGGTTAATGTTTTGGTTGTTTAGGGTTTTCTCTTATTGTTCAATAATAAAAAGGCCCTTGAGCCTCATTGTAACTCAATTCAAAGGCATGTAGCCACCACATCTCTTCTTAGAGATAAGCTACCATCGCCCGAGCTAGTCTTATTTCCATTATGTTTGTAAGCATATTTTAGTATTTGATAGTAACGAAATGAAATGTTATTCCTGTTGCATCTCTGTATTTATGGTTGCATTTGTAATTTGTTGCATTCCTGTATAAATCCATATCAATACCAAAACTGCATTTCTATGAATTGGCACACAATTTGTGTTGTCGAGGATTTGGAGGACATGTCTAATATGGTGTAAGTGCTCTTCCCAACTGTGGTTGAAGATCAGGATGACGTCCAAATATACTACCGTGAACAAGTTTTTAAAGGGCCGCAAGATGTCACCCATTAGCCACATGAAGGTTTCGGGGGCATTCGTCAACCTGAAAGGCATGACTAGCCATTTGAAAAGGCCCTCCTTAGATTTGAAGGTAGTCTTACACACAACGGAGGGTCTGATTGGTACCTAGTGGGAACTGGACTTCAAGTCAATCTTGCTGAAATATTTGGCCCCCTTAAGTTGTTCCAGAAGGTCATCCATTTGTGGGACTGGATACATATTCTACACAATGATCTAATTCAGTGCCTAATAGTCAATATAAAGGCTCTTGGTTCCATCCTTTTGTACCAACACAATCGAGCTCCCAGAAGGTAAGTAGCTTGGCCTAATGTGCGCTTTCTACAATAGCTCCTAAATTTTCCTCTTGATTTCATCATTCTCTAGAAAGAAGCATTGGTATATTAGTACATTGGGTAGTGGCTCGCCAAGGGTCAGATCGATGGAGTGCTTGACCTAACAATGTAGGGGTACCCCTATGGGCGAGGTTAAGATGTCCATATACTCCTCCATGACCTTATCCATCTATTTCTACCATGCAAAGGAGCCCTATCTGGAGGTTGTGGATGTGACCACAATATTCCTCTTGTTCTAAGGGCGAATCATAAGGAAGACAAATTTCCTGGTTTGGGAAATGATCTTACTACATTGTTTAGCAGAGATCAAGGAAAAGGTGGTAGGCGATGCTACCTCTAGTATCATGTAAAACTTCTTACCCAAAGTAATAATAATAGAACAAGGCCTCGATTCATATATAGCATGACATTTCTATAGGTATGGCTGACCTAATAAAACATCATAGACTTCTAGAGGGTAAACGTCACACAATACCTCATCTACAAAGGGCTTCATGTTATAAGGCAAACGAAATTATTCGTTGACACAAAGATCTCGTCCTTGGTGGATCCACATGATGGTGTATGGTTGTGGGGGTGACATTGTCGGCAGCTTCAATCTCTTAAAGACCTCAGCTGATATCAGGTTCTTTGGCTCCCACTGTCAATGATTATTTGCATCGGTGAACCCTTTACCCACATCTAAAAGTGGAAGAGGTGCTCCCCCTCTAGATCCTTATGTTCCACCTTTTTTAGTTTGGTGGTGGCTACCATCGCATTGGATTCTACGTCAATGATCTACTTTCCCTTTTCAGTTCCCTTGTCGAGTTCTGGTGCAAAATCAGAGCATGTATTTCTCTCTGAGTCTTTCAGCTCAACCACAAGTTCCTTCTTCGTTCGACATTCGCTCGTGTTGTGAGTGAGAGTTTTATGGAACTAAAACCAATTGTTGGTGTCCTTCTTCACCTTCCCATTATTCTTGGCTTATGGCTTCAAGGAGTTATCCTTTGGGATTGTAGCCTAACTCTGTACTTTTCTCTATGGCTTGTAGGTGCCTTTGCTTTGCTTTGGGTTCACATGTCCAAAGTCTTGCTTATTTTTCTAAATTTATGCTCAATCTTGGCATCATAGCAGTATGATACACCAAACGAGGAGATTTCCAAGAACTCCATTTCCTCCTAAATGTATTTGTGAAAGCAACTGCGGTACTTGAGCACCAAATGTTTCTCTGAATCTTGATATCCAACTTTGTGCACAAGGTATGGAAAATATTCTTCAGCTCATGCACATCTTGGTCCCTTTACTGCCATAGTGTAGTCCATTGTATGTACTTGTCCTCATAGCTCCCCACTAGGTAATATTGTTCCTTGATGGCCTCTTAGAAAGAATTCCAATTTGGTGCGACTAAAAACAGTGACGGTTCTCTCTCATCCCTTTGGTCACAGTAGGTTTCCCACTAGTCCTTGACATGAGGGGTGGCTTTGAGGAATCCAAAAGTAATATTTTTTCGATTATAAAATTCATGAACGGAAAAATATCCTTCCAATATATTTAACCATCTATCTATGGTTTATGCATCTATCTAGCCTTCAAATATGGGAATGTCAAAGTTGACTTGTACCTGGAAGGGAGTGGAGCCTCCAAAGTGGTTTTTGGATGAGGATGTGTTGCATGTGGGCATCTGCCGAAAGATCTGGGTGAAGTTGTCCATCATTGCATTCCTTTATCACTCTAGGGCTTCTTCAAGCAATATTTTGAAAGAATATCCTGCTCCCTCCTCTTTATCTTCTTCCGCCATGGGAGTTTGTTGGGGTTTGTGAGGCTATTCTTGCAAAGGTTCAACCAGTTCGATCCCTAAATCCTTATACCCCAACCTCATTGGGGACATGCAAAGAGAAACAAAGAAAGAGTAAAATGCTCTAATACCATTGATTTGGACTTATGCATGAATGCAACGGAATATATATATATAAACATAAACACAGATATCCAACATAAATAAATCTTCATTTCATTAATATCAAAGAACTAAAAGGTGCTTACATACATAATGGAAATAAACTAGCTCAAGCGATGGTAGCTTATCTCTGAGAAGAGATGTGTCGGCTACATGCCTATGAACTATGTTACAATGAGGCTCAAGGGAATTTTTATTATTTAGCAATAAAGGGAAACCCTAAACAACCAAAAACCTAACCCTACAAGGTGAAACACCAAGAGTTTGTGGGCCCCATTAGGGTTAGTTGGGCAACCAACTTCCAGAGGTCATAACTTGGTCAAATGATCTTTGTTTGGTGCATACGATACCTTGTTAGAAAGGTGTTTCTGAGTGCTATATGATTTTTGGTAGACCCTTGCATATAGATATGGGCCTACTATAGACCTCAAAAAAAATACCATTTAGGGGATCAAAACAACTCTAGAAGTTTAGGACCCAAAAATGCTAAAAATAGTAAATTTTGCTATAATCAAGGAAATTGATGAAATAGACTAGAGTCCCAAGTGGAATAGGCGAGTCACCGCCAATATCCTCTTGGGTCATTCTCACCCTCTAATCAACTTACTCACTGATTTATAAATCAAGCATTGCCCTGGTGGCCTCTCTGACATCCCAAGGCACTTCAGATGATGATCCCTCTTATGGATAAAAACCTGCATTTCCCTCTATTGTTGCCCACTCCCTTTGTTCCTCTACTTGATCTCTTCTTTCCTATAAGCCTAATAATAAGGGACAACTTTGATTTAACCCTATCCAATTGGTATTCAATGTCTGAACAATTCTCTTGTAGAGTGGGGTTCTTTCTAGGGAATTCCTCAACCTCTGAGGGGAGTGGTACTCCCTGATTTGTAGACTGTGTGGTAGATCATGCCATCTCCTTTGGCAGACCTTCAAAGTATTAGTCCCTAACACCCTAAAAGTGTCTTCCAAATGGAGGATCTCTTGCCCTTGTTTTTCTAGGTACCGAGGGGATAATTGAGGGTCTCTAGAGATGAGTCTATTATTGCTTATCACAACCTTGGGACTTTTTAATTCTACTCTGATATATAGGGGTTCATTTTCTTCTTTGTCCATAACCCTCTTCAATTCCTCAACCCTTTCTTCCACATGGACAAGCCAAGAATCTAGGGCCATTATTTGTGAATCTCCCATCCTTGAATTTGGATCCTAGATGTTCATTTTTGTGAGGATCATATTATGCATATATAATTCAGTTAATTTGGCCCTATCTTCAATGTTAACCTATTGGAAAAAATCAATAAATTTTTTATAGTCCTGAAATGGGAGAGAGCCATATTGTGCCAAGGTTTTGATTTGAAATTGCATCCATTGTTCTTTGAGGAAGATTGCATATGATTTTGATGGCTTTCTGCACTATATGCCCTCCATGGCCAAGCTTGCCATGGTGGCAAGTTGTGCTTCCTTCTCCTGTAGTTGCTCTCTTAACCTCTGATTTTCTAATTGCAACTGCTCCCTCATGATTGACTCTTTGAATCTTAAGTCAACCATTTCTTCACCCATCTTCTTCATATTTTCTTCCATGATTCCTACATCCTCAACTTTCTTTGAATTAGAAATATGCATCCACTAATAGGTTCGGCTTTAGCCCTTTTCTAGCTCAAATAGGATGGGGACTACAAATTTTTTAGGTATTATTTTTCCATGTTCATAAGACTTGTAGTAGGACCCAAGATAGAGTTCTGGATCAGGATCTTGGATTTATTTTGGTCCCTCTCCCCCCTATGGAGGTGTTGTTGTTCTTTCCTATAGCATTGTCTCCCTATCCTGTAGTAATTATTCCCCTTCTTGTAGTTGGGAAGTTTATGCTTCTAGTTGCTTGGCTCTAGTTGACCTAGTGTTTGGCCTGATTTTTTGTGTTTGAGGTTTCTCTCCCTTAGATTTGATGGAGTTAGATTCCTCAATTTTTCCTTTTCCTCATCCCAACTCTCCTTCTCGGTGGTTGATAGACTCTTCAATTGCGATTGGGACTTCTGAAGGAAGTTGAAGCTTCCCTTGTTTGATCCTAGTGCTCCTCCTTCTTTTGAAATATAAGGGGCCTTGATTTGGTTGCCTCCTTTTTATTTTGATGGGTGTGCTAAGAGCTTCCAGGGTGGTAGCCACCTCTTATTTTTCATTCCCTTCTGATAGGTTTACTTGTTGCTCTAGTTTTCTCTTCTTTTGAGGTCTAGAGGGCTCCCTAAGGGTCTCTTTTCTGCCTCTAGTTTACATTCCCCTTCCCCTTGTCTTCTCTGTATTATTCTTCAATTTATGCTTTCTTATCTTCAACCTCTTCTTCCTCTTCTTCAACATCTTCTTCCTTTTCAACTTCTTTAGCAGCACTATATTTGGTGGCCTCTTCATGTTCTAGCATAGGTTGGGCTTGAGTCTTAATGAAGGCCTCCCTATCCATGTCCACAAATCTATCCATAGCATGGGATTTTTGAGGTGACTCAAGGCATTCATAATGATGAGCCTTATGATCCCAATGAGAAATGTACTAGTGCTTTCCTTATCTCATCCTCTGTCTCATTTTTATCATAGACTGAAGGAGAAAGTGGGGAATTCTAAGCCTACTTGGGATGGGAAAAAATTATCTAGAACGTCAACTCATAGAGTATCCTAAATTGATACAAATACACAAAACTTAACTGTCATTCATAGGATATGTATTTTATGATATGATAAGCCACTTCATCCCATGGGTAACTAAGGCTCTCCCTTCTAACTCCATTCTTATCTTCAACTGGATTTTTTTCAGGGAGGAAGAAATGCTTCTTAGTTGTAATGTCTTTCATCTTATCCTCCTTTCCCCACCTAACTCCTAAATGCATTGTGGTCACTCTATTAATTATTTCTTCATTAAAATGGATGGAAATTCCTCTTACAATAGTGGTGGCACTATCTTCCCCCTAAGAGTGAAGGGCTATGGAAAATTCTTGAGTCATTTCATCATCATACCCCTCGATCTTCTCAAATAACCCCATCCACTGGTGGCTTATGAATATGTCTCTAATAGGATTATGTTGGTGAATTCTTTTTGAGTTTCCGGACTCCCTTCTATTGAAACTCCCTTCCATGTTTTCTACTATTTCTTCCTCTATTTTTCTCAAAGAATTATTTATCAATTGCTAATTTATGAGTGGCCTAGGGATTCAAGATAGAGATGAGAGGGGTTTTTTTCTTTTTCTGACCAGAGGGAGAAAAATTACATGTCAAATTTAAATAAAACTAATTAAGTTTCTATCCTGCTTCCCTTACATGGAGGAAAAAAGAAATTCATTTTTTAAGGGCTTGCTACAGGATGTTTGTACAAGCAGAAATTGACCAAGTTATCTAACTCCTTTTGCATATAAGGTGATTAAAATGCACTACTTACCCATACCTAGGAGACTCCTTCATGGTTGTGGGGGTTTGGAGGAAAATTTTCACCAATTCGAACCCTTCTTCACCTCTCAAGTCGATACTGTAGCAATTGTCTACAATCCTGTAGCAGTAGTCTTTAATCCTATAGCAATTGCTTCTGATCTTATAACACTTGTTGTTCCTGTTGAATTTACATGACCTTGGTGTCTATGATATAATCTTAAATATCTGATGCTACCAAACCAAGAATCTCAAAAGATCTCTTTTTCATAGCGGAAAAATATAATGTAGTAAATAAATCACGTGCATAATAAAAACAACAACAACAGTATGTGTAACCCAATTTTGTTATATTATCAACATATAATACAAAATTCTAGGGCTCCCATACAAGGGATAATGGCCCTCAAATATCCAGAAGTAAGGGAATACAAGATACAATGATGAGGGATACCACCTATCACTGTTGCACGTCACTTCTGCTACAATGAACACGGGCTGATCCAATCTACTCTTCTAGGTTGACCAACACCTGAGCTCCAGTCTGCCAATCTAGTAGCTTCTTTCGTCTATCAAAGAGCTACAAATTAGGCTCTAACTCTTCACCCAACTTTAGGTGTCAATCTCCCTTTACGACTTCTTGTTAGGGGCTACTCTTGGACGCCAACATGTTTCCCTCCAATAATCCAATGATGCCCAATACAATCATTGTACAATCTACTCCTAGGAAAGGCTTCTAACCACCAAGTGTTATAGACATTTTTGTGCCTTACAGCTATAAGCATGAAATGTCCATAAATCAAGGGATCCTAAGTCCCTAAAGATGTTGTTCCAGCTCCTAAAGAAACAAGGTCAACCAATGACAGCTTCTCCAGAAGTTCTCCACCAAAAACTACTCAGAACTAGTCAAATCAGGATCAATTCAGATGCTCCACTAGCTCCCTGCGTTGCAAAGCACCCAAATACACTGGCTAGGTGCGTTGCAACGCAAGTGAATGCACTACCAGGGTGCGTTGAGCGGGAAATGACAAATGGCAAAGTCATTCAACGAGGTGGAAAGACAATGGAAGCTTCCAGAATCTTCTCCAATGACACTTGCCTCAATGAATTCGACCAGTGATGAGTAAGAGGCTCTCAGTCTCCAAGTGGAAGCAAGAACTGACAGAGAGAAGCCACAAGTCAAAAAATAAGTTAACTCATCCTCTCTGCTTACATCTATATATGGATCCCTCATCCCAGAGATCCAGAGGCTGGAATTTGGTACTTTGCAGAGAATTGTTGTTGGTTTGAGATTGAGATTAGTGCATTGGGTGATTTATGCTTTGTTGGAGGTGAGGAAGGGATTCCTTTGCTGGGAGGTAGATGCTGGATCGGGAATCACTTGGTTGTATCTCCTCTTGGACTTTCTTATCATATCAATAAAACTATTTGATTTTCTCCTACATGCTGTGTATCAATGATGTTTTGTTATATTTGCATGTTTAGCTTAATCTGATCCTAAGCTTTTTATGAATGTAAATATATATCTTCGTGTAGTTTCTCTCTTCTGTGATCTTGCAGGAATTTGGTGAAGCTGCGCCGGTAAGGGAGCTGGGAGCTATTGAAGAGAGGAGCGATTGGATCAACAAACTAGTGCAAGACACAGGTTAGTTTATCCTTCCTCTTCGTTTACATTTCATAAAGAAGAATACTCAAGTAGTTTTCCTTGTTTGTTGCTAAGGCACTGTCACACCTTAGAGTGGGATAGGGGCGTTCTGAATAGATACTTTTCCCAACAACACCAAGTCAAACCCAATCTACTTGGATTCCATAGGCTACAATTTATTCACACATGGACACCATCCAACTAGAAATCAACTCAACATAAACTCATCATACATACCTCTGGTTGTGCATGTTGTTGTATCTCCTTACTTGTTAGGGCACCCAACAATATTTGTTACAACCCTAAAACTGCTCCAACAATCACCTAGAAAATTGTCGTCTTCCTTCCGCAAGACCCTCCTACCTTCACTGCTCTATTTTTCTCCTTGTTGCAGCTTGTTAAGGACTACAGTCCTCATAAATTCCACCTATAGGATTCCGCCTAGGTATGCATATAAATATTAGGGTTGTGGCTTCACAAAATAGGAAACGTTTCCCTCTAAAACCCACGCACAAGAACACAGATCTGCCTCAAGGCATGTGGCCTTCCTTCCTTCTCAAACCCAGACCTACAGGGGATGAAAAATCACATGAAATCAACTCTATATTTGTCTCCAAGCCTGTGGTTATCCTCCTATGGCAACTCGGCCTAATTTCATATGCTAAACTCACGCAATCAAAGACCCAAACAAATTCATCCTCCTCTTCTAGATCTCACCCTATTTCATAGAGTTATCTTATGAATTGATGCACATTTAGATATTTAAAATGAATCTCATCACATCTTATTCATACTAAACAAGAGGGCTTAACGAATTACCCAAGAGACATGACTTTTGGCTCATTTCACTTTAAGCCTACATGACTTGAAAAAAAATCAATTACTAACTTCAAAAATCCATATCTCATATTCTAAAACTCAGATTTCCATGATTTTCATTGCATTGGATTCTCCTCACCATCCTATATCATCTCCATCCATCACATGTAGAAAATGCCTTGTGGTTTTGGCCCAAACATCAATGGGTGCAAAACCCCAACCTTGGGTTCCAAGCCCGAAATTGACTTTTGTGGTGCTCCAACTTCCAAAACCTGAACCCTAGGGCTTGGAGTACCTCCCAAGCTATCAAAAATAAATAGCTCCACTTTATAGCTTGTCTTTATCACTCTAAGGGACCCTTGGTCATAGCTAGCTCAACTCCTAGCTCAACTCTCTATGTCTTAGTGAGCCTCTCTTACCATTTTAGGAATGAATTTTCTCAAAGCAAATGAGATTCGAGCTTGTCCTCTTATTAATCTTGTGGTAATGGGATGTACAAGATGTGTGATCTGGCCCCCACCTACCACCTACATATTCCCCCTTATAGACCCATTGACCCCACTCCTCGTAATTATCACCCTCTTTTTTTTCATTTTCCACGTTGCATGGGTGAGGTAGTTAACTACACTTTAAATGTTCAAGGGTAGCCAAGACTATTGGCCACCTCCGGCTTATAAAAACTCATTCCCCATACATCTAAAACATTTTTGAGCTACCATTCACTTAAAGGAAGAGGTGAGGAGTGTCATACTTGTGCCTACCTGATGGTCTCGGCTGCTTCGATGCATGCATGCTGCTTCAAGACAGTGGTTGATATTCTTGTCTTTGGAGGTGTCGTTTTCCATTCTAGTTGCTTCTTGCTCTGGCACTACCTTTGAAAAATATTTTTTTTGATATTTTATGAAAGGTGTCTAACTAAGTGAAGTTATTTTATACAAGTCCTTCAAATAGTGGATCAATTTGTTGTTGTTGGAGATGAATAGTGACCCTGTAGCAGCTCCTCAAGAGTTGTCTAGTTTCCCAAGATCACAAATATGGCCCTCCAATGCTTCAGGTTGGTTAAGTCTTCATTCCAGAGCTATCAAGTGCTCCCAACTATGGCTCTATAAGGTTTGTGTAGACTGCTACATGATTGGATTCTTTCCTGTAGCAGTCACACATACCCCTCCAAAATCACAATAACCTTCATGAAATGCATTCAAAAGCTCTAATAATTCATGGTGAGCTCATGGATAGGGACTATAAACTTTGGTGGTGGTGAAAATTGTGGAAGAAAGGGTGAAAATTGGTTTTTTTCATGGACAAAGATGATTTTTTGGTTGGAAGAGTGGCTAAATGGTGTGGAGAATGGATGATGGTGGTGTGGTGGACTTGCTTTTCATTCCCCAAAGGAAAACATAAAATATGAACCCTCTCTCTATACCATCACAATCATGTATCAATTCCACTCATTCCTGTAGCAGTTTAGGACAATCTTATAGCACTTTAGGACTGAGATATAATTGATTGAGGTAGGTTGCCCAATGATGGAGGAACTTGGGGAGATGGGTAGAATGATGAAGGACATGTAGCTAGCTAGCTTGGGAGGTGGAGAAGTGGAGTTTGGAGGTTGCTTCTTTTGACTTTTTTCCCTTTGTTCATGACTGGAACCTTGCAAAAACATGTTAGTAGAACTAATGTAAGGGTTGCCTTGCTTCTCCTTTATTTATTTTTATTTTTTCCTCCTTTTTCCAATTTTTCCTATTCTTCTTTTTTTGTTTTCTTCTTTTTTTAGATTTGCAAGCTGCCTCAAAATAGGTTTTAAACCTATAGGCTTTCTCTAGGTGCCTCAAATGAGGTTTTCACTTGGGGATCTTTTCATTTATTTTTTCCCTTTTTCTTTCTCTTGGGCTGCCTCGTAGAGTTTTTCATTCATAGAGATTCTCTTAGGTGCCTCATGGAGGTTTTGTTAAAATTGGAAACTAGGGGAAAAATCCATGTGGGTCATCCTATTAATGGCAGCTGATATTTTTCTTGGATCCCTCTCATCGAGAGGTGTAGGATTGATCTAAATATCATCTGATTCCGATAAGTATTCATGGAGATATGAATTTATTAGTGTTATGGGACAATTCGTCAAGGTCAGCCAACAATGAAATAAACCCCACTTGTGCTCAACGTTTTGGTATAAATAGAGGTGGCCTTCAAGTCATTTCAACACACTCGGGATCTCTTCCTCTCTACTTATTTTTGAGTTTTAGTAGGAGGAGAGATCCTAAGGGATAACACTACCCTAATATAGATGGAGTGGCCTAGGCTCTACGCTGCCCTAATGAAGAAGCCCTAGAGGCAGAAGGGAAGGGAAATCTAGCATGGTGAAGAAAGCCCTAACGCTACCCTATGAAGAAGCAGTAATATGAAACCATGGGGGGTCTAAGAAGAGACCCTATCTGTTGTCCTAAAAGGAACCTATACACAACCCTAAGGAGAGAGACCTATATGTTGTTTAAAAGAGCCCTAGCCACAGTTTTGTTCATGCCCTAATCACAGTCCATATGTGCCCTAACTGTTGGCCTTATTCCACACTAGATGTTTCCCTTCATCTGTAATTTAAGAAGGCTCTTATACGTTGGAAATAGGAGGCCTCATCTCCCTAGACTTAGTCCTCTAATACACAATCTCAAGAGGCCTCTATGCTACCCTAACCACAGTTCTCAAGGTGATATAATCTGCAGACAATGAGGGTTCTATGCAAGAAGAGGAGGATTCCTATTCACTGGAAAGAGGAGCCCTTAATGTAGTCAAAAGAAAGACTATTCAAGCATTCCCCATTCGCAGCCATGGAGAAATCTTACCACAGCTAAAAGATGCCTAATCTAACCTTAGATCTGGACAGCAATAGCGTCTAGCTTCAGGCAGATGAGGAAGGTCTAAAAGCAGCTTGTATGACATGGAGAAGTGTGTTTAAGGGTATACGTTGAAGTCTATTTAGCAAGACATATGTTAGGATTGTGTTGATAATAGTACGGTCACTTGGATGGAGAAAAGGGTGTGAACTTGATGAAGGTTATGAACAGTAAATTCTATGAGAGAAATCACTATGTTGAAGACCTTGGTTGGAAACCTTTGGAGCAGCAAAGAGGACTGTTAGAGGGCAGATTAATATAGGCCTATGTTCAGTGACATTGGTGGAACTTCATCATCAATAGAAGGGACAACAAACTAACATTGGGACAGCTGTTTGGTACAGCAGCATGCAAGGGACATCAAACTAACATTGGGACAGTTGTATGGTACAATAGCATGCAAGGGACAACAAACTAACATTGGGACAGTTGTATGGTACAACATCATGCAAGGGACAACAAACTAACATTGCGACAGTTGTATGGTACAACAGCATGCAAGGGACAATAAACTAGCATTGAGACAGTTGTATGGCACTTAGCAGCAAGTACACCAAGCATGCAATGGTACAACAAGCATGCACAGGGCAACAAGCAAGCAATGGGACGATAAAAATGGACAACATGGTTCAAAAATGACACATGGGATAGAAATACAGTGTTAGGTGCAGCAGTCATGAGGTCCAGCATTGTGATGATGGGTGCAACATGGTGCAGCACGGTGAGGTGCAGCATGATGACGAGATGTAGCAAGACGATAGGTGAATGAGTCACCTTGGAGAATCAGTTGAAGTAGCATGTCTTCAACTAATCTCATGTATCATCTTCTTTGAGATGATCTATTCTCTCATCTAGATAAGTCAAAGTGTTGACTTCAGTTGTAAATGTACTATCTCTCTCTCTCTCTCTCTCTCTCTCTCTCTCTCTCTCTCTGCTGGACTATTGAAGAACATAGAAGAATAATTGATCAAGGGTTTCCCCACATTGGGGTTTGTCACTAGATAGCACCACATCTTGTGTTTTCTTGTCTTCTATGATTTATATTTATGTTCTATCTACAATTTACATTAATGCTGATGTGATTGCTAATCTAGAAAAGATATTGAGCTAACTGTGAAAATTGAAATAAATTTCTCTAGCATAGAACATACCTAAAATTAACATGGTATCATAGCTAAGGTGAATTCAGAGCCCAAGAAAGAGTGAAAGAGCAATCATCGAAGATAGTTGAGAAAGGACAAAAGGATCAATGGATTCCTAATCCCTCTTCTAATTCACCAAGGTTGAAGTTGAAGGAGAGAATATTATCAGAATGGTGCAGTGGAAGTTTCTAATGGCCTACCTGAAGATCACTTCTATGGGAAGTCTAGATCTAAGGGAGGAAGGGAAGGCAGATGCCTTGGTTGAAATAAGTTTGGCCATTATGCAAAGGAGTGTCTGAAGGGCAAGGACACATCACTTGATGATGAAAAAAATCATTCCAAGGACATCTTCAATGATCAGAGGAATGATAGTGCAAGTTATCAAGGAAATGGCTGACTCTTCAAGAAAGCAAGGAACCCCAATGCTTCAAGGCACTCCATTGAATAGAAGGGTTCTCTCTCTCTAATTTGGTAGAGATGGAAACATTCGTGGGGTTATGCTTGGAGCCAATGCCACCTATCCATGAAAGGTTGTTACCCTCAATTGAATGAGGGTAACTCGATTAATTTACAAAATCTATTTTATGTACCTGATCGCAAGAAGAACCTGGTGTCCATTTCGACAATGGAAGTCAAAGGTTTTAGGGTGGCATTCATCGATGGAAAGGTACATGTATGAAAATTAAATTTTCTAAGATTTTTTTTCTCATGGTTTTAGGTTTGGAAATTTGTATTAAGTTGTAGGATTGTCCATTGGGGATCATGTCAATTGATACATCTCATCTATAGCATCGGAGGTCTATTATGGGGCCCTATCCAATGTGAGTCAGATGGTGACTGGGATGCCTGAATTAAAAAGGAGAATGAAGGTACATGTCTGAGATGTACCAAAGGAAAATCTTACAAAGGGACCACTCCCCTCATGTAGCAGGTTCACAGGCTTGGAACAACCCAAGGGGTTTGAGATTCATCGGGAATCTCATGTATGCAGGTGGAAGAAATCCCTCTATGGCTTGAAGCAAGTCACCCCGGGTTTGATATGAGAGGATTGATAGCTATCAGATGAAGCTGAGATTCATTAATAGTGAAGCCAATCCAAAGCATTATTTGAAGGTTGTGGATGATAGACCTCTCATACCAGCACCTTTTAAGAACAACCTATTTGTGATAGGTGTTGACCCTCTCACTTGCAAAAGTAAGAGGGAGTTGGATTCCGAATGTGGAATGGTAAACTACAAGCCCGTGACTACCTCGAGGATCGTAACTTTCAAAAGTTATATGGTGACGATGTCGGACCATATTTTGGAAATGCCTCTGAGTTTCATAAACTCATTTGCATTGAAGTTCTTGGTGAACTTCCATCCATATATATATTTTTGCAGTTAACATGGTGAGCTCATATTTGGTTGAGCCTCACTGGATTGGTGCCAAGAATATTCTGAGATATCTTTGGGGCACAATCTCTCATGGATTGAGATACACTACCAGAAATATGACGCTGCATGATTATTCGAATGTTGACTGGGTAGGCAGTGTGGAGGATCACTAGAGAACTTCTCAGTGCTGGTTCTCTTTGGATTCTGCTTCGATATCATGGATGAGAAGAAAGCAGAAGTCGGTTGCTATAAGCACTGCCAAGACTAAATACATAGCTATGAGTATGAACTTGTGTGAAGCTACATTTTTGTGGAAGCTCTTCAGTGAGCTATTTGTACACATGATGAATACCATTGTGATCCTTTGTGACAACCAGGGGGGGATTTGATTGTTGAGGAATCCCATATTCGATGATTGCTCCAGTAGATAGACATCAAATACTACCTTATCTGGGATATGGTAATTCGATGAGTGAGGAGTCTCCATCGTATTGAGACCGATGTACAGGTCGCAGACATTTTGTCAAAGCCCCGGGGAAAGGTCAAATTTGTGACTTTCCCAAACGACTTGGAGCTGTTGAGAGACCTTCATATAAGGGTCCTGCATGTTGCATGCATTGAGCCTTGGGAGCTCTGGGGGGCTTGGGGTACTTACTGGAGCAACACACAACCATAGGGAAACTCACCCTCCCCTAATGGTGCGTTGTGTACAGGATGAATAGCTCAACCTTCCCCTGTGATACCCCAAGGCGACTTTGGGACAGGATGATTCATTCTCTTGTGATCCAGGATGATTCATTCTCTTATGGGATAGGATGATTAGTTCTCCTGTCGAGGCATCCTACCCATGCAGTCTAGGACGCATGGGAAGTACCTCTCATCTGATCAATGAGCAGGGAAATGGGGTTAGGGACCATAGTAGTACTATCGATGGACGCATCATTGTATCTACCTTACTCCCTCTGCTAGGATGACCTCCAACTGATATGGGATCAGTATGAGTGGTTTGAGACACCCTCTTGTGATATTGATCTGGGATCAATAAAACTGACTTTAGGTCAGTAAGAGTGATATGACACACTCTCTTCAGATGAAACTGACTTCGGGTCAGTAGAGAATGGTATCAGACATTCTCGATCAATTCTTCTTCTTCATGGTTCAGCAGAGCAGACCATAGCAGTGCAGAGCAGAGCATAGCATAGCAATGCAGAGAAGAGTAGAGCAGTGTAGGGCACTGATGGCAGAGATAGTACAGTCGGACATATGGATCAGCAGATGGAGTTATCCTTAGTTGAGGAGTGTTAAAATTGGCAACTAGGGCCAAACTCCCTGTGGATCATATTATTAATGGAAACTGATATTTTTTTTGGATCCCTCTCATCGAGAGGTGTAGGATTGATCTAAATATCATCCAATTTTGATAATTATTTATGGAGATATGAATTTATTAGTGTTATGGGACAATTCGTCAAGGTCGGCCAGCAACCAAATAAACCCCACATGTGCTCAACGTTTTAGTATAAATAGAGGTGGCCTTCAAGTCATTTCAACACACTTGGGATATTTTCATCTCTACTTGTCTTTGGTTTTTATCAGGAGGAGAGATCCTAAGGGATAACGCTGCCCTAATCTAGAGGGAGTGCCCTAGGCTCTATGTTGTCCTAATGAAGAAGCCCTAGACACAAAAGGAAAGGGAGATCTAGCACTGTGAAGGAAGCCCTAACGCTGACCTATGAAGAAGCAGTAATACACAGCCATGGAGGGTCTAATAAGAGACCCTATCTGTTGTCCTAAAATGCACCTATACGCAACCCTAAGCAGAGAGACCTATATGTTGTTCAAAAGAGCCCTAGCTGCAGTTATGTTCATGCCCTAGTCATAGTCCATATATGCCCTAACTGCTGGCCTTATTCTGCACTAGATGTTGCCCTTCATCCACAATTTAAGAAGACTCTTATACGCTAGAAATAGGAAGCCTCATCTCCCTAGACTCAGTCCTCTAATACGCAATCTCAAGAGGCCTCTATGCTACCCTAACCGCAGTCCTCAAGGTGATATAATCCACAGTCAATGAGGGTTCTATACAGCAAGAGGAGGATTCCTATTCGCTGGAAAGAGGAGCCCTTAATACATTCAAAAGGAAGACTATTCAAGCATGCCCCAGTCACAGCCATGGAGGAATCTTACCACAGCTAAAAGATGCCTAATCTGACCTCATATTTGGACAACAATAGTGTCTAGCTTCAAGCAGATGAGGAAGGTCTAAAAGCGGCTTGTATGACATGGAGAAGAGTGTTGAAGGGTATATGTTGAAGTCTGTCCAGCAAGGCAGCATATGTTAGGATTGTTTTGATAATAGTACAATCATTTGTATGGAGAAAAGGGTGTGAACTTGATGAAGGTTATGAATAGTAAATTCTATGATAGAAATCACTATGTTGAAGACCTTGGTTGGAAACCTTTGGAGCAGCAAAGAGGACTGTTAGAGGGAAAATTAATATAGGCCTATGTTCAGTGACATTGGTGGAACTTCGTCATCAATAGAAGGGACAGCAAACTAACATTGGGACAGTTGTATGGTACAGCAGCATGCAAGGGACAGGAAACTAACATTGGGATAGTTGTATGGTACAGCAGCATGCAAGGGATAGAAAACTAACATTGGGACAATTTTATGGTACAATAGCATGCAAGGGATAAAAAACTAACATTGGGACAGCTGTATGGTACAACAACATGTAAGGGACAACAAACTAACATTGGAAAAATTGTATGGTACTTAGTAGCAAGTACACCAAGCATGCAATGGTACAACAAGCATGCAAGGGACAACAAGCAAGCAATGGGACAAAAAACATGGACAACATGGTTCAACCATGACACATGGGACAGCAATATAGTGTTAGGTGCAGCAATCATGAGGTCCAACATTGTGATAATGGGTGCAGCATGGTGTGGCACGGTGAGGTGCAGCATGATGACGAGATGCAACACGACGATAGGTGAATGAGTCACCTTGGAGAATCAGTTGAAGCAACATGTCTTCAACTGATCTCATGTATCATCTTCTTAGATATCACCTATACCCTCATCTAGATAAGTCAAAGTGTTGACTTCAGTTGTAAATTTACTATCTCTCTCTCTCTCTCTACTAAACTATTGAAGAAAATATAAGAAGAATTGATCAAGGGTTTCCCCACATTGGGGTTTTTCCTGGCTAGTGCCACATCTTGTGTCCTCTTGTCTTGGCTTGTCTTCTGCGATTTATATTTATGTTCTATCTGCAGTTTTACTTTAATGCTGATGTGATTGCTAATCTGGAAAAGATATTCAACTAATTGTGAAAATTGAAATAAATTGCTCTAGCATAGAACATACCTAAAATTAACAGGTTTTCACCTAGGCTCTTTTATTTTTCATTTTTCTTCATTTTGTTTCTTATTTTTCCTTTTCCTTCGTTTATTGATCAGAGGCTGGATGAATTGGGAGTTGTGAGACCCCCAATTACATTCATCTCCTTGCTTATTGAGTTAGTAAACTCCTCCTTTGACATAGGCTTCTTGTAGAACTTTAACCGGTAGCCATTAACAAGGAATGTAATTCCTTCCTCATCAATTTTTCTTATTTTGACAGATCTATTCTCATAACAGTTTTCTATCAGATAAGGACCCAACAACCTTGTCCTCAATTTTCCTTCGAAATTTGTGAACCTAGAATCATACATTAAGGCCCAATCATTGTCTTGGAAGTCCATTTCCCTAATGTTTTAACATGCCAAATATTCCTCTACAGTTGGACTACTTTAGTGTACATGAGAGCTTGCAACTTTAACTCATCCAAACCATTGAGCTTGGGAAACCTTTCTTTTCGAGCTACAGTGATTTCTAAATCTAAATGTGCTACCATTCTCAAGGTGTTGTATTCAAATTCAATGGACAACAAGGTCTTCTTGCCATAAACCGACTCAAAGGGGGTGAATCCAGTGGTGGTTTTCCAAGTGGTATTATAGGCCCAAGTGGCCTCTACAAGTCAGGTTGCCCAATCTTTCCTATTGTTGCTGACAACTTTAGTCAAAATGTTTGTCAAGCCTCTAATTGTGACCTCAACTTTCCCATTTTCTTTAGGGTGATAGGAAGTGGGTTTTCTATGCTTGATATGATGTTGCTCCATGATTCCCTCAATCATATTTGAAGTAAACTGAGCTCCTTGATCAGTGACCAACTCCCTTGGAAATCCAAGCTTGTAGAATATATTAACTCTTACAGATTTTTCCACTTTCTGCTTGGTTGTTTCCTTTACTATTTCTACTTCAACCCACTTTATCATGTAATCAGTTTGTTCAGATGGGGGGTCAATTGGCCCAAGCCCCATTTCTCAAATTGCTCTAAATTCACTTGAGGTTGTGGGTGAATTTCATCCTTGTGTGTAGGCTTGCCCATCCTTTAGCACTTATCGCATCTATCAGTGTACCTTTTAGCATCTTGGTGTAGAGTAGGCTAGTAACTAGCTTGTAGAACTTTGAAGGTTGTCTTCTTAGTAGAAAAATTTCCTCCACAAGGTCCATCATGGCATGATGATAGGATTTAAAATACCACTTCCTCCCTCCCACATCTTCTCAAGTTCTGATTTGGAACCAATTTGAAGATATTTCCCCCAATCTAGGTGAAAGGGGCACTTTTTCTAATAATTTTTATCTTCTCCTTGGAGGATAGATTAGGAGGGAACCTCCCAGAAACCAAGTAGTTTGCTATATCATCTATCATCTCCTAATTTCCTACAGGAAATATTAGTCTAGACAAAAAAATTGCAACCACTTTTCCTTTCCCTAGCTTGTCAACAATGGTTAGATCAAATTGTTGCAACAATAACAATCATCTAATGGTTCTAGCATTAACATCTGGTTTATTCACTAGGTATTTAATGGTTGCATGATCAATATAAACAAACACTTGGTACCTAGTGATATAATGCATGAATTTATTCAAAGATTGCACCACAGCTAAGAGGTATTTTTCAGTAATTGTATAATTAATTTCAACTTTGGAGAGATTCTTAATTATGAAATATATGGCATAGGGAAATTTGTCTTCCATTTCTCCCAAATCTACTCCTATAGCTTCATCTTATGAATTTGTGTGGATGTGGAAAGGAAATGCCCAATTGTGGCCTTTAAGAATTGGTGCAATGGTCAACTTCTCTTTTAGTTCTTCAAATGCCTCTTGACATCTATTTGTGCAACAAAATTTTGATTCTTTAGCCAACAATCCAAATAGAGGTGAAGCCAACTTTCTAAATTCCTTAATGAATCTTCTGTAATACCTAACTAGCCCAAGAAAAATTCTAAGATCCCTTTGCTTTTGAGGGATAGGGACCCTTTTGAAAATGGAAACCTTGTTAAGGTCAAATTGGATCCCTTCCTTAGAAAGGAAGTAACCTAGGAAAATCCCTGCATTCATAAAAAATTTACACTTTTCTGGACTCAGTGAAAGATTCATTTCAATGCATATAAGACTTTCAACATATTGGAACGCATTTTCTGGAAATCATTTCCATAAGGAGTGAATTCATCCATGTATATTTCAACAATGGCATTCATGAGATCTGCAAAAATACTCAAGAATTCCCTCTGGAAGGTAGCAGGAGCATTGCACAAACAAAATTGGAGGACTCTATAGGAAAAGATTCCCCATGGGTATGTAAAGGTGGTCTTATCTTGACCCTCAAGGTTGATCTAGATTTGATTGTATCCACTAAATCCATCCAAGAATGAAAAGAATTTCTTCCCAACAAGGCCATCTAGGACTTGATCAATGAAAGGAAAAGGAAAGTGGCCCTTCTTTGTAGCTTTATTGAGTTCCCTGTAGTCAACACAAATCCTCCACTTCCCATTTTTCTTGGGTAAAAAGAGGGCACACCCACTCACTATCTGAAATGGGGTAAATGAACCCTGCATCCAACAGTTTTTGTAGTTCCTCTTTTACAATATCCTTAAGAGCATAATTCATCCTCCTCTGGGGTTGGTCCGTAGGTTTTCATCCCTCCTTGGTGTATATATGATGAATACAAAATGAGGGATGCACCCCTTTTATTTCCTTATAGTCCCCATAAAAGGCATCAATATGTTGCCTCGAAACAATGCATAGTTTCTCTTCTTGCTCAACTGGGAGGGAAGGGTTGAATTTTAGACTTTTGGATGTGCTAATTTCCACAATCTTGGCATGATCTAGGTCATAGTCAGCAAAGCATAGTTTAGCTCATGAATTTTTCTCAAGATGATATAAGGATTCTTCCACTAGCTCATTAATTGGCATGGTAGAACGGGTTGATTCTGCAAGAATTGATCAATAAGGTCATCCTCATCTAGCTTCCTACTTCCTATAGTAGTGTCTAATGTACAAACTAGGTAGAGGGATGACTGATAAAGGTCTTCTTCTTCCTCCTCCTCTACCCACAAGGGTAAATCATCCTCAGCTGAGGGTTGATAAGGGGGATGAAATACAAGTTTCTTTGAGAGATACCCATTCTTAATGGTCATGTTCCCATCCATGCAACTAACGTAATCATCAACAATCCTTCCTAAAATGAGTGGTTACCCATTAAACTTGGTTTTGGGCTGGAGGACAAGGAAATTTGTGGGATATTCCCAAGAGTCTATAGTGACCATCATATCCTAGATAACTCCCTTAGGAGATACTATCAATCTATCTGCAAGTTGCAGCATTGTAGTGGTCTTACTCAAGGCTCCATGGAGATTGATCTTCAGCATGGTTTCCTTGGTCATGGCATTGATTTCAACCCCAGTGTCAATCAAGGTGTTGGGGACTACAACATTGTTAATTTTCACACCCAATATTCAGCTACCTGGATCCAAGTACTTTGGGGAGATCATCCTCCCAAGAATTAGATCATACAGCTACCCAACAACATTGATAGTGGAGGCACCTATTTTTCTTCTCCCATGCCTATTGAAATATTTTTCCATGATGAGCTTGTTGTAAATGGGGACATATTTGATGGCCTCGAAAAGGGGTATCTTAACACACAAATTCTTCAATTCTCACATAAGTTCAGTGTCTTATGGGATATTGTGAACCCTACATGCCTCTTTGGTATGGATGAGGGCCTTGTGGCCTCCTTTGGTTGATGAAGCCAAGCTACTCCAAGCCATTCTCTTCCCCTTGGTATACAACCTTCAGGCCTACAAGAGAGGGACATTTTTTTGTTGCATGATTCTCCTCACAAACAAAGAAGACCTCTATGATGTTTAGTGGACATTAATTTTTGGGGTGCCTCTTGGTACATCTGGGGAAAAATATGGCTACTTCCCTTTCTGCTTCCTCTTGCTTCCTCCTAATCTGCATAGTATCCATCTATAAGGAAAAAGTATGCAACATCACACTCTTAAATTCTTCTATCATGCTCCCTATCTCATGCTTGAAGGTCAAGGTGGAGGGAGAAGAGTTGACCAGACATCGATTAGACCTACCTCTCTTCCTTATAGCCCTAGAATGGTTCTTGAACACTGTCTTGATGTCATCATAGGTCAGTTGGTAAATATCTCTACCATAAAGCATATTGAGGGTCTCCATTACATCCTCCCCAATCCATCGGAGGAGTAAAATATTGAGTGATCCAGGTTCAAGGGTATAATTATCCCTTCTATAGTTAAGTTGGAACCTTTCCTCACAATATTCTAAGGACTCATCTGGCCCTATGGTCATCCTAAATATCTCTTCCTTTGCCTCCTTAGACCTACAATAATATTTGTACTTCTTATTAAAGGCTTACTACATTTGTGCCTAGGTAGTGATGTTGCCTCTAGGTAGGCTCATGAACTAGCACAAGGCTACATCCTTGAGGCTAGAGGGAAATAGCTTTAGCTTCTATTCATTAGAAATATAATCATAGGTCCTACAAACTATATCAAACTCGAACATGAATGTGTCAGGGTCCTCAAAGGCTAGACCATGGAAATATGAGAGAGAAGTGGGGCTTATAGTCTTCATCTTAGCCTCCCCATTGGTATCTCGAATAGTAAAGATCTCATTCTGCCTATTCTCAACCATGTTTTGGATAGGTGATATAGGTTCTTCCTCCCCTATTTTTTCTTCAAAGATTTTTGTTTTCTCACCTAAAGGATTCTCTAACTACCTTGTGTTTAAAGTGGGAAGTTCATAATCACCAAAGAAGAGGGATGGTTGGCTGCTTTAAGGGGTGAGGTTTTTTGGAAGAAATTTCCCTTGATTATCCCAACTCCTATAAGGCATGAAAGATTCTAGGTTTTCTTTGTGTTTTTCTCTCTCTCTATTTTTGAACTTTTCAAATCAAATAATGTTGATGCAAAGCAATAGAGCGAAAAAAAAAAGTAAGGAAAATTCTATGTAGAAACAACACCTACTTGGAAACCTCCCCGACAACGGCACCAAAAAGTGATGAGCTCCAGTATTGCAACAATAGTGTTGCAACTCCCAAGGCTACCAACTTTAATTATTAACTTGGATTTTGTACAAACTTAAGAGGTGATAGTGTTATATGCATAGTAGGTTAATTTCTACTCATGCCACCTTCAAGTAATGGACTAGACCAAGGAATACATAGACCACTCTATTAGCTGACTCAAGGAAGGAAATTGCATAAGAAGAGAGTTTTTTTATAGTTACAAAAATGGAAATATTATTATACTTGCAAAAGGAATGAAGATGCTACTTGATCAAATGTAAATGTTAACCCTGGTTGTAGGAATGTAAAGTTCATATTACTTACAGAAATGGAAGTATTAATATAATTTAATAATGTAAATCCTATGCTACTTGCAAGAATTTAAACATTAATCTAATTGTAGAATGTAAAAGTTTCATTGAAAAGGAAACCTAACGTATGCAATGGATATAACAATGCTTTGCAATTGAAACCCTAAAAGAAGCATTTAATCCAAGAGAAACAATCCTAGTTTATATTGCATAAAATATTGAGCATGAATTCAACATCTAATCACTTTTTTCAAAGAGGTTATCTTTAGTGACGGAGTTCATTATGCATTTCATGAGGAAATCAAGAAAATCATCATCGTATCTTTAAATTCAAACATTTGTCCACTAACCCTAATTGAAAAAATGTGATGCTGTGAAGAAAAGGAAAGTACTTATTGGTCTTTGGTCTCCCTTAATCATGGTTTTAGAGCCTAGGGGACACTGTTCAAGGCTAAGAGGAAAAAATCAAGCTTTTGGAGAAAATCTGGCCGAGTTTACAAGATGCTACAGGATTGGATCCATGAGCATATTTAGGGCAAAAAAGGTGATATAAAGACGGGAAATGGTAGATGAAGATATATGAAGGTTGCATGAACCCTTTTCTAAGATTATCACCTCTCAAAGGCCCATCTTGCACAAAAAACAAATGTACATAGTGTCCTTTAATGACCCAGAAATGTACTTTCGGTGGCACAGTTTTGAGGGCATTGTGAGGTGAGGAGAAAGAGGTTGATGATGGTAAGAGGAATGTGGGATGACTATACCAAACCTACAAGACAATAATGGTACCTTCACACCATATAAATAATCCTTTTTCAACTTGAAGAGAATGCCAAACTAATAATCAAATTGCAGCAAAATGGAACTTAAACAAGAAAGGATGAGTTGAATTTTATGAAACTAAGTAAGAAAGTATGAGTTAAATTTTATTAAGATAAGTAAGAAAGGATGAGTTGAATTTTATTTGCGTCAAAATATAATCTATATTGTAGCATTAATATAAGCTACATCCATCAAATCTTAAAGAAGATTGTGATTTAATACTTAAGTATGCAGAAAAAAGAGTATGTAAAAGAACATTAGTCTAAGACCTAACAATTGCAAAGGAAAGTAACCATATGTTTTTGGATTGCTAATGCATATTCCTCAACCACACTTCCCATGAGAGAGGTGTTAGGTAGACCTGCACCTGCAACTTTTATAAGCACACTTTTTTCAAGAAAGAAAAGAGATGTTGCTAGGAAAGGTAATGCGTGGATAAAATACATAAAGAGAGACTAGAACCATGATTGGGTTGGGCCCTAACCCAAGGGTACTCATCCCTCTAAAACAAAATCATATGGAATATAATAGTAACCTTTTCATTGACATAAAATAGATTTCAAGTACATCATGTAAAGGAATGGAAATGACAATCTTAAGCTCCTAGCTCTTAGTAGCTCTTATCTACTCCAAAAGTTTGAATCTTATTGAGCCCTTAGGCTTTCTTATTTATACAAAAATGACTCAGGGGAAGCATCCTTGGAAAGAAGACTGCTTCACTCCAAAATTGCTAAAAAAGTGGATATATCTCCCTTAGATCCTCGCAATTCCTTGAGTGCATCGACTGCTAGTAGACCTTTGAGCTGTAGGTGAGTGGTTTTAGGGATCAAATCAAGTTATAGGTGAGTAAATTCAGGGGAAAATCCTCCTACATATCCTCTAACTTCCTCCAAAAGAACTATTTTCCTACACATTAATCACATTAGGCCACGAAGTATGTTAAAAATGCTTTAGTCTCCCTATAAAGCGCATTATAGTCAATAAGATGTTAATAAATGTGAGAAAATAGGAAATTGTAGATTGAAGGATGGAAAAATGGGCCTTATGATATACCTATTAATGGGTCCCATCACCAATCGCACCCCTTTCAGTAGTGCTTTGTATCTAATGCATGGGGGCACCTAGTACAACCTATTTTCTCATAGATGCTCCTGAGGGTGAAATTAGTTATCTTCTACAGCCAGCATCACATCAACCACTTCAATGTTTACGTGATAGGATTTTTTTTGTGTATGTTTATAATATTTCAGTCACAGTCATCATAACAAGCATGGGATATGCCCACCTCATATAGACAATTTCGTATTAGTATTTCTTCAAAGCATGCTTTTATTTCAATTCTCATTCAAGGACTTCCCCCCAATCATCTACACAAAAGTCTCTCTCTCATGAATTAGGTAATACTCATTGTTAGAACAACAAAACATGATGTATTTTTTCTATATGTTTGCTCCTAATGTCATACATTAGGGCGAAAATATTATTATGAGAAAATGGAACACTCGTCTGTACAAAGTAGAAAGCACTCAGATTCAATAAACAACATGCACAAAGGATATATTTTCAGCTGGAAACACTTTGAAAAGGAAAAATAAAAAGGTTTTTCTAAGGTTGATTTAAAATATCAACTCTCAAGGGTGCTCCAAAGACAGTTATTCACTACCTTGTGCATTTTTCTTCAATAGTCGTGAGGGTCACCAGAAGCACAGTTAGCACCTCGAGATGCGAACTTGCTTGAAAAACACTCAATATCTCGACATGATGGGTTGATAGTTTAAGCCTTGAACCCCAAGAAGCCTTTATGGAAACAAGATGGTAGCTCTCATCTCATTTATGAGGAAAACAACCTCATTGATGAGCCAAAGGAGGGAAGTAGTGTTCAAAATTTCTATAAATGCAAGAACATGGAAATCCAAATACAATAAGTTTTGCATTATTATGTTACCAAAATTTCTCCAAAGTAATATAGCATACCATTATGAGGATAATTCCACCATTTCAGAGAGTTTTATTTGCTTCTTTGAGAGAGCATGAGCTTGCAAAAGAGATTGAGAAGGGGAAATTATTTTTGAGAGCTATTGAGAACCATTTCTCAATCAAATTTATTCAAGTGTATTTGATATTCATTTGTAAATATTCCACTACCATCAATTAATAAATAAGATCCTTTTCCTACTCATTTGTTGATTTTTTTTGCTTCACAAGCTTGCTTCAAGGTGAATGCATGAAGATGGGTTACACTTTATGGAAAGCACACAAGTTGGGAGGGAGAAAAAAATATCTCAATCGAGCAATATTTTAGCACCTAATCGAGTTATTTTAGGGATTAAAAGTGAACCCTCAAACGAGATCCTATGTAACCCACAGTTACATTGGAGCTCGATCGAGCTACATTTTTAAAATTCATGTTGAAAACACAATGGGGATTTTATGGTTTAAAGGGCTCGATTGAGCCCTTGTTTAACCATGTCAAGAGCTTGATCGAGATTTTGTTAAACCCTCGATCAAGCTATTTCAAATTTTACCCTAAGAACTTGATCAAGATTTTTAAGTGCTTCATCGAGCTATTGAGGGCCTAAAAACAAAGTTTTAGCTCCCCTTCTATAGATTTATCTACAACATCATTTTGTACCCTACCATACTTTAGGCAGAATTTTTCCTTAAGTGGTGGAGTTGATCATGTTGGATTCTTGAAGGAATCCTCTATCCAATGGCATATGAGTTTGACATTTTCGAATTCATATGATATTTTTCATCTAATTTATTTCGAACATAATGCTTGAAATTTTTTTGGACAGTTTCAAAGGGGCCAAATAAAAAATCAATGGCATAAAACATACAAAATTCAAAAAATACAAAAAATACAAATATCTTCATTTACGAGTCCTCTTCAAAAGTGTACTCTTAGTTTTTCAATTTTTTTAAACAATTGAAAAAAAATCTTACGTGAACTGTGTCTGCAAAATGCAATTGAAATATTACTTCGCCAACTTCGAAAAATTATAAAAAATATAAATTTTCGTTAAATAAAAAATAAAAATTGATATGAAAAACTTATTTTGCTCCGTGTGTATCATTTTCATATATATATATATTACACATTTTACGCTAAGGTATGCTACGTGAACACACACATACCTCTTAATATGTGTGAAAATTTGGAAGGATGAGCATTTCATTTAATGGAAAATTGATAGATTATATGACACTAAAACTTTTTGCAAAAAATGTCATTAGCACAACAACATAATTCTCCACAAATTACACATTTTACGCTAAGGTATGCTACGTGAACACACACATACGTCTTAATATGTGTGAAAATTTGGAAGGATGAGCATTTCATTTAATGGAAAATTGATAGATTATATGACACTAAAACGTTTTGCAAAAAATGTCATTAGCACAACAACATAATTCTCCACAAATTTTATTTTTACTCTGAATCAAAATTCACAATGCTTGTATGAATTTTGAGGGCTTTAATTCGATAAAGGAGTATAATTTTGAAATTTGATCACCACATTTGGCCCAAAAGTGTAACCCATCTTCATGCATTCACCCTTCATGTTGTTTTAGTTTTTTTTAGTTTTTTTTTGTTAATTTATTGGTCCAATTAATTCATTTTTTTGTTAGTCCATGTTTAACCACTAACACCACTCATTGTTTGTATATTTCCTTGTAGGAAGCAAATAACTACAAGGAAGGTGGATTTAGGACTCATATGCTACCAAACACACCATACAAATTTAACAACAACATTAATCTTAAATTCTTATATTAATGAAGCATAAATACATTGTTATATTTATGGTTGCTCATGATCAATCTGTAAACCATTTTCATCCACATCCAACACTTTCTAGACTTGCTTAACAATGGTCAACCATGCTAAACCAAGGTCAACCATAATCTTCCCCTTAATATTTGGTTAACCATGGTAATAATTGTAAATCATTCTCAACTAAGGTCAACCAGGGTAATTATTGGTAATTATAGCCCATTGACATCACCCATTGTCAACCAAAGAAATCCACTTCATCCATTCATGTAATTTCAACATGAGCACTAATATTAATGTAATTGTAACATTATTGTAACCATGTAACAATGGAAAACCATATTCAACAATAATAAACTATTATCAACCAATGAAACATTAACATTAACATTAATGGTAAACCATGGTTAATATCAATGTTACATTAATATAAAATTATTATACCAATGTACCATTAATACATTGGTTACATTAATCGTACACCATGGTCAACCCTTATTCAACCCTTTTCAACTTTGGTCAACCTTTTCATCCATGATCAAACTCATCAAGATCACATACCTCAGTCAACCACAATCTTCCCCTTCATCCTTAGTTAACCATGGTAATCATTTTTAATCATGTTCAACTAAGGGTAACCATGGTAATTATTGGAAATAATGGTAAATTGAGGTCAACCTTGGTCAACCCACTTCAACCATTCATGGAATATCAACATTAGTGCTACAATCAATGCAATATCAACCATGGTTAACCATGGTCAACATTAATGTAACATTACTATAACCATGTAACAATGGTCAACCATGGTTGATAATTTTAACAAAAAAAATATTACTTATGATTCAGTATCAAAATTATCATACATATGTCCTGGGGGAAGCTCAATTAGTTAATTTGAAGTTTGTGAAATAGTGGAAACAAGGCAAACCATGTTCAACCCCCCCCCCCCTTTAGCAAGCTCCATTTATGGCAAGGAGGACAGGTCATAAACCCCTATAGGTTTACTAGTAGTTATGTGTCAGGCAAGTTGATGGGAAAAAATAATTATACATACATAAAAAAATAAAAAATAAAAAAATATGTTATTAAAATTATAATTTAACACTAACCTTAACATTAAAATATTACTTTTATTTAATATTTGTGTTAACATATTAATGCTAACATATTGATCATAATGATCATGCCCATGTTAATGTTAATATTAATATTAACATTAACATTAATGTTAACATTAATTGCACTGTGAGGCACTCTACATCCGAGTATGAGGGGATATGTGTAGGTGCAACTGTTTGTAAACACGAACATTTAACATTTATATGCCGGCTCATTTAAAAAATAATAAAAGGTTAAGAGTAATATAGAGTTGTAGTCTTTGTAAATTAGTGTAAACATTTAAATCTTGGCTCAATTAATAATAAAAGGTTAAAAGAAATAAAATTCAACTTGTTATGTGGTAATTAAATCACTTAAAAGACTAAATATTACATTAACTTGAGACTTAGGAAACTAACTTTCCTAAAACACATTACTCCACTATGTCTACTAAATTACAATGATTTTCTCTTGGGTTGAATGCTCCTGCATCAGACTCCCAAAGTAGAAAATATTCATGATCTCTTGATCATGTGTCTTCTGATCTTTGTCTTCTTGGATCCCATACTTTGTTTTTTAATTTCCCAAATGCCTTGCAACTTTGTTGTTGTTGTATGTCTTCTATCTTCTACTCCATCTTCTTCTTCTTGTCAATCAAGTTCAAACTCTGATTGATCATGCTTCTTGCTGCTACCATTTTCCTCCATTTGGTCTGCTTCATCATCAGCTGCCACATTTCTTCAATCTCTGTCTCCAATATATCCTTGGACTGGTCCATACTTTGCCACTTACTTCTGCCTCTTTCTCTTTGTTTCATGTTGTTGTTGTTGTCCACTAACTCTTGAAACTATTGTTGGTTACTTCCACTTTGTAGCTGTTGGCTTAATTTTTCTTCTTCTTTTCCTCTTGTTCCAACTTTTTTTTTGGTTACTCTTGCTTCAACTTTTGCTGTGACTCCTATGCTAACTACCTCCCTTTCATCCTTACCCTCTTTCATGATTATTTCTATCTGCACTGAATCATGACTATCCAACATTCTCTCCAATAATTGAGTATCTATGTTCCATGGATTTATTTCTTCCACTGAATCTTCTTCTTTCATCTTTATTTGGCTGCTCATCTATGCCAAACCTCCTCCACCATCTGCAACTAAACCTGCACTCACAAAACACATGTTAAAATCAAAGACATAAGGCTTTTGTGCCTTATCTTCTTTTGGCAACAATTCAGTTTGCTACTCTGTTTCTTTCTCCTTTGTCAACACATCAGTATGTTGTTTTGAATTCTCAAAAGAACTCATGAGACTGTCAACTAGTCTCTCTTCCACATCATCTACTCTAATGATGTCTTCCTGCTCTTGTCCACCGTAGTGAACTCCTTCCTTTGTAGTGTCAATCTGCTAATCTTTCATTACCATCTCCTTTTTCTTATGATTTTCATTCATGACAATGTTTTTGTTTTCCTTTTTCAGTAATCTCTCTTGAACATCTATTCTTTGTTTTTCCAACTCCCTTCTTTGAAAATCTAATTTTCTATATAACTCAATAATTTCAATTGGAGTAGATTTTGGAAATTTCACACAATTCTCCATACCTTCCTTTGTTATCGATATACCATCAAATGTCCTTTTTCCTTTTGCTAAGTCTTTTGCATAGTCTTCTTCTTCCTTAACATCATTCAATAGATGTCCTTCTCTTTTTCTGACTATCTCAATAGCTTCCATGGCTATTTCCATTGTGCCTATCATTATGGTGAATTGATGATCCTTTACTATGTTTTCAGCTAACATGGTCTCTTTTTCCTCAGTACATTTTGCCTTTCTATCCCTTTGTAACTCTTCTCCCAGATTTATCCTTGTCTCACCATCTACATTAACATTCTCCTGTATTTGGTTTTCATCAATAACATTAATAAAACTCATTTTATTACCTTTCTGAGATAGTATTCCTTCATTCTTCATCAGAATAAGATCTTGATTCTTCATCTCTATGACAACTTCTATATACTCATCCATAGACTTTTTCTTCTGTATGCAGTCAAAGTCTTCTTCTTCTGAGAAGTTTTATTTGTCACCTTTTACTTCTAAATCTTCATCTACTCTGAAGATATCTTCAAAAGGTTTCTTTTCTCCTACAATACCTACCATTATACACAAACTATCGGTTTTAAAAACATAAGACCTTGTGGTCTCGCTGGATGCTTTAGCCATCATGTCTCCTTGTTGTTCTAAATCCTTCATATGATTCAGAAATTCTTTGATGGTCTCCTCTTCAATCTCTTCAAGCCTTTCACTTGGTTGCTTGATATCTTTCCTCAACTGTATATGAGACCTATCTATCTCATCTTCTTCCATAACAGAATTTATATTCTGCTTGGCTTCTTCCTCCTTTATGAAAATATCAACAAATTTTCCTTTACCTGTTTCACCTACAATCATACATAAATTGTTGGATTTAAAACCATGTTACCCTTTGGCCTCACTTGAAGTTTCAGTCTTCAAGTCTCCATCTTCACTTTCTCCAAGAATTTCTCCCTGTTCTGGTTCACAAATGGACTCTTCCATTTCTAACTCAACTTCTTTGAGCTCTTCTATCAGCCACCTTACTTGCTTTTGTTGTAGCCTTCTCTGCAACTTATGCCACTTCATTGGCTTCTTCCTCAAGACCCAACCTAGTCTTTGGTTTTCTTCTAGTATCCTCCTTAATGCATCGAGTTGTTCTTTAACTCTGTAATTTCCTTGTCAATTTCCTCTTGACTCATCCTCTTGCCATTTGCTTTGGAATTCTTCTTCTCATATCTTCTGTTGTGGCTTCTCTCTGAACCTCTGCTATGACTATCAGTAGTCATCTTCTTCTCCTCTTTCTTCATGAGCTCCTCACTCATCTGCAACAAGCCTCTACAAAAGCTAGTCCTCCTCGCTGCAATCTTACCTCACTAATCTCTCCTCACTCAGTATTTTGGTAAGCATAGGTCCTCTGTCTGGAACCTCCTCTTGAGAAACACCTTTTCTCCTTCTAGGGTTCTGTAATCTTTTATTCTCTCTTCAGAACACTTCAGTTTTACTCTCTTTGTCCAATCTCTTGTTGGATTTTTTTCAGGTTCACTGCCACTTCTCCTTCAAAGTGTTTTCCTTCCTCTGCCTTCAAGAACACATCTAGTTCTCCTCTCACAGCTTCTCTTGTTGTCCTTTTCTAAGATATTTCATCTATAACCATAATCTTCGATTTCAATTTGAAACAAAACACACTATCTTACCTCCAAGATCTATGTATGATCTTATTCTCCCATTCTTCTACACTTTGAATGGATTGTCCTCTGTTTGGTCTCCAAGTCCTCTTTCCTTCAGAACTTGTACTAAGCAATCTTTCTCTCACTTTTCTTCAAGGAATCCTCTATTCTTGTCTACTCCAAGCCTCTGCTAGAACTGCTATAATCTCTCAAGAACTTCAAAAGTTCCCCTACAATATTTTGTTGTAGCCTCTATCATTCATGAATTAAATTATGCACATTACCTTCTTCTATGTGCAAACTCCTTTTCATAGGAAATATTTCCCCGCTCTAATTACAATTCTGCTATGATACCAAATGATGCAGGGTTACCCCCACTTATACCCGTAATATGCATATAAATTGCATCCACACATGTGTCCCAGGTTTTTAACTCTCAAAGGATTCAAATATTCAACCATCAATGGTTGAAGGCCCTGTTCATCAGTTCCTTCATATTGGAACTCAATCACCCCGCTTAAACCTTCTATCGAGACTTTAATCAACCCTCGAGCCTTCAAATAAGACTTTATTATAGCCTTTTGTTAAATCCTTCCTATCGGGACTTAAAACCCCTTCATAACCTTTATAAAACCTTATACCACACATATATAACCTTTCCTCTTTAACCATTGGTTACATATATTTTAATGCATAAACACTCTTTTCCTTTATAAACCATTTACAAAGGAAAACCCTGCAAAACATACCTTTTTGCCTTTATACGACTTTTGCACAGTTATCAAGGTTTCACCTTTATTGCAATCGAGGATCGTAGTTACCCACAGTCTTACCACATATATGCTCTATCACCCCTCTGACTCCGATATGCAACTATCGGGCATGTTTTAAATAACGCTTTTAGCATAAAATACTTGGGCACACTCTTTATGGAATACATTGAAATCCCGACCTGAACACATAAGGCCGGACTTCAAAGTTTATAAGCCCGCATCTATATTTATCATCAAGTCCGCCTTTCCATATCAAAACTTCCACTATGTTGATCCTCCTCCAATATCCCATCACTGAAGTCTCCGATCAAATCTTGACTGCTCCTTGTATCCTCTGATCCAACGGTTGACATTACTCCCTATCGTTTAAAGTTGCATGCCTATTCTCCACTGTCGATCTGCACCCAACAGATCCAACGGTTGTCATTGATATTGGATAGATAACAAGCACAAGGATTAATAACCCAATAAAGTGGTTTCCTCTCTCCTCTCGCTGTCACGCGTCATTTGGTGAGTGGAATCGGCGCTCATCCTTCAATACTGCTTATGGTTTTGAGGCTGCCGAAATCCACTTTCACTATTACAAAACCGCTGATGTGATATTCCTCTGTCTCCTCTGTGATTGGACCTTGGCCATTTATCTTCAAGATCCAATGGCTACTGTGAAACCATACTTCACTTCTCCACTACTCTGCTTAATTATGTTTTTACGCTATTTCTTCAATTTCCCTTTGCGTTTCAGTTCTGTTCAAAGGTTCTGTCCTCTGCTATTTCGTTGTGCACTCTTCCTCCTGGCTTAACTTCGCCTGCTCCTTTGATCATTGTCCTCTTGGATCCTTCGAATGGATTCAATGATCCATTATGATTCTCTGTATCATTTTCTCCCTCTGCATGTTATGCAGAACTCTGCTTGTAACCCCTGTTACATAACCTACGAATTCACATACAATTCAACACTCGAAACACGCATTCCAACTCGGAATTGAGTTGATTGTATTAATAAATATCAACAATGCTTACAGAATGATACCTCTGTCTCTCATAGGTGTGTTCTTCGATTTCAGTGGCCTCCCTCTCTACTCTACCCGTAGGCTTACATTTATACCAGAAAGCTCTGTTTAACTAATTCTGGTTCCATTCCTAAATCTATTGAACTAACTCCTAAATCCTCTATCCTCTACGTCCACTTCTAATCTCCATTTAATTCCTAAGAGCTCTTCTTAGTTCCTCGAATCATGGAATTTCTTAAAGATTCCTAATTGACTTTAGACTCTTTTTTCATTATTGCCCACTCATGTTCTCATTTATTTGAGAGCATTTACAAACATCTCACATTATCTAATTAAATCACTTAAAAGACTAAATATTACATTAACTTGAGACTTAGGAAACTAAATTCCCTAAAACACATTACTCCCCTATGTCTACTTAATTACAATGATTTTCTCTTGGGTTGAATGCTCCCGCATCATTAATAGTGGTTGATAAGCAAATCATCATATAGACTTGCTTTGGCAACAACTAGTAAATGGATATGTGAAGTGAATAAGTAAATTGTTTGCTCGGCCAAAAGAACTTGCATAAATTTTGGTGGGTAGTAACCACTAGTAATTCTACACATTTATTGTTTTACTTCAACATAAGTGTCGAGGAAAACATAAATAATGGTGCGAAGTAACTCCTGGTAATTATATTTATTTTCATATTATTCCTATCAATTTTTTATGCAAAGACTTTCTTAAATTAGAGTGGGAATTAATTAATGGTAAATATATTATTTACTTTTAGTATAAACTATTTTCAAGGATTTTGTGTTTTGATGGTTTTCCTGCAAAGCTTAAGAATAAAAAATCACTACACAAATATCTAAAATTCATGCATGAATATTGCAACCATATTCATAAAGTATGGCATAAAATATCTAACAAAGTTATCCACATGGAATTATATTTTGCAAAGGATGCAATGAGACATTCAAGTTATCGTCTAATCAAAAGTTTGAAAATTCGTTGTTTTAAGAATGTTTAAAATAAATATTTATTTTTCAAAGTTAAACATTAGAATTTGTAATGGTAAATTGATTAGAAAATGATCCGAGATGACTTTTTACTCAAAAATTAAATTCAAAGGATGCTTCTTAAAATAGTCCCATTGCATAGATCTTTTCAATCTGAATCTATTGCAATTTGAATGAGCTAAAATGGACTTCAGATGAAGAAGTTATTGTAATAAGAAGTTTTCCCATTGTCCTTTAAAAAAGGGGCAAATTCTTATAAAAATGGGGCTAAGGCCTTATATGGAAAAATCGCATCAGAAGAGGTTAAAGGGAGGACTTAAGTGGAGATGGAAGTCTCCCCGATTGCAACCTCCGACATATGCATCGAAGGTAGGCCTTCACGTGATATCAAAACCGGCCATGGAGCGATTGTGATTGCGATGATGCGATAAGACATGAACCGTCGGATCGAGAGTCAGATCAACGGTCATGATTTGATCGATGATTGGCGATCAGGGAAGCTTAAGGACCATGGACCATGGGAGCAGCGATGTGCTGATAGCCGATGCACCAATGGGCCGATGCACCAATGGGTCGATGCACCGATAGCCAATGAGGCACCGATCGGAGTGATCTGAGATTTTCGGAGATCGGCGAATCCCCGATACAAAGGGCCAATGGACATACGCGACATGTGATTGTGATATGCGATCAGAGGCATGGACCCAATGAGATTATGAATTTGATTTCATAAGTCTTGAAATCCAGAATTTTGGATTTTCTATGTATTTCCCATGCATTGATGTTTTTGTCCATTTCGCCATGCAACTTGCAAATGCGATAGGATGACAAACCCGATAGGTTTATAGCGGTGATTCTATATTATTTGAAGTTTGGTTAAACACTCCATGAGGTGTTTTTCGTCAGTTTGCCTGTGTATTCCTTTATGCTACTTTTTTCGAGATTATGGCAGGAGGAAGGCCAAACGAACAAGTTGCTCGTGCCCGTCGATTCCTTTGTAACAATCCCTATTCTAAAATCATTGTGCCACACTGTAAGCAAGAATTTTGAAACAATGATGTGTTTGTAATAGGAATGCATTATGTAATGCGTAGAGCCATAGAGCCAGAAGCCAGAGGGCCAGACACAGAACCACAAAGCCAAAGAGCCAGAGGGCAAGAAGCAGAGCCACAGAACCAAAGAACCAAAGGGCTAGACGCAGAGCCACAAAGCCATAGAGCCAGAGGGCCAGTCGAAGAGATAGAGGAATGATTACACGTAGGGGAATGGACAGGAAGTCGCAGAGCCAGAAGAATGCCTCACAAAATCCAGAGAGCATGATTGACAGAGGGAGCTTGGAGTTTTGGAGTCGCTTGGAGGTCGACCGAAACCAAAGAGCCTAATTGAAAGAGGGTTGCTTGGAGGTCAAGCGAAACTAGAAGCTCATGAGAGCTAGAGTTGAGAGCCAGATCCAAGAGCCAAAGCCAAGAGCCAGAGCTGAGAGCAGAAGCAGAGGCCGCCAGAGGTTGGAGGCAGTTGTGGAGAATAGAGCCAGCGTTCATTCTCAAGGATCCAATAGTCGAGGTGACTATAGGGGACCGCTGAATCCATTGAGATGGAGTTCAGAAAATCTTGAAGACTTCTAAGAGCCAGGGAGTGGTAATGAAGCTTCAAAACATCAAAGAGATCAAAATGATCAAGTTGTTGCTAGTGTCTGATGTGTGTTGAAGACAGAAGAAGGAGGTCCAGAGATAGTAAGAGAATTCTGAGGGAGTTGGTGCAAGCTAGAGCTCAAGATAGCTCAGAGTGCTGATTAAAGGAATCTAGTCCAGTGAAGCATAGATCTATCTGCAGAGTATGGATAGCCAACGGGATAAGATGGTATTCCAAACCCATAGGTTTAGTTGTAAACCAATGGAGTTGAGCGTGGAGCTTGTAAAAGAATTCAGCCATAATCCCAAAGAGCCTAATTGAGTATTAGAGCTCAAGGAGACGTAGCCCAAGATATCAGGGTGAAATCCATATTATATTGTTGTTATGTGTGATTACTTATTGTTGCATTGTATTTGTTGCTTTATTTATTGTTATATGCATTTCATATCAGTTTAAGCAAATTAACATAAGCACTTAACAGTTAAATACAAACACAAGCATACACTTATTTCAAGAATTTTTAATTCCACAATTGGTTAATCATAAGCATAGATCATGGAAATATATAAGCTTTGGAGTGGGAGAGGTTCTTGTAAGCTTGACAAGAAGCCTTTAGTGCCCCATTTCAGATCAGGTGGTATCAGAGCATCAGGTTGATTAACCCCACCTTCAAAGAAGGTGATATCAAAGTTGTTTATACCAGAGCATGCGATCATGATACAAGTGGTATTAGATCAAAATGCTTGATTGACAAAGCAATCTATATGCTTGTTTGACTTGAAAGGTGTTCAAACAGTAGAAAGAATTTTGTTGTTTGATTGTGTTGTAAACTGATTGTTTGAGTTTGCAGAGGTGAAGGGAAAGCTACTGATAGCTAAGTCCAGGAGAGGACAAGAAGGAAAAAGGGTTGAAGGCATTCTTCTTATCCCAAAGGACCTTAAAGAAATCCTTGAAGCACAAGAGTTTTGTTGCAAAAGGTTGCTTGAATAAAGCTCTTTGTTAATCTTGTTTGAAGTTCTTTTGTTCATTTTGATAATGACAGCTTCTACAAGTGAGTCCTTAAATTATGCTTTCTTCACAAGATTCTTTGATGAAGACATGAAGCAAGACTTGTTCATCATGATGGATATGGTGAGAGAAATGTATGAGGATGGAAGGAAGAGCATCATACTTAGAGAGCAGTTGAATTCCATGAACGAAGAGAAGTAGTTGCTTTCTAACAAATTACAGAAAATGGAGAGGCAACTTCATATTGCAAATATGAACTTGGAAAGGATGCATGAGTTGGAGACACGGTTCTTTGTTACCAAAGAAGCCTTAGTCAAGTATCAGCTTGAATAAGAGGTAAAAAATTCCTGTTTGCCTTCAATTTCCTCTAAGAATGTTTATATTGGTTCTTTTGAAAAACATACCAGAGGCATAGGTTCCAAGTTAATGTCCAAGATGGGCTATGAAGGAAAAGGCTTGGGCAAACATGCATAGGGTATTGTTGAGCCAAGAATAGTTGAGGAAAGGCCTAAGTATTTGGGTCTTGGCTATGGACAAGCTTATGGAGAAAGTTCCAAAGCTTCCATGAAGACCATTGAAACAGCTCCAAGAAGGAGTTTCATTGCAGGTCTTCTACCTCAAGATTGTGAAGATTTTATTCTTGGGGAATGCAATAGTGTGAAGCATACTTTGCAGAAAGAAGGTGTATATCAACATACACTTAAACCAGAGAGTTGTGGAAACTCTGAATCCATTGAAGAGGTTAATGGTGTTCCAAAGGGAGCTACTTCTTCATTCAATCACCTCCTCATGAAGGCAATAAAGGTGAAAGAGAAAGGTATAAATTTGGTTCTAACCATATTGCTTTTGATTATGTAAAGCATGATAAATTTCCATATAAGTATGGGAAAAGAATTGCATGTTCCTTTTGTGGTTTGGTTAACCATAATGTTTCTAGATGTTGGAAGAGAATGACCACATACAGGGAACTTTTGAAGGAAAGGAAGCAAGAAGCCAAAGGTCCATTGGACAAGGAAAATCATGTTGTCAAGAGGATGCACATGTGTTTCACTTACTGCCATAAGCAAGGACACATTGTTGAAAAGTGTTGGACTCTGAAACCAACAATGCATCCATGAAACTTGAAGAAGGTGGAAAGAGAGAATGGCAGGAATGGAAAGAAAGTTTCCATGAATGATATGATTCAAGATGATTCACATGTTGATGTTAATGTGCAGACAAAGGAAGGACCTTTGAAATCAATTGGTAAGAAATGGTTAGAGTTCTTATCCAATTAAGGTTGCATGTCTTTTGAATATGCATTATATCAAGTCACATCTATTTGCATTTCTTTGTTAATGAGATGCAAGTTCTAGGATTCTACCAAGAAGGTGAATGGAAAAGTTGAGTAGGAGACTCACTTTATTGGTGCAACATTATATTCATTTCAGCTTTGAAAGTGCAGTGTGCTTAAGCGAAAGTTGAAAGATGAAATGCATGCATAAGCATGATATGCATGACCACATGGATGTTGATGATTTCCTTGTATTTGAACATGTATGTGTAATTAACTTGAAGGGTTGATTGCTTTGTTTTTAAACATGCATGTAATGCAATATTGACTTGAGAAAAGTTGATTTGGTCTCTAAGATGGAGATAATGATGAAGTGTTTCATCTTTGGAAAAGCATGTAGAAAAAGATGTAAAGACTTGCTTGACTTGAAGGGTCAATTGTTTTAAAGGCATGTTTTTGTTGGCTTGTTATCTAGTCAATCATTTGTATGCAGATGTAAGGACATGGAGGTGTTCACAAGATGTGAAATATGTTTCTTTTGTTGAAATAGGAGTTTAAGCCATCCAGTTGTTGTCTGTAATCCTATTGTTGTTAACAGTTGTGTTGACAGTATGTCAAATAGGTACAAATGAAAATTTTGTGAAGCAAATGTAACTTCACATTATATTGAGCCACCTTGGATCAATGATCAAGGCAGAGAATTTCAAGGTACCTTCTATGACCTTCTCAGCAAGAGTTTTGTAGGATGTCAAGGAGGAAAATTTTTCTTCCTAGGAGGACAAGCACATCTAGGAAGGGAGTGTTCAAAGGTTTTGGTTCTAAGGCACTAGCCATGCAAGCAAGTGTATGAAGGTTGAAAGAACAGGGTGTTGTACTCTCATTTACTGTTCAGATCAGTATATCAGACTTTTGGAGACAAAAATATTTTTAGTGGGAAGGCATGATCAGAAAATGATCCTAGATGGAATTTTCCTCAAAACTGAAAGTCAAAGGATGCTTCTAAAAATAGTCCCATTGCATAGATATTTTCAATCTAAATCTAATGCAATTTGAATGCGCTAAAATGGACTTCAGATGAAGAAGTTATTGTAATAATAAGTTTGCCCATTGTCCTTTGAAAAGGGCGAAAATTCTTATAAAAATGGGGCTTAAGGCCTTATATGGTAAAATCACATCAGAAGAGGTTAAAGGGAGGACTTAAGCGAAGATGGAAGGACTCCCTAATTGCGACCTCTGATATATCACATCGGAGGTAGGCCTTCACGCAATATTGGAACCGACCATGGAGTGATTGCAATTGCGATGATGTGATAAGACATGAACCGTTGGATCGAGAGTCAGATCAACGGTCGTGATTTGATCGGTGATCAACGATTGGGGAAGCTTAAGGACCATGGACCATGGGAGCAGCAATGCGCCGATAACTGATGTGCCGATGGGCCGATGCACTAATGGGTCGATGCGCCGATGGGTCGATGTGCCAATAGCCGAAGTGCCGATGGGCCGATGTGTCGATAGCCGATGAAGCACCGATCGGAGTGATCGGAGATCAGGAGATTGGCGAATCCCCGATACAAAGGGCCAATGCACATACGCGACATGCGATTGCGATATGCGATCAAAGGCAGGGACCTGATTAGATTATGAATTTGATTTCATAAGTTTTGAAATCCAGAATTTCAGATTTTCTATGTATTTCCTGTGTATTGATGTTTTTGGCCATTATGCCATGCAACTTGAAAATGCGATAGGATGATGGACCCGATAGGTTTATAGGGGAAATTCTATATTATTTGAAGTTTGGTTAAACACTCCATGACGTGTTTTTCATCAGTTTGCTTGTGTATTATGTTATGCTGTTGTTTTCAGGATTATGGTGGGAGGAAGGCCACACGAACGGGTTGCCCATGCCCGCTGATTCCTTTGTAATAGTCCCTGTTCTAAAATCATTATGCCACACTGTAAGTAGGCATTTTGTAACAATGATGCGTTTGTAACAGGAATGCGTTATGTAATGTGTAAAGCCACAGAGCCAGAAACCAGAGGGCCAGACGTAGAGCCACAAAGCCAAAGAGCCAGAGGGCCAGACGCAGAGCCATAGAGCGAGAGAGCCAGAGGACCAGACACAGAGCCAGAGAGCTAGAGAGCCAGTCGAAGAGACAGAGGAATTATTACATGCAGGGGAACAGACAGGAAGTCACAGAGCTAGAAGAATACCTCACAAAAGCCAGAGAGCATGATTGACAGAGGGAGCTTGGAGTTTTGGAGTCGCTTGGAGTTCGAGCGAAACTAGAGAGCTCAATTGACAGAGGGTCGCTTAGAGGTCAAGAAAAACTTGAAGCTCGTGAGAACTAGAGCTGAGAGCCAGAGCCAAGAGCCAGAGCAGAGAGCAGAAGCAGAGGCCGCTAAAGGTTGGAGGCAGTTGTATAGAATAGAGCCAGCATTCATTCTCAAGGTTCCAATAGTCGAGGTGACTGTAGGGGACCGTTGAATCCATTCAGATGGAGTTCAGAAAATCATGAAGACTTCTAAGAGCCAGGGAGCGATAATGATGCTTCAAAAGAGCAAAGAGATCGAAATGATCAAGCTGTTGCTAGTGTCTGATGTGTGCTAAAGACAGAAGAAGGAGTTCCAGAGATATTAAGAGAATTCTAAGGGAGTTGGTGCAAGCTAGAGCTCAAGATAGCTCAGAGCGTTGATTGAAGGAATCTAGTCTAGAGAAGCTTAGATCTGTCTGCAGAGTATGGACAGCCAACGGGATAAGATGGTATTCTAAACCCATAGGTTCAGTTGTAAACCAATGGACTTGAGCATGGAGCTTGTAAAAGAATTTATCCATAATCCCAAAGAGCCTAATTGATTTAATTAGAGCTCAAGGAGATGTAGCCCAAGATATCAGGGCGAACTCCATATTATATTGTTGTTATGTTTGATAACTTATTGTTGTATTGTATTTGCTACTTTATTTATTATTATATGCATTTCATATCAGTTTTAGAAAATGAACATAAGCACTTAACAGTTAAATACAAACACAAGCATACACCTCTTTCAAGCACTTTTAATTCTGCAATTGGTTAATCATAAGCATAGATCTTGGAAATATATAAGCTTTAGAGTGGAAGAGGTTCTTGTAACCTTGACAAGAAGCCTTTAGTGCCCCACTTTAGATCAGGTGGTATGAGAGCATTAGGTTGATTAACCCCACCTTCAAAGAAGGTGATATCAAAGCTGGTTATACCAGAGCAGGTGGTCATGATACAAGTGGTATTAGATCAGAATTCTTGATTGACAAAGCAATCTATATGCTTGTTTGACTTGAAAGGTGTTCACACAGTAGAAAGAATTTTGTTGTTTGATTGTTTGCAAACTAATTGTTTGAGTTTGCAGAGGTGAAGGGAAACCTACTGATAGCTAAGTCCAGGAGAGGACAAGAAGGAAGAAGGGCTTAAGGCATTCTTCTTATCCCAAAGGACCTCAAAGCAATCCTTGAAGCACAAGAGATTTGTTGCAAAAGGTTGCTTGAATAAATCTCTTTGTTAATCTTGTTTGAAGTTCTTTTGTTCATTTTGATAATGACAACTTCTACAAGTGACTCCTCAAATTATGCTTTCTTCACAAGATTCTTTGATTAAGACATGAAGCAAGACTTTTTCTTCATGATGGATATGGTGATAGAAATGTATGAGGATGGAAGGAAGAGCATAATACTTAGAGAGGAGTTGAATTCCATGAAGGAAGAGAAGAAGTTGCTTTCTAACAAATTGCAGGAAATGGAGAGGCAACTTCATATTGCAAATATGAACCTAGAAAGGATGCATGAGCTGGAGACACAGCTCTTTGATGCCAAAGAAGCCTTAGTCAAGTATCAGCTTGAATAAGAGGTAGACAATTAATTTTTGTCTTCAATTTCCTCTAAGAATGTTTATATTGGTTCTTTTGAACAACATACCAGAGGCATAGGTTCCAAGTTAATGTCCAATATGGGCTGTGAAGGAAAAGGCTTGGGAAAACATGCATAGGGTACTATTGAGCCAATAATAGTTGAGGAAAGGCCTAATTATTTAGGTCTTGGCTATGGACAAGCTTATGGAGAAAGTTCCAAAGCTGCCATGAAGACCATTGAAACAACTCCAAGAAGGAGTTTCATTGCAGGTCTTCTACCTCAATATTGTGAATATTGTATTCTTGGGGAATGCAATAGTGTGAAGCATACTTTGCAAAAAGAAGGTGTATATCAGCATACACTTGAACCAAAGAGTTGTGGAAACTCTGAAGCCATTGAAGAGGTTAATGGTGTTCCAAAGGGAGCTACTTCTTCATTCAATTCACCTCCTCATGAAGGCAATAAAGGTGAAAGAGAAAGGTATAAATCTGGTTCTAACCATATTCCTTTTGATTATGTAAAGCATGATAAATTTCCATGTAAGTATGGGAAAAGAATTGCATGTTAATTTTGTGGTTTGGTTAACCATAATGTTTCTAGATGTTGGAAGAGAATGGCCACATACAGGAAACTTTTGAAGGAAAGGAAGAAAGAAGCCAAATTTCCATTAGACAAGGCAAATCATGTTGTCAAGAGGATGCTCATGTGTTGCACTTACTGCCATAAGCAGGGACACATTGCTGAAAAGTGTTGGACTCTGGATCCAACAATTCTTCCACGAAACTTGAAGAAGGTGGAAAGAGAGAATGGCAGGAATGGAAAGAAAGTTTCCATGAATGATGTGTTTCAATATGATTCACATGTTGATGTTGATGTGCAGACAAAGGAAGGACCTTTGAAATGGATTGGTAAGAAATGGTTAGAGTTCTTATATAATTAAGGTTGCATGTATTTTGAAGATGCATTATATCAAGTCACATCTATTTGCATTTCTTTGTTAATGAGATGCAAGTTGTAGGATTCTACCAAGAAGGTGAATGGAAAAATTGAGTACGAGACTCACTTTATTGTTGCAACATTATATTCATTTCAGCTTCGAAAGTACAATGTGCTTAAGCGAAAGTTGAAAGATGAAATGCATGCATAAGCATGATATGCATGGCCACGGGGATGTCAATGATTTCCTTGTATTTGAACATGTATGTGTAATTAACTTGAAGAGTTGATTGCTTTGCTTTTAAAAATGCAAGTAATGCAATATTGACTTGAGAAAATTTGATTTGGTCTCCAAGATGGAGATAATGATGAAGTGTTTCATCTTTGGAAAAGCATGTAGAAAAAGATGTAAACACATGCTTGACTTGAAGGGTCAATTGTTTTAAAGGCATGTTTTTGTTGGCTTGTTATCTAGTCAATCATTTGTATGCAGATGTAAAGACATGGAGGTGTTCACAAGATGTTAAATGTATTTCTTTTGTTGAAGAAGGAGTTTAGGCCATCCATTTGTTGCTTGTAATCCTGTTGTTGTTAACAATTATTGTTGATAGTATGTCAAATAGGTGCAAATGAAAATTTTGTGAAGCAAATGTAACTTCACATTGGTTTGAGCCACCTTGGATCAATGATCAAGGCAGAGAAGTTCAAACTACCTTCTGTGACCTTCTCAGCAGGATTTCTGCAGGAAGTCAAGGAGGAAGACAGTTCTTCCGAGGAGGACAAGCACATCCAAGAAGGGAGTGTTCAAAATTTTTAGTTCAGAGGCACTAGCCATGCAGGCAAGTGTATGAAGGCTGAAAGAAGAGGGTGTTGTACTCTCATTTACTGTTCAGATCAGTATATCAGACTTTTCGAGACCAAAATATTTTTAGTGGGAAGGCGTGATCAGAAAATGATCCTAGATGACTTTTTACTCAAAAATGAAAGTAAAAGGATGCTTCTGAAAATAGTCCCATTGCATAGATATTTTCAATCTGAATCTAATGCAATTTGAATGGGCTAAAATGGACTTCAAATGAAGAAGTTATTGTAATAAGAAGTTTGCCCATTGTCCTTGTAAAAGGGGGCAAATTCTTATAAAAATGGGGCTTAAGGCCTTATATGGTAAAATCACATCGGAAGAGGTTAAAGGGAGGACTTAAGTGGAGATGGAAGGACTCCCCGATTGTGACCTCCGAAATATCACATTGGAGGTAGGCCTTCATGCGATACCAGAATTGGCCATGGAGTGATTGCGATGATGTGATAAGACATGAACCGTCAGATCGAGAGTCAGATCAACAGTCGTGATTTGATCGGTGATCAGCGATCGGGGAAGCTTAAGGACCATGGACCATGGGAGCAGCGATGCATCGATAGCCAATGCACCGATGGGTCGATGTGTTGATGGGCCGATGCGCCAATAGCCGATAGTCGAAGTGACAATGGGCCGATGAGCCGATATCCGATGAGGCACCGATCTGAGTGACCGGAGATCGGGAGATCGGTGAATCCCCGATACAAAGGGCCAATGCACATACATGACATGCGATTGCGATATGCAATTAGAGGCATGGACCCGATGAGACTATGAATGAGATTTCATAAGTTTTGAAATCTGGACTTTCATATTTTCCATGTATTTCCCGTGTATTGATGTTTTTGGCCATTTCGCCATGCGACTTGCAAATGTGATAGGATGACGGACCCGATAGATTTATAGGGGCGGTTCTATTTTATTTGAAGTCTGGTTAAACACTCCATGATGTGTTTTTCATCAGTTTGCCTGTGTATTCCATTATGCTGTTGTTTTCAGGATTATGGTAGGAGGAAGGCCAAACGAACGAGTTGCCCATGCCCATCGATTCCTTTGTAACAGTCCTTGTTCTAAAATCATTGTGCACGATGTAAGCAGGCATTTTGTAACAATGATGCATTTGTAACAGGAATGCGTTATGTAACGCGCAGAGCCACAGAGCCAGAAGCTAGAGGGCCAAACGCAAAGCCACAGAGCCAAAGAGCCAGAGGGATAGACGTAGAGCCACAGAACCAAAGAGCAAAAGGGCCAGATGCAGTGCCAGAGAGCCAGAGAGCTAGAGGGCCAGTCGAAGAGACAAAGGAATGATTACATGCAGGGGAATGGACAGTAAGTCGCATAGTTGAAAGAATGCCTCACAAAAGTCAGAGAGCATGATTAACAGAGGGAGCTTGGAGTTTTGGAGTCACTTGGAGTTCGAGCGAAATGAGAGAGCTCAATTGACAGATGGTTGCTTGGAGGTCAAGCGAAACTAGAAGCTCGTGAGAGCCAAAGCTGAGAGCCAGAGCTAGAGCCGAGAGTGGAAGCCGAAGCTGCCAGAGGTTGGAGGCAGTTGCAGAGAATAGAGCCAACGTTCATTCTCAAGGTTCCAATAATCAAGGTGATTGTAGGGGACTGCTGAATCCATTGAGATGGAGTTCAGAAAATCCTGAAGACTTCTAAGAGCCAGGGAGTGGTAATGAAGCTTCAGAACAACAAAGAGATAGAAATGATCAAGCTATTGCTGGTGTCTAATGTGTGCTGAAGATAGAAAAAGGAGTTCCAAAGATAGTAAGAGAATTCTGAGGGAGTTGGTGTAAGCTAGAGCTCAAGATAGATTAGAGCGTTGATTGAAGGAATCTAGTCCAGAGAAGCCTAGATCTGTCTACAGAGTATGGACATCCAGTGTGATAAGATGGTATTCTAAACGCATAGGTTCAGTTGTAAACCAATGGAGTTGAGCGTGGAGCTTGTAAAAGAATTCAGCCATAATCCCAAAGAGCCTAATCGATTTGATTAGAGCTCAAGGAGACGTAGCCCAAGATATCAGGGTGAACTCCATATTATATTGTTGTTATGTGTGATTTCTTATTGCTGCATTGTATTTGCTATTTTATTCACTGTTATATGTGTTTCTTCAGTTTAAGCAAATGAACATAAGAACTTAACAGTTAAAGACAAACACAAGCATACACCTCTTTCAAACACTTTTAATTCTATAATTGGTTAATCATAAGCATAGATCTTGGAAATATATAAGCTTTAGAGTGGAAGAGGTTCTTGTAACCTTGACAAGAATCCTTTAGTGCCCCACTTCAGATCAAGTGGTATGAGAGCATCAGGTTGATTAACCCCACCTTCAAAGAAGGTGATATCAAAACTGGTTATACCAGAGCAGGTGGTCATGATACAAGTGGTATTAAATCAGAATTCTTGATTGACAAAGCAATCTATATTCTTTTTTGACTTGAAAGGTGTTCAGACAATAGAAAGAATTTCTTTTTTTATTGTTTGTAAACTGATTGTTTGAGTTTGCAAAAGTGAAGGGAAAGCTACTGATAGCTAAGTCTAGGAGAGGACAAGAAGGAAGAAGGGCTTAAGTCATTCTTCTTATCCCAAAGGACCTCAAAGCAATCCTTGAAGCACAAGAGATTTGTTGCAAAAGGTTGCTTGAATAAAGCTCTTTGTTAATCTTGTTTGAAGTTCTTTTGTTCATTTTGATAATGAAAACTTCTACAAGTGACTCCTCAAATTTGCTTTCTTCACAAGATTCTTTGATTAAGACATGAAGCAAGACTTTTTCTTCATGATGGATATGGTGATATAAATGCATGAGGATGGAAGGAAGAGCATAATACTTAGAGAGGAGTTGAATTCCATGAAGGAAGAGAAGCAGTTGCTTTCTAACAAATTGCAGGAAATGGAGAGGAAACTTCATATTGCAAATATGAACCTAGAAAGGATGCATGAGTTGGAGACATAGCTCTTTGATGCCAAAAAAGCCTTAGTCAAGTATCAGCTTGAATAAGAGGTAGACAATTATTTTTTGTCTTCAATTTCCTCTAAGAATGTTTATATTGGTTCTTTTGAAAAACATACCAGAGGCATAGGTTCCAAGTTAATGTCTAATATGGGCTATGAAGGAAAAGGCTTGGGAAAACATGCACAGGGTATTGTTGAGCCAATAATAGTTGAGGAAAGGCCTAAGTATTTGGGTCTTGGCTATGGACAAGCTTATGGAGAAAGTTCCAAAGCCGCCATGAAGACCATTGAAACAACTCCAAGAAGGAGTTTCATTGCAGGTCTTCTACCTCAATATTGTGAAGATTGTATTCTTGGGGAATGCAATAGTGTGAAGCATACTTTGCAAAAAGAAGGTGTATATCAGCATACACTTGAACCAAATGGTTGTGGAAACTCTGAATCCATTGAAGAGGTTAATGGTGTTCCAAAGGGAGCTACTTCTTCATTCAATTCACCTCCTCATGAAGGCAATAAAGGTGAAAGAGAAAGGTATAAATCTGGTTCTAACCATATTCCTTTTGATTATGTAAAGCATGATAAATTTCCATATAAGTATGGGAAAAGAATTGCATGTTAATTTTGTGGTTTGGTTAACCATAATGTTTCTAGATGTTGGAAGAGAATGGCCACATACAGGAAAATTTTGAAGGAAAGGAAGAAAGAAGCCAAAGTTCCATAGAGAAGGCAAATCATGTTGTCAAGAGGATGCTCATGTGTTGCACTTACTGCCATAAGCAGGGACACATTGCTGAAAAGTGTTGGACTTTTAATCCAACAATGCTTCCACGAAACTTGAAGAAGGTGGAAAGAGAGAATGGCAGGAATGGAAAGAAAGTTTCCATGAATGATGTGTTTCAAGATGATTCACACGTTGATGTCGATGTGCAGACAAAGGAAGGACCTTTGAAATGGATTGGTAAGAAATGGTTTGAGTTCTGATCTAATTAAGGTTGCATGTATTTTGAAGATGCATTATATCAAGTCACATCTATTTGCATTTCTTTGTTAATGAGATGCAAGTTGTAGGATTCTACCAAGAAGGTGAATGGAAAAGTTGAGTAGGAGACTCACTTTATTGTTGCAACATTATATTCATTTCAGCTTCGAAAGTACAATGTGCTTAAGCGAAAGTTGAAAGATGAAATGCATGCATAAGCATGATATGCATGACCACAGGGATGTCGATGATTTCCTTGTATTTGAACATGTATGTGTAATTAACTTGAAGAGTTGATTGCTTTGTTTTTAAACATGAATGTAATGCAATATTTAGTTGAGAAAAGTTGATTTGGTCTCCAAGATGGAGATAATGATGAAGTGTTTCATCTTTGGAAAAGCATGTAGAAAAAGATGTAAAGACATGCTTGACTTGAAGGGTCAATTGTTTTAAAGGCATGTTTTTGTTGGCTTGTTATCTAGTCAATCATTTGTATGCAGATGTAAAGACATGAAGGTGTTCACAAGATGTGAAATCTATTTCTTTTGTTGAAGAAGGAGTTTAGGCCATTCAGTTGTTGCCTGTAATCCTGTTGTTGTTAATAGTTGTTGTTGACAGTATTTCAAACAGGTACAAATGAAAATTTTGTAAGTAGATGTAACTTCACATTGGTTTGAGCCACCTTGGATCAATGATCAAGGTAGAGAAGTTCAAACTACCTTCTGTGACCTTCTCAGCAGGATTTCTGCAGGAAGTCAAGGAGGAAGACAGTTCTTCCGAGGAGGACAAGCACATCCAAGAAGGGAGTGTTCAAAGTTTTTAGTTCAGAGGCACTAGCCATGCAGTCAAGTGTATGAAGGTTGAAAGAAGAGGGTGTTGTACTCTCATTTACTGTTTATATCAGTATATCAAAATTTTCAAGACCAAAAGATTTTTAGTGGGAAGGCGTGATCAGAAAATGATCCTAGATGACTTTTTACTCAAAAATGAAATTAAAAGGATGCTTCTGAAAATAGTCCCATTGCATAGATCTTTTCAATCTGAATCTAATGCAATTTGAATGGGCTAAAATGGACTTCGGATGAAGAAGTTATTGTAATAAGAAATTTGCCCATTGTCCTTTGAAAAGGGGGCAAATTCTTATAAAAATGGGGCTTAAGGCCTTATATGGTAAAATCGCATCAGAAGAGGTTAAAGGGAGGACTTAAGTGGAGATGGAAGGACTCCCCAATTGTGACCTCCGAAATATCGCATCAAAGGTAGGCCTTCATGCGATATCAGAATTGGCCATGGAGCGATTGCGATTGCAATTGCGATGATGTGATAAGACATGAACCGTCAGATCGAGATTCAGATCAACAGTTGTGATTTGATCGGTGATCAGCGATCGGGGAAGCTTAAGGACCATGGACCATGGGAGCAGCGATGCATCGATAACCAATGCGCCGATGGGTCGATGTGCCGATGGGCCGATGCGCCAATAACCGATAGTCGAAGTGACAATGGGCCGATGCGCCGATCGCCGATGAGGCACCGATCGGAGTGACCAAAGATCGGGAGATCGGTGAATCCCCGATACAAAGGGCCAATGCACATACGCAACATGCGATTGCGATATGTGATTAGAGGCACGGACCCGATGAGATTATGAATGAGATTTCATAAGTTTTGAAATCTGGAATTTTAGATTTTCTATGTATTTCCCGTGTATTGATGTTTTTGGCCATTTCGCCATGCGACTTGAAAATGTGATAGGATGACGGACCCGATAGATTTATAGGGGCGATTCTATTTTATTTGAAGTCCGGTTAAACACTCCATGATGTGTTTTTCATCAGTTTGCCTGTGTATTCCATTATGTTGTTGTTTTCAGGATTATGGCAGGAGGAAGGCCAAATGAACGGGTTGCCCATGCCCATCGATTCCTTTGTAACAGTCCCTGTTCTAAAATCATTGTGCACGATGTAAGTGGGCATTTTGTAATAATGATGTATTTGTAACAGGAATGCGTTATGTAACGCGCAGAGCCATGGAGCCAGAAGCTAGAGGGCCAAACGCAGAGCCACAGAGCCAAAGAGCTAGAGGGCTAGACGCAGAGCGACAGAGCCAAACAGCCAAAGGGCCAGAGCAGAGCCAGAGAGCCAGAGAGCTAGAGGGCCAGTCGAAGAGACAGAGGAATGATTACATGCAGGGGAACGAACAGGAAGTCACAGAGCCGAAAGAATGCCTCACAAGCCAGAGAGCATGATTAACACAGGGAGCTTGGAGTTTTGGAGTCACTTGGAGGTCGAGCGAAACGAGAGAGCTCAATTGACAGATGGTTGCTTGGAGATCAAGCGAAACTAGAAGCTCGTGAGAGCCAGAGCTAGAGCCGAGAGCAGAAGCAGAGGCCGCTAGAGATTGGAGGCAGTTGCAGAGAATAGAGCCAACATTCATTCTCAAGGTTCCAATAGTCGAGGTGATTGTAGGGGACTGTTGAATCCATTGAGATGGATTTCAGAAAATCCTGAAGACTTCTAAGAGCCAGGGAGTGGTAATGAAGCTTCAGAACAACAAAGAGATAGAAATGATCAAGCTGTTGCTGGTGTCTAATGTGTGTTGAAGACAGAAGAAGGAGTTCCAAAGATAGTAAGAGAATTCTGAGGGAGTTGGTGTAAGTTAGAGCTCAAGATAGATCAGAGCGCTGATTGAAGGAATCTAGTCCAGAGAAGCCTAGATCTGTCTGCAGAGTATGGACAGCCAGCGTGATAAGATGGTATTCTAAACCCATAGGTTTAGTTGTAAACCAATGGAGTTGAGCGTGGAGCTTGTAAAAGAATTCAGCCATAATCCCAAAGAGCCTAATCGAGTTGATTAGAGCTCAAAGAGACGTAGCCCAAGATATCAGGGTGAACTCCATAATATATTGTTGTTATGTGTGATTGCTTATTGCTACATTGTATTTGCTACTTTATTCACTGTTATATGCATTTCTTCAGTTTAAGCAAATGAACATAAGCACTTAACAATTAAAGACAAACACAAGAATACACCTCTTTCAAGCACTTTTAATTCCGCAATTGGTTAATCATAAGCATAGATATTGGAAATATATAAGCTTTGGAGTGGGACAGGTTCTTGTAAGCTTGACAAGAAGCCTTTAGTGCCCCATTTAATATCATAAATTCTAAACTAATAGCCATCAACAAACAAAACGATTGTTAGATTCTTGCCTTGGAAACCACTAATAATGATTCTATAACCATATTTAAATTCAATTAATAAGCACATAAAAACTTAATAAACATACAATACAAGAAGATTCTTAACGATGGATATTCACCCCCACTTTACCATGGATATTATTATCTTGTAAATGGATTTTGTTACAATACCATGGGCTAATGCCATGGCTTATCAATATCAGATGCCCAAAAACCATAACTCATTTCACAATAAAATTTACATTGTAAAATTTATTAGACCTTACATATATCATTAATCACACATAGTGAAAATTCTCTATCATATGGATAGGGTGGAGAGAGAGAGAGGGAGAGAGAAGGAGAGGATGAGGAAGATAGTGGTAGAGTTGGAGAGAGAGAGAGAGAGAGAGAGAGAGAGAGAGAGAGAGAGAAGGAGAGAGGGAGGGAGAGAGATATGGAGTTGGAGAGGGAAAGATAAGGAGGGAAGAACAAGTTCATAGAGAGATAGAGGTAAAGAGAGGGAGTTACAAGGGGAAGATGGAGAAAGAGTGAGGGAGAGGGGAGAGGTGGGAAGATAGAGAGAAGGATAATAGAGAGAGGTGGAGAAGAGGAAGAGAGAGAGGGAGACATAGAGATAGAGGAGGAGAGAGGGGGGAGATAAGGAGATAGGGAGGGAGATAGTGACAGGGTTGGAGGGTAGAGAGAGAGAGAGTTATGGGGGGAGAGACAAAAGAACGTGGGAGAGAAAGGGAGAGAGAGGAAGGAAGAGAGAGATACTTGAGAGAGAGAAGGAGAGAGGGAGGGAGACAAATATGGAGTTGGAGGGGAGGAGTGAGAGAGGGAAGAACAAAGACATAGAGAGCTAGAGTTGGAGATAGGGAGGGAGTGACAATGGAGATATGGAGAGAGAGTGAGAGAGAGGGGAAAGAAGGAGGGAAGATAGATAGAATGAGAGGAGAGAGAGATAGGGAGAGAAGGGAAAGGGGGAGAGAGAGAGAGAGAGGAAAATGGATATTGGGGGTGGGGGAGAGAATGGGAGAGAGAGAGGGAGATAGAGAGGTAGATGGTGACCGATTTGGATGGTAGAAAGAGTGATAAAGAGATATAGAGGTTGGGGAGAGATTGAGGGAGGTGGAGAGAGAAAGGGAGAGAGAGGAAGGAACAGAGAGAGGACTTCAGAGGGAGAAGGAGAGAGGGAAGGAGAGAGAAGGAAGGAAGAAGAAACGCATAAAGAGACAAAGGTGGAGAGATAGAGAGGGTGATGAGGGAGATATGGAGAAAGAGTGAGGGAGAGAGGAGAGTGGGAGAGAAGAGAGAGAGTGAATGAGAGAGATATGTAGATAAGGGACAGAGAGAGAGGGGTAGGAAGAGGGAGGGAGAGAGATAGTTAAATATGGAGAGAGAGTAAGAGGTAGATAGATATGGAGAGAGAGTGTGTATGTTTTCGGGGTGTGACAAAGAAGGAGATATGAAGGGAGATAGAGATATACATGTGTTGGAAATAATACTGAGAGGGGGGGGGTGAATCAGTATTATCAGATCAATAAAACTTTTTCAATTTCATACTCAGAAACATATACGCTACTTCAGTTAAGTGAACCCGCGTGTACACGCTGCTGTGTCTAAAGAAACTAGCGTATATTCAGAAATCTTATGATTCAGTTAGCTTATCTTCAGTAAATGCATCAGAACATTATTAACCATATTAACAGTAAATAGGTGTAGTATAACAGAACAGATCATAACACAAAAGCCATACACATGAACACCAAGATATAAGGTGGAAACCCAATGTGGGTGAAAACCACCTGCTGCAAGTCGTCTCTATCTTTTTTTTTAATCAGAAACTTCAGTTTACAATCTTTTGTACTGGTGCAGCCTTATACCAGTACGCAGGCTACAACCTGCAGAAGGCTACAACCTTCTCTCGTTTTCCAGACTCTCCTGGAAGGGAGCTCCAACCCCCTTTGCTCTTGTACTAGCTAAGATACTAGTACGTAGGTGCTGGCCTACAATCTTCTTTCCTTCAGGTACCACTTTTCATCAATTTTCAGACTGGATACTCCTTAAGCACAACATTACAATCTGAAGACCACGATTCATTCACTTTTCATAACAAATCATTGAAGCACAAAACAACCAATACTAGCATCATCAATCTTTGAATCACTGAACCAATGAAACCCTGTCAACACCCAGTCACCAGAACACAGAGCAGACTACAGAAATCTGCAATAACAGTTAGACCCAACTGCAACCCCGAAAATTAAGCTTCAAAAAATATACGCTACTTCAATGAAACAAACCCGCGTATACACGCGCTTTTACCGAAGCCAACATGCGTACAGATCTAAAAGTATTTTCTTAAAACTTCGCAGCTGTACCAGACATCAGTCATACCCAGAACATAACATTGCGTCAGTATGCAGATCTAAAAATACGCATAATCAACCATATAAAGATAGTTCATTTCAAACAATTTGATCCCGATCTATCCTTAGATCTAGTCTTCCATCAACCGATGTGATCTCTCCTTAGCTCAGATCAAGCAATGTATCATCAACCCAGAACCTGCATACTAGATCTCTTTCTTCATTAGATATTCAAGACTTTTTCGATACAATTGCCTAATGATCTTCTTCTCCTTATATAGCCTTAGGCCCTCCTCAATACCACGGTCCAAAACCATAGTAATACAATACCATCAACTTCAAAACTCGGGATCAACACGAATGTCGAGATACCTTGGTCCAAAAACATAGGCTCAATTACCGAGGACTAACTACCACGGACCAAAAGAAAGCTTCTCGACATGTACGCTCTTTTCTGTTCATGAAACTGCGTGTATACGCGACTTCGTATATAGCGAGATTGCGTATCCGCAACTTAGTACATATCGTACCGGCGTGTATACGCAACTTGGGCTTGATGAACCTGCGTATATGAAATTTCTCTTCATTCTTGTAGTCTGGACTGAGATCTGTCTTCAAAGAGAGTTGCCATCAAGGACAACACCTGTACCGTAGCACTACACCTGTGCCAAAATGCCAACAATCTCCCCCTTTGGACTTGATGGCAACCCCAAGTTCCTTAGAATCATTCTCCCCCTTTGTCATCAAGGGCAAAGGGTTGTGCTCCCCCTGAGTACATGCTGATATCTCTGCTCTGCTGTGCTGAACATGCTCCCCCTGACTGTAGGCAAGATCTGTAAAAGATGTTCTTCAAAAAGAACCAAGACTTATACATCATAAAGGACCTTCCTATCACCAAAAGACTCAATATATACATCCATACTCCCAACCAAGAGGGGATACATCAGAAATTTACATATAACAACCAATTACATTACATCATTCATCCCAGGCATAGTGGGGAAACCAACATAGGCCGTTACATGACCTTGACACTATAGAAGAGATATCACAAAAGAGATACATGACATAGAGACGAAAAATCTGGACCAAGACTTATGAAAGTCACCAGCAGCATTTGATAATCATCTTTTAGATCAGCAACCAAGATTTCCTTCTATGCTCCTTCTCCTGAAACCAACAATAGTTGTGAACTAGAACCAAAAGCATCTAAATGCCAACAATGCTTTATTAGACTTTAAGCTGCTCGCCCCTAAAATTGTGCCTGCTGCTCCCCCTGAAACTGTGCCTGAAGGACTCTGGCATACCCATCTCAGACCTTCTCCAACCAGAATCTGCCCTTGTTGTTCAGAACTCCATATACACGACTTCACCTGCATAAATCTGCGTATGTACGCAGATATCCCTTACACAACTCGCGTATACCAACTTTTCTTTAGAACAGACAGGCTTCAACAGCAGGATGAAGCATCAACTACTCCCAGCTTTTGTCTGAGATATTCAAAAGTCTCCCTGGGCAGTGGTTTTGTGAGAATATCAGCAACTTGTTCTCTAGAAGAAACATACTCCAACTTGACCTTTTGTTCAAGCACTTGTTCCCGGAGGAAGTGATACTTGATTGGTATGTGCTTGGACTTTGAATGCATGACTGGATTCTTTGAAATGCTGATTACACTTGCATTATCACATAAGATAGAGACTGGTGGAGTGCAAGTGATTTGAAAATCCTGCAAGGTCTGCATCATCCAAAGAAGTTGTGTGCAACAAGATGCCGCAGCCACATATTCTGCTTCAGCTGTGGATAAAGCAATCGAACTCTGTTTCTTGCTAAACCAAGATACTAATCTGGAACCCATGAAGAAAGCACCACCACTTGTGCTTTTCATGTCATCCACACTTCCGGCCCAATCTGCATCTGTGTAAGCATGAAGAGTGAGATATGTATCTCTAGGATACCATAAGCCATAGTTTTGAGTCCCTTTAAGATACTTGAAGATTCTTTTGACTGCCTGAAGATGAGTTTCCTTTGGGTTGGCTTGAAATCTTCCAACAATTCCTACTGCATGCATAATATCTGGTCGGGTACCTGTCAAATAAAGCAAACTCCCAATCATGGATCTATAAGTTGGTTGATGAACTGCTGCTGATTCATCATTTGCACTGAGGCTGCATCCTGTAACCATGGGGGTACAAACTGGCTTTGAATCTTCCATGCCATACTTCTTCAAGATCTGCTTGAGGTACTTGGTTTGAGACAAGAAAATACCTCCTTCATTTTGTTGGATTTGCAATCCAAGAAAGTATGTCAATTCTCCAAGTAATGACATTTCGAATTCTTTCTGCATAACCAAGGAAAAGTTTTGACTCATAGCCTCTTCATTGCTGCCAAAGATAATATCATCTACATACACAACAAGTATTAGCAATTTGTTATTTTCAACTTTTATATAGAGATTGCTATCTACTGTTCCTTTTGAAAAACCTTGTTGGTGAAGATATTTGTCCAACCGATAGTACCAAGCCCTTGGAGCTTGTTTGAGACCATAGAGAGCCTTTTTCAATCTGCATACAAGGTTTGGATCATTCCCAAGAATGAAACCATCTGGCTGCTCAATATATACTTCTTCTTCTAAGTCTCCATTTAGAAAGGTTGATTTCATGTCCATTTGAAATACTTTGAAGTTTTGAAAGCTTGAGAGAGCAAGGAACATTCGGATGGCCTCAAGTCTTGCAACAGGAGCAAAGGTCTCTTCAAATTCTATTCCTTCTTGCTGCGCATACCCTTTACAAACAAGTCTGGCCTTGTTTCTAATTACTTCTCCATTTTCATTCAATTTATTTTTGAAGACCCATTTTGTCCCTATGACATTCTTATCTTTTGGTCTAGGAACCAATTCCCAAGTGTTGTTCTTTTCGATCTGCTCAAGTTCTTCATCCATTGCTTTGATCCAACATTCATCTTTGCATGCCTCTTTCACATTTTGTGGTTCAGTGGAAGAGAGTAATGCCAAGTAGCTTGAAGCTTCTGCAATTGTTCTTCTTGTTTGTACTCCTGCTTCTTTCTGCCCCACAATCTGAGATTCTGGATGATTCTTCTGAACATATCTGGATGGAGTCTTCTCTTCTATTCTTGTCTGCTCCTTTGGTTCTTCTTGAGGTTCTTCTTCTTCATCATTCTGTCTTTGAGGGTAGCATTCATCTTCTTCGATGTCTTCATGATGAACTTGCCTAGGAATGTATCCCTTCTCATCAACCACAACATCAATGCTGTCAACAATTCTGCCAAGTCTTTTATTGTAGCACTTGTATGCTTTGCTATGTGGAGAATAACCAAGAAGAATGCCTTCATCTGCTCTAGGTTCAAGTTTGCCAAGTTGCTCATCAGTATTCTTAATATAACATTTGCTCCCAAAGATTTTGAAGTGCTTCACCGAAGGAGTCTCACCACACCAGAGCTCATGAGGGGTTTGAGTGCTGTTTACTCGGACATTTGTTTTGTTGAGAATAATAACCGCAGCATGTGCAGCTTCACCCCAGAAAGTTGCGGGAGTACCTGATTCATCAAGCATAGCACGAGCCATTTGTTGGATTGTTCTGTTCATTCTTTCCACAACTCCATTTTGCTGAGGAGTTCTAGCTGTAGAGAATTCTCTTCTTATCCCATGTTCTTCACAGAAATCGAAAAATTCATTCGAGGTAAACTCCCCACCTCTCTCAGATCTAAGGCACTTAATTTTGTGTCCTGATTCATTTTCAACCAAGTCTTTGAAGGATTTGAATTTTTCGAATGCTTCATCTTTGTGCTTCATAAGTCCTAACCAGACAAACCTGGAGAAATCGTCAATGAATAATATCAAATATTCTTCTCCTCGAGGTGTTCTTTTTCTGAATGGACCACATGTATCTGTATGTACTAGCTCAAGAGGCATGCTAGCTGATCCTTCCTTCTCAGAAAAATTAGTTCTGGTTTGCTTTCCAAACTGACATGATTTGCATATGGTGTTGTCTGGAATTTTGATATCTGGAAGATCACGAACTGCCTGATATCTGCATGATTTCCTTATTTGTGAAAAGCTTAGATGCCCCAGCCTCCGATGCCATAGCCAGTGTTCATCATCCTTACTCAAATAGCATTGTTGTTGTCTTTCTTCAAATATGTATAGATTATTTGGAGTCCTTCTTCCTTTGATCACTGTTTCACCTGTATCAAGATCACGAACACAACATCCATTTGATCTAAATATTACCTCTGTTCCTTGATCGCACATCTGACTGACACTCAGAAGATTATGCTTCAATCCATCAACATAGAAAACATTTCCAGCTTTGACCTTCTCTTTCAACGGAGCAACGCCTTTTCCTTTTATGGCTGCAGAGATATCGTTTCCAAAAGAAACTTTCTTTCCCTTTTCTAATGCGATATATGATTCAAGTTTTTCTTTGTCCCCTGTCATATGCTTCGAACATCCGCTGTCAATGTACCATAGACTTTCTTGACCTTCTGCATAAAAGGCTATCCCACATCTTTCTGGTTGCGGTTCCTTTATTTTCCATTTTCTGACATTTGAGGTTTGTTCCTTCTGAGTTGTTTTCCTGAACCTGCTCCTGCATTCAGAGTCTTCATGACCAAAGTTATTACAAATAGAGCATTCAACTTCATTTTCAAGAACCGAAAAGTTGTTATAAGTCCTTTTCATGGTTCCAGTCATACTTCTTTGCTTTTGAGCTTCTCTAGTCATGATTGTCTTGTAGGCAACACATTGAGTTGCTTTGTGACCGAAGTTATGGCAAGAAAAACATTGGCCATTAAAGAAACTTCTGCGATAATCAGATCTATCATCCAACCGATTGTAGCTTCTATTGACATCCATTCTTGGGAAAGATTTTACCTGTGGCTGATTGTAGCTTCTGTTTGTCCTTAAGGCAGCTTGTCCCCAAATTTCTTGATAGTCTTTATTTGTTCTTGAGGTAAATTGTCCTTGATTCACCTAATGACTTTTATTTGGCCTTTGCTCGCTCCTCCTTGCTGCATCAAGATAACTTTTAGAGGTAGAAGCTTGAGATGTTTCTCCATTATATCCCAGACCTGTCTTGATCAGAGGAGAACGTTGCACATTGATAATCTCATCCAAGGTTTCAGATCCTTTAACAAATTTAAGATTAATCGCTTTTGTTTTCTCAATCTCCTTTCTAAGACAAACAATCTCACATTCCAATTTTTCAAGATGTTTTTCCTTTTCAGCCAGTTGACATTGTAGAGAATCAATAATAGCACTTTTCTCTTCTAAGCAAACTTTGAGATTATTCATTTCTTCACAAAAGCCTTCTACATCTATAGCATCCATGTAGTCATCATCTTCAAAAGCCATTAAAAGTTTATATCTATTACCTTGTTCATCTTCATCACTATTTGAAAGACCATCACTATCTTCATGAGTGTAATAGCTTTTCTTCTTTTCATTCTGTTCCTTGTTCCATTTAACAGGTTCTTTTCCCTTGTCATTCTTATCTTTGTGAGGACATTTGGCAGCATAATGACCTACTCTTCCACAAGCAAAGCATTTAAAAGGTAACTTACCTCTGAACCTTCCAGAACCCCTTTGAAGATTTCTGACAAAATTTGATTCTTCTTCTTCATCTTCTGGCACGTGACTTGCTTCATAATAATCTTCTTTGCCTGAAGCCTTTAAAGCAGCTTCTCTTCTGTCTGATGGACCTCCCTTTCTCATTTCATAAGCAGTTAGAATTCCGTGAAGCTGAGACATAGTAAGAGTTCGTAGATTTTCCTTTTCTTCTATTGCAGACACTTTAGATTCAAATTTGGGGGACAATGATCTTAGAACCTTTTCAACCACAATAGCCTCTTTTATTTCTTCACCCAATTTTTTCATGCAATTAACAATCTCATCCACCCTAAGGAAATAGTTAGCCACACTTTCATCATTATACATTCTGAGAGTCTCATACTTAATCCTGAGAGTTTGAAGTTTATCACGCTTTACCTATTCGTCTCCTTCATAGCTCGTGACAATTTTGTCCCATATTTCTTTTGCGGATTTATAGTGTATTACCTTCATGAATTCCGATTGGGATATACCTCCCAATAGAGTACTGACTGCTTTCGCATTTGTTTCATATTTCTTTTTCTCGACCGAATCTGTAGGAGTAGCTGAAGGAAAAGTGTAGCCAGTCTCTACTATGTCCCAAACTTCTGTACCAAGAGATTGAAGATAGGCAGTAACTCTTACCTTCCAATAATTGAAGTTTGTCCCATCAAAAACCGGTGGCCCGATTGATGCTTCTTTCTCGTAGTTGCTCATGATGAACGATCTACCTTCAAGCGATCAAGCTTCTCTGAAGGACCTGCTCTGATACCAATTGTTGGAAATAATACTGAGGGGGGGGGGGGTGAATCAGTATTATCAGATCAATAAAAAATTTCAATTTCATACTCAGAAACATATACGCTACTTCAGTTAAGTGAACCCGCGTGTACACGCTGCTGTGTCTAAAGAAACTAGCGTATATTCAGAAATCTTATGATTCAGTTAGCTTATCTTCAGTAAATGCATCATAACATTATTAACCATATTAACAGTAAACAGGTGCAGTATAACAGAACAGATCATCACACAAAAGCCATACACATGAACACCAAGATATAAGGTGGAAACCCAATGTGGGTGAAAACCACCTGCTGCAAGTCGTCTCTATCTTTTTTTTTAATCAGAAACTTCAGTTTACAATCTTTTGTACTGGTGCAGCCTTATACCAGTACGCAGGCTACAACCTGCAGAAGGCTACAACCTTCTCTCGTTTTCCAGACTCTCCTGGAAGGGAGCTCCAACCCCCTTTGTTCTTGTACTAGCTAAGATACTAGTACGTAGGTGCTGGCCTACAATCTTCTTTCCTTCAGGTACCACTTTTCATCAATTTTCAGACTGGATACTCCTGAAGCACAACATTACAATCTGAAGACCACGATTCATTCACTTTTCATAACAAATCATTGAAGCACAAAAAAACCAATACTAGCATCATCAATCTTTGAATCACTGAACCACTGAAACCCGGTCAACACCTAGTCACCAGAACACAGAGCAGACTACAAAACTCTGCAATAACAGTCAGACCCAACTGCAACCCCAAAAATTAAGCTTCAAAAAATATACGCTACTTCAATGAAACAAACCCGCGTATACACGCGCTTTTACCGAAGCCAACATGCGTACAGATCTAAAAGTATTTTCTTAAAACTTCGCAGCTGTACCAGACATCAGTCATACCCAGAACATAACATTGCGTCAGTATGCAGATCTAAAAATACGCATAATCAACCATATAAAGATAGTTCATTTCAAACAATTTGATCCTAATCTATCCTTAGATCTAGTCTTCCATCAACCGGTGTGATCTCTCCTTAGCTCAGATCAAGCAATGTATCATCAACCCAGAACCTGCATACTAGATCTCTTTCTTCATTAGATATTCAAGACTTTTTCGATACAATTGCCTAATGATCTTCTTCTCCTTATATAGCCTTAGGCCCTCCTCAATACCACGGTCCAAAACCATAGTAATACAATACCATCAACTTCAAAACTCGGGATCAACACGACTGTCGAGATACCTTGGTCCAAAAACATAGGCTCAAGTACCGAGGACTAACTACCATGGACCAAAAGAAAGCTTCTCGACATGTACGCTCTTTTCTGTTCATGAAATTGCATGTATACGCGACTTCGTATATAGCGAGACTGCGTATCCGCGACTTAGTACATATCGTACCGGCGTGTATACGCAACTTGGGCTTGATGAACCTGCGTATATGAAATTTCTCTTCATTCTTGTAGTCTAGACTGAGATCTGTCTTCAAAGAGAGTTGCCATCAAGGACAACACCTGTACCGTAGCGCTACACCTGTGCCAAAATGCCAACAACATGGAGGGGGGAGAGTGGGAAGAAAAGAGAGACAGAGAGAATGAGGGAGGGAGAGATAGATATATATGGAATGAGAGTATGTGTGTGTTTGGGGGATGAGATAGAGAGGAAAAGAAGGAGAGATAAAGGGATATATAAATATAGATGGAGAGGGTAAAGATAGGGAAGAAGAGAGAGACATAGAGAGTGAGGGAGAGGTAGAGAGAGGGGGGCGAGAGGCGTGGGGGAGAGATAAGGAGAGAGGGAGGGATATAAACACAAATATGGATGGGAGAGAAAGAGGGTAGAAGAAAAAGATACATTGTTACAAATACATACATCATATAGTATTATATAATATTGAACATTATTAACCATAGAGGAAAAGGAAGTAAGTCTTTTACAAAACATAAAATAAGTTGGATTTAGAAAGCCATGAATATTTTGGTTTTTCACTGAAATGGATGCATTGATTTTAATGTAGATGTTGATTTCTGATCCTATTTGATTGATTTAATTGGATGCATTCACTTAAGTATAGTTGTTTATTCCTAATCCTATTTGGTTTCTTGCAGTAGATGCATTTATTTCAGTGTAGATGTTGATTTCTAATCCTATTTGATTTCTTGCACTAGATGTATTTATTTCAGAGTATATGTTGATTTCTAATTCTATTTTATTGCTTCCACTAGATCCATTGATTTTATTAGGGATGTTGATTTTTGATTTGATGTAACTAGATGTATGATGTACATTAATTTCAAAGTAATTATACTAATAGCATGAATTTATTTCAGTGTAAGTAAAAAAAAATATTAATGATGTCCATTTATTTATAGGAGTTGTCTTTAGTGTGACTTTTTTACTTTCTGGTGCCAGAATCCGGCAGAAAATTTTGAGGTGAAATCTTGATTTGTCTTATTTAAACTAGTTTTTTGACTGTATATATGGATTTAGAACCCCAAAAAACCCCTAGGGAACTTAGATTGTGCGAGGGTTACCCATCAAGCTTATGATTTCAATAAATTCTTGCCGGATTTTAGAGAAATTAGACCGGAATAACCCACCAGAAAAGATTCCAAAAAGTATCACTAAAGACAACTCATTATTTATATGTTATCGTAATTCAACCATAAATAAAATAATTGAATTTCAATATTAAATAAAAT